>OY970831.1:38178506-39613506 GCA_963853835.1 Calendula officinalis
TTCATGGTGCCTTTCGCACTTGTTACATTTTGGTCGGTGTCCATTATAAGGCTTCGGCCCTGAAGTTGCTGCGGCGTACGCTTGGTGGGTTTTCTTTTGCTTGTTGTTTTGTTGGTCATTTCGGTTTCCTTCCCATGCCCGTTTACCGTTGTTGGAATTTCGATAATCATTTTTGTTGTTTTCATTTCGATTGTTAAAATTTTGGTGATTCGATGAGTTAGAAGGAGCAGATTTTCTTTGTAGGGTTCCATTTCTGATGGCATCATCCGTCATTTTATGTGCCAGATTCACAGCTTGTTCAAAAGTGATCGGCTCAGCTGCCGTGACATATGTTCTTACCATGGGCGCCAATCCACATGTATACATTTCAATTCTTTTGCACTCTGGTGTGACCATATGTGGAACTAAATGAGCAAGTTCCTGAAATCGAGTTGTGTACTCTGTGACATCCGACCCAATCATCGATATATTCCATAAATCTTTTTCAATCTTTTGTAGTTCCCTTCTTGGGAAAAACTTATTCATCAACATAGTTTTGAATTCTTCCCATGAGAGAGAGTTTGCAGTAACGAGACCAAGTGTCTGCACTTGGGAATTCCACCAAGTCAAAGCTCATTTTGCAAGTGTACTGGCAGCGTACTTAACCATACTTTCAGGCGGGCAGTTGATAATGCTGAAAATAGATTCAATTTTCTCCATCCAGTGGATAATAGCTATGGCCCCTTCGTTACCCGAAAGTGTTGGCGGTCGGCAAGAGGAGAACGTTTTAAATGAGCATCCACGACGATTTGTTTCGTTTTCTGAAACACACATGGATTGAAATTTTAGCTGAATAAGAATTTTCGAATTATACGGTAGGTTTCTCTAAAAGGGTATGAACTCATTAACGTTACCTTCAGTAGTTATTGGTCTCTCGCCGGTGCCATTTTCACCGCCGGCATTTCCGCCAATGCCGCTACCATTTCCGCCATTGTCGCGGGCACGACTGGCCTCATACTGAGCGATGGCCTCGGCTATGCGACGTGCTACCATGTCCTCGACACTTTCATCAGTTTGAGCGTTTTCTTCAGGAGTGGGTCCAACGGTCTTGGCCTTTCTCCTCGTACTTCTACGCTTTGGAGGCATCTACAACGGTTCTTAAGTACAGGTTTATGTGTGAGTAACCAGTGGAGTATGGGTAACAACATCGGTGTAGGGTATGAGGTGTACAAGATATATAATATATACCTACAAGCGAGTCATTTACTACTAAGGCCTAGACTCATGAATAATTTGCAACGAAACTCTATATGCAATGAAAACGTTTTGACCCAAAAATCTTCCAAGTTATAGACTAGACTCACTAGTTCACTATAACCAATAACTCTGATACCAATCTGTCACACCCCGCCAAAACGGTTTGCAGAAGAACGGGGTGGACGTCATGGGTAAACACAAGCATATGATTATCGTGAAACCAAAATATATTTAAATGCCATTCATGGTTTACAAAAAGTGATACAAATAAGTTTGGGAAATAATATAATTTCCCGAACTTCAGGATTTCAAAAATATAACTCAAAACATTTAAAAAATACTAATGAAATCCCTTCTTGACAACAAAATCCATGGCATTATATTACGTAGACACAATTTCCAAAAACTTGAATGCAAATTAGCTCTCCGGCTAATTACCTGAAAAACATAGATTAAAATCGTCAACAATAATGTTGAGTGAATTCACAGGTTTTTAAAATAAATTAATGATTTAAAGTTTTCGTATATTAAACTTGACATAATTAGTACGATGATGAAACATTTTAATATAGTTGTCTCAATGGCAATACGTACGATCAAAATCGCAAAGTAGAAAACATATGACGATGATCCCCAATAGGTTTGCAGGGCCTATGAGTTAATATGTCGACCCTAAGTCCATAACCAAAACAACAACTTTCAAACGTATTTCACTTTCTGGATATACACTCCACGGGTTCGATAAACATCGATAGTTAGCGCGACCAACTAAATACGGGGGAGGGTAAGTCTCAGCCAATAGTACTATTTGCATATCCAGGGCCTAGTCACAACTAGCTAATGATTATGGTATGTAGGCATATACGCACTTCCATGCACTACATCTAAACCTAGTTCGAGCATAACGATTCGTTGTCATGTTTTCAAAAATATCGTTTCATCGTAAATAATCATAAATAATTTCATATGTTTTTCACCCCGAAAGTAAAATAGTAAAAATATAGTAAAATGGGGCTGTGAACTCACCTCAGTCAAGTGCCAGCAACAATAAATATTACAGATACGATGCCCAATGAATAATCATCAACAACCTAAATATGATGTCAAACAGTAAGTGGACGGCTCTACAAGCATGTCTATGCATATGGGTCACTCCAACGATTAATGTTAAAATGCCGTTAGGCACGAGTGATCCGTTAGTGACTCTATAAAATACATATTTTGACATATACATAAATTTGTATTTTATAAACAAGTTCTACTTATATTTTTGCATGACCTAGGTTTTATATTATTTATTTGACATATATTTTACATATACATTTTAGTATTTTAGAAACATGTACATTTTATTTCGGTGTAGTCTGAATAATATAAATTATCACTTTAAAGATCCCAAAATCCTAAATTCTCTCTTCTTCTTCTTTTATTTATTTATTTATTATTATTTATTTATTTATTTTAGTCAAGCTGCTAACATATATTTTTCTTTGTTAACTAAAATGTGATATTTAATTTTATTTAACATTTTAAGCGGCTAAAATAGGATATAGTATTATTTCAAATAATCATTATCTATGTATTTATTTATTTAATCTGTGATCATTGTTAAGGCAAAAAGCCTTGCCCCTTTGGATCTTAAGATAACAAAACAACCTAGACTAGCTTTGATTAATATGTAGAATAATATAGCTAAGTTTAGGTATGATACTGAGTGATCAGTATTAGAACTCAGTATCAGTACTCAGTATCAGATAGTGATATTGAGTACAAGGACTGAGTAGAAGGACTGAGTTACAATATGTAACGGACTAAGATCAAATCCCTTGATCTTAGTCATTTTCCTACTTTAGTCCTTCGGTTACTCCTTTGCCCATTATGTAAGATCTCTATACCAATATAAATAGAGATCATCTTGCAAAGGAGAACTTACCAATTCACTTTACACTTTCATACCTTTTGTAATTGATCAGTGGTCTTGTTATTCCGCAACAAGCCACACTTAATGGAATTATACATTTGACTCATATCTTGTTCTTATACAATATTTGTTTTAAGTTATAATTATCCAATCAATTAAACATCTAAACCAGGGCGTTGTGACCTAACAACTGGTATCAGAGCAGGCTAAATAAACTCTTATTTAGTCGATCTATAACCCTGGCATCCATCCCTTATACTTATCCTTCACTTACTCCAAAATCAAAAATGTCTACCATTGTTGCACCAATTATGTCTGGAAAGGGAGTACCCATCTTTGATGGTAAAGACTTCCATCAATGGAAGCTAAAAGCTCAGTGGTATCTTGAATCCATTCATCATGAAATGCTCACTGTGCTAAATGATGGTCCTATCATCCCACAAACCGTGGAACCCGTTGCTGCTACTGATAATGCTCCTGAGAGCATAAGAACTGTTCCCAAACTAAAGCACAACTGGACTGATACTGACCGTCAGTTGTATGCTTTAGACTCCAGAGCTAAAGGTGTGATTGGTAATGCTGTTACCAAAGAAATTCTCAATGTAATCATGGAGTTGCCAATAGCAAAGGCTATGTGGGATAGCCTATCAGTCACTTATGAGGGCACACCAAAAGTGAAGTTGCAAAGAAAGAGCAACATGAGAAGAAAGTATGAAAACTTCTTCTCAAATCCAAATGAAGACATCACCTCTCTTTACAACAGGTTTAATACTATTGTTCATGGTCTAATTAGTGTTGGCATTGTAAAAGAGGAAGGGGAACTTGTTCAAAAGTTCCTGGACAGTCTTCCTCAACAATTTCTTGACATGTCAAATTCTGTCAATGCTGCTAACAACATTGAGTCATATACTCTTCAAACTTTATATGGCCTAATGTTGAATCATGAAGAGAATACTGCTTCAAGACTGATCAACTGGAAGAAAACTGACCAATCTTCAAATGGAATGGCCCTCATTGTGCAACAAGCATATACTGTGACTGAGCCTGATGAACCAGTAATTGATCTTGCTGATGCTGAGGCAGAAGAGCTTGAGACTCAAATGGCTCTTATGTCTATGAAGCTGGATCAGTTGAAGAAGAAGAGGCTTGGTGTTAGCTCTTCTAATACTGACCCAAGATCAGGTCTTTGCTATAGGTGTGGAAAACCTGGACATATTACTGCAAATTATCATACCAAGTCTTCTAAGACTGATCAGAATGACAAGATTGCCTACCGAGCAAAGAGGTATAGAGACAAGTATGTCAAACTAAAGAACTGGAGCAAGGGCAAGACGGCAGAAGGGAATGGAGCACCTCATCAAGCACTATACTCTGAAGCTTGGATGGATGAGGACATAAGTGATGATGAGGAAGAGATTGAGAATAAAGCCTTTATGGCTTTCACTGAAGATGATTTGAAGAGCTCCTTTGAAAAGGATATCAAAGAGGCTGAGAGGATGAGTGTTCATACTGATTGGGATTCCACTCAGTTGTACAAGGTAAGTTCCTTTCAAACTTATTCAGTGAATGAAAAAACTAAGATTTTTGAGTATATGATTGTTGATCTTAAAACTTCTGTACAAAAAGAAAAAGCTTTAAAATTAACAATTCAAGAACTTGAAAGGGTAAATAATGAAAACTTAGATAAATTAGCAAAGTATAAAGATTTAGAACTAAACCTTTCAGATTTAAAGGACATTAACCAAAGATTAGCTGATAAAGCTCACTAACACAAACTTGAAAAAGAAAAATTTGAAAAACAGTGTAAATCTTGGGGAAATGCTTCAATAAAATTAAATAAATGTTTAAATCAACAATTCCCAGAAAATGTGAGGGCTGCACTTGGTGTTGATCCTCAATTTAAAAATAGGAATAATTTTGCTGATTTATTTGAAGAATTTTCTAATATGAACCCTATTAAATTTATAAAAGCTAAAACTTTTTGTGAAGTTGGATGTCAAACCGAGTCAGATGATGAGGAAAATGAAATTTTAGAAAAACCTATTGGTCCCTCCATCTGCTCAAAGTGCTATACTGAGCTACAAGAGCCCAGTATTGAATTTTCTATAAAGGAAATTTCTGATACTGAGCTCCCAATAGATCAGTATGACACTTCTGCTGTTCCACCTTTTGAATTATTATTTAATACAACAACTTTTGAATTATATAATGATAATAAGACAACTTCTATCTCCAATGTTTCATCTAATACAAAAGTTGAAGGAACAGAAACATCATATACTGAGACATCTAAAGAACCTGTTAAGGTTGTTTCTTCAAAACATGATAAACAAAAAACAACTTCAACTTGGTCCACAGTTGGTAGAAACAAGAAGTCTTACACTAATAATATTAGAAAGACTTCTATGCCAAATAAAAAGAAGCAATCAGATCCACCACCCTTTAAACCAGTAAAACAAAATGTTAAAACACCTATTAAAAATGACAAAAATAACATTTTAAAAACACTTGGTGATCAGGTCAAATCTTTAAGTAAACAATTTGCAAAACTTGTTCATACTGATCTACCAAAAGTGCAGCATTTTTCTAAAATACCTTATGAAAATATGTTTAGAAATAGACCTAGAAAATGTTATAGGTGTCAACATACACCTAAGGGAGATGAATGCTGGACTGATCTCTCAAGTCCTAGGTACTCAGTACCAAAGAAAAGGAGAGAAACTAAGTCAGTATCACCAACGAAAACCTCAAAAGTTTTCCCTGAAGTGATACTGACCTCTCCAAATAAAGAGATCAGGACAAAATCTGTTCATTCCACCAAAGGTCCCATTCAAAAATGGGTGCCTAAAAGGAACTAACTTTTACTTTGTGTCTTGTGCAGGGTGACAGAAAATGGTATTTAGATAGTGGCTGCTCAAGACACATGACAGGCAGTATGGAATACCTTCTCAATTATACTCCAGAGAAGGGTCCTTCTGTTAAATTTGGAGATGACTCGGTGGGAAAGACAAGAGGTTATGGTGTGATCAAGGCAGGCAACATAACTTTTAAAAGAGTTGCCTATGTAGAGGGTCTTAAACACAATCTGCTCAGTATCTGCCAGATGTGTGATGATGACAATGAAGCTCGATTCAGGAAGGTTGCAGGAATCATCTACAATGATAAAGGGCAGCCTGTACTCATTGCTATAAGAGAAAAAGATGTATATGTGGTCAACCTATCTGAAATAGACCCAACTATTCGAGTATGCCTACTTTCTAAAGTCAAGCCAGAATTGCATTGGCTATGGCACAAGAAACTCTCTCACATCAACTTTAGAAATATCAACGAGCTCAGTATGAAGAAACTGGTGAGAGGGTTGCCCACTATTACTTATTCAAAAGATAAGTTATGCTCAGCATGTGAAATGGGCAAGCAGAAGAAGAGTTCATTAAAGTCAAAGGTCAATCATTCCATTAATGAACCTCTTACTATGATACATATGGATCTTTTTGGCCCCATCAGCACACCATCTTTGGCCAAAAAGATCTATACCCTAGTCTTGGTTGATGAATTCTCAAGATATACTTGGGTCATCTTCCTCAAGACTAAGTCAGATGCAACAACAGAAATCATTGCCTTTATAAAAAGAGAGGAACTTCAAAAAGGCAACAAGGTCAAGCAACTTAGAAGTGACCATGGTACTGAGTTTAAGAACTCAGTATTAGCCAATTTCTGTGAAGAGAAAGGAATCATTCAAAACTTCTCTGCAGCTTACACACCACAACAAAATGGTGTTGTAGAAAGAAAGAATAGAACATTAATTGAAGCTGCAAGAACTTTGTTATGCCATGCTGGACTGGCACTGAGTTTCTGGGCTGAAGCCGTAAATAGTGCAAACTTCACTCAGAATAGAGCCACTATAGTCCAGAGACATCTGAAGACTCCATATGAGTTATATAATGGCAAGATTCCTAATGTGGAATACTTCCACATCTTTGGGAGTAAATGCTTTGTACTCAGTACAAAACAAAATCTCAACAAATTTGCTCCCAAAGCAAATGAAGGTGTGTTCATGGGCTACTCTCCACACTCTAAAGCTTTCAGAGTGTATATCATCTCAACTAAGATGATTGTAGAATCCATTCATGTCACTTTTGATGAAGATCAGAATGAGCATTCTACCTCAGCAAGTGAAGACATAAGTGGCATAGATATTCTATGCAATCCAGAAAACTCCATTGCTAATAAGTTTAATGAAACTGATCATGTTCGAACTCAGTTTCACTCAACTTCGATTAATACTGAGGTTCCCATAACAGAGAACCTTCATACTGAGTTTCAAACAAATGATCTGAACCATTCTACCTATGAAGAAGGTGAAACTTCCAACACTTCACAAGAATCCACATCAACTCTGCAAAATGAAGATGAACAGCAACCTGCACTGTCTAATAATGACCAGAATTCCACTCAGTATCAGACACACGACACACCAAATCAACAAGATATTGTTGATCCTATTTCAAATGCTCCTTTAGGAAACAATTTAAGGGAACACAGAGACCATCCACACTCAAACATTATTGGTCCTATTGAAGAAGGTGTCCAAACAAGAAGAAAATTAGAGTTTCCACCCCAAGCAACTGCAAATATTTGTTTCTTCTCAAGTTTTCTATATACCATTGAACCAAAGAAAGCTGATGAAGCTTTATTAGATGAAGATTGGGTAGAGGCTATGCAAGAAGAGCTCACAGAGTTTGAGAGAAACAAAGTTTGGAACTTAGTACCACCTCCTACTGGCAAAACTATTATTGGTACTAAGTGGGTGTTCAGAAACAAGATGGACAAGGACGGTGTTGTCATCAGAAACAAAGCAAGGTTAGTTGCTCAAGGCTACAGGCAAGAAGAAGGCATTGACTATGATGAAACGTTTGCACCAGTAGCAAGAATTGAAGCTATTAGGTTGTATCTTGCATATGCAGCCTTTAAGAATTTCAAAGTTTATCAGATAGATGTCAAGAGTGCTTTTCTAAATGGAAAACTACAAGAAGAAGTTTATGTTAAACAACCTCCAGGTTTTGTTGATCCTAAATTTCCTAATTATGTTTTCAAGCTTGATAAAGCTCTATATGGGCTCAAACAAGCTCCAAGAGCCTGGTATGATACCCTGTCTGAGTACCTTATTGAAAATAAATTTACAAGAGGTAAAATTGATAAAACTTTATTTTCAAAACGGAATGGTTCTGACATCTTACTCATTCAGATATATGTAGATGATATTATCTTTGGCTCCACTGACAAGTCCATGTGTGACTGGTTTGCTAAGATAATGTCAACTCAGTATCAGATGAGTATGATGGGAGAACTTACTTATTTTCTTGGTTTACAAGTTGAACAAAAGCCTGATGGCACTTTTATAAATCAAAGTAAGTATGTGCATGATATGTTAAAGAAATACAAATTTGAAAATTTATCCTCCATGCACACTCCTATGGGTACTCAGGATAAGATAAGTAAGGATGAAACTGGTACACCAGTTTGTCAATCCACATACCGAGGTATGATTGGTTCCTTACTTTACTTAACTGCTAGCAGGCCTGATATCATGTTTGCAACATGTTTGTGTGCTCGGTATCAGGCTTATCCTAAAGAATCACACATGAAAGCAGTTAAGCGCATCTTTAGATATCTTACAGGTACTCCTAACCTGGGTCTTTGGTATCCCAAAGACTCAAACTTTGACCTTGAAGGATACACAGATGCAGATTTTGCAGGTTGTAGATTGGACAGAAAAAGCACAAGTGGAGGATGTCAATTCCTAGGTGGAAGACTAGTAGGTTGGTCATCCAAGAAGCAAAACTCGGTAGCAACTTCCACAGCAGAAGCAGAGTATGTTGCTGCAGGAAGTTGTTGTGCTCAATTATTATGGGTGCAGTATCAACTATTGGACTATGGGTTCCACTTTCACAAGACTCCAATTCATTGTGATAACAAGAGTGCTATTGCTATCACAGAGAACCCAGTCCATCACTCCAAAACTAAGCACATTGATATCAGACACCACTTTATTCGAGATAATGTGGAAAAAGGTAAGGTTGAGGTAGATTATGTACCAACAGATGAACAATTGGCAGATGTGTTTACTAAACCTCTTCCTGAGGAAAGGTTTATGTATTTACTAGGGCAATTAGGTATGCTGAATCCTTGATTTTTCTTAATTTTCTTTAAAACTGAGTGTTCAGTATCACCCCTGTTGATACTGACCACTCAGTATCTCTAGTCTGTTATCATCAAAATTTAAACTTTTTATTTTTTTTATTAATTTCAAGAGTAAATTAGTTGTTTTTATATTTTTAAATTTTTTTTAGAATTAATTTTTTTTACTCAGTATTGGGGTATGACGGCGCTCACACGGAGCTTAATCCTCATACTGCTCAACGGTAACCTTTCTTAATAGGAAAGTTACCGTTGCCACAGGATAAGGCAGTCAAATCAGTCGTTTTTACTTCCCAATACCTTAATTGTCTTTCAAATCTCCTATAAATAACCGTTTTTTTTTACTTCAAATATCTTTCAACAGTTATTTCATTATTTTTCTAAATTCTCTCTGCGATTAACGATTTCACTTTCTTTTAGCAAGCAAAAACTCTTAAATCAATATCACAGATGGCGAATTACACTTTCGTCGCTCCAGAGGTTGAATCGGAAATCAAATTCCGAAACGATGAACTGCCCAGGTTTGCAAGGAACAACATAACAGCCAATTTCAATATTCCTCAAGCCTGGGTATGCCAAGAATTCACAAACATTGTGACTTTTATGAAGAATTGCCCAATTGCTCGTGCACTGACCTTGTCTCCTCGAGCAATTTACCCAGAAATGCTATGCGAGTTTTGGTACTCTGCCACACTCGATTCTCCAGATATGATTGCTGGGTGGGTAATTAGAGATCAAAGAAGGGCATTTGTTTCTACTGCCATCATTCGTGAAGCACTGAGACTTCCCGCCCAAGCTCAGTATGATCCATTCGTTGATAGAACAGAGACACGCTCAGTATTACCATTTTTGGGTCGAAGAGGAACAACGGGCACAATCCAAAGAAACGAATTTGGTCCTATGTGGGGTATTCTCATTACAACAATAATTCGGTGTATGACCCACAAGACGGGTGCTTTGGACCAAATAAATGAATTTGGGATGCAAATAGTCCATGCCTTGTACTATGGAAGAAACATTGATTATGCACGGCTCATTTTCAATGAATTAGCTGCTCTGGTTCGGGCTAACACAAGGGAATGTAATGTCCCTTTCTGCAGATTCTTATCACTCATCTTTCAACACTCAATGCCCACACATACTTATGATGAGTTTCACAGTCCAAGGGTTGATCTTCCTCCTCTTAGTGAGAAGATCTTCTTTTACAGGCCAAGACAAGGAGAGCTACTACTGAGTCCTTCTATGTGGGCCATTGTTCAAGAACACATAAATGATGAAGAAGACATGTCTGATAATGAATCAGACAATGATGATGATGATAATGATGATCATAGTGGTAATGGAGGACAGGCTGGACAAGATGTTGAGATGCAGGATGTTCCACAAGCTCAAGAACCGACTCAACAACATATCTCTCCACCTGCACAGGATCCTGATGCTCCCCATATTGAACCAGTTTTTGATACTGAGTCCTCAGAAGATACACCACTGGTCCTCCAAAGAAGAAGAAGAAATCTTTCCCCTGTAATTATGGGAAACTTATCATCTGAGGAGGTCCAGCCTGCAAATGTTCCATCATTAACTGCATCTCTTCAAGCCTAAAGCCTAGTTGCAGCCACCGCTGACCTTCCAGGTCCAGAACTAATTCCAACTACTCAACCAATTGAGGAACCTCATGTTCCTCTTGATGTGGAGATTCAATATGAGCAAACTACACCGGAAGGTTCTCAGCAAGACATACAGGTCAGTATTGAAGATATTGGTGCTGCAAATCCACAATCACATGATCCTGCACCGACCTCTGCCGATGCTAGAAGGGAATCTGACAGAGTCTCAGGTATGAATTTCTAAAAAGCCCTTAAACTTATATATATATATATATATATATATATATATATATATATATATATATATATATATATATATATATATTTCATTCCCAAATAGAGACTAAGTATTGGCCAGTACCAACTCAATACTGACCAAAGTCTCACACAATCTTTCAAATATATATCCGTTTATGGCCAACATAGCTAGCCCACTGCTGCTATGCAAAACTCATATACTGAGCACACAAAATTGATCATTGTCAGTCTACAGTTGTCTCAACATTTAAAGAGACAATGGTGGTTGATGTCACACTGACACCCACTGGTGCTGCTTGAATAATATCCAACTTATTTTTGAGTTGGGTAGCATAATTCAAGAAATGATCACAATCCCTTAAGCCACAAAATCCAAAAATTTTCCATGGGGTTTAGCCACATTTCTGTTATCAATCTAATACCGAGTGATAAACATTGAAAATAACAAGAAGCACATCCCAGGCTTCGAATTCCCAAACCCAAACCTTTTAGTAATGTGACTTATCCTATACTGAGCTACTTAAATTTACACACTCACTTTTACTAAAATCTTCTTACACATGCTATGCACAAGTCCACAATATTTCATCATAAACCAGATGAAATACAGACTTCACAAACTCTGTTTATATGATTATAGAATTCAACACCATCACAATTCTATTTGATAAACCTTTCTTTCTAACAAGTTATATATTTTTGTTTCTTTAGCACCATCTGTGCAGGGTATTCCAGCATCACAGGCTGCAGAAGAACAAGTGACTCTGCAAACAATCATGCAGAATATTCTGGCCATTCAACACACTCAAAAAACAATTTTGGCCAGAATGGACACTATGAGTAGGGACATTGACTCCATCAGACAGTCAGTCTCACTACTCCAACAACAACATAAGCCTCCACCAACTCCACCATTTTCTCATGGTGACCACAATGAAGAAGGAGAAGGAGAAGGAGATGTTGGTGATACTGATGCTGCCACTGAGCCCATGCCCTCCCCTACTCTTCAAGAACCTGAAAGGGACATGGGTGGTGATACTGATCATTTTCCCTCCCCATCCAATGATAACAATAAGGGGGAGAAGAGACAAAGAGATACTGAGGTTGATCAAACTGAGCCATCTGCTCAGGGGGAGAAAAGAAGAAGATTGAATGAAGATCAACCTCCACAACAAGAACAGCAACATCAGCAAAGCCCTCATACTGAGTCAATTCGGATTCAGTATGAGAGAAGAAGACAAAGATCTAGGTCAGCATTACAAGTTCAAGACCCACTTGAGCCATCTGCTCAGGGGGAGACTCATACTGACCAACCACAGCAAACTTATTCTTAGCCACCTGCTCGTGAAGAGAATAATTTGCAAATTGTGGTCTATAGGCCTTTCATCTGGCCTATTGCTGATGATGAAGATGAAGAACCAGATTTAGTAAACTATGCACTAAATCTGATAGAACAAGAAAGTTCATCATCATCCTCGGATGATGAAGAACCAGAAAATCTGGTGATTAGAAGAAAGAGTTCTTTATCAAGAAGACCTATCAATGCAGTTCTCACTTGTTCTGAATCAAGTGAGGAATCTGTTCCTTTGGTAACAAGACAAAGAAGACATGTTCATACAATGGACAGTGATACCGAGTAGGCTCCAAGACTGACTCCTCAACAACTCTGGGCAGAACAAGAAAGATTTTTATATGAGCAAGAGTTGGGAGTCAAAGCTGAACCAGAATCTGACCCAGATACTGACACTCCTGGTCCTTCCCATAGAATCTCAAGAAAGGGTCCAGACCATATTCAACATTACTGGAATATGGTTGCTGCCAGGACTCAGTATAAGGAGGAAAGAAAGGAGTTCTTGAAGACCAAAACATTTCCAAATGTAAGGGGGATACATTGGTTAAATCTGGATGTCAATAAAGTAAAAGTGAAGCTCAAAGAAGGAAGAATCACTATCACTTGTACTGGCTTAACCAGTCCTCCCGTGAAGTTATTTATTCATGATATTCAAAGAATTGGTCTTCAAGACTGGGTGAGGATCACAAGACTGATCAAAGAGCTTCCAAAGAAATCAACATATGATCAAATAGTCTTGGATGAGATCTGTGCAGTCTCTGCAGTATGTTATGAGAAGGGCTTGCTTCATGAGATAGAGTATAGAACGCTCAGTGTGATGACTGAAGCTTACTCAAACAACAGACCAGAATGCCTTCACACATACAAGTATCTTAGAAAGTACCCTCTTCCTCCTAACCTTGTTTTTCAGGATCAAAAGAGTGTCATATATCCAACTTCTGGATATATGTATACTGACTCAGAGGATAGAGAGTGCTTCATTTCTGAAGAAGATCTACCAAGAGCTCAAATCAGTCATCTTGTTGGACTGAAATGGATGATCACCAAGAAAGAAGACTCTTGGTTCAGAAAGAAGATTGTTGCAGTTCTGAATTGTAGAAAGGATGAACTCAAGAGCAGAGAAGAGTTTGTCCACATCAAACAAGAAGTCTTCTATGAGAATGAAGCCATCAACAGCAGATGAAGAAGAAGATATTGCTACCTATGCTGTTGTATTTTTTTCTTTATCTCTTTGTAATTGTTTTGTTATCATTAGATAGGGGGGATTGTTAAGGCAAAAAGCTTCGCCCCTTTGGATCTTAAGATAACAAAACAACCTAGACTAGCTTTGATTAATATGTAGAATAATATAGCTAAGTTTAGGTCTAATACTGAGTGATCAGTATTAGAACTCAGTATCAGTACTCAGTATCAGATAGTGATACTGAGTACAAGGACTGAGTAGAAGGACTGAGTTACAATATGTAACGGACTAAGTTCAAATCCCTTGATCTTAGTCATTTTCCTACTTTAGTCCTTTGGTTACTCCTTTGCCCATTATGTAAGATCTCTATACCATTATAAATAGAGATCATCTTGCAAAGGAGAACTTACCAATTCACTTTTTTGTAATTGACCAGTGGTCTTGTTATTCCGCAATAAGCCACACTTAGTGGAATTATACATTTGACTCATATCTTGTTCTTATACAATATTTGTTTTAAGTTATAATTATCCAATCAATTAAACATCTAAACCAGGGCGTTGTGACCTAACAATCATAGCATATAAGTCATGAACTTAATATTGTGAATGATAAATTTAATTTAAATTTAATATACAAAGGCCAATTAGACACCACATGTAGTACTATGTGCTTGATCATTTGTACATACATAAAAAAAAAACGTGATGGAGGGGATTTATACAGGGGAACCCACAACAAATCAATAGCCATAATCATCTCCTCAAATTTACTTATTGTTATTATTTTGTTTTCTAAAATATTTAATATAAGTTTTTATTTTATTATTTTGCATGTAACTAATCACATGGCTTTCTTTGTTTTGGTAATTCGGGGTCTAAAATTGGTACTCAGACTCACTATATAATTATCACAAGTAGTTTTAACCTAGATGTTTAGCTTTTTAGTTTTATCATAGTTGTCTTTTCATTTTTTTTTATTTTTTATTTTAAGCTTCGAGGTGTGGTTAAAAAAATTATGTTTTAAAATGTTTATCTTCATGTATGAATTTGTAGGTTGCTAAAAGTTGGCTTTTATTGTCGTATCATCGAGTGTGAAACTAATGCACAAACATAAGATAACAATGTAAGGCTTTCTAAGAGATAAAAGTTTGTTACCAATTTTCGGTTTGAACTTCTTAGATTAGACGATTCTTTCTTCTTGGTTCAAGATTCAAGGGGTTCTTCATTTCTAATGCTCCTTAAAAAAATCTATTAGGATGAAAGTATAAAGATTTATGAAGAGGAGTTGCTAAAAAAAATGAAAAACGTGAATGAGAGAAAAAGATGGAATGTGACTTACTCTTTGGACTTGGTATTTTAACATGAAATTCAAAGTTGAGTCTTTCCAGAGAGGTATTCGAGATAGGGACACTTATAGAGAAAAACAGTTTGAGATATATATATAGGGATACTTTACTGACGTTATAGTTCTCTGAAAATAATTGAGAGAGGGTAAGGATGCATTATTGTGTACCTTCTATTATAATGATAAAGAAAAGAAATGAGTATGGTGGTTGCTTGAGCCAGGCGAATGTCAGAGAAGAAATAGAAGGAAGATTTGAGTTGGTGAAAGTATGAGGTGATCTTTTAAGTTTGACCTTTTAGGGAAGGTATGACAAGAAGATATTTTCATTTTGTTTTTAGTATTTAATTTTGTTAATTTGATGTATTAATTGATATAGGGTTTAATTAAGTGCTTATTATGTATACTAAATATTTTGAGATTGATAACTCGGTTTAACATTTGGTTCCGTAATTTATCGGGTTTAGTTTCCGTTACGGTGCATTAAAGTTCATATTTATTAAATGTAAGGTTGTAAGCGGTTCGTGCTAGATTTTTAAAATGATAGAAATAATTTTCATTAATGATAAGTTGGACAATGTGGTGTTGGCTTACCATTGACGAGTACAAAATATATCTGATTTCCGAGGGTTGCCACACTTGCATCCCTAGTTAAACTGAAAGGAAACCATCTGAGTCTAATGGCATCCAACGACACGTCTCGTTGTTTGAACAACTCACAAATTTCCAGAAAGTTTTCAAGATGTCTGTTAGGATCATTGCGTAATCTGCCATCGAAGTTCAGACCCCGCACCATACTAAGGAATTGACCTTTAATTTCGAAGTTGTTATTATTCAATTCTGGAACTGTGATAGATGGAGTAGGGGCAATTGGTGGTGTCTGCCTAATATTCCACATGGGTTGCTCTACTTGAGGTTATGGTTGATCGCCCATCTCAAAAATGGGGTTTTCGATAGCTTGAAAGTTGATTGACTCTGTGTTGCTAAGACTGCTCTACGTCGCTGACGTAGGAGTCTCTCTGGCTCAGAATACGGTGATATCGGATCAGAGTCAGAGCTGCGGGTCATACACCAGCAAACACTTAAAGCAAATCGTAAAAACACAACAGCTTAACTACTTCAATGAAAACCAGACAGTAAATAAAAACAAATTAAATAACTTTTTTAGGAATAAATCCCTAGCCAAGGGTCGATTAACTGATTAGTTCTAAATTACTAATCGAGCAACTGTTCCCCGGCAGCGGCGCCAAAAACTTGATGTTATAAATTAGTTATAAATTAAATGTCCTAGATACGCCTTTCCTAGTTACCACACTATTAGGCAAGTATTACCTAATCGTGAGAAATATAGTTCAGGTAAGTACTTTCGGGTATTTCGTCTCCACTCGGAACAATTTTGCTAATTATGTAAAGCAAAACTAATTAATGAATCTGAACAAGTAAATAAAAAGGGGTTTTCATTTGCTTAACTTTTATCTTCAAAATGATAAATTTTAATAAAATGTATTTTTAAAGAAGACAATTGACAGTAAACATAGTGGAAGAGTTTTCAAGATTAAGGAGGATATTCACTATGAGTCGAATCTGTTTAGATCTAGGTTTGGTTGTGAAGTACCGATTTAATTCACGTTCTATTTAAGGAGCTAGATTGCTCTCAAAACCTTACAATGTCTCTAATATGGTCTCTAGAAATTTCTTCTCTAAAAACCCGTTTAAAGTCACACTCTGGCTTATTACTCTTAACTAGGTCCGACTTTTCGAGACCTTCTAATCCTAGGAATTTCTTCTCTACAGATTAGACTTTAAGTTGTACCTATGTTATCGGTATCTAATCTCGGACCCCTATTTCTAGTGAGTCGCTGACTACGTCAAATGATATGAAAAGTCAAGGGAATTACTAGATCAATTCAATGTTGTCAATATTTAGTCAATCAAGCAATAAACAAATTAAATAATGCGAAGAATAAGGATTAACAAAAAGGCTCTTTGTTAAAAGCATAAGTTTTCAAACCATCATCAACAAGTCCTAAAAATAACCCAAACCTAAATCATAAACTTCATCTGATCATAGCGAATATAAGATGATTAGCACATAGACATGCTAAAAATAATAGTAAATTACACGGATAGTCCCTGTGGTTTGCTAAAAGTTTTGGATTTGGTCCTTAAGTCTCAGAAATTACATGGATAGTCCTTATGGTTTGAAAATCGTCACACTTTTAGTCCCTAAGGCAGATGTCTGTTAAAATTTACCATTAAAATTTTGTTAATGACAATTTTACCCTTATCATCTCTTTCCTACCTTCTCTTTATCACCTAAACTGACCAGTCACCTGCTCTGTTTTTATTTCTCTCTCCCTCTCTCCCTCTCTAAACGATGCCCCTCTCTCTACGACTCTACCTCTCACCCTTTAACAATTCTGTTTCCACAGACTGATCGTTCTAGGTTTGATTTCACCATTTTTTTTATTGTAAATAAATACTCCTTATGTGTATCAAATTCCTAATTACATGAAATCATGTACTCGTTTTGTATTGTGAAATTGAAACTGCTTTTGATTTCCTTCAAATTTTGCTTGTTGGGTTCTCACTGCCCGTAAGTTCAACATTAGTTTCGTATACGAATGAATTGATAACTTTGTACTCATGTATGTTTTTTAATTATAAAATAGAGGAAAATGGTGGTTCTGCGGATGTTGTGACTGATTTGTCATCAGAGATTGAGGTTGATGCTTTCAGAAAACTTTTTTCATTTACGATCGGTGACATAAGGCTTGATTTCAAGGTTGGTAATTTAAGTAGATGATGAAGATAGTTTTCTTGTAATTTATTTCTGGGTATTAATTTTAAGTTTGATTTTAATTTCAAGGCTCTTGCAACTAAATTAGGGGTATTAATTTACGGGTGTGACAACCCTCGGAAACGAGCTGTTTTGCCCAACACCCTATTGCGATACACTATTTTAAAAAGACATTATAAATAAAAATAAGAAACTTATTTGTGATTATAAGTGTAGTTCGAGCCTGCTTTCGTGATTTAATTTTATACATCTTATATGCACAAGTTATACAAGTTGGTACATTCATTGAAAATTAACGATTCTTATTTAGAATCCACAACTTAACGAGTTGATAACTTGCACACGTATATATAACCGATTCAACTAAAAATACAAATACTTCTCTTTACAATGCAAAAGATATATCCCAACAAATCAAGATGTACATAAATAAAATATGAACCGCTAAATGTATTAAATAATTGAATGCAAAATAAAAGACACATAAATGGTGACAAAATTCGGTAACTAACTAAAATGAATATTTAACAACTATTTAATTACTCACTTAATAACTAATTAAATGATTAACAATTGTAATTAAAAACACATGATTTTTACGTACACACTTCCATACCTATCTTTTCTTTTGAGAAAGTCTACCTTTTATCATTGTGTTTCCCCATCTCTTGACACTTCTACAAAATTCATTTATTTACCCACCTATCTTGCTCTTTTTGTATGTCATACCCGTCAACTACTCCCATCAATTTACTTTTCTTTCCTATTTCAAAAGGACAAACACCAGTAAAGACCAAGAGGTATAAGCATTGTATAGTAGTCTCACCGGAAGATCATTAAGCTTTTCTTTGAGATAGTCGACTTACACAAGTAATAAATTGTTAACTTCTTGAAACCATATAATCCATCATCAACCAACCCACACTCATGCAATGTCTTGTCTTCTTTTCTTACATCACCATCTTTTCCCCTGCACATTTAGAAGGTCAAACAAGAAAAGTTAAGTATCTACTCAAGTACCCAATGGTTCTTAATTCCTTCCATGTCATAATACCCTCAACCTCTTTCCTTCGACACCCATGACTCAACAAATAACTCAAGAACACTGTTTTTAAACAAAAATCCGGCTAAGGCATTTCACCAAACCATGTAAACTTCAAAACATCGTAACCTCCTCATTTTAAATCCGAATTTGGTGATTCAAGTTGCCAAATCACCACATAAACTTTCTGTACAAGATTCCACCATTAAAACATTCATCTAGACACTGAAAGGCTGTCGAGATAGAGCCAAAAGCTGCTGTTCAGAATTCAAAATCTCCATCTCTTTAGTGTAAGTGATGTTTTCTTGAGTTCTACCCATCTTCTAACTCCCGTATATAAACAAACTTGTTTTTGCTTCATCTTAAGAAGATCACAAAGAAGATCCATATCCATTGGCGCCTTGGAGAACAAGGAGAAATCATCAAAGTTCCAAAACATTCCTACCAAAGGCTTGTGAGATTTCACACCCTTATTTTAAATACAACTTCTATTTAAATGTTTGTGCTAGAAATTGTTCACTCACTTGAAACTCTCCAAAAACATATAAATAGAAGTTCTAATGTTTTCCTAAAGAGGACTTGATTAAAAATCCTTAGCATCAATAATCGAGAAAAACAAATATAAAACTTGTGAACCTTAACCTACAACGTACACCTTTGTGGTTAAATAACTGAAAGAACTTGAAAATACAAGAAAACTCATATTAGATATTTCTATGACCATTTTATAGAAGACAATGGAAGGAGATAATAAATAAACCAAACAAAGGCTTAGAAATGTCTAGTTGATGAACGGCCATAAACATGTATACAGATAATAGAACTAATTCATGAAGTCGGCTAATACGTTATATAAATATGATACGTTTAAGAGGCTTACAAAAATACGAATAAGTATAAATCGAAATGATTATAAAATTTTATTAATAAATTACAAACTAGTATTTCGGTTCGCCAATGAATCAGCAACATTAAATAAGTTTTCTAAACCATCTAGTTGAGTGAACAACTAGCATAGACGAGCTGTTAGAGCCGTCTACTTACCGTTTAACCTCACACATATAGGTAGCTGAGGCGTATTATCAGGCACTATCATTTATTATATATAGCTCACTAGCATTTGGAACGTATCAGGTGAGTTTCACGGCCCCACTTTTACTGTTTTATAACTATTTTTATCTGGGGGAGAAAACATATACTTACTCAATTATTTTTATAATGAATAATCGGTGAGTTTCACAGCCCCACTTTTTACTGTATTTTTAACTGTTTTGGGGTGAGAAACATATTAATGTTTTTATAACATTTTGGTACAACTGGTCTTTTGAAGATATTTATGAACAATACTTTGGTACAATCAGTCTTTGTGAAAACTTGGATAAACTATCCTTTTGAGATAACTGTCATTTAAAAGACATACTGAAACAAGTATTTTTACGAAAAGGTCTTAACGAAGACCTGTATGGAAAAACTATATTTTGCGACATTAATCTTTGTATAACCGTGAGTTGATAGACGAGCATCCTATCGCCAGATCGTTTAGATCTAACATTACTGTAATCATCAACTATAGTTAGCCAACGAATATATGAGTAGTACTATTCGGGATTGATTCCCCCGCTCATGGCTAGTCGCTCTAGCCGTATAACATATGAGATATATATTCTATTAAAACGTCGTGGACTCGGCATGCCTAGGTAAAGGCGGATTTAGGTTTGATTACAGGCTCATGAACTTATACTTTAACTTGTACGCCTAGCTAGCCTATAAGGGATTACGCACTAAACTTATACAATTATATTTCAGGGATTTGAAACGCGTAAACTTGAACGTACATAGATTTGTACTAAACGACTTACCTTTCTAAAATCATGTTGAAATGGTTTTACGCACCGATCATATGCAAATTATGTTTTATAGAGTTAAAACATTTAACAAAAGAGTATATTAAGCACTGAACATGTGCAAATTTGGTTTCAGGGTTTTGAAACGGTTTTCAACGATTATTTTAGTACACTAGTTGTACTGACAAACATTTTGGAATAAATCAACGATTTATAGAGTCATAAAACCTGTGAACTCACCAACCTTTGTGTTGACACTTTTTCTAATATGTTTTCTCAGGAATTTAAAGTTGAAGCTTCATTTGCATACTCAAACGCATTCGGATTACCATTTTGAAGAAATCTTTATTTACCAAAAACAATAACTTTTGTTTGGAAACATTAAGTATTGGCAATCCATTTTGATTGGCGTTGATTTACTATCGATCGATTGTTGTGATTTCCGATGTATGTCGCACGCACTGCTCTTCCGCAAAACCAGTTTTGGCGGGGTGTGACAGATTGGTATCAGAGCTATTGGTTATAGTGAACTAGCGAGAGTCTAGTCTATAACTGAAAAGATTTTTGGTCAAAACGTTTTCATTGCATATAGTGTCGCATTGCATATAGTCTACATGGATACAGTGGATAGAACAGTATATGCCTTAGTTGTAGGTCACATGCTTATACCTACACTACACGTTTTACACTTATACTATATATGGGACACCAATACTATGCACAGTACACCTACGCTTCAGGTGGTACACGTACACTAAACTTCGTACACACTACGAGTCGAAATAACGTCTGATCACAAAAGACACCACATATCATCAATCATTGGGGAAAATTCAGAACATACCCTAATCACGAATAAAATTTGTAGAATACTTATGAGAATTGTTTCATAGACATAAATTCTTTAATATAATCTCATAATTTCATTTGTTAAGCATACAACAAGAGTACGCGAGGAAGGTCCTCTCGTTCATGAATGAAGAATATGAAGTGATAATGATTTGGAAACATTGTACCATGATATTATAAAAACGGGTGGCCAACGTGTTTATAATGGCATAGTACAATGTAGAAGTATCAGAGTCATGGATTACGAAAATGAACCGATTAATGAAATACATGGATTACTACCTCAAATTAAAAATTAAATCAATGGGGAATATGCCCAAAAAGAAAAACAAAACTAAACTTAAGTACTCGTTATAAATCGCCACAAACTTTTCAAATGGGCAAACAAGCCAACATTAGTTGCAGAAATCATGAGTAGAGTACGGAGCCACTACGATAGTATACCGGTCATTATAACTATAGATGATACCGTTATTTACAAAAAAAAATAAAAAAATAAAAATAAATAAATAAATAAATAAAATAAAATTCCACAACATTACCAAAATGACAAAGTATTGCAATTTCCTCAAAAAGAACATGACATGATGCTTTCAATTATATTACTATATAGAATTCATGCTTCTACTTTATAAGAAAGAAAGAGTGAGGGCAATATTTTATTTACAAAAGGAAACTCATCCATATAATCTTAGTTATGAACAATTATTAAAAAAAAAAAAAAATTGTATGGTTCTTATAACTTCTATATGCCATTATACAGCTACACACATCTCATGTGATCAATTAAATATGATGCAAAAACATAATAATCTGGAAGTGTATATTTTTGGGAAGCAATTTCTCTCGCTACTCTTACATGTATGTTCTTAATATTTGGTGGATAAATGAGTTAGTAAAAAAGAAAGTAACATGAAAGGCAGTAGTCGATTCTTTGAAAGACAGCACATAACCATCTATCTAAAAAAAGAGATTAAGTCGAATATTTAAATAAGAAATTAGGTATGATGTCTACCCAAACTAATATGATTAAGACAAATACAAACTTGACTCCCAAGATAAAAATGGAAGTAAGTTGATCTTAAATTTCGGGACGAAATTCTTTTAACGGGGGGAGAATGTGACAACCCTCGGAAACGAGCTGTTTTGCCCAACACCCTATTGCGATACACTATTTTAAAAAGCCATTATAAATAAAAATAAGAAACTTATTTGTGATTATAAGTGTAGTTCGAGCCTACTTTCGTGATTTAATTTTATACATCTTATATGCACAAGTTATACAAGTTGGTACATTCATTGAAAATTAACGATTCTTATTTAGAATCCACAACTTAACGAGTTGGTAACTTGCACACGTATATATAACCGATTCAACTAAAAATACAAATACTTCTCTTTACAATGCAAAAGATATATCCCAACAAATCAAAATGTACATAAATAAAATATGAACCGCTAAATGTATTAAATAATTGAATGCAAAATAAAAGACACATAAATGGTGACAAAATTCGGTAACTAACTAAAATGAATATTTAACAACTATTTAATTACTCACTTAATAACTAATTAAATGATTAACAATTGTAATTAAAAACACATGATTTTTACGTACACACCTCCATACCTATCTTTTCTTTTGAGAAAGTCTACCTTTTATCATTGTGTTTCCCCATCTCTTGACACTTCTACAAAATTCATTTATTTACCCACCTATCTTGCTCTTTTCGTATGTCATACCCGTCAACTACTCCCATCAATTTACTTTTCTTTCCTATTTCAAAAGGACAAACACCAGTAAAGACCAAGAGGTATAAGCATTGTATAGTAGTCTCACCGGAAGATCATTAAGCTTTTCTCTGAGATAGTCGACTTACACAAGTAATAAATTGTTAACTTCTTGAAACCATATAATCCATCATCAACCAAACCACACTCATGCAATGTCTTGTCTTCTTTTCTTACATCACCATCTTTTACCCTGCACATTTAGAAGGTCAAACAAGAAAAGTTAAGTATCTACTCAAGTACCCAATGGTTCTTAATTCCTTCCATGTCATAATACCCTCAACCTCTTTCCTTCGACACCCATGACTCAACAAATAACTCAAGAACACTGTTTTTAAACAAAAATCCGGCTAAGGCATTTCACCAAACCATGTAAACTTCAAAACATCGTAACCTCCTCATTTTAAATCCGAATTTGGTGATTCAAGTTGCCAAATCACCACATAAACTTTCTCTACAAGATTCCACCATTAAAACATTCATCTAGACACTGAAAGGCTGTCGAGATAGAGCCAAAAGCTGCTGTTCAGAATTCAAAATCTCCATC
Source organism: Calendula officinalis (assembly GCA_963853835.1). Taxonomy (NCBI): domain Eukaryota; kingdom Viridiplantae; phylum Streptophyta; class Magnoliopsida; order Asterales; family Asteraceae; genus Calendula; species Calendula officinalis. The sequence goes on from OY970831.1 coordinate 38,202,478, forward strand.
TCTTTAGTGTAAGTGATGTTTTCTTGAGTTCTACCCATCTTCTAACTCCCGTATATAAACAAACTTGTTTTTGCTTCATCTTAAGAAGATCACAAAGAAGATCCATATCCATTGGCGCCTTGGAGAACAAGGAGAAATCATCAAAGTTCCAAAACATTCATACCAAAGGCTTGTGAGATTTCACACCCTTATTTTAAATACAACTTCTATTTAAATGTTTGTGCTAGAAATTGTTCACTCACTTGAAACTCTCCAAAAACATATAAATAGAAGTTCTAATGTTTTCCTAAAGAGGACTTGATTAAAAATCCTTAGCATCAATAATCGAGAAAAACAAATATAAAACTTGTGAACCTTAACCTACAACGTACACCTTTGTGGTTAAATAACTGAAAGAACTTGAAAATACAAGAAAACTCATATTAGATATTTCTATGACCATTTTATAGAAGTCAATGGAAGGAGATAATAAATAAACCAAACAAAGGCTTAGAAATGTCTAGTTGATGAACGGCCATAAACATGTATACAGATAATAGAACTAATTCATGAAGTCGGCTAATACGTTATATAAATATGATACGTTTAAGAGGCTTACAAAAATACGAATAAGTATAAATCGAAATGATTATAAAATTTTATTAATAAATTACAAACTAGTATTTCGGTTCGCCAATGAATCAGCAACATTAAATAAGTTTTCTAAACCATCTAGTTGAGTGAACAACTAGCATAGACGAGCTGTTAGAGCCGTCTACTTACCGTTTAACCTCACACATATAGGTAGCTGAGGCGTATTATCAGGCACTATCATTTATTATATATAGCTCACTAGCATTTGGAACGTATCAGGTGAGTTTCACGGCCCCACTTTTACTGTTTTATAACTATTTTTATCTGGGGGAGAAAACATATACTTACTCAATTATTTTTATAATGAATAATCGGTGAGTTTCACAGCCCCACTTTTTACTGTATTTTTAACTGTTTTGGGGTGAGAAACATATTAATGTTTTTATAACATTTTGGTACAACTGGTCTTTTGAAGATATTTATGAACAATACTTTGGTACAATCAGTCTTTGTGAAAACTTGGATAAACTATCCTTTTGAGATAACTGTCATTTAAAAGACATACTGAAATAAGTATTTTTACGAAAAGGTCTTAACGAAGACCTGTATGGAAAAACTATATTTTGCGACATTAATCTTTGTATAACCGTGAGTTGATAGACGAGCATCCTATCGCCAGATCGTTTAGATCTAACATTACTGTAATCATCAACTATAGTTAGCCAACGAATATATGAGTAGTACTATTCGGGATTGATCCCCCGCTCATGGCTAGTCGCTCTAGCCGTATAACATATGAGATATATATTCTATTAAAACGGCGTGGACTCGACATGCCTAGGTAAAGGCGGATTTAGGTTTGATTACAGGCTCATGAACTTATACTTTAACTTATACGCCTAGCTAGCCTATAAGGGATTACGCACTAAACTTATACAATTATGTTTCAGGGATTTGAAACGCGTAAACTTGAATGTACATAGATTTGTACTAAACGACTTACCTTTCTAAAATCATGTTGAAATGGTTTTACGCACCGATCATATGCAAATTATGTTTTATAGAGTTAAAACATTTAACAAAAGAGTATATTAAGCACTGAACATGTGCAAATTTGGTTTCAGAGTTTTGAAACGGTTTTCAACGATTATTTTAGTACACGAGTTGTACTGAAAAACATTTTGGAATAAATCAACGATTTATAGAGTCATAAAACCTGTGAACTCACCAACCTTTGTGTTGACACTTTTTCTAATATGTATTCTTAGGAATTTAAAGTTGAAGCTTCATTTGCATACTCAAACGCATTCGGATTACCATTTTGAAGAAATCTTTATTTACCAAAAACAATAACTTTTGTTTGGAAACATTAAGTATTGGCAATCCACTTTGATTTGCGTTGATTTGCTATCGATCGATTGTTGTGATTTCCGATGTATGTCGCACGCACTGCTCTTCCGCAAAACCAGTTTTGGCGGGGTGTGACAACGGGTATGACGACGATAATGGGGTCTAGAAGAAATGTTTGTTGGGTTTACTTCAGCAACTGTTCTGCAAACGTATTATGTTGTTTCTTGGAGCTTCAAAATTTACCGAAGATATTGATATAAGTATATAACAAAAGTCCCCCTTCGCTGATCAATAAGATAAAGATAAAAAAAATCATAAAAGGGTTATAGCAATTGGGACATCTTTATGTGGATTGCTTATTCTTTTATTTGTTTTGATTTTGGGTTTCTATTTTTATCGAAGTGGGTGTGGAGAGGGAGAGAGAGGGGCAGCTGAGAGAGAGGAGGTGAGGGTAAAATTGTCAATTAAAAAAGTTTAACCGCAATTTATAACGGCAGTTAGTATTAGGGACCAAAAGCATGACAAAGTTTCAACCACAATGACCATTCGTGTAATTTCTGAAACATAGGGACTAGATCCAAAATTTTTGTCAAACCACATGGACCATTCGTGTAATTTACTCTAAAAATAATCAAACAAACATAACAAATCATAAACATAAACATAGTATCGATTAAAAACAATAAAAACCAATGTTTAAGACTTGGATCTTGATGTTGAGAGCTTCCTAGGGTTCTTTTTTCGGCTGCCACAATGCTAGGTCAAAAGTCCTTAATCCAGATCTGCAGTTACGCTTAAATAGGTGTCAGATCGTTAGAAATCGCGTCGCTATAGTGGAAAATCGCGTCGCTATGTGGAACCCGCGTTATTTCGCGTCGCTATCTTAGAGATATCAACGCTATTTCTTCTTTTCTTGGGCGAACAGAGCTCCGAAATAGCGATGGTTTCAAAAATAGCGAGGGCAGATAGCCTGACAGATAGCGTCGCTATCTCTAGATAGCGGCGCTATCTTCCTCAGATTCTAGGATTCTTCTTTTTTATGCGTTTTTCACCCGTTTTTGTCACTTATTCTTTTAAAGCCTGAAAAATACAACGGAAACTATTTTTGAGTGATAACATCGTATTCTAATTAATAAACATACACAAAAAGGGGAATATTGGCATATAAATATATGTATAAATATACCAATATTTAATTAGGTATTTAAATAAATAAGCATGTAAAGCATGTAAGAATAAAGCAATTGAGCTATATAATGAATAAATAAACTAAGTTTACTTTATTTAACCTTATTAGTTGGGTAATATTCATAAAGATGGCATTTATAGGTTATGCAAAAATGATTAGGATCTAAGTTAAAAGTAGTCTAATTAGCATAGTTGAAAAATTAATTAGATTTGTGAAAAGTTAGCTAATGTCTTACACAAACTTGGGCATAAAATATAGTGAAAATTTTAACTGCTAAATTGGACTAGGTTCTGAAAATTGTTGTGCTTCTATGAATAGAATTGAGATAAGTGTCGATTATGTTATATTGTTATCTAGCAGATTGAATTATTTTTATGATCATTTGATTGAGGAGAAGCAAAGTTCAAGTGTGGGAATCTTGATATTGGCATATTTATACATATATTTATATGCCAATATTTATTTTTTTGTGTATGTTTATTGATTAGAATATAATGTTATCACTCAAAAGTAGTATCCATTGTGTTTTTCAAGTTCTAGAAGAAAAAGTGACAAAAACGGGTCAAAACGGCACAAGAAAATGGAAATCCCAGAAACTGAGGAAGATAGCGCCGCGATACTTGATTTAGCGACATTAGCGACGCGATACTTGATTTAGCGACGTGATTTCACACGATCTGACGCATATTTAAGCGAAACTGCTGATCTGAATGAAGGACTTTTGACCTAGCATTATGGCAGCCGAAAAAAGAACCCTAGGAAGCTCTCAACATCAAGATCCAAGGCTTAAACATTGGTTTTTATTGTCTTTAATCGATACTATGTTTATGTTTATGATTTCTTACATTTGTTTGATGATTTTTAGCTTGTCTATGTGTTAATCATCTTATATTCGCTATGATTAGATGAAGTTTATGATTTAGGTTTGGGTTATTTTTAGGATTTATTGATGAATGTTTGAAAACTTATGCTTTTTACAAAGAACCTTTTTGTTAAACCTTATTCTTCACATTATTTAATCTGTTTATAGCTTAATTGACTAAATATTGACAACATTGAATTGATCTAGTAATTCCCTTGACTATTCATATCAATTGACATAGTCAGCGACTCACTAGAAATAGCGGTCCGAGATTAGATACTGATAACCCAGTTACAACTTAAAGTCTAATCTGTAGAGAAGAAATTCCTAGTATTAGAAGGTCTCGGAAAGCCGGACCTAGTTAAGAGTAATAAGCCGGAGTGTGACTTTAAACATGTTTTTAAAGAAGAAATTCCTAGAGATGACATTAGAGACATTGTAAGGTTTTGAGATAAATCTAGCTCCTTAAATTCCTAGAACATGAATTAAATCGGTACTTCACAACCAAACCTAGATCTAAACGGATTCGACTCATAATAAATGTCCTCCTTAATCTTGAAAACTCTTCCACTTTGTTTACTGTCAATTGTCTGCTTTAAATATCAATTTTATTTAAATTAATCATTTTGCAAATAAAAGTTACACAAATGAGAACCCTTTTCATTTACTTGTTTAGATTCATTATTGCATTGAGGACAATGCAACTCTTTAACTGTGGGAATTGAGGATAATACCTAATTAAATATTTAGGGGGAACAATTAACCAACCTTAGGTTCCCCACAAGCAAGCCCGCGAGGTCCTTCAAACCTAGCATACTAAGGTCAACTGATCTAGATATGTTGGCTGAAAGTCTTTTACGCGGGTGCTCAAAGAAAGTTGCGGTTCTCTCTACAAAACCAAATAAATGAATAAATAAATGAAAATAATTAAATAAATGAAAAAAACAAATTAATAAATAAATAAAGAAGAATGCAAAGCATGTAAGAATAAAGCAAATGAGCTGTGTATGAATAAATAAACTAAGTTTTCTTTATTTAACCTTATTAGTTGGGTAATTTTCATAAAGATGGCATTTATAGGTTATGAAAGAATGATTAGGACCTATGTTAAAAGTATTCTAATTAGCATAGTTGAAAAATTAATTAGATTTGTGAAAAGTTAGCTAATGTCTTACACAAACTTGGACATAAAATATAGTGAAAATTTTAACTGTTAAATTGGACTAGGTTCTGAAAATTGTTGTACTACTAAGAATAAAATTTAGATAAAGTGTCGATTGTGTTTTGTTGTTATCTAGCTGATTGAATTATTTTTATGATGATTTTGCTTGAGGACAAGCAAAGTTCAAGTGTGAGCATCTTGATATTGGCATATTTATACATATATTTATATGCCAATATTCCTTTTTTTTTTGTGTATGTTTATCAATTAGAATACGATGTTATCACTCAAAAATAGTCTCCGTTGTATTTTTCAGGCTTTAGAAGAAAAAGTGAAAAAAACAGGTCAAAAACACACAAGAAAAAGAAGAATCCCAGAATCTGAGAAAGATAGCCCCGCCATCTACAGATAGCGCCGCTATATGTCACGCTACCTGCCCTCGCTATTTTTGAAGCAATCGCTATTTCAGAGCTCTGTTCGTCCAAGAAAAGAAGAAATAACGTCGCTATCTCTAAGATAGCGACACGAAATAACGCGGGTTCCACATAGCGACGCGATTTTCCATTATAGCGACGCGATTTCCAGCGATCTGACACCTATTTAAGCGAAACTGCAGATCTGGATTAAGAACTTTTGACCTAGCATTGTGGCAGCCGAAAAAAGAACCTTAGGAAGCTCTCAACATCAAGATCCAAGGCTTAAACATTGGTTTTTGTTGTCTTTAATCGATACTATGTTTATGTTTATGATTTTTTACGTTTGTTAGATGATTTTTAGCATGTCTATGTGCTAATCATCTTATATTCGCTATGATAAGATGAAGTTTATGATTTAGGTTTGGGTTATTTTCAGGATTTATTGATGATTGTTTGAAAACTTATGCATTTAACAAAGAACTTTTTTTTAAACCTTATTGTTCGCATTATTTAATCAGTTTATTGCTTGATTAACTACATATTGACAACATTGAATTGTTCTAGTAATTCCCTTGACTTTTCATATCAATTGACGTAGTCAGCGACTCACTAGAAATAGGGGTCCGAGATTAGATACCGATAACCTAGTTACAACTTAAAGTCTAATCTGTAGAGAAGAAATTCCTAGGATCAGAAGGTCTCGGAAAGTCGGACCTAGTTAATAGTAATAAGACGGAGTGTGACTTTAAACATGTTTTTTGAGAAGAAATTCCTAGAGATCACATTAGAGACATTGTAAGGTTTTGAGAGAAATCTAGCTCCTTAAATTCCTAGAACATAAATTAAATCGGTATTTCTCAACCAAACCTAGATCTAAACGGATTCGACTCATAATAAATGTCCTCCTTAATCTTGAAAACTCTTCCACTTTGTTTACTGTCAATTGTCTGCTTTAAAAATAAATTTTATTTAAATTAATTATTTTGCAAATAAAAGTTACACAAATGAAAACCCTTTTTATTTACTTGTTTAGATTCATTATTGCATTGAGGACAATGCAACTCTTTAACTGTGGGCATTGAGGATAATACCTAATTAAATATTTAGGGGGAACAATTAACCAACCTTGGGATCCTGACAAGTAAGCCCGCGAGGTCTTTCAAACCTTGCATACTAAGGTCAACTGATCTGGATATGTTGGCTGAAAGTCTTTTACGCGGGTGCTCAAAGAAAGTTGCGGTTCTCTCTACTAAACCAAATAAATAAATAAATAAATTAAAATAAATAAATAAATGAAAAAAACGAATTAATAAATAAATAAATAAATAAGAATGCAAAGCATGTAAGAATAAAGCAAATGAGATGTATATAATGAATAAATAAACTAAGTTTTCTTTATTTAACCTTATTAGTTGGGTAATTTTCATAAAGATGGGATTTATAGGTTATGCAAGAATGATTAGGACCTAAGTTAAAAGTAGTCTAATTAGCATAGTTGAAAAATTAATTAGATTTGTGAAAAGTTAGCTAATGTCTTACACAAACTTGGACATAAAATATAGTGAAAATTTTAATTGTTAAATTGGACTAGGTTCTGAAAATTGTTGTACTACTAAGAATAAAATTTAGATAAAGTGTCGATTGTGTTATGTTGTTATCTAGCTGATTGAATTATTTTTATGATGATTCGCTTGAGGACAAGCAAAGTTCAAGTGTGCGCATCTTAATATTGGCATATTTATACATATATTTATATGCCAATATTCCTTTTTTTGTGTATGTTTATCAATTAGAATACGATGCTATCACTCAAAAATAGTCTCCGTTGTATTTTTCAGGCTTTAGAAGAAAAAGTGACAAAAACGGGTCTAAAACGCACAAGAAAAAGAGGAATCCCAGAATCTGAGAAAGATAGCGCCGCCATCTACAGATAGCGACGCTATCTGTCACGCTACTTGCCCTCGTTATTTTGAAGCCATCGCTATTTCAGAGCTCTGTTCGTCCAAGAAAAGAAGAAATAGCGTCGCTATCTCTAAGATAGCGACACGAAATAACACGGGTTCCACATAGCGACGCGATTTTCCATTATAGCGACGCGATTTCCAGCGATCTGACACCTATTTAAGCAAAACTGCAGATCTGGATTAAGAACTTTTGACCTAGCATTGTGGTAGCCGAAAAAAGAACCCTAGGAAGCTCTCAACATCAAGATCCAAGGCTTAAACATTAGTTTTTATTGTCTTTAATGGATACTATGTTTATGTTTATGATTATGATTTCTTACGTTTGTTAGATTATTTTTAGCATGTCTATATGCTAATCATCTTATATTCGCTATGATTAGATGAAGTTTATGATTTAGGTTTGGGTTATTTTCAGGATTTATTGATGATTGTTTGAAAACTTATGCTTTTAACAAAGAACTTTTTTGTTAAACCTTATTCTTCGCATTATTTAATCTGTTTATTGCTTGATTGACTAAATATTGACAACATTGAATTGATCTAGTAATTCCGTTGACTTTTCATATCATTTGACGTAGTAAGTGACTCACTAGAAATAGGGGTCCGAGATTAGATACCGATAACCTAGGTACAACTTAAAGTCTAATCTGTAGAGAAGAAATTCCTAGGATTAGAAGGTCTCGGAAAGCTAGACCTAGTTAAGAGTAATAAGTCGGAGTGTGACTTTAAACAGGTTTTTAGAGAAGAAATTCCTAGAGATCACATTAGAGACATTGTAAGGTTTTGAGAGAAATCTAGCTCCTTAAATTCCTAGAACATGAATTAAATCGGTACTTCACAACCAAACCTAGATCTAAACGGATTCGACCCATAGTGAATATCATCCTTAATCTTGAAAACTCTTCCGCTTTGTTTACTGCCAATTGTCTGCTTTATAAATCAATTTTATTTAAATTAATCATTTTGCAAATAAAAGTTACACAAATGAAAACTCTTTTTATTTATTTGTTCAGATTCATTAATTAATTTTGCTTTACATAATCAGCTAAAATGTTCCCTGTGGAGACGAAATACCCGAAAGTACTTACATGAACTATATTGCTCACGATTAGGTCATACTTGCCTAATAGTGTGGTAATCTAGTAAATGTGTATTTAGGACATTTAATTTATAACTAGTTTATACACATCAAGCGCCGTATGATCGAGTTAGGGATGCTCAAGTTGGGAACGTACATTCATTGAGTGAAGATGAAATCTTGAAAGATGTGTTGGGCGAACGTCCTGAACATGTTCGCGGAGTAGGTAAAAGGGTAACTTCTACATCCTCGTCTTCAGCTTCACAAAGTAGCCAACGCATGTACACACTTTATTATATTAAAAAGTACGTGTTTCGGAGTAACCTTTTGAGCAACTTCTCAGAAGTCTTTTCGTACATCTTTTAAAATGTTTTTCGGAGACTTATTTTATTCAGAAATAGTTCTTTGCTGAAGAACGGCTCACGAGAAGCTTAAAATCTCACTAAAATGGTCATAACTTCTTCAATTTTGGTCCAACTTGGATGATAGTTTTTGCAAAATGTTCGTTTCTCAATCCTCTACAAACGGCTGTCATTATCTTAGTAAAATCTCACTAATATGTTCATTCTTATTAACAATCGTACGGGCAGTTATTATCGAAACCCATAATATAGCATAAAAATGAAATGTTTACATAGAATTATATATTTTGTATATATGAGAGCTTAAATGAGCCTAATCAACCCTGGTCAAGCTCAAGCTCGGGCTCGGCTCGGCTAATTTACACCTCTACTGGATTACTTTTTCCATTTTACTTTCTGGTTTTATCAATTTGAATAAAAAGCTCTGAAGATATGGACAAATTCTGAATTGCATCAACAACTCGATTTGAACAAGAAAGTTCTTTTCTTTTACTAAAATTCGTGATTAACAATTACAAGCAAGGAAATGGCTAGATAAAGCCTAAAAACGAAATGAAGGTTACAAAAACCCAAAAGACTTGTAATAAACAACCATAAAACGAAATATAAATGCCATAAAATGGCTTATTTAAGGCAATAAAACGTTTCTTGTAATAATAACTAGCAAGGTACCCGCGCAATGCGGCGGCGGGTACCTTGGTAACAATATTTTGCAGCGAGCAAATATTATTCAGTTACACTATTTTATAACAATTGAAAGGTCCTTGCTCTATGATGGCAACAAAGATGAAGAAGATAGCAGTGGCAGGCGATAGCAGAGTGTGTGTCATGACATTAAAAACCATCATAACTTTACAGAAAATTATATCAGTTATGTTCAATGCAATCAAGTCTAGAAAAAGAAACATAACCAACTCAAACCCAAATCAATATGGTTTCTGCAGCTTTCTTTTCTTCAAAATGGTTTTAGCAGGCTGGTGGGAAATTTCAACCAAATTTGGAATGGGCTGCAATTTCTCACCATGTTTATGTTCCCAGCAATACATTATTCACAAACCAAATTTATTCTAAAACCACTACAAAAGAAATCCACAAACCAAATTTATAAATAAAGAATCATAATCTTAAAGGGAAACTTGTTCCAACTAAAAAATTACTAATAAAACAATTTACATGTTTGATGCCTTTGCCGATGCATTAAATAAACAATTATAAAATATGAAGAATAAATGTTAGATACTCTAGTTTCCTTAATTCTACTACTGCTTTTGCTTTCTGCAAAGTCTCACATGCAGTAATTTTAACTTCCTCCATCTCAACCATAGTGAAACTAAACAAACAAAAGAATTAGTGTTGCATGAAGTAGTTTACATGGAAAAATATCAATGAAAAATTTTATACATGATATTTTTCCAATGCTTTCTTTAAACTCGACATATTCCCTGATTCACCCGCCCAATTAAGAGAATGCAGCAAACCTGTCCATCAATAGAATTGCAGGAGCAGGATCGGTCAAACTGTTAGCATGAACAACGGCACAGCTTGTGCTGGCTTTTATACCTGTAATTGATAAAAACAAATAAAAAATTGTGAAAACATGAAAAAAAAACCTGCATTTTTAATTTTAAATATTTAATTACCTTCAACATAATCTTTAGCTTCATTTTGGCTCCAAAAATAGCAAAACCAGCAATCAACTGCAACATGATAATCGATTAATTCACTTCTATATGGAATGGTATAACCAAGTAACAAAAAAGTCTAAGCTTTTTAACAAAACCGAATAAGATTATATAGTTGGCAAGTGAAAAAGGCACTAAATTTACAGTTTACACAACCTATTGTAATTTCTAAATCATTAAAGTGTAATGGCCATTGAACTAACCAAGACTTCAAGAGCTACTTGGCATAGTAAGCAAGTCCATTTCCCTGGAAAAAGTTAATAACAAACAAAAATAAATAAATAGAGATTAACTTGACCATTACTGATGTAATCTTCTTCACACAAACTTTTGATGATTTCATTCCATATTTTTTTCTTCGGGATTCTGCTAAAAAAAATCATTAACAAATAAAACCTAAACATATAAATAGTTGGAACTCAATATAATTTTTCAACACGGTAAGGAACTTACCAGAAATGTCATCCTTCAAGAAACAAAATATATATTAAGACATAATCAGAAAATATATAGAAAAATAAAAAAAATTAGAAATTTCATTGCAAGTGGAAACCAACCTCTTTGCTTGTGGTGACACAAGTTGCTCTGAAAAAATGCCTCTGCGAAGTTTTCAAACAATATATGTACCATTTCAATTGACCGAATCTACACAAAAATAAATACAAGTAGAAGTATTGATATTCACAAAAACTTTGAATTAAAACCAGTATTGATATTCACAAAAATAATTACAGCCACTACATAACCACCGTGAGATGACGGAGATCTCAATTTGTTTCCACTCGCCCGACGATGACTCTTCCTCTGAAACCGCCATAACAAAATGTCGATGGAAACAAATTGATTAGGGCTAGTTATCGTTGTAATGTATTTACGGAAAAACTAAAACTTCCGATGAGTTATGTAGGCGTATATGCATCTGTATCGAAATTGTAACAAGTTATAAATGAGTTATGCGATGATTAAGCTTTACAGAATTGAGGAGGCGTTGAAACAACCGAGGAGTTTAAGGAATCGAGGAGGCGTTGAAGCAACCGAGAAGATTAAATGCAGACAGAGGCTTGGAAGAGGAACGAAGGAATCAAGAGGGGAGAGACGAAGGAGTCGATGGAATCGAGGAGTCCAAAATCGTTCAATGGTTAATTAGACTGTGGTTTAACAAAGGTTGAGATTATTTCGGATTTCGTTTTGCCATGGGTGCAAAGTGCAAACCCAGATGGGCCACTTAAGTGCATGATGGCCATTACTTTAATATTTTGTTAGCCCGAAGCCTACATAGCCGAGCACCTGTTAATAGTTGTGTGTTTGAAAACATAGACTAATCCAAGGCCAGATCAGCTGGTTTGGGCGTACGCATCTTTCCCCACGGTCGCAGGTTCGAAACATGATTACTCCTTTTTTAATAAAATCAATAGCTTCCATAATTAGAAAGTTTTTGGCTGAATTTTCAGAATGCTAAATATGGAAAGGTCTAAATGCTTTATAAGTAGTAGAGATTAGGCTCCATGCATCTTCAATTCAGCTTCCAAGTCACCATGCACACACATTTGGCCATCTCACTAGCCACATCACCCATATTCCAAGTCAGCAACAAATCAACATTATAATCCATGTCACTAGTTAAATCACACTTCCTCATGGCCAGCACGAATTCCTCATTTATGGTGTCCAATGTATCCATTAGGGGTGAGCACAAAAACCGAAAAACCGAACCGAAACCGAAAAAACCGAAAAAACCGCACCGAAAAAACCGAACCGTTTGAAAAACCGATGTTAGCGGTTTTTACTTTTTGAAAAACCGAATGTTTGGGGCGGTTTTTGGGTGCATACGAAAAACCAAACCGAAAAAACCGCCCCGCCCCGCCATATATATATATTCCAAATTTTGTAATAATTTGTATATTTATAAAATATTTGATCTTTAACTATTTAAAAGAAAGTTTTATGTATATATTATTTGTTATTTTTCACATGTTTTTTTCATTGTTTTCCGGGTCTTATAACTATATAAATACTAAAGTTTAGATCATAACTTTTAAGTTAACAAATTGGTAAATTTTAAGGAAAATAAAAAAACCGAAAAAAAAACCGAAACCGAACCGCTTTACTGAGAAAAACCGAAAAACCGAAACCGAAAAAACCGAAACTGAACGGTTTCTAATTCTTAAAAACCGAAGTTTGCGGTTCGGGGTTTGGTTTTAGTGAAAAACCGCCCCAACCCGCCCCATGCTCACCCCTAGTATCCATGCACCATATAGATGTGCACCATGTACCCATGCTGCCATGCACCATCATGTAGCGTGTGTTAGCTTGACTAACCAACCCAAAAACACATATAACACGCCGTTTAACCCAATCATACTTTATCTCCAAGTATTGGCACCAAGTCATCTTGAATAGACCTTTTATCACATAATAAGTGCTAAAATCAATCAAGTAAATTGTTGTTTTGTGACTTATTAAGGCTAAGTAGTCAAAGACTAAGTCACCAAACACAACCCATGACCCAAAGCAGCCTTTGTCCCTATTCATGCTCGTATCATTCCCTCCCTCTTCGAAAGGAATTGCCCTCAATTCAGACCGTTCAACACTAATTAAAAATGATGCGAAATTTCCCATGTTCACAAGTGCAACCATCTTCTCTTTTGCTGAAAAGAAATTCCAAGCAACCTTGAAATCTCTAATTTGGTGGGTGTGACCAGCAAGTAGAAAGATCACATATCTTGTAACCTCACTTAACACCAAATTCCATTTCTTATGTTTTAACTCACAAGTTGCAACTATGGATACCAAGCATTCAGCTCCAGCCACATAACCTAGCTTAAAAGGATTAGAATAACTTAGCAGCATCAGTTTTGAAATGGTAGAAATGTAACAGATACCCTTGCTCGACCTTCTTTTGACCAGCCCCTTCCAAATGCATTTGTTCTTCATGGAGTAACTCACGTGGGTTGCAATATGCAAATCTGCCTCCTTAAAACTGTTTTGAATCTTTGCTAAAGTACCAACGCCCGCTATTTCTTTCTTCAAACGATTGTTGGACTTAAACATGGCAGCCACCATGTCCTCAATTTCCATCCTCTCTTGGTTCGTTGCAAATTCAGCCCACAACCTCTTCATTTCGAATATATCATAGCTTTTTTTGTAATAACACCTTGTTCTTCACCATTACTTGTTATGACCAGATTGGAAACAACACAATCTTCCACAACAACTTTTAACCAATTCAAAAAACAAACAACATCCAAAGTTACAAGTATATCACAATTGAGACACCCTATGATCTTGGGTTCCCAACTTCCTCCAATTGCTATTTTGTTGACGTTATTAACTAACTTCAGCCTCTCCTTGGGACAATGCAACCAAAATTCTAGCACACCTCCTGTTTTGTCATCCAATATCTGTTGATAACACAAACATTGGCCATAACTTTTTATTTGAGATATAACATTGCAAGACTGATTTTCAACATTAGTAGCATGCTTGACCTTCAAAAAAATATGGGATCAAGTATTACCAACTTAGGAGCAGCCAACACACATTCTTTACTTGTCTCAAACAGCCCTTGGATGTCTCCCACACATACACATGTGATCTTCAAACAACTTGCTGAATTCAGCCCTTTCTTTTGATCTCCTAATTCAACAACACAAACTTCATTGGAATTTTCCATTATACCATCATTTGGATGGTGTAAAATTCTGCCATCATCCAAAAATAATTTATCTTCCTGTTTTTGAACCACAAACGAGCAAACACCAGAAACTTCATTCATAAGATCAGAAGCAACTGAATTTTTTTGGTACTTGTAGTCATTGGTTCTTGAGGTTTCAAAATCTTGGAATGAATTTTGTTGATCAGCAAAAACCACTTCTTCAATAAATTCTTCCTTACCAACAGAATCTTTCTCTTCACCAATGGCATCTTCATCAACAAAACTTCTTCTTTCAGCCATTACTTCAATAATTTCGTCTCCAACCACAAAATTAATTTCTTCACTAACGAGACTTTCTTTTTCAACAACTTCATCTTCAATTTCTTCACTAAATTCCTCTTCCCCATCGGTATCATAGATGGGACCAGAATTATATATTCCATCACTGAATTCTTCTTCCCCATCGGTGTCATAGATTGGACAAGAATCTTCATCTACATCTTCCGAATCAGAATTGGGAAGTGACATATTGTCAATACCCTTTTTTGGATCAAATAGAATTCAGCATTGTAGATGAACACATCCTCTTCGTCCTCTTCAATTAGCAATTTGAGTAGCATGATTCTTGGACAACAAGTTCCCAATCAGAACTTGGTCTGATACCACTTATGATACGAATATGGAGCACTCGTATTTTTTTTATTGCAGTGGAATAAAATGATTAGGACTTAATTGAACGAATTTGGACAACAAACACACAACTTTGGGCTGCTTTTGGGGTTTTTGTATATGGAAAGAACAAGAACAGAATGGAAATGAGGAAACAACGAAATTTAGATAGAGTAGCACCAACCCAAGACCTATTGGATTGAATACCGGTGAAAACAAACCAAGACCTATTTATTTGAGTTCGTATCAAGATCAGGATCGCGTCCTAACAATGACAAATTCTGAATTGCAGCAACAACTCGATTTGAACAAGAAAGTTCTTTTCTTTTACTAAAATTCGTGATTAACAATTACAAGCAAGGAAATGGATAGATAAAGCCTAAAAACGAAATGAAGGTTACAAAAACCCAAAAGACTTGTAATAAACAACCATAAAACGAAATATAAATGCCATAAAATGGCTTATTTAAGGCAATAAAACGTTTCTTGTAATAATAAGGCTCCATGCATCTTCAATTCAGCTTCCAAGTCACCATGCACACACATTTGGCCATCTCACTAGCCACATCACCCATATTCCAAGTCAGCAACAAATCAACATTCTAATCCATGTCACTAGTTAAATCACACTTCCTCATGGCCAGCACGCATTCCTCATTTATGGTGTCCAATGTATCCATGCACCATAGAGATGTGCACCATGTACCCATGCTGCCATGCACCATCATGTAGCGTGTGTTAGCTTGACTAACCAACCCAAAAACACATATAACACACCATTGAACCCAATCATACTTTATCTCCAAGTATTGGCACCAAGTCATCTTGAATAGACCTTTTATCACATAATAAGTGCTGAAATCAATCAAGTAAATTGTTGTTTTGTGACTTATTAAGGCTAAGTAGTCAAAGACTAAGTCGCCAAACACAACCCACGACCCAAAGCAGCCTTTGTCCCTATTCATGCTCGTATCATAGAATCCCTTATCTGATGTATTGACTGTTGTTGAAAAGAGTGGAGTACAGTCATCAGATCCGCTATCAGACATAGTGACTGTTGTTGATAAGAATGGAGTACAGTCGTCTAATCTTCGCATGAGCAGGTATCAGGGTAACCCAGGATCACATAGATTGCCTGTTAGCACAACAGTTACAGAAACTGTGTGACCTACGTTCAGTGTTGGCATTAACGTTAGCTCTGGTAGGATTTCCATTCAATCATCGTGGAATACCAATATTTTTGGTATCACTATGAATGTTCTGGCAATATCCCAAAGATATGCTTGGTAGAGTGCCTGTGTCCTAGAGGAATTTAATTCGGTTCTAGACTCTATACGTGGAAAAACGAAGGCGAGGACTGGAGGTGGGTCCTCTTTTTCAATATGAACAATCTCCAAATGAGATGTCGATAGTGGATGTGGTTATCTCCGTGATCTTGAAACAAGTACTTTTTGTACTTGAGTGGTCAGTGGGGGTTGTGCATTGCATCACTGGATCCATGATGTCTTAATCAGAAAGCAACTCATGCAGTCTGATATAGATGTGGTTACCCGGTCTTTTGTTCGGTTTAGGGAGGGTTTTCCGTTTTCTTTAACCCTTTCTCACACACTCCTCACTCAACTCACTTTTTTTATTTTCAACAACACCCTTGTTTTTTGTTTTTACCATGTGATCAGCTGATTTGCACCCCATACTTCATACCCCCTCTCAGTTTTTATCTCAGCACACCCCAATAAAGATCCCATGATACTTGATTCTGCTCACCTAGACCTAGGACCCTCACGTTTTAGTTCCTATATTGTCGGTGGCTCCGGGGAAGATCATGCTGGATATAGAAGATCATAGGAGTAATTTGAGAGTGGACTATTACGCTCATGTGCATTATAATCGGCTTTTTAAAAGATGTTTCGTTTAGGAGTTTTCGCATGTATTTTTTGGTAACACCGGACTCACTTAGAGTATCCGTTAGCACACGGTATGAATCAGTAGTCGTTTGCACAACCGTTGATTCAAATGTGTGACCTGCGTTTAGAGTTGGCGTGATTTTAGCTCTAGCAGGATTTCCACTCGATCCTCGTGAAGCATCAGATTGTGATGCCACTACGAGTGTTCCGATGGATTCACGGAGATCCATTTTTGTAGTGAAAGTGTCCTATATTGGAAAGATTCTTGGGGGTGATAACTAGACACACTGTGCATACAAAGAGACTTAACCCGGGGCAGGAGGTTATTTTGTTTCAATACCGACATACTCCGAATGAGTAGTCAGTAGTTTTTGTGCTACGTCCCCTAATGAAATGAAACAAATTCTTGTTGAGAGGAATTTGAGTACTTGGTGGTGGCATGCATTTGCTTTACTGGGCCAGTAAAGTCTAGTAAAACATTCAACGTATGAATGATCACCTATTTGTATGGTTGCCCGGTTTGTTAACGGTTTGGATGCACTCAAAGGTGTGTTTTCTTAAATTTATCATGTTTTCACATCACCTTGCACTCACCTAGTTCTATACCCTAGACGTATACCCTCACATTTACCAGTTGGCAGAAATATTTCCCTGGGAAGGTAAGGCCGGATCTGGCAGACCATGGGAAGGTATGTCTTTTGAGGTAGTAAGTAACGAGAATTAAAAGAATTTGTAATAAACAGATGCTATCTTTACAAGGTAACTAGTAAAGAGATCTTTTACGGATATTACAACGACTTATAATTAACGTTACAAACATAAAACATTTTTTATTTTGGTATTTTGTTTTATTTTTCTATATTTTCTCCCCCTAGAAATAATAATTCTCTCCCTAGAATTAATATTTCTCCCCCTCGACCAAACAAAAGTATGAAAAGTTTTGAGTTTTGAGGACGTACCTTATACTTCGTCAGAGGGTTAAAGGAGAGTATTTGCGGTGAAGCATGATTGAGCTTTGTGCTTTCTTTTGAGATCGGGTTCTGAATCTGTTGTGATCAGAAGCCATTCTCCAAACTCTTCACTACATTGTTTTTGGTGAAGTGCTACCCAGCATGTAAGCCCTAACGCGGGACACCTCTCTGATTTCTACGACTAAGAGGAATAGGTTCGCCTGACCATCTGAGACCATGATATACACCAAATGTATCAGGTGGATTGCGAACTGCGGTTGAGAAGGTGGGCGTTTTACTTCGGTCTCGTATCCCCAAATGAACTTCAAAGTGTCTAATCACAGCCCGCCACTGTAATCTTTCATCAATGGCAGTGATTAGTTTATCTATGTTGCTTTGTAAAGTGATTTGATCTGGGTTGGTGGGAAGCCTATTCAAATGTCTCCCCTTTTTGTTCAATTTTTTCTTTAGTAGTGAGAGTGTACCATCACAGAACTTGGCAATTTCTGAAGCACGGAAGAATTGTGTTTCATTGAATTTGTTTTTGTAGCTCATACCCAAGTTAGGTTCACCCAGAATAACAATCTCCGAATTTGAATTTCTGAAGGAAGTGATCTGTATGGTGCAACCAAGTGAACCTTTTCCGTGCCACTTTCAAATGCTATTTCGACTGTAGGACCCAACCACCCATATATTGTTAATAAAATCGGTAAAGACAAGATCATATACGTCATACGATTATTCTTATTAAGCACAAATGTATAAAATGTATTCTTGGTTGCGGAATAACCAAGAACACTCCACAAAGTGTTACATTTAGAATTGGGTTACCGGTGATCCACACAAATGATCAACCGGGATCCAAAAGGATACTTAACAACTAAAGACTAAACCTCTATTTATAATATATAGAGGTTTTACAATTAACCATATTCTATATGTAACTCCCATTTCTAATAAATAAATACCATGATTAAAAGATTTGACTAATTAAGTAAACATGGAAATATTAACTCAGTCCTTCTACTCAGTATTGAGTTTCAATACTGAGTTCCAATACTGAGTGCCCAATACTGACCACTCAGTATAGGACTGAGACCTAACACTAGTACCAACAAGTTGAGGGCAGAAGATCATGCACGGATAACTCGGTCATTCTACTCAGTATCAGACATATACTGAGTAGCTCAGTATGAGACCGATACTGAGTAGGTCAGTGCAACTCATTTGTGATCATCTTCAAAGGTTTTGAGCTGTCATATCTGATCGACGTCTATCTACTCAGTATCAGACCTATACTGAGTAGCTCAGTATGAGATCTGCCCCACTTGTTTGTTTTGTAATCATAAGATAACAAGGGACATGGGCTTTGCCCTAACAATCTCCCCCTATCTAATGATAACAAAACAATCTTCAATCTTGTTTTGTATCGTCTTCTTTTTGAGATCTTTTCGTATTCTTTATTCACCGAGTACTTCAAGAAACTATATATCACACTAACTTTTCTCCCCCACAATCATTGACTCCTTTCTCAAACTGTCCGGTAGATTTGAATTGTAATGAAACATCACTAAGGAATCATTCAATTAGTAGATTTCCTCAGTTTGAAATGATTCAAATGATTGTAAAATAATGTGTGACACGTACCCCCTTGAATAACTTAGCATGAACATCTTAGCTTAAAAGAACTTTAGCTTCATATAAAGAAAACACATATCACATTGTGTTTTCTCCCCCTGAATCAGAGTCATCTCCTTAAACTGTTCGGTATATTTTATCTTTGACTTGAAACATCACTAACGAATCAATCAACTTATAGATTTCCTCAGTTTAAGATGATTTCTTATGACTAAAAGGAGAAAAATATGTGAAACATACTCACTTGTATAATTCAGCATGCAGAATTTCATTTCTCTAATTTTGCAGCAACTTCAAAAAAATCATATCTCCAAGTATAATCTTCTGATCATTATGAATTTTTTTACACAACATACCTATACCTGTCTTCAACATCATATCCAAAAATCATAAGGATCCAACGGTTGAAACGATCACAGCAGTCTCATACTGACCACTCAGTATGAGACAATCAGTATCAGAAAACCAGCAACTTTGAAAATATGTAGCTCTCAGTATATGTTACTGATCAGTCTGAAATTTTGATACCGAGTACATGTATGTGTTATGGATATAATATCCAAAATTCATGAAGATTCAACAGTTACAAAAGATATAATAGCCGTTTTATCACAGTTGCGCAGAATTAAAAACATACCATAAATATTCATCAATAATCTTCAAAAATATATATCTCTTAATTAACGATTCCTTTTGAAGATCTGAACGGTGAAAACATTAAACACATTATGGTGAACCTTCAGTTAAAATTTCACGCTCATTCGATGTTTGAAGAAGGAGAGCCAATTTTTCTTCCATGGCTGCGCAACAGGTAAGGAATAAAAAACAAAATATATGACCTGATGCGCCTACCATATCGCTCTACGCGAATCTTCAAATACAAAACTGAACGGTCAGATTGTGTGTCTGTGTGTTGAGAACCTCCTGTTCAAATTTCACACATATTCGACTGTTAACAAAGGAGATCCGGCATTTCTTCTACCCGTGCGCAGAAAATGACGAAAATTCTGCATAGTTCTTCTATATGAAAAGACTTGATCTTCAACAATATAAAGGGTTAAAAGATCATCAAAGTTGTAGATAACTTTGAACCGCTCTGATACCAATTGTAGGACCCAACCACCCATATATTGTTAATAAAATCGGTAAAGACAAGATCATATACGTCGTACGATTATTCTTATTAAGCACAAACGTATAAAATGTGTTCTTGGTTGCGGAATAACCAAGAACACTCCACAAAGTGTTACATTTAGAATTGGGTTACCGGTGATCCACACAAGTGATCAACCGGGATCCAAAAGGATACTTAACAACTAAAGACTAAACCTCTATTTATAATGTATAGAGGTTTTACAATTAACCATATTCTATATGTAACTCCCAATTCTAATAAATACATACCATGATTAAAAGATTTGACTAATTAAGTAAACATGGAAATATTAACTCAGTCCTTCTACTCAGTATTGAGTTTCAATACTGAGTTCCAATACTGAGTGCCCAATACTGACCACTCAGTATATGACTGAGACTTAACACTAGTACCAACAAGTTGAGGGCAGAAGATCATGCACGGATAACTCGGTCATTCTACTCAGTATCAGACATATACTGAGTAGCTCAGTATGGGACCGATACTGAGTAGGTCAGTGCAACTCATTTGTGATCATCTTCAAAGGTTTTGAGCTGTCATATCTGATCGACGTCTATCTACTCAGTATCAGACCTATACTGAGTAGCTCAGTATGAGATCTGCCCATTTGTTTGTTTTGTAATCATAAGATAACAAGGGACATGGGCTTTGCCCTAACATGGACATCTTCCATGCGTGTAGCAAGAGTTTTTACAACCATGAACCGTTTCAAGGCAGCTTGAGCAAAATTTCGTGCAATATTTTTCATTGAGTCAAGGCTATCTCAAAGTACACGGACTTCGTTTTATAGACATTCTATATCCCGAGGTTCGAGAATGTAGAAGTATCCTTCATCAATGATGTACTCTTGATCATCTTCTCTGCGAATCTTGAAGATGGTATACCATTAATAGCCAGAGTAGTGGTTGGTCATTATTTCCAGGAGCTGTTTTATCGGTGATCTTGTATCGACTTGTTTTGTTTCTTAAATACCACATAGTTAGATAGTACATTTTCTTTTCTATTGGCAGCTCTGTCTCCTGGAAGTTAGCAGTGAAGAGGTCTTCAAGATATGACATTTTGATGTGGTAGAATAAGATCTTCTTTGAGATTTTCAATCGTCGTTTGTTGGCTCTATTCGTCGCCCTCTTCTCACTATCTGTTAAGACCGGTACATCTTGTTGAGGAGAAGCTGTTGGTGGTTCAGGTGCTTTGGTTCTTGAGGCAACCAGTGATTCGTAGTTGTAGAAGAATTTATGGTAGTTTTCTCGAGTGAATGGGATTCGTTCCTCCTCCGTTTGTTCCTCCTCCACTGATGCTTCACTGTCAGAGTTGTCATCTGGAGATGGTTCGGTGAAGGCCTCATTCACTATATTGTCTTCTTCTGAATCGCTATGTAGGTCAATCACTTTATCAGCTTCCTTCCTCAGAACCTTATGAACGTTGTGCGAGCGGTTATTCTCAATCTCAGCATTTATGGATTGTAGATGACGCATAGATTGTAGTCGTTGTTCGTCGGTCATCTGTGCAGACGGGATGCTGTTGATTGGTAATATGTCTTCACTTTCGTCCACTCGCCAGTGATTGAGTGGTTCAACGTTCAAAACCTGGGAGTAGTCAAAGTCAACAACCGCCCAATCGTCAATTGATTCACAAGCTTGTGGGCCTCCTGCATATGGTTGTTGTGAGAAGCTAGGTTGTTGTTGAGATTTACTCCCCCCCGCTGTATACTGAGAGTTGGATCCTCTTTGTTCCAGTCTTCTTCTTTTCCCTCCTCCCTAAGGTCATCTTCAGGGTCCTCTAGCCTCCAGTGAAATGCAGCGGCCTATGAGCAAGATTCTTGAAATTCTTGCATACGTAGCAAGAGCATCTCTTTCAGTTCTTCCAGAGTGAATTGTCTGTATGTCTGCAACAGCCATTCTGAATTGCGAGTAGCAGGAGCCGAATGAGGAGGAGGAGCAGTGTCTAATTGGCTCTCAATTTGCTCCAACCGCATGTTGACCCGTTCTAAGATGGATGCAATGTGAGGTACGATTTGTAGGTCTGGAGTTTTGATTGGGGTGGTTGTGGTTGTGGTAGCCTCTGATACTGTAGTTTGTTGAGGGAGAGTCATTACAATTGTAGACGGTGGAGTTACAATGACCCTCGAGGCAATGCTGGTGGTGATAGAGATGGTTGGTGGAGTTATGATGGTGGTTGAGATTGGAGGTAGTGTAGTGATTGGTGGTGGTATGGTGGTTATGGTGGTTGGTATGGTAGTTGTTGTTGTTGGGATGATAGATGTGATTGGTGGTATTGTAGTTGTGGTTGGGGAAGGTGATGAAATTATTGGTGAAAAAACGGTGGAAGCAATAGTTGTTGTTGGTAATGCTGATTGAATCGGTGAGGTTGAGGATATGATGGGTGATGATGTAGGTGGGATTGCTATTTCTGCGGTGGATGACATGGAAGGATATGCAGTGGGTGGTGGTTCAGTGGAAAGTACAGTTTCTGTTGTGGAGGAGGTTGCAAGAGCTGTAGTCACTGGTGGTTGTATGATTTGTGGGGATGGTTGATCAAAGAAAATGGGATCATCGAAAGGATTTGGGGATCCTTGTGGTTGTGGTGAATGTGGAACCGTTGTTGGTGATGGTGGTGAAGGTGGACTTGGTGGTGAAGGTGGTGAATTAGGTCGATCAGACACGATGGCATCAGAATCTGATGACGGGGAAGAGGAGGAGGGTTGAATGGTTCGAGTAGGTGGTGTTGGAATTGATTGGGTTGGTTGAGGTACGATTTGTTGAGTGGGTGGATGTATGATGGGTTGAGTGGGTGGAGGTACAGTTGCGCGACTCCCAGACGCACCTGTATTTTTAAGGCGAATTCGTTTTGGACGTTGAGGGGCCGGTGGTTGTCGTGGAGCAGCTCGAGTAGCTGGTTGTCGTGGAGGTTGTTGATGAGTTGTAGGTTGTTGAGGTTGTGGTTGTGGAGCTGCTGGTTGTTGAGGTGGAGCAGCTGGTTGGTCTGGTTGTGGTTGTTCATCCTCTGGTCTCCATTCAGGAAAGTGAGCATCCCAGTATTGTCTGATGACATCGAGATTGATGTTACCAAGTTGAAAAAGTGGGAGCGGGACCGGTGCTGCATCAACGGCAGTTGTACCACTATCTCTTCGAAGGAACGCAACACTAGCTGGACTGAATTGATTTGCAGCATCTCTGATGTGAATGTTTGGGTATCGCCGCATGAAGTGTTCAATTAGGATGGACCAGAACCGCGGGTATATCAGATATTTTGGTTCCTTTTTGTTTGGCGAGCCTGAATTCTTCCCACAGATAGGCAGCATAGTCATAATGTCTGTTATAGCAGAGGTCATGATAGGCGTGGTGAACATTTATAGAGGCCCTGTCATGACCAGATGACTTTCCTGTCATACATCGGTTGAAAATCGTGAAGACGTGGGACCAGCTCCTTGCCATATGTTTCATTTTGAATTCTCTGAGATTGATTGTATCCCGAGGAAGGTCAAGACCAAGATCATGGATTCCTTCATACACTTCCTTGAATGCTAGCTGAGGTTCATGTGTTGTGAGTGGTGGTCTTGAATCGCCACGAGGTAGCCTGAAGATGTCATATAGATCATCTTTTGGGAATTGCACCGGTTGTTCGTCAATCATAGTTTCGAATTGGTGTGGGTTGGTTGATGTCACCAGGGTGAGGTTGCTGAGGAATTGTTGAATATATATCGTTGGAACCTCTGGCCTAGCATTTAGGAAGTAGAATAGCGGGTGACGTTGGATAACGTGGGATAACACCGGATAATCTATGCTGAAGGTGACCTCTTCCTCCGGGGCCCAGTAGGAGTTGTTTTCCGTTAGTGGCTTGATCCTGTAAAGGGGAAACAGTGTGTTCTCGTCTAGGATTTGTTCGACGGCCATCTGAGAATTATACGATAAAGACAAGATGACACAAACAACAACCAGGGTAAGTACACAGTGTAAAATATATATATATATATATATATATATATATATATATATATATATATATATATATATATATATATATATATATATATATATATATATATATATATATATATATGTTACGATGATAATTCACTGATCGAGAGGAAACACTGCTAAGTAATTGTTAATAATATATAGATATATACATATAAGAATAATATAAAAAATTTAATTTTATTAAAAATATTAATAAATAAAATTTATACATTATAGTTATATTCAATATATATACATATATAATATATAAAAAAAACTTAGACAGAAATAGTTCGGGCCGAAGTTCATAGAAAGAGTTCGGGCCGAAGTCAAAGGAAAGAGTTCAGGCCGAAGTCAACTGGAAGAGTTCGGTGCAACACTGTGAAAGAGTTCGGGCCGAGGATTGCCGAAGGTCTTCGGGCCGAGGATTGCCGAAGGTCTTCGGGCCGGGAACAGTACAAGAGCTCGGGCCGAACTCTCTTAGAAAGAGTTCGGGCCGAACTCTCTTTGAAGGAGTTCGGGCCGAAGACCTGAACGATTTTGCAGATTTAACAACTTATGGGCTCAGATCATTCCTAGATCGATAAAATGTTGTAAAAACTGGCCAATTGGGTATCGGTTCACCTAAACGAACACCTTACGTACCTTATTATAACCTAATGAACCCTAGATCTAACCAAAGCAGTGACTTAAAAGCCCTAGGTGACGATCGAACGTAAATCGAGGTGAGAATCATCAAATCAGACAACAGTTGTAGGAAATTAAGGACGAAATGTTACCGAAATCAGTTATGAAGTGGATTGCGAGAGATTTGGAACAGATTCGAGCGAGGATGATGAAGAATCAGAGATCGAAGATGATTGTGTGATTTGGAACAGGTTCGAGTGTGTGTGTTCGAGAAGAAGGAGAAAAGAGAGAGGAACAGTGGTACGGCTGGAGTATTTATAGGTGCAAGAGTTCGGGCCGAAGACGTAGCCGAGCCGAATACAATGAACCGACATTGATCTTCGGGCCGGGAACAGTAACTTGTTCGGCCCGAGGAGTTTTGTGAAAAATAAATTTTTAAATTTTTGATTTTAAATATTAATGGAAAATAAATGAAAATTAAAAATTAAAAATTAAAAATTTAAAAATTAAAAATTAAATATTAAAAGTAAACTAAAATTATGGAAAACTTCTAGCATCAGCTCCCCCTTGACAGATGAGTAGTGGCTCCCCCGAGACCGATGACGAGTTTCTTGAAAACTATTATGATGATACGAAGAATGCAACGACTTAACAGATTGAAAAATAAAAAATAAAATATAAAAATTGAAGATAATTAAGTTTTGAGGTTTAGCATACCAAGCTTTGAGACCAGATAATTAAAACGTTTTTCGTCCAAAGCCTTGGTAAAGAAATTAGCCAATTGAAAGTCGGTGGATACGAAGTACAATTCAACATTACCCAGTTCAACGTGATCTTTGATAAAATGATATCGAAGATCGATATGTTTAGTTTTGGAATGTTGAACTGGATTTCAAGATATTGCAATTGCACTTCTGGAATCACGATGTAAAGGAACGCGGCTATAGGAAAAGCCATAGTCCTGTAACTGTGATTGCATCCATATCACCTGGGACAGACAGCTAGCGGCCGCAACATATTCTGCTTCAGTAGTTGATAGTGAAACACAGTTTTGCTTTCGTGATGACCAGCTGACTAGCTTATCTCCCAAAAATTGAACTCCCCCTGATGTACTCTTCTGATCCAGCATACACCCAGCATGATCAAACGAGGTCTCCTTGGGGTACCAAAGACCAAGATCTCTGGTGCTTTTGAGGTAACGGAAGATTCGTTTGACAGCCAGAAATTGAGACTCTTTGGGAGCAGCCTGATACCGAGCACAGATGCATGTGGAAAACATGATGTCCGGATGACTGGCCGTTAAGTAAAGTGGTGATCCAATTATACCCCGATAGTTTGTTACATCTACCGGTTTACCATTCAGATCAGCATTTAGTTTTGTGGACATGGACATCGGTGTTGCAATAGGTTTACAATCGTCCATGAGATACTTCATCAGAAAATCAGAGATATACTTTGATTGATTGATGAAGATGCAAGTAGAAAGTTGACGAACTTGAAGACCTAGTAAGAAGTTCATCTCCCCCATCATGCTCATTTCAAAGCGTTTTACCATTAGGTCGGAAAAACGTTTGCAATATTTTGGATTTGTAAACCCAAAGATAATGTCATCGACATAGATCTGAATTAGTATGATATCTTCCCCTTGACGTTTGATGAACAAAGTGGTATCAACTTATCTTTTTGAAAAGCCAGATTCGACTAAGAACTGGGAAAGAACATCATACCATGCCCGAGGGGCCTGTTTCAAGCCATATAGAGCTTTGTCGAGAATATATACTTAATCTGGATGTTTGGGATCCACAAACCCTTCTGGTTGATGAACAAACACTTCCTCTTTTAGAATACCATTTAAGAATGCAGTTTTTACATCCATCTGATAGATAGTAAAGTTTTTGTGAGCTGCATATGCTAAGAAAATGCGAATGGCTTCAATACGGCCAACATGAGCAAATGTTTCTTCGTTATCAATGCCTTCCTATTGAGCGTAACCCTTAGCAACCAACATTGCTTTGTTACGAATGACGATTTCATTTTCGTCTTTCATGTTCTTAAAGATCCACTTAGTTCCGATGACGGATGATCCTGGGGTCTTAGGAACTAAGCGCCAGACTTTTAATCGTTCAAATTGATTAATTTCTTCTTGCATTGCAATTATCCAGTCTGGATCAGAAAGCGCTTCACTAACTTTCTTAGGTTCAGTGGAACTTAAGAATGATGCATGGTGACATTCATCCGCTGTAGCCCTTCTAGTTTGGACCGAGGACTCCGGGTTTCCGATGATTGGATCCAAAGGATGTTCCTTTGTCCACTTAGTAGAATGAGGAAGTGGGAGTTGACCAGGGTTAACGTTGGAATTATCAGTGAAAGCAGGATGTGGTATTATTGCAGTTTCGGGATTTGGGGGGTTGATCTGAGGTGGTGGTTCAACACGTGGAAGATGGAATTTGGAGAAGTCAATCACCAGTGGAGCGATAATATCTGACGGAGGTGGATGATCGACTCGTGAAGATTGAGTTCCTTGTGTTGATGTTGAAGGACCAGCATTGACTGTGGGTATTGGTGAGGTTGGAGCAGGTGAGGTAGGTGATGGGGATTCATTTGGCGATGGAGTGTTGATTTCCGGAGCGGTAATGGATTGAACATCTGCCGGAGGTGGAGGTGGGGGTGGAGGTGGGGGTGGGGGTGGGGGTGGGGGTGGGGGTGGAGGTGGATGTCTGACGTTGTGATATTCATCATAGAAGTGTTCAAATAGGATTTCAAGATCATTCAGAGATGTTGAATGGTTAGAAGAGGTTGTGGGTAGAGGTCTTTCAATGCCAGTTGACAGCGAATCAAGCGGGAATGTTTCATCGAATGATACATTAACGCTTTCTCTGACCATTCTTGTGGATCGGTTGTAAATTCTGAATGAGGCTGAATCCTTTGAATATCCAATAAAGACTCCTTCCTTAGCTTTCTCTTCAAACTTGTTGAGTTTGTCTTTATCATTCAAGATGAAGCATCGACTACCAAAGATGTGAAAGAAGTTTACATTTGGTATTCGATTGTTGATGAGCTCATATGGAGTTTTGTTGTATGTTTTGTTGATTATTGAGCGGTTTTGTGTAAAACAGGCGGTGCTGATGGCTTCTGCCCATAATGACAGAGGAAGTTTTGAAAATGAAAGCATCGTACGAGCAGCTTCCACTAAAGTACGGTTTCATCTTTCAATAACATCGTTCTGTTGAGGAGTTCGTGCAGCGGAAAATTGGTGGGTGATGCCAGCAGATTCAAGGTAAGAGTCAAGGACCCGATTCTTGAATTCAGTACCATTGTCGGTACGGATTGTTTGAACATTTAATTCCAGGTTCACTTGAGTTTTCTTGATGAATGAGATGATGTTTTCTGCCGCTTCAACCTTTGGCGAAGGAAATAAACCCATGTGTATCTGGAATAGTCATCAACAATAACCAAAACATAGCGTTTTCCAGCAAGACTGTGAACGCTCATTGGACCACATAAATCCATATGTAGTAGTTCAAGAGGTTTGGAAGTACTTGGAGCTGGTTTAGGTTTGTGATACTTTTTGGTCATTTTTCCCATTTCACATGATGAACATTTGTGATTTCTATCAAAAGCAACATCAGGTAATCCAGACACATGGCCTCCTTTTACAAGTTTGTTCATTGTTTTGAAGTTGAGATGAGACAAACGGCGATGCCATAACCATGACTCATTGGCAGTAGCTTTTGATACGAGACATACTTCATCAATTGGACCAAGGTCATTAAGATCAATAGTGAATAAGTTTGTGTCACGATTTCCAGTTAGAAGTTCATCTCCGTCATATGTACGAATAGCACACTTTTTTGTGTGAAAGTTGACTTCCAGAGTCTTGTCACAGAATTTGCCGATACTGAAGAGATTATGAGAGAGATCTTCAACAAAGGCAACAACTCTTATAATCAGGTTATGGCAAATGATGTCACCGAGTCCTAGGATGGCTGCTAAATGATCATTCCCAAATTTGAGCGTTCCTAAGTATCTTTCTCAAAAGTTGGTCAGGAGATTTTTGTTTCCCGTCATGTGCCTCAAACAGCCCGAGTCGAGGTACCATATATCTACATAAAACAAATAAAACATTTTTGGTACCCAATCATGTATGGGTCCAGAACGATTAGTGACATATGTTTTATGCAGATTTTATGATATGATCAATTTAGAGCTTTTGGGAACTGCTGGGAGGCAGTTCAGTTTTGATGACCTATTTGAAAGTTGATTGAGAGGATTGAATAATCCAATGAGTTTTTTCATTTTTAATCCAGTTATATTTCACATGAGTAGACGTTTTGGTGGGTGGTTTGTCGCTTTTTGAGGAATTTGACTGTTTTGGCTTTTGTGCAGAGTTTCCTTGAGGAGATGTGCGACTAGAAGAAGAGTGAGAAACAGAAGTTTGTGGGTTTTTAGACGGTTTCTTTGATTGTTTTGAAGTTATCTTGCGAGCTTTTGTTGAAGACTCTAAGTTCGACGATGTTTGTTTAGAAGCTGCCCGATACACAAGACGACGATGAGATGAATATTTTTCAGAGGTTGGTTTGAATGGACGTGTAACGGTAGATTTTACTGTTCGAGAGTTTATTGATTTGCAAGGATCTGAATAGCAAGTTGTGCAAGATTGAATAATTTCACGAACTTTACCAAGAACATCGTGTCTTTTACCACAAGGAGCATCTATTTTAATAAAATATCGTTCATCATATTGAGAAATTGGTTTATCAGTTTTTCTATCATAAGAAACCTTTTTGCCATTTTTATCAGTTTTAATAATTAAATTTACACCATTAACAGTGTAATTAACAAGACGATATACTGCAGAATCATACAAAATGCCATAAGCTTCTTTTGGAGAAATAAACTGTCTAGAGTCATTACATTTATTTTTAACAGAAAAAGATGAAACTACAGACTTAGGTGGACTAGACTTCATAAGTAGACTGGGCTTCTTAAGCATACTGGATCCAGTCTGAATAGACTTCTTTGACTGCTTGGCTCTTGAGACTTCAGCTTGCTTCATGGACTTCTTCCTTCCAGACTCTAATCTTCGATATGCAAGATTCAAAATAGGTGGATTAGAGCTTCTCTTCAAGATGGTTGGAACTGGGTTTGCTGGTGCTGGTCCTAATAAAGAGGCTTTAGAATTTTGAGAAACAGTTTTATTCGTTTTAGCTTTTAATTCTGAAATGGTGTCCTCTAAATTATGTATTTTGTTTTAAAAAATTTACTTTTTCTTTGTCAAAGGCCTTTTGAGTGTCATCAATTTCAGATTCTAATTGGACAATTTTCTTTTCTAAAATTAATGGTGGAACATAAAGCTTTGGCTCTTTGGTTTGCTTTAGAGTTTCATTTTCAGGGATGGAAAATTCAGCTGGTGTGATGATTGGAAAATATTCGTTGTGTTCAAATTTCGCTTTCTTCTTTTCGTATGTTGAGTTTAAGGCATCGTAATTGAAGCTAATTTGAGCGTATTCTTCCTTTTCCCGGTTGAACTTTTCGACTTCTGCCTCTTCATCTGGCATATGAAGGAAGCTATGCCAGATTCCCAAGTTCATGTAATCTTAGTTATATAACGTTGGAAGAACATCTGCAGCTTTTTCCCGAGGTCGGGTGTTTTCTGCTCCCAGACCCACTTTTGACTTGTACGATCTGAACTCTTTTGGCTCATTGAGTTTTATCGTTTGTTTAGTATGACCAGCTTTCACAATCGTTTGCTCTAGTTTTGAGATGTGTTCTTCAGCATTTTCTTTTCTGACAGTGAGAGTGTGTATAGTTGCTGATTGTTCATCGATTTCCTTTTTAAAACTGTTTGTTATGTTTTTAATTTGTTCATTTAATTTTTGAATTTTGATGTCAGCCGTCTTCAACTGATCTTGGTAGTCTTTCATCATGATGTCTGCGGACTTCATCCATGTTTGCTCTCGATGTAATTGAATCGCCAAGTCATTTATCAACTGCTTGGAGTCGTCTTTATCACTTGACACCGTTTTCATGGTTTTCAAGTTCGAAATTTTAAGGTTTTTTAATAATTTGATTTAGTCGATTGACCTCACTGGTGTGAGCAGCATGAAAGGATGACAACTGTTGTTGTAACTCTTGTGTTTTTTTATTTGAAAGGTTATTTTGATTGACTTGAGGAACAAGCGTTTCAAGTTGGCGACGAAAGGTTAAATTTTCTGCCTTTAAGTTTGAGATTTGTGCATTTGATTCGTTAGTTGTGTTTAATTCAGAAATTTGAAATTGATAAGCAGATTTTGACGCAGACAACTGATTTTGTAATTCCTTGTTTACTTGTGTTATTTGAAGAGAACATTGACTTAACTCGCTCAAATCATATAAGATTTGTGCTTTTTCAGATTTCAAGTCAGTAAGTTGTTTTGGCAAATGCGATTTTTAATCAATTTTAAGAAAAAGTTTTTCATTAAACAAGGAATTCTCTGATTCATCAGTGTCTGAGTCAGATAGTAAAGAGTCAAATGAAGAAGAGTGTACCTCATTTTCATCGTTCTTAGGGATGCCCAGTTCAGCTCTTAATTCGTTTGATCTCGCCATAAGAGGCAGGCTGGCGGTGCATTCCTCTTCCTCTTGATCATCTGAGTCTTTCAATCACTGTAGGTCCTCAGCGAGTAGGACTTTGCCATTTTCAACTTGCTTAGCCATGAGCATCTTCCTCTTGAAGTATTCAGAGTCTTTCACCTTTGGCTTCTTGCATTCCTTAGCAAAGTGTCCCGTCATACCACAGTTGTAGCATTTCTTCGGTGGCTCAGTAGAGGAAGATGAAGATTTGTTGTTAGGGGTTTGGGAAGAGGAGTTGAATTTGAAGTTTGAGGATGATCTGAGGTTATTGTTCGTTGGCTTGTTGTAGTATTTGTTGTTATAGCTTGAAATTAGAACCAAGGCTTGACAAACTGACTCACTTTCATCATTTGTCCCTGCAGGATCAGAGTTTCTGGTTCATCTTTTACCACTTCTTTTGATTGTGCTGCAATCAGTGCTTCATTGACACCTTTGTTGAGAGCCTGGTTTTGTTTGGCCAACATTGCAAGAGTGTCAGCAGTATCTTGCCTAGTTTTGGTGATTCCTTTCACCATAGGTTCATTTTGATGTAGGTACTCATATAATTCATGAACGTCTATAAGGCTTAAGTCCTTGTGCTGCATCGCACTGTTGCCAAACATCTCCCATTCCGGTAGTAGGGATTGAATAAATTTGATGTTAATTTCAAGTTTCCCTTTGTTTAGATTGTTCTTTCTGAGATCATTGAGCATGTTGTAGTATCTGTGATAGGTTTGCTCCAGTTCTTCTCCCGGGGTAGCTTTAAATTGACCGTAGGTGTTGAAGGGTTTCATTATAATGATTGACCACTTGGGTCAACCTCCTAGTCACTTGGTTCGAACCATACTGAGCAAAAACATGAACTTGTTCTTGACCGGTTAAACCAACTAGCTAGTTTAATCCCTAAAAGCGGAACTGAGATTAAACTTAATCCTTAAACCCTAAAGGATTGAGATCTTGGAAATCTAGATTAGATTAGCAAGGAAGAAACCTTGTACGAAAAACCCAAACACACACACACACTTGTGTGTGTTTCGACGGCCACCAAGAACCCTAGGGTTCTTGGTGTCGATTTCGACCAAGAGGGGAGAAGGGAGAAGAGGGTTTCCCAAAACATACCTTGTTGTTTGCTTAAGAAAGTCCACTGATGATGAACACGACGAGCGACCTTCTAGTTGATCCTTGTAATGATCTTCGATCTTCAAGACTTGAAGAATGCGAAGAACGAACGAAGAACACGAAGAACACAAAGCTTGTGTTCTTGTGTTCGGATTCGGCTGAAACCAAGGGAGAGGGGGCGAGGAATTTCGTGGAAAAAAGGAGGAATTAGGGTTACCCTAAGCCTCTTATTTATAGAAAAATAAGTTGCGCTTAGGACCCTCTAGTTTAATTAAGATCAATTCCTTAATTAAACTTTCCTTTTTACGTTTCCTTTCCTTATAGTTTATAGTTCTTTTATTATTGCACTTAACTATTAAATGTCTAGTATTATACTCTTAATATTTTTTGTGTATATAAATATATATATACGAAATGTATACATTGTATCAATACTTTTAATAATTAATTATATAATAACCTTTATATAATTTATACAATAATATTATCCAATTACCATATGATTTAATTACTTTAAATCATATTATGGATAATCTATAATTAACACATTGTATATTTACTCAACTAGTAAATGTACAAATACTTGTATTAATTGGTTAGATAAACTAATCTAGTAATAAGTCAAACTTGACTTAATACTTATCTTGATTCATAAATGACTATTATGAATCAATCCTCTTCCAAGTATCATTACATATCTTATTCGTATTACATGCACTCACCGGAGTGACCCTTAAGTGTTTCGTAGGCATGGATGTATCATCATAGGTTGAATAACTGTGCACATAAATCCTTCAGACTCCCACTTGTGCAAGTTCATAACCTTTATCTTAATGACACGAGCTACAGTGGCCTTCTAGATGGGCATGTAGGTAACCAACCCCATAAAAACAGCTTATGTAACCCAGGTATAGTTTTGTGAAAAAACCCTTTAATAGCGTCTTCTAGTAAAGTACACTCTGTCTTTACTTCTTGGGTAACGTTGTTAGGTTCATCCCTTGCAGCACGATATTTGTGATAACGAATACGAGCATGGTAGAAAATATCAACTCCTGTATTCGAAATTATTTCATGACTTCTTGATTCAAACTGTTGTGATAAACGACAAAGAACAAATCAGTTCGTTTGGGCATGGCCATGCACTTTCCAGTTATCTCATCACGTCAAAGGACCTATAAATATCTCTCCTAAATAGGAGGTGCAATTACCATCTTGTTATATTTCGATTCAAAATACAACTCCCTCTGTACCCAATAAGGCCTCGTATGACAACCATATTTCAGAATTGTCTAAGACGAACCAAGTACATTAGTTATTGTATCCTAAACCAAATACCTCAGGCTTAAGGACAATCCTAGTGAATAATACTTTTGAACTTTTCAACCACGAAGTACTATCACGGTGGTTAATCCAATATTCGTCGAGCTCCAACAGAATATCACCGATATTTGGTTTACACAAAACTTGTGTAGCTATCTTCGAGGAACTTCGAATCTACCACCAAATACCGCGATGACGTTAACGTCCCATCAAGGTTCCCACCAAGACGAGTAGTCACGGATTTATATCTTTTTGAATAAAGAGGCTTTTACTCATGGATATTGTAAAACATACAAAATCTGAATAACAATGATACTAACTCATGTATTATTCCTCACTGGACATAGATACTGAATTATTACTGGATCATTACTTATTCTTTGCGTTTGTGTTGATTGCTCAATGACTCCTTAATCGCAACGTTTATCACTAATTACAATTAGTCATTTCTATTAAACTAAAGACATAGGACGAGTATTTTAAGAATACTATTACTTTTGTCTTTGCTAGATATTGTTCATGCAACATTTAGAACATATTCTAGTCTTTCTTTTATATGATTCGGCAAACATAGGAGGATTGGAAAATTACTCCTTTAGTTTCTTGAATCTATAAAACTTGCCTTGTAACTAAATCTCTTCTAGCTACTTGATTTGTTGATATTCTTACTAGTTAAAGAAATTCCTTTAAATGATTAACTTGTTCACTGGAATGTGAACATCTTATTAGATTCGCAATAATTAATCACAAGTCTTGTGACCACACTATTAGGCTTGCAATAATCTAATCAATGATCATTTATTTCTCTTAACTCTTTGGCTAACGACTTGGTTATTCCTTGTTGTTAATGTCCTAACTAACTTTACTTTATTCACTAGTACCTCTAATGAATACGTTAGTTATAGCTCCCACTAAATTTTATGGAAATAAGCATTACTTAAACTACTACTTTTGACCTAGTCAAAACTTATAGCTTAACCCTTTAAGAATTAATCAATTATCAAAGTCATCCTTTGGATTTGCGAATATCCAACATTCCTGATGAGGGAATCATGACTTTCATTGATTATTGTATCTAACAAGTATAAGACACTTGAAACGATACTTCCAATTCTTAAGTGTATTAGTATTTTTAAGAATCTTATTTAATGCCAAAGTCATTTCTTGGATTTCTCAAATATCCATTATTCCTATTAGGGAATTATGACTTGATTAAATATTGTATTTATTACAAGTATAAAAGACTTGTAATTATACCTATTAATTCTTAAATACTTTAATATAGTTTGTCCCTTTTAAGAGTTCATTTTAATGTCTAAGTCATTTTACTTGGATTTTACGAATATCCAATTATTCCTATTAAGGAATTATGACTTCATTAAATTCCTTTATTACAAGTATTAAAGACTTTTAAATAATACTCTTTAAAGTCTACCTTGATTATATCCAATATAATCATACTATATTAATACTAACACTTTAAAACTTACTATCATAAGTAACCATTACTTAAGATGTTTCAAATAAGTTCAATGTACTTTGAACTTTATGCTTTCCATAAAAACTCTTAAATAGTTGTATTAGAAAAACTTCCAACTACTAGTATCTAAGTGCCTTGAGCTGTCTAAGACATCACTCATTCACACAACAGTCAAACAAATATAAAACATGAAATATAAAGTAAATCAAAAATTGACTTACAATCTACTCATAAAACTTGACTAGTGTAATTATCACACATGCACACAATATAATTCAACCATGGATTCGAATTTATTAAAACCAAAAACTTTGTTTTAACATAAAAATAAAACGATTATTTAAAGAATAAAATAAAATTGTTTTTACTGAATCTATAAAAATACTGAAATATAAAATCTTGGTGCTCGTGGGATTATCACCATCTCATGCCGGTCATCATCACTTTCCATCTCCTCCTGCAATAAACGATTGCAAAAGTTAGATTACTCGTAATGTACTTTACAAGTATCTTAAAAGTGATTAAGAAGTGTGGTTGTGTTACCTGAGGAACTTGCGTTTCCTCCACCACCACTTGCACCCTTTGGAAAATTTATTTTCCAATGCCCAACCTCGCCACATTTGAAGCACCTACTCTCGGTCCTCGCTGTGTTAGGTTTAACCTTCTTGACCTTATGTTTGACACCTTTACCATTTGGCACTCCTTGGCTAGGATTGGTTTTACCCTTTCCTTTACCACCATGCCCTTTTCTCTTCTTGCCACCACCACTGCTATTACCGATCATTAGAACATCCTTAGACTTAGTCCCCAAACTCAATTCAGCTGTCTTGAGCATGGAATGTAGCTCAGCAATGGATATCTCCATATTATGCATATTGTAGTTGACTACAAAAGGCTTGTAATCATCAGACAATGAATTGAGTATAGTGTCTGTTGCCATTTGCAACGGTATGGGGTGACCAAGTCTAGCAAGGTGATCCATGTGCCCTTTCATTTTCATGACGTGGGCACTCACCGGTGTTCCTTTGACCATCTTGCAAGAGTTGAAGGCTCGATTGATGGCGAACCTCTCAGTGCAAGCTTGCTCTTGAAATGAATCCCTAAGTTGCTGGATCATCTCAAATGCAGGCACATCCATAAGTCCCGCTTGTAAATCTAGACTCATGGTTGCGAGCATCAAACAGCTCACATCGAGCGCATCACTGAAATGCTTATCATAAGCTTGCCTTGCATCAGCTCTAGCATTCGCGGCAGGGATATTTGGTACTGCTCTCTCTAAGACATACCACTTTCTCTCATGCCTGAGCACAATGTGAAGATTGCGCTCCCAATTGAGACAGATTGACCTAGTCAACTTGTCTTTTTCGAGGATTGAGCGAAGTGAGAGATTGTTGGTACTTGTCGTTGTGGTTGTTGCTGCCATCTACAAATCAAACCCAGTTTAATTAGTAATCATTAATAGACATTCTCTAAAATATATTATAAACCCATAATTAATATTTTAGGCCTAAGATCCATATATCACATTCTCGCCGCAAGGTTTGGGCACTTCCCGACGAGACATGCTATTTCTGGTGGGTAACATCCTTACCGATCGTACCAAGACTTGACACAATTCCTAGGGGTCGTAGAATCTTTAAACTTATAACTTATTACAACCTTGTACAATCTAATTGTACATTTCTAAGTTAGTAATAAA
Source organism: Calendula officinalis (assembly GCA_963853835.1). Classification (NCBI taxonomy): domain Eukaryota; kingdom Viridiplantae; phylum Streptophyta; class Magnoliopsida; order Asterales; family Asteraceae; genus Calendula; species Calendula officinalis. The sequence continues at coordinate 38,239,883 of OY970831.1, forward strand.
GTCTAGTATGTTTATTCCACTCAAGTACTTTTTGGGCCGGGACTCCCGATTATCACCAAAGTAGATCAGACCATCTAAGACAGTGCGATGCTCTGCGCCGGGACTCCCGATTATCACAGAACCTTACGCACCCTAACACTCGCAATGATTTGAATCCATATCTAAGGTTCTTTATCCTTACAATATGAATATCGTTGAACAAGTGAGGTGTTCCATTAGGTGGATAGTACTTAGATCTAAGATTTTCTTGGGTTTGTTTAAGTCTTGAACTAAACTTAAACTTTTATTCCAATCTTAATCCTTATTTAAAATGTGTGACTTGTGAATTCAAGAATTCAATAAGACACCTTTTTAGATCTTAAGAACTTTTCTTAAAGCTTATAGTTTCAAGAATTGCGCGACTTATATGAAAAACCTTATCTAGAATAAAGGTGTACATAACGTTTTACTAGGTTTTATGAAAAACCTTATCTAGAATAAAACTTACTTGTTTTATCTTTCTTGAAAAACTTAAACACTTATGTTAAACTTTTAATCCTTTTACGATTCATAAACTTGAATCATAAATCTAGTTTAACACACCTAGTTTTACACATGTCTAATAATGAAATCAAACATTTGTTTTGACTTATTAGATTCGACCAAAACTTATGTCTTGACGAAACATTTATAAACTTTGTGATTTTCTTGTGTAGCTCCCACTAGCTCCAACAACCATGATGGAACTTAAGCAAACACAATCACCGGTCTATACTTGGTGAAACTAATAACTTTATTATATAAAGACTATATGTAATAATTCTTAGTTTGTTTTAACCTTTCTTACATTTAACTTGGACTAGTTAAATATAGGTTATAAAGTTCTCTTGTTATTTATCTCTTGATCATTAATCTAATATCTTACATGACTTGTAAAATACTTATATTATACTTGTATAATTATCTAGTTATAATAACTTATAACTTTATACACCTTATAATAATAACATATATAACTTTGTATATTTCTAGTCTATCATATAGTTTTAACTTGTACAATTTCTTGTTATGATGAAATCATAACTTTGAACTTTCTAGTTTCGATTATATAATCAACTTATACAATAACTAGTTATATTATTAACATTTAAGATCAAAATCAACATTATCTTTTAATGTTCCATTTAATCTTGTAATTAATATATGTACATATATATTTCCTTTTAAAATAAACTTGTAACATTCCAATAAGAATATTACATCTAATTTATAAAAAATTCATTTTACCTTTTTAAATATTTAAAATCCAAAATATTATATGTATACATATAAATACATCTTGTTAATTTTAGGACTTAAAAATTAACATTTCTTTTAATCCTTATTAATTAAACTCTAATCTTGTTCTTGATCAATCAAAACTAGGGTTTTGACTTTCTTGATCAAAAACATTGTTTATGAAAAGATTAATTCTAATCAATCCTATTTAAACAATAAACTTTGTTTAAATTCTAAGATAGATTATAACCCTAATAAATTTATTTAGACCTTTTAATTTAAACCTTATAGACAATAAACTTCGTCTAGACTTCTAGGTTTAAAGAACTAGTCTTAATAATTCTATTAAAATAATAATTAAACCTATTAAACATAAACTTGTTTAATCATCTAGGTTTTAGATTATTATCTTAATTAATACTTTTAACCAATTAAACTATACTAGTTTAATGTTCTTGGTCCTAGATTATATCTAGGGTTTTTCGAAAATTTTCCCAAATCTAGGAAACTTTTCCACCAATTAAACTAAGCTAGTTTAACAAACTTGGTGTACAAGGAACCTACTAGATCACGAAAATCTTGAGAAAAAGGAAAGAATCCTTTTTGATCAATTAAACCAAAACTTAGTTTAACATACTTGATCCTAGATTTTGAAGATCATATAAATAAGGAAAGAATCCTCTTGATCAAATTTTTTTGACAATCTTGATCCTAGGGTTCTTCATAATTCCGAAATTATACTAGGGTTAGTGAAAGAAGCCTTTTGATCAATTAAACAAATTTTGTTTAACATACTTGATCCTAGGGTTCTTTGCCTTTCACGAAATTTCTAGAGTTTTATAGAATCCTTTTGACCAATTAAACTTAACTAGTTTAATATACTTGGTACTAGGGTTCTCACCCTTCTTCGTAAATTAAGAAGAGGAAGAATAAGATGGAACAAAAAAAAAACTTTAAAATTAAACAAACAAAACTTTGTTAATCTAGTTTAGATCTCTAAACCAACGCTCTGATACCACTGAAGGGTTTCATTATAACTGATTGACCACTTGGGTCAACCTCCTAATCACTTGGTTCGAACCATACTGAGCAAGAACATGAACTTGTTTTTGACCGGTTAAACCAACTAGCTAGTTTAATCCCTAAAAGCGGAACTGAGATTAAACTTAATCCTTAAACCCTAAAGGATTGGGATCTTGGAAATCTAGATTAGATTAGCAAGGAAGAAACCTTGTACGAAAAACCCAAACACACACACACACACACACACACACACACTTGCGTGTATTTCGACGGCCACCAAGAACCCTAGGGTTCTTGGTGTCGATCTCGACCAAGAGGGTATAAGGGAGAAGAGGATTTCCCAAAACATACATTGTTGTTTGCTTAAGAAAGTCCACTGATGATGAACACGACGAGCGGCCTTCTAGTTGATCCTTGTAATGATCTTCGATCTTCAAGACTTGAAGAATGCGAAGAACGAACGAAGAACACGAAGAACACAAAGCTTGTGTTCTTGTATTGGGATTCGGCCGAAACCAAGAAATTTCGTGGCAAGCAAGGAGGAATTAGGGTTACCCTAAGCCTCTTATTTATAGATAAATAAGTTGCGCTTAGGACCCTCTAGTTTAATTCAGATCAATTCCTTAATTAAACTTTCCTTTTTACGTTTCCTTTCCTTATAGTTTATTATTCTTTTATTATTGCACTTAACTATTAAATGTTTAGTATTATACGCTTAATATATTTTGTGTATATAAATATATATATATACGAACTATATACTTTGTATCAATACTTTTAATAATTAATTATATAATAACCTTTATATAATTTATACAATAATATTATCCAATTACCATATGATTTAATTACTTTAAATCATATTATGGATAATCTATAATTAACACATTGTATATTTACTCAACTAGTAAATGTACAAATACTTGTATTAATTAGTTAGATAAACTAATCTAGTAATAAGTCAGACTTGACTTAATACTTAACTTGATTCATAAATGACTATTATGAACCAATCCTCTTCCAAGTATCATTACATATCTTACTCGTATTACATGCACTCACCGGTGTGACCCTTAAGTGTTTCGTAGGTATGGATGTATCATCATAGGTTGACTAACTGTGCACATAAATCCTTCAGGTGTTTAGGGTGGATACCATCTTAGCTTTGTTACCCAGGTCAGTACCTTCTATTTGCTTTTGGATCTCATCCCAGAGCTCTTTACCCGTGCTGAAACTATCAAGGCTGCTATAAATTTCATTTGTATGGCCCTGTAGCATATAAGAGTGTGCGTACACATCATCCCTAGCCCTATCCTTCTGCTCTTGGGTGTATTTCGCCGGGTGAATTTCAATCACACCTCCTTGTACAGGTGGTTGAGCGTTTGGGGTTGCTACCACTGCGGGGTAGAACTTAGCTGGTCCGGTTTGAAGGGAGTCAAGGATATCTGGACCGGCATGTTGACTCAGGATAAAATGGAGAAACCATTTCTTACATTGACCATATTCTCCTCGGTAGAGAATAGGTGGTTTTGTGTCTGATCCAATGGATAAGGCGTCCTTGGAAGTCATTTCTGAGTGGTAGGGTTAGGAAAACGACGAAAAAATTTGAAGTGTCGGTTGAAAGTCCTCGGGCCGAAGAGTTGTTAAGTGTTCGGGCCGAAGAATTGATGGTGTTCGGTTCGAATAGTTGATAAGTGTTCGGGCCGAAGATTGTAATATGTTCGGGCCGAAGACTGTGTAAAGTGTTCAGGCTGAAAACTTGATAGTGTTCGGGTCGAAGACTTTGTGGTGTTCGGGTCGAAGAATTTGGAGTGTTCAGGTCGAAGACTTTGTGGTGTTCGGGTCGAAGACTTTGTGGTGTTCGGGTCGAAGACTTTGTGGTGTTCGGGTCGAAGTCTTTGGAATGTGTTTGGGCCGAACTGTGTTCAAGATGTTCGGTACGAATTGAAGGATGAGTTCGGGCCGAAGATTTTACTGTTCTCGGGCCGAGAACAGTTGCGTCGTTCTTGAGCAGAACAGTTCCGAACAGCCAACAAATTTCACTAAATTGATCCTAGAATGCTCGTTTCTTAACCAAAATCGATGATTCTTTTTGCAAACTGACCCAAATACGTTTTCCGTCAATCCATTTCAACAATATTCACTAAAAACAACCTAGATTTAATAGAAAATTTGAATTTTGAAGGTTTTTGAAGCTTTAATGGTGTTTACTCAAAATCATGATTTCTTCATCAAAATGGATTGGATTTGAACGTAATCCGATTCTAAGCTTAATATAATCACAATATGAAGATGTTTAACCCATAAGAACAAGTATTAATACCTCAAATCCGTTTTTTGATTTTTGACCTCTTTTTCTTCAAAAAACTTGATAAACCCTTTTGATCTTCTGATTTGGACAGCAAGGAATGGAAATGGATCGTATTCAGAGTGAATTTATGCTCTGATACCAATTGAAATGTTTAAATCAACAATCAATCCATAGTTTGATTCCTTGTTGATGATCTTTAGTGAAACTTGGAGAAGAAGAGAGGGTTTTAGAGAGAGAAAGTAGAGAGAAGGGAGAACAACAATTGCAAGAGAGTGATTTTGATTAATGGCAAAAGTTATGTTTAGTGATTACATTCTTGGTATTTATACTAATCACTAAATTCCTAGTTAATCCTAATTAACTAGCCTAATACAATATGCAATGTTACAAACTACCCCCTAGACTATTATTTACAACAAAATAGTACCCAACACACAATTAATCCTAAGCCAATGTATTTATAGTATGGACTAATTATCAGTAATTATACTTATATCCCTAAATTATTATTACAATTTTACAAGGTTCTAAAAAGCGTAAGGCGTGGCGTGGCGGCACATCAAGCCCAAGTCATATCGGACCATGACGTTTTTCAATGTGTGACTTAACGCGGCATATTTTTTATATAATTCATATATATACGTATATCAAATTAAAAAAATTATAGATCTATTGATTTATATAACAATTCATATATAAAGTTCACATAAAGTGTTACATCCAAATTTAAAATTATATGTCATCATTTTCTTTTTAAAAAAAATCAATTTTCACAGCCGTCTAACAAAAAAGCTCGTCATAAGGCGCGTCTTATCACGCCTTATCTCACGCCACACCACGCCTAGCCGCCATGGTCTGTTTCGTAACATCGACGCCGCACCTCACGCCATGGCGCGCTTTTTAGAACCTTGCAATTTTATATAATCCAACATATAGTGGTTGGTGGTAGTAGTCATGGTGGTGGATAGTGGTTAGAAGTGATGGTTGGTGGCAACGCTAGTGATTGTGATCATGGGTTGGTAGTGGTGAGTAGTGACGGTGGTGATCAATAGGATAATATGATATTATGGATTAATAAAGATAATATGGTTCATAAGCTTTTGCAACCAAGTAATCAACATATGTGATAGTAGCACTTCTGGTTAGAGACCTAGAGTCCTTTGCTAATGACATGAAGATCGCATGGTTAAGTCTGGGCTGTCAATTTTTTTAAAAAATAAATATTTCTTAAAATAGCAAGTGTCTTGGCTGAATATTAAGTATTGCTAATTTACGAATCTGTTACATGCATAAATATACTCCCTTCGTCTCAATTTTATTGTCCATAATTCCTTTTTGATATGTCCCAAAATTATTGTCATTTTAGAAATTTCATCAATCAAAAAACACTTAGGTGGTAAAGTTATGTTTTTATTAATTGCACAATGTAAGAAATATAATTTTTTTAAACTTTGTGATTTATATGTAGATAATAGTTTTGGAATAGAATTAGTAAAGATCATAGATAATTGAAACATTTCTTTAATATCGTTTATTTTGATATATACTTAACAGTTAAAAGTGATTAAGGGCCCATAGCCCAAACAAAAAAAAAATACGAAGGCCCAAAAGAAGGGAAGTGGTAATAAATCATTCTAAAAGTGTACTTTGACTTAAAATTTTACACTTCATAGAATCATATGGACTTGAATGACAAAATTCTCAGTCCGTAGAAGTCGTAAAAATGTCATAAGATCAGTCCCAACGCATGCGTCGTGGGCACGTCAAACACCCGTCGGGGTTGATGTCTTTGGCACCACCCCGTCACTAAGCCTGTCAACAAAAACACGTCGTGGTGGAGACGTGTGATACTGTGCGTCGGTAGCTTTTTTGTGTGTGGGGGAGGGGGTTAAATGTAATATTTTAAGGGTTAGTGATTGGTTAGTGACGGGTTATGGTTGACACGACCGTGTCAGTAGCGTGCCAGTAAGGATGTGCTGACGTGGCGCTACTGATGGGTTTACTGACGGCCAACTGTTGGGAGAGGCCTAATCATCATCTTATAGTGACGGACGGTCAATAAAAGTCACCAAAAGGCCCACTAGAGTTTTAGTATCTTTTTGTACATATTTCTATTACTCTATAGTTGAGTTATGTACTATTATGAGCAATTAACAGTGCATAATAGTACATTCTGAAATTGAAAAAATATCAATTTTGAATCTGGATCATTAACCTGGATCATTACCTTGGTCGTATTTTATCGCATTACTTAATTTTATTAAAGCTTTTTACGGAATATAATATATACGTTTATCTCAATAAACTGAAATTTAAAAGCTAACCATTTGAGAAAAAAAAGACAAAATGTATAAATTAAAAAATATAAAAAACATAGATAATGTCATATGGGATCTAACTCGTTTATTGCGTGTTTTAAACAAATTCTTTTGTGTTTACAGATGGGGTTTTTTATGACAAAGATGAATAAAGCTAGTCCAATTGCCATCTAGGGTTTCACAAGGACCCTAAACCAAAACATATTTGCAGTACTATGTACCTAGATATAAATAATATAGTAAACTATGCAAAAACAATTCTCTATATAGGATCCGGATCCGGTGAGGACTCAAAAATCGGTGAGTACTGCGAGGTCTAAAAAAAACTCTGAAAATGACCCAAAACAAACTTTTTTCAAAAAATTTTCTTTTTTAAACATAAAAATCGCAGTCTATATGATCCAAAAAAAAAATTAAAAATGATCAAAAAAAAAATTTGGATCATAATAATGATCCACAAAAAAAATATGGATCATTATGATCCACAAAAAAAAGTGGATCACAATTTTTTTTCAAATTTTTTTTTTTTGTCAAATGTAGTAATAATCAATCGTGCTTAGTGAAGTAGACGAGACTTGTTCTGAATAACATAGAGATCTCAATTTTAGATCTTATTTGATATTTTTCGAAGTATATGATCGATTAGTAGATAATAAATGATTTGGAAATTGGCCGGTTCAAGAAGCACGTACTTGAGGGCAAGCCAAACACACTACACATCTATGTTATTAAATTTTTGTAACATCTCGAAGTTCACGGTTCAAAATTTTATGATTAAGTTTAATTTGGGCACAAAATACAAAACCTCCATCTTTCTGGAGTTCAAACATGATTAAGAAAAACATTATATCTTAATGCAATTCATTCGAGAAAATTAAGGACCATAGAAACATAAACCTAAAACATCATAATTATGTTGAAATCGATTACCAAAGTTAACACGAGCATTATCATATCAAAAATACATTAGCAGTACGATCATACATAAACCTCATATATAATCTACAAAGGGACACCATAAGATCGAATTTTGGTATTCTTTTCGAGGCCATTCTCTAAGCTATTAGATCAAAGAACACACATTAGATTCCAAATCCGCATAATTCCTCTTCAACTTTTCTTTTTATCATGGGGTCGGAAGAACTATAACTTCGCGTCATATCATCGATCTATCATACAATTAGTTCAATCTACCTTGACGCGTGTAAGAACCCTAAGTATCCAACCCACAAAAGTAAAAACATGAACCCTAAAATCTATTTTTAATTTATCGATAACAATGAATTTTAAAAGATTCAAGGAGGATGAAACACTAACTTTAATTTGGAGGAACTTGATTACCTGCAGATCTGTAATTCGATGAAGTTTCTTGATAAGGATCATAACGAATATGATCTTTATTTAAGGTTACCTTTTTCACCATCAAGCTCCCTAATCTTATGCAAATACTTCTTTAGTGGTTCTGCATAATCATCAAACCCTAGATTCAACATAGCCCAACAAACATCATCTCCATTAACCGTCTTTCGTTTTTCTTTTCGACAATGATCAGAAGCTTCACTGGTCACAAAACTAATGAACTCTGAAACACATTCTTGCATGGTTTCTTTAGCTTCTTTGGATATTTTTGCATTTGGGGGGAGAATTTGCTTCATGATTCGGCCTACATTAGCAATCGGTAATAGTCGATCTTGTTCCTTAATAACAGAAAGATCTTCTTGAGAAGCACTTGTGCTAGCATCATATGTGAAGTTTAGCACTTCTCTACCTTGGTTAGATCCTATATTGTGAACCATTTTGGTTAAGTAAACCTTGATCCTGTAAAACACAGACACGTTGCTCTTTTATATCAATTAATCTACCATGATAATTATATAAAAGTTATTGTATCTATCTATATACCATGATCTATAGTGGATTTGGCCCTTTTACAATTTAAACCTGGACAGCGTGCAGTCTTTATCATTAAAATAAAAATATTTATGTGCTGGCGTTATTGAGTGTCGACCCGCCTTAATTAGAACCAATCTATTACCATTAACAACGATTGCTCACGACATCTTAAAATCAACGGTTGATATTTAAGAAATTAAATAGGTTATAATTGTCAACTAGGCTAAAGAATAACGAATCTGATAAAGTAACGGAAATTTGTTAGTAAAAAGTATAAAAGAACGGTATTGGTTAGGTTACTTTATGATCTTTGATTCAAATTAGGAGGACTAAGTTATAAAAACCCTAAAAAGTAAGAAAATGACTTGCAATAACATCCAAGTTACTAATGGTCCCCGCTAATTAGGTCAGTAATTAATTTGCAATTTGGGTAATGGTGTCAATAATTATTGGATTAAGAAGAGTATTAAAATGCCTTCGATTTTGAGGAGAAGCACGTGTCCACCTCGTAACATGAATGCTATCAAACAAAACATATAAAGAATTATTAAATTGGTTTACAAATTAAACTTAGGTTGCCAGGATTACCTAATCTTAGGTCTAACACTTGTGTCACCCATAACCAGATAGAAAATATCTCCGCTTCTAGCGAATTCCTAGGAAACCTTTTTTAATTTAGACATTGGAGTTAATTTATTTCCTTATTGGGTTTTGATAATAACAGCTCTTAGGGCTATCATAAGACATGTATTAGAAGCTTGAATTTTAATCTACATCCGACTCCTAAATTTCAAGAACTACTCAATTGTACAATTTTTTATGCACTTAATGATAGCCTAAGGACTGTCATTATCAAAACCCTTCCTTATTTATGGCGACAATCAAATATATTATAACCAAACTAACATTTTAACCTTTCAACTATTGTTACGACAAATATTAACCCAATAAATTTACTTCTATAAATTACTTGCCCGATAAGCCCATCAGCTATTTTAAACACAGTCGGTCTATTTTAATTTTGATTAACTAATTGAAACCAAGTAAAATCAAATTAGATTAAGATTTTACAATCCGGCCTATAGCAAGGATCAGATTTTGTACACGTCGTATGCCTATAAAGATCCTAACAATTATCCGTTGATCAAGATCGTAAAATCACAAAGTTTTAAGATGAAAGTCGGGTTCTTAACAATTATGAATACAACTACTAATTTATGGTGTATGTTGTTTCTTTATATTATACCCAAAATAATTAAACTTGACTGCTTAAAACTTTTAACAAAACCGCGATTCCGTAGTTTGAACCATCTTGAAACTTTGTATATGACAATATTTGAGCCATTTGCATAAACGATGCTCTTTGCATCAGAATTGCACAATGCCGTTTTTGGTGCCTTTGCAAAACTAATGCTATCCAACACTGGCAGACTCGGATCCAATATGATCCCCCACAGGCAGACCCGGATCCCCCTTTACCAGATTTTTATACTTTCCGACAACTTTTGTACTTTCTGAAGATCCCCTTGTTGTAGGCCCGGATCCCACTTGGGTATCCCCTTGTCCTACACCTGGATCACACTTGGGTATCCGCTAGTCGTAGGCCCGGATCCCACAAGGGTATACCCCACTGGTACGCCTGGATCCCCTCTTTACGGCTGCCTATAAAACCAACATAATTCACACCCATCTCCACTACAAAAATCTTGTCTATTTATTCCCATTTTCTTTTAAAATTAATTATAAAAATAAAATCTCAAAATAGCATTTTTTTATTACGATGTGGCGAAGACAAAAAACGTTAAACATTGAACTTCAACTACAGCTTCAGGATTTAGAAGATTCAGTTGACCAAATGGGTCAACAAGCTCGAGCCCATGAACTTCGACTTCTGATTGACGAGATTCAATGTACAATTTTTGAAATGGATAACCTGGCTTATGAAGGGGCGACGGAGGAGGCGGTTCAGGAAGAAAGCACACATACGATGTGACGTATGAGGGAAATGCCTCAACCGGCATTACAGGTTGTGGAGCAGCAAACTCAAAACTCCTCAATAGGTAATCAACAACCAGACACAATTGACTTGGTTGAGGAGTATGGTTGGGCCAGGAGTGTAGAGGAATTTTACTTGAACGAGGATAGGCGCGGGATTGAAACCTTTTGCTATTTTGTAATCTTAGGTCGTACCCATGTACCTGTTTGATTTATGTGAACAGTCAAGTACAAGTGTCATCGTGTCCAATGTTATAAGACACTAAAGGGTCACACCACTACACACCCAATAATGGACAACCGAATAAAGTAAGTTGTGTGGAATAATTAACTAGTTAAGTTAATTATAAAGAATAGAATAAATAATAATAAGGTAATTATTATTTAAGAGGAAAGTTAAATATTAAGTTAAATATTTAACGGACAGTTAATTAATAGTTAATTAATTAACTAGTAAAAGTCTAAGGGTTTAAAATGTCAATAGGAAGTTCATTTATGAGATTAAACATAATTAAACTCCAAGGACTTAATGGTAACTTATTCCCTTATAAATAAGGGACTAAGGTTAAGGTTAAAAGGCTAATCACTTTACACACTCAAAACACTAATCTCTCCCTCTCCTATCCCTCGTCGACGGCCGAAAACCCCAAGGGGTTTCGGATTGCTTTTTGCGATCGGAGGTCGACGAACACACACACATACACGGTTTTGTGCATTGCTTTGTTGGTAGAACGCGGTCTTGCAGCGTGTTCAGGTGGTGCAGTAGAGATGGATCATTCTTTAGCTATTCAAGAGGTATTGTTCATATACTAACCATCTCTTTGTTCTTGTTATCCCATTGTATAGTAGAGATCAAGTATGTAAGATTCAAGTTCCGTCATGTGAATCCTACAAGGTTTTCCTACAGTGGTATCAGAGCCAGGTTCCTACTAAATCAATGGGATTCAGTTTAGTTTCTTTTTTTCGTCTAGAAAAGAACCCTAGAAATTTCGAACCAAGCATATGTTCTTCAAGTTTTTTTGAATGAGCATTGGATTGAATAGGGTTCTAGATAAAAAGAAATTAGGTTTCTTTTTCCTCTTTTTTTTTCCCGATTCCGTATACATATATATTAAGTTTTTTTTATCTTAAAAGAAGCCTAGTAAATTTGATCCAAGAAAATTATATTGTTCAAAATTTTTGAATAATTGGATTGAATAGGTTTCAAGATAAAAAAAAAAAATTAGGTTTTTTTTTTTTTTTTTTTTTTTTTTGTCTAGTAGAAACCCTAGAAAATTTCGTCCAAGTAATTGATTAACCAAGATTTGGTAAGATCATTGGACAAATTAGGATTTAGACAAAATAAAGAAAGTTGTGTTATTCTTAGTATTAGAATAACACATTATATTTATTTATATATTTATATATTTATTTGTTATTGTTATTATAATTTTCGGTTTAAATAAATAAATATAAAGGGTTAGGGTTCGGTCGAACCAAGCAAGACCGAGTTTCGATCGAACCTGGTTCGGACGAATGGACCGATCGGACAAGCCGAACCGAGCCATAGTTCGGTCTTCGTCTAAACAATCCAGTTTTTCCCTCGTTGTGTATTTGATCCAGTTTCGTTACCCAAGGCTCAGTTTCGAGAAAATGGGTATGCGGGATCAAATCGAGCGTCAAAAGTTTATTTTTGACGAGTTTTATTATTTCTGACTACAATAATAAAGTTAATAACATTTAAATTAAAACTGATTTTAATAGTATATTAAAATCAAGATAATCATTAAATTAAGAGGGAAATTGAAATCAGTATATGGGTAATTTAATTATTATCAGTTTAATTAATTTAATTAGAATAACATAACCCAAAATTCGTGACATAGTGTTTTATTTAAATTTTTCGAAATTCTATATATATTTTTCGGAAATTAATAATTTTTTTTAAATATACAAAACTAAGTCTTTGGGATTATGACATAGCAATTTTAAATAATTGCATTTATTTTATTTCTTTAAATCATTTTTTGAAATAAAAAGGTGGTATTTATAAACAGTTAGTTTATAAAACCAAGATTTTAATAAAAGATGGATTTTATAAAAGTACATTTATAAAACCAAGTTTTAAATTGTAATGGCGATATAAACAGTTAGTTTATAAAACCAAATTTTAAAAAGGTAAAATTAAAAGTGGAATTTAAAAACAGTTAGTTTATAAAACCAAGTAATTTTTGAATTAAAAACTGGCTAAAGTTTTCGAACAAAGGAAAATTCTTTTTAGAAAATCTTAGATCATAGTGCAATCCACCTAATGGAACACCTCACTTGTTCAACGACATTCACATTGTAAGGAGAAAGAACCTTAGATGTGGATTCAAATCATTGCGAGTGTTATGGTGCGTAGGGTCTTGTGATAATCGGGAGTCCCGGCGCAAGACATCGCACTGTCTTAGGTGGTACGATCTATTTTGGTGATAATCGGGAGTCCCGACCCAAAATGCACTAGAGAGATTAAAATATGTAAAAGTTTGTTGTTCAACTTGATATCCCGAACATCTAGGTATCGTTTCTAGTCTAAGAGGCGATCGGTATGGCTATACCTACCAGAAATAGCGTGGCTCTAATGGGAAGTGCCCAAACCTTGCATTAGAGGATGTGAAATATGGATCCTAGTCTAATTATTATTCTTAAAAGGTAATAATATTAGAAGTTATTTATTTATATAATCACACTAACCGTTTGTTGTTTTTCTTATAGATGTCTGTATTGTCAGAAATTCCGTTTTACTCACCGATAGAATCGCGAAGGCTCATTACTGGAAAATGGAAGCTTACTGGTCCAAACTACAAGATTTGGAATGTGCATTTTAGGAACTTCCTAAAGGAACAAGATTTAATGTACATCATTGACGAGGTGCCCAAGGGACAACCAGGACAAGATGCCCAGGATAATGAGCTTGATGCTTATTATCAGTATCTGGCTGATGAATCACAAGTTATGTCGATTCTGGTTCTTACATCATTATCAGAGATCACTAATAATCTTCGTAAGAAACCATGTTATGAGTTTGTTCAGTATCTTGAGGAGGCGTTTAAGGAAAGTACAAAGGATAGTAAGCAAATCATTTTGCAAGAAATCTTGTCAAAGAAAATGCAAGAAGATAAACCACTGAGTGACCATCTTACTGACATAAGAAGGTTACTAGATTGTCTCACCCAAGTTACTGGCACATCAAACCAACATGAACAAGTCCTGTTCTTGTTTGGATCCCTCACTCAATACTATCATGATAAGGTAGTACGTTTGGTTGGGAGTTTTGATTTGACCGTTGCAGGACTACACGAGAATCTCTTATGTATACGCGATGTACAAAGGCTAGAGGAAGAACCACTCCCTGAGGTTCAGATGGATGAGATCGATGATTGGTTAAGAGACTTTGCTGATTTGTGTTGCCCAACTTGTGGCAGCAAGGATATTTACGAGCACACGTTCGATGTGGGACTGTTGGACACTGAATTTTTCAGTGATTCAGGTATCTTTATGATTGATTTTCTCGTTAATTCTAGTGAATCCTGGGTATTGGATACCGGATGTGGTCATCACATTTGCAATCATTTGCAGGGATTTAAGAAGAACAGGAGGCTGGGAAAAGGAGATGTTGAACTACGAGTAGGCGAAGGATCCAAGGTTGGAGCTGAAGCCGTAGGAACATACCTTCTCAAGTTGCCTTCAGGAAGAGTCTTGGAACTTAAAGATTGTTATTATGTTCCTAGACTTATTAAAAATGTTATTTCGTTTGATTTACTTATAGACAGTGGTTTTTATTATGAGTTTTATGGAAAAACGATTTCGTGTTTAAAAGATGACATTTTATATTTTAAAGCTAACTCTCATAATGGTCTATATACGTTAAATCTAAATAACATAGAACGAGACGTTTATCATATAAGTGAAAGATCCAAGAGTAACTTGAATCAAATTTATCTTTGGCATTGTCGTTTAGGTCATATAAACGAGACTCGCATAAAGAAGCTCCACGATGATGGAATTCTAGAACCATTCGATTTAGAATCATATGCCATATGCGAATCATGTTTATCTGGCAAGATGACAAAAGACCCTTTCAACCATTACAATGAAAGGGCAGGCGAGTTGTTAGGGATTATACGCAGTGACGTGTGTGGACCCTTCTCTCCATAAGCCAGAGGTGGATACCGCTACTTCATTACCTTTACTGACGACTTCAGTAGGTATGGTTATGTCGTTCTTATGAGACTAAAGTCTGAAAGCTTTGACAAGTTCAAAGAATATCAGAGGGAAGTAGAGAACCAACTGGGCAAGAAAATAAAGTCACTTCGGTCGGACCGGGGATGCGAATATTTGAGCCAAGAGTTCGACGATCATTTGAAAGAATGTGGGATTATTTCACAACTCACACCTCCGTATACACCTCAGATGAATGGTGTATCAGAAAGGAGAAATCGCACCTTGTTAGACATGGTACGTTCAATGATGTGTCATGCTACCCTACCACTATCATTTTGGGGACATGCACTCGAGACTGCAGCATTCACACTGAATAGAGTTCCGACCAAGTCGGTAGAAAAGACTCCGTTCGAGCACTGGACGGGCAAAAAGCCAAAATTGTCTTTTCTCAAGATTTGGGGTTGTGAGGCATACGTTAGACGTAACTTCACAGACAAACTAAACCCCAAGTCAGATAAGTGTATCTTCGTTGGATATCCAGAGGAAACCTTAGGATATTATTTCTATCATCAAGAAGACAACAAAGTTATTGTTGCTCGGAAATGTGTCTTCTTGGAGGAGAAGTTTCTCGGGACAGAAACTCCAAGAAAGGACATAGAACTTCAAGAAATTGAAAAGAACGAAGATCCACATACGACTTCTGTCGAACCAGTAGTTCAAAAAAGAATTGTTGATTGCCAACCAGACCCACCGGTTGAGGAAGAAGAAACACGCAACCCTCGTAGGTCCAGTAGACCACGCCAAGAACTAGTTAGGTATCTTGGATTCATGATCGATGAAGATGATAGAAGTCTACTAGAACCATTGACCTACAGCGAGGCTGCTGATGGCGTAGAGTCTGAAAGATGGCTCGAGGCTATGGAAGCAGAGATGCAATCCATGTATGACAACCAAGTCTGGGTGTTATCGGACTTGCCACCACAGTCACGAGCTGTTGGATGCAAGTGGGTTTTCAAGAAGAAAACTGACGTGGATGGGAAAGTGCATACTTATAAAGCACGACTAGTCGCGAAAGGTTTCACGCAAACACATAGTGTGGATTATTCTGAAACCTACTCGCCAGTCGCAATGCTTAAGTCGATTAGAATTCTTATGGCCATATCAGCATATTACGACTATGAGATATGGCAGATGGATGTTAAAACCGCCTTCCTTAACGGGAAGTTGAAAAAGGACGTATTCATGATACAACCGGATGGTTTTACTGATTCAAAGAATCCTAATAAAGTATGTAAGTTGCTGAAATCCATTTATGGACTAAAGCAAGCATATAGGAGCTGGAACTTACACTTTGACAAAAGAATCAAGGAATATGGTTTTGTCAAAAGTGAGTTCGAGGCGTGTGTCTACACAAAATTTAGTGGGAGCATAGTAATCTTCCTAGTCTTGTATGTTGACGACATACTGCTTATAGGAAACGATATACCAGCATTACAAGGAGTAAACTCCTGGTTAGGTAAATGTTTCCGGATGAAAGACATGGGAGAAGCCACGTTTATACTAGGTATAAAGATCTATAGAGATAGATCTAGGCGGCTTATTGGACTTAGTCAAAGTACATACATTGACAAAGTACTGAAGAGATTCAGTATGAATGATTCCAAGAGAGGATTCATTTCAATGACACATGGCATTACACTGAGTAAAACTCAGAGTCCTACATCTAGCAAGGAAATAACTAGGATGAGTTTGGTTCCATATGCTTCGGCAATTGGATCAATAATGTATGCCATGTTATGTACTAGGCCCGATATTGCTTACTCCATAAGTCTTACGAGCAGATATCAAAAGAATCCTGGTGAGGCCCATTGGGTGGCTATCAAGCACATTCTCAAGTATTTGAGAAGGACAAAAGATATGTTCTTGGTATTTGGAGGTTCCATGGAAGAATTGCGTGTAACTGGATACACAGATGCAAGCTTCCAAACCGACAGAGATGATTACAATTTACAAGTCACAATCAGGGTTTGTGTTTACACTAAACAGAGGAGCTATATCTTGGAAGAGTCAGAAACAAGATACGATAGCAGATTCGACTACAGAGGCTGAGTACATTGCGGCTAATGATGCTGGAAAAGTAGCCATTTGGCTTAAGAATTTTATCGAGGATCTTAGAGTTGCCAGTATCTCTAGACCCATCGAAATATTCTGTGATAACAGTGGTGCAATAGCGCAAGCTGTTGAACCAAGAGAGCATCAAAAGACCAGGCATGTACGCAGGAAATATCATCTGATACGTGAGTATGTCAGAGAAGGTGATATTATAATTAAGAAAATACCAACAGATGACAACGTCGCTGACCCGTTGACAAAACCACTAGCTGGACTAAAGCATGAGAAGCATGCAAATGCTATAGGCATGCAGTACCTTGAAATTGGTAGCTAGTGACTTTGATTATAAACCATAGATATGTTTGAAATCGATACATTATGTAATAACATTTCGTGGGATTGAAATAGAAAGTTTTACGTAATATTTTCACATTATCTATTCTTAACATGTTTTAAACCTATCCCTGATACTCAAAGTTTCTTGAGTATCTACATGTCTGTGGTTGCTTGAATTTAGTGGGAGCTAGATTCAGGAGTTAATACCATTATGAATATTTATCTATTCATAGCTATTGAATAGAGATACAAGTGTTGTTAAAATAAATAGTCATAGATGTTTACAGAGTTTGCTAAACATTAGACGTGACCAAAAGATCGAGATTACTTCATGGAGCCCAAGCATAAGTAATTCCGAGTAGATGTCCTCTAACCTGAGATGTTTGGTTTGAGACGCTATAACTTCTGATCTTTAGCGCTTATCTAACGTCACGCCGTAAAAAGGTGATCATAAGGAACTTGACTAAGACAGCGGAATCGTGTTCGAGAATGCAAACAGTCAAGAAGGAATCTGCACCTTCTTTAATTAGAAGAGATATCGCGTGGCCGCTCGACGATTAAGATGACTGCAATGCGTGGCCTCGCTCGGAGAATGATTGGATCATTCGGTAATCCGTTACTGCAGAAAGTCGAAATCAGTGTCGAGAAAATATGAGTATATAGAACAAGATCCCTGCTCCATGTCTATTACTCTTATTAAGAAATATCATGATGCGAAAGGAAATCTAAAAGTGTAATTCATCGGTATGAATGCTATCTCTGGATGTAAAAGATCTTATAACCTAGTTATCCTAAATGTCTGGCTGGGAACCGCTTTAGGCCAACGATGATCAGTAAGTGATGCTTAACTTGCACAAGTTGGAGTCTGTTGGATTTATGTGCACAGTCAAGTGCACGTGTCATCGTGTCCAATGTTATAAGACACTAAAGGGTCACACCACTACACACCCAATAATGGACAACCGAATAAAGTAAGTTGTGTGGAATAATTAACTAGTTAAGTTAATTATAAAGAAGAGAATAAATAATAATAAGTTAATTATTATTTAAGAGGAAAGTTAAATATTAAGTTAAATATTTAACGGACAGTTAATTAATAGTTAATTAATTAACTAGTAAAAGTCTAAGGGTTTAAAGTGTCAATAGGAAGTTTAATTATGAGATTAAACATAATTAAACTCCAAGGACTTAATGGTAACTTATTCCCTTATAAATAAGGGACTAAGGTTAAGGTTAAAAGGCTAATCACTTTACACACTCAAAACCCTAATCTCTCCCTCTCTTCTCCCTCGTCGACGACCGAAAACCCCAAGGGGTTTCGGATTGCTTTTTGCGATCGGAGGTCGATGAACACACACACATACACGGTTATGTGTATTCCTTTGTTGGTACAACGCGGTCTTCCAACGTGTTTAGGTGGTGCAGTAGAGGTGGATCATTCTTTAGCTATTCAAAAGTTATTGTTCATATACTAACCATCTCTTTGTTCTTGTGATCCCATTGTATAGTAGAGATCAAGTATGTAAGATTCAAGTTCTGCCATGTGAATCCTGCAAGGTTTTCCTACAGTACCTAGGGAGTTTTGGAGTACCCTGTTACATAAGAATTCCAGCTCTGTTTTGGGTCGTGGGGTATGTAATTTAATTATGTTATTATCCATATTTTCAATAAAATCTCAAAGGTAAATAATTGTATGAAGGGTTTCATAACACTGATTGACCACTTGGGGCAACCTCCTAGTATGCTTGGTTCGGCCATACTGACAAGAACATGACTCTTGTCGGTTAAACCAACTAGCTAGTTTAATCCCAAAAGCGGACCCTGATTAAACTTAATCCTTAAACCCTAAAGGATTGGGATGTTGGAAATCTAGACTAGATTAACAAGAAAGAAAGCTTATACGAATAACTCCAACACACACACATGCTTGTGTGTATTCGACTAATCACCAAGAACCCTAGGGTTCTTGGTGGCCGAATTCGTACAAAGGGAAAAGGGGAAAAAGGGTTTTCCAAATCATACCTTAATCTTTTTTAAGTAAGTCCACTGATGATGAACACGGCGAGTGATCTTCTAGTTGACCCTTGTAATGATCTTCAATCTTCAAGTCTTGAAGAATATGAAGAACGAACGAACGAACGAAGAACGAAGAACACCAAGAACTTGGTGATGCTCTTATTCGGCCGAAATCAAGGGGAGAGGGGGGAAGGATTTTCGTGGGGATCAAGGGGGTTTTAGGGTTACCCTAAGCCTCTTATTTATAGATAAATAAGTTGCACTTAGGACCCTCTAGTTTAATTAAGATCAAATCTTTAATTAAACTTTACTTTTTACGTTTCCTTTCCTTATAGTTTACTATTCTTTTATTATTGCACTAAACTATTAAATGTCTAGTATTAATACACTTTAATATATATTTCGGTATAATACATATACACGAATATATGCCTTGTATAAATACTTTTAATAATTAATTATATAATAACCTTTATATAATTTACACAATAATATTATCCAATTACCATATGATTTAATTGCTTTAAATCATATTAGGGATAATCTATAATTAACACATTGTAAATTTACTCAACTAGTAAATGTACAAATACTTGTAATAATTAGTTAGATAAACTAATCTAGTAATAAGTTCAACTTAACTTAATACTTAACTTGATTCATAAATAACTATTATGAATCATTCCTCTTCCAGGTATCATTACATATCTTACTCGTATTACATGCACTCACCGGTGTGACCCTTAAGTGTTTCGTAGGCACGGATGTATCACCATCGCTTGACTAACTGTGCACATAAATTCATCAGACTCCCACTTGTGCATGTTCGTAACCTTAGCTTGATGACACGAGCTACAGTGGCCTTCTAAATGGGCATGTAGGTAACCAACCCCATAAAAACAGCTTATGTAGCCCAGGAATAGTTTTTGAGAAACTCCTTTAATAGCGTTGCCTAGTAAAGAAAACTCCGTCTTTACTTCTTGGGTAACGTTGTTAGGTTCATCCCTTGCAACACGATATTTGTGATAACGAATACGAGCATGGTAAAAATTATCAACTCATGTACTCGAAATCATTTCTTGACTACTTGACTTAAACAGTTGTGATAAACGACAAAGAACGAATCAGTTCGCTATTTGGGCATGGCCATGCACTTGTCAGTTTTCATCATGTCAATGGACCCATAAATATCTCTCCTAAAAAAGAGGTGCAATTACCATCTTGTTATATTTCGATTCATGATACAACCTCCTTTGTACCCAGCAAAGCCTCGTATGACAACCATATTTCATGTTTGTCTAAGACGAACCAAAGTACATTAGTCATTGTATCGTAAACCAAATACCTCAGGCTTAAGGACAATCCTAGTGAATAATACTTTTGAACTCTTCAACCACGAAGTATTATCACGGTGGTCAATCCATTATTCGTCGAGCTCCAACAGAATATCACCGATATTTAGTTTACACAAAAACTTGTGTAGCTATTTTTGAAGAACTTCGAATCTACCACCAAATTACCACCAAATACCGCGATGACGTTAACGTCCAATCAAGGTTCCCACCAAGACGAGTAGTCACGGATTTATATCTTTTTGAATAAAGAGACTTTTATTCATGGATATTGTACAACATACAAAGTGTGAATAACAATGATACTAACTCATGTATTATTCCTCACTGGACATAGATACTGAATTATTACTGGATCATTACTTATTCTTTGCGTTTGTGTTGATTACTCAATGACTCTTAATTGTAACTTTTATAACTAATTACAATTTAGTCATCTCTATTAAACTAAAGACATAAGACGAGTATTTTAAAATACTATTACTTTTGTCTTTGCTAGATATTGTTCATGCAACATTAGAACATATTCCAGTCTTGCCCTTTCTATATGTTTCGTTAAACATAGGACGATTGGAAAATAGCTCCTTAGTTTCTTGAATCTATAAAACTTGCCTTGTAACTAAATCTCTTTTAGCTACTTGATTTGTAGGTACTTTTACTAGTTAAAGAAATTTCCTTAAATGATTAACTTATTCACTGGAGTGTGAACATCCTATTAGATTTGCAATAATTAATCACAAGACTTGTGACCACGCTATTAGGCTTGCAATAATCAAATCAATGATCATTTATTACTCTTAACTCTTTGGCTAACGACTTGGTAATTCCTTGTTGTTAATGTCTCACTAACTTACTAAACTCATTAATGTCTTTAATGAATTATGTTAGTCATAGCTCCCACTCACTTTTATGGAATTTAAGATCATTTAAACTATCACTTTGACCAAGTCAAGATTTTGACCTTTTTGTCAATAACTTATAGTTTAATCCTTTAAGAATTTATCAATCATTAAAGTCATCCTTTGGATTTGCGAATATCCAATATTCCTGTTTAGGGAATTATGACTTTTATTGATTACTGTATCTATCAAGTATAAAACACTTGAGATAACACTTCCAATTCTTAAATGCCTTAATATTCTTTTTAAGAACCTTATTTTAATGCCAAAGTCATTTCTTAGATTTCTTAAATATCCATTATTCCTATTAGTGAATTATGACTTGATTAAATATTGTATTAATTACAAGTATGAAACACTTGCGTTTAATACTTTTTAGTTCTTAAATACTTTAATATAGTTTGACCCTTTTAAGAGTTTATTTAATTTCTAAGTCATCTCTTGGATTTTGCGAATATCCAACATTCCTCGTTAGGGAAGTATGATTTTATTAAATCCTTTATTATAAGTATGAAACACTTGAAATAATACTCTTAAAGTCCATCTTGATTATATCCAATATAATCATACTATATTAATACTAATGCTTTAAAACGTACTATCATAAGTAATTTTATTACTTACGATGTTTTAACTAAGTTCAATAACTTTTGAACTTTATGCTTCCATAAAACTCTTAAATACTTTAGAAAAAAACTTCTAATTTCTAGTATCTAAGTATTTGAACTACTAAGACATTATTTGCTTATAAAACAAACAAACAAATATAAAACATGAGGTATTAAGTAAATCAAAACTTGACTTACAATCTAGTCATAAACCTTGACTAGCGTAATTGTCACACATGCACAAATAACATAATATAATTCAACCATGGATTCTTATTGATTAAAACCAAAAAAAAAAAAAACTTGTTTTAACAATAAATTATCCAACAATAAAATAAAATTGTTTTTACTGAATCCATAAAATACTGAATTATAAAATCTTGGTGCTCGTGGAATCACCATCTCATGCTGGTCACCTTCACTTTCCATCGCCTCCTGCAATAAACGATTGCAAAAGTTAGATTACTCGTAATGTACTTTACAAGTATCTCAAAGTGAATAAGAAGTGTGGTCGTGTAACCTGAGCAACTTGTGATTCCTCCACCACTGGCACCCTTTGCACAATTTCTTTTTCAATGCCCAGCCTCCCCGCACTTGAAGCACCGATTCTCGGTCCTCGCTGTGTTATGCTTCACCTTCTTGACACTGATTGACCACTTGGGTCAACCTCCTAGTATGCTTGGTTCGACCATACTGACTAGAACATGACTCTTGTCGGTTAAACCAACTAGCTAGTTTAATCCCTAAAGCGGAACTGAGATTAAACTTAATCCTTAAACCCTAAAGGATTGGGATGTTGGAAATCTAGACTAGATTAACAAGAAAGAAAGCTTATACGAATAACTCCAACACACACGCATGCTTGAGTGTATTCAACTAATCACCAAGAACCCTAGGGTTCTTGGTGGCCGAATTCGTACAAAGGGAAAAGGGGAAAAAGGGTTTTCCAAATCATACCTTAATCTTGCTTAAGTAAGTCCACTGAAGATGAACACGACGAGTGATCTTCTAGTTGACCCTTGTAATGATCTTCAATCTTCAAATCTTGAAGAATATGAAGAACAAACGAACGAAGAACGAAGAACACCAAGAACTTGGTGATGCTCTTATTCGGCCGAAACCAAGGGGAGAGGGGGGAAGGATTTTCGTGGGGATCAAGGGGGTTTTAGGGTTACCCTAAGCCTCTTATTTATAGATAAATAAGTTGCGCTTAGGACCCTATAGTTTAATTAAGATCAAATCTTTAATTAATCTTTCCTTTTTACGTTTCCATTCCTTATAGTTTACTATTCTTTATTATTGCACTTAACTATTAAATGTCTAGTATTAATACACTTTAATATATATTTCGGTATAATACATAAACACGAAATATATGCCTAGTATAAATACTTTTAGTAATTAATTATATAATAACCTTTATATAATTTACAAAATAATATTATCCAATTACCATATGATTTAATTGCTTTAAATCATAATATGGATAATCAATAATTAACACATTGTAAATTTACTCAACTAGTAAATGTACAAATACTTGTATTAATTAGTTAGATAAACTAATATAGTAATAAGTTGAACTTAACTTAATACTTAACTTGATTCATAAATAACTATTATGAATCACTCCTCTTCCAGTTATCATTACATATCTTACTCGTATTACATGCACTCACCGGTGTGATCCTTAAGTGTTTTGTAGGCATGGATGTATCACCATAGGTTGACTAACTGTGCACATAAATCCATCATTGTATACTTCCTCCGTATCAAAATAAGTGAATCACTTTCCTTTTTGAGATGTATCAAAATAAGTGAATCACTCTAATATTTTACCTTATTTGGTAAGTTTTTATATTTAAAATTACCCCTTTACCCTTACTTATCCATCTTTAAACATCATTAAAGGTGTGGGGCCCAATTCTCTTTTGTCATCTTTCTATATTTGACTTTTTCACCATTCTAATTACTCCATTTAATTTCACTAATCTCTTATTATCTTATTTACGTAAACTTTAAAGTGATTCACTTATTTTGATACGGAGGAAGTATTTATTACAGCATATAGATTGTTGGGTTAGAAGATGGATGCGTTATCGGTGGTATGTTGGCTATAAAACTGGAGAATATAAGCGATGGACAATAATGCCTACCCAGTTTGAGTCTCTACTATTACCACCTCATGGATCAGACGCTGTAAAATACAGAGATGGCAGTTTGACACCTTACCCCGCTTGGGGGACGTAGATTGAGATGGCAGTTTGACACCTTACCCCGCTTGGAGGGACGTATATGTCTTATACATCCCGTTACATTTAAATGATAACGTTTGGTTGCTTGTGCAGATGGATCTTGTTAACAATGATACATGCTTAATTTGCAGTTGTCTTCGTTTCATAAAGAATGACGTGCTTACGGCAACCCTAAAACGTTGGCGAGATGTTTTGCCCGGTTTTAAAAGGAGTTTCTCCTATGAAGAAAGAAACCCCCAAGCTAAGGCGAATCTTTATTTCGCCCCTCAAGGAAGGGAAGAAGACTCTGCTGTGTTTATTTGTAAATTTATGCATTAGTTGGTAACAAGGAAATCAATCAAGCAAGATGGAGTCGTCGATAGTAATCAGATGGCTATGGATTATCGACAACTTATGGCTCGTGATTTGTATAGCTATCGTAATTTAGAATCACAACTCGAAATTTTTCCTTTTAGATCTGTGGTTTTCTTTGATGATTTGAATTAAAGTTTCAATTGTATTTGGTATTAAATTATGAAATCGCGAAGTTAGTTTGTGCTTGTGATTTAAAAATCTACTACTTAAAAAAACAATTCTTGAAAAAAATTAAATGTCTAACTTTGGAGCTTAATAGAGTACACTTTTTAGTTATTCAGATATAACTTTCTAAATGATAGTTGTGGTATTGATGAATATGTAAACATATGAAAAATAATTAGACCAAAAAGATAAGTAATGGAGAGTTATGATAATTTGAAAATGCAAAAAAATGGTTTTTTGTAATGCAAAAACATTCAAAATGCTATTTTCATGCATGAATAACTCCAAATTTTAAAGGTTTTGGACGTAAATGTATATATAGAATTTGTAGTACCAGGGTCAAGGTTTCCATGCATATAAAATTCGTTAAAAAAAAGATCAGATGAAAAAGTTACGTGGTTTGCAAAAGTCAAAAAATTTAATATCGTAGTTTTCTTACAAGTACATTTACAAGTACACCTTTTTTTGTAGATAGAATCTTCAATGAGTGGAAACAAGCAACCTTACTAAGCTAAGAAAGGTGCTTGTTGAGTAAGGCCGGCTAAGGAGGTGGTCTTCTGAATCTTCTTCGCCTACCGCCATCGCCCTCTTGTTCACTTTCTCCAGGGTGGTTCAAGTCAAATTCAAAGTTTACTGGAACCGGACAAACAGTTCTATTTGGCGGTTGACTAGAATCTTCGAGCGGGTAATAAAGTTCCGTATTAGTAAAGATATTCGGGTTATCTTGAGAAAATTGCTCCCCAAAATGGCCGTACTGGGCAGGTGTTATCCATTCGTCTCTCAAAGGAGACTGTATTTGACTCATATTAAGCATGTTGTGAGAAAAGGGGTCACCACCAGTATACATTTATTGGATTTTGCGAATATCCAACATTACTCGTTAGGGAAGTATGATTTTATTAAATCCTTTATTATAAGTATGAAACACTTGCAATAATACTCTGAAAGTCCATCTTGATTATATCCAATATAATCATACTATATTAATACTAATGCTTTAAAACGTACTATCATAAGTAATTTTATTACTTACGATGTTTTAACTATGTTCAATAACATTTGAACCTTATGCTTCCATAAAACTCTTAAATACTTTAGAAAAAAACTTCTAATTTCTAGTATCTAAGTATTTGAACTTCTAAGACATTATTAACTTATAAAACAATCAAACAAATATAAAACATGAGATATTAAGTAAATCAAAACTTGACTTACAATCTAGTCATAAACCGTGACTAGCGTAATTGTCACACATGCACGCATAACATAATATAATTTAACCATGGATTCTTATTGATTAAAACAAAAAAAAAAACTTGTTTTAACAATAAATTATCCAACAATAAAATAAAATTGTTTTTACTGAATCCATAAAATACTGAATTATAAAATCTTGGTGCTCGTGGAATCACCATCTCATGCTGGCCACCTTCACTTTCCATCGGCTCCTGCAATAAACGATTGCAAAAGTTAGATTACTCGTAATGTACTTTTCAAGTATCTCAAAGTGAATAAGAAGTGTGGTCGTGTAATCTGAGCAACTTGTGATTCCTCCACCACTGGCACCCTTTGCACAATTTCTTTTTCAATGCCCAGCCTCCCCGCACTTGAAGCACCGATTCTCGGTACTCGCTGTGTTAGGCTTCACCTTCTTAACCTTTTGGTTGACACCTTTACCATTTGGCACTCCTTGGTTAGGATTAGTTTTACCCTTTCCTTTACCACCATGCCCTTTTCTCTTCTTGCCACCGCCACTGCCATTACCGATCATTAGAACATCCTTAGATTTGGTCCCCAAACTCAATTCAGCTGTCTTGAGCATAGAATGTAGCTCAGCAATGGATTTCTCCATATTATGCATATTCTAGTTGACTACAAAAGGCTTGTAATCTGATCAGACAATGAATTCAGTATAGTGTCTGTTGCCATTTGCAACGGTATGGGGTGACCGAATCTAGCCAGGTGATCCATGTGCCCTTTCATTTTCATGACATGGGCACTCACCGGTGTTCCTCTGACCATCTTGCAAGAGTTGAAGGCTCAATTGATGTCAAACCTCTCAGCGTGAGCTTGCTCTTGAAATGAATCCCTTAGTTGCTGGATCATCTCAAATGCAGGAACATCCATAAGTCCCGCTTGTAGCTCGGGACTCATAGTGGCGAGCATCAGAAAACTCACATCGAGTGCATCACTGACATGCTTATCATAAGCTTGCCTTGCTTCAGCTCTAGCATTCGCGGCAGGTACATTTGGTACTGCTCTCTCCAAGACATACCACTTTCTCTCATGCCTGAGAGCAATGTGAAGATTGCGCTCCCAATTGAGAAAGTTTGACCCAGTCAACTTGTCCTTTTCTAGGATCGAGCGTAGCGAGAGATTGTTGGTACTTGTCGTTGTGGTTGTTGCTGCCATCTATAAATCAAACCCATTTTAAATAGTAATCATCAATAAACATTATCTAAAATATATTATAAGCCCATAATTAATATTTTAGGCCTAGGATCCATATATCACATTCTCGCCGCAAAGTTTGGGCACTTACGAGACATGCTGTTTCCTGGTAGGTAACATCCTTACCGATCGCACCAAGACTTGATACGATTCCTAGGGGTCGTAGAATCTTTAGACTCATAACCTATTAAAACCTTGTACAATCTAATTGTGCATTTCTAAGTTGCAATAAAGTCTAGTATGTTTATTCCACTCAAGTACTTTTCAGGCCGGGACTCCCGATTATCACCAAAGTAGATCAGACCATCTAAGACAGTGCGATGTTCTGCGCCGGGACTCCCGATAATCATAGAACCCTACGCACCCTAACACTCGCAATGATTTGAATTCATATCTAAGTTTCTTTCTCCTTACAATATGAATATCGTTTAACAAGTGAGATGTTCCATTTGGTGGATAGTACTTAGATCTAAGATTTTCTTGGGTTTGTTTAAGTCTTGAACTAAACTTAAACCTTATTCCAACATTCCTCGTTAGGGAAGTATGATTTTTATTAAATCCTTTATTATAAGTATGAAACACTTGCAATAATACTCTTAAAGTCCATCTTGATTATATCCAATATAATCATACTATATTAATACTAATGCTTTAAAACGTACTATCATAAGTTATTTTATTACTTACGATGTTTTAACTAAGTTCAATAACTTTTGAACCTTATGCTTCCATAAAACTCTTAAATACTTTAGAAAAAAACTTCTAATTTCTAGTATCTAAGTATTTGAACTTCTAAGACATTATTTACTTATAAAACAATCAAACAAATATAAAACATGAGATATTTTTGAAATAGATCTTCTGCCCGTGGAACTGGGGTGTTTTGATGTTGTAATTGGCATGCATTGGTTATCTTAAAATCATGCCGAGATTGTCTGTTTTGAAAATTTTATTCGAATTCCTTTACTGAACGGTGAAACACTGGTGATACAAGGTGAACGAAAGACCAGTACTCTTAAAATCATTAATTGCATGAAAGCTCAT
Organism: Calendula officinalis; assembly: GCA_963853835.1. NCBI lineage: Eukaryota > Viridiplantae > Streptophyta > Magnoliopsida > Asterales > Asteraceae > Calendula > Calendula officinalis. The sequence continues at coordinate 38,268,457 of OY970831.1, forward strand.
AAATATTTGCGGAAAGGTTATCAGGCATTCTTAGCCCATGTTGTCGATAAGAAACCCGATGAACGAAAGATTGAAGATATTCCCATCGTGCGTTATTTTCCTGGCGTTTTTCCAGATGATTTACCTGGATTGCCACCTCAGCGACAAGTCGAATTCCGAATTGACTTGGTCCCGGGAGCCGCACCGATTGCGCGTTCACCATATCGACTTGCACCTTCTGAAATGCAAGAACTTTCATCTCAGTTGCAAGAATTATTAGATCTTGGTTTTATTCAACCGAGTTTCTCACCCTGGGGAGCTCCGATTCTATTTGTGAAAAAGAAGGATGGGTCGATGAGGATGTGTATCGACTATCGGGAATTAAATAAAGTAACTATTAAAAATCGTTATCCTCTGCCGCGTATTGATGATTTATTCGACCAACTGCAAGGGTCAAGTTTTTATTCAAAAATCGATCTTCGTTCTGGTTATCACCAATTGAAAGTCCGCGATGAAGATTTACCAAAGACTGCATTCAGAACTCGTTATGGTCACTATGAATTTCTTGTTATGGCATTTGGTTTGACCAATGCTCCTGCAGTATTCATGGATCTTATGAATAGGGTGTGTAAACCTTATCTCGACAAATTTGTCATCGTATTTAATGACGACATCCTGATTTATTCTAAAACCAAAGCCGAACATGAAGAACATCTCCGATTGATACTTGAACTTCTCAAAAAAGAAAAATTATACGCAAAATTTTCCAAGTGTGAATTTTGGATACGAGAAGTGCAATTTCTAGGCCACGTGAAATATGATAAAGGGATTCATGTCGATCCTGCAAAAATTGAAGTAATTAAGAATTGGGAAGTCCCGAAGACCCCAACCGAGGTTCGTCAATTTCTTGGTCTTGCTGGCTATTACAGACGATTTAACGAAAATTTCTCCAAAATAGCCCAACCCTTAACGTTGTTGACACAAAAAGACAAGAAATTTGACTGGGGCCAAAAACAAGAAATGGCGTTTCAAACCTTAAAAACTAAACTTTGTACCGCACCAATTCTTTCCCTTCCCGAAGGCACTGACAACTTTGTGGTGTACTGCTGTCACACCCCGCCAAAAATGAGTTTTACTTCATTTAAAATGTTTTGCGGAAGAATGGAGGTGTAACGTTCATGATTACATAGCAAAAATTAAGTAAACAAACAACCACGTAAATAACATATGAAAATGGTTTACCTTCTAAAAATGGAAAGTTTCCAAAAATAGTAGTTACTATAAATAGTAAGTTTTGAAAATGAAGTGGTTATTCGTAAACTTAAATGTTCATTCATGGCTCACGACAAATCCACTGCTCATATCCTCCAGTCTCACTGTGCACCTAATTACCTGGAAAAACATAAATATAAAAGGGTCAACAAATAATGTTGAGTGAATCCACAGGGTTAATGTTTATGATAAAAGTAAAGTGTTTTGCTACCCAAAATGTTTGTTATGAAAATAAGTTTATGACTGAAAAGTATAAGGTTCAACACTCATATGATATGAGAAGTAAGTATGAATAATGAAGTGTAATTGTAGAAGATCTACAATTACTAGTTTTCTTTATGAAAAAGTGTTGAACAAATCGTTATGTTTGACATCGCATGACTGTTATCCCCAACAGTTTGCAAGGCTCTTGGGCTAATATACCAACCCCTAAGTCCACAATCAACACTTCAACTCCAGTATGTTATCGTTCTTTTATGGATATACACTCTCGGAGATGTCTTGGATAAACCAAGTAATGATCTAACGTTCGATGGGAGGATGAGTGTCAGCCAATAGTACTATCTGCATATCCATGGTCTAGATCCACTAGTTAATGATTGCTGGCACCTTAGTCCGGTATAATAATTGTTTGTCATGCCAACACGATAATGAAAATGTATAGATGTTGTACAGTCATAGTAAAACAGTAGCAGTTGTGTTTATGTTTTCCACCCCAAAGTTTATAAAATAGTTAAAAGAGTAAAAGGGGTCTATGGACTCACCTGGGCAAAGCTTAGCGACAGATTAGGACAGAGGAATCCTTCAGAGACTCCTAGCTTCCTAAAAGATATAACTTTCTAATTAGCCTAAGCTAACACAGGCTATTCTAAATATGATATAAGATATACGATATGCAATTAATGTTATGTTGTATGTTTTGTGACATCATATGAACTTGGGTTGTTGGACTTTAATAAAATGAAATGAAATGAAATGCATTTGGATTTATAAAATGAAATGAAATGGGTTTCAAAATGAAATGACATGAAATGAAATGGGTTTTGAAATGAAACGGTATGAAATGAAATGGGGTTGGCTTAATGGGCCTAGATTGGGCCTAAATGGGCTTATTGGGCCTAAAAGGGCTTAATGGGCCACTAGGTTGGGCCATGGATTGGGCTTGGGCCCAATTGGGTTCGGTTTGGGTATTAGTGGGCCAAACGTTTGGGCTTTGGTCCAAATGGGCTTGGATACTAATGGGCCAACTAAAGTTTGGGCCCGATGGACTAAGGTAGATCGATATGGGCCAAGTACGGGCCTTGGCCCGATTAAGTATTCGGTTTTGGGTTAATCGGTTGGGTCAAGATCCGGCCTTGACCCGGTTTGACTTGTAGGTCAAAATTGGTCAAATCTAGAGGTCAACAATAGTCAAAATAGTCAACAAAAGTCAACTAGATCTAGGGTTTTGGTTTTTAGGGTTAGGTTTCGGTCTAGGGTTGGCCGAAGGCCAAAACCATTCGGGTTTGGTGCTAGATCGGTTGCACCATCGGGTTGTCACCGGCTACCGGCGCCGGTGACTCGAGTCAATGGTTCAAGTCACAATACACAATCAAATGTTTAGGGTTTAGACAATACTTGAGATTTAGGGTTTTAGGTATTCAAAACAAACCAATAAACGAACAATAACGAAAACAAAGACCTGCATGCATGCATGGCGATGCCATGCACCACGTACGACTTGGCTTGGTGATCAATGGGTGCCGAGACCACATGGCCTTCGGCCTTGGTCTCGGTTTGGTCGAACAAGGGATCGAAAACAAGAAGAAAAACAATGAGGAATTGAGTATACCTTGCTAACTACGAACAAACGGGATCGAGAACGAACGGGATTGTTTGCGGTTTGGCTTGGGACGAACTTCGAACTCGGTAGGGTTTTGGAGGTGGTGGCCGACGGTTTCAAAAGGGGTAAAGGGTTGTGTTAGTGTTGAATTTATAGTGGAAGATTTTAGGGTTAGATGATAGAGTTTGAGTATGATTCAACTTGGTTTGAATTTGGATGATGATAAGAATCAAGAATAGGATAAGAACTAGGTTTAAAATTCAAGATAAAGATAACACCTTGAATTTGAAATGTGATGATAAAGTTAGAGATGTTTGGACGAAATTTTAAGGAGGGGGAGGTAGGGTTTCGGCCACAACGTGGTCGGGACAACAGTTGATGTGTCGGTTTGGAATAAAATTCGTTACAAGTCACATTTCGTTATTTATCTTGATTTATTGATTAAATATTACTTAAATATCATTATTAGAAATGTTTTGGAGTAAAAATGTCACCACAAGTAATATAGGATGTTGTGTTGACTAAAATAGTCAAACACTGATGTATGGTGAAAATGTTAAATGTTCGGTGAACTAGTCATGTGTTTGGATGCCAAAAGTAGAAATGAAACAAAATGAGGAAAGTCTCTAAACATAGAAACTTCCGAAATATAGAAATGATATGAAATGAGGAAAGTTTCTAAAAATAGAAACTTTCTATAATTAGAAATAATAGGAAATGAAGAAAGTTTCTAAAAATGGAAACTTTCTAAAATTAGAAATGTTACGAAATGAGAAAGTTTCTAAAAATAGAAACTTTCTAAATATAGAAAGTAAGAAATGAAAAATAGTAACATACCCAAAATGTCGAGTTGTCACATTCTCCCCTGGTTGAAGAAATTTTGTCCCGAAATTTAAAACAAAGAACGAACAGGAGAGACAATGAGAAAATAGATGTGGATGATAGGCAGTACTCATATCAAGGCGAGTACCGAGAAAGTTTTGCAACGTTTGCCAAAAACGAAAAGTGAAACGAATGAAGCGATTAGATATGATCGATATTGGCACCCCATGCCGAGACACGACTTCCTTCAAGTAGATTCTTGTCAGCTTCTCCATTTGGTCAGATTCTTTAAGTACGATGAAGTGTGATGATTTGGTCAAACGATCGACAATTACACGAACAGTATCATGACCACTAGACGTTCGAGGTAACTTGGTTATGAAATCCATTGAGATTTGTTCCCATTTCAATCCAAGGATCTCTTTTGTTGTAGAAGACTAGCCGGTTTTTGATTTTCAGCTTTCACTTGTGAGCACGTTAGACGTTTGTTGACGTAGACTGCAATCTCTTTCTCCATGTTAGGCCACCAATAAAGTTCATTTATATCTCTGTACATCTTGCCAGCACCGGGATGAATCGAATAGTTGGGCTTGTGAGCTTCGTTTAGGATGATATTGCGAACACTTCCATGATTATGGACCCATATACGATCCATAAAGTATAGGGTTCCATCCACCTTTGCTTCTAGTTGCTTCTCCAAAACACGTACGGCTTCCTTCTTCATGTTCTCTATCTCTAAGGCTTCAATTTGGAATTTATGAATTTGGGAGGATAGATTAGAAAGAATGGAAATTGGCAGGGCTCGAATACGATGAGGTTTGGGTTGCTCTTTCCGACTTAAGGTATCAGCTAAGACGTTAGCTTTACCAGAATGATATTTGATCTCGCAGTCGTAATCATTCATCAACTCTACTCTTCTGCACTGTCCATGTTGAGCTCTTTCTGATCGAATATGTGTTGTAGAGTCTTATGGTCGGTGAATATCTTGCGCTTGGTACCGTAGAGGTAATGTCTCCAAATTTTCAATGCGAACACCACGACACCTAACTCGAGATCATGCGTTGTGTAGTTCTTCTCGTGAATCTTCAATTATTAAGAGGCGTAGGCGATCACCTTAGTGCGAAGCATCACAGAAAACTACGAAATTGTCGGTTCCTTCGGGAAAAGATAGAATTTGCGCGGAAAACATTATGGATTGTAGGGTTTGGAAGGCCGATTCTTGTTTTTCGCCCCAGACAACTTCTCATCTTTTTGCGTCAATGCCTCTAAATCTTTAGCTATCTTCGTGAAATTCTTGATGAATCTTCTATAATAGCCAGTAAGACCAAGAAATTGTCTAATTTCTGTTGGGGTCTTTGGAGCTTCCCAATTTTTAATAGCCTCGATCTTTGCAGGATCAACGTGGATTCCTTCCTCGTTGATGACATGCCCTAGAAATTGTACTTCACGCAACCAGAATTTACACATGGACATCTTGGCATACAACTTCTCTTTCTCCAACAACTCAAGAATGATTCTTAAGTGCTCTTCATGTTCTTCACTTGTTTGCGAATAGATAAGAATATCATCTATGAAGACGATGACGAATTTGTCGAGATATTGCTTACACACTCTATTCAAGAGATTTTTAAACACAGTAGGCGCATTGGTCAAACCACATAGCATAACCAAGAATTTGTAATGACCATAACGAGTTCTGAATATGGTCTTGGGTATATCTTCATCACGAACCTTCAACTGGTGATAGCTTGAACGAAGATCAATCTTGGAGTAGAAGCTCGATCCTTGGAGTTGATCGGATAGATTATCAATACGGGGACAAAGGATAATGGTTTTTAATGGTTACTTTATTCAATTCTCGATAGTTGATGTACATCCTCATTGAACTATCTTTCTTTTTAACGAAAAGGGACCGGAGTTCCCAGGATGAGAAAATCGGTCGAATGAAACCAAAACTAAGAAGTTCTTGTAACAGAGAAGAAAGTTGTTGCATTTCAGACGGTGCAAGACGATATGGAGAACGTGCGATAGGAGTGAATTTTTGGAATCGAAATGATATGAAATTCAACTTGTCTCTGAAGTGGTATTCTAGGCAATTTGCTAGGGAAAACAATAGGAAAGTCACGAATGATAAGAATATCCTCAATCTTACGATCTTTGGACTGCTTTGTCAACGACATGAGCAAGAAAGGCTTGGCATCCTTTACAAAGATATTTTTGTGCTTTCATAGCATTTATGATTTTGATATTTTTGTTTCTTTTTTCACCTTGAATTATTAATGTTTATGTTTTTGTTAAAGGGATTCGAATTTGTTTGTTGTAACATGTTATACCAGTATGGTTTTTAGATAACCAATTAATCCCTATGACGATATTAAAACTACCTAGCTCTACAGGCACAAGGTCAAACTCGAATATATGATTGTCTAGATTAAGCTAACAACTGTTAAGAAAATCTCACTAGACATAATAACTTGCCATCTGCTAATACAATCTCACAACTGACCTCTAAAGGCGATGATTCGATATCTAAGAATCTCTTAAAGTCGGTTGATTAAAAAAAATTCAAATTGGCTCTCGAATCAAATAAAATAGAAGCAAAATAAATGTCGATAATAAACGTACTGGTAACAGTACTGGGATCTTCGCGAGCTTCTTGAGCACCAATGACGAATGCTCGACCACGAATATTCTGACGATCATCGTTGTTGTTGTTGTTCTAAAGCTTTGGAGAATGGTTACGATAGTGTTTTGAGTCACCACACTTGTAACAGATGAGAATTTTGGGAGGAGTATTAGACGTACACTTTCTGAAATTGTGTCCCCTACGGTAACATATATAAAACTTCTCACACTGATCATCATGATGTCAATTGCACTTGTTACACTTGGGATTTCTTCCAGCACACGGTTTTTCATCAAGGTTCGACTGATCGTTGTTCTTCTGTTGTTGCTCTAGTTGGAGGCAGCATAGCTCTTGGTCTTCTTATACTTGTTGCCTTTGTAGTTTTGCTGATTGTTGTTGTAGTAACGCTTCCCATTGTCGTTGCTAGAGGGTTCAGACGATTTGCTAGACACAACCAATTGGTCTTTAAACGATCCACTTCTAAAAGCATCATCTATCAGTCTTGTTGCTAGATTCACATCATCTTCAAAAGTCGTAGGCTGGGCAACAGTGACGTGAGTAAGAACGAGGTCGCGTAGACAGTAGATATATCTCTCAATTCGCTTAAACTCAGGAGAACCCATATAAGGAATAGACGACAAAGAGAATCTAAAGAAATAAATTTTTATAGAGTAGACATAGTAGAAATATTTAAAAGAACTAGGGAAAAACAGATACAACAGTCGTAGTAGTAGTAGACGTAATAGTAGTAATAGTAGTAATAGTAGTAGTAGGAAACGCTAAATAAGGAAATTACTCATTATAGTATGAAAGAAATGTTTTTTTTTTAAATAATCAAAATAAGATGATCTTAATAAAATAATACTTTTATTAAAAACGTTTCGTAGTGGTTATGTTTTGAAAAGAATGGAACATCCAACCAAATTAGGTATAAATAAATAAATAAAAAATAAATAGTCAAAACTAATTTTTAAAATAGTTAAGAAAATAAAGTATTTAATTAATGAAAACTCAAATTTAGACGCGCGGCGACGATTCATCGTCTTCTTCTGGTTCCTCTTCTACTTCAGAGTCTTCTTCAGGCTCTGACTCTTCTTCTAGTTCTGATTCTGATACTGGTTCTGGTTCGGGTACTGGTTCTTGTCGTCGAGAGGTTCTTGGAACTAAATTACGACGCGACTTCACATGCGTAGACACTAATAAAATACCGCCTTCAAACATAAGAAACAAAATTGGAGGTCTTCTTGGTTGTTGATGCCATAGAACAACTTGAGACGAAGTAATACTTCTAGGCGTAGTAGTACTATGATTACTATCCTATTCGGAGTCGGACGAAAAATCGATAACACTCGATGATGACATTTTGATAATAAGTCGCAATACTAATAGAACATAAAATTAGGCACGCAGACGATATGCTAAATATTACTCTAAGACAATACTAACTAAGGAAATGTTCTAATCTAAGAACAATGAAACTTCGGGATATGAGACTCAGCGTGCCATGAACATTTGTTTTGTCAAAGTTTTGTTTTTCCCAAAAATCTTTTGTAGTTATAGACTAGGCTTGCTAATTCACTATAACTTAAGCTCTGATACCATTCTATCACACCCCGCCAAAAATGAGTTTTACTTCATTTAAAATGTTTTGCGGAAGAACGGAGGTGTAATGTTAATGATTACATAGCAAAAATTAAGTAAACAAACAACCACATAAATAACATATGAAAATGGTTTACCTTCTAAAAATGGAAAGTTTCCAAAAATAGTAGTTACTATAAATAGTTAGTTTTGAAAATGAAGTGGTTATTCGTAAACTTAAATGTTCATTCATGGCTCACGACAAATCCACTGCTCATATCCTCCAGTCTCACTGTGCACCTAATTACCTGGAAAAACATAAATATAAAAGGGTCAACAAATAATGTTGAGTGAATCCAAAGGGTTAATGTTTATGATAAAAGTAAATTGTTTTGCTACCCAAAATGTTTGTTATGAAAATAAGTTTATGACTGAAAAGTATAAGGTTCAACACACATATGATATGAGAAGTAAGTATGAATAATGAAGTGTAATTGTAGAAGATCTACAATTACTAGTTTTGTTTATGAAAAAGTGTTGAACAAATCGTTATGTTTGACATCGCATGACTGTTATCCCCAATAGTTTGCAAGGCTCTTGGGCTAATATACCAACCCCTAAGTCCACAATCAACACTTCAACTCCAGTATGTTATCGTTCTTTTATGGATATGCACTCCCGGAGATGTCTTGGATAAACCAAGTAATGATCTAATGTTCGATGGGAGGATGAGTGTCAGCCAATAGTACTATCTGCATATCCATGGTCTAGATCCACTAGTTAATGATTGCTGGCACCTTAGTCCGGTATAATAATTGTTTGTCATGCCAACGCGATAATGAAAATGTATAGATGTTGTACAGTCATAGTAAAACAGTAGCAGTTGTGTTTATGTTTTCTACCCCAAAGTTTATAAAACAGTTAAAAGAGTAAAAGGGGTCTATGGACTCACCTGGGCAAAGCTTAGCGACAGATTAGGAGAGAGGAATCCTTCAGAGACTACTAGCTTCCTAAACGATATAACTTTCTAATTAGACTAAGCTAACACAGGCTATTCTAAATATGATATAAGATATACGATATGCAATTAATGTTATGTTGTATGTTTTGTGACATCATATGAACTTGGGTTGTTGGACTTTAATAAAATGAAATGAAATGAAATGCATTTGGCTTTATAAAATGAAATGAAATGGGTTTCAAACTGAAATGACATGAAATGAAATGGGTTTTGAAATGAAACGATATGAAATGAAATGGGTTTGGCTTAATGGGCCTAAATGGGCTTATTGGGCCTAAATGGGCTTAATGGGCCACTAGGTTGGGCCATGGATTGGGCTGGGCCCAATTGGGTTCGGTTTGGGTATAAGTGGGCCAACCGTTTGGGCTTTGGTCCAAATGGGCTTGGATACTAATGGGCCAACTAACGTTTGGGCCCGATGGACTAAGGTAGATCGATATGGGCCAAGTACGGGCCTTGGCCCGATTAAGTATTCGAGTTTGGGTTAATCGGTTGGGTCAAGATCCGGCCTTGACCCGCTTTGACTTGTAGGTCAAAATTGGTCAAATCTAGAGGTCAACAATGGTCAAAAATGTCAACAAAAGTCAACAAAAGTCAACTAGATCTAGGGTTTCAGTTTTTAGGGTTAGGTTTCGGTCTAGGGTTGGCCAAAGGCCAAAACCATTCGGGTTTGGTGCTAGATCGGTTACAGCATCGGGTTGTCACCGGCTACCGGCGCCGGTGACTCGAGTCAATGGTTCAAGTCACAATACACAATCAAATGTTTAGGGTTTAGACAATACTTGAGATCTAGGGTTTTAGGTATTCAAAACAAACTAATAAACGAACAGTAACGAAAACAATGACCTTCATGCATGCATGGCGATGCCATGCACCACGTACGACTTGGCTTGGTGATCAATGGGTGCCGAGACCACATGGCCTTCGGCCTTGGTCTCGGTTTTGGTCGAACAAGGGATCGAAAACAAGAAGAAAAACAATGAGGTATTGAGTATACCTTGCTATCTACGAACAAACGGGATCGAGAACGAACGGGATTGGTTGCGGTTTAGCTTGGGACGAACTTCGAACTCGGTAGGGTTTTGGTGGTGGTGGCCGATGATTTCAAGAGGGGTAAAGGGTTGTGTGTGTGTTGAATTTATAGTGGAAGATTTTAGGGTTAGATGATAGAGTTTGAGTATGATTCAACTTGGTTTGAATTTGGATGATGATAAGAATCAAGAATAGGATAAGAACTAGGTTTAAAATTCAAGATAAAGATAACACCTTGAATTTGAAAAGTGATGATGATGAAGTTAGAGATGTTTGGACGAAATTTTAAGGAGGGGGAGGTAGGGTTTCGGCCACAACGTGGTCGGGACAACAGTTGATGTGTCGGTTTGGAATAAAATTCGTTACAAGTCTCATTTCGTTATTTATCTTGATTTATTGATTAAATATTACTTAAATATCATTATTAGAAATGTTTTGGAGTAAAAATGTCACCACAAGTAAATAAGATGTTGTGTTGACTAAAATAGTCAAACACTAATGTATGCTGAAAATGTTAAATGTTCGGTGAACTAGTCATGTGTTTTGATGCCAAAAGTAGAAATGAAACAAAATGAGGAAAGTCTCTAAACATAGAAACTTCCTAAATATAGAAATGATATGAAATGAGGAAAGTTTCTAAAAATAGAAACTTTCTATAATTAGAAATAATAGGAAACGAGGAAAGTTTCTAAAAATGGAAACTTTCTAAAATTAGAAATGTTACGAAATGAGAAAGTTTCTAAAAATAGAAACTTTCTACATATAGAAAGTAAGAAATGAAAAATAGTAACATACCCAAAATGTCGAGTTGTCACAACTGCGACGCATCTCATCAAGGGTTAGGTTGCGTGTTAATGCAAAATGAAAAAGTAATCGCCTACGCGTCGCGACAATTGAAAATCCACGAAAAGAACTATACCACTCATGATCTCGAACTTTGTGCCGTTTTTTTCGCGTTAAAAATATGGAGACACTATCTTTACGGCACAAAATGCACGATTTTCACTGATCACAAAAGTCTCCAGCACATATTCGATCAGAAGGAACTCAACATGAGACAACGACGTTGGGTCGAGTTACTAAATGATTATGACTGTGAAATTAAATATCATCCCGGGAAGGCCAACGTTGTGGCCGATGCTTTTAGTCGAAAAGAACGAATCAAACCACGTAGAGTACGAGCACTAGAAATGCCCATTCATACAAACTTGCCTGCACAAATCCATTTCACTCAAACCGAAGCGTTAAAAATCGAAAATCTTAAAAATGAATTTCTTCGTGGTATGGAGAAACAACTAGAACCCAAACCAGACGGAACGTTATATTTCATGAATAGACTATGGGTTCCAAGCTTCGGTAAATTTCGTGAAATCATTTTAGATGAAGCTCATAAATCTAAATACTCTATCCATCCCGGTGCCGACAAAATGTACAAGGATATTAAAGAAATGTATTGGTGGCCAAACATGAAAAAGGAAATTGCCGTTTACGTCAGTAAGTGCCTTACATGTTCCAAAGTTAAAGCAGAATATCAAAAACCTTCAGGCCTCCTGCAACAACTCGAGATTCCCGAGTAGAAATGGGAACAAATTTCTATGGATTTTATCACCAAATTACCCCGAACCTCAAGCGCTCATGATTCTATTTGGGTAATTGTCGATCGACTAACTAAATCTGCACACTTCATTCCTACCATAGAAACCGACCAGATGGAAAAGTTAACTAAAATATATCTCAAAGAAGTCGTTTCCCGGCATGGTGTGCCAATATCTATAATTTCTGATAGAGATAGTCGTTTTACTTCTCGATTCTGGCAATCACTGCAAAAATCTCTAGGAACCCGACTCGACATGAGTACCGCTTATCACCCTCAAACCGATGGTCAAAGTGAACGAACTATTCAAACCATAGAGGATATGTTGCGTGCCTGTGTGATAGACTTTGGTGGCAATTGGGATTCCCATCTTCCGTTGGTCGAGTTCTCTTATAATAATAGCTATCACACTAGCATCAAGGCCGCACCATTCGAGGCACTTTATGGACGAAAGTGCCGATCACCGCTTTGTTGGTCTGAAGTTGGTGATAGTCAAATAACCGGTCCTGAAATGCTACAAGAAACAACTGATAAAATATTTCAAATCAGGGACCGAATCAAAGCAGCCAGAGATAGGCAAAAGAGTTATGCTGATAAATGACGAAAACCTCTAGAATTTGCTGTAGGTGACAAAGTCTTATTGAAAGTTTCGCCTTGGAAGGGCGTTGCTCGTTTCGGTAAACGGGGGAAACTAAACCCTCGTTATATCGGACCTTTTGAAATTCTGGAGCGTATTGGTCCTGTCGCCTATTGTTTGCAATTACCACAAGAACTTAGTAGCATCCATAACACGTTTCATGTGTCGAATCTTAAGAAATGTCTATCTGATGAATCATTGATTGTGCCGATGAACGAAATATCTATCGACAACCGACTCCACTTTACCGAGGAACCTGTATAAATTTCTTATTGGAAAGAACAAAGACTCAGGAGGAGTAAAATTAAAATTGTGAAAGTTCGTTGGAACTCTAAACGTGGTCCCGAGTACACATGGGAACGAGAAGATCAAATGAAAAGAAAATATCCCCATCTTTTTCCCGACACCCAACCTAATAATCCAACGCTTTAAAATTCGGGACGAAATTTCATTAACGAGGGGAGAATGTCACAACCCTCGCAATCAGGTACTTGACCTGACATTTATTTAAACTCATTTTTTTAGAACAATCATATCACTCACTTTTGTATTTAAGTCTAGCATGAACCATAAATTTGTGTTATTAGTACACATCATTTATTAGACATGTGTCAGCTGTCTACCTCTTACACGGTTACATTTTAAATTTAGCAAGTTGATGAATCAACGTAAACTTAAATCGAACTGAAATTTATAACTTAATACTATTTATATTGATAGTCATACACTAGAGCAAACGAATAAATTAGTACGAGAGATGTTGTACCAACCATGTACGTGATTATGTACACAAGAAACAAAATATACACAGAGTTTTTTTTTATATATAATATATTAATAAAATTGTTCAGAAAAAAAAAGTTGATTTGGATGTATGTCATTTACTCCCTCCGTCCCAAATTAATTGTCCACTAGACAAAAGGCACACAATTTTATGAAAATGCAATTATTGCACTGTCCACTAATAAAATCGCATATTTACCCGCTTATAATTCATATGATTGGTTGTGATTTGAAATTGACATTTATTTTGGGACAAACTAAAATAGTAATGTGAACAATAAAAATGGGACGGAGGGAGTATTAGACTTTTGGGCTTGTGGAATTGTTTTGGGGTCTTGCACGCCTGGTGGAATTTTAAATTCCTAATGATGTTTATGTATGTCACATACTTTCGCGATTTCAAAATAAGTGATACAAATTGGGTTTCACATTTTTTGAGGCAAAATGTTAAATCCCGCCAAAAATGAGTTTTACATCATTTAAATTGTTTTGCGGAAGAACGTAAGTGTAACGTTCATGTTATACATAGCAAATGTCGTAGTAATCAAACAACCACGCAATAAAGTCTAAAATAAGTTTTATTGCTAAAAATAGAAATTTTCAAAAATAGAAAGTTTCCTAAAATGGTAAGTTTGAAATGAAAAGATTGTTTGAAAACTAAGAATGTAAAGATAGTTCATAGCCAGTAGACAATCGTTGCTCATATCCCCAATGCTCACTGATTCTCTAACTCACCTGAAAAACCTAACTAAAAGGGTCAACTAAATTATTGAGTGAATCAATAGGGTTATGTGTTGGTGTTTAGTAAATAGTTGTTTTTGCTATAAAAAATAATTGTGAAAATATTTTATGACTGATTTGAGAAAAATAATTGTTGTTGTGTTTTGGATAAACCAAATAATGAAAATGAAATGTAATATAATTGTAAAGTAATTTACGATTCCTATGTTTTGAGAAATGTTTTGTAATTAAAAGGTTTATGAAAATTTATTGGCATTGTAAGACTATTGTCCCCAATAGTTTGCAAGGATATTGAGTAGTATACCCAGCACCCTAAGTCCACAATCAACCATGCAACAGATGCTTATGTGTGGATTGTAAACCAATGATTAATTCATGGATTAAGCAAGAACAATGTAGAGATTTGTAAGATTAGATGGTGAGAACAGAGAAAAACTTAGAAAACACACTTTGCATTAAGATAGGGAAATTACAATTAGGCAAAGCTTAAGTGTAATTACCTTAGACCTATGTATTTATACTAAGGCCTATTTACCACTAATTACAGAATAGACCCTAGACTATTAGTTACAACAAATATGACCCAACAATCTCTCTCTTTGTAACAATAGTCTGAGAAGCGTATCTTCGAAGTCTTCACCTATAGCAAAAGCTGAACCTGGTAGATTTTTCATCTATATAACTTTGCATCTGGATCAGCTTGAGCTTTCTTAGGAAGTGAAAAAGAATATCTCATGTGGCTTTTCAACCAACAAGAAGTATTTTGAAGACTTTTATTTGAAGATACAATATGATCGACTAAAAATAAGACCCATATTAATAAATCGATTAGCAGCGGAAGTCTTTTCTTGAAGTTTGTGCCTTTATGTCGATCTATGAATCTTGATAATTGTTGTTGAAGTAACATGTTGATAAATTGTATGAAAGATATTGAAATTTATCTTGAAACATTTGATCTTTCGTTAACACTTTAAATCTTGATAAAGTTTACGCTCCCCCTCAAACAAACAATTATCCTTCACGGGAGTTGGATTAACGTTTAGAAACTTACTCCCCTAAATTATCCTTAACTGGGCTTATGTATCGATAATCTTCATAATATTGTAAGATTCCCCTAAATTTGTTCCCGCAGATTGAGCATAGAAGAATTTTTCTTTGAAAGCATCAATTCTTGATATACATAATTTATATAATGTATCTTCTCCCCCTCATGATGAATGTGATCTATCTTATTCATCATGTAAATGTGAAATTTTGCGAGTTGCAATTAAGAAGAATCTTCGGTTTAAGCAGAAAAAATAAGTTGAATATGAAGATGCTCATTGATAAAAATATTTTGAATAATGAGATATTCATTTTTTTGAATTAATCATTATATAACACATTTTATCATTTAAACCCTGACCGTTGTTGATTATGTAGGAATACGATCTATTGTTTATCGTTTAATTCCTTGACCGTTGTTAATGACATAAGAGTACGGTCTATTGTTTATAATTTTATTTCTTAACCGTTGTTGATAAGGTTATAGTACAGTCATCAAATTTAGCACCACAATCAATCAGGGTAAACCAGGATCACATAGATTGCCCGTTAACACGTCAGTTGTAAAATTGAGTGACCTACATTCAGCGTTGACTTTAATGTTAGCACTGGTAGGATTTCCATTCAATTATCGTGGAATACCAAGTATGTTGGTATCACTATGAATGTTCCGACAATATCACAAAAGATTTGCTTGGTAAGATACACATGTGTTCTCATTGTGTTTGATATGGCACTAGACTCAATTAGTGGAGAAATGAAGTCGAGGACTAGAGAGAATTGTCCTCTTGTTTCAATATCAACAATCTCCAAATGAGATGTCGATAGCATATGAGCAAATCTCTGTGAAAAATGAGACAATAACTTTTTAAGAAGTACTTGAGTAGCTAGGAGGGCTGTGCATTGCATCACTGGGTCCATGATTACTTCTTCAATATCCAAAAGCTGCATATGCAGTCCGATAGAAATGTGGCTACCCAGCTTTTTAGATGGTTTGTTAAGGGTTTTTCGTTTTCTTTAACTCTGTCACACACTCCTCACTCAAGCTCTCATTTTAAATTTTCTACTCCTCCCTTAAATACTTCATCATGTGTGTGAAGTAATTAACAATGTTTGAATGCGATGTTTATAACATTGTTGTTGGCATTTACAGAACAATTAGCTTATTTGCACCCCATAGTTCATCACCCTCTCAATTTTTACCTCATCACACCCCAATCAACATCCCAAGATACTTGATTCTGCTCACCTAGAATTAATTGACCCTTACATCCTATATTGTAGGTGGCTCCCGGGGTAAATCATGCTGGCTATGGCAAATCATAGGAGTAATTGGAAGTAGTTTATAACGCTCATGTGCAATAATCAACATTTAAAATAGATGAATTTGAATGATTAGAAAAGAAATCGTTAAGCCTAAATCTTAAACTGATGCAATCTTTACTGAATAAATCCTAAAAGAGATCGTTTACGTATAAGATCTAAAACCTAGCCAATGACGTTTCTAATATAAGGTTTTGGCACTGAGAATGCTTTTGAATGAATTAAAAAGGTGATGATTAAACCACTCTGTTGAGGCTTGGGTTCCAAGCTGAGGTACTTGAAAGCCACCTTCCGTTGAGGGGCGGGTTAAACACTGAAATATGTATAAACCACTCTGTTGAGGCTTGGGTCATACACTGAAGTGTGTATAAACCATTCTCCTGCGAAACAAATCATACAACTTTTGGTACTCATTTTTGTTTGGGTTCGATGGTGTTAGTATTAGAGTGAAACCATCGATAAGTTATAAAGATTTAATGTAAAGATTTGGAATTCCAAGAAAAACTGATAATCGATGTTTCACTTTCAAATAATTTCCGGGGAACTATTTGAGATTTTGGAGTTTTCAAATCCATATTTCTTTTAAAATTGTCGGTGTTTTTAAAGCAAAAGCAGGATTTGTTGTGGGCACTAATTTAAAAGATGTGTTAAGTGCCAAAGAAAGTAAATCTTTTCTTATGTACTTTAAAGATTTAGTTTTTAAAATTTATTTCTTTGGAGTCATAGAATGTTACAAAACAAGTTTTGATTTATTCTTATAAGTTTCCGAAGACTGTGGTTCACAAACAACTTCTTACTCTTTTGATTTTCAACCTTGATTTTCAAACCATCGTTTTTAGTTTTAGATAAAGAAATAATTGTTTCAAGAGATGTAATTTTTTCTAGCAATTTTGCTTTCTCAATATTAAAAATATTGATTTGTTTTTGTAAATCTAATCCAAAATTACATTCAAGTTGTTTGATTTTATCAGTCAAAACTCGTTTTTAGCACAAACAGAATCATAATTTGAAATTAAATAAGCTTCTACATTTTGAAATTTTGTTTGTGGCTTTAATTTTTCTTCATCAAAAGATTTATGAGTTTCATCAATTTCATTTTCAAGTTGAACAATGTTCTTTTCTAAAATTAAATTTGGAACGTAAAGTTTAGATTCAACTGTTTGTATAAGAACTTCCCCGTCAGGTATTGAGAATTCCTCAGGAGTAACAATTGAAAATATTCATCGTTTTCAAATTTAGTCTTTTTAGTTTCATAAGTTTCATTTAATCTAGTGTATGTGAAACTAAATTGAGCATTTTCCTTCTGGGCTCTGTTAAAATTTTCAATTTCTATTTCTTCATTCCTTGTTCTTAAAAAAAACTTTGCCAGATATCGTTGTTCATGTAGTTGTAATCATACAACGTTGGAAGCACTTTACGAGCTTTGCTAAGATATTGTGTGTAACGACCGTAATTTTACGTTTGTAATTTCGTATATTTGATTCGGGATTTATACGAATTTTAGTATTTATATTAGTTTATTTTTGAGTTGTGTTTTATCGAGTGTTTGGATGTTTAGGACTTGGTATAACCAAATATGGGTCAAGACTTGGATGGAAACAAGTTTAAAAAGGCAAGAAACTGACCCAAATAGCCCTCGCGGCGCGAGGCTGGCGCGAGCCAGTCGCGAGTAAGCAAACCAGCAAAACAGAAATTTCAGAGATCAGACGCGAGGAGTTCGCGCCGAGCTCGCGTTTGGGTTCGCGGCGCGAACTCGGCGCGAGGCAGGCGCGAAGCCTGGGAAAAATCGGGAAGCAAGGGAGAAAGCCGCGTCACCTCGCGGCGCGAGGTTGGGCGCGAGCTCGGCTTGAGGACGCGCAGAAATATAAAAACATGAGTGTAGGCTAGGGTTTCATAGCACCTACAACCCTAGATCTATAGCAGCCGTTTTCTTGGAGAAAGTGGACGTTTTTGGAGCTCAAGAGCTCAAATCTTCATCGTCTTGGAGGAATCAAACATCAAGGGTAAGGATTCTTGATTATCTTGCTTATCTACTTTGATTGTGAGCTCTATTTGGGTAAAAATGGTGGTTTGGGGAACCAACCATGTCATCTTTGGGGAAGATGATCAAACATGAGTGTAGAACACTCCTTGTAGACTTGTAATCAATGTGTACAAGTTGGATTTGGATTTATTGATGGAAAATCTTGAACTAGGGTTTGAGATTTCCACCAAGTTGTATGAACTTGGTGGTTGCGAATATTAATATGGATTAATTAGTGATTAGTCATGGTTAATAACTAGTTATTATGATGATATTGATGTTAGATCAAGAAGACCTTGTGATTGGAAGTACTACCTTGATTGTGAAGTAAGGCTTTGTGTTGGTTGACACAAGTATTGGATAGCATTACTAAGGTGAGTACATGTGATCTTTTCTGAGTACATAGTAGATCTAGTTTTATAATTGATTTGATGAAATGAGTCTTTATTAGTTAATTATTTCAATAAAGAAAAGAATTGAAATGTTTTAAGTATGTATTGAATTGCTTGCTTGAATTGTTAGTTACACTAGTATGTTATGAGTTATGAATTGGAGCATTGTCTAAAGTTGATGAATTGATATGTGGTAGCTAAATAATTGGATCCTAGATAACCCACACAAGTTGGGGGAGTTAGTGACACCTACTTGGGGAGGTACCACCCTGCGCAAGGGTAGTGTGTCGAGAAATAGATAACCCAGAAAGCGAGGGAGTTTGAGATAACCCGGAAATCTGGGGAGCAAATAGATAACCCGGAAACGGGGGAGTTTACCTAGATAACTCATATCGGGGGAGTTTGTTTCGGGGAGGCCCGTTACGTATGTGTTGGGCTTATGGCAAGTGTAATACCTAATGAAACTATAATCAAGCTAATCCATGAAGATTCAAGTGAGAAATAGAAGATTTGAGTGAGTGTGTGTTCTTGGTGTAAGTGTGTGAAAAAGAGAGAGAATGAGATGAATGAAACTTTCCCAAAATGTGTATTCAGTAATTGTGTGGAAAGCTTGACTTGAAAGTCAAAGATACAACCTTATATACTCCTACCACTTAACAAAGGACAAGTCAACTAACGGACTTTAAAGATCAAAACTATTACAAAACTAGTCCTAACAATCTCCCCCTTTTTGATCTTTAACACGTCATCCCAGTCTTCAAACTTCAGATTCTTCTCATTATCTGTCTTTGGCAAGAAAATGTTTTTCTGAATTTCAAGATTAAAACATTTCAGAAATCTGGATGTTTAAGATACTCAAAGTGGATATGTTTTTCGTTGATACTGTTTGAGTGAGGAAATCCTATAACTGATTTACTAAAGATTTGAAAATTTTAGGAAAGAGAATATCAGTTAAGTAAGGATTTGACTGAGTTTTCAGATAATGGAGAGGTTGTTTTTGGATTTTGTGGTAGAGGAGGATAAGGATATAATGATAGTGTTTTTGAATGATTTGTCAGTTAAAGTTTTGGATGTGTATGTATGATTGTTTAGTATGTATGGAAAAATGATATGTAGATTTAGGATTTGGGTGAATGTGGATAATTTGTATTTGATATGGAACAAAAGGATTGTACAGTTAAGCTTTTGTACGGATAATGAATGTAATGGAATTTTGGAAAGAATGGTTTAAACGGTTAAGCTTTTGAATGTATGTGATCGTTACGGAATTTGAAAAGAAAAATTTAACCGGTTAAGATTCGGATGGAAATGGATGTGGATTTGTGGTTTGGATAGAAAGATTTATTCGATTAAGTTTCTGGTTGAAATGGTTGAGTTTTTTAATGTAATGGTTGATATTTTTGAGAGAGATTTCTGTAGATATGTCGATTTCTTCTTCTTCTTCACTTGTCTTTCTTTTTAAACTTTGTTAATCACTTTCTCTTCCTCTGAATTTCTTGAAATATACTATCTCTGATTTTACTGATAAGTTGAGTACTTTAGACATGAATTTTCTTCGTTGATGAGATGTTTGTGGTTCTTCTTAAAGTTTTACATTTCTTGCTCATTTATTTCTTGCCCATTTCTCCCCCTCATGAGGATCATAAAAAAGGAGCCTCATGTTAATGATGAATAAATGCTTTGTGAAAACGGAGAGAGGATAGTTGTACGGTGCAGTTTGGAATCAAGAACCAGTAACATGTAGTATTCATGAAGTATCCATCTAAAATTGATTTTCCAGAATCTTTGAGAAAAATATTTGAAAAATAGAGAATAACAGTGTCAAGAATCACCTGAAGTCATAAACAGATGCAATCTTTACTGAAGAATCTTCAGTAAAGAGATCGACGAATTTGACAGACAGGATGATTGAAGACATTGTTAAGCAAAGATTTGAGGTTTAAAAGAAATCAATTTGAAGTGGATCAAAGATCAGTGCACAAAAACGATTTTGTGTGTGAGAGCATATGAATAATTCAGAATTTAATCTGAACAATTTGGAGAAAACGTAAAATACATTCTCCACTGATATATGGTTGTAAAAATTGTTTGAAAAGTGGTAAGAACAATCAATCCAAGAAATTGTTATAAACAGATGCAATCAGTACTAATCGAAATTAGTAAAGAGATTGACGAATTTAACAACAGCTTGTGTTGAGTGTTACAAACAGATATTTGAAAATTTTAAAAATTGTGCAAAATCAGAAAAATGATTTGAAAAATTATGTTAGCAACGCAAGAGACAAAAGTTGGTCATAAACAGATGCAATCTTTACTAATGAGATTAGTAAAGAGATCGACGAATTTGACCAAAATTTATATCTTACGTTGTGAACACATCATTGTGAGCACAAAGTATGAGTAAAAATTTTGTGAGGAAGATACAGATGTTGAGCATAGAATGTCAACTCTGTATGAGAAAGTGAGGTCAATAACGCAAGAGAAAAGAGTTTGACATAAACAAATGCAATCTTTACTAATTAGATTAGTAAAGAGATCGACGAATTTGTCAAAAACTTATATCCTACGTAACTAACACATGAGTTGAGTAAAAAAAATGTAACAGTTAAGATTGAGTTGTGCTAAGGTTGTAGCAACAACGAAACTCAAAATGTTGAAGTTTGTAGAAAAATTTGAGTTTCACAAGAATATGAAAAAATCAGAATGTGATGTCAACAATGCAAGAGGCAAAAAGGTGTCATAAACAGATGTAATCTTTACTAATGAAAGTAGTAAAGAGATCGACGAATTTGACAACAGTTTGTATCCTACATTGGTAACATATGAGTTTAAGTAAAAATTTTGAATATAGTGTGAAGTTGTGCCAACGGTATGACAACAACGAAACTCAAATAGGTTTTGAAAGATATTGAGTTTAAGTTTGAAAACAAAACTGAGGAGATGATGTCATCAACGCAAGAGACAAAAGTATGTCATATACAGATGCAATCAATACTAATCGAAACAAGTAGAGAGATCGACGAATTTGACAAAAATTTGTATCCTACGTAGACAACATATAAGTGAGGAAAACATTTTTGAACTAAAACAAAGAAACTCAATTGAATAAATTTTGAAAATATTGAGATTGAGCTTCTGAAAAATGTGAGTAATGAATAACGAATGGGTTAACAAGAAGTATGCTCCCCCTTTATCGATGAAGTTTCATAAAAATGCTCCCCCTTGACAAATGAATGTCAATTTTCTCCCCCTTAACAAGTGAATATTGATTTTCTCCCCCTCAACCAATTAAGAGCTATTTGCTCCCCCTCAATCAATTAAGAGCTATTTGCTCCCCCTCAACCAATATTAAAACTACTCAACCGACTTAGAACTTCGGGCCCGGAACAGTGTGTAGTTCGGGCCGAAGACTTTTCTTCCCTTTTTTTTTTTAAATTTAAACGAAAATTAAAACAAAAGGAAATTTAAGCAGTTAAAAATTAAAAATTAGGTGAAAATATAGAAAAATCCTAATCAATGTCGAGAGACGGAATTTAAGTAACACAGCATCAGCTTCCCCGATACTGATGAGATGAGTGGTATCGCTCCTTTGACAGTTGACGATTGTTTGACGACCGGGTTTCAAGACGAGATTCTTGAAAGCCATTACATTTAAAACGCGAGTTATACACTGAGGCGTGTATAAGTCATTATCCTGCAAAACAAATCAAACAACTTTTGGTACCCATTTTTGTTTGGGTCCGACAATGTTAGCGTGGGAATGAAACCACCGATAAGTTGTATCGATTTGATTTAAAGAATGAGAGTTCCAAGAAAAACTGAAACTTGATGTTTCACTTTCAAATAATTTCCGGGGAATTATTTGAGATGTTGGAGTTTTGGGAACCCATTTTGCTTTTAAGATTGAGGATGTTTTGAAAACATAAACAGGAGATGTTTTTGGCACTTGTGTAAAAGTCATATTAGGTGCCAATGAAAGTAAATCATTTCTTGAGTATTTTAACGATTTAGTTTTGGAAAAGATTTTCTTTGAAGCACTCGAATGTTTCAACACGGTTGATGGTGTAGGTTTATCCACTTGAGAATGCTTAAGTCTATAAGAGGAACCTAATTTATTTGGAGTTTTAGGTGCGGAAATTCCTCTAATAACTTGTTTAAGAGCATGCAGTTTCTTATCAGAGTGTGGCGGGACCGTGGATCTCCTAGGCTTAGGCTTGGTAGAGGATCTGACTTGTGATTTCGGTTTAGGTGTAGAATTTCCTCTATGAACCTCAGTTTGCTTGATTTTATAAAAATCATGATATGCCATGACAGGAGAAAATATTCTTGAGTTTTTACTTTTATTCGTTGCAGTTAAAGGAGAATCTAAGTTCATAGATGCACTAGGCTTCTTAAGTTTCTGAAGATTAGATGATTTAGATTCTAAATTTTGAATTTGTGCTTGCAACTTTAGTTTCTCTTTCTCATAAGATTTATGTGTTTCATCAATTTTATTTTCTAATCCATGAATTTTTGTTTGTAGAACTGATTTTTCTTTGTCAAACGCCTTATGTGTTTCATCTATTTCAGTTTCCAATTGACAAATTTTCTTTTCAAGAATTAGATTTGGTACATAAATCTTTGGTGTAACCTTTTGTTGAATAACATCATTTCCCTTAATTTCAAATTCTTCTGGTTTTATAATGGGAAAATAATCATCATTTTCAAATTGAGCCCTTTTAGTTTCATATGTTTTATTTAATTCAGTGTAATTGAAACTAATTTGAGCATTCTCCTTTTTAGCTCTGTTGAAGTTCTCTATTTCTTCTTCCTCGTCAGTCATCCGAATGAAACGCTGCGAGATTCCATTGAGTAGATATCGTGAATCATATAATGTAGGAGCCATTTTGCACGCGGTCTTAAGATATTCTGGATTGTCAGCTCCTAGCCCTTCTCGAGAGTTGAAATATTTGAAATCTTTAGGCTTGTTAAGATGAATGGTTTGATCAGTGTGTCCTCGTTTAACAATCAATTCCTCAAGATGTTTGATATGTGAATTCAATTTAATTGTTTCATGCTTGAGTGTGTTTATGATAGTTTCTTTGTTTAGCATTTCTTTTGAGGAAATGATGTTTTGTTCATGAAGATTTTCGGTTAATTCTTTGATTTGAGAAGTTAATGATTTAAAATGTTGTTCATTTTCATCAAATTCTTTTTGTTTACGTTCCAACCAATTTTTAGTTATTTGATATTCATGCCATGTGTCAATGTACAATTTGTAATATTTGTCATTTCGATCGTTTGAAATTCTATTTTGGGCATTTTTAAGATTTGTTATTTCCATTTCTTCTTCAGAAATTGTATGAGACAAATTCTTAATATCATTATCATATTTGACATTCAATTCTGATACTTGATTTTGTAACTCCAGATTCTCAAGTTTGACATTTTTAAGTTGTTTAATCTGTTGAACAAGTTGTTCATTTTCATTTTGCAAATCATTTAAACGTTCTTGAAATTGATTATTTAAATCTTTTTCATCTAAAATGTTTTGTTTTAAAGAATCAATTTCAGAAATCTGAGTTGTAACAAAACAAGTATCCGGACCAATAAGATTATCAGAATTTGAAAAGAGGGAACTGATTACCTCAAGTTCTTTGTTGGCCTCTTCATTAAATCGATCAGTAACCTCCATATG
Source organism: Calendula officinalis (assembly GCA_963853835.1). Taxonomy (NCBI): domain Eukaryota; kingdom Viridiplantae; phylum Streptophyta; class Magnoliopsida; order Asterales; family Asteraceae; genus Calendula; species Calendula officinalis. Next base: position 38,292,826 of record OY970831.1, read on the forward strand.
CTTTTCATCCTTAGGATCTGAATCTTCCATCCATTTACTATCTTCAACTAAGAACACTTTTTCATACTCAATTTGTTTAGCCCTCGACATTTTACGTTTATAATACTCGGAATCCCGAACGATTAATTTCTTTGTAGCATCCAAAGGTGTGACGGTTGGCTTTTTAGTTGAGATTGTAGCACATATATCAGGCTTAATGTCGAATGAAGATCTCAGATTATTGTTTGTAGGCTTTGAATTATATTTCTTCTCATAGTCTGAAATTTTTTCCATAACTCGTAGTACGTCGTGACGTTCTTTATCCAAATCATCATTGATAGCTGGTGTAGGTTTTTCCATTTGTTCATAATATTCGGCAGCTTTTCTCGCAAAGGTCTTTATCCATATTTTTCAATTAGGGGTGAAATTCCTTTTGGGCCGAGCAGATCTTGCCGAACGTTAAAAGTGATTGGGCTTAAATCGTGATTGTGCTTATGATTTAAACTTGAGCCGATACGTAGCAGTAGCAGATACGAACACTATACACGATCAAACTAACGCCGTCAAAATAACACAGTCGAACAAAAATGTAAACCAACACTTTAAAATGTTAAACAATTAAGAAAATGTTTTAACAATTAAGAAAATGTTTTGAAAAATGTTTTAAGAAGTAAACGGATAGAAAAAGTTTAAGTTTTAAAATGTTTTAAAATGTGAACTTGAGAATGGGCAGTTATGGGCTTCAAGGGACTTTGGGCCAAAACGTGATATTTAACAATTTCACGTCAGATACACCATATGGGCCAAACAGGTCTTGTTCGTCTTTGATTGAGATCCAGAAGAACACATGTGCGAACAGAGACGAACAAGATCGGACTTCGTCAATTCAACAAAGAACGCCGATTTACAATCGTCAATTCAAAATCGATGCTAAATGTCGATGCACAATTGCTGAGCAATTGCCGTTAAATCCAGTGTCGAGATCAACTGTTTAAATCGGATTACGAAATCAAAATTAATTTCGTAATCAATTTCTTGTTTCTTAAATTACTTGGTTGTTGATGACGATTTGGTAGTCGAATTTTGAATTTGAATTTTGATTCTTGATTTACAATAGAAGAATTTTGAAGAACTTTGAAGAATTTTGTTGCCGAACTGTGTAGCGGAACTGTGTTGATCGAAAATTGATTGTAGTTGTTGAAATTGAAAGCCGAACTTGATTGGGATCGAACACAATGAAGTTCAATCAAATTCTGAAGATCGATTTGTGAAGTAGAAGATCGATTATGTGTTAAATCAATGAAGCCGAACTTGATTGAATGCCGAACTTCTGGTTAAAGCCGAACTACTTGTTAAAGCCGAATTTTGAATTTTGAAGACTACTTGTTATTGAATCGATTATTATGAATCGATTATTATAAATCGATTATTAAGAATCGATTATTATAAATCGATTATTGAATTGTTGAACGAATTGAAGAAGAGCCGAACTAGACGTGAGTCAAAGTCTGGAAAACGCCAAACTTGGTGAATAGCCGAACTTGGGCTTTTGTTCGATATGGGCCGAACTAGGTGTGTTCAATTCTCGGGCCGAACTACTTGTACAGATTGGGCCGAACTTCTATGAATCTCGGGCCGAACTACAACTTTGATATTGGGCCGAACTATGTAGTTCGGGCCGAACTAGGGAGGCCGAACATATTCATCAAGTCGAACTACTGTGCGACGAAGTGTAGGTACGTTTTCTTCACTGTTTTGATCGATTTTTGCTCATTTCTTCACCGATTTCAGTAATTCTTTTTGCTAAACAATCGAAATACAATTGCCAACACTTTGATCCGATCAAATAATTCATAACATAACACATTTGCTCAGATTTTGCAAATTACAGTCACTTTTTGAGTTTTTCACTTTTTCTCTAAAATCATCAAATTGAAGGTCGATTGTTGATGGAATTGATCTGGAATTGATTCTATTCTTCTTAGAAACAATGGAGAAACACTAATCCATGATCAAATCTTCAATTCTAACAAACATTTTACAACATTAAATTTCACAGCTCGAACAAAACTTTTCTTCAATATTTCTCAGATCTTGATCATTGTAGCTCGATTTGGATCTTCTCTAATAGAGATTTTGCTCTGATACCAATTGTAATACCTAATGAAACTATAATCAAGCTAATCCATGAAGATTCAAGTGAGAAATAGAAGATTTGAGTGAGTGTGTGTTCTTGGTGTAAGTGTGTGAAAAAGAGAGAGAATGAGATGAATGAAACTTTCCCAAAATGTGTATTCAGTAATTGTGTGGAAAGCTTGACTTGAAAGTCAAAGATACAACCTTATATACTCCTACCACTTAACAAAGGACAAGTTAACTAACGGACTTTAAAGATCAAAACTATTACAAAACTAGTCCTAACAGCAAGCCTTAGAGTATGAATGTCTATGTGCGATGTGATAATTATTTAATTATTATTTTATTGCAATTATTTCTAACCGGGTCTAAAACTCATGTTTCTCACGAGACAATTTTGTCTCACGTACTACGTTTATTTTTGGCTATGTACTCAGGTTCGGGAGCTAAGGATTAGGTGGCCCGTAGTATTAGCATTGGATGATTTAGCTCGGTGTACCATTTGATTGCCTAAGACTTTAGTTTTGATGTGTTTGTAACACCGATTTTTGGCACTTGTAATCATTCCAAATGTTTTGGTTATATTACGTTTCGGATATTATGGATTTTTATTTACTAAACTTATTTATTTAAAAAGTTTAAATTGGTTTGAAAAATTGTGGTGTTACATTGTGGATTATCTACGCCTAGCCCCGCTTTGGAATTATAATATTTAAATTCCTTCGGTTGGTTGAATTTCATTGTAAGTTTTGTGTGACCTAGTTTAGCAATGATCTCCTCTAATTTTTTGGAATGAGTTTTAACTTTTTCTTTCTCATAGGTGATAGATATTACTTATTATGGAAGACTGACGATTAATTTCCCTTGATGTTGTAATATGGATATCATGATGTTCGTCTTGTAATTATTTAATTTGAGAAGATGACGACTTAATTTGTTCTTGATATTCGTCAAACTTTGCTTCTGTTTGCTTTGACCAGGTTCTTTCCCTTTGCAACTCTTTAGATGCCTCACAGTACCACTTGTAGTATTTGTCATTTTTATATGTTGTGGAGTCATCTTTTGCATTATTCAGATTTTTTATTTCAATATTTTTTAAATTTATAACTTTATATAATCTTGAAACCTCATCAATATATTTAGTTTGAATATCAGATAATTGTTTTAGCCTGGTTGTTTTGTTTATAAGATAAGTTTTGATTCACTTGAGGAACAAGTTCACCGCTTTGTTGTAAAATTGTAACATTTTCTATTTCTAATGCAATAACTTGTTCTTGTAAGATATCTTATTTTCATCTTTGAGTTGTAAATTTGTTTTTAAGATAGAGATCTCATTATGATATTGAGTTTTTAATACAAACATTTGATGTTGTAACTCCTTGTTGGTTTGTTCAAGGGATGTTGTTTGATTAGTGAAAATTCCAATTTTCAAATTTAATGTTTTATTTTTAGTAAATAATTTTTCATTTTCATCATGTACCGGTTGATCATTTGAAATCAATTGTTTAATTTGATCTGTACATATATGAAGTTTGGATGTGTTTTCAGTAATTGTGATTTTAAATCATTTATCAAAAATTTATCATTTTCGATGTTCTTATTTTGTTCATGAAGTTGTTTGGTTAGAGATTGATTTTGCAGTTTATACTCAGAAGTATCATTGAAAAGCACAATATCACTGATTCAATCCATTAGATGGTGTTAGATGATGATTTTGGTGAGAAAGATGAAGAAGAACAATTAGGGCTTTTAGAGAGAGAAAGTAGAGAGATGGTAGAGAACAATTGCTGGAATGTTAAATTGATTAATTGTGCAAAAGTTAAGGAATTAAGCCTTACACTTTGGTATTTATACCATGGCTTAATTCCTTGTTAGTTAGGACCATTTCCTAAATAAAACTTAACATATATACAATGTTACACTTTACCCCCCTATACTATCTGTTACAACTTTCTAGTACCTAACAATCTCCCCCTTTGTAATAGTAGACTAGGTTGCATATCTTTGAAGACTTCTGTGTTTGTAAGGCTGGAGCTGAGAATTGAACCGTTGAGCAATTATGTTGATAAAACAGCATCAGCCTTTAATCATCAGTGACAGACATACTTTTAATCGGCTTTTCAACCAATATAAAGTATTCCAGAAGACTTCATGCAAATCGACTGAATGTAGACCCATAGATAGAGCGGTTAGCAGCGGAAGTCCTTTCTTGAAGTTGTGGCGTTTGTCGATTTGCTGCAGATCCTTGGTTCCTGATGTTTGTTGAAGTTGAAACAGTGCGGAATGTTGATATGTTGTGGATTTTCTGACCGTTGTTGATAATGTTGGAGTACGGTCATAGAATCCCTTATCTGATTTATTGACTGTTGTTGATAAGATTGATGTACAGTCATCAGATTTTCTATCAGACATAGTGACCGTTGTTGATAAGAATGGAGTACGGTCGTCTGATCTTCGCACAAGAATGTATCAGGGTAACCCTGGATCACATAGATTGCCTGTTAGCACAACAGTTACAGAAACTGTGTGACCTACGTTCAGTGTTGGCATTGATGTTAGCACTGGTAGGATTTCCATTCAATCATCGTGGAATACCAATAATTTTGGTATCACTATGAATGTTCCGGCAATATCTCAAAGATATGCTTGGTAGAGTGCCTGTGTCCTAGAGAAATTTAATTCGGTTCTAGACTCTATATGTGGACAAACGAAGGCGAGGACTGGAGGTGGGTCCTCTTTTTCAATATCAACAATCTCCAAATGAGATGTCGATAGTGGATGTGGTTATCTCCGTGATTTTGAAACAAGTACTTTTTGTACTTGAGTGGTCAGTGGGGGTTGTGCATTGCATCACTGGGTCCATGATGTCTTAATCAGAAAGCAACATATGCAATCCGATATAGATGAGGTTACCCGGTCATTTGTTCGGTTTAGGGAGGGTTTTCCGTTTTCTTTTAACCCTTTCACACACGCTCCTCACTCAACTCACCTTTTCATTTTTCAACCACACCCTCGTTTTTGTTTTTACCATGTGATAAGCTGATTTGCACCCCATACTTCATACCCCCTCTTAATTTTTACCTCAGCGCACCCCAATCAAGATCCCATGATACTTGATTCTGCTCACCTAGACCTAGGGACCCTCACCTTTTAGTTCCTATATTGTCGGTGGCTCCGGGGAAGATCATGCTGGGTTTAGCAAATCATAGGAGTAATTTGAGAGTGGACTATTACGCTCATGTGCATTTTAAACAGCTTTTTGAAGATGTTTCGTTTTAGGAGTTTCACATGGATTTTAGGTAACACCGGACTCACTTAGAGTATCCGTTAGCACACGGTATGAATCGGTAGTCGTTTGCACAACTGTTGGTTCAAATGTGTGACCTGCGTTTAGAGTTGGCGTGATTTTAGCTCTAGCAGGATTTCCACTCGATCCTCGTGAAACATCAGATTGTGATGCCACTACGAGTGTTCCGATGGATTCACGGAGATCCATGTTTGTAGTGCAGGTGTCCTATATTGGAAATATTCTTGGGGGTGAGAACTAGACACACTGTGCATACAAAGAGACTTAACCCGGGGCAGGAGGTTATTATTATTCAATACCGACATACTCCGAATGAGTAGTCAGTAGCTTTTGTGCTACGTCCCATGATGAAATGAAACAAATCCCTGTTGAGAGGAATTTGAGTAGTTGGTGGTGGCGTGCATTTGCTTTACTGGGCCAGTAAAGTCTAGTGAAACATTCAACGAATGAATGATCACCTATTTAATTGGTTGCCCGGTTTGTTTTCGGTTTGGATGCACTCATAAGGTGTGTTTTCTTTGATTTATCATGTTTTTCACATCACCTTGCACTCACCTAGTTCTATACCCTAGACGTATACCCTCACATTTACCACTTGGCTGAAATATTTCCCTGGGATAGGTAAGGCCGGATCTGGCAAACCATGGGAAGGTATGTCTTTTGAAGTAGTAAGTAACGAGAATTAAAAGAATTTGTAATAAACAGATGCTATCTTTACTAGGGAACTAGTAAAGAGATCGTTTACGGATATTACAACGACTTATAACTAACGTTACAAACATAAAACCTTTTTGATTTGGGTAATTTGTTTTTATTTTCTTAATTTTCTCCCCCTAGAAATAATAATTCTCCCCCTAGAATTAGTATTTCTCCCCCTCGACAAAACAAAAGTATTAAAAAGTTTTGAGTTTTGAGGACGTACCTTATACATCGTCGGAGGGTTGAAGGAGAGTATTTGCGGTGAAGCTTGATTGAGCTTGTTGCTTTCTTTTGAGAGCGGGTTATGAATCCGTTTTGATCAGAAGCCATTTTGGAACAGGTGAAGTGCCTCCCAGCATTTGAATGTTAATGCCGCCCACGTCTTTCATACGGTTTTTGGCGATTAACTGATTCGTCCTGCCATCTGAGCCCATGATATTGACCGAAAGGTAGTGGCATGTTAGGAACTTCAGTTGTGTAGGTAGGCGTTTTTCTTCTGTCTCGTACACCCAGGTGAACCTCAAAATGTCTAATCACGATTCGCCAGCTTAGTCTTTCCTTAATGGCAGTGATTAGTGTGTCAATATTGCTTCGAAGAGAGGTGTTTTCTGGGTTGCTGGGATCTCTGTTCATGTGCCTCCCCTTTTTCTCCAATTTCTTCTTGAGGATGTTCAATGTGCCGTCACAGTACTTGGCAATGTCTGACACACGAAAGAAGACTCTTTCTTTGAAGTAGTTCGTGTAAGTCATTCCCAAGTTGGGTTCACCTAGAACAACTGTTCTCCGAGTTTGAATCTCGGAGGGAAGTTATCTGTAAGGAGCAGCTAAGTGAACCTTTGCTGTACCACTCTCAACAGCCATCTGCACATCTTCCATTCGAGCAGCTAATGTTTTAACAAGCATGAAGCGCTTCAGAGCAGCCTGAGCGAAATTTCTCGCATGATTTTTAATTGGATGAGGCGTGTCTGGAAGTAAGCGTACTGTGTTGTAAAGAAATTCTATATCCCGAGGTTCAAGAATATAGAAGTCTCCTTCAGTAATTGTGTACAGTTGATCATCTGCTCTGTGAATATGGAAGATTGTGTACCAGTAGTAGCCTGAGAAATGGTCGGTCGTTACCTCCAGGAGTTGTGTTATCGGGAATTTGCTGTATCGATCGGTTTTGCCCCTAAGGTAATGCATTGTAAGGTAATACATTTTCTTTTCTCGGAAAGGCAGTACCACTTCTTTGTATAAATCCTGATAAATTACAGGCAGCTCTGTCTCCTGGAAAATAGCAGAGAAGAGATCTTCAACAAATGGCATTTTAACTTGTTGAAAGAGGCACGCTTTGGAGATCTTCAGGCGGCGTTTGTTAGCTTTATCCGCCGCTCTCTTCTCGCTATATGATAATACCGGCACATCATGTGTAGGAGAGGCAGTTGGTGGTTCCGGTGCTGGAGTTCTGGCGGCGACCAGTTGATCGTAGTTTTGGAAGTAACGGTGACAATTTTCTCGGGTGAAGGGATATCTTTTGACGTCAAATGGTTCATCCTCCCCTGCTTTGTCGCTGTCGGAGTCATCGTTTGAAGGGGAGGTGGCAGGTTGAGTTGATTCGTTAAAAGCGTCCCTCACAATGTTGTCTTCTTCCGGGTCACTAGGTAAATCAATAACTGTGTCCGCCTCTTTTCTCAGAACCTGTTGAACGTTGTCGTTTTTATTGTTTTCAACCTCAAAATTTATAGATTGGAGATGACACATAGATTCAAGTTTTTCGGCTGCAGTCATCTCACTGGATTTACGGTTATTTTGTGGCAAGATGTCTTCACTCTCATCTACTCGCCACTGGTTGAGTGGTTCAACGTTCAGCACCTGATTGTAATCAAACTCAACAATCGCCCAGTCATGTACATACTCATATTCTTGTTGGCCTCCTCCCCGTGTTTGATGAGAGGAGCTGGGTTGGTGTTGGGAATGACTTGCACCTCTGGAGTGTTGAGAACTGGATCCACCACGTTCCAGTATTCTCCTCTGTCCTCCTCCTCCCTGAGGATCATCCTCAGGGTCTCCCGGTCTCCTGAAAGTGAGTGAACCTGGATTGCAGGGTTCCATCAGTTCTTCTATGCGATAGTTGAACATCGCTTTAATTTGTTCAATAGTAAAAGAACGGGATGCTTCCAGGAGCATTTCTTGGTTTAATGGATCAGAAGCCGGTGGAAGAGGAGCAACAGTTGCCAGCCTACTCTCAATGTTCTCCAACCTCGTACTTAGTGATTGGATTGTTGAAGTGAGATGAGGGATAAGCTGCATATCAGGATTTGGCATTTTCAGTTGTGGTGGTGGTGGTAGCCTCAGATGGTGTCGTCTGTTGAGGGAGGGTCATAACAACCGTTGTAGGTGAAGTTGTAACGACCCTCGAGGCAGTACCAGTAAAGATGGTAAACGGGGGAAGTGAGGTGTCTATTGGAGGTGTTGTGGTTGTGACTGGCGGTGTTGTGGTTGTTACTGGTGGGGTTGTGGTGACGACTGGTGGAGTTGTGGTTGTTACTGGTGGAGTTATGGTGGTGACTGGTGGAGTTGTGGTGGTTACTGGTGGTGTTGTGGTGGTGACTGGTGGAGTTGTGGTTGTTACTGGTGGAGTTGTGGTGGTGACTGGAGGGATTGTTGTTGTAACTGGTGGAGAAGTGATTGTGGAGGCTGGAATTGTGGATGATAGTGGGGGGACTGTTGTTGTGGTAGTTGGGATGGTGGATGAGATAGGAGGATCAGATGTTGTGGTAGTGGGAATTGTTGATGTGATTGGTTGTTGGGTGTGTGGTGGAGAGGGATCCGTGAAGATAGGATCATCAAAGGGGTTTGGGGATCCTTGTGGTGGTGGTGACTGTGGACCATGTTGTGGTGGTGAAGGTGGACCGTGTGGTGATTGTGGTGAATCTGGTCGATCAGAGATCGTTGCAGCGGAGTCTGTTGATGATGAAGAAGAGGACGGTTCAGCTGGTTGTGGTGGTGGTCGTACGATGGGTCGAGCTGGTGGAGGTAGAACTTGTTCAGATGATGTAGTGGCAACCGACCCACTGCCGGAGGCATCATCGGATGAGATGCTAAGGCGTTTTGTACGACGTTGAGCCGGTGGTTGTTGTGCAGCTGATCGACGTCGATGTTGTGGTTGATTTGGTGGTGGTTGGTGTGGTTGTGCCTGTTGTTGTTGTATTGTAGCAGCTGGTTGTTCAGGAGCAGGTTGTACTCTCTCGGGTATCCAATGAGGATAATGACGAGCCCGGTATTCGTTGATGCTATCCAAATTGAAGTTTGCAATTTTAAAGAGTGGGAGAGGGATTGGGGCATCAGGGACTGCAGTTGTACCACTGTTGCTCCTGAGAAAGGTAACACTGAAGGGTATGAATTGCTGTGCAACATCTCTGATGTGAATGTTTTGATATCGTTCCATGAAATGTGCGATCATGATAGACCAGAACCTCGGGAATGGCAGAAATTTTGGTTCCTTTGACTTGGAGAGCTTGAATTCTTCCCATAAATAGGCAGCATAGTCATAATGTCGGTTGTAGCACATGGCATGATAGGCATGGTGAACTTCTTTTGAGGCCCTGTCGTGACCGTTTGACTTTGGTGTCATGCAGCGGTTGAAGATCGTGAAGACATGGGACCAGCTCCTTGCCATATTTTTCTTCTTGAGTTCTCTGAGGTCAATAGTGTGCCGATCAAGGTCTAGACCTAGGTCGTGTATTCCGAGATACACTTCCTCGAATGGCAGCTGTGGTTCAAATGCAGTCAGTGGTGGTCTTGAATCGGCACGAGGTAACTGGAAGATGTCATAAAGATCATCTTTTGTGAAGTGAATTGGTTGTTCATCAATCATTGTTTCGAAGTGTGAGGGGGTTGTTGATGTCACCAGTGTTAGGTTGGCGAAGAATTGTTGAACATACACCGCTGGAACCGACGGTCTGGCGTTGATGGAGTAGAATAGTGGATGACGTTGGAGAACATGGGAGTGAACCGGGAAATCGATGGAGAACGAGATTTCTTCTTCCGGGGCCCAGTATGGGTTGTTCTCTTTTAGCGGTTTGAGCTTGTATTGAGGAACCAGGGTGTTCTCGTCAATGATATGTTGTGCCGCCATCTGTGGTTTAGACACAAATATGGTTGTAGAAGGATTGGAGATGAGATGGAAACGGAATCGAGCGGATTTGAATTTGAGAATCGAAGATCGGGCTTAACTGTGTGTTTCGCCGGTGTCGTAGTGTGTGTAGTCGAGAATAAGTATACGAGAATAGTGAAGTTCGGCCGGCCCTTTTATAGGTGAAAAGTTCGAGCCGAACTTCCTAACCGACTAAGAACTTCGGGCCGGGAACAGTAAGAAGTTCGGCCCGAAGAACACCCTTTTTTTTTTTTAAATTTAAAAACAAAAGAAACACAAGTAAAAAAAAAAAAAAAAAAAAAATCATTAAAAATTAAATGAAATTAAAAACTAGTTAAAAAATAAAAAAGAACTCCTAATGACTGTCGAGAGACGAAATTAAGGAACTCTGCATCAGCTCCCCCGATACTGATGAGATGAGTGAAATCTCTCCATTGACAGTTGACGACGATTTGACGATCGGGTTTCAAGACGAGTTTCTTGAAAACCATAGTGATGATACGAAGAATGCAACGATTTAACAATTTGAAAAATACGAATTGAAGATAATTAAGTTTTGAGAGATAACATACCAAGCTTTGAGACAAGATAATTAAAACATTTTTCGTCCAAAGCCTTGGTAAACAAATCTGCTAATTGAAAATCGGTGGATACGAAGTACAATTCAACATTACCCAGTTCAACGTGATATTTGATAAAATGATATCGAAGATCGATATGTTTGGTTTTAGAATTTTGAACTGGATTGCAAGATATTCAACATTACCCAGCATGATCAGCATCAGAGAAGGCAGAAAGATCAAACGAGGTCTCCTTGGGATACCAAAGACCAAGATCTCTGGTGCCTTTTAGGTAACGGAAGATTCGTTTGACTGCCAGAAAGTGAGATTCTTTGGGAGCAGCCTGATACCGAGCACAGATGCATGTTGAAAACATGATATCCGGACGACTGGCCGTTAAGTAAAGGAGTGATCCAATCATACCCCGATAGTTTGTGACATCTACCGGTTTACCATCCAGATCAGCATTAAGTTTGGCGGTCGTGGACATCAGTGTTGCGATAGGCTTATTACAATCGTCCATGAGATACTTCTTCAACAGATCAGAGATATACGTGGATTGATTGATGAAGATGCCAGTTGGAAGTTGACGAACTTGAAGACCTAGAAAGAAGTTCATCTCACCCATCATGCTCATTTCAAAGCGTTTTACCATGAGATCGGAAAAACGTTTGCAATATTTTGGATTTGTAGACCCAAAGATAATGTCATCGACATAGATCTGAATTAGTATGATATCCTCCCCGTGTCGTTTGATAAACAATGTGGTATCAACTTTTCCCTTTGAAAAACCAGTTTCAACTAAGAACTGGGAAAGAACATCATACCATACCCTAGGGGCCTGTTTCAAGCCATAGAGAGCTTTGTCGAGAACATAGACATAATCTGGATGTTTGGGATTTACAAACCCTTCTGGTTGATGAACAAACACCCCCTCTTTTAGAATACCATTTAAGAATGCAGTCTTTACATCCATCTGATAGATAGTAAAGTTTTTGTGAGCTGCATATGCTAAGAAAATGCGAATGGCTTCTATGCGGGCAACAGGAGCAAATGTTTCTTCGTAATCAATGCCTTCCTGTTGAGCGTAACCGTAGCTACCAACCTTGCTTTGTTACGAATGACGATTCCATTTTCATCTTTCTTGTTCTTAAAAATCCACTTAGTTCTGATGACTGATGATCCCGGTGTTTTAGGAACTAAGCACCAGACCTTTAATCTTTCGAATTGATTAATCTCTTCCTGCATCGCAATTATCCAGTCTGGATCGGAAAGCGCTTCACAGACTTTCTTCAGTTCAATGGAGCTTAAGAATGATGCATGATGACATTCATCCGCTGAAGCCCGTCTAGTTTGGACCGAGGAGGCTGGGTTCCGATGATTTGGTCCAAAGGATGTTCCTTTGTCCACTTCGTAGAATGAGGAAGTGGGAGTTGACCAGGGTTAATGTTGGAATTATCAGTGAAAGCAGGATGTGGTATGATTGCAGTTTCAGTATTGTGAGGATTGATCTGAGGTGGTGGATCGACTCGAGGAAGATGAAATTTAGAGAAATCAATCACCAGTGGAGCGATAATATCTGATGGAGGTGGGGAATCGACTGGTGAAGATTGAGTTCCTTGTGTTGATATTGAAGGACCTGCACTTGACGTGGGTATTGGTGAGTTTGGAGCAGGTGAGGTAGGTGATGGAGTCTCATTTGGGGATGGAGTGTTGATTTCCGGAGCTGTGATTGATTGAGCATCTGCCGGAGGTGGGGGTGGAGGTGGGGGTGTAGGTGGGGGTGGGGGTGGGGGTGGGGGTGGGGGTGGGGGTGGGGGTGGGGGTGAGGGTGGGGGTGGAGGTCGGGGTGGGGGTGGGTGTCTGACGTTGTGCTATTCATCATGGAAGTGTTGGAATAGGATTTCAAGATCATTCAGAGAGGATGAATGGTTAGTGGAGGTTGTGGGTAGAGGTCTTTCAATGCCAGTTGAGCTTGAATCAAGCAGGAATGTTTCATCGAATGAGACATTGACACTTTCTCTGACCATTCTTGTAGAGCGGTTGTATACTCTGAATGAGGCTGAATCCTTTAAATAGCCTATAAAGACTCCTTCCTTGGCTTTCTCTTCAAACTTGTTGAGTTTCTCGTTATCAGATAGGATGAAGCATCGACTACCAAAGATGTGGAAGAAGTTAACATTTGGTATTCGATTGTTGATTAGCTCATAAGGAGTTTTGTTGTATGTTTTGTTTATGATTGAGCGGTTCTGTGTAAAACAGGCGGTGCTGATGGCTTCTGCCCATAACGACAGAGGAAGTTTTGAAAATGAAAGCATCGTACGAGCAGCTTCCACTAAAGTGCGGTTTCGTCTTTCAACAACACCGTTCTGTTGAGGAGTTCGTGCAGCGGAAAATTGATGGGTGATGCCAGCAGATTCAAGATAAGAGTCAAGGACCCGATTCTTGAATTCAGTACCATTGTCGGTACGGATTGTTTGAACGTTTAATTCCAGGTTCACTTGAGTTTTCTTGATAAATAAGATAATGATCTCTGCGGCTTCATCCTTTGAACGAAGAAAATAGACCCATGTGTATCTGGAGTAGTCATCAACAATAACCAAAACATAACGTTTTCCTGCAAGACTGTGAACGCTCATTGGACCACATAAGTCCATATGTAGGAGTTCAAGAGGTTTAGAAGTACTGGGAGCAGGTTTAGGTTTGTGAGACTTTTTGGTCATTTTCCCTTTTTCACACGAAGAACATTTGTGATCTTTGTCAAAGGCAACATCAGGTTATCCCGACACATGACCTCCTTTTACGAGTTTGTTCATGGTTTTAAAGTTGAGATGAGACAAACGTCGATGCCATAACCATGACTCATTGGCAGTAGCTTTAGACACGAGACAGACTTCTTCGGTTGTACTCAGGTCATTAAGATCAATAGTGAAGAGGTTTGTGTCACGAGTTCCAGTTAGAAGTTCATCCCCGTCATATGTCCGAATGGCACACTTCTTTGTGCGAAAGTTTACTTCTAGAGTCTTGTCACAAAATTTTCCGATGCTGAAGAGATTATGTGAGAGATCTTCGACAAAGGCAACATTTCTGATTATCAGGTTATGGCAGATAAGATCACCAAGACCTAAGATGGCTGCTAAGTGATCATTTCCAAATTTGACCGTTCCTAAGTATTTTTCACGAAAGTTGGTCAGGAGATTTTTGTTTCCTGTCATGTGCCTCGAACAGCCCGAGTCGAGGTACCACACATTCTACATAAAACAAATAAAACATTTTAGGTACCCAATCTTGTATGGGTCCAGAACGATTAGAGACATATGTTTTATGCAGATATTATGAGATGATCAATTTAGAGCTTTTGGGAACTGCTAGGAGGCAGTTCAGATTTGATGATCCATTTGAGAGATTTTTCAGAGGATTGGATAATCCAATGAGATTTTTCGTTTTTAACCCAAGTATACTTCACATGAGTAGACGTTTTAATGGATGGTTTGTCGAATTTGGGGAGAACTGACGGTTTTGGCTTTTGTGCAGCTTTACCCTGAGGAGATGTGAGACTAGAAGAGAAGTGAGAAACAGAAATTTGTGGTTGTTTAGACGGTATCTTTGATTGTTTTGAGGGTAGCTTTTGAGCTTTTGATCTTTTGTTAGAAACAGAAGTTTGTGGAGTTTGAGAAGATTTATTCTGTTGTTTGAAAGCCGGAGATGATAAGATCTTTTGAGGTGATTTTGCTGGTTTAGTGACGTATGATTTGCATAGATATGGATAGCACGTTCTGCATGTGTTTATAAGTTTACCAGATTTATGATAGACGATGGTCTTATGAATACTGCAAGGTGCATCAAGTTTTACAAAAAAACGTTTATCAGTTTGAGTTATCTGTTTCTTTGTAATTTTGTCAAAAAAATCTTTTTGTTCCATATTTGTCAGTTTTAACATACACATCACCAAAATCAGGAGAGTAACGGACAGGACGATAAACAGTAGAATCATAGTCCGTTCTAAAAGCTGTTAAAATAGTTTTCACAAAATTAGAGTTTTTACACATGCCATGAGCTTCTTTTGGAGAAATAAACTGTCTAGAGTCATTACATTTATTTTGAACAGAAAAAGATGAAACTACAGACTTAGGTGGACTAGACTTCTTAAGTAGACTAGGCTTCTTAAGCATACTGGATCCAGTCTGAATAGACTTCTTTGACTGTGTGGCTCTGTTGACTTCTGGTTGCTTCATGGACTTCTTCCCTCCGGACTCTAATCTTCCATCTGCAAGATTCAAAATAGGTGGATTAGAGCTTCTCTTCAAGATGGTTGGAACAGGATTTGTCGGAGCTGGCCCTAATAAAGAGGCTGTAGAATTTTTGGAAACAGCATTATTCGTTGTAGTTTTTAATTCTAAAATGGCGTCCTCTAAATTATGTATTTTTGTTTGAAGATTTTCCTTTTCTTTGTCAAATGCTTTGTGAGTTTCATCAATTTCAGATTCAAGTTGAACAATTTTCTTTTCTAAAATCAACGGTGGAGCATAAAGCTTTGGTTCAATTGTTTGTTTTAAAACTTAATTTTCAGAGATGGAAAATTCTTCTGGAGTGATAATCGGGAAGTACTCATTGTTTTCAAATTTTGCTTTATTCTTTTCATATGTATAATTCAATTCAGAATAGTTAAAGCTGATTTGAGCGTGTTCCTTCTTTTCTCTGTTGAACTTCTCGATTTCTGCTTCCTCGTCCGGCATATGAAGAAAGCTTTGCCATATTCCCAAGTTCATGTAATCGTAATTGTATAGTGTGGGAACAACATCAGCAGCTTTTTCCAGAGGACGGGAGTTCTCAGCGCCGAGACCTACTTTTGATTTGAAAGATCTGAACTCTTTTGGCTGATTTAATTTTATCGTTTGTTCAGTGTGGCCAGCTTTCACAATCGTCTGCTCTAGTTTAGAGATGTGTTCTTCAGCATTTTCTTTCTTGACAGTAAGACTGTGTATGGTTGCTGATTGTTCATCGATTTCCTTATTAAAATTGTTTGTAATGTTTGTGATTTGTTCATTTAGTTTTTGAATCTCGGTATCAGCTGTCTTCAACTTATCTTGGTAGTCTTTCATCTTTATGTCAGCCGACTTCATCCATGTTTGCTCTCGACTGAGTTGGATAGCTAAGTCATTTATCAGCTGCTTGGAGTCGTCTTTGTCATTAGAGACCGTCTTCATCGTTTTGAGGTTTGATATTTCAAGATTTTTTGTATTAATTATGTGATCTAGACGATTTACTTCACTGGTGTGAGCAGCATGAAATGTTGACAACTGTTGTTGTAACTCTTGTGTTTTTTGATTTGAATTATTAATTTGATTTACTTGAGGAACAAGAGTTTCAAGTTGGCGACGAAAGGTTAAATTTTCATCTTTTAATTTTAGGATTTGTGTATTTAATGCATTCGTTGTATTTATTTGTTTTTGTAGATTATTTTGTAATTCTGAAACTTGAAATTTATAAGCAGATTTTGACGTAGACAACTGATTTTGTAATTCCTTGTTTTCTTGAGTTATTTGAAGAGAAACTTGACTTAATTCACTCAAATCATTTAAGAGTTGACCTTTTTCAGATTCCAAATCAGTTATTTGTTTTGTCAAATGTGATTTCTCATCAATTTTAGTAAAGAGTTTTTCATTAAACAAGGAATTCTCTGATTCATCAGTGTCTGAATCAGTTAATAAAGAGTGTACCTCATTTTCATCATTCTCAGGAATGCCCAGTGCAGCCCTGAGTTCGTTAGATCTCGCCATGAGAGCCAGGCTTGCTGTGCATTCCTCTTCCTCTTGATCATCAGAGTCCTCCAACCACTGTAGATCCTCAGCCAGTAGAACTTTCCCATTTTCAACTTGTTTGGCCATGAGCATTTTCCGTTTAAAGTATTCTGAGTCCTTCACCTTTGGCTTCTGGCATTCTTTGGCAAAATGGCCCGTCAGACCACAATTGTAACATTTCTTAGGTGGCTCGGTGGAGGAAGATGAGGATTTGTTGTTCGGGGTTTGAGAAGAGGAATTGTATTTGAAATTTGAGGATGATCTAAGGTTGTTGTTGGTTGGTTTCTTATAGTACTTTTTGTTATAGGAGGAAATGAGAGCCAAGGCTTGACGAACTGAGTCGAGTTCATCTTGTGTCCCCGCTGGGATCAGAGCTTCTGGTTCTTCATTTACCACCTCTTTTGTTTGTGCTGCAACCATTGCTTCGTTGATACCTTTGTTAAGAGCCAGATTTTGTTTGGTCAACATTGCCAAGGTGTCTGTCATATCTTGCCTGTTTTTGACGATTCCTTTCACCATAGGCTCGTTTTGATGTAGGTACTCATATAGTTCATGAATATCTATGGAGCTCAAATCCTTGTGCTGCATTGCACTGTTTCCAAACATCTCCCACTCCGGTAGTAGGGATTGGATGAATTTGATGTTGATCTCAAGCTTCTCTTTGATGAGGTTGTTCTTTCGGAGATCGTTGAGCATGTTGCAGAATCTAAGATACGTTTGCCCTAGTTCTTCCATTGGGGTAGCTTTGAATTGACCATAGGCGTTTAAGGTCGAAACCATCTTTGCTTTATTACCCAGGTCGGTACCCTCCATTTGCTTTTGAATCTCATCCCAAAGCTCTTTCCCCGTGCTGAAGCTATCAAGGCTGCTGTAGATTTCATTCGTTATGCCTTGTAGCATGTAGGAGTGTGCGAACACATCCGCCCTAGCCCTATCATTTTGCTCTTGAGTGTATTCCGCCGGGGGAATTTCGATTACACCTCCAGGTATTGCTGGTTCGGTGTTTAGGGCTAGAGCCACAGCACGATAGAACTTAGCGGGTCCGGTTGTAAGGGATTCAAGGATAGATGGACCAGCTTGTTGGCTCAGGATGAAATGGAGAAACCGTTTCTTCCATCGACCGTATTCTCCTCAGTAGAGAACAGGTGGTTTCGTGTCTGATCCAATGGACAAGGCGTCCTTGGAAGTCATATCTGGTTGGAAGAAAGAACGACCGAACAAAAAAAAATAAATTTGAAAAAGAAGTTCGGGCCGAAGTATAAAATAAGTTCGGGCCGAAGTGTAAAAGAAGTTCGGGCCGAAGTGTAAAAGAAGTTCGGGCCGAGGTAGTGAAAGAAGTTCGGGTCTGGTAGGGTTTGAAGTTCGAGCCGAAGTAGGGTTTGAAGTTCGAGCCGAAGTAGGGTTAAAGTTCGGGCCGAAGTTGGTTAGTAGTTCGGGTCGAAGTTGGGACAAAGTTCGGGCCGAAGTTGGGTTGTAGTTCGGGCCGAAGTTAGTGTTGAAGTTCGAGCCGAAGTTTGTGTTGAAGTTCGGGCCGAAGTTGATGATGATGTTCGGGCCGAACTTGTTACTGTTCTCGGGCCGAACAGTTTCTTGCGCAGAACAGTTACGAACAGCCTATAAAAACCCACTAATTTGATCCTAAAATGCTCATTTCTTACCCAAATTCTTTGATTTTAATCACAAACTGACCCAAATACTATTTCCTTCAATCCATTTCAACTATATTACTCAAAAACAACCTAGATCTATTCGAAAATTTGAATTTAAAGGGTTTTTGAAGCTTTAATGGTTTTTCCCAAAATTCTTAAATCTTCATCAGTATGGATTAGATTCAATCCTAGCTTGATTCTAAGCTTAATATAACAATAAAAGGAAGCTATTCAATCCATAATAACAAGAAATAGTACCTTAAATCTGATTTTTGATCTTACACCCCTTTTTCTTCAAAAACCTTCAAAAACCCACTGATTCTTCTGATTTTAACACCAATTGATGGATTTGGATCGTTTTCAAGATGAAATTATGCTCTGATACCAATTGAAAAGCACAATATCACTGATTCAATCCATTAGATGGTGTTAGATGATGATTTTGGTGAGAAAGATAAAGAAGAACAATTAGGGCTTTTAGAGAGAGAAAGTAGAGAGATGGTAGAGAACAATTGCTGGAATGTTAAATTGATTAATTGTGCAAAAGTTAAGGAATTAAGCCTTACACTTTGGTATTTATACCATGGCTTAATTCCTTGTTAGTTAGGACCATTTCCTAAATAAATAAACTTAACATATATACAATGTTACACTTTACCCCCTAGTCTATCTATTACAACTTTCTAGTACCTAACAATCATGTGAAATCGTTGAAGATGTATGAACCTTTTTGTTGAAATCAGTTTGAGAAACAGAAGTAAATTCTTCAATAGTATCATGAAATATATCGGATTCTTCTTTTACATTTACTTTTGAATAATACTTTTTCTTATAGTTTGAAATTAAAGACATAGCTTTTAAAATAAGAGTTTTTGTCTCTTGTTTCTCAATCTTCTCCTTCAATTTTATAGAATTTGCTGCTTCTTCTTGTAGTTAATATAAACACATGTGTTCCTCATGATATTCAGAATTCTTTAGATGGTCTTAGACATTTTTCGTGTCTGATTTTCGACTTCTAATTTTAAATGACTTTGTGAATTTTCAAAATTTTGCCTGAAAACAATTTTCATTTCGAATTCTCCCTTGTTTTTCATTTTTAAATCAGCTGGGGACTTTAAGGGGAAAAAATTGATTTTGATGAGCTCTATAAACAAAATTTTATTCCTTTAAAAAAAATTGATATTAATGTGTTGGATTTGTATTTAATCAGTGAATTAATTTCGATGTAGTTAAATTTGTCATGTTTTACCTTCTTTTTAAGACATTTTTTTTAAATATCTGATTTTCAGATTAGATTTTATTGGTTGTTTATAAAAAATATGGATGATATCTCTGAGATATGTAAATGTAAATTGAAAATTTTAGTATTGTCTTTAATGATGAATTAATTGCAATTAAAATTTCAAATTCAATTTTATCAAGAACTTATGTGAATTAAATACACAGACAAAACAAACAACTATATTAATATCAAATTAAAAACCATATTATATTAACTTTGAATGATGATGACATTGCAAAAGGTAATAGTAATTAACAACATATAAGTGGAACAATTTATAAAATCATTATATTAACATTGTACGATTTTTGGTTTTTATATAGAAATTGAAGAGATAATCCGTGAACACAAGGGAAATGAAAATGGGGAAACATGCAAGGAGTGATGATTTATGGTTGCACGTGTTTGTGAACAATTTATCTTTTTGTGTTTTAACTTTGTTTGATGTATGCGTACTTGAATACCCAGTATTTTGTTATCTCTATTATCGTTTTGTTAAAGAATTTAAAAAACCTTATTTCCATCGGGATTTTTTGTTAAAATGTTTATTTTGAAAGTTGGTCACTTGGTCTTTGCATTCGTTTTGTTGGAAACGATGACTTGCTGAGTTCAGGGGTTAAATCTGGAAAGTGGAAGGAAAATAACAAAAATATTGTTGGAAAATGTGCACATTTGGTTAACCTATGATGTCACGTCCAGACCTATAGGACACTCAAGGGTCACACTGGTGACTGCATGTAATAAACGAGTAGTTATGCAATGGAACTCGGAGAGGGATGATTTATAACAGTTATTACAAATCAAGAAGAATTAAGTTAAGATTAACTTATTACTAGATTAGTTAAAGTAATTGATTGATATAAGTATTTGTGTATTTACTAGTTGAGTAATATCTATCTTTATATATAATAAAAGAAAATATTTTTAAAATCTCCCACATCTCTCTTTCCACGTCAATTTACGTCATAATTCGACCGCCACGTTTTCAGCCACGTATTCGATAACTGTTGCGATGTTGCTCTTCTACGGCCGGCCCATTCACCAATTTCATCTAAAAAGAAAGGTTCATCGACCAAGTTACTTCTTTCCATCAGTGTTAATTTGTCGGTAATGCTTATGCGGCCTTCACAAAGATATCTTTTCATTCCGATTCAAGTGTGTAAAATCATCCATTTGCGTAGCCTGTGAGGATATCACCAAGGTAAATCTTCAACATCCTTCACAAACTATGTTCATCCCAGTTGTGAATTAGGTCTTTTTAAGTAATCTATCAACTGATTCGAACGGAACTTCATATGTAACTAATTGGCTAGAGATTAAAAATTAGTTTCTTTTTTAACCGATTCGATAATTTCAATTGAAACATTTTATCAATTTAAAATTTCCCATAAATTCAGAATTCAAACTGGTGTCTACAAACCTCGAGTTGAATGGGTGGATTTGGTTTTGATCCATCTAACATCACATCTGCAAATTAGTGGCTCTAAAAGATGACATTTCAGTTACTGGTGAAATCAAGATTTGCTTACTTAGTAATGCAGTAAGGAATATTTAAAACTATTTGGGTATATCATGTTTGAGAAGACTACATTATCACCATCTGAGCTTATTAGCGTTAGTTTAAAACTTTTGAAGTGTCTTTGCAATGAGGATATAAAGGTTTGGGCAAATTGATAATATTAAACATAACATTTACAGAATACAAATATGAGTCTTAAATTTTATAATTCTTATATATACAACTAGTTTCAAAGCCCGCCCGATTGGGCAGGCATGCTGCGAGATATAGAATCCATAACAATGAAAATAACGCAAGAAAGCATATAGTCAAATATTGTTGAAATGATAAATAAACATTTTGTTATACATGAATAATCAGATAAAAAAAACTTAAAGACAAAATAAAACTTCTTAATATACGACGTTTGTCGTTGAGTTGATGTAGTTGTCATTGTGGTCACAACAAATAACCTTCAAGCCGTTCTTGTTCAAGAAATTAGTAAGTTTAAACAGAGTCCGAAGACTATTTTGTGTATCTTCTCGTCTCCCGGAATTAAAGAAATTATTCGTTCGTTGATAACGTCAACTATTTTGTGTGTAGTTGCGAGAATGCCTCAGTATTGAAACAGACACGGGTTCCATATGTTTTGAAACAACAATGAATGTTTCTTATATAATTAAACCAACATTTCAAAAAAAACCCATATTCATATCACATTTATGGATATAACATATGATTCTTAATCTAACAAATAGAATAAAAAATGTTATTTTTTGTGTTAGTTGTAATTGATAATGATCTTGTTAATATAGACTCTTGCTTGGCATTGTTTCACCATATTTTCAAATATTGTGAAGTTCAGCCCATTTATTTATAAATGATTTATGTCATACGTGTCAAATATTTTTTTTAAAGCTAACATGGGGCGGGTCAAATGAAATACTTCCTCCGTATTAAAATAAGTGAATCACTTTC
The DNA here is from genome assembly GCA_963853835.1 of Calendula officinalis. Lineage (NCBI taxonomy): Eukaryota > Viridiplantae > Streptophyta > Magnoliopsida > Asterales > Asteraceae > Calendula > Calendula officinalis. The sequence goes on from OY970831.1 coordinate 38,314,850, forward strand.
CTTTTTGGGGTGTATCAAAATAAGTGAATCATTTTAATAATATACCTTATTTGGTAAGTTTTTATATTTAAAATTATCTCTTTACCCTTACTTATACCGTTTTAAACATCATTAAATGTGTGGGGGCCCAGTCATTTTTGTCATCTTCATATAAAAGCAACAAAATAGTAAAAAGTGGGGGTCCCCATCCATTCTAATTACCCAATTTAATTTCACTAATATCTTATTACCTTATTTTGCCTCAAAAACGTGAACTTCAAAGTGATTCACTTATTTTTTTGATACGGGGAAGTAGTAGTTAATAGACCAAAATCTATTAGAAAAATACATACAATGTCATAAATTTGTTTTCTACACGGTTATTAGTTACTACTATTTCAAGAAAAATATTTTTGTAGTAAAAAATAACAATTACGATATATTATACTTTTTCTAAACAAAATAACAATTAGGCATATGTTTAGATGTACTAATTTATTCAAAGTTTCCTAATAAATTTTTAGTACACATTAATAAACTTCATACTTTACATATTCAAGAAACATATTAAATGCATTTTCAAGTTGTAATGGAAACTTTGAGTTAATTAATATACCTAAACATGTGCCTAGGGGGCACATGTTAGAAAAACCCATTTTATGAAGTAACTAAATATAACAATGGACATATATAATTACATAGCATGAATGCGTAAGCATGACAAATATGTAAGCAACTTAAGGTGTCCATTACCAAAAAAGGCGTTATTTAGTGCATTAATGACTTACCAAAAAAATTATTTTTTATCATAAAACCGTTATAAAATGCTCATAAATTACCAAATAATTAATTGTTGAAAACCTCCAACTATAAATGTCATAATTTTTTTTTTCCTATAATGCCATTTGAGTCACCATTTTGGACGAATCAAAATGCTATAAAATGACATGTCATCAAATGATTGCTAAAGGTCTTGCCCCATATATAGGTGGGAGATAAGAAATTATAAACTGTTACTATATAATACATACTTGAATTCACTGTACTTGCTAAATATTAACGATTCATCATTGAAAATGTTGAAGGTATAAGCAAGGGCTGATGGGAAGAAGAAAGTGATCAGATGTCAACTTTAGAGTTTAGATGGTGAAATTAGAGCAGAGGAAACCATCTAAATGATGATTTATTTTCATTTAATTCTATTGGTAAGTTCTTATCTTGATTATATAAGAAAGTTGCTATTTTTCTTTGATTTTTTTTGCTGGTGATTTGGAGACTGTGTAATAAGGTGTTTGATGAAATGTCTTGAAGATAAACTTGGTGATTGCTTTCCCATAAGAATCATAAAATGATACAGTAAGTACATACACTTTTTAACGATGAATGCAAAATTGTATAAATATCTTCTGATGCAAAAAGTGTTATGTGCCACTCTTTTTGTGATTTAAATTACTTGTGTTTCTTTTCTATTACCCGGGAAGAAAATGTTGGATGGATGTTGACATCGTGTCGATCTTTACCCAAACATTTTATTTTTCAGGTACTCGCTGTTAAGTGTTACAATGGTTCAGCTTTTGATATGGTCTTGTGGAACTATCCTTTTCGTACTTATGGAAGGATATTTACCATTTGATGAAGCAAATCTAATGGGATTGTATATAAAAGTAAGTTCAATATTTTTATTATAAAAGTAAGCAAAACCATGAATGCTTTTGAGTTGATTTCTTGGTCACAATGTACGTCAATAATGATTTAACAAAAACTATTTGCAATTACTATGAAATATATTTTTTACTCAGATTTGTTAGATAATTATTGTTTGATTGAGATTTTGAAATGCAGATATTGTAAAGAGAAACAAATTTTTCTTCTAAATTTTATTTTTGATGTAGTAATGCAAGCATTAACTTTCCAAGTAAGTGATTAATTATTCATTCTTATTGGTATTAATAACAATTTTGAATTTAGAGTTTTGACTTTTGACCTACTGTACCGTTTCCTTTCTAGGTAACTTTATTGATTTTATCTTTTTGACCGATTAGATTCAAAACATTACCCTAATCAGTTGACTCTTAAGTAATTATGTAGTTTTGTATTTAAACATTTTATCTGTTCTAATTTGTTGTTTGTTCAAAGCGTACGAGCTGCATTGCCGCCTCTTTTCAGGTGACATAATTCTAACTGAGCAACGTTTGGAAATTGAAAAAACTTAATTGATAAAGCATGCAATTGCATTTTCCATCAGGGAGCAACTTTGTGAGGTTAGGATAGGATGTTGGTGCTTTGTTTGAAGTATACATTTTCAATGTTGGGAAAATTTATGAGAAACTAAATTGTTATTATGTACGAGGCAGCATGGCCCGTGCGATGCACGGGCTTTGTTCACAATAAGGGTTATTGGTATAAGCCGCAAAGTACGAATAAAAAAAGTGTGTCAGGGGGGGATGTAAAGTAAATAAACATGAGTGTTTATATTAGTATAATACAAAACATGCTATAACACATAAGTGCCACTACAAAGATCTTCGTGCTTTGTATTTTATAAGTAGAACTATGGATAAACGATGATATCTTCAAGGGAGACCTGCAAGTTTGTAAAAAGCAATGTTTAAAAAAAAGAAATAATTATAACTGACGTGTTTGCAACACAAATATAATATATAATGAAAAATCCATATCAATTTATGTATTTCAACTAAAATGTTATTAAAATTGTAATACAATTTATGTCTTTAAAAAAAATAAACTAAAAAGATGATAAATTAATCTGTTTTTGGTTGTATTAGGTTTAATTTCCTTTTAAAAACTTTTTAATTAAACTTAAATATAAATTAATTCACCGTAAAAATTACTTTTCATATTTAATTATAAGTCCAAACACTATTATATGATTTCCAAAATCTTTTATTTGTATAATTTTATTGTTACAAAAGTGAATATGGTAAATTATGGAAAGTTAAGTATCCAAACAATTATATGTCATATTCTCTTTAGAAAATTCTTTGTATCTCAATATGATGTATGCGTCAACTATTTGATCACCAAAATCTCTATATAAAATTCTAAGTATAACTTACTCAATGAAAGATAATATGTTCCATAACTATTGTGTCTCCTCCTAACTTTTCAAGAACCTTGCATGTAAATTAAACAAACGTGAACCAATAATATGCAAATGAAAGTTATAGAGCGTAATATGCATCCCACGACCTATATTTGAAGATCTGTGGTCACCTGAGCTCTTAAATCAAATAATAAACTATAAATCCAGTTCAAATATACATCTATTCGCCAAGAGACAACATTTATAGGGGGTGCATGAAGATGTATTATATTACGCCATTTTGACTACATCCCAACTTATTAAGCCAAAGGATTCTTGTATTAAGATTAATAACGATTGTAAAAACAATGTAGTAGAGCAATTACCTTTAAATTTGCATTTATGATATTGTCACCCTATTAATCCATTGATCACCGCGACCCTTTAGATAAAGTTAAAAAACACTAAGCAAATTTAATTTTTCAAGCAACGTTGTCTGTTACAAAGATACCAGTTGCAAAAGAAAATATATTTTATAATATTACATGTTACCAAGATTAGCAATTCAGGTTATCATGTATACCCGGGTCCAAACTCCATCCAAATAGTGGTTCAACTTGTCCAGTTTCTTTAATCCGATTCCAGTCAAAGTTGTTATTAAGCAAAAATTACAAAGAGATTTGGGAAATAGATAAACAATTGACAACAAAATCACATGAAAGGAGAAGTACGGTAATGTTTGTTAGTAGGTAAAATATATAAGTAAAAATAATAATATACAGAAGCTTACCTTACTATTAGGTACTAGAAAGTTGTAATAGATAGTATAGGGGGTAAAGTGTAACATTGTATATATGTTAAGTTTTATTTAGGAAATGGTCCTAACTAACAAGGAATTAAGCCATGGTATAAATACCAAAGTGTAAGGCTTAATTCCTTAACTTTTGCACAATTATCATTTCAACATTCCAGCAATTGTTCTCTATCATCTCTCTACTTTCTCTCTCTAAAAGCCCTAATTGTTCTTCTTCATCTTTCTCACCAAAATCATCATCTAACACCATCTAATGGATTGAATCAATGAATCTATGCTTTTCAATTGGTATCAGAGCATAATTTCATCTTGAAAACGATCCAAATCCATCAATTGGTGTTAAAATCAGAAGAATCAGTGGGTTTTTGAAGGTTTTTGAAGAAAAAGGGGTTTAAGATCAAAAATCAGATTTAAGGTACTATTTCTTGTTATTATGGATTGAATAGCTTCCTTTTATTGTTATATTAAGCTTAGAATCAAGCTTGGTTTGAATCTAATCCATACTGATGAAGAATTAAGAGTTTTAGGAAAAACCATTAAAGCTTCAAAAACCCTTTAAATTCAAATTTTCGAATAGATCTAGGTTGTTTTTGGGTAATATAGTTGAAATGGATTGAAGGAAATAGTATTTGGGTCAGTTTGTGATTATATTCAAAGAATTTGGGTAAGAAATGAGCATTTTAGGATCAAATTAGTGGGGTTTTTTATAGGCTGTTCGTAAGTGTTCTGCACAAGAAACTGTTCGGCACGAGAACAGTAACAAGTTCGGCCCGAACATCATCAACAACTTCGGCCCGAACTTCAACACTAACTTCGGCCCGAACTACAACCCAACTTCGGCCCGAACTTTGTCCCAACCTCGACCCGAACTACTACCCAACTTCGGCCCGAACTTTAACCCTACTTCGGCTCGAACTTCAAACCCTACTTCGGCTCGAACTTCTTTCAATACCTCGGCCCGAACTTCTTCTGTACTTCGGCCCGAACTTCTTTTACACTTCGACCCGAACTTCTTTTGTACTTCGGCCCGAACTTCTTTTACACTTCGACCCGAACTTCTTTTGTACTTCGGCCCGAACTTCTTTTGTACTTCGGCCCGACCTTCTTTTCCAAATTTTTTTTTTGTTCGGTCGTTCTTTCTTCCAACAAGATATGACTTCCAAGGACGCCTTGTCCATTGGATCAGACACGAAACCACCTGTTCTCTACCGAGGAGAATACGATCAATGGAAGAAACGGTATCTCCATTTCATCCTGAGCCAACAAGCTGGTCCATCTATCCTTGAATCCCTTACAGCCGGACCCGCTAAGTTCTATCGTGCTGTGGCTCCAGCCCTAAACACCGAACCAGCAATACCTGGAGGTGTAATCGAAATTCCCCCGGCGGAATACACTCAAGAGCAAAAGGATAGGGCTAGGGCGGATGTGTTCGCACACTCCTACATGCTACAAGGCATAACGAATGAAATCTACAACAGCCTTGATAGCTTCAGCACGGGGAAAGAGCTTTGGGATGAGATTCAAAAGCAAATGGAGGGTACCGACCTGGGTAATAAAGCAATGATGGTTTCGACCTTAAACGCCTATGGTCAATTCAAAGCTACCCCAATGGAAGAACTAGGGCAAACGTATCTTAGATTCTGCAACATGCTCAACGATCTCCGAAAGAACAACCTCATCAAAGAGAAGCTTGAGATCAACATCAAATTCATCCAATCCCTACTACCGGAGTGGGAGATGTTTGGAAACAGTGCAATGCAGCACAAGGATTTGAGCTCCATAGATATTCATGAACTATATGAGTACCTACATCAAAACGAGCCTATGGTGAAAGGAATCGTCAAAAACAGGCAAGATATGACAGACACCTTGGCAATGTTGACCAAACAAAATCTGGCTCTTAACAAAGGTATCAACGAAGCAATGGTTGCAGCACAAACAAAAGAGGTGGTAAATGAAGAACCAGAAACTCTGATCCCAGTGGGGACACAAGATGAACTCGACTCAGTTCGTCAAGCCTTGGCTCTCATTTCCTCCTATAACAAAAAGTACTATAAGAAACCAACCAACAACAACCTTAGATCATCCTCAAATTTCAAATACAATTCCTCTTCTCAAACCCCGAACAACAAATCCTCATCTTCCTCCACCTAGCCACCTAAGAAATGTTACAATTGTGGTCTGACGGGCCATTTTGCCAAAGAATGCCAGAAGCCAAAGGTGAAGGACTCAGAATACTTTAAACGGAAAATGCTCATGGCCAAACAAGTTGAAAATGGGAAAGTTCTACTGGCTGAGGATCTACAGTGGTTGGAGGACTCTGATGATCAAGAGGAAGAGGAATGCACAGCAAGCCTGGCTCTCATGGCGAGATCTAACGAACTCAGGGCTGCACTGGGCATTCCTGAGAATGATGAAAATGAGGTACACTCTTTATTAACTGATTCAGACACTGATGAATCAGAGAATTCCTTGTTTAATGAAAAACTCTTTACTAAAATTGATGAGAAATCACATTTGACAAAACAAATAACTGATTTGGAATCTGAAAAAGGTCAACTCTTAAATGATTTGAGTGAATTAAGTCAAGATTCTCTTCAAATAACTCAAGAAAACAAGGAATTACAAAATCAGTTGTCTACGTCAAAATCTGCTTATAAATTTCAAGTTTCAGAATTACAAAATAATCTACAAAAACAAATTAATACAACGAATGCATCAAATACACAAATCCTAAAATTAAAAGATGAAAATTTAACCTTTCGTCGCCAACTTGAAACTCTTGTTCCTCAAGTAAATCAAATTAATAATTCAAATCAAAAAACACAAGAGTTACAACAACAGTTGTCAACATTTCATGCTGCTCACACCAGTGAAGTAAATCGTCTAAATCACATAATTAATACAAAAAATCTTGAAATATCAAACCTCAAAACGATGAAGACGGTCTCTAATGACAAAGACGACTCCAACCAGCTGATAAATGACTTAGCTATCCAACTCAGTCGAGAGCAAACATGGATGAAGTCGGCTGACATAAAGATGAAAGACTACCAAGATAAGTTGAAGACAGCTGATACCGAGATTCAAAAACTAAATGAACAAATCACAAACATTACAAACAATTTTAATAAGGAAATCGATGAACAATCAGCAACCATACACAGTCTTACTGTCAAGAAAGAAAATGCTGAAGAACACATCTCTAAACTAGAGCAGACGATTGTGAAAGCTGGCCACACTGAACAAACGATAAAATTAAATCAGCCAAAAGAGTTCAGATATTTCAAATCAAAAGTAGGTCTCGGCGCTGAGAACTCCCGTCCTCTGGAAAAAGCTGCTGATGTTGTTCCCACACTATACAATTACGATTACATGAACTTGGGAATATGGCAAAGCTTTCTTCATATGCCGGACGAGGAAGCAGAAATCGAGAAGTTCAACAGAGAAAAGAAGGAACACGCTCAAATCAGCTTTAACTATTCTGAATTGAATTATACATATGAAAAGAATAAAGCAAAATTTGAAAACAATGAGTACTTCCCGATTATCACTCCAGAAGAATTTTCCATCTCTGAAAATGAAGTTTTAAAACAAACAATTGAACCAAAGCTTTATGCTCCACCGTTGATTTTAGAAAAGAAAATTGTTCAACTTGAATCTGAAATTGATGAAACTCACAAAGCATTTGACAAAGAAAAGGAAAATCTTCAAACAAAAATACATAATTTAGAGGACGCCATTTTAGAATTAAAAACTACAACGAATAATGCTGTTTCCAAAAATTCTACAGCCTCTTTATTAGGGCCAGCTCCGACAAATCCTGTTCCAACCATCTTGAAGAGAAGCTCTAATCCACCTATTTTGAATCTTGCAGATGGAAGATTAGAGTCCGGAGGGAAGAAGTCCATGAAGCAACCAGAAGTCAACAGAGCCACACAGTCAAAGAAGTCTATTCAGACTGGATCCAGTATGCTTAAGAAGCCTAGTCTACTTAAGAAGTCTAGTCCACCTAAGTCTGTAGTTTCATCTTTTTCTGTTCAAAATAAATGTAATGACTCTAGACAGTTTATTTCTCCAAAAGAAGCTCATGGCATGTGTAAAAACTTTAATTTTGTGAAAACTATTTTAACAGCTTTTAGAACGGACTATGATTCTACTGTTTATCGTCCTGTCCGTTACTCTCCTGATTTTGGTGATGTGTATGTTAAAACTGACAAATATGGAACACAAAGATTTTTTGACAAAATTACAAAGAAACAGATAACTCAAACTGATAAACGTTTTTTTGTAAAACTTGATGCACCTTGCAGTATTCATAAGACCATCGTCTATCATAAATCTGGTAAACTTATAAACACATGCAGAACGTGCTATCCATATCTATGCAAATCATACGTCACTAAACCAGCAAAATCACCTCAAAAGATCTTATCATCTCCGGCTTTCAAACAACAGAAGAAATCTTCTCAAACTCCACAAACTTCTGTTTCTAACAAAAGATCAAAAGCTCAAAAGCTACCCTCAAAACAATCAAAGATACCGTCTAAACAACCACAAATTTCTGTTTCTCACTTCTCTTCTAGTCGCACATCTCCTCAGGGTAAAGCTGCACAAAAGCCAAAACCGTCAGTTCTCCCCAAATTCGACAAACCATCCATTAAAACGTCTACTCATGTGAAATATACTTGGGTTAAAAACGAAAAATCTCATTGGATTATCCAATCCTCTGAAAAATCTCTCAAATGGATCATCAAATCTGAACTGCCTCCTAGCAGTTCCCAAAAGCTCTAAATTGATCATCTCATAATATCTGCATAAAACATATGTCTCTAATCGTTCTGGACCCATACAAGATTGGGTACCTAAAATGTTTTATTTGTTTTATGTAGAATGTGTGGTACCTCGACTCGGGCTGTTCGAGGCACATGACAGGAAACAAAAATCTCCTGACCAACTTTCGTGAAAAATACATAGGAACGGTCAAATTTGGAAATGATCACTTAGCAGCCATCTTAGGTCTTGGTGATCTTATCTGCCATAACCTGATGATCAGAAATGTTGCCTTTGTCGAAGATCTCTCACATAATCTCTTCAGCATCGGAAAATTTTGTGACAAGACTCTAGAAGTAAACTTTCGCACAAAGAAGTGTGCCATTCGGACATATGACGGGGATGAACTTCTAACTGGAACTCGTGACACAAACCTCTTCACTATTGATCTTAATGACCTGAGTACAACCGAAGAAGTCTGTCTCGTGTCTAAAGCTACTGCCAATGAGTCATGGTTATGGCATCGACGTTTGTCTCATCTCAACTTTAAAACCATGAACAAACTCGTAAAAGGAGGTCATGTGTCGGGATTGCCTGATGTTGCCTTTGACAAAGATCACAAATGTTCTTCGTGTGAAAAAGGGAAAATGACCAAAAAGTCTCACAAACCTAAACCTGCTCCCAGTACTTCCAAACCTCTTGAACTTCTACATATGGACTTATGTGGTCCAATGAGCGTTCACAGTCTTGCAGGAAAACGTTATGTTTTGGTTATTGTTGATGACTACTCCAGATACACATGGGTCTATTTCTTCGTTCAAAGGATGAAGCCGCAGAGATCATTATCTCATTTATCAAGAAAACTCAAGTGAACCTGGAGTTAAACGTTCAAACAATCCGTACCGACAATGGTACTGAATTCAAGAATCGGGTCCTTGACTCTTATCTTGAATCTGCTGGCATCACCCATCAATTTTCCGCTGCACGAACTCCTCAATAGAACGGTGTTGTTGAACGATGAAACCGCACTTTAGTGGAAGCTGCTCGTACGATGCTTTCATTTTCAAAACTTCCTCTGTCATTATGGGCAGAAGCCATCAGCACCGCCTGTTTTACACAGAACCGCTCAATCATAAACAAAACATACAACAAAACTCCTTATGAGCTAATCAACAATCGAATACCAAATGTTAACTTCTTCCACATCTTTGGTAGTCGATGCTTCATCCTATCTGATAACGAGAAACTCAACAAGTTTGAAGAGAAAGCCAAGGAAGGAGTCTTTATAGGCTATTCAAAGGATTCAGCCTCATTCAGAGTATACAACCGCTCTACAAGAATGGTCAGAGAAAGTGTCAATGTCTCATTCGATGAAACATTCCTGCTTGATTCAAGCTCAACTGGCATTGAAAGACCTCTACCCACAACCTCCACTAACCATTCATCCTCTCTGAATGATCTTGAAATCCTATTCCAACACTTCCATGATGAATATCACAACGTCAGACACCCACCCCACCCCCACCTCCACCCCCACCCCCACCCCCACCCCCACCCCCACCTCCACCCCCACCCCCACCCCCACCTACACCCCCACCTCCACCCCCACCTCCGGCAGATGCTCAATCAATCACAGCTCCGGAAATCAACACTCCATCCCCAAATGAGACTCCATCACCTACCTCACCTGCTCCAAACTCACCAATACCCACATCAAGTGCAGGTCCTTCAATATCAACACAAGGAACTCAATCTTCACCAGTCAATTCCCCACCTCCATCAGATATTATCGCTCCACTGGTGATTGATTTCTCTAAATTTCATCTTCCTCGAGTCGATCCACCACCTCAGATCAATCCTCACAATACTGAAACTGCAATCATACCACATCCTGCTTTCACTGATAATTCCAACGTTAACCCTGGTCAACTCCCACTTCCTCATTCTACGAAGTGGACAAAGGAACATCCTTTGGACCAAATCATCGGAAACCCAGCCTCCTCGGTCCAAACTAGACGGGCTTCAGCGGATGAATGTCATCATGCATCATTCTTAAGCTCCACTGAACCGAAGAAAGTCTGTGAAGCGCTTTCCGATCCAGACTGGATAATTGCGATGCAGGAAGAGATTAATCAATTCGAAAGATTAAAGGTCCGGCGCTTAGTTCCTAAAACACCGGGATCATCAGTCATCGGAACTAAGTGGATTTTTAAGAACAAGAAAGATGAAAATGGAATCGTCATTCGTAACAAAGCAAGGTTGGTAGCTAAGGGTTACGCTCAACAGGAAGGCATTGATTACGAAGAAACATTTGCTCATGTTGCCCGCATAGAAGCCATTCGCATTTTCTTAGCATATGCAGCTCACAAAAACTTTACTATCTATCAGATGGATGTAAAGACTGCATTCTTAAATGGTATTCTAAAAGAGGAGGTGTTTGTTCATCAACCAGAAGGGTTTGTAAATCCCAAACATCCAGATTATGTCTATGTTCTCGACAAAGCTCTCTATGGCTTGAAACAGGCCCCTAGGGCATGGTATGATGTTCTTTCCCAGTTCTTAGTTGAAACTGGTTTTTCAAAGGGAAAAGTTGATACCACATTGTTTATCAAACGACACGGGGAGGATATCATACTAATTCAGATCTATGTCGATGACATTATCTTTGGGTCTACAAATCCAAAATATTGCAAACGTTTTTCCGATCTCATGGTAAAACGCTTTGAAATGAGCATGATGGGTGAGATGAACTTCTTTCTAGGTCTTCAAGTTCGTCAACTTCCAACTGGCATCTTCATCAATCAATCAAAGTATATCTCTGATCTGTTGAAGAAGTATCTCATGGACGATTGTAAGCCTATCGCAACACCGATGTCCACGACCGCCAAACTTAATGCTGATCTGGATGGTAAACCGGTAGATGTCACAAACTATCGGGGTATGATTGGATCACTCCTTTACTTAACGGCCAGTCGTCCGGATATCATGTTTTCAACATGCATCTGTGCTCGGTATCAGGCTGCTCCCAAAGAATCTCACTTTCTGGAAGTCAAACGAATCTTCCGTTACCTAAAAGGCACCAGAGATCTTGGTCTTTGGTATCCCAAGGAGACCTCGTTTGATCTTTCTGCCTTCTCTGATGCTGATCATGCTGGGTGCATGCTGGACAGGAAGAGTACATCTGGGGGAGTTCAATTCTTGGGAGATAAGCTAGTCAGCTGGTCATCAAGAAAGCAGAACTGCGTCTCACTATCAACCGCTGAAGCAGAATATGTTGCAGCCGCTAGCTGTCTGTCCCAGGTGATATGGATGCAATCAAAATTAAAGGACTACGGCTTTTCCTATAGCCGCATTCCTTTATATTGTGGTTCCAGAAGTGCAATTGCAATATCTTGCAATCCAGTTCAACATTCTAAAACCAAACATATCGATCTTCGATATCATTTTATCAAAGATCACGTTGAACTGGGTAATGTTGAATTGTACTTCGTATCCACCGATTTTCAATTAGCAGATTTGTTTACCAAGGCTTTGGACGAAAAACGTTTTAATTATCTTGTCTCAAAGCTTGGTATGCTAAATCTCAAAACCTAATTGTCTTCAATTCGTATTTTTCAAATTGTTAAATCGTTGCATTCTTCGTATCATCACTATGGCTTTCAAGAATCTCGTCTTGAAACTCGGTCGTCAAACAGTCGTCAACTGTCAAAGGAGCGATACCACTCATCTCATCAGTATCGGGGGAGCTGATGATGCGTTACTTAAATTTCGTCTCTCGACATTGATTAGGATTTTTTTTTCTATATTTTCACCCAATTTTTAATTTTTAACTGCTTAAATTTCCTTTTGTTTTAATTTTCGTTTAAATTAAAAAAAAAAAAAAAAAAAAAAGGGTGAAAAGTCTTCGGGCCGAACTTCCCACTGTTCAAGGCCCGAAGTACTAAGTCGGCTAAAAAGTTCGGCCCGAACTTCTGGCCAATAAAAGTCAGCCGAACTTCACTATTCTCTTTCTTCCATTTCTCGACCACACACACTTAAAACACCGGCGAAAACACACACTTATCTTCCGTTCTTCGATTCTTCACTGTCCACGCACAAATCCGTTTCAATCTGTTCTCAAATCCTTCTACAACTATTTTCGGTAAGATCTCTACCCTCAATTTGATCTGTTTCAGCCTCGTTGTACAGGAATCGATCGATTGAATGTTCGGCATTTTCTAGGGTTTCAAAATTAGGGACTAATGGTCGATCTAGGGTTCTTCTTGCTATACTATGTTATCTAGTATGTTCGATTAGTTAAACCGATCCCTATTGGCCAGTTTTTTACTGTAAATATCAATCTAGGAATGCCAGATTTGGAAAACAGTTTAGAAACCCTCGATCGTAAAAGTCTTCGGCCCGAACTACTTGAACAACTTCGGCCCGAACTACTCGTACAACTTCGGCCCGAGCTTCTTGTACAATTTCGGCCCGAACTTCTTCTACAACTTCGGCCCGAACTTCTTGTAAAACTTCTGCCCGAAGTTGTTACCCATGTTCGGCCCGAACTTCTTTTGCCCGAAGTTGTTATGGTTGTTCGGCCCGAACTTCTTTTTGATTTTTTTTTTTATTTTCTAAGTTTTTTTTTAGTATTTTATTTATAAGTATAATTTACAAATTTTTATTTATTAAATATTTTAATAAAATTAAAAAAAATTTATATTATTCTTATATTTAAATACTATATACTATTAAAATTACTTAGGACCCTCTCGTCTCGATCAGTGTGAAACATCATCGTTACATTTATTTTTTTATATAATACACTGTGCACTAACTTTACTTATCATTTTGTGCCATGTGTTCTTAGTGTCTAAACCACAGATGGCGGCACAACATATCATTGACGAGAACACCCTGGTTCCTCCATATATGCTCAAACCCATGGCGGAGAACAACCCCTACTGGGCACCGGAAGAAGAAGTCTCGTTCTCCATCAACTACCCGATTCATTCTCATGTTCTCCAACGCCATCCTCTTTATTACTCAATAAATGCCAGACCATCAGTTCCAGCGGTGTACGTACAACAGTTCTTCGTTAACCTAACACTGGTGACATCAACAACCCCACACCACTTCGAAACTATTATTGATGTACAACCAATTCAATTCACAAAAGATGATCTTTATGACATCTTCCGTTTACCTCGTGCCGATTCAAGACCACCACTCACCACCTTTGAACCTCAGCTGCCATTCCAGCAAGTGTATTACGGGATACACGATCTTGGTCTTCTCCTTCCTCGGGAATCTACTGACTTAAGAGAATTCAAAAAGAAAAATATGGCAAGAAGCTGGTCCCATGTCTTCACAATCTTCAACCGTTGCATGACAGCAAAGAAAGGTGGTCACGACAGGGCCTCAAAAGAAGTTCACCATGCCTATCATGCCATGTGCTACAACCGCCACTTTGACTATGTTGCCTACTTGTGGGAAGAATTCAAGCTCTCCAAATCAAAGGAACCGGCATTTCTGCCATACCCGAGGTTCTGGGCAATTATGATAGCACATTTCATGGAGAGATACCAAAACATTCATACCAGAGATGTTGCACGAAGATTCATACCATCGAGCGTTAATTTTCTAAGGGGCAACAGTAGTACAACTGAAGTCAATGAGGCCGCGATCCCACTCCCACTCCTTAAAATCGCAAACTTCAATCTTGATAGTGTGAACCAATACCGGGCTCTTCATTATCCTGACTGGACACCTGAAGGAGCACCTCCTACTCCAGCTCAACCAGCTGCTCCTGCACAACAAGCTGCCCCAGTACACCAACCACCAGCTCAACCACACCAACCACCACCTCAACCACGTCCTAGACGTAGACATGCTGAACAGCAACAACCACAGGCTCACCAACGTGCTACGGAGGTGCAAGTCATTCCCAACACCAACCCAGCTCCTCTCATCAAACACGGGGAGGAGGCCAACAAGAATATGAGTATGTACATGACTGGGCGATTGTTGAGTTTGATTACAATCAGGTGCTGAACGTTGAACCACTCAACCAGTGGCGAGTAGATGAGAGTGAAGACATCTTGCCCCAAAATAACCGTAAATCCAGTGAGATGACTGAAGCCGAAAAACTTGAATCTATGTGTCATCTCCAATCTATAAATTTTGAGGTTGAGAACAATAAAAATGACAACGTTCAACAGGTTCTGAGAAAAGAGGCGGACACAGTTATTGATTTACCTAGTGACCCGGAAGAAGACAACATTGTGAGGGATGCTTTTAATGAATCAACTCAACCAGCCACCTCCCCTTCAAACGATGACTCCGACACCGACAAAGCAGGGGAGGATGAACCATTTGACGTCAAAAGATATCCCTTCACCCGAGAAAATTATCACCGTTACTTCCGAAACTACGATCAACTGGTTGCCGCCAGAACTCCAGCACCGGAACCACCAACTGCCTCTCCTACACATGATGTGCCGGTATTATCATATAGCGAGAAGGGATAAAGCTAACAAACGCCGCCTAAAGATCTCCAAAGCGTGCCTCTTTCAACAAGTCAAAATGCCATTTGTTGAAGATCGCTTCTCTGCTATTTTCCAGCAGACAGAGCTGCCTGTAATTTATCAGGATTTGTACAAAGAAGTGGTACTGCCTTTCAGAGAAAAGAAAATGTATTACCTTACAATGCATTACCTTAGGGGCAAACCGATCGATACAGCAAATTCCCGATAACACAACTCCTGGAGGTAACGACCGACCATTTCTCAGGCTACTACTGGTACACCATCTTCCATATTCGCAGAGCAGATAATCAACTGTACACAATTACTGAAGGAGACTTCTATATTCTTGAACCTCGGGATATAGAATTTCTTTACAACACATTACGCTTACTTCCAGACACGCCTCATCCAATTAAAAATCATGCGAGAAATTTCGCTCAGGCTACTCTGAAGCGCTTCATGCTTGCTAAAACATTAGCTGCTCGAATGGAAGATGTGCAGATGGCTGTTGAGAGTGGTACATCAAAGGTTCACTTAGCTGCTCCTTACAGATCACTTCCCTCCGAGATTCAAACTCGGAGAACAGTTGTTCTAGGTGAACCCAACTTGGGAATGACTTACACGAACTACTTCAAAGAAAGAGTATACTTCCGTGTGTCAGACATTGCCAAGTACTGTGACGGCACATTGAACATCCTCAAGAAGAAATTGGAGAAAAAGGGGAGGCATATGAACAGAGATCCCAGCAACCCATAAAACACCTCTCTTCGAAGCAATATTGACACACTAGTCACTGCCATTAAGGAAAGACTAAGCTGGCGAATAGTGATTAGACATTTTGAGGTTCACCTGGGTGTACGAGACAGAAGAAAAATGCCTACCTACACAACTGAAGTTCCTAACATGCCACTACCTTTTGGTCAATATCATGGGCTCAGATGGCAGGACGAATCAGTTGATCGCCAAAAACCATATGAAAGACGTGGGCGGCATTAACGTTCAAATGCTGGGAGGCACTTCACCTGTTCCACAATGGCTTCTGATCAAAACGGATTCAGAACCCGCTCTCAAAAGAAAGCAACAAGCTCAATCAAGCTTCACCGCAAATACTCTCCTTCAACCCTCCGACGAGGTATAAGGTACGTCCTTCGATCTCAAAACTTGTCAATTACTTTTGTTTTGTCGAGGGGGAGAAATATTAATTCTAGGGGGAGAATTATTATTTCTAGGGGGAGAAAATTCAGAAAAACAAAAACAAAATACCCAAATAAAAAGTTTTATGTTTGTAACGTTAATCATAAGTTGTTGTAATATCCGTAAACGATCTCTTTACTAGTTCTCTAGTAAAGATTGCATCTGTTTATTACAAATTCTTTTAATTCTCGTTACTTACTACTTCAAAAGACATACCTTCCCATGGTTTGCCAGATCCGGCCACACCTTCCCAGGGAAATATTTCAGCCAACTGGTAAATGTGAGGGTTTAGGTCTAGGGTATAGTAATAGGTGAGTGCAAGGTGATGTGAAAACATGTTAAATCAAAGAAAACACACCTTATGAGTGCATCCAAACCGAAAACAAACCGGGCAACCAATTAAATAGGTGATCATTCATTCGTTGAATGTTTCACTAGACTTTACTGGCCCAGTAAAGCAAATGCACGCCACCACCAACTACTCAAATTCCTCTCAACAGGGATTTGTTTCATTTCATCAGGGGACGTAGCACAAAAGCTA
The DNA here is from genome assembly GCA_963853835.1 of Calendula officinalis. Lineage (NCBI taxonomy): Eukaryota > Viridiplantae > Streptophyta > Magnoliopsida > Asterales > Asteraceae > Calendula > Calendula officinalis. Next base: position 38,331,700 of record OY970831.1, read on the forward strand.
CTGACTACTCATTCGGAGTATGTCGGTATTGAATAATAATAACCTCCTGCCCCGGGTTAAGTCTCTTTGTATGCACAGTGTGTCTAGTTCTCACCCCCAAGAATATTTCCAATATAGGACACCTGCACTACAAACATGGATCTCCGTGAATCCATCGGAACACTCGTAGTGGCATCACAATCTGATGTTTCACGAGGATCGAGTGGAAATCCTGCTAGAGCTAAAATCACGCCAACTCTAAACGCAGGTCACACATTTGAACCAACAGTTGTGCAAACGCCTACCGATTCATACCGTGTGCTAACGGATACTCTAAGTGAGTCCGGTGTTACCTAGAATCCATGTGAAACTCCTAAAACGAAACATCTTCAAAAAACTGATTAAAATGCACATGAGCGTAATAGTCCACTCTCAAATTACTCCTATGATCTGCTAAACCCAGCATGATCTTCCCCGGAGCCACCGACAATATAGGAACTAAAAAGTGAGGGTCCCTAGGTCTAGGGGAGCAGAATCAAGTATCATGGGATCTTGATTGGGGTGCGCTGAGGTAAAAATTGAGAGGGGGTATGAAGTATGGGGTGCAAATCAGCTTATCACATGGTAAAAACAAAAACGAGGGTGTGGTTGAAAAAATGAAAAAGTGAGTTGAGTGAGGAGCGTGTGTGAAAGGGTTAAAAGAAAACGGAAAACCCTCCCTAAACTGAACAAATGACCGGGTAACCTCATCTATATCAGATTGCATATGTTGCTTTCTGATTAAGACATCATGGACCCAGTGATGCAATGCACAACCCCCACTGACCACTCAAGTACAAAAAGTACTTGTTTCAAAATCACGGAGATAACCACATCCACTATCGACATCTCATTTGGAGATTGTTGATATTGAAAAAGAGGACCCACCTCCAGTCCTCGCCTTCGTTTGTCCACATATAGAGTCTAGAACTGAATTAATTTTCTCTAGGACACATGCACTCTACCAAGCATATCTTTGAGATATTGTCGGAACATTCGTAGTGATACCAAAATTATTGGTATTCCACGATGATTGAATGGAAATCCTACCAGTGCTAACATCAATGCCAACACTGAACGTAGGTCACACAATTTCTGTAACTGTTGTGCTAACAGGCAATCTGTGTGATCCTGGGTTACCCTGATACATTCTTGTGCGAAGATCGGACGACCGTACTCCATTCTTATCAACAACGGTCACTATGTCTGATAGAAAATCTGATGACTGTACTTCAATTTTATCAACAACAGTCAATAAATCAGATAAGGGATTCTATGACCGTACTCCAACATTATCAACAACGGTCAGAAAATCCACAACATATCAACATTCCGCACTGCTTCAACTTCAACAAACATCAGGAACCAAGGATCTGCAGCAAATCGACAAACGCCACAACTTCAAGAAAGGACTTCCACTGCTAACCGCTCTATCTATGGGTCTACATTCAGTCGATTTGCATGAAGTCTTCTGGAATACTTTATATTGGTTGAAAAGCCGATTAAAAGTATGTCTGTCACTGATGATTAAAGGCTGATGCTGTTTTATCAACATAACTACTCAACGGTTCAATTCTCAGCTCCAGCCTTACAAACACAGAAGTCTTCAAAGATATGCAACCTAGTCTACTATTACAAAGGGGGAGATTGTTAGGTACTAGAAAGTTGTAATAGATAGTCTAGGGGGTAAAGTGTAACATTGTATATATGTTAAGTTTTATTTAGGAAATGGTCCTAACTAACAAAGAATTAAGCCATGGTATAAATACCAAAGTGTAAGGCTTAATTCCTTAACTTTTGCACAATTATCATTTCAACATTCCAGCAATTGTTCTCTACCATCTCTCTACTTTCTCTTCTAAAAGCCCTAATTGTTCTTCTTCATCTTTCTCACCAAAATCATCATCTAACACCATCTAATGGATTGAATCAATGAATCTATGCTTTTCACTTACACACATGAAAAATGTAACTTTATCATCAATAATTTTGTTAAAGTAGTTGTTGTAATCCCCAAAGACTGACCAACAACAAAGACTTCAGAAACACCAATCATACTCACATCCATTGCCAAATTGTTGTAGATTTTAGCCACCTAAATTGACAATAGTAATGGTTTTAAATGCATTAGTTTTGCAACTAAATGCATGAATTCGTTTTGCAATTCATGCTTTTAAACTGAATACATAAATTCGATGACGGTTTCGAATTTAAATGGTTTTTCTATTGCCATGATGTGTTAAACGGTTCATTATTAGTTTTTGTATTAAACGTATACATTTAATTTTGTATTAAATGCATGAATTTGATGATTCATATTCACATGTAACTGTCAAATGGATGAATTTGATTAATTAATTTCATAAATGGTAATTATGTATGTGGACGATTGAATCAAATTCGAATTTGATACATGATTGTAATTAATATTGTGTTATTAATATGGTAATTAAGTCTACATCAATAATGAAACTCATTTTTTATGTTAATATAGATTTTTATGTTAATATAGATGTTTTGACCCATTAAATATAAATAAAGTCACCCTTAATCATAAACCCTCATGTCTATATTATTAGTAACATTCAATTATACCATTCCTTTCTTTTTATCAAATTTTGCATTTCAACCCTCTTTTTTAGGGCGTTGCTGTCATTTGATATAAAATTGCTTTAAATGGATAAAAATTGTTCTGTAAGAATCACCTCCCATAGGAAAAATGTGGTCATCAGCCAGCTCGTATGGTTGTGCAAATGGCAAAAGCATGCATTTTGATATTTGTCTTTTTCTGATATGATCCATGGAAAAGGTGCTCAAAATGTTAGTAACTGTAAAAGACTTGAAGAAGCAAATGCTTCACCAATATTAAAGTTAATTACTCAAGCAAAGGTGTAATTGCGTTTCATTTCTTTTTTCTTCTTTATGAATTAGTGCAAGTCCATGAAAAAGGTGCTCAAAACGGGTCGTGCTGAGCCAAAACAAAGTTGTAATTATCGTTTAAACTTTAGAAAGAAGCGGTTGACAACGTTATTAGCATACATACTTACATATATGTAAGGAATCCCTTTTAATGATTTAAATTCCATGTTTTAGTTTTCATCTTTGACCTCCAAAAGCTTACACTTTTATATCTTGACTATTAAAGAAATATAAATAAGGGGCAATCAAAAAAGGTAATGAATTGTCTGATTTGTATATTGTTATCTTGTCCATTGTAAACTTGATGAGGTTAGTAGGATTACCCTATGTATATATAGGTAATTCCCCAAAACCTAAATATTGATGGACTTTTATACTCACGAGCCCACGTCACAATTGGATCCGCCACTAATGATGGCCCACGTCACAGTTTTGATCCACTACTAATGAGCGCCTGTCAAGTTATCACCGTCTATCAGGATTGTCAGCGCCTGTCATTGAAAGCGCGAGTCTGATTCCCGTCATAATGGCGCGCTTCATGACTGCTTTATTGCCGTCATAATAGTAGGGCGTTGCACGATCATCTAGGTAGCTCAAGCGATCATCGTTAATGGGCCAACGTTCCATATACTTGAGACTAGCCATATAAATACATGGCCTAACTCATTGTCGAAGGACATCACACAGAAATACACAGAGTTCATATACTCTCACTTACACTCGTACTCAACCTTGATCACCCTAGGTTCGCCAAGAACTTGTTGGGTTTGCACTATCACAGGAGATCCAAGGTTGACGTCGCCTAATCTTTGTGTTTGACAATCGTTGCTCGAACATTGGCGCCATCCGTGGGACTCGTTTTTTAAACGGCGTTTCATTTTTCCAAACTTTCTTTTTATTTCTCAGTAATCAATCGTTTCTGGCAACACATCCATTGCAGATCACTTCTTCAGCGCCAGCAATAACCACTACCGTGAGTACCACGGCACCGGAAGCAGTGATGACCTCGCCTATTCGTACCCCAGTGCTGGAACCATACGTCGATTCTGAGTGGACACTGTCGGATGTAAGGTCGGATGTAAGGTCGACACGAGGTTATTCCTCTTTCACAAGTCCCCTTTTTTCCACAATGCTGGCTGGAACAAGTTCGTTTACCCCACCACGAGGTTATTCCACTTTCACCGGTCCCTTTTTTTCCGCTGGAACAAGTTCGTTTACCTCACCACCGCCAGCGACACCCATCCCTCCATTTCAACCTCTTTTGTCCCACGGGACAAGCTCTCAGGCGGGTGGCGCGGAACAGGTCGCACAGCCTGTTTCAAACTTTCCACATACAGCTACTCAAGGGGTTGGGGGGGTCCAATTGTGGAGTTGCTTAGAAGGATAGCTCAGAGTAATCAACCACCACCACCGCCTCCTCCACCACCTACTTCATCGGACCTGTTGTCTCAGTTGGTGGCGGCGTTGCGCCCAGCCCCGCAGCCAACGCTTGTCCAACCAGCGGATCCGTTGTCGCAATTATTGGAGCAGTTAAGGCAACCACCCATTCACACCCTACCACCTCATCCACCACAGGACGCACCTAATGACATGCTGCGCGTGTTGCAGGCACTAGTGGCAGCAGCCGCGCCACCCCGAGCAGCCACTATGCCTTTGTCGGTGGTTAGTTCGAAGTTCTGTGATTGGGTGGCCAGATTCCCACTCCCAGATAAGCAAAAAGTTCCGACCATCGTTGGTACTTACGACGATACACGAGATCCCGATGACCATCTTGCTCTTTTTGAGCAGGCCATTATGACAGAAAAATGGTTAGACCCAGTCGCCAGTCACATGTTCCCTGGCACGTTGCAGGGTTTTGCTCGTGATTGCTTTGCCGACTTACCGGACAGGAGCATTCAAGACTTTGCAGATCTAAAGGCTAAATTTGTGTCTCATTTTGTACAGCAAAAGAAGCAGCAGAGAACTCATATCGAAGCGCATTTGCTGCGACAAAGGGAAGGCGAGGGGTTACGCGACTTCATTCAGCGTTACACGCAGGAGTGCCAGAAAATTGCCGCGTTACCCGAAAGTCAGCAAATTTCGGGTTTTACCCTCTCTTTGCTCCCAGGGCAACTGCAAGAGAAGCTGATTAAGCGAACTTCGGTGACTTTCAAGGAAGCCACTGACCGAGCATATGATTTCCTCAGATCCAAGGAAACTGTTACTCTAACAAGGGGAGTTCTCAACAGGAGAGACAAATGGGGGAGCTCGTCAAGTGCTAGACCTGACAATCGCCAGGACACCAGGCAGGATAGCAGATGAGACAACCGCAGAGATTTCAAGCGAGTTGACAGAAGTCGCAGGAGGCCTACTCCCTATGATCGTGGTACAGGTCCCAATCTGAGTAAAAGTCCAAGCGAGATATTGAAGACAGAGCTGGTCGGGTCATCTTTCAAAGCACCTCCTCAGATGTTGCACAAGTCTGGAAAGAAAAATATGAACAAACGCTGTGATTTCCATGAAGATTATGGTCATGATACCAATGCATGTCGGGAGCTACAGGCTGAAATCAAGCGTGCGTTTGAGGAGGGGAAATTAGAACATCTCGTAATAGGGGCAAGACAACAGGCAGCAAAAAATCCGGCAAAAAAGACTTATAGCTGGCAGAAGAAGGGAGACAAGGGTGATCATCCTGGACCGCCTGATGGCCAAGTGCTCATGGTTCAAGGCGAGACTTCGTCTAAGAGAAAGGCGGCGGTCCTCCAGAGCTGGATGATGGTTCCTATTTCATTTCCCCCCGTAGCAGCTACTTCCAATAATCCTGTTGTCATTAAGATCCGATTGTCCAATTATGAGATTAACAAATCTTATGTTGATACAGGCTGTTCTACTGACATAGTGTTTGAGCATTGTTTCAGGAAGTTACCCCAAAAAGTTAAGGACACAAAACGACCAGTGCAGGCGCCGTTGGTCGGTTTTTCTGGAGAAACACACTGGCCTGTGGGAGAAATAACTTTACCGATGATGATGGGCGAATACCCACAGTATAGGGTTGAAATGGTGGACTTTGCCATTGTCAACGCCCCTTCAGAATACAACGTTCTTCTTGGCAGACCATCGCTAGAGAAGTACAAGGCTATACCTTCCACTATTCACGGCATGGTGAAATTTCCTACTCCATCGGGAGTTGCTACTGTCAGGGGGCAGATGTCACGGCCACAGGAATGCAAGCAGACCGAAAAGGCAAAGCAAAGCACCGAGCAGGCTACGCAGGCGGAGGTCACGGAAGCTTCAGAAACCAAGGTAGTACTCAATGCCAATTTTCCTGATCAACCTGTCATTATTGGCTCACAATTACCTTCGTAGATAAAAAACGAACTCATTAGTTTGTTAAAATCCAACCTCGATGTTTTCGCATGGCAGACATCTGATATGACAGGTGTCCCTAGGAGTTTTGTCGAGCACGCTCTAAATGCCAATCCAAACATTGTCCCAATCAAGCAGAAAAAACGCGGGCTTGCGCTTGATCGCAGCAAAGTCGCATGTGAACAAGTCAACCAAATGGTGGAAAGTGGAATCTAACCCGGTCATGGTCAAGAAAGGTGATGGTTCGTGGCGGTTATGTGTCGACTTCAAAGATATCAATAAAGCATGTCCAAAGGATAACTACCCGCTGCCAGAGATTGACTGGAAGGTAGAATCCTTGGATGGCTTCCAGCTAAAATGTTTCTTGGACGCTTACAAAGGTTATCACCAGATCCACATGAAGCGTAGTGACGAGGATAAGACAGCTTTCCATACAGACCAGGGCATCTACTGTTTTCAAAAAATGCCATTTGGTCTAAAAAATGCAGGCGCAACTTACCAGCGCTTGATTGATCAGGCGTTCAAGGATCAGATTGGACGAAATGTGGAAGCTTATGTCGATGACATTGTCATCAAAAGCAAAGCGGAGGATATCATGTTGGCAGATATACAAGAAACTTTTGAGGCACTCCGGAAGATCAACATGAAGCTTAACCCTTCCAAATGCAGCTTTGGCATGGAAGAAGGCAAGTTCCTAGGGCACATCATCACGCGGGGTATTAAAGCTAATCCCAAGAAAATACAGGCCGTCTTGGACATGGTCTCCCCATCCACCAAAAAGCAAGTACAAAGCTTGAATGGCAAGCTAGCAGCACTCAGCCGCTTCCTCTCAAAGGCAGCGGATCGGTCTCTACCATTTTTCCAAACTTTGAAAGGCTGCATAAAGAAGCAAGACTTTTCATGGACACCTGAAGCTGAATCCACATTTCAAGAGCTAAAGCAGTTTTTGGCCACCCTTCCTATGCTCACAGCCCCTATACCAGGAGAGACATTGGTGGTATACCTGGCTGCTTGTAGGGACTGTGTTAGCGCAGTTCTAATGGCGCAGCGTGGGCCTACCCAAATGCCAGTTTATTTTATTAGCCGGGTGTTGAAGGGTCCAAAAATAAATTACCCGTGCTTGGAAAAATTAGCCCTTGCTTTGGTACATGCAGCTAGGCGTTTGAGGCGTTACTTCCAGGCTCACCCTATTCATGTCTTAACAGACAAACCAATCAAGCACGTACTAGGAAAGCCTGAGGTGTCAGGACGGTTGGCTAAGTGGGCAGTGGAATTGGGGGAGCATGAGATCTCTTTTCATCCAAGAACTTCTATGAAAGGTCAGATCTTGGCTAATTTCCTTGCCGAGATAGACGGAGAAGAAAAGGAAATGCAAGTGCAGGAGGAGGAAGATACCCCGTGGACACTTTTCACTGACGGTGCCTCTAACTTGGAGGGTTCCGGAGCTGGTTTAATCCTTACAGACCCCAATAAAAATTAGTATACTTATGCCCTTAAGTTCGAGTTTCCGACGACTAATAATGAAGCAGAGTATGAAGCTTTGTTAGCAGGCTTGAAAATCGCCAGGAAAATGGGGGTGAAAAGTATATCTGTATTTGTAGATTCACAGCTTGTTGCCAACCAAGTCAGTGGAGAGTTCGTTGCGAACCAAACCTCCATGCAGCTTTACTTACAAGAAGCCAAAAAGGTGATCTCAGAGTTCACGAAATTTACCATTGAGCAAGTGCCCAGAAATCGCAACAAGTTAGCTGACGCACTAAGCAAGTTGGCTTCGTCCGCCTTTGCCCATCTTAAAAAAGAATTACTGGTGGAGATCTTGACAGAAAAGTCCATTGCGAGACCAAAGGAGGTTACCACTGTTACGGAAGAGGAATGTTGGATGACTCCGATCTAAAATTTCCTCAAACATGATGTACTACCGGCTGATCCACAGCTAGCAAGAAAAATTCGTATGAAGTCACCAATGTACACGTTGGTTGACGACTGCCTGTTTCACAAATCTTATCTGGGGCCACATCTGCGTTGTGTTGGTCCAACACAGGCTAAGAGTATCATTGAAGCTGTACATAGCGGCACATGCTCCCTCCACGCCGGTCCACGCTCTGTCACTGGTAAAATCATGAGATTGGGATACTTTTGGCCAACGATGCATCAAGATGCAAAAGAGGAAATCGAAAAGTGCACAGCCTGTCAGCAACATGCTTCTGTCGCCAAAATGCCAAAGCAAGATCTCATTCCTGTTACCACTGCATAGCCATTTTACAAGTGGGGGATCGACATTGTTGGGCCATTTCCACCAGGAGTTGGCAATGTCAAGTTTCTCATTGTTGCTGTCGACTACTTTACAAAGTGGATAGAGGCAAAACCCTTGGCAACTATCACTGGGAAGCGAGTTATCAATTTTGTATGGGAACACATAGTTTGCAGGTTTGGGGTACCGCATGTCATGGTGAGCGATAATGGCAAGCAGTTTGCGGAAGGATCGTTCAAGGCTTGGTGCTCTGACATGAACATACAACAGACATTCACGTCAGTAGCACATCCTCAAGCCAATGGCCAAGTCGAGGTCATGAACAAAGCCATCGTGAAAGCAATCAAAGCAAAACTGGGCCGACGCAAAACTGCATGGGTAGATCTATTACCAGGTATCCTTTGGGCTCATCGAACCACCCTAAGTACAACTATGTCTGAAACACCTTTCAGCTTGGTTTATGGTACGGAAGCAGTCATTCCTCCAGAGCTTACTCATCCGACACAAAGGGTTATGGACTTCCACCCTGAAGAGAATGAGGAAGCGCTACGTGAAAACTTAAACATCATAGAAGAGTGTAGGGAGATCGCTCTCATCAAACAGGCCGCCAGCCACATGCAAATGGCCAAATATTACAATCAGCGAGTCCGTCCTCTCTCTTTTCAGCCAGGCGATCTGGTATGGAGGAAGACCCTTATCGCGTACTTCATGCTAATGGCAATGGGTCTTACACCTTGTCAGACATGGACGGACAAGCTATGCCTAGGACATGGAATGTTATGAACTTGAAGAAGTGTTATGTTTAATAATTTGGTTTGATCATGTATCCCAACTTTTATTCAATAAAATCGCTACGATAGCACTTCTTATTATGTACAATGTTACACCACATGCATGCACAAATGACATAGTCAAGAACAGCGTTCAATATAAATTATACCAAGTCACACAAACAACCTTTGCTTGGTCTATACACATGCATTCAATTTCATCTTTTGATCAACTTGATAAAAGATAAGCACTTCCTATTCGGAAGTGACATCCTCGCGAGTAAAACATTTTTTCACCGGTTAACCAACATATACATACATAATTTCTATAGCAAAGTACACGCATAGAATGAAACCACGTAATTTCAAATCGTAAGAAATTTCACAAAATTATTCAAAGGCTAGAAAGCAATAATCCAATCACAAAAAACAACCAAGTCACAAAGTCATAACGTATCATATGCATGAATAAACAAACTAAGGCTGTGGCTTCGCCGACAATAAGGCAATAATAGCTGGAAGTGACAACTCCAAATCTTGCACCAGGGTAGTCATAATGGGAAAGGCCCTGGCTGCAAATTTCTCACTCGCACGCGTCATGTTACTGTGGGTTGCAGGGTCCAAAAAAGGCAAGCTCTCGGGCGCAATATTTGGGAGTGCATCCTTCACTTTTTTGCTGGCCAGATGTCTCCCAAACATATCAGAGGCACGGTTAAAGTCGTTAAGGACATTCGCAACATCAGGATGTTTAAGCATCAAATCAAATAACTGAGGCAATGCAGCAACTAGATCTTTCCTCATCTGCATGGTCGCCTCGCGTTCTTCACTCATCTTGACCATCGCTTGCCTCATAGTCTCCAGCTCAACATCTTTTTCAATTACTTGTTTCTCTTTTTGAGCCAGCTGCTCATCACGGGTACACAGGGTTGCTGACATCTCCTGTTTTTCTCTTTCAGCCTTAGACAACATGACCCCCTGTTGGGATATTTTCTCCCTAAGTATGCGCACTTTCTCTTGACAACGACTAGTTGTAGTCTGCTCCAGCACTAGACCTTTCTTTAGAGAGGTAATCTCATCTTTGCTATTATCAACTTGCGCCTGCAACTCGGTGCACGACCTCTTTAAGTTCCCATGCTCATTGCTTACAAGCTGTCGGACATAGTCCTTAAAGCAGTTGGACATATTTATATCTGCTGCATCGATTACACCCTCGCTAGCTGACATAGGCAGGGTAGTACGGGGCAAAACGGAAGACTGTGTGATGCCAAAATTTTGGCTCGATGCTAACCTGGGGGATCCAAAAGGAGCGCTGATCATTCCAAACATACTACCGGTTGCACCAATTGTGGCGTTTGCTCCAAATGATCCAGTATTACCCCCGCGATTTACCAAAGTAGCATTTGGGGGAAGATTAGAGGGGAAAGTCACTTTTGGCACCTTTGGCAAAGGGATGTCATCATCGCTTACATCTAGACTCACCGCCCTTTTTCCAAGTCCTAACATATCTCGGCCATCCAATCTGGGATCTGGAGTTGACGTCGCCCCCAGGTAATCGAAGTCCCCTGCATATTCACAATAAGATTGTTAAGTAACAGGTAATACGTAGGCAACCACTATAATTATAGTGTTACATGTTTCATCTTCATTGTCACTCTCCGCAATGGTCAGTGACTTTTCTTTATCAGTGGCACATGTGAAACATAAAGCATACGCTTACCTTTTATCATAGTAAATACCTATGTGTAGAGGTTGGACAATTACCTGGTGTCGAGTTTGATGTCACCTCGTTGGTCGAGATCGTGTTTATCCCAGAATTAACATGCGAAGTGGCACCAGTTTCTTGTTCACCAAGGTCAGCAGGATGACTTTCAACCTCGTAATTCATAAAGGCAGGATCTCCCTCCATGAAATCGATCAAGCTCATGGCTGCAGGAAACGTACAATGAGTCAGTACATGTAAAGAGATAATATAAAAGCATGATGGTATAATGACAAGAACCCACGTTTCCCGGTCTCCGAGTCCACTATCACAGGCTTCATCCCTTCAGCCCAATAATCCGAAATACCAGCTAACACCAAGGCACCTTCCTCATAAACTCGAAATACAATTGACTTTCGTAAAATTTGCTTGCACAGCCTTCCGCTTTGAGGCGTCAGGGCTGGAGCATCGTTTAACGATTTGTCAAACTCAGTTCTCCATTTAAACAAGTTACTAGCCCAAATATTTCTGAACGCAGCATCCACAAACACATACTTATATCTCCAATTCCTATGACTCGAAAAACACTCCCGAATAAATTTTTTCTTTCTATCTTTTAACTCTATCGAATACCAATCATGAGATTTCATCAACTTATAACACGCCCTAAACAAGGGTACTGACAGTTTTATTCCCATTGCCACCAATAACATCTCAAATGTCGTGATTTTTGATACAGCTACTGGGTGTAACTGTGCAAACCCCAACTTGAATTAGTTCAAAACACTCAAATAAAAAGCGGTGGCCGGGTATCTAAAATTGGAGTGGGAAAGGTAATGGATATAGAGGGTTACTTTTCCTTTCGGAGGGGAATGGGCTCGTTGGTTTGGTGTTGGTACAATAGCATTGTATTTCCTAAGGAATGGATACTCATCCATAAGTTTTGTTAGCATTTTGTCATTAATTGTGCTAGGGCTCTGAGCAACTGATGGGGCTTCCACCACAATCGCATCTGACACTGGCTCTCCCATGTTAAAACAACGACAACTACTATACGCCTAATAAATAACTAGGGGTATAAAATAACCAGGGATAGCCAGGGATGTAAACAAAGCAAAGTAATGGAAACGCAAATACGTACCTGTAAGGTGACGAGTAACCCAGTTAAACCTGCAGCAAGACATACAACAGTTAGGAAGGAAATAATTATTTTCAAGCGTACAAAGTAGGCTAAACCCTAACAAGTTCGAGCTAGGCTAAACCCTAATCCGGACTAAGTCTAAACCACCGGCTCCCAACTATTGTCGACCCGTAAACCCTAAGCCGGCCGTAAACCGCCTACCGCCGGCCCAATCATACCGCCGGTCTACCCAAAAAAAAAAAAAAACCGCCGGTCTAACCCTACAACTGCCGGTTCACTTAGGCTAAACCCTAAGTCGCGGTCACCAGGCTAAACCCTAAAGCCGCCGGTCACCTAGCCGCTACGACTACGATCGTAAATCGCCGGTCTGTTCCGGTCCGTAAATCGCGCCGGTTCATAAACCGCCGGTATCCTCTTGTACCCCAGATAGCCGCCGGTCAACGGCCTAAACCGCCGGTCTGTTGCCGTTGGTCATGCCCCCTGAATTGCGGCCGCCGGTCCTGCCACTGCCCCGCCTGTCTCGCTCGTCGACGCCGCCGGTCCACGGCTGGCCGCCGGCTTGGGCCGCTGTTGCCGTCTCTCCGCCGCCGGTCTCCCTGCAAGCGTCGCTACCCTTCTACTGCCAGTCTGCACCACCCGACGGTCTGCCTGAGACGGACTGTTTTGCGCCTGCCCTCGTCAAGCGACCGCCGATCTGCATCGTTAGCCAGGCTGTCTGCCCTGCGACGCGAACTCTGCTTTGCGACCGCCGGTAAGTTGCGCCGCCATCGGACTGCCTTGAGCAACCGATACGCTCGGAAAAAAAAACAACTTACGAAGTGATGGTAGTTACGACTCGCAAACCGTTGTTTTGGCAAATCTTAACTCGGGGGCATGATGAGGTTAGTAGGATTACCCTATGTATATATAGGTAATTCCCCAAAACCTAAATATTGATGGGCTTTTATACTCACGAGCCCACGTCACAATTGGATCCGCCACTAATGATGGCCCACGCCACAGTTTGGATCCACTACTAATGAGCGCCTGTCAAGTTATCACCGTCTGTCAGGATTGTCAGCGCCTGTCAATGAAAGCGCGAGTCTGATTCCCGTCATAATGGCGCGCTTCATGACTGCTTTATTGCCGTCATAATAGTAGGGCGTTGCACGATCATCTAGGTAGCTCAATCGATCATCGTTAATGGGCCAACGTTCCATATACTTGAGACTAGCCATATAAATACATGGCCTAACTCATTGTCGAAGGACATCACACAGAAATACACAGAGTTCATATACTCTCACTTACACTCGTACTCAACCTTGATCACCCTAGGTTCGCCAAGAACTTGTCGGGTTTGCACTATCACAGGAGATCCAAGGTTGACGTCGCCTAATGTTTGTGTTTGACAATCGTTGCTCGAACAAAACTGTTATCTGATTTGTGTTTTTTGCATGATGCTGTCAAAGAAATGGGTAAAATAAAGTGGTCAAATCGAGTTTGTAAGTAAAGTGGTCAAATTGAGTATGTACTTGCCGTAAATTTTCTGAGAAAATAAATATGTAAATGTATTTTGTTACATTTAAAATTTTTTACTTATAGTGATGAATTTATGGAGCTTTTTTATATGTTATTACTAAATTTGTAATCTATATAGTTGATGTACTGGGAAAAAAAATATTTGTTTTAATTACGAAATTATTTCAAATGTACAAAATTTTTAATAACTAAAGTATTATTATATAAGTAAAATATTATGAAGAATTTTATAAGCCACCCGTGATATATCACGGGTTATAAGCTATTATTATATACTAGCAGGGTACCCGCGCAATGCGGCGGCGGGTACCCGTAACTATATTTCAAAGTGACTATAGTAACGGTGGTGGTGGCAATAGCGATGGTGATGAGTGGTGGTGCGTAGTGATGGTAGGTGCCGACATTAGTGATGGTCAAATGTAGTGATGGTGGGTGCCGACATTGGTAAGAGTTGATGATTTACACCATCGTATATTTAATGTTATTGGGATAAATGGTTATAATAACAGACTAATGTATTAAGTGTGAGTGGTTTGAAATAAAGTGTAATGTATAGCAAGTGGTTAACACATAGTGATAACTTAGGAGAGGTCCTGGGTTCGAATCTTATAAGCCGCGATTTTTTTTTAAGGTAAAGAACTAACTAACAAAAGTGGAAAGGTCCTTAAAATTAAGTTTAAGGAGCTCCTTAAACTTTCTTAATGTGGTAGGCCTAAATACTTTATATAGTAGTAAGATATATATATATATAATAAAAGAGTGTTTTTTTTGAATTTAAAGCCACTTGGCATCTTTTGCCAACTCACTAATGACGTAATAAGTCCGGCTCAGCTTTAAAGCCAGCTAATCAGTCGACGTATGCAGTGTGTCTTTGTTAACCTTTATGAGCATTGAAGAATTCCTCTAATGAAGCCACAAATTCAGCAAGCCATTCATCTTCCTCTTCATGAAGCTTTGGTTTCAACTTCTCCAATATTTTCCTCAAATTCCTCAAATTCAAACCCGTTACTAAAAATCCCCTAATCTCCCTTTCCACTATGAACCCTTCCAAAATCGTCAATCCTGGATGCTCATCCTCATAGACTCGGTCAACTTCATGTAAGTTTATGGATGTATATGTGTTTTATAATTGGCGACTTTAAATTCCTCCATTGTTTTCACAAAATGTGTTGATTTCTAACCCTACTGTTGTGAACACTGGCTATGTTATTCCTTTTTCTGTTCAAATCGAATTCATCTATGTAACTGGTAAACTATATTGTTAACAACTCAATTATAAATGCAATCGAGGTTTATTTTTTGTTATTTATTGTTATTTTTGGTTGCAGAGGTTGGTTTATGGTTGTGATGCTTAAGGAACGATTGTATTGGTTTTTATGATTTTATTGAGGATGCATTAAGAGGTACGGGTGTTTATCAGAAAGCTAACTTGTAGATAAAAAATGGTAACTGCTGCACACGTTTTTGAGAAAACAAAACCCAAATTCTCAATGTAATTGATGAACTTTTTTACACATTGGTTAATATTTACTCGTGAAAATTCAGTGGTTTGAAATTTAATGTTTCTGTATTAGTTTGGTACCACTATTCAAGTTTTAACTCAATTTAAAAAATTAGGTTATTGAATTCGGTTTCGAGTTTAAAATATTGTTTATTCAAACTTCAATCCGTCTTCAAGAAAGACAAGAATTTGGTGAGGTTTGAGAAAATAGAATTGATTTGGTTTTAGTAACCCGAAATCCAAACACACCCCTTCAACGTACTACTTCTACACTCATATTTGTTTGCTACTGCTCTGTTGTTCCTTTATTCGTTTAATTCCAAAATCGAATTCATCTATGTTTTAAAATTAATATGTATAGCAAATAATGATGAACATGATATTAGAGATTATGATCCACCTACAAATGCTTTGTTTAACCTTTCTAGACATGGAGTTTGTATATGGTATTTTTAGCATTATTCCGTTTGTTACTAATCACGACCTTTTAATGCTAAGGCTATATGATGTACATTAGTTAATATTGGGCGCCAGGATCTCGTGGAGGGAAGAATAACATATTTAAAATTTACAAATTTTTTAACCTAATAAAATTGTCATATTTTCTGGAAGGGGCCTTGTGTTGCAAGCACAACAATTGGACACGGGAACACAATACTACGTCTTGGAAAATTAATAAGGTAGGTAAATCAGATTATTCAGCAAACTTTAATCCACAATTCTATGAGAATCTATTGTTATGAACGAAAAGCGGATGTTTCTCTTCTAATTTGTAGGTTAAAACAACCATTCCTACTAAGCATAAGAAAGTCCTATTTATTCTCGAGTTTTATGTATATTAAGAAAGTTCTTAACGAGTTAATAAATTGACTAAATCAGTTAATTCCGTATTAAAACCGATTTGTTCTTAATATGGCAATATTAATCATCAATTGGCGGGTTACCAATTTACCATCACATAAAGTCGATTTGAAAACATCTCGGTTAAAATAGCAGTAAATTAAACATTTCATTTAATTTAATTTCGGTTACGAAATATTATTAAGAACATATATAAGACAAACATTGTCGTTACATTTTTGGTGTATTCGAAAAGTCTTCTCTAAACAATTGCATTTTTTTTTTTTCAAATGATATGATTCCTCTGTTTTTGTTTTTGTTTATGGGTTTTTCTTGATATTGTTAATATTCGGGCTAATTATTTAAGTTAGTTGCAGACTTGCAGTGGTTAATAAAAGTTTGAGCTAAATCTACTGTTTTCTTTTTCTCTGCATATGTTTATATACTAGCTTCAAAGCCCGCCCGATTGGGCGGGCATGCTTCGAGAAAGATATAGGAAAATAACAAAATAGTGATATTGTTGAAATAACATAACAATCAGTGATGATATAGGGTCAACTACATGATATAAGGTCAAAAAACTCTAAATTTTGAATTACTTACAAAGCAGTGATGATATCATGTTTCACCAAGAAAAATGCTTACCCCACACATGGTATAAGAAAAAAAGAGTGTTTGTTTTTACATATACATTTTCCTGTTTTTTCATAAAATTTTGTTTTTGTTTTTACATAGTGATTTTTCTAAAGAATGGGTCAATATAGGCATATAATATATTTTTCATTAGGGGTGAATATGGTACGGTACCATATATATTTTCTTCATACCGTGTACCGTACCAACTATAATTGGTACACTGATTTAGCTACAAATACCATACCAAGTTTACTTGGTACCAATTTATTTGGCTACCAACAATCGTGGTTGGTACAAATTGGTAATGGTATATACCAACATCACAAACTTATATAAAATGAAAAAAATTAATAACAAAAGAACAATAATATTTTATCATTATCGACCAGTTAAACATATTAACAAGTTTTCCGAGCACGGAAACAAAATAAGCAAAATGATATAATATGTTACGTGCTATATAAACATGATTTAGTACGATAAAATAACAAAAGATGTGGATATCTTGTCGTAACTGGAGTCTTTGGCAAATAGTTGGTAGTTTGGTACAGTATATTTAACTAAAAATCATATAATATATATATCTTGGTTGGTACGGTATACCATGGTATCTAAATATTTTGTACCATTACCGTACCATGATTACACAATTGGTACGGTACTACCAGCCAAACATGTTGGCTACCAACATATTGGCTACCAACTATTCTTGGTATGGTTGGTAGATGTTGGTTGGTTTTATTCGGTACAAATTTGACACCCCTACTTTTCATTTTGACCCGTTTGAGACAATACCCATTTAACCATTAATAGTCTTTTGACTCGTTCACGACAATACTAATCGACAAAATTTTTAGTAAAATCAACGACAAAATATATGTTTTGTGTCAACCCAACCAGACCCGACCGGACCATCATCTAAGAGTTCATCTGATTTGGTGCATACCAACATATCAATGCTTATAAAGACCAAGTGAAGATTTCTCTCTATCCTCAACTCTCTTTCTTGCAGCCTGCCTTGCCTTTAATGCGGTTGTTTCCTCTTCAGTTACAACCTTTTTGCCTTCAGATAAAAAATAACTCAACCAGGTTGAATTAGTATCAAATTACCCATTAAAAAGAGTCTAAAAAAACCTGGGGATCATTGATCAAACTTACGTAACTAAGAATTATTGCCACATCGATAAAATATTGACACTTGATGAATTGAAGCACGTAATTGATTATCAGCACTCATGTGCCAAAAGCAAATTTTGAAAAAATTGATTATCAACACTCATTAATCTTATTTGACTATAATATTCAAAATTGGATTGCTTCTATAATAGTCATATTATGATACTATTAATGTAAGAAATTTTTTTAAAGTGAATGTAGTTTAACAGAAATCACTTATTAAAGTGCATAACCTTTATCTCCACTGCAGGAATCATCAAAGAGTAATATACGTTTATTTGTAACTTTATATGGTGCAGCTATGTTAGCATTCAAAAGAATACCTTCGGTTGTATTTAGAATTTTGGGTTTTTGACTCTTCAAAGTAACCATAGAATTACATTTTACTGCATCTGCACATTTGATTCAAAATAAGAAATAAAAATGAATTGTAATTCCGATATATCACATTTAGTATTAATTAATTCTTTTGCTGCAGTTGATGCAACTCCTATTACATGTGAAACATGCTAACTGCCAATAACAATCCAGCTAATGATGAACCATTTTTATTTTGATAAATGGTAGTGTCCATTTACATACTGTAGAGAAGATAGAGGCCCACACCAGGCCTAGTAGAATTTACATATTCTGCTTGAGCTTTAGTTATTCTTGAATTGTTGGTCTGCTGTACATAACTAACGTTAATATTAATTGTATCAATTTAATTAAATACAAAATAATAAATACCAGAATATAGCACCAGCAGCCACTTAATACTTGACCTGACATGGAGATTCACTTTTTCTAACTGTTTCCCACAATTAATATCAATCCTAATGAAAAATTATTAGGTGTTCTTTTCTCCACTCAGAAGCTTTGTATCCTTTGCTTATTGGTTTTATTTCTAACATTTTCCCAAAGAAAGTACATTAATTTAATTCAAGATAGCCTGTAATATAGGGATCAAATGTAAAAACTCCAGATAATGTTTTTAAACAAAAATTCTAACTATTTATTCAGCAAATAACAGTTCAATTTGCGAGTCTCTATAGGGATAATTGAACATAAAGTTGCTTACTTACTTCAAGAAGATTGTCATGGATGTCGTGAGAACTCCTCTGGCGTATCACTTAAAAGTGCCTTTTTCTAACCCTAACATAAAGAAGGTATTTATCCTACTCACAAAGAAACAGATTTGACGCAAATTGAAGAACTCGCGTACTTCGATTTGACTAAAATTGAAATTTCGGGAATATAACCAGTGACTTTAAGGAGATTGCCCTTGTTTCGCCATTGGAGTTTCACAAAATTAAAAATCTGCGTAATAGGAGAAACCCATAACGATCGCAGAAAATAGGAGAAAGGTAAATTCGGCTATTAGGGTTTCCCTAGTTTGGAACGGAGCACATGAATTAGGGTGACAGCTGGTATTTTGGATTCATCAAAATCAGCCAATGAAAAGAGGTTAATAAGACATGTGGATAAATACAATTCAAATCTAGACTGCAGGAGAAGAAACCCAAATTCTTCACAGTTCAATGGAGTAACATAAATAGAGACCTTAGAAACACTACGACTCATGGTTGGACATCTTTTTCTTTCTAGAATTAAAATATATAAAATTTGAGTTTAAAATAATAATTTGCCTTAGTTTACAAATGAATTAAGAATGCTATAATCCAAAATCTTAAAATCCAAATTGAAACATATAATTAACACTATTTAACAATTACTTTTGAACAACATAAAATGTAGCTAAAAATACGGCAAAAGCCACATGAAAAGAAGGTCAATAATATTTATATTTAGGAGGTTGTAATACATTTTTGGGCACTAATATCTTCGATTATTTATGCAGACATTAATGTTGGCGGATTTAAAACCTTCACATGCCATATGGCTGAGGCCGGATACCCTCGGAAAATCAAAGGTATGGTTTTTTTTTTTAGTCATGATTTATCCTCAACTTTAACAAATTTAGCATTTAAAAAGGAAACGGGTCGATCCAAAATTGCCCATGATGTCGATCCAAAAGGTAATATAATAATCTCTATACATCATAAACAAAAACTTAAATACATGTTCTATTGATTATGCTTTCATATTATTTTATATCAAGTTTCTGATATATGGATCTAAAACATAAAATGTGTCATATTCTATTAATTTCTTTTATATTTCATATTATATAGCATCAAGTTTATACCTTATTAAAAAGGATGAACATGTTCGTTGTGGTAATTATGTTTTTATATTTAATGTAACAAGAAAGCAAATTGTTGCTACTCTGAAGTAGAGTGTTTGTCCTAAGTATGAAAAGTGTCTGGAAGAAGGAAATACGTCAATATTTACTTTTGGAGTTGGGGATACCCAAGGAACTCCCATTGACAATGCTTATATTTGTTTCTGTAAGTATTTGAAGTTTTATTATGAAAAGCAGGTTAATTGTACCATTATTTCAATTTCTTACCAATTATGATTCATTAATTGAGAAATTCATGTATTCAGGTTTGATGGAGAACCGTTAGTGTTGGCTGGATGGATGGGTGGTTTAGCAAACGGGTCAAAATGAATTTTAGTTGAAACAACACCAGTCAGGTTGGCTTGACTTGCTAACACTTCTTATTATTAAATTAATAGTCAGACACGTTAATTATGATATTGTAAACAATATTATGAGAAACGGGTTATGTAACTCTAAATGAGAAATCAGCTATGACAAAACAGGTTATATATCATGACAATGAGCCTCGTGTAATGCAATCTTTTGTTTCATATTATGATTCTTTTTATGCAGGGGTTTCCTTATTGTATGACAAATAATAATATTGTTATTTTACGTATTTGATTTTTTTTTTAACTTTCTATAAGCCACCCGTGATTTATCACGGGTTATAGGCTAGTATAATGTATTAATTATAGATTATCCATAATATAATATATAGCAATTAAATCATATAGTATTTGGATAACATTATTGTTAAAATTATATAAAGTTAATTATATAATTAGTTATTAAAAGTATTTTATTATAAATATATTTTGGTATGCATAATACCGAATTATATAAGTGTATAATACTACATATTTAATAGTTAAGAGACAATAATAAAACTAGTTAAACTATAAGGGTGAAAACGAAAGAGGGAAAATTTAATTAAGAAATGTTTCTTAATTAAACTAGAAGGACCTAAGTGTAACTTATCTTATTATAAATAGAAGGCTTGAGTTTCTTTAATTCTCTAATCACCAACTTCAAAACCCTAGCCTCTCTCCTTCTTGGTTCGGCTGAAATTCCCAAGAACACCAAGTTTGGTTTCTTTGTGTTCTTCGAGTTTGTCAAATCAAAGATCAATCGTTGCAAGAATCGGCTAGAAGATTTCTCGTTTTGCATCATCACCGGTGGATAATAGGGGTGTACGTTCGGGCGGTTTTCGGTTTAGTAGGGTTAATCGGTTTGGGTTATTCGGTTTTTAAAAATATTTTTGACAAACCAATATCCAAACCAAATTAATAAAAACCAAACCAACCAAATAAGTAATCGGGTTATTTGGTTTGGTTCTCCATAAAACCAAATAAGCAAAGATTAATAAAAGATAATTATCCTTAATATTATTTAAAGTTAACAAATCATCTACACCAAGGTTGCAACACATATTGTAAAATAATAGTAATAAAATGAATGATTGTACCGTGATTTTGGTTGAAATTTCCAAATGGGTGAAGGTTTCTATAGTATGAGATATAATATATACAAATAAATCAAGTCATTTACTTTTATTTGGGTTATTCGGGTGTACACCGAATAAGAATTTTTGAATCCAAATCCGAACCATAAAACCGAATGTGAATTCGGTTACACCCAGAAATCCGAACCAAACCCTAATAAGCCAGACCCGTTTCACCTAATGTCATTTGGTTCGGTTGGTTTTTCGGGTCAAACCGTTTAATGAACACCCCCTAGTGGATAAAGCTTGAGCAACAAAGGTATCGATAAGCGTTTTCCCCTTCTCCCCTTGTTCGTATGGTTGAACACGAACACACACTGTGTGTGTTCTAGGTGTTCTTCGTACAGTATATCTTTTATTGTTTATTTCATTTAGATATTCAAGATCCTAATCCTTTTAGGGTTTAAAGGATTGAGTTTGATTTCAGTTCCGCTTTTAGGAATCAAACTAGTTTGTTGGTTCAAATTGGTATGAACAAGTTCATGTTCATATCAGTATGGTTAGAATCAGTAGAACAAAGTGCAACCCTTTAAATATGGTTTTGGAGCTTATTGGACCATATCGGTTTTGAGACCGAAAACCAAAACCGAAACCGAATAAGTATTACCGGTTCGGTTTTCGATTTCGAATTTTATACTTTATTGGTTATCGGTTCGGTTCGGTTTTCGAACCGAGCTCACCCCTACTTTCAATAAACAAAAACCCGGACATAACTAGATAAAAACTCAAATGTTCATCATGAAACTCTTTCCATTGTATCTTCAGCTTCCTTTATCACTATGTTACGTAACATGTTATGTTCCAACATCAACATCTTTAAAACATATTTTTGTGTTAATTTCTTTATAATTGCCTTTTGACGTCATCCGTCAACTCCTGGCCACAACTCCAATTTGTTGTCCCACCACCCATGTAAGTCTCTATATGTCTCACGACGAAAATACCTTCATCGATGATGTCTGCCTATGTTCCCCAACTTATCTTGATAATATCTGGTTTTGCAATTTCGATCTTAATAGCTTTAGGATGGTCAACGTATCTCATATAACATACAAAATACTTTTGCTACAACCAAGATATATATAAATGGAAGTACGGAAGTATGGAACCATTTTTTAAGTCAAGGTAAATTAGGTAATAACTTGTATCCATAATTAACACCTGCAATAAATCATCTCAACCATGATTTTAAGTTAAGAAAATCTATATTACGTTCACTAGTGCACAAATAATAATTGTTCACTATAGGAAAACAAAATATACATTAATAAATAATTTCTACAAAAAAATTTACATCAATGTACCACGTCAATTGTGTTTAGTTTCATTAATTTAGCATTTTTATTCATTAAAAGTCCAAAATTATATGTGAACAATTTTACATGTTCATCAACGTTCATTACGCGTGCACGTAATATGATTATTATTATCATAAAAAATCACCAACTAATAGATCCTGTTAAAAATGAAGATAACATCTACCCCTTCAAGAAACAGTAGAAACTATCAAAATGGTGATTCCAGTGCTCGAATACCCTCATCAAGGTTTCGCAGTGAAGACCATGAATTCAACACATTTGAATAAATTGGAGACGTTGTTGCAAGTCTATCTACACATTCTACGATCATTGAAATGTTTCCCTTTGTCACAAACAAATCATCAAAAACTGTATTAAAGTACTACGTGATGTTAGTCCCATAACAAGTACAAATAAGTGTAGAATGGGGGTTTTTAAAAAAGGGTCGTTTTCAGCTACCCAACATGTAAGTTAATAATTTTATTTATTGTTGACTTACTTTTGGTTCGGTTTGCATTTCAGGATGTAATTATGCACTTTTTTCTCTTAAGCAGTCATTCTTTTTGTCAAATCCACAAAATAGTGAACGAAGCTATTCAGATATCTGCTCGGTTTGATTTCCTTTTAAGATTTTCTTTTCTGCATTCTGTTGCGGAATATCATTATTTACAACCCCATTGTTTCCATTATTTGGAGATATAATAACATCATGAGTTTTAACCCTTTCAAATTCTTGTGTCAAACCAAGACTAAAGGTTGGAATATTAGTCTCTTGAAAATTGACATGACCTCCAGTTCTGCCGTTCATTGAAGTGTCCATCACTTTTTTCAAAGCCATATACGTAGCTGGTGACGCAAGTGTCACCAGTATTTTCAAGGATTTAAAATTAACATTTACGTGTGTTTGAAATGTACCATCCATTACAATTTTCGGTTTTGTTTCATTTACAACCAAGTCAAGCTTCTAAATATGTATAGACATGTAATATGTAGAGACATGTAATTGAGCAAAATAAAATGATTTGAATAAAATGTATTTAGCGTAACAAGAGTACGTAGAACAGATGGGAGGTATTGAGCATCACAAGGAATTGGTGAACATTTCAAAAGAAGCTGGTTTGAATAGAATGAAAGAATCGGGTTATGGGTGGATAGGGTAGGCATGCTAGGTGACTCTGTGAAAGAGATGAAAGAAAGCCTCAAAGGTAAGGATGAAGAATCCAAGTAGCCGACTGAACAATAATATCATTAGTGACCAATAATAAAATACCAAACAATAAAATTAAAGTTTTTGAATTTGTATTGTTAAACTAATAGGTTACGAAGAGAAAAGGTTGACTTGGCTGTAAATGAAACAAAAACATAAAGTGAAATGGATGGTATGTTTCAAACACCCGTACATATTAGAAACTGAGGAACCCCAAAAACAAATAGCCATGAGTTGTCGCCTAAAAATTAACTAATTCTAACGCCTCGAAAATACAGGTAACACAAGTGTCACCGACTATTTATATGGCTTTTGAAAAAGCGATGGACACTGCAATGAATGGCAGAACTAGGGTCATGTCAATGTTCATTAGACTAATATTCCAAGATTTAGTCTTGGTTAGACACAAGAATTTGGAAGGGTTAAACTCATGATTGTAATTCCGTTTTCAATGATTAAAGTATGGATTAAGCATGAACAATTCATAATATGGAAGATTAAGATGGAAAGAAAAGTTGAACTCTTTGCAAATGATAGTTAGGTTACAATTTAGGGCAAAGGTTGTATGAAATTAGGTTAGACTAACTATATATACCTAGCCTAACTTTAGACTACATACATAAATGATCCCTAGACTATTGATTACAACATTTGTGACCCAACAATCTCCCCCTTTGTAACAATAGTCTGGGAGGCGTATCTTCGAAGTCTTCATCTTTAGCAAAAGCCGAACCTTGTAGATTTTTCGTTTATATAATTCCGTATCAGGATCCGCTAGAGCTTTGTTCACATGTGAATATGAATACTTCTTGTAGCTTTTCAACTAACAAGATGTATTTTGAAGACTTTTGACTGAAGATACATATTGATCGACTAAAAATAAGACCCGTAATGGTAGAGAGATTAACAGAGGAAGGCTTTTCTTGAAGTTTGTGGCTTTATGTCGATCAATGATTCTTGATAATTGTTGTTGAGGTAACATGATGATAACGGTTACGCTCCCCCTCAAACAAACAATTATCTCTTCACGGGAGTTGGATTGAACATTCTGATATTTACTCCCCGGTGAACGAATTACCAAATTCAACTATGGAAGTTGTTTGATACCTTTGTTAGATCTTTGGTTTCTTGTTTACTCCCCCTTAACTGGTGCATATATCTTATTAATGTGGAGTAAACTGGGCTAACGTGTCGATAATCTCCATTATATTGTAAGAAACTCCTAAATTTGTTCCCGCAGATTGAGCTCTAAAAGAATTTTTCTCTGAAAGTATCAATTCTTTATAAAAAGAATTTATGTAATGTATCTTCTCCCCCTCATGATAAATAAGATTTATCTAATTCATCATGTAAAATGTGAAGTTCTGCGAGTTGAAATTAGGAAGAATCTTCGCTTTAAGGAAACAAATAAGTTGAGTATGACGATGCCCCTTTGATGAAAATGTGTTGAATAATGATTATACATTTTTTGTAATAATCAATATATAACACATTTTATCATTGAAACCATTGAAGTCTTCTTCGTTTGTAAAGCTGGAACTGAGTGGTTAACCGTTTTGCAGTTATGTTGACAAATCAGCTTCAGCTTTTGATGATCGGTGATAACCATACTTTTAATTGGCTTTTCAACCAATAGAAAGTATTCCAGAAGACTTCAAGCAAATCGACGAAATGTAGACCCATGGATTGAGCAGTCGGCAGCGGAAGTCTTTTTTTCGAAGTTGTGGCTTTGTCGATTTATGATCATTGATAATTGTTGTTGAGAGAAAAATGTGGATAAGATTTGCGCTCCCCCTCAAACAAACAATTACTCTTCAATAAAACTTCTTCGGTTTCTTGTTTACTCCCCCTTAATCGGTGCATATGTCTTTTTGATGTGGAGTAAACTGGGCTAATATATTCTCTTAAGTCTTGTAAGCATTTTTCTTCATAAACTGAACTTCTTAGTTAATTTTCTCCCCCTCATGATGATTAAGATATATCGGAATCATCATAAAAAATGTGAAGTTCGTCGAGGTGAAATGAAGAAAATATTCGAAGCCCATGGATACAAAATGTGAAGTAGAATGATATATTCATATTTTGAATGAATCAATAAACATCACATTGTATCATCGAAAACCGAACCTATGTTGATGATGTAGATATCCGATCAAATCGTTTGGCAGTTAATCGCAATGATCGAATCAAAAAGGGCAAACCGGGATCACATAGATTACCCGTTGACACAACAGTTACACAAACTGTGTGACCTACGTTCAGTGTTGGAATAGATGATAGCACTGGTATGATTTCCATTCAATCATCGTGGAATACCAAAAATGTTGGTATCACTATGAATGTTCCGGCTTTATCACAAAAATAAGCTTGGTATTATGCCTTGTGTCCTAAAAATGTATGTCGGTTCTAGACTCAGTTAGTGGACAAATGAAGGCGAGGACTGGAGAGGCTCGTCCTCTATTTCAATATCAACAATCTCCGATTGAGATGTCGATAGCATATGAGATAGTCTCCGTGGAAATGAAACAAGTACTTTTTAAGAAATACTTGAGTGGCTGGGGGGGTTGTGCATTGCATCACTGGGTCCATGATGTCTATTTCAATATCAGAGAGCAACACATGCAATCTGATAGAGACGTGGCTACCCGACTTTTTATCAGTTTGGTAAGGGTTTTTCGTTTTCTTTAACCCTGTCGCACCCTCCTCACTCAAGCTTACTTTTTCATTTTCGTCTACTCCCTCATTTCATATTACCATGTATAGCTGAATCGCACCCCATATTACGTTCCCCCTCTCAAATTTTATCTCAGCGCACCCCAATCAAGATCCCGTGATGCTTGATTCTGCTCACCTAGACCTATATACCCTTACATATTGTCCTATATTGTAGGTGGCTCCTGGGGAAGATCATGCCGGTTATAGCAGATCATAGGAGTAATTTGAGAGTGAACTATAACGCTCATGTGCAATTAATCAGCATTTATGATGTTACTTTGTAGGAATAACATGGATTTGTCATCGGAAAATTAAGTGTATCCGGCATAAGTTGTTGCCTTTATGATATAAAAGTTTAGGCACAGCAACTTGAACAAATTAGGCAATACCAGACTCACATAGAGTATCCGTTAACACACGGTATGAATCGATAGTCGTTTGCGCAACAGTGGATTCAAATGTGTGACCTGCAGTTAGAGTTGGCGCGATTTTAGCTCTAGCAGGATTTCCACTCAATCCTCGTGAAACACCAGATTGTGATGCCACTATGAGTGTTCCGATGAATACACGGAGATTCATATTCAATAGTGTATGTGTCCTAAATTGGAAATATTTGGCGGTGAGATCTAGACACATTGTGCATGCAAATGAAGACGTAACCCGGGGCAGAAGGTTAAAATTTCAATACCAACATACTCCAAATGAGCAGTTGATAGATTATGTGCTACGTCCCCTAATGAATTGAAACAAATTCCTATTAAGAGGAATCTGAGTGGTTGGTGGTGGAGTGCAAATGCTTGACTGGGCCAGTTAAGTCTGGTGAATCATTCAACACATGAATGAACACTTTTTAGTGAGGTTGCCCGGTTTAATAACGGTTTGGAAGCACTCAAAGGTGTGTTTTCTTGATATTATCATGTTTTCACATCACCTTGCACTCACCTAAATCTATACCCTAGACTTATACCCTCACATTTACCAATTTTGGCTAAAAAGTAGTTCCCTTGGAAGGTTAGGCCGGTTTTGGCAAACCATAGGAAGGTATTGTCGTTTGATAAAAAAAATGTATCATTTAAAAAAAAATTCAAACGGGTATAAAAATATTGAGATAGAAAGTTTCTCCCCCAGGAAATACTAATTCTCCCCCTAGAATTAATATTTCTCCCCCTCGACAAAATAAGGTAATGAAAAATATACAGTTTAAAAGGAGTGGGAAAGAGTTGTTACATTTAAGTGTAAAACTGGTTAAGAGCGGGTTTCAAACAAATGTATTTGAAAGCCATTTTTCGTTGAGGACCGGGTTTCAAGTTGATGTACTTGAAAGCCATTTCTTTGAAGCACGGGTCATACACTGAAGTGTGTACAAGCAATTCTGTTGAGGCTCGAGTTATACACTGAAGTGTGTATAAGTCATTCTGTTGTAGTGCGAGTTATACACTGAAGTGTGTATAAGTCATTCTTCTACAAAACAAATCATACAACTTTTGGTACCCATTTTTGTTTGGGTCCGATGGTGTTAGTGTTAGAATGAAACCATCGATAAGTTGTATCGATTTGATGTAAAGATTTGGAATTCCAAGAAAAATTGAAACTTAATGTTTCACTTTCAAATAATTTTTGGTGAATTATTTGAGATTTAGGAGTTGTAGGAATCCATTTTGCATTTGAGCTCATAGGGGTTTTATAGACAAAACCGTGATTTGTTCTAGACACTGATTTAAAAATTGTTTTAGGTGCCAATGAAAGTAAATCTTTACTTGAGTACTTTAAAGATTTAGGTTTGGAAATAAATTTCTGTGAAGGTGTAGAATGTTTCAAAACATATTTTGATTTAGACGAACAAGTTTCCAGAGATTGTGGTTTCATAAACAATTTTTTACTCTTTTGAAGTGAATAAGTTGTGAACTGCGAGAACTTTTTAGAAACAGATTTTGAAGATTCACCGTTGTAAATCTTAATCGGAACTTGTTTTGTTTGTTTTCCTTTATTAACAATTTTAGGTTTAGAGAGTTTTTCAACCTTGATTTTCAAAACATCGTTTTGATTTTGTGAAAAAGTAAGATCTGCTTTAAGAGATGCAATTTTATCTAGCAATTTTGTCTTATCAATATTAAAAATATTGATTTGTTTTTGTGAATCTGATCCAAAATTACATTCGAGTTGTTTAATTTTATCAGTCAAAACCTGATTTTCATCACAAACAGAATCATATTTTTCGATATTCAAAGCATTCAAATGATTGGATTCATGAAGTTGTTTTGTGAGTTCAGCCATCTGAATTTTCAAGTTCTCAGAATCTGTTTTAATTGTACTGATTTCCTTTTTTGAAAGTTCTGATTCTTGTTCGGTTTGAAATTTTGAAATTTCTGATTCTCTCTTTTCTTCAGAAATTTGAGAAACGTGTTCTTCAAGATATTTCATGGCGGTCAAAGCTTCTTGCAGAGAGTTAGCCAAAATTTGAGACTGTGTCAACTCGATGCTCCTTGACTCTAAAGCAGTTGACTTTTCTTGTAATTCGATTAAACATTTTTCTAATTCACAAGTTTTTTCAGAAACTGTTTGCTTCAATGAATCACGTTGTTGAACTATTGCCTTCCCTTTTGTTACAGCCATACTAAGTTTTTCTTTGGTATTATTATACCTTGTTTTCTCCTGTACAAGTTGTTCCAACAGTTGTGTATGTTGAGATTCTAAACAGGTATTTTTGTCATTTAGCTCAAAGTATTTATTTTGAAGAAATTTAATAAAATTTTCATCCATATTAGATCTTTTGTTTTCAAAATTCGAAATTTTCAAATAAAAATTATGATAATAAAACGATGGGCTTTGAAATCTGAAAATATGTGGCAATAGACCGCTAGTCTTTATGTAATTCTAGTTTTAATACTGCTTTCAATTAATATTTATTAATTGCTTTGAATTTATAACCCAAGAATTGAAAAACATGACTTTTAATTCTTCACAATTAATTGTTTTAATGGTAGAAATTAACTCTCAATTTGTATGTACTCGGTTTTAAACTTTGTGGTCAAATGTAATTGATAAAACTTGTGTTTTTTAAACAAGTAAAATTTTTAATGACGATCTTACTGTTACAACTGATGAAGCCTAGAGTACTAGTGGGCTCACAATGTGAATTAAATCAATAGTGGTGAGCCATTTTCCATTTTGTTTGAAACCATCTGGCAAAGTGAATAATTAATTTCTCAATTTAAAAATGATATGAACATTTAACCTTTTAATAATCAAAATTATATTTCATATTAATATTGACAATGTTTACTCATGCTGTCGAAACTTCAAGATCCCTTGAGAGATTAAACAACTAAATTGTACAGATTTGATATTGAATACGCTTATGGTGTTACCAAGTCTTCAATTCTATAACAAATTCTCTTGTAATCTCAACAATGACACAAAACCCTTACGTCAAATTGCAGGTGTTACGGTTGTGGTGTTACGACGTTTCGGTGGTGGCGGGGGACGGTGGAGTCGGAGGCTGAGGGTGATCGGAGAGAATGACGAGAGGTGGTTGACGCAGAGTCAGTCGGTGGAGGTCGGGTAATATGAAGTGGCCGGAGAAGATGATCGAGTTTCAATGTGTCGCCGGAGAAGAAAGAGATTGGCGGCGGAGGTTGGCCGTGGCTATGGTGGTTCGAAGATGGTGTTCGTCGGAGATGAGAGGCGTAGAACGGTGGCTGAACGTCGGAGATGAGGGAGAAGAAAATATGCGACGGATATGGTTGTCGTTTAAGGAGTTGTGATTTCCGGTGATGACGAAGTCGAAAAGTGGTGCCAGTGGTGGTGGAGTTGTTGCTGATACAGTGATCGCCGGTTTCTCTGAGCACCAATCGGAACAACAGCTTGAATGATGGCGGTGATATGCTGGTGTCGTTGTAGATCGGAGAGCTGAAGAATAGATGAAGGAAGATGGAAGTTGATGGTGTACCGATTGTGTAAGAGTATAGAGATGAGAGAGAGTGATAAGATGTGATACAGCTTTACGATTTTGACAATATAAAAATAAAAATATGATTAATTAAAATGAAAATGATGATCAGGGTGAGAGTCTCGATGAAAGATTTAAAAAAATACCTATTAAGTGTGTGACAGCTGTACTTTTCCTTCTCTTTTTACTATGACAGCTTTTTGTCCTCTTCCTTCTGGAAAAAAAAAAAAAACTTGTTGTACCTTTCTTATTAAAAACGACGTCGTTCTATCTTTTGTGGGCTGAACACTTTTGTGGGCCGAACTGTGTTCTCGGGCCGAAGTTATTAAGAAGTTCGGGCCGAAGTTATTAAGAAGTTCGGGCCGAAGACATCAAGTAGTTCGGGCCGAACTCTTGAATCAGATGTCTATTTTTCAAAAATTCACAAAAATCATCATAACTTGCTCATTTCTTAACCAAATCGAGTGATTCTTTTTTCAAAACGTTCGATTTTCAATTACCTACAATCCTATTCAAACACTTTTTCGAAAAGAAGTTCTGATTTTCTCGATTTTAGCTTTAAATCTCCGAAAATATGGTGTTCTTCATGTGTTCTTCATTTTTTTACTTTAAAACAGAAATTAAACTTCGTTTTTGATGATTTTCAAGTGAAATTTGTTACTGATTTGCTCGAAATCAGTAATAGAACAAAGCTATAATACCAAAAACATGAAACATACCTTTGATTTTGAATTTGATACCACTTTTGAGCACTTTTTCACCAAAATCTTCAAAAACCCATCAAAATCTTCAATAAGTTGCTTAATCACAGCTGATTTGGATCGAATCTAATGAGACTTTTGCTCTGATACCAATTGTAATTCCGTTTTCAATGATTAAAGTATGGATTAAGCATGAACAATTCATAATATGGAAGATTAAGATGGAAAGAAAAGTTGAACTCTTTGCAAATGATAGTTAGGTTACAATTTAGGGCAAAGGTTGTATGAAATTAGGTTAGACTAACTATATATACCTAGCCTAACTTTAGACTACATACATAAATGATCCCTAAACTATTGATTACAACATTTGTGACCCAACAATGATATTATTTTATATCTAAATGATTGACACAAAGGTGATGTAAATAATGATATTCCGCAACAGAATACGGAACCAGAAAAAAAAAAGATAATCTTAAAAGGAAATCAAATCAAGCAGTGAACATATCTGAACAACTTCATTCACCATTCGCGAAGAGAGTTGTGGATTTGACAAAAAGAATGACTTCCCAAGAGAGAAAAATGCATAATTACATCCTAAATTGGAAACTGAATCAAAAGTAAGTGAACAATAAATAAAATTGTTGACTTACGTAATACTTAAAATAGAATTAGGTATACATATTTTTTTAATTTTTTAATTTGTTTTATATTGTTAGGGATGTTTTGTTTGTGACAAAGGGAATGTTTCAAAGACCATAGAATGTGTAGATAGTAGATAGTCTTGCAACAACGTCTTCAATTTATTCATATGTGTTGTATTCATGGTCTGCAATGCTAAACCTTGATGAGGGTATTCGAGCACCAGAATCACCATTTCGATTGTTTCTACCGGTTATTGAAGTGGTAAATGTTTTATTTTTAATAGGATGATTTATTAGTTGTATTTTTATGACAACAATGAACATATTACCTGCAGGGCATAATGAATGTTGATGAACGTGTAAAATGGTTAACAAATAATTTTGGACTTTTAATGAATAAAATTGCTCAGTTAATGAAACTAAAGACAGTTAGAGTGGTAAGTTGATTTAAATTTTGTCGAAATTATTTGTTAATGTATATTTTTATTTTCCAATAGTGAACAGTTATTATTTGTGCACTAGTGAAAGAAATATAAATTGTCTTAACTTAAAATAGAGGTTGAGATGTTTTATTCCAAGTGTTAATTCTAGTTATGGATTCAACTTATTACCTAATTTGCCTTGACTTAAAAAATGGGGCATGTGACATAATTAACAGCATGGTTGATGTGCAACAAGGTGAATTGAAGTATATGGAGTAAGTAAATTAATGAATGTTTGTAGTAAAACGTTTCAATTATTAATGACCTATTATTTATTGATTATAGCAAAAGTCTTTTGTACGGTTATATAAGGTATGTTGACCGTCCTAAAGCTATTAAGATGTAAATTGCTAAATCAGAGATTGTCAAGATTAGTTAAGGAACACAGGCAGACAACATCGACGAAGGTATTTTCGTCATGAGACGTATGGAGACATACAATGGTGGTGAGGCAGCAAATAGGAGTTGTGGCCTGGAAGTTGATGAACGACGTCAAAAGGCATTTATAAAGAAATTAAGACAAAAATATTTTTAAAGATATTGATGTCCAAACATAACATGTTACGTAACATGGTGATGGAGGAAGCTGAAGATACAATGAAAAGAGTTGCATGATGAACATTTGAGTTTTTATCTAGTTATGTCCGGGTTTTTTATTTATTTATTGGAAGTGTTAAGAAACACGAATGGTTTGGCTTATCATATGTTCTAGTTTTGTTTTTTTGTTTAACCACATTGGATTGAAGGGTGTTGAAACTTATTTGTATTTGTGTTAGATGTTATTTCAATTTACTACCGATAATAACTTTTTTAAAGACTTACGGAATATGATCAACAGTGAAAAATATAAACCGGTGAACTCCAAGTGGGTTAGTTTTCTACGTTTGTGTTCATTGGATATAAGGGAGGGTTGTTAGGGGATAATATAATTATGTGATGGTAAATAATAATTGATGTGAAA
The DNA here is from genome assembly GCA_963853835.1 of Calendula officinalis. NCBI lineage: Eukaryota > Viridiplantae > Streptophyta > Magnoliopsida > Asterales > Asteraceae > Calendula > Calendula officinalis. The sequence goes on from OY970831.1 coordinate 38,365,187, forward strand.
GATCTAGTTATAAAAATGTGTCCTAATCTACACATAATATAGACTACTACACTCTTAGGCAAGTATTATCTAATCGCGGATAGTATAACAAAGGTAAGTAAAAATGGATTATCGTATGCTCATGGGATGGTTAAGCTTATATGTAAATGTAGAACTAAATTTATTAATCTGAAAAGAGTAATTATATAAAGGGGTTTTAATTTCACACTAAAATTAAGAAATTAACTTTAAGAAGACAAATGACTAACGAAACTAAGTAAAGCTGTTTTGGTTCGTTACGACACGAAATGAAAAATAGAGGGAATTACTACATGTATTCGACACTTGCGGTATCTAAACAATTTAATTGTAAACATCCCAAATATGCAAAGATTTAAAGTTAGAACTAAAAGGATTTTCATTGAAAACAATAAATGTTCAAGAAATCATAATAATCTTAAGGGCTGTTTGGTTCGTTGAAATGTGATGGAATCTGAAGGAATTGGAATTCAATTCCACAACATTTCAGTGTGTGGTTCAAAAAAATGGATGAAATTAGATTCCTATATGATAGAAACATTCCACCAAATGAAGGAATCTCAGTTCCATCCAAATATTGATGGAATTGAATTCCAAGGTTGGATGAAATGTTCTTTTACCTTTATACCTACCACCACAACCACCATCATCCATCACCCACCGCCACTGCAACCACCATCACCCACCACCGCCACCATCACCATCACCCACCGTCACCACCACCACCATTACCACCCACTAGCACCATCACCCACCACCACCACAAGCACCCGTCACCACCAACAAACCAATACTAGCAATAAGGGTAAATTCTTCATTTTAGATCATTCCAATTCCAATTCATGTCAACCAAATAGAATATTGAATTGGATTTCAATTCTCTTTCATGCCAACCAAACAGATTATGAAATTGGATTTCAATTCCTTTCGGATTCCAAATCTTTCCTAGATTCTAATTCCATCAGAAACATTTCTACGTACCAAATAGCACCTTAATGATAAACCAAACCTAGATTTAAAGTTCATACAATCATAATGAATAAAAGTTGTAACACATATATATTAGAATAAACAAACATCAAATAAACATAAAACATTGAATACATTATTTAAAATAAAAAAGATCAAACCAAACTATACCTGCTTTGTGGTTCTTCCCTACCTTGCGTACTTTTGTCCGTCGTATGCTCCAATTGAATACGTGGGCCGTGAACCTCTTCTCCTTCTTTTATTTGATTCGTGGGCCGGTCTTAATTTTTATTTATGACCTCCCTATTTGCTTGCTTCGTTTCATCCGTGGCCTTTTGAATTTAAATTCACCTACCTATTTGTTAGCTGCTTAATTATTGTACCTAGTTGTTTGACTGCTTAAAAATCCCAAAGAAGTATGCGATTTCCTCTTTTATTTTTTTTTATATAGATTTTATATGTAACAAGTAGGTTTTACCACGGGATGTCGCTGGAAATTTCATATGTCTAAAAAAAATATTATTTGCCTGTATTTATACAAACTCAAAACAATTGCTTTATATTAAAAAAATTAAATATAAATTTAAAGATATTTTATTTTCTAAAGTTTTAAAGAGCATTTATAAAGCATTTATACTTTTAAATCAAAGATGCAATATTTAAAAGATTTAGAAGTGGAGGGGTTATTTAGAAACTTTCTCTAAAACATTTATATTTTTAGGGTATTCTAACATATGCCCTAAGGGCATATGATAAAACTATTTAAATGAAGTCAATAATTTCAAAAATGAAGCAATTAACATCAAGAGTAAATTATAGTTTTTGTCCATGTGGTTTGCCCGATTCTGCGTTTTTATCCCTGTACTTTTTTTTATGTTTTTTTTGTCCCTGAGGTATGCAAAATTCCGTTTTTTATCCTTCCATCCATTTTTCACCGTTAACTAGCCTCACATGCCAAACATGTGAGGGTATTTTGGTCATTTAATCAAATTACTTGTACAACATGCCTTAATATTTGTACTTTCATGTTGTACCTTCATCATTACCAAACAAACAAGAATAAATTACAGAAATCAAACCCTAATCAGACCCTAATACTCTACTTGATGAACCCTAATCACCATGGAATAAAAAACACACAAAAACACCACCTTCAACCTCAAAACAAAATTCCTCACATCAAAACGTGACATCCTAAATCATTCAACCAAGAACGAACACAAATCATCACTGTAGACAGAGAAAGTTTTAGTTTTTGTTCTTGTTTAATTTCTATCTTTACTCTTCCTAAATTCCTTCAACCAAAGAAAACCTAATTTCAAGTTCTGTTTTCTTTGTCTACAAAATCTAGTTTTTCTTCCAAATCAACACTGTTTCTATATTCAATTTGATCTCAATTGAAAACCTAGTTCGCAATACCAGTCATTTAAATCTGAAATGGAAGATGTTAGTGGTGGTGGTTACGATGGGTGCCGGCGGTGGCGTAACATTTCGGCGACCTCCATTAAGAGCATCTCCAACCATAAACTCTATAAAACTCACTCTATCTCTATAATTGGTGGGTCCATTCACTCTAAATATAACCTTAACTCCAACCATAAACTCTATCAATCCCTCTAAAACTAATGGGACCCATAGAAATCATATATTTAATTAATTTATTATACATTATAAAAGAAATTAGAGTGAAGGGTATGTGGGGTCCATGGATAGAGGCATGGATAGAGTGGACACTCTCTCACTTCAAATATAGAGGGAGTTTTTCTCTCACTCTATATTTAGAGTGAGTGATAGAGGTGGGTTGGAGAAGATAAAACTTCAAATATAGAGATAGAGGGGATGATAGAGGTTGGTTGGAGATGCTCTAAAACAACTTCTTCAACTTGGCAGAACTTCCGGCGACCTCCATTAAAACAACAGCAGCTGCGACTTCCGACGACCTCCACTGACGATTTCTTGCAGGCAAAAGCTCTGGTAAGGTTTTGATTTTGACCTTGATTTAGTTAAGACCCCCGCCCCACCCCCGCCGCCGGATCATCTTCCATCCATCACGGGAACCCTAATTTCACCCAGTTTTCATCAAAATCCGAACTTGCCGCCGATTTCTCTGGTCCGAGGTCAACCCGGTTCGTTTGCAAGATGCATTTCGGTCGGAGGTCAACCGGTGGGTCATCCCGACACTCAGTTTCAGCTAATTAGAAGGTTTGAATCAGGATGGTTTTTTGGGTGAATGATGAACAAGAAATGATGAAGAAGATGGAAAAAGAAAGGGAAAAAAGAAAAATTAAAAGGGAAAATGGAAAAGGACGAAAGTACCCTTAACTTTTTAGCATTTCTCGTTAGTTAACGGTGAAAAATGGACGGAAGGACAAAAAAACAGAATTTTGCATACCTTAGGGACAAAAAAACAGAAAAAAAAAGTACATGGACAAAAACGCAGAATCGAGCAAACCACAGGGACAAAAACTGTAATTTACTCTAACATCAATGATACTCTAAGTTTCTATATTGTTGTGATATATTAAATGGATTTTTGTTATTTTATTGGAAGGTTAAAGATCATTAAATGGTTTTATTATGTGCCCTAGGGCACATATTAGAAAAACCCATATTTTTAAATCAAAGTAGCAATATTTAAAAGATTTAGAAGTGGAGGGGTTATTTAGTAACTTTCTAAAAAGAGCATTATGAGATTTGGACGCGTCTAAAGCTAAAGGAAGATTTTTAGAAGAAAACAAAATTGCTGAAAAAGACAAAATTGATGATGTGAAATTCACTTTTCATTAAGGGTAAAAAGTAATTATACATGCTCTGATAAATGTATAATAGACAATTTCTACTTCGTGCTCTTGATGCCGACTTCATGGCGTGAGCCTTCCGTTCCGGTGGATTTCAGGACTTGTTCAATGTTCATTTTCTATATCTTTGTTTTACCATGTGTCTTCTTATTTTGGAGTTATGACTTGCAATTTACAAAATACATAAAGATTACGCATGAAAACGTTGTATTGCTTAAAAATAATTTATAAATTATTGACAGATAAAAGTATGTCTAAATCCGTCAATATCAATAATAAACAGCGGATAACTAATGAATTGTACCGTACATTAAATAATTACACATACGGACATAAGTAAGCCAATAAAAATGGTGAATTATGTAGTTACAATATATGATAAACAATGAACATGTGACAGATATGATATAAATGTATGTTGGTCTAAACTCTAAATACACACGGACATAAGTAACAATATGAAAATTGGTGAACTAATTTTTTAATGTAGAATTGAAACGTTGTTCATAAATGAAGGTATGGCAACATATCAAACAACAGTATTAGCTTTTTTTTAACACTACATTAAAGGTATTGTATATAAAAAAAATCATTTCAAATTAACAAATGTCGACATATAATCAATTAATAAAAGAGTTTGAGAATTACCAGTTCATCACTGAACAAAAAATCAAGTAATTAAGAAAATGTTTTCCACTAAAGAACAAACGTAAACATGTAATAAATTATCATTATCAATAAAACTAAAACAAGTATAAAAAAAATTGTTCTAAACAAATGTAACTCACGGAATTTCGGGTAATTATTTTGATTACCCCTTAATCAATTTAATTAGTTTAATTAGTTTTTAGACATTTAAATTATTAAGTTAGACGTTTTATTAAGTTCACCCGTGTGTGTCGACTCTTTACTCGGTTGGTTATTTAGTTACCGGGTTTAAGTTAACTCGGTTGGTTATTTTATTATTGGGTGTCTCTAATTAAACTCAAGTTGAGGCTTGGAAAAAATTTTAAAAAAATTAAAAATTTTAAAAATGCAATTCCAATGGTGAACAGCAGAGTGTGACATGTAGCTACGTTAGAGGTTTGATATATTCTCCTAGACTATAATTCTTTAGTTACTATAATAACCAAAAATGGCACGACCTATTATTTGGTTATAATATGGAGTTTGTAAGTTGTAACTGCATTTTATGTTATCGATTCAAATTAGACTTTTTGGACAACTTAATTCGAGTTATACATATGTGAATTTAAAATATCTGGTTATTACAGTACGTAAACAATTACATTCATATGAAGGATACCAATGCCTTTTTTATAATACATCTGTGAATTACATCAAACTAAAACAGCTAAATTCATAACCTAAAACCTTAGCTAATTAACTTAACACTAATACAACCTAAGGAAATACTCAAACAAACTCTTGCATAACCTAATCATGGTCATCTAGACCGAAACTTATTTTGTCATGTTGAGTGTAAACACTAAACATTCTAAGCTAGTGGTTGGTATGGCCTGACCATCGGGATGAGGTTACCACTAAGGTGAAGTGACATAACCTCGTTAGTGGACCCCACATAATTACCTTTTATGAATACAGCTGGCAAAGGGGGCGAGTTGCATCCTTGGTTCACGAGAGCCTTCTCAATCTCCCAACCATTTGGATCATGGTCTAACTCGTGAACTATAGGCTCGACCCCATGTTCTTGGAACAGAATGGTGACAGCATAGCATAAGCAAAAAGAACTTTTGCTAAAAACGACAACTCCATTTTCTGACGTCAATGTTTCTATTTTACCATCAGGTTACACTTTGTTGATAAAATTCCGTTGGTAATGGCAACTTTTCTAGGAGTGAGAATGTGAAGTGTTGGGTATGAAATATAAGTGTGACAAACTACGTACTTTGAATTTGGGGAAGAGAATGTGAGATTTGGTTGAGGTTTTAGGTTGTCATTCAACTTCTATTTATATAAATTCGCAACATTGGACTCGTTTTCTCGAAACACGAACATTCAAACGATATCGAGATGCTTTATTTAGATGCTTGAAAACTACTAAAGGTACTTTGAAATATGGATACTTTCTTCCTTTCCACACATTATGGAAACATATTCTCTAGTGTTTTTTGTTAGGATTAAATATGTTGTATAAAATAGTATAGGGACTAGTTGTGTAACATTGTCTAAATGATAAACTAGTCTTAAGCTTAGTTAGTGCTTAATTAAGCATGTTTAGAAGGGAGGTATAAATACCTTTCATGTTGACTTAATTTGTAAGCTTTTCCACACTTATTGAATTACACATTTGAAAGTCTTCCTTCCTTCCCTCCATCTTTCTCTCTCAACTACACACACTAAAACACCAAGAACACACACACTTGATTCTTCAATCTTTGATCAAATCACCATGAATTAGCTTGAATTCAATCACATTAGGTCTCTCAATTGGTATCAGAGCAAAAACTCTCTAAGAGTAGATCCAAATTCGTGATGATTTGATCCAGATCTGAGTTTTTGATTGAAAAAGTTTTGTTCGTCACTTGAAAATTAATTTGCAAATTTTTCGTTTGGAATTGATGATTTGATTGAAGATTCATGTTTCTCCATCGATTCTAATAACAATAGAATCAAATTTCAGTCCAATCCATCAACAATTGCTCTCAATTTGAAGATTTTAGTGAAAAAGTTGAAAAGTTCAAAAAGTCTCTGTAAATCGAAGAATTCGAGCTGTGTTGTTATGGATTGAAGGATATTATCGGATCAAAGTGTTAGGAAATCATTTTCGTGCATTTAGGGATTGGAATCATTGAAATTGGTCAAGTATTGAGCGAGATTGGATCAAAATGGTGAGTTTTTGAAGCTGCGAACACGAACAGCTCAAGAACAAGTTATGCGCGAACAAAACACTGTTCTCGGCCTCAAGAAAGTCTTCGGCCCGAACACAGTCTTCGGCCCGAACTCATCACTGTTCTCGGCTTATCAAAGAGTTCGGCCCGAACTTGACAGAACTTCGGCCCGAACTTAACAGATCTTCAGCCCAATACAGAAGTTCGGCCCGAACATAATTGAAGTTCGGCCCAAATTGAAGTTCGGCCCGAACTGTTGAAATCTTCGGCTCAAAAACGTGTGACAAAAGGGGTTATACTAAAACGATCATAACTTTCAGCTCGGGTGTCCGTTCAACGCCCACGAGTAGTCAAATCGAAGCTCTAAACGAAAGCCTTGTTTTAGACACTTTATTCACGTTTTTGTGATTGTTCGGTAAAATTCCAAACTTCGTGGAGCCCTAGTTTTTGATCCGTTTATCGTTTTTGACCAATTCGAAAATCTAGGCCACACTTATAGTATATTTTACCATCTGGAAAAATCAGTTGATCATTTTGGAGATTTTGAATTTTCTTTTCAAAATGACGTCAAAAGATGCTCTTTCGATCGGAACCGATCTCAAACCTCCGGTTTTATACCGAAGTGAATATGCTCAGTGGAAAATACGATTTCTCCACTTTATTAAGCATCATGAATTGGCAACGGAAATTCAGGAGTCTCTTGAGAATGGGGTGCCTGTGTTTTATGAAGATGTTGTTACTGTTCCAAATGGAGATCCTCCAGTTATTGGTGGTCGGAATCCACTTCCTCCTGCTCGATATAATGCTCAACAAAAACAACGAGCAAAAGCCGATTTATATTCTTTTACATTCATGCTTCAAAGTTTACCAAATGAGATCTACAACAGCTTAGATAGTTTAATAACAGGTAAAGAACTTTGGGATGAAATTCGGAAACAAATGGAGGGTACTGTGCTAGGGAATAAAGCGAAAATGGTTACCACTTAAAATTCTATCAAACATTTAAAGCTAAACCCGGGGAAGACTTGGAAACTACATATCATCGATATTGTAATTTGTTGAATGATCTCCGTCGAAATCATCTGAATAAGGAAAATATTGAAATCAACATCAAGTTTATCCACAGTCTACTTCCCGAATGGGCTACTTTTGGCAACAGTGCAATGCAACACAAGGATCTTCATTCGATTGATGTTCATGAACTGTATGAGTACCTACTTCAAAATGCCCCCATGGTACAAGAGATAGTCAAAACAAGACAAGATGCAGCAAACACACAGGATACACTTGCACTACTTACAAAACAACACAAATTTAATGCATCGGGTAAAATGAAAGAAAAATCTGACGAACTTGCATCAGATTCAGATGATGATATGGAAAAGGAACTACAACAAGTATTGCAAGCTATGTCTCTTATCTCAAACTATCAGAAAAATGGTATCCAAAACCCACAAATAACAATTTGAGGTCTTCATCAAACTTCAAGTCTGCTCCATCTGCTGCAATTTCTAATGATAAACCGACAATCACACCTTTGGATCCTAAAAAGAAATGCTATAATTGTGGAATTGCTGGTCATTTCTCCCGTGATTGCAAGAAACCTAAAGTTCGTGATTCTGAATATTTTAAACGGAAGATGTTGATGGCAAAGCAAATCGAAACAGGAAAGGTGTTATTAGCTGAAGATCTCCAGTGGATGGAAGATTCAGATCCTGAGGATGAAGAGCATTCAGCAAATTTATGTTTTATGGCAAGGGAAAATGCTGAGATTTCTGATAGATTTAATGAGGAAGCCAACAAGGAAATTGAGGTAATCAACTGTCTCTTATCAAATTCTGATTCTAATTCTGATAAATCCATTAATCCTGATACTGGTTTTGTTAAAATTCAAACGTCTGAACTTGATTCTTTAAAACAAGACCTTTTACTTGAAAAAGATTTAAATGCTCAACTTCAGGAGCGTTTGACTAATTTAGAAAATGATCAAGAACAATTTATTCTTCATGGTGAACAACTTGTTCAACGTATTCAACAAAATCAAATTTTCAAACAAGAGAATCAGTATTTACAAAACCAAGTATCAGGATTGAAAATCCAGTATGAAAATGAAATCCTGAATCTTTCTCATACAATTTCTGACAAAGAAATTGAAATCACCAATCTCAAAAATACACAAAATTCAACATCAAGTAATCAAAATGATAAATATTACAAGCTGTACGTTGAAGCTTTTCATGATTATCAAATCACAAAAAACTGGTTGGAACGTAAACAAAAAGAATTTGATGATAATGAATCACAGTTTAAATCATTAAACGCACAAATAAAAGAATTATCTGAAACCTTATATGAAAATGACATTAACACATCACGAGAATTAATCAACAAACAAAATGTCATAAATCTAATTCAATATGAAAAAACTCAATTGTCTTCTCACATCAAACACCTCGAAGAACTAATCACCAAACGAGGACAAACTGATCAAACTATTAACTTGAACAAACCTAAAGATTTCAAATACTTCAATTCAAGAGAAGGACTGGGAGCCAACAATCCAGAATATCTTAAGAAGGCTTGCATTGCTCGTCCAACATTGTATGATTCGAGATACATTCATGTGGATGCCTGGCAGAGTTTCCTTCGAATGACAGATGAGGAAGAAGAAGTTGAGATTTTCAACAGGGCCAAAAAGGAGAATGCACAAATTAGTTTCAATTACACTGAACTAAATCAAACATATCAAACTCAAAAGGCAAATTTTCAAAATGATGATTATTTTCCAATCATTAAACCTGAAGAATTTGAGATAAAAGCAAATGTTGTACTTCAACAAAAGATAACACCAAAAATTTATGTTCCTTCTCTCATTCTTGAAAAGAAAATTTGTCAACTTGAAAAGGAAATTGATGAAACTCACAAGGCATTTGACAAAGAAAAATCTGATCTACAAACCAAAATTCATGAATTAGAAGTAAATCTTATCGCCATAAAATCTACTTCAAATCATAATGTTTCTACTTCAAATGTTTCTCAAAAGCCTTTGTCTATCAAATCTAAGATTTCTTCTCTCTAAAATCCAGTTCTGTTAAGATGATATTCTAATTCATCCGTTTTAAACTTTTCAGATCGAAATTTAGAATCCACACGAATGAAGACAGTGCATGGGAGAGTCAAAGATGTTGAGCAGTTGAAGAAGTCTAGTTTGAGTAAATCTAGTATGCTTAAGTCCAAGGAGCTTAAGAAGTCTAGAGATTCTTCATTTTTAGCTTCTTCTTTTTCTAATTCCAATAAATGTAATACATCAACAAAGATTATTTGTCCTGCTACACTTTACGGAATTGTGTATGATTCTGCAATGTATCGTCCTGTTAATCATTCTGTTAATGGTGTGTGTAAACTTGCTTGTTAAAATAGATAAAAATGGAAACAAAGTTTATTTTGATAGAAAAACTAATCAACCAATTTCTCAATTTGATACACGATATTTTGTAAGAAAAGATGCTCCATGTGGTCGCCGTCATGATGTACTTCATAAAAATGGTTCAATCATTCATTCTTGCACAATTTGTTATCCAGAACCATGCAAAACCATTCGTGTTAGATCTCAAACACCTCAAACTACACGTTCTTCTCCTACTTCTTCAAAATCAGTTTATCGTGTAGTTTCAACACCTAAATTGTCCAAATCAGTCGATCGCGAGGTATCTACACCTAAATCAATAAATTCTGTCTATCGAGTGGTTTCAACACCTAAATTGACAAAATCCGTTTATCGAGTGGTCTCAACACCAAAATCAACAAGATCAGTCTCTCGCATTGTGTCTCCAAAAACATCCAAATTTGTTAAATATAAATGGATTAAAAATGAAAAATCAAACTGGATTCTACAATCCCCTGTGAAATCTTTCGAATGGGCTGTTAAACGAACAACAAAAGAACTGCCTCCTTGCAGTTCTTCAACTCTCTGAATTAATCTCATAATCACCACTACATAAAACATATCTTACTAACCAATCAGGACCCATAACTGATTGGGTACCTAAATTGTTTTAATTGTTTTATGTAGAATACATGGTATCTCGATTCTGGATGTTCACGACATATGACTGGTAACAAGGAATTATTAACCAATTTTCGAGAAAAATATTTGTGAACTGTTCGTTTTGGGAATGACCATTTAACAGCTATCATGGGTATTGGAGATATCATTCGAAAAAATTTAATACTCCGTAATGTGACCTATGTTGAAGATCTTGCCCACAATCTTTTTAGTATTGGTCAATTCTGTGATAAAACGTTGGAGGTCAATTTTCGAACAAAGAAGTGTGTTGTTCGCACTTATGAAGGTGAAGAACTACTCACCCGAAAACGTGAGACGAACCTTTTTACTATCAATCTCAATGATGTGGTCCCACTTGAAGAAGTATGTTTGGTGTCAAAAGCAACGTCAAATGAATCATGGTTATGGCACCGTCGTCTATCACACCTTAATTTCAAAACTATCAACAGGTTGGTAAAAGGTGGCCATGTGCCTGGTCTTCCAGATGTTTCATTTGATAAAGATCATCTTTGTGCCTCTTGTGAAATGGGAAAAATGACTAAAAAGTCTCATAAGTCCAAACCAGTTCCAAGTACTTCGAAACCGCTTGAATTACTACATATGGATTTATGTGGTCCCATGAGCGTTCAATCAATAGGTGGAAAACGGTATGTATTGGTGATTGTTGATGATTACTCACGATATACATGGGTTCATTTCTTACGTACGAAAGATGAAGCTGCCAATATCATTATAGCTTTCATCAAGAAAACTGAGAAAAATTTGGATTTAAAAGTCCATGCCATTCGTACTGATAATGGAACTGAATTTAAAAATCAAACTTTAGATTCTTTTCTTACTTCAGTTGGAATAACCCATCAATTTTCCGCTGCCCAGAACACCTCAACAAAATGGGGTTGTTGAACGAAGAAATCGAACATTAGTTGAAGCTGCTCGTACCATGCTTTCTTTTTCAAAACTCCCATTATCTCTTTGGGCTGAAGCCATCAGTACGGCATGCTTTACTCAAAATCGTTCAATTATCAACAAAACCTACAACAAAACTCCGTATGAACTAATCAATAAACGCATTCCAAATATTAAATTTTTCCATATTTTTGGGAGTCGTTGCTTCATTCTGAATGATAAGGACAACTTAAATAAATTTGAAGCTAAAGCTGATGAAGGAGTTTTTGTGGGATACTCGCGTGAATCCGCATCGTACAGAGTATACCATCGATCAAATAGGACGATCAGAGAGAGTGTCAATGTTACTTTTGATGAGACTTTTCCAATTGACCCACTCACTTCAGAAATCGAATCTCCCTTACCTTTGTCATCTCCTTCAACATCTGAAAATGATTATGATATCTTGTTTGAACATTTTTATGATGAATATCATAACATTCGACATAAATTACTTCAGGAGGCTGGTGTTCCCTTTCCTTCAGTAGCTGAGGTTCAATCCGTCACTGTACCTGAAATGCAAAGGTCAAGTTCTACTGATTCTCCATCTCAAACATCTGCTAATTCCAACACAACCTTCTCTGCTACGAATTCTAGTTCAGATTCTGCTTCTTCATTGGAAACTCAATCATCTTTAGATATTCCCCCACCCTCTGCTCATGCTGCTACTACTTCAACGTTAACATTAGTTCCAGCATCAGCTCATTCACCTTTGGTGATTGATTTCTCCAAATTTCATGTTCAACGTGTTGATCCTCCACCATCCAATGCTCAAACTGCTCAAACTGCGATAATCCCAAATCCAACATTCACTGATACGTCAAATATTAATCCAGGTCAACTTCCACTTCCGCATTCTCTTAAATGGACAAAAGATCATCCTCTTCATCACATAATCGGCAATCCTACATCTTCTGTTCAAACTCGTAAAGCCACTGCTGAAGAATGTCAATTCACGGCATTTCTAAGTTCAAATGAGCCCAAGAAAGTCAGCGAAGCACTCTCGGAACCAGACTGGATTCTTGCTATGCAAGAAGAAATCAATCAATTTGAACGTTTGAAAGTTTGGCGTCTGGTTCCAAAACCACCAGGTAAATCTGTTATTGGTACGAAATGAATTTTCAAAAATAAAAAGGATGAGAATGGGATTATAATTCGTAATAAAGCACGTTTAGTCGCCAAAGGATATGCTCAACAAGAGGGCATCGATTTTAAAGAAACGTTTGCTCTAGTTGCTCGAATAGAAGCCATTCGCATATTTTTAGCATATGCAGCACATAAGAATTTTACTATCTATCAAATGGATGTAAAAACTGCATTTTTAAATGGCATACTCAAAGAAGAAGTGTTCATTCATCAACCCGAAGGTTTTGTAGATCCACACTTGCCTAATCATGTTTATATTCTCGACAAAGCTTTGTATGGTCTGAAACAAGCTCCTCGTGCGTGGTATGATGTGCTATCCAAATTCATCAAACGCCAAGGGGAAGATATTGTTCTTATTCAAATTTATGTCGATGATATTATCTTTGGTTCTACAAATCCCAAATGCTGCAAAAAGTTCTCTGATCTTATGGTTAAACGATTTGAGATGAGTATGATGGGTGAGATGAAATTCTTTCTTGGTCTTCAAGTTCGCCAATTACCTACTGGGATCTTTATTAATCAATCCAAGTATATAACTGATCTCTTGAAGAAATATCTTATGGATGATTGTAAACCAATTCAGACACCGATGTCACCTGGTTCGAAATTGCATGCTGATCCTGATGGCAAACTTGTTGATATTACAAATTATCGGGGGATGATCGGATCTTTGTTATATCTTACCTCAAGTCGACCAGACATTATGTTCTCAACTTGCATATGTGCTCGGTATCAGGCTGCTCCTAAAGAATCACATCTTCAAGCTGTTAAACGTATATTTCGTTATCTGAAGGGTACTCGAGATCTTGGTCTTTGGTATCCTAAAGAAACTTCTTTTGAATTGACTGCATTTTCTGATGCTGACCATGCTGGATGTATGCTGGATAGCAAGAGTACATCTGGAAGTGTCCAATTTCTGGGTGATAAATTAGTGAGCTGGTCTTCACGAAAGCAAAATTGTGTATCTCTTTCAACTGCAGAAGCAGAGTATGTTGCTGCTGCAAGCTGCTTATCCCAGGTAATTTGGATGCAATCACAATTAAAAGATTATGGCTTTTCCTACAGCTGTATTCCTTTATATTGTGATTCACGAAGTGCAATTGCAATTTCATGCAATCCTGTTCAACATTCCAAAACTAAACATATCGATCTTCGATATCATTTTATCAAAGACCATGTTGAACTAGGTACTGTGGAATTATACTTCGTTTCAACTGATTTTCAATTAGTTGATTTGTTTACCAAGGCTTTAGACGAAAAACGCTTTAATTTTCTTGTGTCTAAGCTTGGTATGCTAAATCTCAAGACTTAAACCGTTTTACTGCTTTATTTTTTTATTGTTTTTGTTTTTGTTTTCAATTTTTTTTTAATAAATAATAAGATGGCTTTCAAGTACATCTGCTTGAAACCCGTTCTTAAATGCATTCATTGGTTGAGGGGGAGAATCTTTATTCACTTGTCAAGGGGGAGAAAATTGACATTCTTATGTCAAGGGGGAGCATAATTTATAATCGTGAAATACTGTTTTGAATGCTCCTTTCTAATTTTTTTTTATAATTATCAATATAGGGTATCAATTTTTGTAATATTCGTAAACGATCTCATTACCAATCTCAATTGGTATTGATTGCATCTGTTTATTACAAATTTTCTTATTATATCTTGATAATAAATTTTTTTTACCTCAAACAGTTTTTCAACCTCTTTCAAAATTTACAATCACACAAGCTTATCAAGGTTGAGTATTAGCTTTTGCAATATTCGTAAACGATCTCTTTACCAGTCTAGGTTGGTACTGATTGCATCTGTTTATTGCAAATTCTCTTATTTTTCATTGCTACCTTTGTGTTCCTTTATTGTTAATATTTTTCAATTGTAAATCATTTTTATTTTTCTCCTTTCAAATTCGATTATCATTTTTCAAATCAATACTCAATTTCAAACATTTTCTTAATCTCATATTGAGTTGTTGACATCACAATCTCATAAATTCTTTATTAATCTGTGATGCTCAACATTCCAAAATTTTTATCTCACTTTGTGCTCACAATGATGTGTTCACAACGTAGGATACACATTTTTTTCATATTCGTAAACGATCTCTTTACTAGTCTCGATTAGTAAAGATTGCATCTGTTTATGACAAATTTTTCGTCTCTTGCGTTGTGGCTCAATTTTTCACAACCCTGATTTTGCACAACATAAATTTTTCATTTTTAAGTGACTTGTTTGTAACACTCAACACAATTTGCTGTTAAATTCGTCGATCTCTTTACTGATTTCAATCAGTACTGATTGAATCTATTTTTAACACCGTCTTGGATTGATTGTTCTTACTATTTTTTAAACGATTTTCATTCTTAAACGCTCCGTGGAGAAATCATTTTTCATCTTCTCAAAACTGCTCAGATTCAATTCTGACTTTCTCCAGTTCTCACACACTCAAAATCGTTTTGAATGCACATTGTTATGCCATTGATCTTTGTATATCCGTCGATCTCTTCTCTACACACGTTCAGAGAAGATTGCATCTTTGTAAGTGGTATACTTCACTGATCTTTGATATAACCAAACAAATTGATTTCTTTTAAATTTCAAATATTTGATTAACAATGTCTCTAATCATCGTGTTTGTCATATCCGTAAACGATCTCTTTACTGAAGTTCTTCAGTAAAGATTGCATCTGTTTATGACTTCACGTGATCATTGACACTGCTATTCTTCATTTTCAAATATTTTTCTCAAACATTCAAAGGATTAAATCAATTTGTCGAGTACTACATGTTTCTGGTTCTCATTCCGATCTTGGCTCTCGATTTTCACCGACATACCATTCCTCTCTCCGTTTCCAAACCGCAAATATTCAGCTTTATCATGAGGACCCTGGTCATGATCCTCATGAGGGGGAGAAAAAGAGCAAGAAATAGTTCAAATATCAGATGTATAACTGAACAACGTCAAAAAGAACCACAAACATCCCATCAAAGAAGAAACTTCATAACACATGTACTCAAATCAACTGCAAAATCAGAAACGTTTTAGATCAAGTGATTAAGAAAAAGAGAAAATGTTAATCAGTGTACTACACAGAAAAACAAGTGAAGAAAAAGAGCAAAACCGAATCATCAACAGAATCTCTCTCCAAAACCTCAACCAACTCAATTCAAATCTTAACCGTACAAATCATTCTTTCCAAAATTCGAAACAACCATATTCATACAAAAGCTTAACCGTTTAAACCATTCTTTCCAAAGTCCATAAACATTCATATCCATTCAAAAGCTTAACTGTTCTAATATGTTGTTCATACCTAACACAAATTATCCACATTCATCCAAATCTTAAATGTACATATCATTCTTTCCTACATACAAAACTTACATACATACACATCGAAAGACTTAAACTTTCAAATCATTTTTTTTTTCAGAATCCAAAACATCATTATTCAATCCTCACAAAAACCTCTATCACAAAATCTCCAATATTTGAAAATCCCAGACAAATCCTTACCAAACTGATATTCCATATCCAGAACTTTCAAATCCTTAGGAAACCAGTTTTAGGACTTTCTTACACCGATAGATTCAACGAAACAAAAATATTTTCGTTGAGTGTTTGAAATCTCAATTTCTTCTTAAGCTAATCAGATGTAAACATTGAAGAGCAAAACAATTTGAAGCACATCTGAGCATAAACGAATTTGGTAACGGACCAAAAGAAGAAATTGAAGAAGGAAGACTGGGATGAAGTGCTAAAGCTCAAAAAGAGGGAGATTGGATAATGATAAAGACACATTAAGTCAACAATTCATGAAATCTTCTGAGATACTTTATATTGGTTGAAAAGTCAATAAAAAATATTATTTTTCACTATTCAATCAAAAGCTGAAGCTGATAATACATCAAAACTATTCAACGGATAATTCAGTCTCAGACTTTGCTAGAGAAGAAGATTTCAAGAACAAGCTAATTCAAACTATTGATACAAAGGGGGAGATTGTTAGGATCAAATATGTTGTATAAAATAGTATAGGGACTAGTTGTGTAACATTGTCTAAATGATAAACTAGTCTTAGGCTTAGTTAGTGCTTAATTAAGCATGTTTAGAAGGCAGATATAAATACCTTTCATGTTGACTTAATTTGTAAGCTTTCCCACACTTATTGAATTACACATTTGAAAGCTTTCCTTCCCTCCATCTTTCTCTCTCAACTACACACACTAAAACACCAAGAACACACACACTTGATTCTTCAATCTTTGATCAAATCACCATGAATTAGCTTGAATTCAATCACATTAGATCTCTCATTTTTGCGTAACCATCATCTTAAACACTCTATAACCATATGAACATATAGTCACATAGATGAAATGTTTCGTGTTTATATATGTGATTTGAATGTTCTTTCTTTAAGTGCTTTCGAAAAGAACTCTTGGGGACCGTTTTGCGAACCACTTAAGGCTTGCAGTTTAGTGGTATTGGTGTTTGGCGTTGTTCATGGCCTAAGGTGATAGGTTTAAGTACTATTATAAGCAATTTTGAAATAGATTTACGAGTTGTTAAAAAAATAGTATTGCGAACCAATGGGACCCACGTTTACCACTAAGCTACCTCCTTGAGGTTCATTTGTCGAGTTCTTATTTTCAAGATTATATGTTCTCTTATTTATGTTTATGTTTAGCTGATTTGAGTTAAATTTACTTCAAACGACAATTAAGCAACCAAAGTTAAACGTTTGCTCGACGTGTGCAATTAAAGGACCATGGGTTTCTTTTGGACCTCACTAGTGAAAGATTCGAGACGATGAGTTTTATTGGTGACCAGATTATTTCTATCATCTTAACTATATTATTCGTGGGTCCAAAAGATTTGGGATGAGATTACTTTTGATAAGCTGTGATTCTTGATAACACCTTTGAATCCTGCACGTCTTAAGACTTTATATCTTTGCTATATTTGGGAGTTGGGACATTCCTAAATTAGCAAAGCTTAATTTTCAATCAGAATACTTCACTACTACAAATTGGGTTTGAAATTTATATATTGTGGTGGTCAAAGAAAACCGCAGCAAGAAAGGAAATTCGCACTCTAAGAGAAAGAACCGCAACAACAATCCATATTGTTGGTGCGGCCGTACTCTACCCGCATCCAATAAAGGTTTGCAAGTGCGGTGCTCTATACAACCGCTTTAAAAGATTTCTTTATTGTTGCGGGCATTTCATCCCCACACCTTACAAAGAATTTTCAATTTAATTAGCAAAAACAAATTGCATTCAATTAATTACCAGCAGGCCAAGGGGAACACAATACAACGAAGACATACATTACATGTAACCAAACAACACAAGGACAACCAAAACCTAAACCCAAAGCAAACAAACATGTTGAATTCAAAGAAGAGTAACCGTGAACCAAAGTCCTTCACCATTATTTTTTTTAAATAGGAGATCAAGGGTGAACATGACATTTTGGTAGTAGTGCTTGCTATTTCGAGGAATATTTGTGTTTTGAAAAATTCACAGCTCCAGATCATGTTATTATCCCCAGATCATGTTATTATCCCGTTTCCATTAACTATATTTCTGCTTGCATTTGACATGTTTAAAATAAAACAACTCAAATTGACCAATATATAGTATATGGTCGATATAACTACCACCAGCCCCACAACAAATAATAGCCTTTGGGATACTAAAGAACTGTTCTCGAAATATAAAGCAATATTTGGCCATTTTGATCTCTCTCTCTCACACACACACACACTTTATGTCAATGCAAATATACTATCTACCTATCTAGTAATTTCAAATATGTAGAATAGAAGTGATAGTTTTGACCCATTTACTTATGAATGGTTCATTTGAGTTAATTTAAGTCTCAAACAACGGGTCACCTAATGAAATTAAGCTATAAATGGAACAGATCAAACTGGCCGAACGGGCCAAAGAGATAGAATGTTACGCGAAAGTGTATTTTTTTGTTCATACCTTTTAAAAAGTACTCCCTCCGTCCCTAAATAAAGTTCTCATTTCTCCTCCAAATTTTGTCCCTAAATAAAGTTCTCATTTCTCAAACTTAAGGGCCCCACTTAATATAATAATATTATTACAAATACTTTCACCACTAACTATCTCCTAAAACACTTTCTCTCTCCAATCAAACCTTATAATTTAATCAAAAGTAATACTAAATACCTCATCACTAACTATCTCCTAAAAAGTTGTGCTCAAGAGAAATGGGAACTTTATTTAGGGACTGGAGGGAGTATTATGCAAGGATTTAGATTATAATTTCAAAAAATATTGTTTTTTAATCATTTTTAATGCATAACTATTTACGAAAACTTGAAACCTTTGGACAAAAAGGTGGGTCAACACAACCAGTTTCAACCCGACCTTACTTTGACCCATTACCCAACTCAAGGTGTTGAAATGGAATTATAACCTAAGTCAACGGTCAAGGGTTGTAAAAGACAATCTACATAATGTTCGGATCTCATTAGTACAAGGAACAAAATAGTGAAGACTTATGTGTGAAAAGTCAACACACCAAAGTCAACGGTCATGATGTTCACAACACTAAAGTGGTCAACAGCAACATATTAGTTAACATTTTTAGTCATAAAGTATAGAAACATCACCTTTTGTTCATTTCGGCTAGCAGTTAGGTCAAAATTGTACGCGTATCATCATTATTTCTCTGCGAAAACATGTTTGTGGTTAATTAGCTATTGCCGTTACATATTATTAATATTATTATATATAATAAAAACAATTATAATTATAATAATCAATAACAATAAAGTATGTATCTTGAAAACAAAATGCAACTTCTTTATATACAATCAAGAGAGCAAGCAAAAAACAGCAGCTCTAAGTACACTTACAATCATGTTATTCTAACATGATGTTGTTATCTTTATCAAACATAAACAGAAATAGTTCTTTTTTTTTTTAATTTTCTTGTAATAATATTAACTAAAACCAAATAGCTCTTGCATCAATAAGCTTTTGTTTCAGGGATCCATCAACATGAAGAGAAATAACATCACGGGCTGACCCGACATATTTACCACCTATAAACACAGCTGGCATAGCAGGATTACAGCCCAAACGTTGTAGGGCCCATTCCATGTCAGCATCATGATCAACTTCATGAATTGCAGGACTTGCACCAAGTTCATAAAATAGTGATTTTATACTATGACACATGCAACAAGAGCTTTTGGTGAAGATAACTGCAGCTTTTTTTGATGCTAAATCAGTTACTCTATCCATTTTTATTGAAAGATGAAATATGTTTAAAATGGGAGGTTTTAAGGTAAGATTTGGTTTGGTAGAGTATGAGGTTTTATGGTTTCTTATACAGGAGATACTGAGAGTAATCGACTGCATTTTTAATTCTTAAAAAAGAATAAAAAAAGGTTTTAAAATTATAAAATATGATAAAGAGAAGTTCCTTTTGGATATTTGTTTGGATAAGAATAATTCTCTGATGATTTGCTTGAAATTAATATTTTGTGCTATAAACAAGTTAATACATGGTGGATATATTGACCTATTTTACATACGAATGAGTCGTTTTGGGTTACAATTTATGAGAACATGAAAAAATTAGCGAAAGAAAAAAGGTTGAAAGTTGCCGAAAGTGTATTTTCAAGGCATACAACCTCCTAAACTGCTTTGTACAAATATATCAGATTATTATCATAATATATAGTATAATTTTTCTAAATTTAATGTAATAATATATTTTGTTTAAATTTTGAGATCGGACAAAAAGTGTTTTAACTTTAACTTTTACTTCCTACCCACAATGAAAATCTACGAAAACTTTAGTCTAATTTGAGGTCTTGATCCTTGTATTAAATAATTATTATTTTATTTTCTGTGTAATGAAGGTGGGACAGTGGGGATATATTCTTTAATTAAGTATACACAGATTTTTTATTTATTAATGCAATCTTTTAAAAAATTATATCTTGCATACTATTGGAGGTGTGACCATATGGTATCAGAACAGTTAACAAGTCAACCTAGAGAATTTTTCACTCCAATACTACTATAGGTTACTTACTAAAAGTCAAAAAAGATAAAATTAATGTAATAAAATTGAAAAATACACCTCATTCTCAGTGTTTCGAGTTCGGATTGGGCGAAATCTTGTTGCTGACGTGTAAAAGAAAAGAATTTATTATATTCCATTTCATTTGCAGCATTGAAAACTTTAACTATTCAGTCACTATCCAATAGAATCTATTGATCATAAAATGTTCTATTTTCAATATTCCTTGGTGACGATTACTATTTAAGAATCGCAGCAAAGTTATGAGAATTTTTGAAAAATATTCACTTCATAAAAGATGTATATAACCAATCAAAATGAGCCAACGTTATTTCTAGATAAGTAATGATCTGTTAAAGGATATTGCATGCTTGTATCGATCCATATTTGACCTTTTGAAGCTAAAAAACTTGTTCTATTTTTTATAAAATGCAGATAAATAAGAGATGTGTATTCTTTACATTTCCATGTTCATGTTTATAAAACTTTTAGATATGCCAAGATTACGAATTCAAAATATACATAAAAAAATATTGGGAAAATAGAGAAACTTGATGTCAGAGAAACTTGATGTCCTGATATATTGAAAACTGAAAAATTGCTCAGATGACAAGTGACATGTCATTTTTCATGTCCTGTTTGGCTCATTAAAAGATGAATTTGTTAGCCATTTGGATCAGTTGGTTACGCCACATCATCAGTTTATCAGGTTACACCACGTCATCAGTTTATCAGGTTGCCGAATGACCCAAACGGAACACATAGCCATCTTTTAATGATCTAGTTGGACATAAACATGTAAAATGACTAAAAATGGGCAAATCTAAAAGTATCTTCTACATTAAATTGAAAAAAAAATATATAAAAAAATGAAGTAAAAGTATGTGATATTAAACGGAACAAAGTCAAAGGAGTTATTCCAAATAGACCTTAAATTGAGTTAAAACCTCATTTTCTAGGGTCATTTCAACATTTAGGATAAAGAATAATTACCTAAACATACTAATTATTATCATTATTAACTGTAAACCTCAAGTTTTGTAACAAGATATATATGTTCCAAATAGATCTGATAACAGGAAGTTACATGTTGGCATGTATTATTGGTGTAAGCATAATATGATGTACATTTTATTCCTGAAAACATCTTTACCTAGATGATACTTCTCATTTAGTGCTCAAGCATAAATGCAGCATCACACCAAGTGTGTCTATATATAAAAAAACATATTTTAAATAATTAAAAATTAAATAAATAGTGAGACGAGGAAAAAAGAACAAATCAATTTGCAGTAACTGCATATTTTATTTATTTTTATTTTATTTTTTGAAAAGCCAGGTACACAGATACATCAAACGCAGACATAAACAGAAACATGGCCTTACACATACCAGTAACAATATGTTCCACCCATATAGTTTTTTATGTCAAACGGGTCAAATGGGTTGAAACCTGAAAGTCACACAAAGTGTGTTTTTAATGCATACGACCTCTTAAATTCAGTTTATTCATATGTTTACATTATTATTGTAATAATATTGTTTTTTAAGCATCATTAACGCAAAAATATTCAAAACAATTTTAAAAAAAAACAGAAAAATAAGTGACGACAAGTTAATCTGACCTGGCTCGTTTCGACTTTCGACCCGTATCAAAGTGGCATGTTTCATACCAAGACCATTTAGAACCGTTACCCAACCCGCCATGCTACCTGCATAGATAATATTAGTATGCTTCATATATCATATAGTAATAAAAAAGGATTATATTCATAAAAATTAGGGCTGTCAAAACCTCACACCACACGACAAAAATAGACAAGACGAAACGAAACGAAATTGGGACAAAATCGAAATTTGAATTTGTAATTGTGTCGTGTTCGTGTCGTGTAAAACAAACACGAAGTCGTGTGGGTTCAGGTTCGGGTTCATAGATTAACACGAAATTGACACGTTAGTTATAATTTTGGCAACATTTAGTAATTTATGTTTTATTTTTGTCGTGTTTGTCCCTTTTTAAGCATGTACTGAGTAAGAAATTTGAAATTTAAGTTATTTAACTCGTGTTGTCGTGTTTGTCGTTTTTTAATTAGGTCGTGTTCATGTTAGCAAAATAAAACATGACTTCGTCTCGTGTCATGTTCGTGTTGAGAAAAATGAATTCATATTGTTTAGTGTTACCCAAAAACACGAAACGATAACACGATTTGACAGCCCTAATAAAAATGCATCCAAAATCCTTTTATAAAATTTATGTAAGCATCAGATAAGTTTTTCAATAGGACATTATAATGTGGACGGCTCAATAACCGAACCAATGACTGAGAACCGGGTTTTTCTGATTTTCTTTGACTTATTTCCCGGGTTTTTTGTTTTGTTTTGGACCGGACTGAGAACTGATTTTGCATGAAGATTAAAACCAAGAACCAGACCGGTATAGCTCAGTTCGGTTCGATCCGGCGGTTGGCCAGTTCTCAGTCCAGTTTGCACAAGCCTAAATGTGGTAGTTGAGCACCATGTTTTAAATGACTCTTCGTTTTGTGTTGAGCCAATTATGCAAATTCTTCCTCCATATCATTTATTATTCTTTCCCTATTAAGGCTGCAAAAAGAAGATGCCAGTATCTAATACTGTATTCATACAGTATTCTTTTTCTTTAAGTATAATAAATATAAAAATAAATTTTCAGTATTTTCATGAGCTACAACGCCCATACATATTGCTTACCAGGTAATTGCTAATGCTTTACTCAATAGCCGAATTCTTACAAAAATAAATTACTTCTTCTAATTGATCATAAAAATACAACTCAAGATATTATTCATAAATTCATAACGTGCAACTAAATTAAACACACATTTGGTGAATCGGCATGATTCGGTTAACTTATGTCATCCCAACCAAAGGTTTTGATGCTCAAAACAGGCATAACTCACAACAAAAATGAATAAAGTACATAATGTTAGGTATTTGTTTGATTGTTGAGTAGTTTTCATCATTTTTGATATTTCATATTACTTAGAATCTTGCAATACGAAAGGTAAGGTGTATACCCAATTTGGAAAACATCTTTTTCCACCTCAGCAGATGCTTATTCATGTTCATAAACATAATTACCATATTACCCCTTGCTTAATAACTGCAACACAGAACTTAAAGGCTTTATCCAAGGGTAAAAATGTCATTCTACATGTAAAATGCTACCGTGCATATCAATATACGGAGAGTATCTTTTAGTGAAAAAAAAAATCTTTCTTTTTCAGTGTCAATCCCTATTATATAACTACTATATATATAGCATTAGTAAGAGCTCAATTTAATCACAACAAAATCCAAACTTTCTACCAAATCTAGTGTTGGTTTTCATTTTCAACTTCTTTTATTATCTATTTACGTAATTTCAAAAAGATGGCAACTGTTAGGGCTTTGGTGAATGAAAGATCGGTGGTTATATTCAGCAAAAATTCATGTTGCATGAGTCACACAATTAAGACATTAATAAGCAGTTTTGGAGCAAATCCAACTGTTTATGAGCTAGATGAACACCCAAAAGGACGACAAATAGAGAAAGAATTAAAGGGATTAGGGTGTAAACCAACTGTGCCAGCTGTCTGGGTCAGTTGCAGTATAAAAGTCGCATGCCAATAAGGGTTTTGACAGTATTTTAAATGACCATAATTCCAACTAACAAGAGACTATTAGTATTAAACAAAAAACTATATTTTTGTCCAAACAAAAACTAATTAGTATGTTAGATATGATTACAAAAACCATATTATCTTAATAATTATCTAATTTCTTGAATAAAATGATATGAAGTACAAGGTTTTATACATTAAAAATTTACGTTGGAGAACTTTCAAACATGTTGGACCCATATGCCCCGTTCCCTTTTAAACTA
Source organism: Calendula officinalis (assembly GCA_963853835.1). Lineage (NCBI taxonomy): Eukaryota > Viridiplantae > Streptophyta > Magnoliopsida > Asterales > Asteraceae > Calendula > Calendula officinalis. Next base: position 38,389,953 of record OY970831.1, read on the forward strand.
TATTTCTATTGAAAGTTCACATTGGAGAACTAACAATTGGTTAAATCCATTAACTTTTTATATAGAAGATTACAAAAATGACCTTAAGTACATACTTAATTCAACCAAAACATCGTTAAACGTCCCTCTAGATACGTGAAACTTCTTGAGGAGAATATCATGAAAACTAATTTATTCAGAAGTAAAACTATTTCATGACAATTACTAGTAAGAGAAATAACATATGGATATATTATGCTTGTTAGTGTTGTATAACTCGGTCTACTCTGCCAAGTAATAGTCGTGTACCATGTATTCAGTGGAGTGCCGAGTCAAATTGGCCCAAATCAGCCAAAAAAATCGATCAACCCAAAACACAGTCAAATTCTCTAAAATGCTTACTTTCTCACCACTCCATTCTCCAATGTTAAGTTATTAGTCATATTATTATTATTTATATAATATACTAGTGTGATAAATTTTGGTTTTAAAATATGTTTTATTTTTTAAAAATTAGGAAAACTGTATGTATAAATATATATTTTTATATAAATTTATTTTTGAAAAGCTCAATCCAAGTACTCGCTGAATATTCACTGAGTAACCAATTACATGCTCCAGGAGTCTAGGATCGTCGAACGAAAAAGTAGCAAATTTTACAACATTTAGCATTAAAGTTGTTATAAAATCACATGTTGCACATTAAAAATAAAAACACTTTAGTATACCATTAGTTGGTCTTGGAAATTAACACGTCACCAAAATATCTATTAATATCTTGATAACGAATTCTAATGTTTCACTAGTTTATTACTGATCCTGATCTAAGATTTTGAGAATAATTAAGATCTTCAAGTGAAACGAGAATAAATTCTGAAATAGTTTTGGAAGCATCAAAACGTGTTTTGGGTATGTATGTTAGACCGATGCCAACGGTACGCCGGTTTGGCACTGCCGGTGTTCCGCCGGTACCGGCGCCGTTAGCACAGGCCGCCGGTTTGAGCGCCGGTTTGAGTCTCGTGAGTTTGGAGACGAGACAGAGGAGGCCGCCGGTTGGAGATGAAGACGAGCGAGAGAGGGGAAGAGAGAGAGTGCGTGTTATTTTATTTTCTTTTTATTTTTTTTTTTAATTTTTTTTTAAATTTTTAAAAAAGGTAATATTTAAAAAAATTCAAAAAAAATCTAAAGAATTCAAAAAAAATCTAAAAAATTCAAAATTTGTTTTTTAAAAATAACTTTTTATATAATGTCTTTTTTAAATTAATGTAATTTATTTTTATTAGTTATATGTTTTAATTAGTTGTATATTTTATTAGAAAGAGAAAGGTAAATGGTGGGGCCCAAATTTGGTGAAGTGACGGAGTGCTGTTGGCATGACTACGTCAGTTTAGTGTTAGTTAGTTAGTCTGCTGGCGTGACGCTGAGTTAGCAGCAACTGATGGCGTCAGTTGCCGTCACCATTGGCACCGGTCTTATATGTGCTATCGTTAAGCCACTTGTTCTTGAAGGAATTTTAAAATTTTCTTATCTCACCGACATTTTGAAAAAGGGTAATGATTTTTACACCATATAAAGTAACCTACACACCACAATTCATGCTTTACAGTACTTGTACACTATGCTTTAAATGTTATACACTGTGGTGTGTGAAGTAATTTGTGTTGTGTGAAAATCACTACCCTTTGAAAAAGAATAGAAAGAAATATATTTTGTCCTTTTCTGGAAGTGAGGTGAGGGAATAACATAAAAAGGAAAGATATGTGATGCCAGAACTCGACTATTATATCCGCACATAAACACATTAATATCTAAAAATAAAAATGTGGTGACAATTTCGACCCATTCGGTTCTTTTATAATGGGTCAAACAGGTAAAATGAAAAATAGCTTAGTAGGAAACGGGTCAAAGGCCTTCAAGTCATTATTAATAAAAAAGAATTTAGATTATTATTATTATATAGTTTTCGTAATCTGACACACTAACAATTTATAAAAAAAATCAAAACTTCGGGACACAAAGTGTTTCGGGTCAGCCAACCCGCCCATTTTTCCAGCTCTAATAAAAACCAAACAAGAAGTAGGTATAGTGGTCTTGTGTCAAATCCTACAATATGAATACACTAAACTAAGCAAAGCCCATTTTCTAGCACTACTTGATCAGATTATTTCTAAATGCTCACTTCTTACCTTGTTACTATTACTTGGAATCTTGCATTGATAAAGATAAGGTTTCTACCAAATTACCATACTACCCCTCCATGAAAAATTGCAGCAAAGAACTTGTTCAAGTCTCTATTAAGGGTAAAGATGTCATTGTAGACGTAAGATGCTGCCATGCATATTAATATACAGATAAGCAACTTGTTATACCTGATAAAATGATATTGTAGTTTTGTTTTAATTTAAAAAAGAATCTTTCTTTTTCAGTGTCAATACAACAATAACTATTAAATATCTATATATGTATATATAGCATTATCAAGAGCTCAGTTTACTCACAGCAATTACCAGATAATTATTAGTGTTGTTTTTCATCTTTTTTATTTTATATTTACATAATTTGTAGCTATGGATTGGCAACTTTTTTGTCCTTTTATGGAAATGGAAAAAGTAAGGGAATAAAAATCCCACTAGAATTTACAAGAATCAAAAAAGACATGGGATGCCAGGACTCGACTATGAATTCCTACTTATATACATACATATATATACTTTACTTTATTACATAAAAAAAAACAAAAACAAAGTATAAATGTAGATTTGATGGCCATGTGTCAAAAGCTTAAAGATAAGGTGTAAAAATGTCATGGTTTTAGAAGTCGCTAGGCGCTAGTCTGTCAGTCAACCCCTGCCGAGCGACTAATCAATCTAGGAGAAAATTAGGCGGATCGGAATTTTCTATATGTAAAGTATTATAAATTTTGAAGTTATACATTAAAGTTAACATATATAATACTTCAAAGTTCAAATCAATAATGCTTATATACAATTTGTATAAAAATATTAATTTCAACAAAAAAATTGAATTTTAAGCTATTTTGACCGATTTTGACCGCTTGACCCGAGTTTGACCGCCTAACCCCGATTTTGACCGTTGTTTGACTGCCATTTGACCACCTAGCGCCTAAAATGTCCGATTATGGGTTAAACCCCGAGGCCGACTTCTGAAAAAGTGAAAAATGTACACGATAACATAAACCAAGACATCAAGTGGCAAAAAGATAGAAAATTGAGGAATATATGTTTGTAACTGTGTGGTTTCTAGGTAATATCATGTTAATTGGTGACCCTAAAAATAAGTGGCCCTTCCTTTTGTCTATAGTCAGATCTACAAATTGATTCCAAATTTCAGAACTCAACTTATCTTTTTCTTCTTTTGTTTCAACTTTTTGGGATGTATATATGTGGCAATGTCTAATACCAGAAAATAACATATGTAAATACCCTTTTGTACGGTTTTATACATTATCCTTGCTCATGAGTCATGATTCCGATTTGTTGGAAACGAACAGAAAAGATAACAAAAGTAAGCGTTTAAGAATTTTATCAGATAGACCTCGAATTCTCTAGAACAATTAAGGAATACTACAGATCATTATCACAAATTCAATAAACTAACTCTTAAGCCAACTTAAAGCTTGTATAGCAAGTAAACTAGCACAGTTTGTAGATAAATCACTTAATGATAAGCATAATATTTTGATCGAGCACTCAAAGATACAGAAATCTATAACCATATCTTTGTATGTAAACTTTTTAGTTCTACTTGTACGGATTCCGTGTGATAAGGATATATTTTCTAAAAACGTTTGCTTTATCTAAGCTTTCAGTCTGTTGTTTTAAGCTAAAGAGGCATAATTAAAAGAATCTATTGGTATCCCATAAAATAAGAGATATCAATATTATGGATTTTATAAGATAACAATAACCACCTTTAGAATATTATTATATCGATTTGCAATCTTACTTTTTCCCTCCTTTTTTGTTCTATATATAGTCCTCGTGACAGTTGAAATTCATCAAAGCAAGCCTCTAGTCTCATTCTCATAAAACTATCTATTAAGTTTTTGCTACAATCCTATTATATCAATGGCTACTGTGACAAGATTGGTAACAGATAAAGCGGTTGTTATATTCAGCAAGAGTTCTTGCTGTATATGTTACAGTATAAGGACACTGATAAGCAGTTTTGGGGCAAATCCAACTGTTTATGAGCTTGATGAACATCCAGATGGTCAACAAATTGAGAAAGAACTCAAAGCTTTAGGGTGTAAGCCATGTGTGCCAGCTGTCTTTATAGGTCAAGAATTAGTTGGTGGGTCCAATGAGATCATGAGTCTGCATCTTAAAGGGAAGTTGGTCCCAATGCTCATTAAAGAGAGAGCTATTTGGCTCTAGTAACAACATTTTCATGAATATTATTATGGTGTTATAGTTATAACTTATAAGCAGGGTATTTTTTTAAGCTCTGGTATACTTAAGAATAATGATAGAATAAGAGAATATGTAGCAAGTCAGCTGGCATTTTGTATAGCCATGTGATGTACAATATATGTAACTCTAAGTTTGTGTATTTCCTTTTCCTAAATTTTGTGGTTAATTCATGAATTTTCAATCTGAACAAGAAAATTATCGATATGCAGCAAAAGTATACTATAATGCCTTTATGTATATAAAAGATGGAGAACTTACAAATTGTTCATAAACATTCTTCATGTCTGAATAACTGTAAAATGTGTATCAACAGGCAGATTTCAATTTCAGTTCCAGCTGCCTGTGAACATAAATGAATCAGATATGTGGCATCAGATACATTGAGTTCCATTTGATCCTTGTCAGTTGTTCTACAGAAGTGATATCAGCTGCACAAATCCAGTTAACAGCGATCAATTAGAAATCAACATAGAAATGAAAACGTAAACCAACTATTTCGAATTAAGCATTATACAAACAGTAATTCGACAAAAACGCGCACAGAAAAGCGATTAACACACACACATTAGAACGAGAAAAAACCTAATCAGAACGAACGAGTTAGGAAGCTTTATACAGAAATTGGCACGTCGATTAAGAAGATGAATTCGATTTAAACACAATACAAACAGTAATTCGACAAAAACACAACACAGAAACAAACAGTAATATATACAAATTGGAACGACATAATACCTAAAATAAGCACATCAACGAGCGAGCTAACAAGCTTTGCTGTAGATATTCGCCTGTCGATTATGAAGATGAATTCGATTTAGACCTACAGGAATCAGATCGAACAGAGAGCGAGTTACGAAGCTTCGATACATAAATTGGCGCGTTGATTATGAGGTTGAATTTGGTCTGAAAAGTTCATACGCTGCAACAATTGACAGGTGCTGCCGGGTGATCGTTGCATTTTTGGACTTCTTACTGAAACAGATAGCCATAGCCCCACTTGATCAAATTTTAATCCGACACCGGGCCGGTCCTGAAAATGCACTACTTGACCCGGACTGAATAAATTGGTTATAATAAATACTCACTCCGTCCCATAAAAAGGTTTACATTTCATTTGGGCATAATCTTTTAGGAGATAGTTAGTGGTGGGGTCCTTTGTAATACTTTTGATTAAAATATAAAGTTAGATTAGAGAGAGAAAGTGTTTTATTAGTGGAATGATTGGTAATAATATTATTTTATTAGGTGGGCGCCGCAAGGTTCTAAATAACGCAAGGCGCGGCGTGGAGGTACCTTCAAGCCTCAAGATATGGCGAGCCATGGCGAGACATGACGTTTTTCAAGGCGTGACTTAAGGCGACAATTTCGCATATAAATTATATTATAATTATATATATATATATATATATATATATATATATATATATATATATATAATTATACAAAAAGATAAAATAAACACATAATTATAAATTTATAACATAGTTAATCAATTTTTTTCTTCCTTTTCGACCTATTCAACTATTCTTATAACTAAATAACGATATATATACCTATATATGGCTTATATGACTCAATATATTTAATACGCTTAAAAACACAGCTTATAAGGGGTAAATATAGGTCACATTGGACCTTAACATACGCCAAGCCTTAACGTCCAAGCTTTGGACCAAGGCGTGGCGGCATGGTCAAGCCTTAAGCCTTTTCGAGATATGGCGAAGCCAAGGCGGGCTTTTTAGAACTATGGTGGGCCCCCAAATTTGAGAAATGTAACTTTTTGTGGGACAAAAATTTAAGGAGAAATGTAAACTTTTTTGTGGGACGGAGGGAGTATAAGGTTTTAATAATCTGGCCATGAAGACATGTATTAGAAATTTATATACGGAGTATTTAAGTATAACAAACTTCTTAACTTTAGTAACTACTCTTATTGTACAACTTTGATACAATTAAAGACAGCCATTAAGACTTTTAAGGGTATTTGATAGTTGCTAACTGAGTTAGCATTAACAGAGTTAGTTGCTAATTGGGTTATGTGTGCAGTGTATGTATGTTATGTGTGCTATCGTTAAGCCACTTGTTTTTTAAGGAAGTACAACTTTGATGCAACTAAAGACAACCATTAAGGCTGTTATTATCAAAACCATTAAATAACTGGGTTTTTTAAAGGATATTTGAAAGTTGCTAACTGAGTTACCGTTGACTTAGTTGCTAATTGGATTATGTGTATGTATGTATGTTATGTGTGTTATCGTTAAGCCACTTGTTCATGAAGGAATTTAAAAAATTTCTTATCTCACCGACATTTTCAAAAAAAATACTTCCTCCGATTCAAAATAAGTGCTACATTTTCCTTATATAGGTGATTCAAAATAAATGCTACACTTTGAAAAATTACCTTATTTGGCAAAAAATAGTAGGACCCACACCCACTAACTATCTACTTTAATAAAGTGAAATGACCCATATACCCTTACTTTTTACTTTTAAACATCATTAACCTACTTTATTCAAAAGGTGTGGGACTCATTATCCACTAACCATTCAACTAATCTAATTTAACCAACATTATAATCTTTTGCCTCAAAAACCGTGAAACCCAAAGTGTAGCACTTATTTTGAATCAGAGGAAATATAAAGGAATGTATTATATTGTGTTGGCAATATTTTGTCCTTTTCTGCAAGTGAGGTGAGGGAATAAAACAACAAGGGAAGATATGTGATGCCAGGACTCGACTATGTATTTGTATTTATATCCACACATATAAACATTACTAATTAAAATTAAAAATAAGGTGGTAATTTCAACACATCCGGGTTTTTTTTAAAATAGGACAAACAGGTCAAATGAAAAATAACTTAGTAGGAAACGGGTCAAATGAGTTAAAAGTGTACTCTCAATGCATAGAACCTTCAGGTCATTATTAATCAAAAAGTAGATTATTATTATTATTATTATTATTATTGATATTGTAGTTTTTGTAATCTGACACACTAACAATTTATAAAAAATTCAAACCTTTGGGACACAAAGTGTTTCGGGTCAACCTGACCCACCCATTTTGCTAGCTCTAAATAAAACCAAAGAAGGAATTTATTCCTAAATGCTCACTTGATCAGAAAGAATTTATTCCTAAATGCTCACTTGTTACCTTGTTCCTATTGCTTGGAATCTTGCATAGATAAAAATAGGGTATCTGCCCAATTACCATACTACCACCTCCATGAAAAACTGTAGCAAAGAACTTGTTCAAGTCTCTAATTCTATTAAGGGTAAAAATGTAATTGTAGACGTAAGATGCAGCCATGCATATCAATATACGGATAATGTATGCATACATTATCATGGCCTTCTTTTCTGCTGTTTTTTCAGTCCATGATAATGTATGCATGTCCCAAGTTCCATGTGTGAAAAATGATACTTATCTAGAAGAATGTCTTATGGTAACTAATTCATTCAGAAATAAAAAAAAGCATATGATAATAATTACCTAAATAGCATTAGCCCAAAGGAGCAATGGCCAAAAGATGTACACAGTAACATAAAATTGATAGGTAAATATAAGTCTGTAATTGTGTGGTTTCTAGGTAAAATTGATAGGTACATATCATGTTAATTGGTGACCCCAAAAATAAGTGGCCCTTACTTTTGTCTATAGCCAGATCTACAAATTGATTCCAAATTTCAGAACTCAACTTATCTTTTTCTTCTTTTGTTTCTACTTTTTGGGATGTATATATGTGGCAATGTCTAATACCAGAAAATAAACATATGTAAATACCCTTTTGTACGGTTTTATACATTATCCTTGCTCATGATTCCGATTTGTTGGAAAAAAACAGAAAAGAGAACAAAAGTAAGCATTTAAGAATTTTATCAGATAATCCTCAAATTCTCTAGAACAATCAAGGAATACAATAGACCGTTAGTTCAATAAACGAGCTCTTAAGCGAGCTTAAAGCTTGTATAGCAAGTAAACTAGCACAGTTTGTAACTAAATCACTTAATAATAAGCATAATATTTTGATCGAGCACTCAAAGATACAGAAATCTATAATCATATCTTTATATGTAAACTTTTTCGATCTACTTGTACGGATTCCGTGTTATAAGCATATATTATCTAAAAATATTTTCTTTATTTAAGCTTTCGATTTTCTGTTTTAAGCTAAAGAGGCATAATATTATGTCCACCGACCTGAAAAGGAGCTTAATTAAAAGAATCTATAGGTATCCCATATAATAAGAGATATCAAGATTGATGATTTTATAGGATAACAATAACCACCTTTAGAATATTATTATATCGATTTGTAATCTTACTTTTTTTCCCTCCTTTTTGTTCTATATATAGACCTCATGACAGTTGAAATTCATCAAAGCAAGCCTCTAGTCTCATTCTCATAAAACTTATCTATTTAGCTTTTACTATAATCCTATTGCATCAATGGCTACTGTGACAAGATTGGTAACAGATAAAGCAGTTGTTATATTCAGCAAGAGTTCTTGTTGTTTATGTTACAGTATAAGGACACTGATAAGCAGTTTTGGGGCAAATCCAACTGTTTATGAGCTTGATGAACATCCAGATGGTCAACAAATTGAGAAAGAACTCAAAGCTTTAGGGTGTAAGCCATGTGTGCCAGCTGTCTTTATAGGTCAAGAATTAGTTGGTGGGTCCAATGAGGTCATGAGTCTGCATCTTAAAGGGAAGTTGGTCCCAATGCTCATTAAAGAGAGAGCTATTTGGCTCTAGTAATAACATTTTCATGAATATTATTATGGTTATAACTTATAAGCAGGGTGTGCTCTGGTATACTTAAGAATAATGATAGAATAAGTAGCAAGTCAGCTGGCATTTTGTCTAGCCATGTGATATACTACAATATATGTAACTCTAAGTTTGTGTATTTCCTTTTCCTAAATTTTGTCATGAATTTTCAATCTGAACAAGAAAATTATTGGTATGCAGCAAAAGTAAACTTTTTATGCCTATAAAAGATGGAGATCTTACAAATTGTTCATAATCATTCTTCACAACCGTAGAATACGTATCAACAGGTTTTAAGCAGACAGATTTCAATTTTAGTTCCAGCTGCCTGTGAAAGTAAATGAATCAGAGATTAAAAATAATAAAACTAGACACTAGAATAAAAAAGATAGCTCCAATTTCACATTCTGTTACAAAATAACTTGAAAAACAACAGAAATGATCATAAAAAAAATCGAAATTAAAATAAATTCACATATACAAGAAACCTACATTGAGTTCCGTTCGATCCTTGTTCAGTTGTTCTAGAGAAGTAAAATCTGCTGCACAAATTCAGTTAACAGCGATCAAGTAGCAATCAACATAGAAATGAAAACGTAATCTAACTATTTCGAATTAAGCATTATACGAACAGTAATTCGAACAAAATCACACACACATAAAGCGATTAACACACACCTTAGAACGAGAAAATACCTAATCAGAACGAACGAGCGAGTTAGGAAGCTATGTTACAGACATTGGCACGTCAATTAAGAAGATGAATTCGATTTAAACACAATACAAACACTCATGTCAAACAGTAATTCGACAAATACGATTAATGATGAAGTTAGTAAGGGTTACCTATATATATATATAATATATATATATGTAAACCTCAAACCCTAAATATAATGATGGACATTTGTGTTTAAAGCCCGCAAGATGGATTTAAAGCCCACTCGAACATTAGCTCGGATTGACTGTCAAGTCGACGGCGCTCGTCAAAGTCATCAACGTCAAGTTGTCACCGCCTGGATTGTCACCGCCTGTCAAGATTGTCACCTCCTGTCAGGATAGTCATTGGAAGCGCCTGTCTTATTGGCTGACGTCGTCCCGTCATAATGGCGCACGATTGCTTTATGGCCATAATAATAGTAAGGCGTTACACTAGACGATTGACGATTAGGCTAGCTCAAGCACGATCATCATTAATGGATCAACGTTCCATATACTTGAGACTAGCCATATAAATACATGGTCTAAATCATTGTCCAGGACACACAGAAATACACAGAGTTCATATACTCTCACTTACACTCGTACTCAACCTTGATCACCCTAGGTTCGCCAAGAACTTGTTGGGTTTGCACTATCACAGGAGATCCAAGGTTGACGTCGCCTATTCTTTGTGTTTGACAATCGTTGCTCGAACATTGGCGCCATCCGTGGGACTCGTTTTTTCTACGGCGTTTCATTTTTCCAAACTTTCTTTTTATTTCTCAGTAATCAATCGTTTCTATAGAGGCAACACATCCATTGCAGATCACTTCTTCAGCGCCAGCAATAACCACTGCCGTGAGTACCACGGCACCGGAAGCAGTGATGACCTCGCCTATTCGTACCGCAGTGCTGGAACCATACATCGATTCTGAGTGGACACTTTCGGATGTAAGGTCAGATGTAAGGTCGACGCGAGGTTATTCCTCTTTGACAAGTCCCCTTTTTTCCACAATGCTGGCTGGAACAAGTTCGTTTACCTCACCACCACCAGCGACACCCATCCCTCCATTTCAGCCTCTTTTGTCCCACGGGACAAGCTCTCAGGCGGGTGGCGCGGAACAGATCGGACAGCCTGTTTCAAAATTTCCACAGACCGCTACTCAAGGGGTTCGGGAGGATCCAATTGTGGAGTTGCTTAGAAGGATAGCTCAGAGTAATCAACCACCACCACCGCCTCCTTCACCACCTACTTCATCGGACCTGTTGTCTCAGTTGGTGGCGGCGTTGCGCCCTGCCCCGCAGCCAACGCTTGTCCAACCAGCAGATCCGTTGTCACAATTATTGGAGCAGTTAAGGCAACCACCCATTCACACCCTACCACCTCCTCCACCACAGGACGCACCTAATGACATGTTGCGCGTGTTGCAGGCACTAGTGGCAGCAGCCGCGCCACCCCGAGCAGCCACTATGCCTTTGTCGGTGGTTAGTTCGAAGTTCTGTGACTGGGTGGCCAGATTCCCACTCCCAGATAAGCAAAAAGTTCCGACCATCGTTGGTACTTACGACGGTACACGAGATCCCGATGACCATCTTGCTCTTTTTGAGCAAGCCATTATGACAGAGAAATGGTTAGACCCAGTCGCTTGTCACATGTTCCCTGGCACGTTGCAGGGTTTCGCTCGTGATTGGTTTGCCGACTTGCCGGACAGGAGTATTCAAGACTTTGCAGATCTAAAGGCTAAATTTGTGTCTCATTTTGTACAGCAAAAGAAGCAGCAGAGAACTCATATCGAAGCGCATTTGCTGCGACAAAGGGAAGGCGAGGGGTTACGCGACTTCATTCAGCGTTACACGCAGGAGTGCCAGAAAATTGTCGCGTTACCCGAAAGTCAGCAAATTTCGGGTTTTACCCTCTCTTTGCTCCCAGGGCAACTGCAAGAGAAGCTGATTAAGCGAACTCCGGTGACTTTCAAGGAAGCCACTGACCGAGCATATGATTTCCTCAGATCCAAGGAAACTGTTACTCTCACAAGGGGAGTTCTCAACAGGAGAGACAACTGGGGGAGCTCGTCAAGTGCTAGACCTGACAATCGCCAGGACACCAGGCAGGATAGCAGACGAGACAACAGCAGAGATTTCAAGCGAGATGACAGAAGTAGCAGGAGGCATACTCCCTATGATCGTGGTACAGGTCCCAATCTGAGTAAAAGTCCAAGCGAGATATTGAAGACAGAGCAGGTCGGGTCATCTTTCAAAGCACCTCCTCAGATGTTGCACAAGTCTGGAAAGAAAAATATGAACAAACGCTGTGATTTCCATGAAGATTATGGTCATGATACCAATGCATGTCGGGAGCTACAGGCTGAAATCAAGCGTGCGTTAGAGGAGGGGAAATTAGAACATCTCGTAATAGGGGCAAGACAACAGGCAGCAAAAAATCCGGCAAAAAAGACTTATAGCTGGCAGAAGAAGGGAGACAAGGGTGATCATCCTGGACCGCCTGATGGCCAAGTGCTCATGGTTCGTGGCGAGACTTCGTCTAAGAGAAAAGCATCGGTCCTCCAAAGCTGGATGATGGTTCCTATTTCATTTCCTCCCGTAGCAGCTACTTCCAATAATCATGTTGTCATTAAGATCCGATTGTCCAATTATGAGATTAACAAATCTTATGTTGATGCAGGCTGTTCTACTGACATAGTGTTTGAGCATTGTTTCAGGAAGTTACCCCAAAAGGTCCAGGACACAAAACGACCAGCGCAGGCGCCGTTGGTCGGTTTTTCTGGAGAAACACACTGGCCTGTGGGAGAAATAACTTTACCGATGATGATGGGCGAATACCCACAGTATAGGGTTGAAATGGTAGACTTTGCCATTGTCAACGCCCCTTCAGAATACAACGTTCTTCTTGGCAGACCATCGCTAGAGAAGTTCAAGGCCATACCTTCCACTATTCACGGCATGGTGAATTTCCTACTCCATCGGGAGTTGCTACTGTCAGGGGGCAGATGTCAAGGCCACAGGAATGCAAGCAAGCCGAAAAGCCAAAGCAAAGCACCGAGCAGGCTACGCAGGCGGAGGTCACGGAAGGTCCAGAAACCAAGGTAGTACTCAATGCCAATTTTCCTGATCCTGTCATTATTGGCTCACAATTACCTTCGCAGATAAAAAAACAAACTCATTAGTTTGTTAAAATCCAACCTCGATGTTTTCGCATGGCAGACATCTGATATGACAGGTGTCCCTAGGAGTTTTGTCGAGCACGCTCTAAATGCCAATCCAAACATTGTCTAAATCAAGCAGAAAAAACGCGGGCTTGCGCTTGATCGCAGCAAAGCCGCATGTGAACAAGTCAACCAAATGGTGGAAAGTGGAATCGTCATGGAGGTAAAATATCAGACCTGGATTTCTAACCCGGTCATGGTCAAGAAAGGTGATGGTTCATGGCGGTTATGTGTCGACTTCAAGGATATCAATAAAGCATGTCCAAAAGATAACTACCCGCTGCCAGAGATTGACTGGAAGGTAGAATCCTTGGATGGCTTCTGGCTAAAATGTTTCTTCGACGCTTACAAATGTTATCACCAGATCCACATGAAGAGTAGTGACGAGGATAAGACAGCTTTCCATACAGACCAAGGCATCTACTGTTTTCAAAAAATGCCATTTGGTCTAAAAAATGCAGGCGCAACTTACCAGCGCTTGATTGATCAGGTATCTACTGTTTCCAAACAAAAATACCATTTGGTCTAAAAAATGCAGGTGCAACTTACCAGCGCTTGATTGATCAGCCGTTCAAGGATCAGATTGGACGAAATGTGGAAGCTTATGTCGATGACATTGTCATCAAAAGCAAAGCGGAAGATATCATGTTGGCAGATATACAAGAAACTTTTGAGGCACTCCGTAAGATCAACATGAAGCTTAACCCTTCCAAATGCAGCTTTGGCATGGAAGAAGGCAAGTTCCTAGGGCACATCATCAGGCCACGGGGTATTAAAGCTAATCCCAAGAAAATACAGGCCGTCTTGTACATGGTCTCCCCATCCACCAAAAAGCAAGTGCAAAGCTTGAATGGCAAGCTCGCAGCACTCAGCCGCTTCCTCTCTAAGGCAGCCGATCGGTCCCTACCATTTTTCCACACTTTGAAAGGCTGCATAAAGAAGCAATATTTTTCATGGACACCTGAAGCAGAATCCGCATTTCAATAGCTAAAGCAGTTTTTGGCTACCCTTCCTATGCTCAAAGCCCCTATACCAGGAGAAACATTGGTAGTATACCTGGCTGCTTCTAGGGAATGTGTTAGCGCAGTTCTGATGGCGCAGCGTGGGTTTACCCAAATGCCAGTCTATTTTATTAGCCGGGTGTTGAAGGGTCCAGAAATAAATTACCCGTGCTTGGAAAAATTAGCCCTTGCTTTGGTACATGCAGCTAGGCGTTTGAGGCATTACTTGCAGGCTCACCCTATTCATGTCTTAACAGACAAACCAATCAAGCACGTACTAGGAAAGTCTGAGGTGTCAGGACGGTTGGCTAAGTGGGCAGTGGAATTGGGGGAGCATGAGATCTCTTTTCATCCAAGAACTTCTATGAAAGGTCAGATCTTGGCCGATTTCCTTGCCGAGATAGACGGAGAAGAAAAGGAAAGGCAGGTGCAGGAGGAAGATACCCCGTGGACACTTTTCACTGACGATGCCTCTAACTTGGAGGGTTCTGGAGCTGGTTTAATTCTTACAGACCCCAATAAAAATGAGTATACTTATGCCCTTAAGTTCGAGTTTCCGACGACTAATAATGAAGCAGAGTATGAAGCTTTGTTAGCAGGCTTGAAAATCGCCAGGAAAATGGGGGTGAAAAGTATATCTGTATTTGTAGATTCACAGCTTGTTGCCAACCAAGTCAGTGGAGCATTCGTTGCGAACCAAACGTCCATGCAGCTTTACTTAGAAGAAGCTAAAAAGGTGATCTCAGAGTTCACGAAATTTACCATTGAGCAAGTGCCCAGAAATCGCAACAAGTTGGCTTCGTCCGCCTTTGCCCATCTTAAAAAAGAATTACTGGTGGAGATCTTGACAGAAAAGTCCATTGCAAGACCAAAGGAGGTTACCACTGTTACAGAAGAAGAATGTTGGATGACTCCGATCTTAAATTTCCTCAAACATGATGTACTACCGGCTGATCCACAGCTAGCAAGAAAAATTCGTATGAAGTCACCAATGTACATGTTGGTTGACGACTGCGTTGTGTTGGTCCAACACAGGCTAAGAGTATCATTGAAGCTGTACATAGCGGCACATGCTCCCTCCACGCCGGTCCACGTTCTGTCACTGGTAAAATCATGAGATTGGGGTACTTTTGGCCAACGATGCATCAAGATGCAAAGGAGGAAATCAAAAAGTGCACAGCCTGCCAGCAACATGCTTCTGTTGCCAAAGTGTCAAAGCAAGATCTTATTCCTGTTACCACTGCATGGCCATTTTACAAGTGGGGGATCGACATTGTTGGGCCATTTCCACCAGGCGTTGGCAATGTCAAGTTTCTCATTGTTGCTGTCGACTACTTTACAAAGTGGATAGAGGCAAAACCCTTGGCAACTATCACTGGGAAGCGAGTTATCAATTTTGTGTGGGACCACATAGTTTGCAGGTTTGGGGTACCGCATGTCATGGTGAGCGATAATGGCAAGCAGTTTGCAGAAGGATCGTTCAAGGCTTGGTGCTCTGACATGAACATACAACAGACATTCACGTCAGTAGCACATCCTCAAGCCAATGGCCAAGTCGAGGTCATGAACAAAGCCATCGTGAAAGCAATCGAAGCAAAACTGGGCCAACGCAAAACTGCATGGGTAGATCTATTACCAGGTATCCTTTGGGCTCATCGAACCACCCCAAGTACAACCACGTCTGAAACACCTTTCAGCTTGGTTTATGGCACGGAAGCAGTCATTCCTCCAGAACTTACTCATCCGACACAAAGGGTTATGGACTTCCACCCTGAAGATAATGAGGAAGCGCTACGTGAAAACTTAAACATCATAGAAGAGCGTAGGGAGATCGCTCTCATCAAACAGGACGCCAGTCACATGCAAATGGGCAAATATAACAATCAGCGAGTCCGTCCTCTCTATTTTCAGCCAGGCGATCTGGTATGGAGGAAGAATGAGGCCAGAAGGGTGGAAGATCAAGGCAAGCTAGGCCCTACATGGGAAGGCCCTTATCGCGTACTTCATGCTAATGGAAATGGGTCTTACACCTTGTCAGACATGGACGGACAAGCTATGCCTAGGACATGGAATGTTATGAACTTGAAGAAGTGTTATGTTTAATAATTTGGTTTGAGCATGTATCCCAACTTTTATTCAATAAAATCGCAACGATAGCACTTCTTATTATGTACAATGTTACACCACATGCATGCACAAATGACATAGTTAAGAACATCGTTCAATATAAATTATACCAAGTCACACAAACAACCTTTGCTTGGTCTATACACATGCATTCAATTTCATCTTTTGATCAACTTGATAAAAGATAAGCACTTCCTATTCGGAAGTGACATTATCGCGAGTAAAACATTTTTTCACCGGTTAACCAACAAATACATACATAATTTCTATAGCAAAGTACACGCATAGAAAGAAACCACGTAATTTCAATCGTAAGAAATTCCACAAAATTATTCAAAGGCTAGAAAGCAATAATCCAATCACAAAAAACAACCAAGTCACAAAGTCATAACGTATCATATGCATGAATAAACAAACTAAGGCTGTGGCTTCGCCGACAATAAGGCAATAATAGCTGGAAGTGACAACTCCAAATCTTGCACCAGGGTAGTCATAATGGGAAATGCCCTGGCTGCAAATTTCTCACTCGCACGCGTCATGTTACTGTGCGTTGCAGGGTCCAAAAAAGGCAAGCTCTCGGGAGCAATATTGGGGAGTGCATCCTTCACTTTATTGCTGGCCAGATGTCTCCCAAACATATGAGAAGCACGGTTAAAGTCGTTAAGAACATTAGCAACATCAGGATGTTTAAGCATCAAATCAAATAGCTGAGGCAATGCAGCAACTAAATCTTTCCTCATCTGCATGGTCGCCTCGCGTTCTTCACTCATCTTGACCATCGCTTGCCTCATAGTCTCCAGCTCAACATCTTTTTCAATTACTTGTTTCTCTTTTTGAGCCAGCTGCTCATCACGGGTACACAGGGTTGCTGACATCTCCTGTTTTTCTCTTTCAGCCTTAGACAACATGCCCCCCTGTTGGGATATTTATTCCCTAAGTATGCGCACTTCCTTTTGACAACGACTAGTTGTAGTCTGCTCCAGCACTAGACCTTTCTTTAGAGAGGTAATCTCATCTTTGCTATTATCAACTTGCGCCTGCAACTCGGCGCACGACCTCTTTAAGTCCCCATGTTTATTGCTTACAAGTTGTCGGACATAGTCCTTAAAGCAATTGAACATATTTATATCTGCTGCATCGATTACACCCTCGCTAGCTGACATAGGCAGGGTAGTACGGGGCAAAACAGGAGACTGTGTCATGCCAAAATTTTGGCTCGATGCTAACCTGGGGGATCCAAAAGGAGCGCTGATCGTTCCAAACATACTACAGGTTGCACCAATTGTGGCGTTTGCTCCAAATGATCCAGTATTACCCCCGCGATTTACCAAAGTAGCATTTGGGGGAAGATTAGAGGGGAAAGTCACTTTTGGCACCTTCGGCAAAGGGATGTCATCATCGCTTATATCTAGGCTCACCGCCCTTTTTCCAAGTCCTAACATATCTCGGCCATCCAATCTGGGATCTGGAATTGACGTCGCCCCCAGGTAATCGAAGTCCCCTGCATATTCACAATAAGATCGTTAAGTAACAGGTAATAAGTAGGCAACCACTATAATTATAGTGTTACCTGTTTCATCTTCGTTGACACTCTCCGCAATGGTCCTGGACAGTGACTTTTCATTATCAGTGGCACCTGTGAAACATAAAGCATACGCTTACCTTTTATCATAGTAAATACATATGTGTAGAGGTTGGACGATTACCTGGTGTCGAGTTTGATGTCACCTCGTTGGTTGAGATCGTGTTTATCCCAGAATTAACATGCGAAGTGGCACCAGTTCCTTGTTCACCAAGGATAACATCAGCAGGATGACTTTCAACCTCATAATTCATAAAAGCAGGATCTCCCTCCATGAAATCCATCAAGCTCATGGCTGCAGGAAACGTACAATGAGTCAGTACCTGTAAAAGGATAATATAAAAACATGACAATATAACAACAAGCACTCACGTTTCCCGGTATCCGAGTCCACTATCACAAGCTTCATCCCTTCCGTCCAATAATCCGAAATACCAGCTAACACCAAAGCACCTTCCTCATAAACTCGAAATACGATTGACTTTCGTAAGATCTGCTTGCACAGCCTTTCGCTTTGAGGCGTCAGGGCTGGAGCATTGTTTAACGATTTGTCAAACTCAGTTCTCCATTTAAATAAGTTACTAGCCCAAATATTTCTGAACGCAGCATCCACAAACACATACTTATATCTCCAATTCCTATGACTCGAAAGACACTCCCGAATAAATTTTTTCTTTCTATCTTTTAACTCTATCGAATACCAATCATGAGATTTCATCAACTTATAACACGCCCTAAACAAGGGTACTGAAGGTTTTATTCTCATTGCCACCAATAACATCTCAAATGTCGTGATTTTTGATACAGCTACTGGGTGTAACTGTGCAAACCCCAACTTGAAGTAGTTCAACACACTCAAATAAAAAGCGGTGGCCGGATATCTAAAATTGGAGTGGGAAAGGTAATGGATATAGAGGGCTACTTTTCCTTTCGGAGGGGAATGGGCTCGTTGGTTTGGTGTTGGTACAATAGCATTATATTTCCTAAGGCATGGATACTCATCCATAAGTTTTGTTAGCATTTTGTCATTACCTGTGCTAGGGCTCTGAGCAACTGATGGGGCTTCCACCACAATCGCATCTGACACTGGCTCTCCCATGTTAAGTCAACGACAACTACGCCTAATAAAGTTACCAAGGATATAAGCTATTACTAGCTACCGGGATGTAAACAACGCACAATAATGGAAACGCAAATACGTACCTATAAGGTAGCGAGCAACCCAGTTAAACCTGCAGCAAGACATACAGCAGTTAGGAAGGAGATAATTATTATTTCAAGCGTACAAAGTAGGCTAAACCCTAACAAGTTCGAGCTAGGCTAAACCCTAATTCGCCGGACTAAGTCTAAAACAAACGCCGGTGGCTAATGCTTGCTTTGTATCGCCGGTCCCTTTCCGAACCGTCGACAACTTGCGACCACAGGTCTGCCGTAGGCAGCCGGTCCACATAAACCCTAAAACCGCCAGTGAAGGCGCTAAACCGCCTGCCCATAGAACCCTAAACCGACGGCCCGTAAAACCCTATTCCGCCGGTCAACATAGGGTAAACCCTACGGTCGGCCTAAACCGCCCGCCCCTAACCACCGGTCAACATAGGCTAAGCCCGCTGCCGGTCTACACCCTACCCCCGACTTAACCCTACCGTCGGTCTCGCCTAGGGCCGTCGGTCTGGGCGTCGGTCCGGTCCCTTGCCACCGCCGGTTCCGCCGCTGCCGGCCCACTTTATCGCACCCGAATCGCCTTATAGCCGGTCTGCCTTGGGCAGCCGGTCCGCTGGCATCGCCTCAACGACGGTCTGTCTTGGGCAGCCGGTCCCGAATCAATTGCGACCGCCGAACTGCCTTGGGCAGCCGGTTCGCTCGATTGCAACCGTCGGTCGGCCTTCGACAGCCGGTCCTCCACCTTATCGACTGCTTGTGATTGCGATGCCGGTTATCCACCTTCGTGGATCGACTGCTTGTGATTGCGATCTCGTCGCCGCCGCCGGTCAAAAAAAAAACGAAGAAAGGCAAAGGACTTACGCGTTAATGATAGTTACGACTTGCAAACCGATGTTTTGGCTAATCTTAACTCGGGGGCATGATGAGGTTAGTAAGGGTTACCTATGTATATATATAGGTAAACCTCAAACCCTAAATATAATGATGGGCATTTGTGTTTACAGCCCGCAAGATGGATTTAAAGCCCACTCGAACATTAGCTCGGATTGACTGTCAAGTCGACGGCGCCCGTCAAAGTCATCAACGTCACAGAAAAAGCGATTAACACACACATTGAAACGAGAGAAGACCTACAGGAATCCGAACAGCGAGTGAGTTACAAAGCTTCGTTACATAAATTGACGCGTCGATTATGAGGTTGAATTTGGTCTGAAAATTCATACACTGCAACCATTGATGGGTGCTGAAACAAATAGCCCCACTTGATAAAATTTCAATCCATCACCGGGCGGGATCTGAAATGCACTACTTGGCCCGGACTGAATAAATGGGTTAAAACTTAAAAGTTTAGTATACTTCTATTAAGTAAATAAACTTCAGTGATAAACCTTAAATAAACTCTAAACTATGGGGTGTTTGGGAAAACTTATTTATAGGGGTTTATTGTTTATAAACTTATATTTATCCGATTCAAAATAAGTGATACACTTTGGGTTTCATAATCTTAGGTAAAAAATTATAATAATGGTTAAAAAGTAAGGGTAAAGGGGTTATTTCACTTTGTTAAGTAGAAAGTTAGTGGTTTGGGTCCCACTATTTTTTGTCAAATAAGGTAATTTTTTAAAGTGTATCACCTATTTTGAATCAACTCAAAAAGGAAAGTGTATCACTTATTTTGAATCGGATGAAGTATAAGTTTATAGGTAAGTGTTCAAGGTAGTCCAAGAATTTTAGCTAGTCCCAAGGGACAATTAATAGCCATTAGATCAAGAAAAAGTCAAAGGTCAAGATCAAGATTCAAACCATACAAGCACATGTGCTTCAATACATCAATACCCCACACACCTCCGGCGGTGGGCGGCGGCAGACGGCGGCGACGGGCGGCAGGCGGTGGGCGGCGGCCGGAGGTGGCCGCCGGCGGTGGTGACCGGTGGTGGTGGTCGTGACTAGAAGCACATGTGTTTGAAACACATGTGTTTCACCTTTTGAAACACATGTGTTTTGAAAATAAAGGAGTGTATATGTACAGCCAAGCACATGTGTTTCATGACTTGAAACACATGTGTTTCGTTACTAGAAGCACATGTGTTTCACTAATAACAGTTGTTTTGAAAATAAATGAGTGTATATGTACAAATCAAGCACATGTGTTTCAAGTAATAAAGCACATGTGTTTCATAACGTCAAGCACATGTGCTTCGTGATTCAAACACAAATGACTTGCTTGTAAGTTACATGTGTTCATGAATAAAAACACATGTGTTTGGCTTTATGAAGCACATGTGCTTCATAATGATATGTTCGTCACTTGTTTTGATTTTTTTTCTTGAAGTGAAGCACATGTGTTTCGTTACGTCAATCACATGTGCTTCGTATGCTCCCCTGTGTATTTAGAAACTCATGTTTTTAATGACTTGAAACACATGTGTTTCGTGACCTGAAGCACATGTGCTTCGTGTTGGAATTATGTGCACAGTTAGTCAACCTATGGTGATACATCCATGCCTACGAAACACTTAAGGGTCACACCGGTGAGTGCATGTAATACGAGTAATATATGTAATGATACTTGGAAGAGGAATGACTCATAATAGTCATTTATGAATCAGTTAAGTATTAAGTTAAGTTCAACTTATTACTAGATTAGTTTATCTAACTAATTAATACAAGTATTTGTACATTTACTAGTTGAGTAAATATACAATGTGTTAATTATAGATTATCCATAATATGATTTAAAGCAATTAAATCATATGGTAAATTGGATAATATTATTGTCTTAAGGTTTATTATATAATTAATTATTAAAAATATAAATACAAGCATATATATTTCGTGTATATATATTATACCGAAATATATTAGTGTATTAATACTAAGACATTTAATAATTAAGTGCAACAATGATAACTAGATAAACTATAAGGGTTGAAAATGTAAAAGGAAAAGTTTAATTAAGAAACGTTTCTTAATTAAATTATAAGGACTTAAGTGAAAGATCTTCTATTACAAATAGAAGATCTTAGGCTTCACTTTATTCCTTCCACCCCACACCATAAGCCACGAAATTCCTTCTCTCCCTTTGGAGATTTTCGGCCGAAACACAACACCAAGAACACAAGCCTTGTGTTCTTCGTATTCTTCGTTCGTTCTTCGTGTTTTTCAAGTCTTGAAGAACAAGGATCATTACAAGGATCAAGTAGAAGATCACTCGTCGTGTTCATCATCAGTCGACTTACTTAAGCAAGATTAATGTATGTTTTGGGAAACCCTTTCCTCTCTTACCTCTTGTTCGATCGGACGAGAACACCAAGAACCCTAAGGTTCTTGGTGAGTGTTAGACGAACACACACAAGTATGTGTGTGTGTTCGAGTTTTTCATACCAGGTTTCTTTCTTATTAATCTAGTTTAGATTTCTAACATGCCAATCCTTTAGGGTTTAAGGATTAAGTTTAATCTCAGTTCCGCTTTTAGGGATTAAACTAGCTAGTCGGTTTAACCGGCAAGAACAAGTTCATGTTCTTGACAGTATGGTTCGAACCAAGCATACTAGGAGGCTGACCCAAGTGGTCAATTAGTTACAATGAAACCCTTCTGTGGTATCAGAGCGTCGGTTTAGAACTCTAAACAAGAATAACAAAGTTTTTTTTTGTTTAATTTCCAAGTTCTTAATTTTTTTTTTTTATTATATTTTTTTTGTTTCTTCTTCTTCTTCTTCCTAAGTTTTTTTCAAAAAGGGCAAGAACCCTAGGACCAAGAATATTAAACTAGTTTAGTTTAATTGGTCAAGGGGATTATTTCCCCTTCTAATTTTCGTGATCTTGGAAGAACCCTAGGACCAAGTATGTTAACTAGTTAAGTTTAATTGGTCAAAATGATTCTTTCCTAATCCTTTAGATTTTCGAAATCTAGGAGGAATCTTGGACACCAAGTATGTTAAACTAGTGTAGTTTAATTGGTGAAAAGGTTTCCTAGCCTTAAGAATTCGAAACCCTAAAGAACCCTAGGACCAAGAACATTAAACTATTTTAGTTTAATTGGTTAAGAGGATTAATTGAAATAATAATCTAAAACCTAGATAATTAAACAAGTTCATGTTTAATAGGTTTAATTATTGTTTTAATAAGTTTATTAAAGCTGGTTCTTTAAACCTAGAAATATAGACAAAGTTTTATTGTCTACAAGGTTTAATTAAATTTATTAAAGTTATAATCTATCCTAGAATTTGAACAAAAATTATTATTTAAATAGGATTGATTAGGATTAATCTTTAACTAAAAGATATTATTGATCAAGAAAGTTAAAACTATGTTTTAATTAATCAAGAACAAGATAAGAGTTTAATTAATTAAATTTAAATAAGGATTAAAAAGGAGGTGTTAATTTTTAAGTTTTAAAATTAACAAGATGTATTTATATCAATATATAATTTTCGAGATTTTTAAATATTTAAAAGAAAATGCATTTTTAAAGGATAAAATAGTTTATACATATTTTAATTAGATCAAGTTAAAATACATATGTATAAACTAGGTGTAATATTCTTATTAGAATGTTATAAGGTATTAAAGAAAAAAATTATATATATATATATATATACATAGAGAGAGAGAGAAGTGGGATCCGGTGAGGACTCTAAAACGGTGAGGACTCGCGAGTACACCTCAAAAAAATTTCAAAAAATTCCGTAAACAATATATATAACTCCCCATGATTATTACTACATTTGACAAAAAAAAAATTGAAAAAAAATTATGATCCACTTTTTTTTGTGGATCATAATAATGATCCATATTTTTTTGTGGATCATTATTATGATCAAATTTTTTTTTTTTTTTGATCATTTTTGAATTTTTTTTTTTATTTTGGATCTTATAGACTGCGATTTTAAGTTTAAAAAAGAAATTTTTTTGACAAAAGTTTGTTTTGAATCATTTTTAGGGTTTTTTTTGGAGTCCTTGCAGTCCTCACCTGGAAAAGAGTCCTCACCGGATCCGGACCCTATATATATATATATATATATATATATATATATATATATATATATATATATATATATATATATATATATATATATATATATATATATATATATATATATATATATATATATATAAGATTAAATGGAACAATTAAATACATATGTTATTTTGATCATTTAGTTGTAATATTATAATAACTAGAAATTTGTATCAAGTTATAATTTGAACTAGAATGTACAAAGTTATAACCAACTAGAAATTGTACAAACGAAGTTATATTATAATTAGATAATACAAATAGATTGTATAAAGTTATAAGTAATTATAACTAGTTATTTGTACAAGTATATTACGAGTTACGTAAAATACTAGATTAACGATCAATGGTAAAGATAACATAGGAAATTTAAGAACCTATATTTAACTAGTTCAAGTTAAATGTAAGAAAGGTTTAAGCAAACTAAAAATTATTATATGTAGTCTTTATATAATAAGTTTGTTAGTTTCACCAAGTATAGACCGGTGATTGTGGTTGCTTAAGTTTCATCATTATTGTTGGAGCTAGTGGGAGCTACACAAGAAAATCACAAAGTTTATAAATGTGTCGCAAAGACATAAGTTTTGGTCGAATCTAATAAGTTAAAACAAATGTTTATTTTTATTATTAAACAAGTGAGAAAAACAAGGTGTGTTAAACTAGTATTATGATTCAAGTTCATGAATCATAAAGAAATTAAAATTCACATGTTAAAGTTTAACGTAAGGTTAAAGTTTTTCAAGTAAGATAAAACAAGTAAGTTTTATTATAGATAAGGTTTTTCACAAAACCTAGTAAAACGTCTTGTACACCTCGTTTTAGGTATACATATAAAACGCGCAAACCTTTTGAAACTATAAGTTTTAAAAGAAAAGGTTTTAAGATTTAAAAAGGTGTCTTGTATAACTTTTATACAAGTCACACATTTTAAATAAAGGATTATAATTGGAATACGGCTTAAGTCTAGTTTAAGACTTAAACAAACCCAAGAAAAATCTTAGATCTAAGTACTATCCATCTAATAGAACACCGCACTTGTTAAACGATATTCATATTGTAAGGAGAAAGAACCTTAGATATGGATTCAAATCATTGTGAGTGTTAGGGTGCGTAAGGTTATGTGATAATCGGGAGTCCCGGCGCAGAACATCGCACTGTCTTAGACGGTCTGATCTACTTTGGTGATAATCGGGAGTCCCGGCCCAAAAAGTACTTGAGTAGAATAAACATACTAGACTTTATTGCAACTTAGAAATGTACAATTAGACTGTACAAGGTTGTAATAGGTTATAAGTCTAAAGATTCTACGACCCCTAGGAATCGTATCAAGTCTTGGTGCGATTGGTAAGGATGTTACCTACCAGAAATAGCATGTCTCGTCGGGAAGTGCCCAAACCTTGCGGCGAGAATGTGATATATGGATCCTAGGCCTAAAATATTAATTATGGGTTTATAATATATTTTAGAAGATGTTTGTTGATGATTACTTATTAAACTGGGTTTGATTTGTAGACGGCGCAACAACCAACACGACACGTACCAATCTCTCACTACGCTTGTTTCTAGAAAAGGACAAATTGACTGGGTCAAAGTTTCTCAATTGGAGGCGTGATCTTCGGATTATACTTAGGCATGAGAGAAAAGGAAATGTCCTAGAAAGAGCAATACTAAATGCCCCTGCCGCGAATACTAGAAATGAACCAGGACAAGCATATTACGCTTGTAAAGTGTTCAATTCTTGCAAGATGGTTAAGGGATCATCATGTTGGAAAACCTAGTAGGATTCACATGGCGGAACTTGAATCCCACATACCGGATCTCTACTAGTCAATGAGATCACAAGAAGGAAAAAGATGAAGAACATTACCTTTAGATTGCTAAAGAATGATCCACCTCTACTGCACCACCTGAACACGCTGCAAGACCGCATTGTACTAACAAAGCAACACACAAATGCTTGTGTGTGTGTGTGTGTAGTTCGACGAACTCGAACCCGAAACCCCTTGGGGTTCTTCGGCCGTTCGCACGAGAGAGAGAGAGGGAGGGAGATGCTAGGGTTTTGTGGTGTTGTAATGTGCAACCCTTAACCCTTAACCTTAGTCCCTTATTTATAAGGGATTAAGTTACTATTTAGGTCCTTGGAGTTTAATTATGATTAACCTTATAGTTAAACTTCCTATTAACACTTTAAACCATTGGACTTTTACTAGTTAATTAATTGTCTATTAATTAACTGTCCATTAAATAGTTAACTTAATATTTAACTTTCCTCTTAAATAATAATTAACTTATTATTATTTATTCTCTTCTTTATAATTAACTTAACTAGTTAATTATTCCACACAACTTACTTTATTCGGTTGTCCATTATTGGGTGTGTAGTGGTGTGACCCAATAGTGCCTTATAACATTGGACACGGTGACACGTGTACTTATCTGTGCACATAAATCCTTCAGACTCCCACTTGTGCAAGTTAAGTATCACTTACTGATCATCGTTGGACTAAAGCGGTCCCTAGCCAGACATTTAGGATAACCACGTTATAAGAACTCTTACATCTAGTGATAATATTCATAAATGAATAACACTAACAGATTTTCCTTTCGCATCATGATATTTCTTAATTTGAGTAATAGACATGGAGCAGGGATCTTGTTCTATATACTCGAATTTTCTCGACACTGATTTTGACTTTCTGCAGTAACGGATTACTGAATGATCTAATCATTCTCCGAGCGCGGCCACGCATTTCAGTAGTCTTAATCGTCGAGCGGCCATGAAATATCTCTTCTAGTTAAAGAAGGTGCAAATTACATCTTAACAATTTGCGTTATCTTGCCCACGACTTCCGCTGTCTTAGTCAAGTTCCTTATTTTACGGCATGATGTTAGATAAATGCTAATGATCAGAAGTTATCGCGTCTCAAATTAAAAAGTCTCAGGTCAGAGGACATCTACTCAAAATTACTTATGCTTGAGCTCCATGAAGTAATCTCGATCTTTTGGTCACGTCTAATGTTTAGCAAACTCTGTAAACATCCATGAATATTTATTTTAACAACACTTGTTTCTCTATTCAATAACTATGAATAGATAAATATTCATAATGGTGTTAACTCCTGAATCTAGCTCCCACTAAATTCAAGCAACCACAGACATTTTAGATACTCAAAACTTTGTGTATCAAGGATAGGTTTAAAACATGTTAAGAATAGATATTGTGAAAATATTACGTAAAAACTTTCTATTTCAATCCCATGAAATGTTATTACATAATGTATCGATTTCAAACGTATCTATGGTTCATAATCAAAATTACTAGCTACCAATATCTAGGTACTGCGTGCCTATAACGTGTGCATGTTTCTCATGCTTTGGTCCAGCTAGTGGTTTTGTCAACGGGTCAACAACGTTGTCATCCGTTGGTATTTTCTTAATTATAATACCACCTTCACTTACATACTCACGTATGAGGTGATATTTTCTGCGCACATGCCTGGTCTTTTGATGCTCTCTTGGCTCAACAGCTTGCGCTATTGTTCCACTATTATCACAGAATATTTCGATGGGTCTAGAGATACTGGCAATAACTCTAAGATCCTCGATAAAATTCTTAAGCCACATGGATTCCTTTCCAGCATCGTTTGCCGCAATGTACTCAGCCTCTGTAGTCGAATCTGCTATCGTATCTTGTTTCTGACTCTTCCTAGATATAGCTCCTCCGTTTAGTGTGAATACAAATCCCGATTGTGATTTGTAATCGTCTCTGTGGTTTGGAAGCTTGCATCTGTGTAACCAGTTACACGCAATTCTTCCATTGAACCTCCAAAGACCAAGAACATTTCTTTCGTCCTTCTCAAATACTTGAGAATGTTCTTGACAGCCACCCAATGGGCCTCACCAGGATTCTTTTGATATCTGCTCGTAAGACTTATGGAGTAAGCAATATCGGGCCTAGTACATAACATGGAATACATTATTGATCCAATTGCCGAAGCATATGGTACCAAACTCATCCTAGCTATTTCCTTGCTAGATGTAGGACTCTGAGCTTTGCTCAGTGTAATGCCATGTGTCATTGGAATGAGAACCTCTCTTGGAATCACTCATACTGAATCTCTTCAGTACTTTGTCAATGTATGTACTTTGACTAAGTTCAATAAGCCGCCTAGATCTATCTCTGTAGATCTTTATACCTAGTATAAATGCGGCTTCTCCCAAGTCTTTCATCTGGAAACCTTTACCTAACCAGGATTTTACTCCTTGTAATGCTGGTATATCATTTCCTATGAGCAGTATGTCATCAACATACAAGACTAGGAAGATTACTATGCTCCCACTGAATTTTTTGTAGACACACGCCTCGAACTCACTCTTGACAAAACCAAATTCTTTGATTATTTTGTCAAAGTGTAAGTTCCAACTTCTAGATGCTTGCTTCAGTCCATAAATGGATTTTAGCAATTTGCATACTTTATCAGGATTCTTTGGATCAGTAAAACCATCCGGTTGTATCATGAATATGTCCTCATTCAACTCCCCGTTAAGGAAGGTGGTTTTAACGTCCATTTGCCATATCTCATAGTCATAATATTCTGATATGGCCATAATGTTAGGTCACAACAACCCTGGATTGATAGTATAATTGATAGAATAATTAGACTTAAGACAATTAAAGTGATTAACACAATATTAGAGTCAAATGTATAATTCCACTAAGTGTGGTATGCTGCGGAAAAGCAATACCACTGATCAATTACAATATGTTTATATGTGAAAGCGTAAATTGGTAAGTACTCCTTTGCCAAGTGATCTCTATTTATAATGATATAGAGATCTTACAAAAGAGGCAAGGAGTAACGGAAGGACTGAAAAAAGGAAAGTGGCCGAGATCAAAGGAATTTGATCTGGCCAAGTAAACAAGGAAATGTTTACTCCGTCCTTGTACTCAGTATTGGATGTCAATACTGAGTCCCAATACTGAGGGACCAAAACTGTCTACTCAGTATTGGACCAAGACTTAGCTAATTTATTCTACATACTATTCTAAGCTAGTCTAGGTTGTCTTGTTATCTTAAGATCCAAAGGGGTAAGGCTTTTTGCCTTAACAATCTCCCCCTATCTAATGATATCAAGACATAATTACAAAAGAGAAATAACATAACAGCTGCAGAGTCTTCTTCCTCAACCTCTGCTTATGGCTTCATGCTCATAGAAGACTTCTTGCTTGATGTGGACATACTCATCTTTCTTTTTGAACTCTTCTCTTCTATTCCACAGTACATCAACAATCTTCTTTCTGAACCAAGCATCCTCCTTCTTGGTTATCGACCACTTCAATTCCACCAGATGACTTAGGTTTGCATTTAGAAGATCTTCTTCTGATATGAAGCATTCTATGTCATCTGAGTCAGTGTATATATATCCAGAAATTGGATATATGGTGCTCTTTTGATCCTGAAAGACAAGGTTAGGGGGTACAGGGTATTTATTAAGGAACCTGAATGTGTTAAGACACTCAGGTCTGTTGTGTTGGGATATAGAAAATTTAATACTGATGAAAGCTTATTACTAATGCTGCAGTTGGTACTGACAAAGACTTAATGCTGATACAAGAGTTAGTACTGATGGGGCAGAGTTACATTTACTACTGATCAAGTGTTAATGCTGCTGTAACAACTTGATACTGACGATGGCTATTACTACTGATGTCAATATTTAGAGTTGATCGTGTCCGAGATCTTCGTAGAATTAGTTATAGAATTTAAATCTGTTTGTAATTTAATTGTAATTGTTTCCTAGAATAACTAGGTTAAATAGTTAGGCTTCAAGGACTATTATATATAGTTCCTTATGAACTGTAAACATAAGTGTGTATTGATCGATCATTAATATACATTGAAGCTTTTTGTGAATCACTGTGTTCTTATTATTATTCATTGTTCATTGTTCTTAATCAATTAACATAAGTGTTGATCCGCTGCAACTTCTTATTGTTAGTAGATCTTAGATTAATTAATCTGTCTGGTTAATCGATCCTGACAAGTGGTATCAGAGCCTTACAGTTCTAGATCTACGAATTAAGAACAGCAAAAAGTTTCATACCTTCGAAACTCTAAATTGTTAATCATGTCTGATAACAATGAAAGCACTCAGGCTAACAAGATTCCAATTCTCACTCCCAACAACTTTGGAATGTGGAAAAACAGAATCAAGCAGTACATGCTGGTTACTGATTATTCCATGTGGGAAGTGGTTCTTGAAGGAAACAAGACTATTCAAACTCAATTAACCTCAACTTCAACTGAAGTTGACAAACTCAAGTGTGAAAAAGAAAAGAAGGATAGAGGCATTGAACTCAAGGCCCTAAGCACTCTTCTGCTTGCCATTCCCAATGATTATCAACATTTGTTTGTTGAATATGATGATGCAAAGAAACTGTGGCAAGCACTGGAGAAGAGGTTTGTAGGTACAAAGAGTACCAAGAGAAACATGAAGTCTGTACTGAAGCAAGACTTTGAAAACTTTAAAGGCAAGAAGAATGAGTCATTGTCACAAGTCTTTGATAGGTTCAACAAACTAGTTGGTGAGCTGAATCAAGTTGGTTATCAACCAGACAATGATGATGTCAACAGAAAGTTTCTCAGGTCTTTAGGTGAAGAATGGTCTATGTATACAGTTATATATAGACAAGGAGATCAATTGGAAGAGAAAGAGTTGGATGAACTCTACAATGAGCTAAGAGTATTTGAATCAGAGGTAAGTACTAAAACTCCAAATTTACCTACAAACAATGCTGCTTTTGTGTCTAGTACAGGAAGAGGTCAGGAAGCTATAAAGAATACAGATAATGAAGATATAGCAAGAGAATCTTTCTTCACAAGTCATGTGCATACTGCATTGATTAGTGAGGATTTAGAACAACTCAATCCTGATGATTTGGAAGAGATGGACATCAAATGGCAGATGGCAATGCTGAGCTTAAGAACAAAAAGGTTTCTTAAAAGAACTGGAAGGCAAAATCTGTCATACAACAAAGGTGATCGTGCTGGATTTGACAAGACCAATGTCAAATGCTACAACTGTAGCAATCTAGGTCACTTTGCCAGAGAATGTCCAAACAAAAATCAAAGGTCAAACTACAAAAAAATTAACACTTCAAACTCAACAGCTCTAGTATCACAAGAAGGACTAGGATATGACTGGAGCTTTCAAGCAGAAGAACATCCACAGAACCAAGCTCTCATGGCCTTCACCACTGATTCTGCTACTACAGAGGTACATTCTAAAGCTTGTACTCCTAAATGTATTAAGGCATATAGAGAATTAGAAAAACTAAACAAAGAAACACTTGAAGAGATGATTTTAAACAGAAATAGGAGAATTGAATACAATGGATGTATAGCTGATCTTGAAAATCAAATTAAAATCTATAAAATAACAGATCAAAAGATAAAAGATGAATTGCTGCAAACTACTTATGAAAAAGAACATGCCCAGTTAAAATTAAAAGAAACTTTGAGTAAATTAGAAGAATGTCAAATGGAACTAGAACAGAATAAATTAACAATAAAGAAATTTGAAAGAAGCTCTCAAATTGTTAATGAATTAACCAGTAATCAAACTACTGAAAAAGTTGTGCATGGAGTGGGATATCATGCAGTTCCTCCTCCAACTAATGTTATCCCTCCTCTTAGGGCTAGCACAGAAAGAATTTTATATGATTTAAAAATAGAGAGTCAAACTGAAACTGATACTAGTAATGAAACAAATGAGTCAAATGATTCTTCTGATGATGATCAAACAACTAAGTCAACTGATGCAAGTTTTCATACAACACAAAGTCCTATTGAATCCCCTAAATATAACTCAGAAAATATACCAAAAATTTTAAGAAGGGGAAATCAAAGAAACTTAAATCAGTTAAAAGAACAAAGAAAGCCTGAAGGTGCTAAATCAACAAAGTTAACATGTTTGATATGTAACAAAGTTAATCACATAGCAAAGAACTACCATTTTAATCCGATTAACAGCAAAGACTTCAAGGAGTTTAAACTTAGTAAAGAAAAAGAAAAAGTTTTAAAAACTGAAGAAGTTAAAATGTCACATGTTGAAACTCCCAAATTTGGAAGAACTGCACAGAGATTTGTGCAAAATATTAGGTATAAAAGTCCAAAGAGGAGTAATTATTTCAAAAACAATGGAAAACAAGTTAAATCTCCTCAATACCTAAAATTTTCAAACATCAGTAGCAAATATTCCAGATTTCCTACTGATAAAAACCCTAATTACAATGTTGTCTGGTACAATTATCAAAACACCACTGACTATGCCAAAAACTTTTACTACCCAAATAGTAAAATACTCAAAAGCCAAACACAACGGGTATAAACCTAGGTCGGTAGCAACACACCACACCAGTACTAACCAGCAAAATAAGACCAAACCTGCATCCAAAACTCATTCAATTAGAAAAACTTACTCTTCAAAGGATGAACCCAAGACAAAACAAGCTTGGGTTCCCAAAATTAACTAATCCTTTTACTTTGTGTGCAGAGCATTCAGATCCCTGAAGAAGGTAGAACATGGCATATTGATAGTGGATGCTCTAGGCACATGACTGGAAATCTTCAAATACTCAGAGATTTCAAGTCTTTTGAAGGAGGATATGTTGCTTTTGGTGAAAATCCAAGAGGTGGTAAGATCACAGGTAAAGGTACAGTATCAAATGGTAAGATTACTTTTGATGATGTGTTTTATCTGGCTGAGCTTAAGTACAATCTGGTTAGTGTCTCACAAGTATGTGATAAAAAGAACAAAATTCTTTTTACAGATATAGAGTGCATCATTCTTTAAGCACAATAGTAAAATTACCAATAACTTTTTGGGCTGAAGCTGTTAATACTGGTTGTTATGTTCAAAACAGAGTACTAATAGTAAAGCCTCATGTTAAAACACCTTATGAATTGTTTAATAAAAGAAAACCATCCATTAGTTTCTTAAAGTCATTTGGTTGTCCTTGTACAATCTTAATTACAAGAGAACAAATTGGTAAGTTTGATTGCAAAGCAGATGATGGGATCTTTGTAGGATACTCAACTCAAAGCAAATCTTATAGAGTATTCAACAAAAGGCTAAGGATCATTGAAGAAAGTATAAATGTATCCTTTAATTAAAATCTGATGAATGAACAGGGAAACGGTCCAGATTGGTTATTTAACATTGATAATCTAACCAAATCTTTTGATGTAAACTATGATTTTAATATAGGAGATTCAATCAATCAAGGTCAACAAGGAGGATCATCATCATTTAATGAGAGCCAAGGCAATATGAAGTATATTCTGGTCAATACTGATCCTACAATTAATACTACTGATTCCAGTAGTAACTCAGAAATCCCTAGGAA
This sequence comes from Calendula officinalis, assembly GCA_963853835.1. Lineage (NCBI taxonomy): Eukaryota > Viridiplantae > Streptophyta > Magnoliopsida > Asterales > Asteraceae > Calendula > Calendula officinalis. Next base: position 38,423,366 of record OY970831.1, read on the forward strand.
TCTTGATACCAATAATAACTCAAATACTACTGATCCCAGTAGTAACTCAGAAAATCAAACAAATGATGATGAACCAATCAATCTTGACATCAGTACTAACAATGATCCACCAGAAGTAAACGAAGATCATGTTATTACTGATACATGTATCGATGAGGAATCTTCCCAAAATCCATAAAATCATGAAGAAACATGGACAGATACTCAATTTCCAGAGTCCAATGAGTCAAATCTTGACAATAAATTAGCTGTTGACAAAATTCATGGCACCAGGACAGAAAAGAATCATCCTTTGGACCAAGTCCTAAGTGATGTTAATTCAACCATGCAGACAAGAAGCAAATTTAATTCATCTTTAAACTCAAATGTCTGTAACATCAGTCTAATCTCTAATAAATGCATGTATGAATGCTTTCTGTCACAGGAGGAACCCAAAAAGATTCAACAAGCAATGAAAGAGTCAAACTGGATCATAGCAATGCAAGAAGAACTTCTTCAATTCAAACTACAAGCTGTATGGACACTTGTACCTCTACCAAAAGGAAAAAGAGCCATTGGAACAAGATGGATCTTCAGGAACAAGAAAGATGAAAGAGGTATAGTGATCAAAAACAAAGCCAGACTTGTGGCACAAGGATACACTCAAGAAGAAGGGATTGACTATGATGAAGTATATGCACATGTTGCTAGAAATGAAGCAATAAGAATATTTCTGGCATATGCTTCATACAAGAAGTTCAAAGTATACCAAATGGACGTAAAAAGTGCATTTCTTTATGGTAAAATATAAGAAGAAGTATATGTATGCCAACCTCCAGGATTTGAAGATCCTGAACATGATAATTATGTGTACAAATTAGACAAAGCTCTCTATGGCCTACATCAGGCACCAAGAGCTTGGTATGACACATTATCATCATACCTACTGAAGAACAATTTCAAAAGAGGTGCAATCGACAAGACATTGTTCACAAGAAAAGTCAAAAATGATATACTACTGATCCAAATATATGCAGATGACATCATCTTTGGTTCAACAAATGATCAACTGTGCAAAGAATTTGAAGAACTAATGCAGATCAAATTCAAAATGAGCTCAATGGGTCCAATAAACTTCTTTCTTGGACTACAAATCAATCAAAGATCAGATGGTATTTTGATTAACCAATCAAAATATGTCAAAGATATTTTGGAGAAATTTGCAATGAAAGACTGCAAAAGTGCAAGTACTCCAATGGAAACTCACAAACACCTGCATCCTGATGTTGAGGGGGAGGATGTAGATGAACACCTATACAGATCAATGATAGGATCCCTAATGTACTTAACTGCATCTAGACCTGACATTATGTATAGTGTTTGTGTATGTGCCAGGTATCAGGCAAGACCTAAGGAGCTACACTTGCAGGCTGTCAAAAGAATATTCAGATACTTGAAAGGAAAGGCATCACTCGGTCTTTGGTATCCACATGACTCACCATTTGAACTTGTAGCCTACACAGATAGTGACTATGGTGGTGAATGTCAAGACAGAAAATCTACTACTGGTGGATGTCAATTCTTTGGAACAATACTGGTGTCATGGCAATGCAAGAAACAAACAAATGTTTCAACATCAACTGCTGAAGCAGAGTATGTTGCTGCATCTGCCTGTTGTGCTCAAGTATTGTGGATTCAGAATCAACTACTAGACTTTGGTATATCTATCCTTAAAACTCCAATTTTTATTGATAATCAAAGTGCTATTAGTATTGTAAATAATCCAGTAAAACATTCCAAAACAAAACACATTGAAATAAGATTTCACTTCATAAGAGACTGCAATGAAAAGAAACTAATTAAAGTTGAGAAAATTCATACTGACAATCAACTAGAAGATCTGTTTACCAAAGCTTTTGATGTAGGAAGATTTAGGTTTTTGGTTAGCAGTATTGGTATAATTTTGATAAGTTAATCTCAAATCTGAATCAAATGTAAACCATTGTACAATTTTTATAGTTATAAGCATGTTTTACTACTGGCTATTTATTACTACTGATCGTAAATCGACTGTCCAAAGTTACTACTGATAGGCTTACAGTGAATTAGATCAATGAGTAACTCAAACGTTACTACTGATGAGTTACTACTGACATCGAACTTACTACTGATCGACAGTTATCTGTGAAATATGTCATTTTACCAAACTAACCTCCATGAAAATGACCGTTGGGTAATTATTCAAAGGATATTTCGGTCATTTTGCAGGTAAAATCAAAAAATATAAATACCCAATTCTGATTAATTTAGCATTATCCGACCTCGGTCTGATAAACCCTTCGATAAACCCTAACAAATCTTGCATCAGTATCAAAACCTCTCCTTGCTAAACCAAAATTCTCTTCAAATTCCATCAACAAAAACTTCAATTTTGAATTAAAAGATCTCTAAAATGGCTACTCTCACATCACTCGAAGTTCAAACTGATCTCAAGTACTCCGAATTTCACAATATGAAGGCATTTTTGAAAAACCCAGATGGAACAAGATATTTTCGACCAATAGTCATGTTTCTAAAGAACTCACACATCAAGTTTGCTCTCAATGTCAACCCTAAAGCATATCAACAACATCTTGTTGATTTCTGGGAGAATGCTGAAAGAACTGAAGAGGCAAATACAACTCAAATCAAATCAGTTGTAGATGGAAAATCGATTATTATTACTGAACAATCCATCAGAAACCATCTGCAATTAAATGATGAATCAGGTACAACTTCTTTACCTAAAACCGATCTTATTGAAAATTTACAAAAAAATGGGGTATGAAGGAAGACTAGACATAGTCACTTTTCAAAAAGGTCTTCTTTCACCTCAATGGAAATACATTGTTCATACAATTCAACATTGTATTTCTCCAAAAAGAAGTACTTGGAATGAGTTCAACAAATCAATAGCTTCTGATGTTGTTTGTTTGTGCACAGATCAAGTATTTAATTTTTCAAACATGATTTTTGAAGGAATGCTTGGAAATTTATCACCTTCTAAATTTTTAATGTATCCAAGATTCCTCACTCATATTATTAACTGTGAACTGCAAAACCTCTCAACACCTAAAAACATTTTTATTACTCCAGAAATAAACAAAAAGGTGTATACTAATATGAGAAAATAATTTAAATTTTCTGGCAATGTCACTCCACTATTCCAAAACATGATCTATGATCAACCTCCTACTGGAGAAGGTTTAGTACTCCCAACTGAACCCCAACCCACTCCATCAACCCCAAAAACAGCCCAAACACCACCCACTCAGTCCACTCAAATAAATGAACCAACAGATGTCCTGAATGTGTCCCAGAAACATGCAATTAATCCACAGAGTGCTACTCTTCACTCTGTGGAAGACCAACCAATAGCCAAATCTATCTCCACCATCTATAAAAGGAAGAAGACTTCCTTAAAGGACACCAGGGGACCAATTGAGTCACACCCCAGACTCCAAGAGTTGTCCTCCAAGGAGGAGAGAGGGCATGAGGAAAGGGCTCTCACTACTGATGCCCCAAAGGTGGGTGCACAGGCTAGTGAGAACATCATTAGGACCCAGACCTCGGCAACTCTTAGTGATGACTCAGAATTGAGGAGTTACTAAGAGGACCCCGGTGCCAAGAAACCACAAGGGGGGACACTACTGCTTCTTCTAGGAAGAAGAGAGTGTCCAAACAACCCATTTCATCACCTAGAAGTGATGAGGGTAGCGAGCAACAAACTAAATTGACGGATAGGATGGAAAACCTTAAACCAAATGTACCAAACGAGCCCGAGGATCTTGCTAGATGGAGTGAGGGCAGTATTAAAACAAAGAAATTGACGGCTCGGAAGGAAAACCTTAAAACCACTGTACAACATTGCCTGGAGTTACTGAACAATCAAGGGAAAACCATGACCTACATGAAGCACCACATTAATACTTTGAACAGAAGACAGAAGAGGTTCGAATCTAGGCTTCAAAAGCAATCAAGTTTGATCAAGAAACTTCAATGAAAGATTGCTGATAGTGAGGCTCAACCAGTTGAGATCACTAAGGGGGAGAAAGATCAAATTCAAGGGATGATTGATCAATCTATAGCAGCAGCAGCCCTTCTAAACTTAAAAGAGGTCCATGGTGAATCAGGTCAGAGTATTGGTGAAGACCTGTATAAAGATATGGAAGAGGATGTATTTGTGTCGGAAAATCAGTCACAAACAGCAGAACAAGTACACTCTCCAGTTACTACTGAAGTCATAGATACTACTGACCCTATGGATATTACTGAGGCAAAGGATCAAGAGGCTGTTACTAATGATCGTGTTAAAGAAGCAAGTATACCAGTAGAAATTGATACTTAACAAATGGTAGTACATGCACAAACTGAAGAACCATTAGTAACTACCTTGGTTACTACTGAATCATCTGAAGAACTACCAGAACTGATTGAAGCTGAACGTGCTATCATCGTGTCCAAACCAAAAACATCAGAATTCAAACCACTTATCATACCTGACATTGATGATAATGTGAACTGGTTTGAGGTAGATGAGTGTGCTTTACCTCCTCATCCTAAGATTCTACCTCAGGACAAAGTACATCTGTTCAATCCTTCAATAGTACTTCCAGAAGTCAAAGATATGAAGTACACACCTCCACTTCTTACAGCAGTTATTGGAAAAGGAAAAGGATTGTATGATGATGATTTTCCTAACACAGCTCTAGGTCACCAAATGGTGAACAAAATCAACTGTGTCAGAAAAGCTAAACATAATCAATGGAAGCTGAATAGAATAAAATATCAAAGAAAAGTAGCAAAAACTCAAGCTCTTGAAGACAAGAAAAAAGCTGAAAAAGAAAGACTAAAAGATGCAGCTATTCAAGAGATTGAAGAATTCCTAGAAGGAGATCAACAAGAAGCAATGAATAAAATCAAGCAAATTGAAAAATAAAGAATAGATCTTCTTGAAGAACAAGTTAAAGAATGCAAAAGAAGCAAAGAAGATATGCCAGAACAATTTGCTGAACAGAAAGAAGAAATGATCTCATATTTAAAATCAAGAGGTCAAAATGCAAAGTCTTTTGGAAGAATGAAACTGATAACTATAATAAAAAGATATTGCATGGAGAAAAAGAAGGAACTTGCAGAACCTCAACCTAAGCAAATCATAGAAGGTCTGATTGAAATTGATCCTAAAGAAATAACTTCAAGACCAAAAATGACTGGAAGTTCATCTAAAAGAACTGCAAGTAAAAGAAAGGCATTGATGGCTGAAGAAAAAGCCAAGAAAAGGGCAAGATTAGATAACAAGGTAATAGATCTTCCCATAACCCCTATTCAAGATAATCCAATTGTAAACTGGAGAATGAATGGTTAAGCAATTGAAATAATCAGAGAAGACAAAATCATACAAAAGTTTAGTGCTTGGAAACCATTACTGATATCTGTACAAGAAATGATGTCATCAAACTTCTGATGATTGGAAAGCCTAGGATATCAAAGAAGTCATGGAAAAATTTAGGAGCTGGATACTTAACCAGTATGATTGATGCTGCATTTTACCCTGAAGACTATCCTAATAACTTCACCAGTACTGAAAACATATATGCTTAGAATGTGTTACCCACTGCACACATGTATTTCTTTGAACGAACCAGTAAGAGATGTGAACTATTCTTGTTTGAAAAAGAATATCCACATTCTGATCAAACCATGTACCAAGTGATATGCTGCTCCTTCATGCATCCTTATGATGTCAATTTGTTCAATGAAAAGAGAAATTACTTCATCAAAAGAAATAGCAAATACATCATTGCTCAAAGGAAACTATAAAATCAAAGAACACTTGAAGCAAGAGCCAAAAAGTTAGAGGATATGAAGAAGAAAGAAGAAGAAGATAAAGAAAAGGAAACTTGATTAATTCACATTGAATTAACAAGTTTAGGGGGAGATTGTTGGGATATAGAAAATTTAATACTGATGAAAGCTTATTACTAATGCTGCAGTTGGTACTGACAAAGACTTAATGCTGATACAAGAGTTAGTACTAATGGGGCAGAGTTACATTTACTACTGATCAAGTGTTAATGCTGCTGTAACAACTTGATACTGACGATGGCTATTACTACTGATGTCAATATTTAGAGCTGACCGTGTCCGAGATCTTCGTAGAATTAGTTATAGAATGTAAATCTGTTTGTAATTCAATTGTAATCGTTTCCTAGAATAACTAGGTTAAATAGTTAGGCTTCAAGGACTATTATATATAGTTCCTTATGAATTGTAAACATACGTGTGTATTGATCGATCATTAATATACATTGAAGCTTTTTATGAATCACTGTGTTCTTATTATTATTCATTGTTCATTGTTCTTAATCAATTAACATAAGTGTTGATCCGCTGTAACTTCTTATTGTTAGTAGATCTTAGATTAATTAATCTGTCTGGTTAATCGATCCTGACATGTTGTTTCTGTATGCCTCAGTCATTACACTGAGTGCCCTGTACTCTCCTGGAAATAAGATCCCTTTTTCAAAACAAACTGCAGAAACTGCCCAGATTTCATCTATAATTAGTTGGGCTTGAGAGGATCTTGAGGGCAACTACTTGATCATTTTGGTGATCTTGATCCAGTCTTGAAGTCCCATATTCTGGAGATCATGAAGAAAAATCTTCATGGGAGGACTGACTGGTCCAGTACAGATAGCAACTATTGAGCCATTGATCATTTTTACCTTGATTTTGTTGACATCAATGTTCAACCAGTATATATCCCTCACACTGAGAAATACTTTGTTTCTCAGTATTTCCATCCATGTCTCTCTATACCTTGCTCTCTGAGCAACTGAGTTCCAATATTGTTCTCTAAGGTCTGCTCCTTTCAATCTTCTTCTGTGAGATGTTGATGGAACATCAGTCTCAGTGTCAGGATCAGTCTCAGGTTCTTCTTTGATACCAAGAGCATGTAGATAGAGGAATTTTTCTGCTTCATCTTCTAACTGTTGTGCAGTCTTCCTTGGAACCTGCTCATCATGATGAACAGACCTTCTAGGTCTGGTGATTAGAGGAGCTAGAGCAGGTTCTTCACTTGATTCAGAAGACATGACTACTCTTGACATTCTTCTAGTGGATCTTCTAACCGGTCTTGGGTCACCCTGAGTTGGTATTTGTGGTCTTCTAGGAGGCTCTTCATCATCTGAGGATGATGATGAGGAGCTTGGTTCATCAGCCATATCCAGTGCAAATTGTATTAAGTTTTGAGTTGGCACTGGATTTGGTTCTTCATCATCATCAGCAATGGGCCACACAAATGGCCTGTATACAATTATTTGCAGGTTGTTCTCATACTGAGCAGAAGGCACAGTATGAGCCTGCAGAGGTTGGGTTGTATCAGTCTCCCCCTGAGTAGATGACCAGACTGATGTTGTTCCATGAATGACCTTCCTTTTTCCCTTCTTCTTTCATACTGAAATCTAAGAGATTCAGTATGTTTTTGTGACTGTTGTTGTTGTGCAGGTTGATCTTCATTTATTTTCCTTCTTTTCTCCCCTTGAGCAGATGGCTCGGGTTGATCAACCTCATCTTCTCTTTGTCTCTTCTCCCCCTTTTTGTTATCATTGGATGGGGAGGGAACAGGTTCAGTATCACCTCCTGCATCTCCTCGAGTGTTATCATGAGTAGGAGATGGCATAGGCTCAGTGGCAGCATCAGTATCACCCCCTTGATCTTCATTTGTGGGTGATTGCCTTTGGCTCAGTATCATCATCTCCACCTTGATCTGCATTATCTCCACTGTGTTGAGATTGTGGAGTCAGTGGAGGTTGTTGATGTTGTTGTTGAAGCAAGGCAACAGATTCTTTTAATGAATTAATTTCATTGCTCATAGTTTCCATCCTGACCAGTATTGTGTTCTGTGTGGTCTGCATGGCCAGGATTTGTTGCATGATTGTCTGCAAGGAAACCTCTTCCACTGGAGCCTGTTGGACATGAGTACCCTGCACAGATGGTGCTAAAGAAACAAGAAATAGTAACTGGTTAGTATGGAATGGCTTATCAGATAGAATTCTGGTTTTGTTAAATTCTAAAATCATTTAAACAGAGTTTTTGAAGTCTGTATTTCATCTGGTGTGTGATGAAATATTGTGGACTTGTGCATAGCATGTGTAAGAAAATTTTCAGTATAGGTCACGTTTTCTGAAAAAGGTTTGGGTTTAGGAAAACGAAGCATGGGATATGCTTCTTTGTTGTTTCAATGTTTATCACTCGGTGTTAGAGTGATAACAGAAATGTGGCTTAAACCCAATGAATTGTATTTGGATAGTGTAGCTTTTAGGGTTTGTGATCATTTATTAAATCATAGTGTCCAATTTAACATAAATTGGGTATGATAAAAGCAGTACCAGTGGGTGTCAGTGTGACATCAACCACCATTGTCTTTTTGTATGTTAAGACAACTGTAGGCTGGCAATGATCTTTTTGTGCTCAGTGTAGGGATTTTTCATAGTTGCAGTGGGCTAACTATGTTGGCCTTGGGAGAATATATTTAAAAAAAACGTTTGAGACTTTGGTCAGTATTGAGTTGGTACGGGCCAATACTTAGTCTCCAGTTTAGAAAAAAATAATATATATATAAGAGTTTTAGGGCTTTATTAGAAATTCATACCTGAGGCTTTGTCAGATTCCCTTCTCCCTTCTACAGAGATAGGTGCTGGATCATTTGTGTGTTGATTTGAACCTCCAGCACCTTCTAGATTTTGTTGTTCTGTTGGTTGTGCTTCTGCTTCCAGAATATTTTGCTCATAGGCAATTTCAACATCCAATGGAACATGTGGTTCCAAGTTTGGTTGTGGTTGAGCAATGTGTTGTTGTTCTGGTTCTGGGAGTTCAACATGTGATGCTATGTGATGTTGTTCTTCTAGAGAAGGAGTCAATGTTGGATGTAGACTGTGCAACACTGAGTCTATGGACAGTGCAGCCATGATGACTGGACTCAACCTTCTTCTAACCCTTCTTCGGATAATCAATGGGTGTTCTTCAGTATCAGAAGCTGATTCAGTATTGGGAACATCAGGTTCTGGTTCTTGGACTGGAGAGGGTGGAACATCCTCCATCTCAACATCATCATTGTCATTTGCATCATCATCACCATTATCGTCATCTGCATCAGTATCATCTTCATTTTCATCATCATTCATATGAGCCTCTGCAATGGCTAACATTGTGGCACTGAGTGGTGGTTCATCTTCCCTAGGCTGATGAAAGAATATCTTTTCATGAATTGGGGGAAGATCAGCTCTAACTCCATCAAAATCATCATACGGATTTGCTGGCATGGAATTTTGGAAGATGATTGATAAGAACCCGCAAAAAGGAACATTAGGATTCCTTTGTCGTGCCTGAACTTGAGAAGCTAGCTCATTGAAAATTAGTCTAGTATAATCAATGTGCCTGTTATGGTACATGGCGTGTACCATCTGCATTCCAAAATCATTAATTTGGTCAAGTGCCCCTGTTTTGTGGGTCATACATCGAATTATGGTAGAGATCATAATTCCCCACATATGACCAAATTCATGTCGTTATATTGTTCCCGTTGTCCTCTGTCTTCCAGGAAGTGGCAATACTGATCGTAGAGTATCACGATCAACAAATTCATCATATTCAATATGTGCAGGAAGTTGAAGATCCCGCCTAATAATTTCAGTTGAAACAAAAGCTCTTCATTGATCTCGAATTACCCAACCTGCAATCATATCTGGTGAGTCCAAGATAGCAGAGTACCAAAATTCACACAGCATAGAAGGATAGATTGCTCTGGGTGAAGCTTGAAGAGCGTGTGTGATTGGGCAATTCCTGAGATATGAGCTGCAATCATATTCGAAATTGGCAGTGATATTGTTCCTAGTGAACTTAGGAAGTTCATCTCTTTGGAAATTTTGAGCTGGTGCGACAAAGTTTGGAGAAATGAATTGAAAGTTCGCCATGAAATCTGTGATTAATTTTAGAAATTTTGTTTGCAAATGAAGAGTGAAAACGTTAATCGCAGAGTGGAATGCTAGAGTGTAAGAGAGTAAATAGCGGAGAAAATGATTTAAATTTTTAGAAACTGATTATTTATACTCTTAATTGGAAACGATTGCAGTATTGGGAAGTAAAAACGGCGAAATGACAGTCTTATCTTAATCCAACGGTAACTTTTCTATTAAGGAAAGTAACCGTTGGGGAGTATGAGGATTTAAAATCAGTTTTGAACTCCAGGACTCCTAATACTGATTTAAAAAAAATTAAATTAAAAAAAAAAATAAAAACAATAAAAACATTTAATTTAATGTATAAATTAATAAAAAATTTACAAAAATTAAAAATGACATACCAGACGAGTTATAATGAAAGAGTCAGTATTGAGTCAATATTGAAACATCAGTGTAGGAAAGAATTTTTTGACAAAAAAATAATTTCAAGGGTTGAGCATGCCCAATTGTCCTAGTAAGTACATAAACCTTTCTTCTGAGAGAGGTTTAGTAAATACATCAGCCAATTGGTCCTCTGTTGGTACATAGTCTACCTGAACCTTACCCTTTTCCACATTATCTCGGATAAAGTGGTGTCTAATATCAATGTGCTTTGTTCTTGAATGATGGACTGGATTTTCAGTGATAGCAATAGCACTCTTGTTATCACAATGAATGGGTGTATTGTTGAAATCAAATCCATAGTCCATGAGTTGATACTGCATCCATAAAAGTTGAGCACAATAACTTCCTGCAGCTACATATTCAGCTTCTGCAGTTGAAGTTGCTACTGAATTTTGTTTCTTGGATGACCAGCCAACTAATCTTCCACCAAGGAATTGGCATCCTCCACTTGTGCTTTTTCTATCTAACCTGCATCCTGCATAATCTGCATCTGTGTACCCTTCAAGAGCAAAATTTGAATCTTTGGGATACCAAAGACCCATATTAGGAGTACCAGATAAATACCTAAAAAATCTCTTAACAGCTTTCATACGTGATTCTTTAGGATCAGCCTGATACCGAGCACACAAACATGTTGCAAACATGATATCAGGCCTGCTAGCTGTTAAGTAAAGTAAGGAACCAATCATACCTCGGTATGTGGATTGACATACTGGTTTACCAGTTTCATCCTTACTTATCTTATCCTGAGTACTCATAGGGGTGTGCATTGAAGATAGATTTTCAAATTTATATTTCTTTAGCATGTCATGCACATACTTACTTTGCTTTATAAAGGTGCCATCAGGCTTTTGATCAACTTGTAAACCTAGAAAATAAGTAAGTTCTCCCATCATACTCATCTGATACTGAGATGACATAATCTTTGAAAACCAGTCACACATTGACTTGTCAGTTGAGCCAAAGATAATATCATCCACATATATCTGAATGAGTAAGATGTCAGACCCTTTTCTTTTTGAAAATAATGTTTTATCAATTTTACCACAAGTAAATTTATTTTCAATTAAGTACTCAGACAGGGTATCATACCAGGCTCTTGGAGCTTGTTTGAGCCCATACAAGGCTTTATCAAGCTTGAAAACATAATTAGGAAATTTAGGATCAACAAAACCTAGTGGTTATTTGACATAAACTTCTTCTTGTAGTTTTCCATTTAGAAAGGCACTTTTGACATCCATTTAATACACCTTGAAGTTCTTAAAGGCTGCATATGCAAGATATAGCCTAATTGCTTCAATCCTTGCAACTGGTGCAAATGTTTCATCATAGTCAATACCTTCTTCTTGCCTATATCCCTGAGCAACCAGTCTTGCTTTATTCCTGATTACAACACCATCTTTGTCCATTTTGTTTCTGAACACCCACTTAGTACCAATGATAGTTTTGCCAGTTGGGGGTGGTACTATGTTCCAAACTTTATTTCTTTCAAATTCTGTAAGCTCATCTTGCATAGCTTCTACCCAATCTTCATCTAGTAAGGCTTCATCAGCCTTCTTAGGTTCAATGGTAGATAAGAAGCTTGAAAAGAGACAAAAGTTTGCAGTAGCTTGGGGTTCAAAGGTCAGTTTTCTTCTTGTTTGAACTCCTTCTTCAACAGGACCAATGATATTTGTATGAGGATGGTCTCTATGTTCCCTTAGATTTAATCCTAAGATAGCATTTGAGGTAGTTTCAACAACCTCTTGTTGGACTGAGTTGTTGTCAGTCTCATACTGGTTTGAATTTGATTCAGTATTGGACTGCTCAGGATTGCTGGTTTCTTCATTTTGCAGATGTATGGGAGGTTCCATTGATGGATCTAAAGTTTCTCCATCTTCATGGGTGGAATGATCTAGATCAAGATTTGCAGACTCAGTGTTGAAGTTGTCAGTGTTGGGAACTTCAGTATGTGTTGAGTTTTTAGCATATTGAGTGAAATCTTGATCATCATCACTCATATCATGTGTACCAGGATATGGGTGACTTTTGGGCTGTTCAGCATTGGAATTTTCTGGATTACATAAGGTTTCATTTTCACTTATGTCCTCCTTTGCTGAAGAAGAATGCTCATCCATGTGTTCATCAAAAGTAACATGGATAGATTCATCAATCACCTTTGTTGAAAGTATATACACTCTGAAGGCTTTGGAGTGTGGTGAGTAGCCCATAAAAATACCTTCATTTGCTTTTGGAGCAAATTTGTTGAGATTTGGCTTGGTACTGAGAATGAAGAATTTACTCCCAAAGATGTGGAAGTATTCCACATTAGGAATTCTGCCATGATATAACTCATAAGGAGTCTTGAGGTGTCTCTGGACTACAGTTGCTCTATTCTGTGTAAAGTTAGCACAGTTTACAGCTTCAGCCCAGAAGCTCAGTGCCAGTCCAGCATGGCATAACAAAGTTCTTGCAGCTTCAATTAATGTTCCATTCTTTCTTTCTACAACAGCATTTTGTTGTGGTGTGTAGGCTGCAGAGTGATTTTGTACAATTCTTTTCTCTTCACAGAAATTTGCTAATACTGAGTTTTTAAATTCAGTACCATGGTCACTTCTTAGTTGTTTGACCTTGGCACCTTTTTTCAGTTCTTCTCTCTTGATGAAAGCAATAATATCTGTGGTAGCATCTGATTTTGTCTTCAAGAAGATGACCCAAGTATATCTTGAGAATTCATCAACCAGGACCAAAGTATAGATCTTTTTGCCCAGAGATGGTGTACTGATGGGGCCAAAAAGATTCATGTGTATCATTGCAAGAGGTTCATTAATGGAGTGATTTACTTTAGATTTAAATGAACTCTTCTTCTGCTTGCCCATTTCACATGCTGAGCATAACTTATCTTTGGAATAAGTAATTGTGGGCAACCCTCTCACCAACTTCTTAATACTGAGTTCATTGATGTTCCTGAAGTTGATGTGAGAAAGTTTCTTGTGCCACATCCAGTTAAGTTCTGGATTGACTTTAGACAGCAAACACACACGAATGATGGGGTCAATTTCTGAAAGATTGACTACATAGACATCTTTTCTCTTCTGGCAATGAGAACAGGTTGTCCTCTTTCATTATATATGATTCCAGCAATCTTTCTGAACCTAGCTTCCTTGTCATCATCACACATCTGACTGATACTGAGCAGATTGTGTTTTAAGCCTTCTACATAGGCAACTCTTTTAAAAGTGATGTTGCCAGCTTTGATTTCCCCATATACTCTTGTCTTCCCTATGGAATCATCCCCAAACCTGACAGAAGGACCCTTCTCTGGTGTGTAATGCTGAAGGTACTCCATACTGCCAGTCATGTGTCTTGAGCAGCCACTATCAAAGTACCATTTTCTATCACCCTGCACAAGACACAAGATTAGGATTAGTTCCTTTTAGGAACCCATTTAAAAATGGGACCTTTGGAAGAGTTAACATTGTTATCCTTTTTAATCTCTGTTTTAGAAGGAGTCAGTATCACTTTAGCAGAACCAGTATTGGTAGTCTTTTGTGGCACTGACTTTGGATCCCTTTTCTTTGGTACTGAGTACCTAGGATTACAGAGATTAGTTCTACATTCATCTCCTTTATGACCTGTATGATGAAATCTGTAACATTTTCTTGGTCTATTTCTAAACATATTTTCATAAGGAATTTTAGAAAATTGTTTATGTTTTGGTCGATCAGTATGTGTCAGTTTTGCAAACTTCTGACTTAAGAATTTGATTTGATCACCAATAGATTTCAAAAAACTAGTTTTATCACTTTTAATAGGAGGTTGGACTTCCTTTTTAACAGTCTTTTTAGGAGATGAATTTTTCTTTTTGTCTGGTAAAGTTGTCTGTTTTTGCTTTTTCTTAGACTGATTTCCTTTACCATTTTTGGAACATGTTGAAAGTGTTGTAGGTTTAACCTCATGTTGTAATTTTAACACCTTAACAGGTTCTTGAGAGTTTAGAGTATTTAATTCAGATGTACTTACAACTTTAGTATCAATCTTGTTAGAAGAATTTGACGTGGTTTCTAAGGTTTTTAAAATATTATTTTCAGAATATGGAATGATATTAAATAATACTTCAAAAGGTGGAACGGTTGAAGTGTCATACTGATCTACATGGATCTCAGTATCAGAATTTTCTGTAATAGGAAACTCAATACTAAGGTCTTGTAATTTAGTATAGCACTTAGAACAGATAGAGGGACCAATAGATTGAACTTGGTTAGAAATGTTTTTATCCTCATCATCTGAATCAGTTTGACAACTAGTTTCACAAAAAGTTTTGGATTTTACAAAATTAACAGGATTTAAGTGATTAAATTCTTCAAATAAATCAGCAAAATTATTTCTATTTTTGAACTGAGGATCCACACCAAGTGCAGCCCTCACATTTGCAGGAAATTGTTGATTTAAACATTTATTTAGCTTGATAGAAGCATTTCCCCATGATTTACATTGATTTTCAAATTTTTCTTTTTCCAATTTATGTAAATGTGCTTTATCAGCTAATCTTTGATTCATATCTTGTAAGTTTAAAAAATCAAGTTCCAAATCTTTTAATCTTGCTAATTTATCTAATTTTTCAGTATTTACTTTTTCTAGTTGTAGGATTGTAAGTTTTAAAGCTTTTTCTCTCTGTACTAAAGTTTTAAGATCAACAATCATATACTCAAAAAAAATTTCTTTTTCATTCAAAGAGTAAGTTTGAAAGGCACTCACCTTGTACAACTGAGTGGAATCCCAATCACTGTGAATACTCATTTTCTCAGCTTTTTTGAGATCTCTCTCAAAAGTGTTTTTCAAATCTTCTTCAGTGAAAGCCATGATGAAGGCCTTGTTTTCAACTTCTTCCTCATCATCACTGAGGTCTTCATCCATCCAAGCCTCAGAATAAAGTGCCTGATAAGGAGCTCCACTTCCACTAGCTCCCTTTCCCTTGCTCCTTGCCTTCAACTTCACATATTTGTCCCTATACCATTTAGCACGGTATGCAATTTTGTCATTCTGATTAGTTTCAAAAGACTTTGTGTGACAGTTGGCTACAATGTGACCAGGCTTTCCACACCTGTAGCAGAGACCAGATTTGGGGTCAGTATTGGAAGAGCTAACACCAAGCCTCTTCTTTTTCAACTGATCCAACTTCATGGACATAAGAGCCATTTGAGTTTCCAGTTCTTCTGCCTCAACATCCTCAAGACTATCTTCTGGCTCATCTGGCTCAGTGACAGTATAGGCATGTTTAACAATTAGGGCCATCCCAGTAGATGTCTTATCAGTCTTCTTCCAGTTAATCAGTCTAGAAGCATTATTCTCTTCATGATTTAACATTAAGCCATAAAATGTTTGAAGAGTGTAAGACTCAATGTTGTTAGCAGCATTGACAAAATTTGTCATATCAAGGAATTATTAAGGAAGACTGTCAAGAAATTTTTGACAGAGTTCTCCCTCATCTTTCACAATTCCAACACTGATCAAATCATGAACGATGGTGTTGAATCTGTTGTAAAGAGCAGTGAGATCTTCATTTGGATTAGCAATGAAGTTCTCATATTTCCTTCTCATGTTGCTCTTTCTTTGCAACTTCACCTGTGGTGTGCCTTCATAAGTGATTGTCAAGCTATCCCACATAGCTTTTGCAGTTGGCAACTTCATGATTGCAGTGAGAATTTCTTTTGTAACTGCATTACCAATCACACTCTTGGCTCTTGAGTCTAGACTGAACAGCTGACGATCAGTATCAGTCCAAGTATGTTTCAACTTTGGAATTGTTCTTGTTGATGCAGGGACATTGTCTGTAGCTGCAATAGGTTCATTGGTTAAAGGAATGATGGGACCATCAGTTAGCACAGTGATCATCTCATCATGAATAGATTCAAGATACCACTGAGCTTTTAATTTCCATTGATAGAAATCTTTGCCATCAAAGATTGGCACTCACTTTCCTGACATCACTGGAGCAGTAATTGAAGACATTCTGGTTTTTTATTTTTGGGAAGGGTAGGTGTATGGAATGGCTGCCAGGGTAATAGATCTACTAAATAAGGATTAATTTAGCCTGCTCTGATACCAGTTGTTAGGTCACAACAACCCTGGATTGATAGTATAATTGATAGAATAATTAGACTTAAGACAATTAAAGTGATTAACACAATATTAGAGTCAAATGTATAATTCCACTAAGTGTGGTATGCTGCGGAAAAGCAATACCACTGATCAATTACAATATGTTTATATGTGAAAGCGTAAATTGGTAAGTACTCCTTTGCCAAGTGATCTCTATTTATAATGATATAGAGATCTTACAAAAGTGGCAAGGAGTAACGGAAGGACTGAAAAAAGGAAAGTGGCCGAGATCAAAGGAATTTGATCTGGCCAAGTAAACAAGGAAATGTTTACTCAGTCCTTGTACTCAGTATTGGATGTCAATACTGAGTCCCAATACTGAGTGACCAAAACTGTCTACTCAATATTGGACCAAGACTTAGCTAATTTATTCTACATACTATTCTAAGCTAGTCTAGGTTGTCTTGTTATCATAAGATCCAAAGGGGTAAGGCTTTTTGCCTTAACACATAAGAATTCTGATACACTTAAGCATAGCGACTGGCGAGTAGGTTTCAGAATAATCCACCCCATGTGTTTGCGTGAAACCCTTCGTTACAAGTCGTGCTTTGTAAGTATGCACTTTTCCATCCATGTCAGTTTTCTTCTTGAAAACCCACTTGCATCCAACAGCACGTGACTGTGGTGGCAAGTCTGATAACACCCAAACTTGGTTGTCATACATGGATTGCATCTCTGCTTCCATAGCCTCGAGCCATCTTTCAGACTCCACGTCGTCTGCAGCGCCGCTGTAGGTCAATGGTTCTAGTAGACTTTCATCATCTTCATCGATCATGAATCCAAGATACCTAACTGGTTCTTTGCGTGGTCTACTGGACCTACGAGGGTTGCGTGTTTCCTCTTCCTCAACTGGTGGGTCTGGTTGGGGATCAACAATTCTTTGTTGAGCTACTGGTTCGACAGAAGTCATAGGTGGATCTTCGTTCTCTTCAATTTCTTGAAGTTCTATTTCTTTTCTTGGAGTTTCTGTCCCTAGAAACTTCTCCTCCAAGAATACACCTTTCCGAGCAACAAAAATTTTGTTGTCTTCTTGATGATAGAAATAATATCCTAAGGTTTCCCTTGGATATCCAACGAAGATGCACTTATCTGACTTGGGGTTTAGTTTGTCTGTGAAGTTACGTCTAATGTACGCTTCACAACCCCAAATCTTGAGAAAAGACAATTTTGGCTTTCTCCCCGTCCAGTGCTCGAACGGCGTCTTTTCTACCGACTTAGTCGGAACTCTATTCAGTGTGAATGCTGCAGTCTTGAGTGCATGTCCCCAAAATGATAGTGGTAGGGGAGCGCGACACATCATTGAACGTACCATGTCTAAAAAGGTGCGATTTCTCCTTTCTGATACACCATTCATCTGAGGTGTATACGGAGGTGTGAGTTGTGAAACAATCCCACATTCATTCAAATGATTGTCGAACTCTTGGCTCAAATATTCGCCTCCTCGGTCCGACCGAATTGACTTTATTTTCTTGCCCAGTTGGTTTTCTACTTCCCTCTGATATTCTTTGAACTTGTCAAAGCTTTCAGACTTTATTCTCATAAGAAAGACATAACCATACATACTGAAGTCGTCAGTAAAGGTAATGAAGTAGTGGTATCCACCTCTGGCTTCTGGAGTAAAGGGTCCACACACGTCACTGTGTATAATCCCTAACAACTCGCCTGCCCTTTCATTGTAGTGATTGAAAGGGTCTTTTGTCATTTTGCCAGATAAACATGATTCGCATATGGCATATGATTCCAAATCAAATGGCTATAGAATTCCATCATCGTGGAGCTTCTTAATGCGAGTCTCGTTTATATGACCTAAACGACAATGCCAAAGATAAGTTTGATTCAAGTTACTCTTGGATCTTTTACTTATATGATAAATGTCTCGTTCTATGTTATTTAGATTTAACGTGTATAGACCATTATGAGAATTTGCTTTAAAATATAAAATGTCATCTTTTAAACAAGAAATCATTTTTCCATGAAACTCATAATAAAAACCACTGTCTATAAGTAAATCAAAAGAAATAACATTTTTAATAAGTCTAGGAACATAATAACAATCTTTAAGTTCCAAGACTCTTCCTGAAGGCAACTTAAGAAGATATGTTCCTACGGCTTCGGCTCCAACCTTGGAACCTTCGCCTACTCGTACTTCAACATCCCCTCGTCCCAGCCTCATGTTCTTCTTAAATCCCTGTAAGTGATTGCAAATGTGATGACCACATCCGGTATCCAATACCCAGGATTCACTAGAAGTAACGAGACAATCAATCATAAAGATACCTGAATCACTGAAAAATTCAGTGTCCAACAGTCCCACATCGGACGTGTGCTCGCAAATATCCTTGCTGCCACAAGTTGGGCAACAAAATCAGCAAAGTTCTTCAACCAATCATCGAAATCATCCTGCTGAATCTAAGGGAGATATTCTTCCTCTAGCCTTTGAACATCGCATATACACAAGAGATTCTCGTGTATACCTGCGACAGTCAAATCAAAATTCCCAACCAAGCGTACTACCTTATCCTGATAGTATTGAGTGAGAGATCCAAACAAGAACAAGACTTGTTCTTGCTGGTTTGATGTGCCAGTAACCAGGGTGAGACAATCTAGCAACCTTCTTATGTTAATAAGATGGTCACTCAATGGTTGATCATCCTTCATCTTTGACGAACAGATTTCTTGCAAAATGAACGGCTTACTTTCTTCAGTACAATCTTTAAACGTTTCCTCAAGATACTGGACAAACTCATAGCATGGTTTCTTACGTAGATTATCAGTAAGCTCTGATAATGAAGTAAGAATGAGAATCGACATAACTTGTGATTCATCTGCCAGATACTGATAATAAGCATCAAGCTCATCATCCTGTGCATCTTGCCCTGGTTGTCCCTTGGGCACCTCGTCTATCACGTACAGTAGATCTTGTGCCTTTAGGAAATTCCTAAAATGCACATTCCAAACTTTGTAGTTTGGACCAGTAAGCTTCCATTTTCCAGTGATGAGCCTTTGCGATTCAATCGGTGAGTAAAACGGAATTTCTGACAATACAGACATCTATAAGAAAAACAACAAACAGTTAGTATGATTAAATAAATAAATAACTTCTAACATTATTACCTTTTAAGAATAATAGTTAGACTAGGATCCATATTTCACGCCCTCTAATGCAAGGTTTGGGCACTTCTCATTAGAGCCACGCTATTTCTGGTGGGTATAGCCATACCAATCGCCTCTTGAACTAGAAACGATTCCTAGATGTTCGGGATATCAAGTTGAACAACAAACTTGTACATGTTTTAATCCCTCTTGTAACGCCCCAAAAATTTCGAGTAGGTAAATATTACCTCATTCTTTTTGTTATTAAATTTAATTTATAAATTAATGTGGTGTTGGGGAAAATGCACGGCGGTGCTCAACGAACTAATCTGTTCTTTGTCGTTATCACACAGTTTTAAATCAAGAGGTCAATAAATGATTTCGAGTGCAGGAGTTGATAAATTCTACCATGCTCGTATTCGTTATCACAAATATCGTGCTGCAAGGGATAAACCTAACACGTTACCCAAGAAGTAAAGACGGAGTGTTCTTTACTAGGCGACGCTATTAAAGGAGTTTTTCAAAAACTATACCTGGGTTACAAATTTGTTTCTATGGGGTTGGTTACGTACATGCCTATCTAGAGGGCCATTGTAGCTCGTGTCATCAAGCTAAGGTTACGGACTTGCACAAGTGGGAGTCTGTTGGAATTATGTGCACAGTTAGTCAACCTATGGTGATACATCCATGCCTACGAAACACTTAAGGGTCACACCGGTGAGTGCATGTAATACGAGTAATATATGTAATGATACTTGGAAGATGAATGACTCATAATAGTCATTTATGAATCAGTTAAGTATTAAGTTAAGTTCAACTTATTACTAGATTAGTTTATCTAACTAATTAATACAAGTATTTGTACATTTACTAGTTGAGTAAATATACAATGTGTTAATTATAGATTATCCATAATATGATTTAAAGCAATTAAATCATATGGTAAATTGGATAATATTATTGTCTTAAGGTTTATTATATAATTAATTATTAAAAGTATAAATACAAGCATATATATTTCGTGTATATATATTATACCGAAATATATTAGTGTATTAATACTAAGACATTTAATAATTAAGTGCAACAATAATAACTAGATAAACTATAAGGGTTGAAAGTGTAAAAGGAAAAGTTTAATTAAGAAACGTTTCTTAATTAAATTAGAAGGACTTAAGTGAAAGATCTTCTATTATAAATAGAAGATCTTAGGCTTCACTTTATTCCTTCCACCCCACACCATAAGCCACGAAATTCCTTCTCTCCCTTTGGAGATTTTCGGCCGAAACACAACACCAAGAACACACTTTATTCCTTCCACCCCACACCATAAGCCACGAAATTCCTTCTCTCCCTTTGGAGATTTTCGGCCGAAACACAACACCAAGAACACAAGCCTTGTGTTCTTCGTATTCTTCGTTTGTTCTTCGTGTTTTCCAAGTCTTGAAGAACAAGGATCATTACAAGGATCAACTAGAAGATCACTCGTCGTGTTCATCATCAGTGGACTTACTTAAGCAAGATTGAGGTATGTTTTGGGAAACCCTTTCTTCTCTTACCTCTTGTTCGATCGGACGAGAACACCAAGAACCCTAGGGTTCTTGGTGAGTGTTCGACGAACACACACAAGTATGTGTGTGTGTTCGAGTTTTTCGTACAACGTTTCTTTCTTATTAATCTAGTTTAGATTTCCAACATCCCAATCCTTTAGGGTTTAAGGATTAAGTTTAATCCCAGATCCGCTTTTAGGGATTAAACTAGCTAGTTGGTTTAACCGGCAAGAACAAGTTCATGTTCTTGACAGGCTGGTTCGAACCAAGCATACTAGGAGGTTGACCCAAGTGGTCAATCAGTTACAATGAAACCCTTCACTTCGAAGTTTTAATGCTGTGTTTTTAGTGAAGCACATGTGTTTCAATATATCAATACCACCAGCACCCACATTACCACCAGCACCTTCACTGTCAGCCACCACCACTGCCGCCGCCGGCCACCGACGGCGGACGGCGGCCATCGGCAGTGGTCGGCGGCGGCGGCCGGTGGTCGGCAGCGGCGGCCGGTGGCCGGCGGTGGGTGTAGGTGGGGGATTTGATCTTGACCATCTTCATCCAATGGCTAGGATTTGTCCTTTATGACTATGTAAAATCTTTGGACTTCCTAGAATACAACTCTAAGACTATGCGTAATGGGTGACCAAACCCAGTTTGGTCACCCTTGCCACCTCTGCGCCACATCAGCCCGACCAAACACATAAAAAATCCCGACCAAACACACGTAACCAGGCGACCAAATCATTCCCCTTTGAAAAAACCTCCCCCCTTTGAAAATTGATCGGTCGACTAGTCGACCGTTGGGCACGGTCGACGCGTCGAGGGATGACCGAAGTAACGCAGGGGACGCGTCCCTTTCCTTTCCACGTATGATCGACCGAATGGTCGACCACACCCGTTACGGACGGTCTAAATTTATAAGTTCCTCTAAATAAGTTTTCCCAAACATCCCCAAACCCTAAAGAATTCAAAATAAATCCAACCAATGTATCACATAATCATTTTCCAAATACAGATACAAACATCTTTCTAGAACTGTATATATTATAGAATATATATTTCTTAATACTTTCTTTGTATCATATTAAGTGATACACTCTTAACCTTACTTATTTTTACGTATTTTAAGTCAAAAGACTGCTCGTAAGGGGTCACATCAGTGTTGCATTAACTTTTTCTCTTCCGACCAAATACGTGTAAAATTCCGACCAAATCCACATAGCAAGCAACCAAACTCTTTTCTCTTTGAAATCAACCATTCACCTTTGAAAATTTAGCGACCAACAACAGTCGCTAGACAACCAAACACCCTTCACGACGTGTACATCCGGCTCATCTACAGGGAGAGATACATCCTTGGCAAAGGGACGTATTGGGCGACGTTCCACTTACATGATCTAAGCATCTTAGTATTTATGATATGTGAAAGTTAAGGGGTATGGTCCAACCCTTTTTTACTTAAGTCATGTAATAATATTTAAAAATATAAAGGTAAAAATAAAAAATCATTTTGGACCAAAAATTAACAAATCAAGTAAATCACCAACGGAACATAAGATAGTTTATTGCTTTCCATGCAAGTCCTTTTCATGAAATATAGTACGGAAAGACTTTGTAAGTCCAAGATATCTCCACGTCCTTCTATCTCCCAATATCTTGAATCTTCTGTCTGCTCTACCTAAAAATCTTTCTTAAAAACACAGAAAAATCAATGCTTACTAAAAATCCTCATATAAACACAACCCCTTATCTAGTATACATCAATTCCATTGCTTGGAGAGCAAGCATAATTCTTACCACCCACTTCAATTCTCATCAAATTAACCCAACTTCAGTTTAATTTCAGCAATTTCCATCAAATTAAACCTAAATACATTCACACCCATTTCTGTCATTTTCCCCAATTTCCATCAAATTAAGCTAAAATTCATTCACGCCGTTTCTTCAGTTCACCCAATTTCACCTTTTTGTCGCTAATTTTGAAGAAATTTCAAAAACCATGCCGGATTCACCTCCGCCGGAGAACAACCGCCGCCGCCGTTGTGACTTCTGCGATCAATCGCCGGCGATTTTGTACTGTAGAGCTGACACAGCTAAGCTCTGTTTATCTTGTGATCGTGAAGTTCATTCAACAAATCAGCTTTTTACTAAACACACTCGATCACTACTTTGCGACGGTTGTGATTCATCGCCGGCGTCAATTTTCTGCTCCACTGACGCCGCCGTTCACTGCCAGAATTGCGACTGGGAAACTCATAATAAAAGTTCGCCGGCGACACATGACCGACGGCCACTTGAGGGTTTTACCGGATGTCCGTCGGTTACTGAATTATTATCAATTTTAGGCTTTGAGGATTTGAGTAAAAAGGGGCTTTTATTTGGTGGTGTTGAAGCAGGATCCGAATCGTACGGGTCGGGTGATGGGTTTCCGGATTATCTTGTTTGGGATACGCCGTCGTTTGTTAGTCTAGATGATTTGATTGTTTCTAGTGGGGATGAACATAATTATCAAGCTATGGGTGTTCCTCCTTTGCCCAAGGTAGCTTTCTTATTTTATTATTAAAATATAATTTTAAAATATTCTGCATTTTTATGTTAAAAAGTTGCCTTTTACTAACTTCATTTAGGCCGATTTTTGTATTAAATCAGAATCGAAATGCTTCTTTTGGAACATATAAAGACGAACTTATTCGCCAACTTCGGGAATTAGCAAAATCTGAACCAAATGATGATAATGTTCAAGAAATGATTAAACCAACAAACGAGTTTCAATCTTCTATAGTAGCCATACAAGATACCCGACTTAAAAGTAGGAGTTTAGGGTCTATACATAAGTTGGAGCCAAATGTTTATTCTTCATATGAGGTATAATCTCGTCTTAATTTTTCATAAATATTTTATTACCGGAAATTTGCTTTGAAATGTGACTAAAGATTCCGAATTTGACAATCTGGGATACCAAACTTTCTTGCTCATTGTAAATAGTGAAATTTCAGGTTTTGACAAATTTAGGGAGTAAAAGTTCAATTTTTGACAAATTTAAGGGTGGAAGTTCAGTTTTTGACACTAGGGCTGAAATTTCAACTTCTAACAAAGTGCAAATAATAGTACAATGAAAAATTCCCATATTTTTATTATTTGATTAACTTTAATATAATTGGACAAGAAAGTGTTGATGGCCTACCCAAAGTGTTTGATGGAGAAGAAACATTTCAAATTGGTCAAAAGCTGCTCAAAGTATATTCAAAATCCCAAAACCTTTTACATCCTTCTCTTCCAATTTTTTTATTATTATTAAATTAATAATACAGTTTTTGTATATGGGGATAGTGAGTGTGTGACTGTCACGTACCTAAGGTTAGGTGTGGAACCACCTATAACTACATAGTTTTGGTTAAAAAAAATCCCAAAATGATTATCATTACAATATCTTGTCACTTTCTCACCATATTAGAACACTTATACAATAAAAAAACACCAATTCAACACCATTTCAAGAATATGACATGTTTCGATATAAACACCATTTCAAGAATATGAAACTTGAAACACCAATTCAACAAAAACACAATTAAGTTTTAAGATAATTGATGAGTTTTAGATGGGGTTTGATATACTAATGAGTTTATGTAGTGAGTTATAAGATTTTTTAGACAAAATTATATAGTTTTAAGTGGTTCAACACCTAAGCTTAGGTATATATGACAGCTACACACTCATTTTTCACTTTGTATATATTAGCTTGTAAAATGACCCAACCTGACCCGCCCCATACTCGTCCGATACTATAAAGTTGCCCATATTTGACCCATAATAGGTCAAATTCAATCTCTCATGGGTAGAATATATTATTTCACGTTAAAATGGAGATGAGTCAAAAGCTGCATAAAAGTATATTCAAAATGCCACCTTTTAAATCATTTTCTACCAAAAAAAGTATATTATTATATTTATTAATATTATAAATATAGCATAAATACAGTTTTTGTATATATTAGCTTGGGGTAAATTACAAGTTTTGTCCCTGAGGTTTTCCGGATTCGGGGTTTTTGTCCATAAACTTTTTTATATCTGTTTTTTTGTCCTTGAGGTTTTTAAAATTCTGCATTTTTGTCCTTCCGTCTAACTTTAGCCGTTAACTGACGATTTTTTTATCTATTTACCAAAATTACCCTTGCATCATCTTCCTTATTTATGTGTTCTTCCCCCGATTATCTTCAAGTTCTTCACTCATGAACTTCAAACATAAATCACAAATCATAACAACACCGTGAAGTAAGGTTGTTGCTAGTTCTTCCCTATTCATTGGAGAACACCACCATCACATTTCAGTTAACACCTGAAATTATAAATCTGGATTTATAAATCTAATTTTCTCTTTTAAATCTAATTAACACCCCAATTTAACACCTGCGATTAACACCACCATCACACTTCTTCAAGAGAAAATTATATTTTTATACCTCAGGAAGCCGATCATCACAAACTACCAAGGAAGAAGACCGTCACCACCAGAGAACACCACCATCGCAGTTCTTCACCACACCCATCTTCAAAAGATTCAAAATCAAATCAAACTCAAAAATCAAATTCAAATCTAGGGTTTCTAATTTTGGAAAAAGACAGTGAAGCATCAGATAACGATAGCAGTGACGGTTCTGGTGGAGGGCCGGCGGCGGGCGGCGGTTCTGGTGGAGGGTGGCGACGAGCGATGAATCGATGTTTAGCGAAATGTTGGCTGTGGTGTTTGCTTGATGAAATCCACCCGCTATGAACAACTTCTCCGTCCAGATCTGATTCAATTTTTTCGGAGAAGAAAGGGTATGTGCAGATCTCGTCGGAGAAGATGGTGTTGATACTTGCTGCTCCACCACCTGCTTCACCGGTAATTTGAGATTTTGGTGCAGATTTGTGAAATTGCATAAATAAAAAAAGCTTTATTTTTATGTTGACGATTGAATATTTGAAGAATCAGAGATAATTTGAGATTTTGGAAAGGATAGTGGCCTGTAGTGGGTGAGGGTTTAGAATTAGGGTTTAATCGGGGAAGAACACATAAATGAGGAAGATGATGTAAGGGTGCGTTTGGTATAGAGAATGGAATTGCAGAGAATTGATTGTAGAGAAAGAGAATTGTCTGGAGAATGGGAATTGAGTCTTCTGTTTGGTAGCACAAAGACTTCAACAGAAAAATGTAACGGAAAATCATTTCTCTTGTTTGGTACAACAAAAAATTCAACAAGAAATTAAACCAACTTTATTATTAGCACATATATATTTTTATTTCACAACAATCATTATTTAAACAAAAAACATACAATAATATGAATAAGCTATGCTAAATAATTTGTTTAGAAACTTTGTAATAAATTAATAATTGATTGTTTTTTGTGTGAGTTTTTATTAATTTGATCTTTGGTAACATTTGATTTATAAGAGGTTTTCTCATGATCATTTAGCTCAGATCAAAGGATATATTGCCTGAACCATTCAATAAACCAACCCAATTAACATCTTTGATTGCGACTGATCACCCTAATATGAGCTCAGTTCAGAACATAACCCACACAATTTCTCAACAACAACCTGTTTTAACAGCATCTCATGTGTCTCAGGTGCTGTTTTTTTTTTTTTTGCAAAAAGATCTTTCTGAGGTCTTTTGTCTTCGCCATGCAGATGACGGGCAGAAAAGGTGTTGTGCAGGTGTTTGTTTTTTAAAAGCCCACAGACAAAATTATGTCTGCCCAAGGCCCTTTTCCCACAGACTTGAAACATTGCTTTTTATGTCTGCCAAAATTAAAAACAAAACATCGTGTTTACAATCTTCACGTACGTCTCCTCTCGTCTTCTCCAAAAAGCCCTAACCAACATTTCAGTCACACTCACTCATCGTCTTCTCCCCCTCGCCGGCGATTTCTCCCGCCACCGCATGACTTCTCCCCTCACCGGTGGCCGCCGCCGCCGTCCACTTCTCCACCTCAACTGTCACCTTCGCCGTTTCCTCCTCACCACTGGTCGTCTTCCTCACCGTTGCCGTCGAGTTCTTCCGTCACCATCGATGTTGAAGCCATCACCAGTCACCGCCGTCGTCAAAGCCCTCGTCGGTCAACGCTGTCCTCCACCGCCGTCGAAGTCCCAAGGTCAGTCGAAGCTGTTTTGTCTTCCCATCGCCGTCGAAGTTTCTTTGTCCGAATTGATAGTTCTAGGTTTGGATTGAGGAGCTGTATGAATTTGTTAGTCTGAATTGTGGAGCTTTATGAACTCCAATTTTAGGTTTTAGCTTTAGAAATTATACAGTTTCATCTAAAACGCAAAATTTGAATGCTATATTTCATCTAAAATGCAGGATTTGTTATTGGAATTTAGAAATTTGTATGATATGAACCTAAATTTCAAGTTTCTATCATCTATTCACGTTTTAAATCTTTTGCCTGACTCTTGCGTTTTGTATTGATTGAATCTGAACTTCATGTTTATGCTTTCAATATGTTAAGGAATTTCATCTTATGTCGTCACTGTGTTTTTTATGAGATAAGAATTTCATTATGTTACATGAAATAAGGCTTCATATTTGTTACATTGATATGTATATTGTAAGGATTATTTCAATGTTTTTAAATTGAAAGTATTTTAAATCTCAGTTAATTTAAGCAGTCTGCAGATGTAAAAAAACAAACAACAGTTTTGTTGCAGACTGCAGACCTTTGGTCCACCTCAGAAGCTGCAGCAGTTTGCAGATGTGGTCCGCAGATAGCAGATCTTTTTGCTCTGAAAAAACAAACAGCACCTCAGTCTTTCAAAAGATGCTTTTCAGAATAAATTCCAACCCATATATTGTAGAAACAGTAGAACAAGAATCAAAAGTGTTGACCAAGTTGACTTGTGTATCAACACCAAGAAAATTGTCTGAAATTCACCCTGAAACCTCAATCAAGAGCTCTGATTATGATAAATAGGAAGATTTGTTTTTTCAATTACACCATTAAGTGCTACACCTACACAAGAAATACAACCACCAAAAACAAGTTTTATGACACCAGATGATGATTCGATGATGTCACCTAAAAAATTAACTTGACGTTAAAGAATTGGATTATTGTTCATTCCAGAAAATCACTAATCTAATCATAAAAGTAAACTAATGATTATTAGAAGGTGAAGTGAAACACTAACCTAAATTACGAATTGCATACTCGTGATTGTTAGTCGTGCCAGATAATCACTAACCTAATTAATAAAGTAAACTAATGATCATTAGAATGAGAAGTAAATCACTAACCTAAATCATGAATTGCATACTCGTGATTATTATTCTGTTTGTTAAAATTGACAGACTATCACGAATTGATTAAAAGAATCAATCTTTATGTTCGATTGAAAGAATTAATTTCTCACGTTCGATGGAGAAGAGAGAAAGATAGGGGAAGCTTGATTCTGCAGTTTTAAAAGACGAACGTGTGTGTTGAATGGGCTTTTGCTAACTCTCTGTGCTTTTTAGCAATTCTCTACTTTGCGATTCTCTCCTTTTCTCTATATTAGAAGGAGAAACAAAAATAGAGATTAGGAATTGTCAATTCTCCTTTTTTTCTTTTCCCAACGCAACCAAACAAAAGATTTCATTGCTTATTCCATTTCCCACTTCTCATTTCTCTGTACCAAACATGCCCTAAGGGTAATTTGGGTAATTTGGGTAATTAGACAAAAAAATCGTCAGTTAACGGCCAAAAATAGACGGAAGGACAAATATGCCGAATTTTAAAAACCTCAAGGACAAAAAAACAGAATAAAAAAGTTTAGGGACAAAAACCCCGAATCCAGAAAACCTCAGGGACAAAACCTGTAATTTACCCATTAGCTTGTGAATCGAGTAAATCGACCAACCTGCCCCTGCCCATAATCGGCCTTTTTTTAGCCATACTGGGTTATATTCTATGATTTCTATCTCTAATGGGTAAAATATGTTTTATTTAAGTTAAAACGGAAATTGGTCAAAAGTTGTTCAAAGTGTATTAAAAATACAAAAAACCTTAACGCTTTCTTCAAAAAAAGATATTATTATATTAAGAATATATAGTTTTCATATATATTATCTTATGGATTGCCCAACCTGACCTCCCACAACCCATACTATAAAATCACACATTTTTTTGATGGCCCATTTTGACCCATTATCCAACCTGACTCGGCCCCAATTATACCACGCGCGTCTCCTATCTAAATGGTGATTCTTTTTTATTTTTTATTTTTTGTATTTACAGCCGAATACATTTCAATGGTGCCCCGATATTTCTGATACGGGTGGCCAAGAATTTCATTCTGACCAATTAATACCACATAAAACCGACACAAACTTCATATTTTCTGATGAAACATTCGATAGTATTCATGATTCAAGTCACGTTAATGCTAATCATGAAGGCCAATCACATAATCCTGTTGCTGAAAATGTACACGGTTTTCCTACTATCGGCGTACGCGATATTAACAGTCAGGAGAGAGAAACCGCAATTTCACGTTACAAACAGAAGAAGAAATCTAGAAGGTAGTTTTTACTTGTTGGTAAAGGCCGTAATTGTGGCCCGTTTACTTATCAACGGGTCAATTTGGGTTATATACACGTTTTATTATTGTATGTATAAAAAACATATGCAGGTGCTCAAACCTTCCAGCCCATTTACTTATAATGAGTCAACTCATTCTATCGATGATGAGTCAAAAGTCGTCAAAACTATATTCAAATACGTAAAAACATCCCAAATAGCTTTACTAAAAAATGCTAAATCATTGTTGTAATATGTTTACATATTACTTGTTTATATAATATAGAGTAAATTACACAAATTGTTTTTTTGGTTTGTATCATATTACATATCTGGTCCTTTAGTTTCATAACTTACACCGGTAGTCTTTATTTCTGAAACTATTGACACGTTTGATCCTTTACCTAAACAGACGTTAACGTTTCCCGTCAAACAGACGGGGTTTTTATGGGTTTCAAATTGGTGAAGGAAAAGGGAAAATGACAGCTTTACCCCCTCGCGCATCACACGTGACCATATTTGATGGGGAAATAAACGTTTATTTAGGTAAAGGACCAAACGTGCCAATAGTTTCAAAAATAAGGACTATCAGTGTAATTTATGAAACTAAAGGACCGAATATGTAATATGATACAAATCTAAATGACCATTTGTGTAATTTACTCTATAATACAGTAAAAATTAGATAAAAGTTATGTGTTCTCTCACTTCTCATCCAACACAGTGACACACAACCTGTTGATTCGCTAATTTTGCCACCTCAATATTTAATACAACGATCTTATGATATGAAATTGGTGTGTTATATAACAGGTACGATAAGCATATTAGATATGAGTCACGAAAGTTACGGGCTGAAAGCAGGACAAGAATTAGGGGACGTTTTGCAAAAATGGATTGATAAACCATTTGTCCGTTTTGCATAGGTTTGAAATTGATGTTTTTGTTGCGTGTTGTAGCTTGAAAATTAAATAAAGATGAGAGTTCTGTAGTGGAACTTGTATATGAACGTTACTAGTTTCATAACCAGGGCGGGCTAGCTTCGAAAAACAAAACGCAAAAGTACATTTCAAACGTATGAAATCAAATAACATTTATTATTGAGATATCATCGCTATTGGGAGGGCATGCTTCGTGTCAACTTTTATTGAAATGATAATAAACATTTTGAATAATTCGTAAAAATAAATCAAAGATGAAATAAAACTTATTCCAATGTAAAGTAGACACAATTAAGTACTAATATAAATCTTAAGTATTTCTTGAAGTGAATGCAAAGTAGGCACAATTGATATTCAAAACCGCACTCTTCCCATGTCATACGTGTACTATCATCTACAGTTTTACATCCCAAGGGCCAAGAATGAGTCACTTATCTTGACAAGAAATACTTGAAGCCGTAACCTCCCTTGGGTGAGCCTTTAAATAAGCTTAAAAGTAAAGTTCGCGGTCTTTAAAAAATGCATTAATAACATGTTTCCATGCTTGAGGGCTGCAAAAGCTGATGGAATCAATTGGGCTCCTGAAATATGACCCGTACGATCATGATCAGACGAGCCCGATTCAATATCATTGTTCCTATGAACTCTGCTCCAACCTAGTACTATAATCAACCAAAATCAAAATTTGACACTACAACAACAAAAGTTTTAAAAAAATTAAATACCTTTTTTGAAAGTGAAATAGGAGGAGGTGGCAAGTAATAGGCAAAGTGCCTTTTTTTTTAACCAACACTAAACCATTTGAAGTTGCTAAGAAAGTAAGAAGTGATTTCCTAAAGGCATTGATTGGGTTTGAGTCTATTGTTGGGTCTTTCTGATAGAACCAACCAAAGAGTGGTGCACCATGTGTCTCCCTGGTGTCATTGGTGTTGATGTTGTATCTTCACTATCCATTTCTAACAATTTATAAACTCAAAAATTAATAATAATATATAAAATCCTTTAGAATATGGAAAAGTATCAAAAAATTAGCAGAAGAAAGGAGGTATTTCACCCGCTTTTTTTTATAAATGGGTCAATTTAGGTTGTGTTTTATCATGGGTCATGTGGTTGGATAATAAAAAGTTAGCTAAAAAGAAAACGGGTCAAACAGGTCGAAAGTCTTCCAAAATGTGTTTTTTAATTGTGAAGACACTAGCAGGATACCCGCGCAATGCGGCGACAGGTATCCAAAAACTATATTTTGTGGCGATCAAATCTTCACATACATGTTTTTCTAACAATAGCAGGGTACCCACGCAATGCGGCGGCGGGTACCCCGTGATTATATTTTGCGTTGGCGATAGTAATTGTTGTTTTTGCAGTAATGATGGTGATGTGTGGTGATGGTAGTTGACATCAACATTGATTGTTGCGGTGGATGGTGGTGAACCGGTGGTTGAGAGTGTATTATTTCATAAGTACCATTAATTTTAATAGTTAACCAAATGATATTTGGTCTAGCGGTATGGTGTGTGTCCCTCGATCTTGTGTTCAGGGGTTCGAGTCCCGTCATGGACATACGTGGTAATTAGAAATAGATGTAACACATGTAAATGATGTAATGTAGCTATTATAATATTAAAAGCAACAAAGAACTTTGACTTTAATACTTTTAGTACATTTCAGACTATTAAAAATGTTAATTTGTAAATTAAATTGAAAATTTTTATTATTTAAAATACGGAGTGTTAACAAATAATTTATTTCAATTTTCAGATACAAATAGTGAATATTTCAACCTTCACATTATAATTTTGTACGTATTTATAAGTTTAAATGTGAAGGTATGTAATGTAGATAACATATCACGACAAATTTAGACGGAGGGTTAATTCACTTGAATATGTTTTACACTTAAAGGGTAAGTTATCTACGTACAAAATATATCATGACAAGTTACTTCCACTTCTTAAATATGTAGAGAACAAAAAAAGATAAACGACAAGTTACACTCAGAAAATGCGACCACAAAAGGTTGAGTTCAATAAAACTTTACAAACAATATACCACAAATGCAAATATATATAGCTATAAATTGGTCAAAAATAACTACATAACAAATTAACTATATCTGAGCATTTGGACTCTGCAGAAAACATTGTGCATACTAATTTGATTATGGTTGGATATAACAATTAAGTTTTGGTCCAAAATTCATGACATGATGCTCCTTACCTGCCAAGAATACAAATGTTAGAAATCAAACCCCAAAAAATATGTCTTTCATTTTTCAGCAGAAATCTTTCAAAATATGTTTAATTTTGAGAGTAATCCAACACCTCATTTTATCACCTTAAAATTAAATTTTCTCAATCTTAGCTTTCTTTACCTTTTCTTGATAGACAGCTGACGATGCAAGCCTCAAATGTGGCATATTATCTACTCTGACCTTATCAAGGATTGTAAACTTTTCATACTGTCATAACCTCTAATGTAGTCAGTATATATAAACAGAAAAGAAAATGAGAAAAACTACCGTCATGATCGATCATTTTCATGTACATGAACAGACCATGAGTCTTGTGATAATTTGTGTATATGTAAATTTTATTCACAAGCCCACTCTCACAACTGGTGGGGCCTTTATTATTCAGCATACAAATCAAGCAGCCCGTAGATAAACCGCAATGCAAATGGATTGCATGCACACAATTGTAAACATGAATCCCTGTTAGAGAACATTATTATATATACAATATAAAAGGCTTTGCACATGACCATGAAAAGCTTCTATTTTTGAGCAATTTCTTGTTATGATATGCACATCAAAATAAATAAAAAATGCTAAATTTGATAATCGAATGTGATAAAAACTTATTTTATTTAAAAATGAGGAATACACAGACAATGAGTCCTGAAACACAAATCAAAACACTACTCAACCTTAAGACAAGCACGTAATTTCACATTAGATTACTTTTAAAGGTAATTTTAAGTGGATTTATTTATCATTCTATTTTTTTAAAATGAAACCATATGAAAAAAGATGCAAACAAAATTGTAACCATTCGACCCGTTTCTTTTGTCAGATATTTTTCTTACCCATTTAACCTATTCAAGATTAAATATAACTTCAAGTCCTGAATCAAGAAGTATTATTGATCTTTTATTCCAACTTATGAAAGCGTAAGCATCATATGAGACTTTGCAATTAAATCTAACTGCATAACATACTTTAACTTGCCAATTATAATACCCGTTTTATCATTTGAATGAAATTTAAAGTATAAGAAACAATGGGAAAGCATACCATTAGCTTTTTCTCTTGTAATTTAAAGATCTCCCAATGGTTAGAACCATCGTCGTGGCAGCCCTGCAACATATTCAATAAGTATCTATAAATACAGCATCCAAGGAAATTAAAAGGAGATTCAGTAATTCTACATACCTGTCTAGATTTCGAATCAACCACCGCATCCAAGGAAAACCCTAAACGATTGCAAAAAAAAAGACAACGGGAAAAAGATGGATGTCGGAATGTAACATACCTGTAGTGAAATTGGCTGGAGAAGGAGGTGGTGGCGGAGGCATTTGCTGGAGATTTAGAATCTAAACCAAATCATATACAAGGAGTCAAACATGAAACAGTAGATGTTAATTTTTCTCCGTCAATGTGTATATATAGGATGAAGATTTGAGCAAATTTTAAGGAATCGAAGAGGCATTTGCAGAAGAATACTCATGATTAAAGGGATAGAGGAGGCATTTGCAGAAGCTGACTGAGGAGGCTTGGGAAGGGACGAAGGAATTGAAAGGCCGGCAATGAAACAATGGATGGAATCGAAGAGGCGTCGATCCATTCAATGGTGGATCGGTTCAATCGAGGAGGCTCATATTTGTTTTGGCATGTGCCCTAGCCCAGATGTCCATTACTCTATTGTTTCCGACCGAAGCCCAAATGCCCGACATGTTTATCTTTATTAAATAAAGTTTTAGGTAGAATAACAAAATGAAGACCAGATCAGCTGGTTTGGTTGTGGATATGTTAAACCTGAGGTCACAGGTTCGAATCTTGCCTCTTTGATTTTTTTTAAAACTAAAAGTGCTACTTTCCATAATTAGAAAAAAATTGGCTGAATTTTCAGCCTCCTATTTAAGGAAAGGTCTAAATGCTTTATAAGTAGTAGAGATTCTAATCAATTTATTCCAAGAATTAGATTATTATTAAACTAGCATAATTTTTTAAACGTGGCCATTAGGGTTATGGTTAATGGTGGTTATTATGGTTAAGGTACAACAATTTATCAGATTCATATAGCACCTGAAGATATTCAAGAACTTTAATTGAATGAACCCTCTAAATATGAACTTATACAAAAGTTTAAATCACAAAATAGACGGAAATGGCATGAATTAGGGATGTCATTATTAGTACATACCTCCCCCAGCATAATGCCCGATTGTGAAAATCAATTCATGATAACTTGGGCTTGATAAATCGTTTGTGATTTTTGAAAGTTTGATAAAAGCTTGTTTGAGAATGGCTGATTAGTTGACTTTGAGTCATATTTTGAGCAATCCTGCAAGAACACAATACTATTTGAAGAATAATAATAAATTACTTGAATTAGGGCTGCCTTAAATCATGTATCAAAATGAGCTAATGAGTTAGTAAATAGGGGGAAAATGTACCATCCATAATTAGTCAAGTGATAAAATTAGTCATTGCGCTAAAATATATTTTGAAGAAAAAAAAATTGTATTTTACATATTAAGGGGAAAATGTACCATCAAATTCTGCATTGGTGCAACTTGTTTCACATTCTTATTGAGCTCATTAAATAAGTCTCGTGTTGAAACAGTTAATAGATGAGAAGATTGATCCAATCATTGCTTCTACCAGATGGTGTATACCTGGAAAAATAAAAAAATATCATGTTCCTTGCAGGGAAACAGATTAACTATATTAATCAAAAAATTAGTCAAGTGATAAAAGATAAGTTACTCAATCAATGCAGATTTGAGTTCTGGGACAGAATGCAGGCACTTCACCATTGAATGTTTGTAGCAGGTATTTCGCGGATTACAAGATCCAGCAGAATGACCCTACAAAAAAATAAAATAAACTAAGCATGAATTACATTTATATAATGAAAACACGTAAGCATATATGATTCAATAAAATCTTTTTTATTAACCAATTGCTTTCAAGTCAAGAACTTTACCACAACAACTACTTGTTGTTCTTCTAGAAAGTCTTCACAACAACACGTAAGTTAATTAATTTCATGTGACACAATATGTGAATAAAGAGTAAAAGACCTCCATTTCTGCTTCAACTTCATAACTAAGCTCATGATCAAATCCCATAAGATGCAAATAACCCATGAACCTGCATAATTTAAATAATCTAAACTGGAAGACATGACATAAACGTATACAAAATAATATTAGCAAATATCGAAAACTAATAAAAGGATATAGTAATAGAAAAAAAAACCTTAAGAATTCGTATCTCATCAAGAAGAGTGTTCCCTCTTTCCATGTCTTGCAGCTGTTTCTACTGAAGTTATTATGTGACCCAAAATTAGCTGCAGGATGCAAATATATGTCAAGTCAATCCCATTTATATAATCAAATATATGAAACTTTTAGTTAAGTTTACATAAGAAATTCAAAAACGATAATTGTGATAGGTAACTTTTCATGATATTTTCATAGTTTTAATAATCTTT
Organism: Calendula officinalis; assembly: GCA_963853835.1. Classification (NCBI taxonomy): domain Eukaryota; kingdom Viridiplantae; phylum Streptophyta; class Magnoliopsida; order Asterales; family Asteraceae; genus Calendula; species Calendula officinalis. Next base: position 38,459,772 of record OY970831.1, read on the forward strand.
TACTTCTTTAAAAATTCTTTATCCATTTAAACTTTTGTAACTTTGGAAAATTCTCACTGTCAAAACAAATATTTTCATATATTTTTCATGATGAAAATAAGTGTTTACAATTAACAACAAAAAAGGATTCCATGAAATCTAAAATCTCTAAAAAAAACTCTAAAGTATGCAATTATAACTACTTTATTATGGGTCAATATTGAATATAATCCAAATTATTGAGTCAAAAATTATCTTACCTAGTGAATCCAAGTCAAAATCAGTGCCATTATCTGCAAGTATATGAAAAATAATTTTTGACACATATAATGTGATGATAGGACTGTGTAATATACATCATTCCTCAATAAATGATTTTATAAAAATTGCAGTAATCACATTCTTGTAGTATGGATTGAATAAGAACCCAAACCCGACAAAGTTTGTTATGTATGAATCAAGAAAATACCGATTTATAAACCCTAAATGTAAAACTTAGAATTCACCTTGAATAATAAATTGAAATTCATAATCAAACTGCAATAAATCACACATTTCCTTGAAGGATAAATTGATGTGTGATTTTGCGGATATAAATTGATGCAGAAATGAAATTAAATATGAACCAAAGTTGTATCGAATTAAGTAATTCAGATTAAGTAATTCAGATTCATGTAGAAATTAAACAAAATCTGAATCAGTGACGTATTCGATGGCAATACCTGTAGCATTGGGTTCCTGAGAATAAATATGAATTAAGTGGTCCAATTCCAAACCTGAATTCAGAGATCTGAATTAAGTAGTTGCTGTGGTCGCTGGTTTTCCGGTGCCGTCTTGATTCCGTCACGGGTAAAAGGCGACCTACGTCACTGTTTTGTCGAATTTTTGTGCGTATTTGGATTGATTCGAAGACCGGCAGTATGAGTCGAAGAGTTTTTGGGGCAAGCGTATTTGGATTGAGGATGAGGCTGGTAGGGGAGAAAAAAACCCTAAAATCAAAGAGTCAATAGATGTGGTTGTTGAATTGTAAAATTACCAGCTTACCCTTTGAGTGACTCATCATTTCGGAGTGATGTGATTGACTGGCTAAGACATGTCATTAAAATAAAATGATGTTGGAGATTTTTGTATAGGTTGTAACATGTTAGGTTGATTTAGAACATTTCTTTTGAACTTTTTTTTTACTATTTCAAAACCTGATTGATGTTTAAAATATATTGCACAATATCGTATTAAAAAGATTAAATTTAATATTTTGAATAAAATGATCGGCAAATATTTTTGCATTTAGCGTATACACATTATGTTTAATTTAAACACGATATGCAATTGAGAGCGTTGCGATAGAAAAGATCAAGCATTAATTACTCATTTTATATTGATATAAGCAGGAGTATAAGTAAAGTTTGATCACTCTCTTTATATTGATATAAGCATTAGTATAAGTAAAGTTTGATCACTCCAAAAAGTCCGTTATAAATAAGAATAACTTTACAAAACTAGAAACAATAAGCAGAATTTAAGATGCGTGCCATGTTTATGAATCAATTTTCATGAGCATGAACACTTCATGGGACTGATACGAATCATATATGATACATCAAGGCTTGTGATGACGCGATGGAGGACGATCCTTAAACTACCCCCATTGGAGGATTCATGTGACCGCTCACGGAAATATTTAATTTTAAAAATTAGAATCAAGACTTTTGTTGGTGGTCTAGGTTGTATGGAAGGACCAGGTTATAATGTTGGCTCACACAAATTTTTTTTTTTTCATTTTCTAATATGCTTGGAGATGGCCTTTAATTTTTTAATTTGTGGCCGTGTTTGGTTTGGTTTGGTTTGATTTGGTTTAGGTTGGGACGTTGGGTTGCTAATGTGTATGAAAAATTAAGTTGTATTGGGTTGTGTAGATAGAAGAGAGAAATTAATTTTTTAATAAGAAAAGTGGGTGGTTATGTTGGGTTGCTAAGAGCACTAGTGACGTCCCAAGTTGAACTTGTGTTAAAGGCGTTTTGCGTCTTTAATATGGTTTTAACACTCACTTTAAAATTACCCCTCTCGTAATATCCTTATAACATCTCTTTGAGGCTTACTCAATATACTCAAACCAATAACAATTTCAAAAATAAAATGATGAATTTAACATACGTTATAATGATGGCGCCACATTATTTGGCGTGAGAGGTATGTGGTGTTGTTTGGACGGGCTCGAAGTTTTGCAAGTCCAACATACATAAAGTAGTTTGTACAATTGTACTCATAATTTGGCCCACTCAAAATTATTTTCGAGTTTGAACGATATGTCGATATGGGGATTGATTATTCCCCATTCCATTTAAGCATTACAGTTTCGAAGCAACAAATTTTCAAAGGACAAGAAGATGTTTCAAAATGATTTATTAGATCTAACTCTTGATGTTTCATTATTGTGATATTTTTCTAGAAATAGGAATTTTAAGGTTTCTTGATCCATTTGGATTCATAACCTTATTTTGTATTGTGTTATGCTAGCCTCTTACTAATTTTTATTTGTATGAATATAACTAGGTAAACAATATTATTACTGAAATATGCAGTTAAAAATCATAAAAACATAGATATCACTTAAATATTTTTTTAATAAAATAAATTAAACATTAATATTATTATCAAACATTTTACAAGAGGTTTTTTTTTTTTACTTATAAAGGTTGAATCTGTGTGAATTTTGCTTCTACAGAAACCAAGTCCACCACCTTGTGGTTAGTTATAATGTTACATTATATCTTGACTCAAAACATATTAACTAAAATGAATCATCACTTAAAGATAAGAAAACAAAAAGGGGAAACAATTTAAGAGAGGAAATATTAATAGCACAACCACTCATAATTTAATGAAGATGATTCATTTAACAAAATTCTAAGTATATTTAGAAAAAAAGGGGAGCTTGCACAATTGCACATGAAGAAGAAATAATTAGTAAATGACGAATGTAACCCTGAGAAGATGAGAGAAGAAAGCCCAAAACAGCAAAAGAGATCTGATGCTGGCGTTTGCGTTAAGGGTAGCAGTGTACAAGTGGACTTCCATTTCTTTTTTCGAGATAGAAAACGTAACCATTGTCTATGATGTGGGCCCCACTCATACGATTGAGTCGTTGAACCATCAAATCAATCTCACCCGTCAATTTGAACTCCATCTAACCGAGCCACCGCTTGTAATGTCTCTAGTCGTGTGGTTCGAGGATTCGAACGCGTACAAACTTAGGTGTTTGGTGTATACAAATGATTGATCGCCGTTAAGTTGTTGTACAATTACGTGTTGATAACGAGGTACCTAAAAATAGAAATGACAAAACATTTGTTTATGATTCTCGTGTTATAAAATCATTATGGAATATGTAATGGTGTTAGCGTCTGAAATGGACTGTAAAATACTTTGTAATAAATTTTAAATTCTAGCTAAGAATAGTTGTGCAAGAAAAAAGTTATATTACTTATTTAAGACACACATAAAAATTATATGGATCCAATCAAAGATTTAAAACATATTATCTTTTTTATTGACGGTAACTAAATAAAATGATAAAAATAATGAATGGGAGAAAAATTGAAAAATAACATTTTGAGATTGATTAATTAATTTTATGAGGGTTGATTGCTTTTTAGGAATGAATTTTGTTTACGTGTGACTATTTTATACTCCGTATAATATTATATATTATTATAGGGTTTTGATAATGACAGTCCTTAGGACTGTCATAAGACATGCATAAAACTGTTGTACATCCATCCATAACCGACTCCTGAATTTTTGGAATTACTGATTTGTATCATTTTTAATGCATTTAGAGACAGCCCTTAGGGATGTCACTATCAAAACCCATTATTATATTATATAAAGAAATAGAAATATAAACACATTATATAGTTTCTCTACTTTATGCATTATTTATCTAAAAGTTATTATTTTTTTTATCAACAAATAAAACTCGCTGATGATTTACTAAAAACTCAATCGTTTTTTATCTTCACAAGCAAAAAATAGAGATATGCGTGAGTTGGTTAGGGGCGAATTTTGACATAAACCGAAACCTAAACTGGATGTTCTGATCTTCGGATTATCAAAGCATCCGAGTTGGGTTTTTAGCAGTTTGGTTTTTTTATTTATCAGATCAGTTTTTTGGTTTTTCGAAGGTTGGGTCCGGTTATATACCAAATAAATTTGAAACGTAACTACATAATACTCCCTCCGTCCCTTAATAAAGTTCGCGTTTTTCATGGACGCAATATTTTAGGAGATAGATAGTGGTGGGGTTATTGGTAATAAATAAGATTAAAATATATGATTTATTGGAGAGAGAAAGTGTTTTTAAAAGATAGTTAGTGGTGAGGTACATGATAATAATATTGTTTTATTGAGTGAATCCCTCCAATATGATAAATGAGAACTTTATTTTGGGACAAATATTTTAAGTGAAATGAAAACTTTATTAAGGGACGGAGGGAGTAATTGTTAAAATATATAAAAATTGAGAAAATTGAAGAAAAATAGTGTAACTATAGCATGAAACTATATGCCTAACAAAATAATAGGACAATAAGCAAAATTACCAAATACAAAAATGTCATCTACGAAATTATTTGCGGGAGAACGGAGATCCAATGACGACGTCTAGGAAATGATCTTTAAGGTTGCGTTTGGTATGCCGGAATTAAAGAAGGAATGAAATGACACATTCCATTGGAATGGAAAAAATATGTTTGTTTTAACCGATGTAATGGAATGGATCATTACTCATATAATGTGATTCCTTCTCTTTTATTACATAGGGGGAGGTGGTTTTTTTTCATTCCATCATGGAATTGAATAGAATAGATACAATTAATTAACATATTTACATATAAGCTAATTTATATAATTTAAAAATGTAACTAAATAATTTTTTTTTAGAAAAATAACTAAAGATTGTGTTTTCTTTACTATAATATGTATTTTGGTTTAGCCATTTTTTGTTATATTTAATTTGTGTTATGTGTATAAAATATATTTAAAACTTTTATCAATAATATATAAAGTAGAGACAAATTTATGCTTAACATAATTCTTTTTATAAAATCTTATAAAACATTATTTTCTTAGAATAAAAATTTAATTAATATATTATCTATTTTTTTAAATTAACTATAAAATATATTTTTTTCGTAATAATCTAATCTAAATATTTAAATCTTTAATATTATTTAATTATTTATTTTTAAAATTTATGTTGTATATTAACTAATAAGAATGATTTATAAAAATTATATTTAATAACATTTGATAATATTTTTCATTCATTCGTGCTAACCAAACATGATAATGTAATGCAATGTACCATTACATTACGCCACTCATTCCATTACCATGTTCATTCCATTACGCTACTCATTCCATCTATCAAACCAAACAGACCCTAATTGTATTACCAGTTTTCTAAAATCTAAACTTAATTATATATTGAGTAATGGTTTTTGTGCCTAGGGGTGTTCACGAGTCGAGCTTTTAACGAGCTACTCGAGCTCGAGCTCGTTTATATCGAGCTCGAGCCTATACTAATTCGATCTCGAACATAAAACAAGACTCGATTAATTTCACGAGCCGAGCCTAATAATTTAATACTCGACTCGGCTCGTTCGATAGCTCGTTTAATCTCGAGCCGAATGAGCCAGACGATCTTCACGAGTCGATCCTAACGAGCCGAACAAGTGTTTTATACAATAAGTTGATACCATATGTACAAGAATATACATATATTAATGGGGGTGTTAACGAGTCGAGTAATTAACGAGCTTTTCGAGTTTGTAAATAAGTTATTTTCATAAAATATGGAATCATAAACGAGTATCGAGCTCGAGCTCGAACACTATATAAATATTCGAGCTCGAGCTCGAGCACAATTTTAAAAGCTTATTCGAGCTCGAGCCGAGTAATTATTAAACGAGTCGAGCCCAAATTTCCTGATATTCGACTCGACTCGAATCGTTAACACCCCTATTTGTGCCTATCATTTGTACCTACTCATGTGCCTACCAATTTAATCATGACAAATGTTAAAATCAATAGATGATATGAAAAGAGAATTAGTGGATGACATAAGTGGGTAGACCTATAGATAGTCACAAATATCATTTCTCTTATATATAATACTAGCTTCATAGCCCGCCCGATTGGGCGGGCATGTTTCAAATTTTTTATTACAGAAAAATATCAACAAACATTAACAATTTTAAAAATGACATATTGATCGATAGCTGTAATGATGAGTTTGTACAAAATTTGATACATGAACAGATGTTACATAAAATTTATAGACGAAATAAGACTTCTTTGTAAACGACATTTGTTGTTGAATTAGTGTAATTGTCATCTGTGTCACAACAAATGACCTTCAATCCGTTCTTGTTCCTAACTCGTGATACAGCTACATAAAGCTGGTCATGTGAGAATACCGGTTTTTGCAGAAACAAACCAACTTGACACAACGTCTGACCTTGATTTTTATTAATGGTCATAGCAAAGCAGACCTGAACAGTAAATTGCCTCCGATTCAATTTGAAAGGCATCTTGTTGTCGGAAGGACTAATAACCATTCGAGGGATAGCGCAAATTGTACCCACCTTGCCGCCAGATATGATTTTACCCTCTATTATATTTACCCCCATTCGTAATATCTGAAGTCTCGTTCCGTTGCACAATCCAGCTTTCTGATCAATATTCCGCATACACATTACCGGAATGGGGCTGTAATACCAAGTGATAGTTAAAATTATAAATGGATATAAATAAGTTAACATAAATCCGTATGCAATGCATGCGGGTTGGTTGGCTAAATGGTCGCACATAGACAATTTATGTAGACCCCTTTGTTTAAAGACTCGATAGTCTGTTAGTCAAACCTGCACATAAAAAGTCAACCCTTAGTTACGATTCAAATAAATGATGGGAAACGAATATACTATAACAACTACTTTACCATTCTAAAATGTCGATTTTGTTCTAGCTATCGGATTTTGCTCAAGAACAATAGAAGATTGAAGATGCGTGGCTTTTTCAAGTTCCAAATGGCACGTTGGACATCCTGTAATCACCATCAGCGTATTTCATTTTTTAAATAAAAACAAAAACAAAATGAATAGAACAAAACCACATGCTGCCCAAGTTCACGATGTGTCAATGCTTGCTTATGTTTATGTTTAGATTCCCTAATATCGTTTTCAAGCTGAGTGACAAGATTAAATTCTTAATCTAGATTTAAACACACCACTTGAATATATTAGTGGGAAATGGTGATAATAAGATACCAATCCAAGGTATTTCATAAGCAGACAAAGATACTAAGGTATTACATCAAAAACTTGTTGTGCACTTAATCAAACACCATACCAATAGCAGGTTACCCAAAACCTAAAAGCAATATAAGTCTTTCTTTTTTTCTTTTTTTCTTTTGCAGCATACAAACAAACCTTTGACATCATCATTATCAATACGGGAGTAGCAAGCTTGAATATTAGTATCTCTATATACTTCCAAAATTACTTTATTATTACAAATTACTTAGTAATTGAAATGATTGAAGGTTACCTAAATTGTGCATTAATAGGTAAACTTTTACAAAAGGATGAACAAAAATTGGCGATTACCTAAATTGCAGTCGTTGACATTGCAGCCATTGACAGTTACCTAAATTGCACCCATCTATAATGATAGTCACCATCCATTGTTGTAGTCATCTCTAACCGTCACTAAAGCTTTGACCCAAATTGCAGCCATTCCCGGTTACCTAAATTGCATATAATTATTCATATAATCAACCATAAAAATTAAAGGGTCTGGCTAACTAATGCCCTAAGGGCATGAGGTAAGGAGTATTAATTGAACACATTAAAAGCACCCTAATTATTCATATAATCAACTATAAAAAGCACCCTAATTAATAGCAGTTTCTAAACATAAAACCAATATACAATTTACATAATTACATGTAATATAAAAAAGCACCCCAATTATTCACATAATCAACCACTCTAAATATCGAAACTTGAACCAAACAAAAAAAAAACTCAAAAATTGAAACAAAAACATGAAATTGCTCAAGAATCATCAATATACACATCATTTTCATCCATTATCAAACTAACCATAAAATTTGCAATCTTGATTCTATAAACACAGGAAATAATAAACTAAAAGTTTTAATCTTGATTCAAATTTTGTAGTATAATTAGTTGGAAAATAGAAACATGAGATATAATTTCAGTTGACGAATCATGACGATTCTGATTTACAGCAACATTAGTTGCTGATTTTTAAAATTAGGGGAACATAATCAGATCAATGCGTAATAATTCAACTGAACTTGAATCAACTGAACTGAATTTTCAATTGAACTTGAATCAGATTAATTGAAAAAGCCTATCGCTAGCTGCCATACACAAAAATCTAACACATTAAACTCCAAAATAAACTAAAATCATAAAAACTAACCTGCAATGGAGTGGCAATTGTTTCATCGGTAGCGATTTTAACGCAGAATTAAGGTTCTCTTCTTTGGAGATGGAAATCCTAGAAACTGAAGATTGAATATGAAGAATTTCGGGGGAAGTGGGTGAAAGGAATGAATCAAAATAGGGTTTCTCAAAACAGGTTTAAACATCAGGCTAAAAAATCGCAGCATAGTATCCAATTATTGAAGCATATTGGAGAATGTAATCCGAACGATGGCGCCATAGATGATGTCATTATTGACAACTTTTGCACTCGATTAAATCTCAGGCACCGGAATAGATCTTTGATCGGCGATCCTCGAGTTTGGAATTGAGAAAACAGGCAGCGATATTCAAGGTTCCATGAAGGGGTAGTAGGGCTGAGCCGGCTTCTTCGAGCCCATAACGATTCCTAGGGTTTACAAAATGGAAGGCAAGAAGAGTCGATGAATGCATAGCTGAAGAATTTGAAGCAGGCAGCATCATTTACGTGGCATTTCCTCAAGTATTGTGAAGTTTGTGCGGAATGTATATGACCAATGAAGGATTTACACGTGGCATTGTCTACCAATCAGAGAGCAGCGTTGGGATGACATGTCAAAACAAAATCGGATGTAGCTCCATATATAAGTGAGGATATACAAATACAAATAAATAAGGGGTTTTGTTAATAGGGGTAGTTGAATGCATAAATTGTTTGTACTTTTGTTAGTGGAGGATGATTCCTAAAATGCAAGGGGCGATTATTGATTATTGTACAAATTTTGATGCATGTTTTAACCTCTTATTGACATCCCTTGGGGCTGTTATTATCATTTTCCTATATTTACATAAATAAAACACTTAAACTTGTAATATAAGTAGGCAATTCAGTTTTATTGTATCGGTTTTTATGTAAGAACCCAGAAAAGGCTCCAGATTTTCGGACTTCACAAATAAAAAACCCATAAGTTCGATTTTCTAGTTTAGGGTTGCTTTTGCACGTCCCTAATTTGAATTTGAAGTATGGTATATACAATAATAAAACATTTATGGTCATGTATACACAGGCTTATAGTTTGCCCATTTGTATTTATAGTTATATTCTAGGAAAATAAACAGTATTAGAATAATTAATATGGTAATACAAAAAAAAAAAAAAAAAAATTAACACAAAACCTTGCACAAATTTCATGTGATAATAAAGGTATAAAACGTGTCGCATGTTGATGAGCATTTTTCACCTATTGATTGATGATCTGTTAGCAACGTCAGGAGAAAATTCTATATCACGTGCCTTGTGAGACCGAGATGACTCGATTCATCATTCAATATTGACACGCGTTATCTCATCAAAACGCGATTAAAACGTTTCTTGAATTACTTTAATTGGACTCTAATGATCTAATCATGATTTCAGTTAAATGATTAATCATTACCAAATTAAGCTTGTCGTGGCGAAACAAATTTTACATCCACTTTGTGACATAAGTCCTTATAAACGGCATCTGATATTTAACATGAATAATGTGTTATATTATCAAATTTGTAACTGATACGTAGTGATCCTTTTTTCATAAGCATACTATTAATCCTTGCATAAAAAGTAATTAAATGCATTTTTGGTGTGTGCATATCCGAACTGTACATCTCTAAACATACAATATTGACCACAAATCAAGAGGATGTTTGAGCTTGCGTTTCAAAAAACTGCATTTCCATTTCTAAAACATTGTTTCGAAAAAGCACTCACTGGCCGCTTTTCCAGAACGATGTTTTGAGGGGTGTCGAACACAGATAATCACTTATTTGCTCTTCTTATCAAAACACTATAAATACATTATTATGTTTTGAAAACGCAACAAGCAGATAATCAGCTTGATATCTCAATCTAAAATACCCCTAAGTTTTATACAATGACCACTTGCAAACAATTTGACCGTCGACGTCATTTTTTTCATTACCACTGATGCATTGCGTTTACCCTAATTTAAACTATCAGTCATTTGTATAGTTATTGTTAGAAAAAAAACATGTAACTAAACAATATTTGCTCACCGAAAAATATAACTATATGGTACACGTTGCCGCATTGTTTGGGTACCAAAGTACTGACAAACGTATCTTCATTTTTGTTTTTAATTGCCTTTTAGAAAAAAACCAAAATGTAAAACCGGGTTTTTGAAGACGACAAATACGATTATAGAGAGATTAAGCCTTATAAATGAAGTACTCAACTTATACGAAAAAAAATGCTAAAAATAAATAAGAGTGATAGAGATATTAAATTAATTCATTTAATTTATTCCAAATATAACAAATATAATCATTTATAGTTAATTTACTTTAAACTTAAACACCATCATATTACTTCTAATGGTAATATTGACATGAACCGTTCTCCTAAAATATATAATAATAAAAAAATTTATTTTTAATACTATTTCAAAACAAATATAAGATTCTCACGGATTAAAACTTCAATAAATATTTATTTACTTTTAGCAATTGTTGGTGTGTAAAACCAAATATTACATTTTTTTTAAAGGAAAATTATTCATATAATTAAATACCAAACACATTCTAAGACAAAATTGCATGTTATAACTTTTTGGTCTGGAGTTACAAGTCTATTCGTTAAAATATTATATTTATTTAATGAAAAATAAACTTTTATATATTAAAAAGCATACACATCATCAAAAGATACAATAAGAATTTCAAATACAATACAATCATAAGAAAATCATACATTTTATCATAACAATTATTACTAAGATGACAAATAACGTGATTAGCAATTATTTGTTAATTAAACCAAAAAAAATAGAGTTTTAGAAGCAAAAGGTACCACGAGAAGTCACACCAAATTCTATTTAATGCTTTTTGGGAGACCTATAAATATGTTGGTCTTGTTAAGTTTTTTCATAAGCTCTTCTCTCTCAATTCACCTTGACATCAAGAGAGCTTCATCAACCCACCATCATCAATGGCTTTCTCTACTCATCTCCTGGCTTCTATTTTTGGAATTCTTGGTATATTCATGATCATTTATGATATTTTTTTCACAAATTCGTTTGATTGTTTCAAAAAAAAAAAAAAAAAAATTAATTCCACTTTCTTTCTGCTTTAACAGGCAACATCATCTCGTTCTGTGTGTTCTTAGCACCATTGTAAGATCTCTTTCTTTTGCTTTTAGCGAAACTTTGGTCGGTTCAAATACGTGACATCGAATTTTTATAAAAATAACATTATTTTTGTTCGAAATTTTAGGCCAACTTTTTATAGAATTTACAAGAAGAAATCAACCGAAGGGTTTCATTCAGTACCATATTCGGTAGCATTATTCAGTTGCATGTTACTCTTGTACTATGGTTATCTCAAGACCGAAAATGGCATGATGATCATCACTATAAATGCTATCGGCTGTGCCATTGAAACGGCTTACATTATTATGTTTCTCGTCTACGCCACTAAAGAGTCTTTGGTACATTATTTGTTCTACCTAAAAATAATCATTTTAATTAGAATAATGTTCAAAAAAAATTTAATTTTATTGTAAATCTTTTTTTAATTTTTGTAATTTTTGCAGATATCAACCGGAAAGCTACTTGTAATGTTCAACTTGCTATCATATGGAGTGATAGTTGTTACAACACTTTTAGCGACTCCACATGGGCCAAAAAGGGTCGTTGTTGTAGGTTGGATTTGTGCCGTATTTTCGGTTTGTGTTTTTGCTGCTCCTCTTAGCATTATGGTAAATTAATTTCTTTCATTTTTTATACATTGTTGTTCAAATATTTATTAAATTACATTAGTTATAATTTTATTTAAATACAATTATATTTTTTTGCTATTTACAGAGATTGGTTATTAAAACGAAGAGTGTAGAGTACATGCCTTTTTCGTTATCGTTCTTCCTTACGCTTTGTGCCGTTATGTGGTTCTTTTACGGTCTTTTGATCAAAGATTATTATGTAGCCGTAAGTCTCTAGTTTTAATTCACATTTTATATTTTTTAACAAATTATTTTCGGTTTTTCCTATCAAATAAATTTTATATTATATACATATATATTTATATTTATATTATGCTTTTTTTTTCCTTGTGTAGACCCCAAATGTGTTAGGGTTCATCTTTGGAATAACACAAATGATATTGTACATGATCTACAAAGACAAAAACAAGCAAGTGAAACCAATGGCTCAACCACACGACGAGCCAGCATCAACGGTGGTGGACTTAGGGGCAATATTGGAAATGCAAGAAAAAGCCAAGGTGGCCTTAGAGGCAATATTGGAAATTCAAGAGAAAGCGGGGGTGGAGCTAGGGGTAATAATGGAAATGAAACCGGTGAGTGGAGATGAAAACGGTGGTGACAAAACAAACGACGTGGCTAAAGTTTGTTTGGAATTAGATGGTGAAAAGACTATAATACCCCTTAGCACTACTTAAAATAGAAAAAGATGATTAATGAAATGTGCGTAAGAACAATGCAAGAAGCTTTCATGTGTCTAGTGTTTGTTGGATTTGGGATTCTTTTTAGAACCCCGAATCTTGAGATCAAAGCTAGAGCTAGCCAATAGGCGGATAAATATGATATAAACGTTATTTTGTTCGTGTTTGTTTTGTTCGTTTGATGGGGAGAATTAATAGAAATTGTATCTAGTACTACGATAAATGTTATCTTGGTGCAATTACGTATCGGTGGACTATAAACTTTCACATCGATATTATGTTTGTTGCTATATATTCATGTATGTATACACACATATAGACATAGGTACATATAATGCATTTTTTTTTTCTTAAAAAAGGTGACAAAAACAAGCAATGTGTATAAAAATGTGTTTAAGGCAAGCACATTAAAATGTGTACCAAAATGGACACATGCCATTTATGACTTATAGGACCATGTAACATGTTAGGACATTAGACATAATAAACTTGCTTATAACATAATATCGAGTTGCTTAATTATCCTCTAAATATCTAATATAGCCAAAAAGCGTCGAATTTGTTGGGTTTCGTACCAATTTACCGACACTTTGTTCGTCGCGGAATTACGAACAAATCATAACGATAAACGACGAAACGATAAGGATCGTTTAGATCTACGAGTCCAAGGCAATTAGAATAAAATACATAAATCACTTACATTGGCAATACTTGGTGATGCGAATCCTTGAGATCTTGTACGAGCCAGAACTTGTCAAGAACTAGTATTCAAATTAGAGCCCCTCTACTTGATCACACTCGAGGTTGACAACGAACGAGACGATACACCACAACGTAGTGTAAAGTACCCTTGAGACCCAAACGATATCGCACCGAAAACTATTTCGGTCGACGGTGGCTCACGGCGGCAGCACGACGGCGGCGGCGGTGGCTCATGTCGGCGGCGGACGGACAAGGGGAGGGGGCGGCCGAAACTTGGGTGCAAGCTCAAAGGCAATGTCAAGTGTATTAGGTCAATACCCCAGGCACCCTATTTATATGTATTGGGAAAAACTAGTTTCCTTATTTGAGTCGGGCTCAAATTAACCTAAGCCCGTCTTGTTTAATTAAACCATTAATTAAACCAAGCCCGATATGGAATAACAAGTTAATTACCCATTAACTTATTCCAATCCTCCTAGTCCGTTACACATTTGATTATACATTTAATCAACGCCCAGTTCGTTTATTTCTCGTGTTCGATTGCGCCTCAAGAGCAACCCCAGTAGGACTTTAATTTATGTTGACCAAGTCAAACCGTTTATTTGATGACGTTGAACACTATTTCCAACAGAATTAACCCCAAAGGGTTGAATGATTTAGTAATTCGAGTAGTTGATAATTGCTTACACAATGTCTAGGTAGAAAGTTCGAATACAACTCATTCATATACAAGTTAAATACTATTTTAAACTGTTCAGATGTAATATAATTAACAATTAGGGCCTGTTTGTTTCTTTCTATTCATAAGCAATATTTTTACTTCCTCCGATTCAAAATAAGTGATACACTTTGTGTTTCACGCTTTTTGAGGTAAAAAATTATAATGATGATTAAATTAGATTAATTGGATAGTTAGTGGGGAATGGGTCCTACACCTTTTGAATAAAGTGGGGTTAATGATGTTTAAAAGTAAAAAGTAAGGGTAAAGGAGTCATTTCATTTTGTTAAAGTAGATAGTTAGTGGGTGTGGGTCCTACTATTTTTTGCCAAATAAGGTGATTTTTCAAAGTGTGTCACTTATTTTGAATCACCTCAAAAAGGAAAGTGTGTCACTTAATTTTAATCGGAGGAAGTATTTGTTTTATATGCTAAACGAGAAGTGGGGCCTGAGTTTCGCGGCGTATTGTAAAGATACAAATCATCATATTTATAAACTAGAGAAACGTTCAAGAATGTCCATTATTTTTATCAAATCCCGAGGAACAAATTTTAACCATTAATCAATAAGATCTAATGGTTAAGATTAATCATATGTTTTATACATGAAAGGGTATTTTGGTCATTTGGCACTTAAAAAAATTTGATTTTTTTATTTTTTTTATTTTAAAATTTTTTATTTTTTATTTTTTTTATTTTTTAATTGAGGGGTATTTTGGTCATTTTTTTATTTTTTATTTTAGAATTTTATTTTTATTATAAATTTTTTTAATATTATTTTTTTAAAATTATTATTTTTTCATTAATAACACATAATGTGATTGCCTAGTGAATCACATGTGATTGCATACTGAAACACATGTGATTGAACTAAAACATCAAATGTGATTAAATATACAATCAAATGTGATTTTACATTAAAATCACATGTGATTAAGTTATACACGTAATTATCAAATAAATATTATTTTTAATGAAAAAATAATAAAAATAAAATAAAATAAAAAATAAAATAAATCGAAATTTTTTTGAAGTGCCAAATGACCAAAATACCCCTTAATAATGAAAATAATAAAAAAAAAATTTTAAAAATTAAAATAAAAAATAAAAAATAAAAATTTATTTTAAAAAAATGACCAAAATACCCCTCAATGTATAAAATATGTGATTAATCTTAACCATTATATCTTATTAATCAATGGTTGAAATTTATTCATCGGGACTTCGTAAAAATAATGGACCACCTTGAACGCAACTCTTATAAACTAACATATTATTAAATTTCGTTATGGTAACTTGGATAATTATTATCCTAGTTGACATTTAAAAGACGTGTAAACATGTTGGATTAGTTGCAAATAAACTTAATATGTAGAAATTATTAATAAGTTATTTAAGTCGAAATGAAACACTTAATAATTAATATATATTTTTTGGAATATACTCCCTCGGTCCCACAAAAAAGTTCCATTTCTCTTGGGCACAAGCTTTTAAGAGATAGTGGTGGGGTCCTTGGTAATAATTTTGATTAAAATATAAGGTTAGATTGGAGAGAGAAAATGTTTTATTGGTGGAATATTTAGTAATAATATTATTTTATTAAGTGAACCCCTCAAATTTAAGAAATGAGAACTTTTTGGTAGGACAAAATTATAAGGCGAAATGAGAATTTTTTTTATGGGACGGAGTGAGTAATAAATAATAATGAGTTTTGTTAATGATTGTACATTCATTGATAGATGAGTGTTCCTAAAATTCAGGGGACGATTTTTATATTAATTTTGCCTTGTTATTTAGGGCTGTCGTTATCATTTTCCATAATTAATATATTTAAAGGTTAAAATCTCAATGCTCCTTATTCGGTTTAAGCCCACTATTAGCCCAGCCCATTAAATCATTTCCACAAACAACACACCCGAAAATTGTAAGGTTTTGAAGGGTTTATGAGACAAAAGCAAGTAAGATATACTCCCTCCGTCCCACAAAAAACTTCCCATTTGATATGGGCACAAGTTTTAAGGGGATAGTTAGTGGTGGGGTCATTGGTAATAATTTTGATTAAAATATAAGATTGGTTTGGAGAGAGAAAGATGGTTAGTGGATAGTTAGTGGTGGAGTCCTTAGTAATAATAGTATTTTATTATGTGGAGCCCATCAATTGAATGAAATGGGAAGTTTTTTGTGGGACAAAAAATTAAGGTCAAATGGGAAGTTTTTTGTGGGACGGAGGGAGTAACTGTTTTATATGCCACTCTTAATTTTTTACTGAGTGAAAAATCAAACTTATAACCTCTTGATAATACTTTAAAACTCGTAACTCACTAACCATTCATTCGAAAACCTTGTCGAAAACCTTGTAGCAATAACTCAGATTGAGATTTTTATATTAAAAAAAACATTATACATATAATAAGACTAATAACTTAAAATGCATTTTGGAGAGTAGCATTGGGAAAGCACACACGATGTAGAAATTGATCGAGTTTTAACCAACTTCCGAGTTTATCCAAGTTGGCCAAGTTTTGAACAATTTTTATGTTGACCGATTTTTTTATTGGTTTGCATCAACCCGACTCAGTACACCACCGAGTAGCAAACACCCAACAAGTACTCAGCCAAGGTGACCAAGTTTTATGATATTGCCTCTAAAAATATCATTTAGAAACCCTTACCAATATATTTCAATACGTTTAGTTGCAATTCATATCGAAGTTGGGTGCATATCCTTGTAATGTCCACTTTTAAAAGCCTTTGTGATGGTTTGCCAATAAATTTATTAATTTCGATTCTCAATCTTCTAAGAAAAAAAAAATCATCTTATATCATAAAATAGACTCTTGTAAAATAAACGAATATGTTGAGTCAAACACTAGATGATTTTTGAAGGGAAAGGTTTTAGTCTTTAGACCCAAACTGAATCGTGATATAAAGGAAAATACTCAATTGTCCTTTAAAAAAGAAAAGTTAGTAATTTCAGAGAATTGACTTTAATGAGGAGCATATAAATCATGATTTATGAAGAATGTAAAATAAAAGCCATTTGCATCATGAGAAAAAGATGATGATATTGATAGATACATAACATAAAGTAGTGGATATCATCATCCAATACAAATAAAAAGTTTTTTGTTTTTTTGTTCATTACCTTATCCAATTACACACCTTTTTTTTAAACTCATTATTTCCCACTTTATCACTAAAATCACAAGCTAATCCAACCAAACACACAATGATATTGATAATCAAATTAATCAAATCCCGCCAGAAAAACATGTATGTGAGATGAGATGTATACAGTCACACCTCTACTCGGGAGTAGAGAGACTGCTATCGGAAGAAATCCGACAATCATTTAGGATTTCAAGAAAATTATAATAATTTGAGAAAGAATTGCTCGAATGTCGTACAATATATTTGATCCCAAACAATATGTTGTTACAACATTAAAAGAATCTTTATTTAGAAATAAACTCATACAAGAGAAGCACCTCGAGGTTGTACGTTGACCAAACATGGCGTTTTTGGTTGACTACAAGAGCTTCAAACCTAACTACCAAAAATCCAAATCAATGGTCAAACGCTCTAGTATAACCTTTTCATATTTTAAATTTTAATCATAATATAATTATATCTATTCATATGAAATACATACCTCAAGAAAGATTGTACACGTCATCATCTTTACCCATAGTCCTTACAAAATCGGGCATGTCAACCCGTTGACCCGCAACCGTCCGATAAATATAAACCTTCTCAACGGGCGAATTCTCGGAAATCAAATCGACGTTTTCCCGTTCATCGATCACTTCAACGTTAAGATTTTTCATTTTTTGACCTAATAATTTACACGCACCAAAAGTAACTAAACACGAAGACATCCAAAGGGATCGCATTGTCTCCAATTTGGAAGCATTAGCCAACAAAGCCTTATCACCAAACGGGCAATCTCTAATTTCCAATTTCCTCAAATTATCACAACCCGATAAAACATGATGTAACCCTAAATCACTATTGCCCGCAAACGCAACCGATAACATGTCGAGTTTTTTCCCGTGGGTCCCGATGAACTCAAAAACGCGATCAGTTAGTAAGCCCGACATTGACAGGCGTACGAGGTTTTTGCAGTTTTGGACTATTGACCCGAACCCGACATCTAAGGGCTCGAGTGTGGTGTAATCGGGGGCCCGGGGCTCAAGAATGCATAACCGAAAACATGTTAGATTCGGGCGGTTTTTTGAGATGGTGATTAGTGCTGAATTTGACATTTGTCTGCAGAAGTATAGGACCGATTGGAGTTTCGGGCAGCCCGCAGAAACTGAAACGAGCCCGTTTTCGGTTAAGAGTACGTTTGGGTCAGCAACAAGGTCAGAAGGGAAGACTCTGAGTTCTTGTAGGTTTTTACATGATGTTGCAAGGGCGTTGAGGCCTGTGTCCTCGATGTAATCCAACACCTACAAGAAAATATATTAAATAATTTATATATAATTATATAATTTAATACTTTTTTGTATGCAATTTTTATTGAAATAATATGATTTTAGTCTTTATTCACCTTACTAATTTTAAAAAAATGGAGTGCTTAGAGTAACATATTATGAGAAGATATAAAGTCAATAAATGATTAAAAAGTAAGAACTTACCAATAGACGTTGCAAATTATGGCATTGACTAATAATCTTGGTCAAATCAGGACTTTGTGTAGTGGCATAACTCAAATTCAAAGAAGTAAGCCCAGAACACACAAAATAAAAAGCCGGGAGATAGGCTGGAATCACATCCCAAAACCCTGATAAACCTTTTAAATTCTTGCATTTTGAAAAAGCTTCTGATAAACTTGAATAAACATCTGACCTAATTTCAGCAGAGTAAGAGCCCGTACCGAATTCAATGAGTTGTGGGGCCAGTTGCAGAAGTGTGGAGAGTTTTTCAAGGGGTACTGTTCGGTTAAGTCTGAGAGTTTTGAGATTTGGTGACCTGGCAACTAACCGTTCTAGGGCTGAGAAACTAACTTCTGAATTTAAACAAGACATGTTGAGAGATTCTAGTGAAGTGAAAGAATCAGGAAAGTAGCTTAACCAATGACCACTTAGATCTTCGACTTCACATTCGCGTAAATCGAGTACACGTAGATTTCTGTATTGAAATGCATAAAAAACATTAATAAGATTCAATTATTAGAAATTGATATTGATCTATAATCTATGAAGAAAAAACACTTAGTTATACTCTTGAATGAAATCAAGAATCCTTAAAGAAGCTAAAAGAAAGCATAAAAGTTATTAGAGAAGGTAAACCGTCAACTAATCAGTCAACAAAAACCACCCACTGTTTGCAACTTCATGGCAAAATCAGAAGATAAGAGCTAACAGTCCAACAAACTAACACAAAATGATTTGAAGAACCCAAATTTTGTATTTCACAGGGTATATAACCTAGATTAAACTAGTACCCCCTAAAGTTTTATTTTCTATTTAAGATGATAATAGACTATGTGTAAACATCTAAAGTTTTATTTAATTAAAATTCCTGTAGTATAAACAGCTCAATTCAGCTATCAAAAGCCCCAACAGACTCAAAGATACAAGTTTTAATAACGAGTTAAAAGAATAAAATTTCACCTGCAATTAGCAGCAATAGCAGCAAGTCCATCAGTGCTGAAACCCTCACACGACGACAAAATCAAAACCTTAAAATTCTTAAACGACGTCGCAATCAACTCCAAACACTCATCACTAACCACCATACGTTTAAGCTTAATCTCTTCTAACCAAGGGTAAACCCTAGCAATTTCAACGATCCACGGGTAAACATACCCTCCCCAACCCTCCGGAACCAAATTAAAATCCGCAAAATGCGGTTTCCCTTTCAATTCAATCGATTTCACCTCGGGAAACCTCCTAATCATGATTTTAGGGTTTACAGCGTAACAATTTCCGACGAAAATCCGTTTCCTGCACCACCGTTCCATCTCATACCACGATTTGCACACCAACGAAACCGTATTTCTGTCCTTTTCTGTAGTTAGAAACGAGAACACGTGCTCTAACACCTCCTCAGGAAACGAGTACGCCATCGCTAGAGATGAACGTTGAAAAAGCTTCGAAATCTGACCGGAAAAGTCGCAGGTTTGCCGGTCAACTCCGATATGAGTTCGTTGATGTGTGTATTAGGTGTAATAGCTTCAGATCTGACCTGAAATTAAGCCATTAACGAGCTCAGATCGAAGAATTTTGAGTTGCTGATGAGAGAGAAAATAGAGATGGTAGAGAGAGAGAGAGAGAGAGAGAGAGAGATAAGATTTTAATATGTCGTGTGTGATAGATAAAGTGATAGAGGATGAGGTTAAATATGTAGGGTAAATGTACTTAAACCCTACAGTTTAAGGTATTTATTTTCATGCCCCTTAAGTTTGTATTTGTTTTTAAATGAACCCTGAACTCCAAATCTTAAACTATGGACATGTTTAGGAAAGCTTATTAAGGTTGCTTATTAACTTAATAAGCTCAAAATTTCAAGTTTGCTAATAAGCTAATAATCTCCCTTAATAAGCTTTCCCAAATACCCCCTATATGTAATGGGAGTGACACTCCCTGGCTCCCTGCGTCCCACCTCAACGTGTCCCCGAGTACGTTTGATCGTACATGCGACTATTGTCGGTTGGCATTATTTCAAAAGGGAACGCGTTGTTTTCAAACAGTATGAGTTTGGTCGCCTGCTACGTGTGTTTAATCGGAGTTTTCATGTGTTTTGTCACAAGATATAAAACTGATGTGACGGTGAGGCGGCGGATATGACCAAACTGGGTTTAGTCGCCCCTTACTTATAGTCTTATAATTGAACACTAAAGATGATAATTAATGGATTTAGTGTATATCATATGCGAAGGTTACATAATATGCTAGGCTTGCATATATATATAGGAATGTATAAAGATGGTAGATGAGAACATCAAGACCTAGTGTACATAATGAATTAATGTACAATGTCTTTTAGGGGTCCACATTATGAAATGGTTATGTTTGTTGATGGAATAGTGCGGACCTATTGTGTAGCATGGTGATCGTACATGAAACTTTTTAAAAAAATTCAGATAATATTAAAATAGTATTTAGAAATTTTTAATTTTTTTAATGTAGTTAATACTCTTAAGAAACGTATTACAACCGGTTATATCTCTAAAAAAATTTCTAGCTCCACTATTCGTTGATGGCTATAAATACAGCCTAAATATGTGAAGTCTTATGCAAAATGCATCTATGGTTGAAAATAGGTTTAAGTGAGAATAAAATAAAATGTGAGGAAGATAATGTAAAAAGACCAAAAGTTGGTGGCGTTTATGGAAATTAGTCCTCCTAGGTTAATCATAACAAGTGATAAGTGCTATAAAAGTAAATTATTTGAGTTTAATTGGTTGTCGCATTTAACATGTGAATAAATACGAGACAAGCTAACATACTAACATAGTAACATCATTAGTTACCAAAAATCTCTAATTTTTTATTCCTTTACGATGTTATCATGAAATGTCATGATGTACGGTATCTATCTAAAATATTAGTTTAACCGAGCGTAAGATAAAAAAAATTTTGAAAGTATATGCAATATTTTAAGATTCTGGTTGATCAGCTTATTAGTCCGGAAAACCAAAAAGATATATATATATATAATGTTTTATCATAAATATTACTCCATCCGTCCACAAAAAAGTTTACATTTCTTTTGGGCACAATATTTTAGGTGATAGTTAGTGGTGGGGTCACTAGTATTACTTTTGATTAAAATATAAGGTTGAATTGGAGAGAGAAAGATAGTTAGTGGATATTAATGATGAATTTCTTAGTAATAATAATATTTTATTATGTGGGGTCCATCAAATGTGAGAAATGTAAACTTTTTTGTGGGACAAAATTTTAGTAAGAAATGTAAAGTTTTTTGTGGGACGGAGGGAGTAATTGATATTATAATCTGATTTATATATATCACATTTTATCATAAATATCTAATAACATTATAGAGTTTGTTCTACGTAGTCCAAGGGTTTTATATAGTTGCAAGGGATAAATACTAGCCATTGGATCAAAATAGTCAAGATCAAATCATAGTGTTTCAAACACATGTGTTTCAAGTCATGACCACCACCACCGGTCACCACCACCGACCACCGTCGGCCGCCACCTCCGTCCGCCGTCCGCCGCCAGCGTCGGTGGTGGCTGACAGTGAAGGTGTTGGTGGTAATGGGGCTGGTGGTGGTATTGATGTATTGAAACACATGTGATTCACTAAAACATATGTGTTCCAAATTACAAACGAGCATATTACTTCGAAGCACATGTGTTTCAAGTCACGAAACACATGTGTTTCATTAAAAACATGAGTTTCTAAAACACAGTGGAGCATTGAACTACGAAGCACATGTGTTTCAAAAGGTGAAACTCGTGTGTTTCAAACACATGTGTTTCAAGTCACGAAACACGTGTGTTTCACTAAAAAAAATGAGTTTCTAGAACACATGAGAGCATACGAACTACGAAGCACATGTGTTTCAAAAGGTGAAACACATGTGTTTCAAACACATGTGTTTCAAGTCACGACTACCACCTCGGGCGGCCACCTCCGGCCGCCGCCGATCGCTGCCGTCCGCCGTCGTCCGTCTTCGGCCGCCGGAGGTGGGTGGGGTATTGATATATTGAAGCATATATGTTTGTATGGTTTGAATCTTGATCTTGACATTTGACTTTTTCTTGATCCAATATTGGCTATTAATTATCCCTTGGGACTAGATAAAATCCTTGGTCTACCTTGAACATTTCTCTAACATTATAATCTGATATTAACAAGTGATTTATAAAGATGAAAAAAAGGGTTTGACATAAGAGTGGCCAATTTACTTTTTTTTTTGTTATGTGAACTATGTCAAAGTCATTAGACTATTCGTAATGGTAAGGTCGTTGAGCGACTATGACCATAGATCACAACCAAACCTCTCCTTACATGCTAGTTGAAGGACACGTCCCCATTTATATGTGGCATGGGTTTGGTCACATGGGGACCGGTGGAGGTCACGAGGCAACGTGCAATGGTGTGTTGTATCTCATGCATGATAAGTGGTATATGTATTAACAAAATTAATTTTAAGGTTTGGTTGTGGTTTGGTCATTGCTACGTGGGTTTTGATCGGGGTATGTCATGTGTTTGGTCAGAAGTGAAAAAACTGATATGATAGGGTTGACCAAACTGGGTTTGGTCACCCCTTACAAGTAGTCTTATGGACTATGGTAGAGAAGGAAAATAAATTATTAAAAAATGCCTTGTAAACTAATTATGTAGTCTTATGGACTGTGATCATGGGTTTGAATCCCGCTGTAAACAACTTGATGTAGATTTAGAAGTATTTTAAAAAGAATGTATATTCTGTTGCTAAAAAGAATAACATCATTATAGTAATTTCTTTACCTAATTATGGACTCATCACTTACTACTATTACAAAAATGTTACATTTAAAATCCAAATTTCACAACGTGTCACAGAAAACCTTATGAAAAAGGTACGTTTTATGTTGCTTTATTGCACTTTATCTTACCCCATGCCTAACATCACTAACGTGAGCTATTTCATAATGACAAGTTAGTGACTGTAAAGATATTTAAGTATTTAAATTTTCTACACATTATTAACTATGAAATATGATTACATAAACATTTACATTCGTTAGTAATCTATGATTGGGATTATGCATTAAAACGTTATGTTTTTATGTTTCCCTTTAAACTCTTGGATGTATCACCACCTTAAAAACATGGCGAAAACGTAAGCATGCCTAAAGACAAGTACGAGTAAATGAATACAAATACTTCGTATAAATGTTTTAATGATTCAAACAACCAAAATTTCAGGAATCAAATTCGATATCGTCACCAGAATTAAAAGATACTGGCATGTAAGCAAACAACAGTGGCACTACAATGGAAATCATAATTGTGGGTGGTGATTAAATGAAGTCCTGTAACATCATCAACCAACAAAAATAGCTTTTAATTTAGTGAAAAATAATCTATTTTTTCCTTTCTTGGCTAGCTACTATCAGTAAGTATGTCTTTTCTGCTACAGAGACTTGTACATTATACAATTAAGGTTGTACATTTTCTGCGTTTGGGAATATTGGCTCTGGAAAAGGGGGACAGCTTTAAATTTGGGCAAAACCTTTCCTTTTAAGTTTTAAACCAAAAATAACAGCAGTAACTTAAGGTGATGGAAATTTCATTTATAGTAATTATTGTGATTTGAAGTAGTAATTACCAGTTGTGAGTGTTTAAGTAAAACTAATCAGCAGTTGTGATTTTCTAATCATATATGGACAAAATGTTTAGATTGAAGGAATCAGAAAATAAGTTGTAAAAAAGGTGATTATTAACATAAATTACATAAAAGTTAACATGAAAAACAAAATTTAATAATGTATTGTATGTAAAATTTTCTTATCTATAAAATTGTAACATAAACTTACTCTAATATTTAGGGGAACATTGACCATAAACTGCAAATAAAAAATACATTGTTACGCCCCTGACGTAACTATATATATTTGATGTAAACAAATTATATTTAATTTAGATTTTCAACTGATCGTAATGATTCATATATCTATACTACTTTATAAAATAAATTACACATTTCTAATTAAGGCATGTCTGAATTTAAACCTGTCATAATTAGAAATGTTCAATTTGCCGGATTGAAAAATATTTAAAAAACTGCTTACAAGGTTCGAAACCGAGTGGGACAAGTTCAAAGGTAAATGACTTACCACTAATCAAACTCACAGCTTTGATTAAGACGTTCGAACACTACCTTAATAAAGTGTTTCCAATCCATGAATGCCGACCCATCAACATTTTGAAATTTGACAAGGCCAATTTAATGTCTAGTACATCTGGGAGTGGAAACCCATCACAAGACCTCTCGATATTCAATTTAATGCAAAAGACGTGCGACCAAACAACATTTATTCGCCTCAAAATATAGTAACTAGGTACCCGCCGCCGCATTGCGCGGGTACCATGCTAGTATCACCAATGAAGCATGAGAGTAGTTTCCTTCATCATCTAATAAATGAGACCAAGAAAGACTTGCTACTTGCTAGAGAGTTGAAGAAAGATATTTTTATTTGAAAACCCGAAGACATTCCATCTGAATAACGAAGGTTGAAGATAAACTTGTTTAATTGTTATATGTTCAGCTAACGAGTGACATCAGAGGAAATGAAAAACAACGGTTAATTAATGGGTATGGTGATCATGTTAAACTCATTTAATGAAAAATAACGGCTAGATCAATGGATATGGTGACCATGTTAAACTCATTTAATGAAAAACAACGGCTAGATCAATGGGTATGGTGACCATGTTAAACTTATTTATGCTTTTTTAACATTATTTTAATACTCGTGTTAAATTAACTTCCCTTAATGTAAAACATAAAGTGAGTGCTACAAATCATCAATTTTTCATTATAATGTGCCTAGCTTCGTTTTAACGCTCTGCATTTGTATTTGTATCCGATTGTTGGCGATAATTTGGCGGGCCCAATGGTATGGTTGGTGGCACTAAAGACCTTTTGGTGAAGGGGGTTATTTTAATACCACAACTTTTAATGCATCAACCACAATTATTGTTTAGTATAGTTGTAGAGTTAGTTGTCCATGTGGTGTATGATATAAAAGTTGTGATATAGAAATAAATTCCTTTTGATGAAACTTTAACCATCTCATATCGAGTGCTTTTAGACTGCCCGTAACGCATGACCCGGCGACCGGTCGTGACCTGCCACCTCCGCCCCCGCGACGCGTCGCCCCCGTTACGCGCTCTCCTCCCCGACGCGTCGAGCCTCACCAACGGTCGACTATTCGACCGTTCCCAGTCGACCGTTCAACGGCTCCCTCTCCCTCCAACGGCTATTTTCTTTAAACCAACAACCCCTTTTTTTACCCTATAAATACCCAATTCTTTTACCAAATAAATCACAACTCTCATTTCTTTCTAAACTCAAATACACACTCAATTCTCTCATTCACCCTCTCCAAAAATGTCTTCCTCCAAGAACAAAGGCAAGGGTTCAAAATCTTGACACCAAGCAAACACTCCCACACCCTCTCAATCACCCACTATCAACTTTCAACAACCAACTTTTGTACACCAAACAAGTCAACCAATCCCACAAGGGTATCAAAATAATCCATTTTCTCCCCCCTACTACCAACAACCATACCGACCACAACCACCACAATATCAACAACCACCACAATATCAACAACCACCACAACAATACCAAAATTATTTTGGTATGGACCATCAAAGTTTTGATCCTTTCGCCGGCCTCGACCAATACGACTACCAACTACGAACAGAAAGTGGTTCCCCCGCCACTCCCGCCGCTCCCCTCGACGTTGAGTCTTCCGCGTCTTCCGATGAGCCCGTTGTAGCACCACCCAAAAAGAAGGTACCAAAAAGGCGTCAACCACCGACAAAGGGGGTGACCGGCGGAAGCGCGACATGGTCGACGCGCGAAGAGGTAGCCTTATGCAAGGCTTGGATCAACACTTCAGAAAATGTCGTTAAGGCGAACTACAGGGTGCGCACTGGATTTTGGCAGAATGTGTTAGTTTACTTTACGAGCGAAATGGGTGAGACGAACCGAACATACGACTCACTTAACTGCAAGTGGAATAATAGGCTTCGTCCTAAAATTGCAAACTTTTGTTATATTTATGACAACCTCGTACGAAGAAACCCAAGTGGGGCGAACGACCAAATTTTGTACAAGCGAGCTTGTAGTGAATTTAGGGCTCAACATACAGGGGAGTTCACAGAGGTGGAGTGTTGGAGATTGTTGAAGGACCATCCAAAGTGGAAGGATGTTGAATACCCAAAACAGTTGCTCAAGTTTCAGGGGTCGAAGGGAAAAAAATCAAGGACCTCGTCATCATCAGCTGCTCAAGGTTCAGGGGTCGGTGATGAGGCTCAGTATGATGAAGAAGTGGAAGTTGCACCCCCTCGACCAATGGGGCGGGACAAGGCGAAGAAGAAAGCAGCGGCATCGTCATCATCATTTCAACAAGGTTCAGATGTCGGTGAACCGCCTATGGCTCAGCAAATAGCCGGGCATTGGAAAGAGGCCACAGAAGAATTTTTTGACTTCCGCAAAGCTTCTTTAACTGATTTCATGGAGATTCAAAAAGATAACCAAGAGCTCAAGCACATGAAATTCTACAATGAACCGCATGACCACTTCACCGGCAAAAAGCTTGAGTGGGTTTTGGCGAGGAAAGCAAAAATCAAGGCCAAATATATTTTGGATTTTTATTTTTTTTTAGTACGTTTTAATTAATTTATGTAATGTTTTTTATTATTATTAATGTGATGTTATTTTTTATTATTAATGTATTGTTTTTAATTTAAATTAAAATTAAACAAAAAAACAAAATTTCGAACGGTCACCCATTACGGGCTAATGGTCGCTGTGTGATCATGTGTTTGATCAGGAGAGAGAAAGCTGATGTGGCGCAGAGGTGACATGGGTGACCAAACTTTGAATGGTCACCCATTACGGGTAGTCTTATGAAGTTTTTAACAAATGAACTTTCTTAACCTTTATCTCATAAGTCCCATTGAAGATTATGAAGGAGGATATTATGGAATTTTAAAGGTAGATGATACCGATTAAGATTAAGTTATAACTTTTTTGTTATCCAAATAAAAAAGCACACGAAGTTGACCATAATTGAAAAAGATTTGAAATTATTCAAAATGGTCCCTAGAAAAATAAAAAAAAGGAAGATAAAACATACATTACTTGTCTGCTTTCCAAAGGTGTGATGAAGAAAAACAAAAACTTGTGGACATAATAGAATTCCTTGGAATCTATGGTATTGCCATGGTCCCTCCCTCTTCTGATCATTTCTCTGAGTCACACTGTGTGTTTGTCTGTGTGTAAAGTAACCAATTCTGAAACCACCTTCAAATGAATCCAAGGAAAAAATAAAGTGTCTATTTCTTTTTTTAACTAAATTATATGTTGTGCATTGTTTGTTTGTACCTTAGATGAACACGCAACATGTAGTTATACTATTGCCAGCAACATAAAAGAGTTGTACTAGTAGTACTAGTTACTTGTTAACCAGATAATTTTTACAGTTTTTGTCTCAAGGAGATTCCTACACTCAGGGTCGTCCTCAATTTGTTTGGTGAATACTGATTTTGAGGCTTTATTTGATTGTAAAATAAACATTAATACAAAAAAGTAATACTTATAAGACCACTCCCAATGATGACAGCAACTGACGCCGTCAGTTGCTGCCAACTCAGCGCCACGTCAGCATACAAGCTAACTAACACTAAACAGACGTAGTCATGCCAACAGCACTCCGTCACTTCACCAAATATAATTAATTTACTTTCTTTTTAATTAAAACAAAAATATAACTAAAAACATAATACTTTTATTAAAAAAAACATTACAATAATTTAAAAACATAAAAAAAAAACAATACGATAAAAAAATTACAATAATTTAAAAACATTAATTAACGTTAGCGGAAATTTGGTGGGAGTTGTGAAATTCGGAAGAGGAATCAGACACATTATCCATTTTATAGAAGTATAAAAGGTTTAAAAAATATAGAATGAAAGTATTGTTGGGTGGGAGAAGAGAGAATTTTTGTGGTGAAAATTATAGAATGAAGGTATGTGTTTTTAGAAGTTTAAAATGTTTGAAAAATAAAAATAATATATATATATATATATATATATATATATATATATATATATATATATATATATATATATATATATATATATATATATATATATATATATATATATATATATATTATAATGGTAATATTACCAGCAGGGGAAAAAAAAAGAAAAAAAAAAGAATTCAACCGGCGCCTCCCTCTCCTCTCGTCTCCAAATTGGCGTAGGCACAACCGGCGGTGAAACCGGCGGACCGTGCCAACGGTGGCGGTACCGGCGGAAAACCGGCGGTGCCAACCAACGGTACCGTTGGCACCGGTCTAACATTCTGCTGACCTACTTTTATATCAAGCTTATTTTTAATACTTCCTCCGATTCAAAGTAAGTGATACACTTTGGGTTTTACGGATTTTGAGGCAAAAGATTATAATGATAATTAAATTAGATTAATTGGATGGTTAGTGGGGAATGAGTCCCACACTTTTTGAATAAAGTAGGATTAATGATGCTTAAAAGTAAAATGTAAGGGTAAATATGTAATTTCACTTTATTAAAGTAGATAGTTAGTGGATGAAGATCCCACTTTTTTTACTTAATAAAGTAATTTTTCAAAATGTATCACTTATTTTGAATCACCCAAAAAGGGAAAGTTTATCACTATGAATCGGAGGAAGTATAAATTATGGTATATTACATATAAATAGATTTTTTTTATAATGAGTCCCAATTTAAAAACGTATTTTAGTTTCAAACCTACCTCGTCCCGACAATACCTACCTTTGCAAGTTTTTTTTAAATAATTACTCAAATAGATCAAATAAAGTGTGCGACTACCTTTGACTACCTTTTTAGACCGATAGACTTCAACATTTCTAAAATAATCGTCTAAAGGAATCAAATGTAGATAACCATTGATCCAAGAAATTAATTGCTATAATCTTATAAATCAAGTATCAAGTGATTGACCCAAGGTTTGTAGCCTAGTGGTATTGGTGTAAAGCATAAGGTGTTGTCCATGAACAATAGGTCATGAGTTCAAATCTCGTCGTGGATAAATGGTGTAGATTAGGCGTCGTTAAAAAAATGATGTGAATTTTAAATATATAGGCTTTAATTTTTAAACTTGACAAAAAGAGGATAATTAGAAATTGATTTTATACTTTCACTGGACTAGAAATTGATTTTATGACCCATTTTTAGAGCATCTTCGAGGTTTTTTAAGAGGTTATTACTATTTAAATAACTTCTAGAATGACTTTTTATCATTGGAATATACTTCCTCCGTATCAAAATAAGTGACACAAATTGGGTTACACGTTTTTTGAGGTAAAAGATTAAAGTAGAGGTTAAAATATATTAAAGTACATAGTTAGTGGAGAATGGGTCCCACTTTTCTTGAATAATGTGATATTAATGAGTTTTAAAAGTAAAAGTAAGGGTATAAGGGTAATTTCACTTTATTAAAGTAGATAGTTAGTGGGTGGGTCCCACTTTTTTACCAAATAAGGAAAGTTTTCAAAGTGTGTCACTTATTTTGATACACCCCAAAATGGAAAGTGTGTCACTTATTTTGATACGGAGGAAGTATGACTTTTTTTAGGAAGTCACCCCAATCACTTATTCTTCCCCAACCACTTAATCATCTTTCAATGTTTGATTCTTTTAGTCCCTATATTTAATAATTTTACATTTTAAACTCATATATATATATTTATATGTGAATCATTTATTATTTTTATAACTATAAATGTAATATTTTTATCAATTTCAGTATTAAGGTCAAACATTATAATAGTTTATAAGAGACATTTTAAAAAAAATATTAAGTTTTGTAATGCTATAAAAATTATTAAATTACATAAGTGATGGACATTTATAAAACATTTGATATAGTTAAAGGTAAATTAGTAATATTAATAAAAAAAAAATCTTTGGAAAGATTAACTATTAGAGATGTTTTTAATTAATAGGTTATTAGATGATATGACAAAAGTAATAAGTCACTAAAAATGTTAATCATGGTAGACGCTCTAAGAGCAAAGGGTGTGGGGAGTATAGTTATAGCTTAGTTATGGCTATAACATGCACCCGGTATGGTGTAGCATGTTATAGCCAAGTTATAGCATTATAAGGGTCCTACATTTATTATTTCTTGGCTTTTGATTGGTTGGACACCCCACCCCCCACCCCAGCCTTCTCCCTTTGGCTACCGCCATAGCCACAACCAAAGATGGATAACTAGCGTATAACTAGCACCCCGGTGTGGTATAACGGGTGTTATAGCTATAACTTGGGTGCTATAACACCCCACACCTTGTGCTCTAAGTGTCAATTTACCACTAAACTTATTAATTTAACCCCGAGCAGTTAGGACGCATACGGGAGATGGATGTCCGGAAGTTTTTGTTTGAAATGTTTTAAACTTTTAATCAAACATTTGCACAAACAACCTTCAACTTTTCCCAGCAAACATAACTAACCTCAAATGTTACTAAATAAATTTAACTCAATCTAATAAAAATAGGATATATAATATTTGGGGTGTTACACACTGCCATTAACTATGTATAAGTTATGCTATATTGTTTTTTGATGTATATGAGTATAATTTATGGATATTTTCATCAAATTTCAATTGTAAAAATCAGAATTTAAGCACTTCAAATTGTTTTCTATAATACATACTTGAAAGGTTATTGTCACGTGTCTGTAATTATCAAGAACATGGCTATATACGAACCACAAAAGGCCATAAATGACCCATGCCCCAACGTTATATCAACCAAATGACACCAAATGGTCCAAAAAATATGGTCCACCTAGTTCGAACCATGATTCATTAACATGACGGTAAGGGACGAAATTGTGACATTTTGGCTTCATTTAAATGTAAAAAAAAAAGAAGCAAAAAGTAAGTGACATTGAAATCTCATTTCATTACATCCACATGCTTAGCATTTTTGTTTTAGTTTTCGTTACAACATTTAATAATCGAAAGGTCGAGATATTTTGTAAGTTTTGTGATTAGCATCGTGATGCATATTGCGCAAAGGACTTCCAAGATAAGTTAATCTCCAAATATGATTGATTAATGACTTTTTTGTCTGGTCTTAATACGTTTAAACAATATTTGGGACACAAGAATGAAAGTTAGAATGAAAAATATCATTCCTATAGAATGAAAAAAACATATTTGTTTACTAAGCCGGAATGGAATGAATCATTCCCTAGGGTAGGTGTATTATTTCTATTCCTTCGAGAATTAAATTTTCTTAAAATGAAAATCCATAATTTAAGATAATTTTTTTTATTAAAAACTTATAAAATATTATTTTGTTTGAATTAAAATTTTATTTTCAAATTAACTATAAAATACATTTTTATCAATAATCTTATCTAAAAATTTTAATCTGTACTTAAACTTTTTTCAAATAAATGGTTATATGTTTATTGAGTTATTAAATAACAAGAATTTACATAGTCACCAATATTTGATGATATACTTATTATGTTCCTTCATACTAACCAAATATTTCCTTCATACTAACCAAATGTAATAATTCGTTTGAGACATATCTATACTACTTTAGAATGGAGATTTGACATTTCTAATTACTGAAGTCTGAATTCAAACCTGTCATTTTTGGAAATGTTTAACATGCGAAACTGAAATTTTTTAAAATAGTTGCTACCAAGAATCGAACCCGGGTGGGCATGGTACCCAGGCAGATAACTTACCACTAGACATGTAGCAACTTTGGTGACAAGGGTTCGTAACCGAACTATACCATCGTTCCTTTTAGGCGTTTCTTAAATAAATGCTATCCTTCCTTTTAGGCGTTTTTTAAGTAATTCCTTCAACTTTTATTTCCGTTTATGTTTATATTTCCAGAAACTATTCAACACTTATTGACTATACTAAATTGTCTTACCATCTTTTATTTCCGTTTCAGTATATATTTCCGGAAACTATTCAACACTTATTAACTATACTAAATTGTCTTACCACCAAATTAAGTTACTTCCTATGGGTGTCTATACTACCCATAACGCATATCTTAAGAAGATAGCAGCTTTTGTTCATCTTTCAACATAACGCCTCCACCACAACCGACAAATAAACACGATGCTACAAATCAGGTGACGTTATACCCGCCTGCGATTTTCGGCAAGAATTTTACCCATAACATATGCTCCGGTGTTAAGGTTTGTTGTCCGTTTAAGATCATATATATATATATTAACAATCGATTGTTACTTTCTCATACTAATTTTCTTTAACTTTGCATATTTCGACTGTCGAGGTGTAAGCAACTTCTGCAAATTTCATGTCTTCAACCACACATATTGGTACTTCAATGCTCACTGCATCACCCCATCCGGATGCAGGGGATTCAACTTTTGAGGCTCAAGAGGTACAACTTTCATAACAAATTTTGTATATATCACGAGTATTTTATTTTAATGGAATTTTTTCATTCTATTTTTTGCAAGGCTTTTGGACCATACGAGACGGTTGAAAACTTTCAAGACCTCTGAAAACCTCAGTACTGGTACAAATACAGATGCATGCGCGTTGAATATGTTTGGTTTGACCACAAACAAAACAAACTATATTTGTTTTTGCTTGACAGATTTGTAAGTAACTACTAATTGTGCGCGTTAATTATGTATTACTAATAACCATTTCTTTTTAGAGAAAAAGAAATAAGGAAGTATTCGTATCTTTAGCAACGTTGAATTTTGTATTTAAAGACGTAAGATATATTCAAATTTAACAAATTTATGTTTTTAAGATTCTTAACTTATTCAAAATATTCATATGGGCTTAATGAAAAAGATCGAGTATGTTTTCAAGTTTCAGCAAAACAAATCCTCAGCATTTTATTGTTCGCAATGAATGGGCTATACTATTCAACATAAAGACCGTGCTTGCCGAGACTACGAATAGAGAAGATGCATGGTTTCCCAAGTACTCATTGGTCAGATCTCCCACATGGCTCTTGAAGGATCACTCAAGGCGACAAATGTTGGTTGGTACAACTATTTTATATACCTTTTTCCATTTAAAAATAATATTTTTTATAACTTGTCTATATCTTATGCTTAACCATCTTCTTTTCATTAATACCGCTATCATAAATGTTGCTGGGAACATGTCGAACGGTTGCTTTTTTTTTTTTTACCAACGGTCGGATATCGTGCGCGTTTCTTTTACATGATTGTCGGTAAGTGTTTATAAATACTTTACATGAGTACATGAACTTGGAATTAACTCATTGTAATTTTGTCACCCCAAGGGGCAAACACATAAAGATAATCTTGTATCATCCACATCCACCATGATTGGAAGATCAGCTACAGAAAACATACCCGTATACGCAGCGCACGTTAAAATGGTTCGAACAGATGGAGGTATTTAAAAAAAATTAAACGAGTGCTCATTTTACTATACATTTTACTACCAAACATTTAAAACGTAAATTCCAAACATAACCACAATGCCAAAAAAGGTAAAAAAAAACTAACCTATGCATTAAATACATGATTTTTGACAATAGGAAAAGTTTATATAGATGGTAAACTCATTAAAGTTTGGTTTTAAATAACCCGTAATTCAATCGTTGGTTTTTTTTATTAAAGGGAATTGATTTTCTAAAGTCAACGGTTAAATTAAAGTGTAGTCGGTTTTTATATAAAATTTATTGATAACCCTTTTTGTTATTTTTTTACATTTCAGGCAACATTCTTGTTTCTACCGACGTTACAAACATTAAATTCAATCATGTAATGCCAGAAGTATTTGCACTTCAACTTATCAATCTGATAGTACGAGACGTCGATGATGTCGTTATGTGTGGTGAAGAACCCGAAGTGCCACCCGAGCCTCAGCCAACAAGTTATTTCAGTCGCTCAAGAACTTCATTGTTTGGAAATAAACGTCTTCGCATTTACCACCGCAACATCTAAAAACACAATCAATGAATTCAGCACCAATAATAAATTGTACCCCAAATGCATTTATGCAACAATAAAAACAAATTTTTTATGATCCTGTCAAGCAAAATTATATAAAATTCTCAACTTTCCCAATTGCTGTTGTTTGGTTACCAAAAAAATATCCTTCAATTATGCGATTTCCTTGCATCTAACTCGAATTTACATCAAAACGTATCTACTGTATTTCATTTTCATATTAAATGCTAACCTTCTTACACTTTTATTACCTCAAAATTCCCAAATTTAAATGGTCAACAATTTTTTATACCATTTACGCCATTACACGGAGTTATGATTTGGCGATACCATTCAAACTTCTTTGACTTGATACGTTTTTTCACAAATGTATTAGGTATATAATATGACAATTATACGTTTTATGTAAACAGATTAAGGAGTGTTACTATGAAAGTTAATATGAAAAAATATAAACATTTAAAGAGTGTTAATTTGGCATTTAATGGTTTGACTGCCAGTTTTTTCTAAAAGCTCATTAATTGACGGTTTTATTGTGGGGAAAAAACCGGAATTACCATAGTTACAATACTTCCTCTTTAAAACTGTTAAATACGTTTCTAACTTTAAGTATTAAATGGTTTATTACGTTTTATTACACATTTAATATATACGTTTTTTTACGTTTTATTACACATTTAATATGGTTGACTCGTTTTTCAGCAAATGTTTAACACATGTAGACAAAAATAATGACGGAATTACATCGCACTTATAATACGACTGCATTTAATAGTTTTCCATATATGTAATAGAAAAGATAAATACAAAAGTAATTGGAAGATTCGAATATTGAAATTCTTTCTATATATATATACAAAAAACGATTTAATGGTTTGACTTACAATAGTTTTAATTACGTTTATAATGGCAACTTGCACACTTATACGTTTTTTGTAAACAGATTACGAAGTGTTAATATGACAGTTAATATGAAAGAATATAAACGTTTAAAGAGTGTTAATTTGGCATTTAATGGTTTGACTGACAGTTTTTCTAAAAGCTCATTAATTGACGGTTTTATTGTGGGGAAAAAACCGTAATTACCATAGTTACAATGCTTCCTCTTTAAAACTTTAAAATACGTTTCTAACTATAAGTATTAAATGGTTTATTACGTTTTATTACACATTTAATATATACATTTTTACGTTTATTACACATTTAATATATACGTTTTTTATGTATATAAATTGATGACTTAACCATTTAACCTTTGCATTCACGATACGAAACACATACCACCAACCATCACCCGTCACCATTTTTATCATAATCCTGCAAACCATTGTAAACACCAGTATTACTTATCACCCACTACTCTATTTTTTTCTTCATTTCTTAAACTTTTGATACAAATTTTATTCCTTTTGTGTATGACTTTCATAAATTATAATCTTTTTATGTAAGGTATTCTTAACATGTCAACAATCGGATTGCACTTTATAAGAAACATTCATGATATCAAGGACAAAATTCACCTCAAGGTCATGGTTCTACGAATTTGGCCCCACACGAACTTCAACAATACAAATGATATAATATCACTTGAGATGCTGTTAATTAACGAGGAGGTATTGTAACACCTCAATTTTTAAAAACACCTTTTAACTCATTAAAAATACAATTTCCATGTATCCAAAGTATATGGTTTAACAAAAACCTTTGAAAAGATTATCAGAGTTATAAAACACGGTGTTACAAAGATGATTTCATAACCATAATATAACGGGATCTACCAAAAAGCTCCCGAGCTAAACACCTCTAGGCCACTTCTATCGTGACCTTCTAAACCTTCAATTTCGAACCTGAGTACATAGCCAAAAACAAAGTAGTACGTGAGACAAAATAGTCTCGTGAGATACATGGGTTTTCGACCCATTCTCAAATATAATAAAAATCATGTTCATTTCTTTTCTTTATTCTCTTATTAATTATCAACTTATATTCTTATCGTTTATTCATATTTACTAGTAAGCTAACCGTAAACTTACCCATCACATAGTCACATACATGTAAGCTGTCCATAAGCTTACTCCTTTTATCACATACGCAACGGGTCATCCCGAAGCAAACTCCCCTGATGTGGGTTATCATCACAAGATCACAAGGTAATTGGGGTTCTCCCAAACTTACCAAGGTCTCCAACTCCCCCGCCTCTCGGGTTATCATAATCCCCCTTTTTATCGGGTTATCATAGTCCCCCTATTGTCGGGTTATCGTTCATATATATATATATACTACTCTTGCGCAGGGAGGTACCACCCCAAGTAGCAATCTCACTCCCCCATAAATGAGTTATCATTGTCCAGACACCTTTTACACATATTGAATACAACAAATACGGGCCTATGCCCCAATCATACATACTCAAACATAATATTAGAATACACCTATTCTAATTATCATATTATTCTCTTTTAACATATCATATTTCATTTATCTTTTCTCATCATTATCGTCATACCCTTTATCCTTAAATCCACTAATAAGATTCACTTCTTATTATCCATATTCATAAATAAAGGGTTTCATAACACCAATTGACAACTTGGGTCAACCTCCTAGTATACTTGGTTCGACCATACTGACAAGAACATGACTCTTGTCGGTTAAACCAACTAGCTAGTTTAATCCCTAAAGCGAAACTGAGATTAAACTTAATCCTTAAACCCTAAAGGATTGGGATCTTGGAAATCTAGACTAGATTGACAAGAAAAAACCTTGTACGAAAAACTCAAACACACACACATACTTGTGTGTAGGGTTCTTGGTGGTCGAATTCGAACAAGAGGGAGAAGGAGGAAAGGGTTTTCCAAATCATACCTTAATCTTGCTTAAGTAAGTCCACTGATGATGAACACAACGAGAAACCTTCTAGTTGGTTGATGCAATGAACTTGATCTTCAAGAACTTTGAAGAACACGAAGAATGAAGAACACAAAGCCTTGTGTTCTTCCCTTGGTTCGGCCAAATGGGAGAGGGAGGGGGTAGGGTTTTTCGTGTGGAGTGTGTAGCACAAAATAAGGAACCCCAAGCCTTCTATTTATAATAGAAGGACTTTCACTTAGGGCCCTTTTAGTTTAATTTATATTAATCATTAATTAAACTTATTCTTTTACACTTTAAACCCTTGTAGTTTAACTAGTTATTACTGTCCCACTTAATTATTAAATGTCTAGTATTTATACACTTATATTTTACACGAAATATATGTTTGTATTTAATACTTTTAATAATTAATTATATAATAACCTTTATATAATTTAGAGAATAATATTATCCAACACCATATGATTTAATTGCTTTAAATCATATTATGGATAATCTATAATTAACACATTGTACATTTACTCAACTAGTAAATGTACAAATACTTGTATTAATTAGTTAGATAAACTAATCTAGTAATAAGTTTAACTTAACTTAATACTTAACTTGATTCATAAATGACTATTATGAATCAATCCTCTTCCAAGTATCATTAAATATCTTACTCGTATTACATGCACTCACCGCTGTGACCCTTAAGTGTTTCGTAGGCATGGATGTATCACCATAGGTTGACTAACTGTGCACATAAATCCATCAGACTCCCACTAGTGCAAGTTTGTAACCTTAGCTTGATGACACGAGCTACAGTGGCCTTCTAGTTGGGCATGTAGGTAACCAACCCCATAAAAACAGCTTATGTAACCCAGGTATAGTTTTTTGAGAAAATCCTTTAATAGCGTTGCCTAGTAAAGAGCACTCCGTCTTTACTTCTTGGGTAACGTTGGTAGGTTCATCCCTTGCAACACGATATTTGTGATAACGAATACGAGCATGGTAGAAATTATCAACTACTGTACTCGAAATCATTTCTTGACTACTTGATTTAAACTGTTGTGATAAACGACAAAGAATGAATCAGTTCGCTTTTTGGGCATGGCCATGCACTTGTCAGTTTTCATCATATCAAGGGACCCATAAATATCTCTCCTAAAAAGGAGGTGCAATTACCATCTTGTTATATTTCGATTCATAATATAAATTCCTTTGTACCCAGTAAAGCCTCGTTATGACAATCATATTTCAGGCTTGTCTAAGACGAACCAAAGTACATTAGTCATTGTATCGTAAACCAAATACCTCAGGCTTAAGGACAATCCTAGTGAATAATACTTTTGAACTTTTCAACCACGAAGTATTATCACAGTGGTCGATCTAATATTCGTCGAGCTCCAACTAGAATATCACCGATATTTGGTTTACACAAAAACTTGTGTAGCTATCTTCGAAGAACTTCGAATCTACCACCAAATACCGCGATGACGTTAACGTCTCATCAAGGTTCCCACCAAGAAGAGTAGTAACAGATTTATATCTTTTTGAATAAAGAGATTTTTATTCATGGATATTGTAAAACATACAAAGTCTGAATAACAATGATACTAACTCATGTACTATTCCTCAGTGGACATAGATACTGAATTATTACTGGATCATTACTTATTGATATGATAAAACTAGTTATAAAATAATCACCTAAATACGCCTTCTCTAGATTACCACACTCTTAGGCAAGTATGACTTAATCGTGAGTAATACAGTTCATGTAAGTACTTCGGGTATATTCGTTTCCGCAGGGAACAGTTATGCTGACTAAATAATTTAATACTAATAAATTAATCTGAACAAATGCATAAAGTAGGGGTTTTCGTTTTCTTAAACTAATTAACTGAATTTAATTAAAAGTAATTTGAGCTTTTGAGAATTAAACAACTTGACAACGTAGTAAAACTGTGTTCAAATATGAGAGGGAATATTCACTATGATCGATTCCGTCTAGGTCTAGGTTTGGTTGGTTAAATTCCGATTTAATTGGTGTTCTAGAAGTTAGGTAAGCAGTGGTCTCTAGCTTCCTACAATGGCTATAGAAATATTTCCTAAAGAATATACTATGGTCACACTTCGGCTTGTTAATTATATCTAGGTTCGGATTTTCGTCGCCTTCTAATCTAGAACTTGGTCGTTACTAAGATTAGACTTCCAATTTTTATCTACGTTATTGATGTTTAAACTCGAATCCCTAAGTCTAGTGGATTGCCAACTACGTCACCGGGATGAATAGTTGAAGTAATTATTAACTACAATTGCAAGTGGTCACTCAACAAAATAAATAAATAATCAACAGTTGGAACAATCAAAATTCAAGATTTAATCAAAAGGTTATTTGATATAAAAAACAAGTGTTCAAAACCAATATTAAAATCTTAAATAAACCAAACCTAAATCCTATATTTCATCTAATCATAGCGAATATTAAATGATTTAGCACATAGACATGCCAATCATCACAAAACAAACATAAATATTCAATAAAACCAACATAATAAAGATAGTAATGATTTTAGAACCAATAGTATGAATGGAATTGAAGATCTTGATGCTTGAAACCCCTTGAATTCGTGCACAATAGTTCTCCTAGGGTATTTTTCGGCTGCCAATTGATTAGGTCAAAAGTTCTGAATCCAGATCTGCAATCTCGTTTAAATAAGTGTCAGACCGCCAAAAATCGCGTCGCTATTCTGGAAATCGCGTCGCTATTTTGAGTCCCGCGTTAATTCGCGTCGCTATCTTCAAGATAGCGGCGCTATCTCTTCTTTTCTTCGGCAAACAGAGACTCGAAATCGCGTTTTGATAGAAAATAGCGTGATAGATAGCGACCATAGATAGCGGCGCTATTTCTTCAATTTCTGCAGATTTTCATTTCTTGTGTCGTTTTGACCCGTTTTTGTCACCTTTTCTTCTATAGCCTAAAAAATACAATGGGAACTACATTTTGAGTGATAACATCGTATTCTAATCGATAAACACATATAAAAATATGTATATTGGCATATAAATATATGTATAAATATGCCATTATCACTTATTCTCTGCGTTTGTGTTGATTGCTCAATGACTCTTAATTGTAACTTTTATCACTAATTACAATTTAGTCATATTTATTAAACTAAAGACATAAGAAGAGAATTTTAAAAATACTATTCCATTTGTCTTTGCTAGATATTGTTCATGCAACATTAGAACATATTCTAGTCTTGCTTTTTTATATGATTCGGTAAACATAGGAGGATTGGAAAATAGCTCCTTAGTTTCTTGAATCTATAAAACTTACCTTGTAACTAAATCTCTTCTATCTACTTGATTTGTAGGTACTTTTACTAGTTAAAGAAATTTTCTTAAATGATTAACTTATTCACTGGAGTGTGAACATCCTATTAGATTTGCAAATTGCAATAATTAATCACAAGACTTGTGACCACGCTATTAGGCTTGCAATAATCTAATCAATGAACATTTATTTCTCTTAACTCTTTGGCTAACGATTTGGTAATTCCTTGTTGTTAATGTCTCACTAACTTACTAAACTCATTAATGTATTTAATGAATTATGTTAGTCATAGCTCCCACTCACTTTTATGGAATTTAAGGATCACTTAAACTATCACTTTGACCAAGTCAAGACTTTGACCTTTTTGTCAATAATTTATAGTTTAATCTTTTAAGAATTTTATCAATTATTAAAGTCATCCTTTGGATTTGCGAATATCCAATATTCCTGTTTAGGGAATTATGACTTATATTGATCATTGTATCTAACAAGTATCAAACACTTGAGATAACACTTCCAATTCTTAGATACCTTAGTATTCTTTTAAGAACCTTATTTTAATGCCAAAGTCATTTCTTGGATTTATTAAATATCCATTATTCCTATTAGGGAATTATGACTTGATTAAATATTGTATTAATTATAAGTATGAAACACTTGCGTTTAGTACCTTTAGTTCTTAAATACTTTAATATAGTTTGACCCTTTTAAGAGTTTATTTAATTTATAAGTCATTTCTTGGATTTTGCGAATATCCAACATTCCTTGTTAGGGAAGTATGACTTTATTAAATCATTTATTACAAGTATGAAACACTTGTAATAATACTCTTAAATTTCCAATATAATCATACTATATTAATACTAATACTTTAAAACGTACTATCAAAAGTAATTTATTACTTAAGATGTTTTAACTAAGTTCAATAACTTTTGAACCATATGCTTCCATAAAACCTCTTAAATACTTTACTAAATCTTCTAATTTCTAGTATCTAAGTAGCTTCTAAGATATTATTCATTTATACAACAATCAAACAAATATAAAACATGAGATATTAAGTAAATCAAAACTTGACTTACAATCTAGTCATAAACCTTCACTAGTGTAATTGTCATACATGCACACATAACATAATATAATTCAACCATGAATTCTTATTGATTAAAACCAAAAACCTTGTTTTAACATAAAAATAAAAAATTATCCAGCAATAAAATAAAATTGTTTTTTACTGAATCCATAAAATACTGAATTATAAAGATCTTGGTGCTTGTGGGATCATCACCATCTCATGCCGGTCATCATCACTTTCCATCTCCTCCCGCAATAAACGATTGCAAAAGTTAGATTACTCGTAATGTACTTTACAAGTATCTAAAAGTGATTAAGAAGTGTGGTCATGTTACCTGAGGAACTTGCGATTCCTCCGCCACTGGCACCCTTTGGACAATTTCTTTTCCAATGCCCAGCCTCCCCGCACTTGAAGCACCGTTCTCGGTCCTCGCTGTGTTAGGCTTCACCTTCTTGACCTTTTGTTTCACACCTTTACCATTTGGCACTCCTTGGTTAGGATTCGTTTTACCCTTTCTTTTACCACCATGCCCTTTTCTCTTCTTGCCACCGCTACTGCCATTACAGATCATCAGAACATCCTTAGATTTGGTCCCCAAACTCAATTCAGCTGTCTTGAGCATAGAATGTAGCTCAACAATGGATTTCTCTATATTATGCATATTGTAGTTGACCACAAAAGGCTTGTAGTCATTAGACAATGAATTGAGTATAGTGTCTGTTGCCATTTGCAACGGTATAGGGTGACCGAATCTAGCAAGGTGATCCATGTTCCCTTTAATTTTCATGACATGTGCACTCACTGGTGATCCTTTGACCATCTTGCAAGAGTTGAAGGCTCGATTGATGTCAAACCTCTCAGTGCGAGCTTGCTCTTGAAATGAATCCCTTTGTTGCTGGATCATCTCAAACGCAGGCACATCCATAAGTCCCGCTTGTAGCTCGGGACTCATAGTGGCGAGCATCAGATAGCTCACATCGAGTGCATTACTGACATGCTTATCATAAGCTTGCCTTGCTTCAGATCTAGCATTCGCGACATGGACATTTGGTACTGCTCTCTCCAAGACATACCACTTTCTCTCATGCCTGAGCACAATGCGAAGATTGCGCTCCCAATTGAGAAAGTTTGACCCAGTCAACTTGTCCTTTTCTAGGATCGAGCGTAGCGAGAGATTGTTGGTACTTGTCGTTGTGGTTGTTGCTGCCATCTACAAATCAAACCCAGTTTAATTAGTAATCATCAATAAACATTCTCTAAAATATATTATAAACGCCCATAATTAATATTTTAGGCCTAGGATCCATATATCACATTCTCGCCGCAGGTTTGGGCACTTCCCGACGAGACATGCTGTTTTTGGTAGGTAACATCCTTACCGATCGTACCAATACTTGATACGATTCCTAGGGGTCGTAGAATCTTTAGACTTATAACATATTACAACCTTGTACAATCTAATTGTACATTTCTAAGTTGCAATAAAGTCTAGTATGTTTATTCTACTCAAGTACTTTTTGGGCCGGAACTCCCGATTATCACCAAAGTAGATCAGACCATCTAAGACAGTGCGATGTTCTGCGCTGGGACTCCCGATTATCACATAACCTTACGCACCCTAACACTCGTAATAATTTGAATTCATATCTAAGGTTCTTTCTCCTTACAATATGAATATCGTTTAACAAGTGAGGTGTTCCATTAGGTGGATAGTACTTAGATCTAAGATTTTCTTGGGTTTGTTTAAGTCTTGAACTAAACTTAGACCTTATTCCAATCTTAATTCTTATTTAAAATATGTGACTTGTGAATTCAAGAATTCAACAGGACACCTTTTTAAATCTTAAGAACTTTTCCTTTAAAACTTATAGTTTCAAAAGTTTCGCGATTTATATGTATACCTAAAACGAGGTGTACAAAACGTTTTACTAGGTTTTGTGAAAAACCTTATCTATAATAAAACTTACTCGTTTTATTTATTTGCAAAACTTTGAACCTTATGTTAAACTTTAAATTGTGAATTTTAATTTCTTAATGATTCATGAACTTGAATCATAATCCTAGTTTAACACACCTTG
The DNA here is from genome assembly GCA_963853835.1 of Calendula officinalis. Lineage (NCBI taxonomy): Eukaryota > Viridiplantae > Streptophyta > Magnoliopsida > Asterales > Asteraceae > Calendula > Calendula officinalis. The sequence continues at coordinate 38,504,199 of OY970831.1, forward strand.
TTTTTCACATGTTTAATACTAAAATTAAACATTTGTTTTAACTTATTAGATTCGACCAAAACTTATGTCTTGACGACACATTTATAAACTTTGTGATTTTCTTGTGTAGCTCCCACTAGCTCCAACAACCATGATGGAAACTTAAGCAAACACAATCACCGCTCTATACTTGGTGAAACTAAAAAGCTTATTATATAAGAACTTATATATAATAATTCTTAGTTTGTTTAAACCTTTCTTACATTTAACTTGAACTAGTTAAATATAGGTTATAAAGTTTTCTTGTTATTTAATCCTTGATCATTAATCTAGTATCTTACATGACTTGTAAAATACTTATATTATACTTGTATAATTTACTAGTTATAATAACTTTATACACTTTATAATAATAATATATAACTTTGTATATTTCTAGTTTCTCATATAATTTTAACTTGTACAATTTCTAGTTACAATGGGATTACAACTTTGTACTTTCTAGTTTCAATTATATAACAACTTATACAATGACTAGTTATATTATTAACTTTAAGATCAAAATAACATTTCTTTTAGTGTTCCATTTAATCTTGTATTTAACATATATAATTTATTACTAAAAAAAAACTTATAATATTCTAATAAGAATATTACACCTAATTTATACATATGTATTTTAACTTGATCTAATTAAAATACGTATAAACTATTTTATCAAAAAAAAAATTTCTTTTAAATATTAAATAAAATCCGAAATTATATATATAAATATAAATACACCTTGTTAATTTTAGAACTTAAAAATTAACACTTTTTTTAATCCTTATTAATTTCCTTTAATTAATTAATCAAACCCTAATTTTCTTCTTGATCAATCAAAACTAGAGTTTTGACTTTCTTGATCAAAAACAATATTTACTAAAAGATTAATCCTAAACAATCTATCTAAACAATAATCTTTGTTTAAATTCTAGGATAGATTATCACCTTAATAAATTTATTTAAACTTTTTAATTCAAACCTTTTAAACAATAACTTTGTCTAGATTTATAGGTTTAAAGAACTAGTTTCAATAAATCTACTAAAATAATAATTAAACCTAGTAAACATAAACTTGTTTAATTATCTAGGTCTTAGATTATCATCTTAATTAATTCTTTTAACTAATTAAACTATACTAGTTTAATTTTTTGGTCCTAGATTACATCTAGGGTTTTCGAAAATTTCCCTTATGCCTAGGAAACTTTTCCACCAATTAAACTAAGCTAGTTTAACAAACTTGGTGTCCAAGTAACCTCCTAGATCTCGAAAATCTTGAGAAAATGAAAGAATCCTTTTTGACCAATTAAACCAAAAACTTGGTTTAACATACTTGGTCTTAGATTTTGAAGATCAAATAATAAGGAAAGAATCCTCTTGATCAAGAACTTTGATATTCTTGATGCTAGGGTTCTTCATATTTTTCAAAATTTCTAGGGTTAGGGAAACAAGCCTTTTGACCAATTAAACAAATCTTGTTTAACATACTTGGTCCTAGGGTTCTTCCTTGATTTCGAAAATTCTAGGGTATTAGAAACCTTTTGACCAATTAAACTAGACTAGTTTAATATTCTTGGTCCTAGGGTTCTTACCCTTTTCGAAAATTTAAGAAGAAGAAGAAGTTGGAACAAAAAAAAAATTTAAAATTAAACAAACAAACTTTGTTAATCTTGTTTAGATTTCTAAATCAACGCTCTGATACCACTGAAGGGTTTCATAACACCAATTGACCACTTAGGTCAACCTCTTAGTATACTTGGTTCGACCATACTGACAAGAACATGACTCTTGTCGGTTAAACCAACTAGCTAGATTGACAAGAAAGAAACCTTGTACGAAAAACTCGAACACACACACATACTTGTGTGTATTCGACGGCCAACCAAGAACTTGGTGGTCGAATTCGAACAAGAGGGAGAAGGAGGAAAGGGTTTTCCAAATCATACCTTAATCTTGCTTAAGTAAGTCCACTAATGATAAACACAACGAGAAACCTTCTAGTTGGTTGATGCAATGAACTTGATCTTCAAGAACTTTGAAGAACACGAAGAACGAAGAACACAAAGCCTTGTGTTCTTCCCTTGGTTCGGCTGAATGGGAGAGGGAGGGGGTAGGGTTTGTGGAGTGTGTAGCACAAAATAAGGAACCCCAAGCCTTCTATTTATAATAGAAGGACTTTCACTTAGGGCCCTTCTAGTTTAATTAATACTAATCATTAATTAAACTTATTCTTTTACACTTTAAACCCTTGTAGTTTAACTAGTTATTATTGTCCCACTTAATTATTAAATGTCTAGTATTTATACACTTATATATTTACATGAAATATATGTTTGTAATTAATACTTTTAATAATTAATTATATAATAACCTTTATTTAATTTAGACAATAATATTATCCCACACCATATGATTTAATTGCTTTAAATCATATTATATATAATCTATAATTAACACATTGTACATTTACTCAACTAGTAAATGTACAAATACTTGTATTAATTAGTTAGATAAACTAATCTAGTAATAAGTTGAACTTAACTTAATACTTAACTTGATTCATAAATGACTATTATGAATCAATCCTCTTCCAAGTATCATTACATATCTTACTCGTATTACATGCACTCACCGGTGTGACCCTTAAGTGTTTCATAGGCATGGATGTATCACCATAGGTTGACTAACTGTGCACATAAATCCATCAATAAATATATTATATTTACATTGACTAGGGCACATACATAATACTAGTCAAGTCATACTTGTTCTCCTAACGTGAAATCACTACTTTTATTTGTATACTTTACTAATAAATGTTATTACTTTAAAATCTTTGTCATTTGCTTAATCATTCAATTTTACCAATAAAAGCCCAATATCATACTCTTTTAGCCATTATCATTATTAGTACTTCTTATTCAAAAACTCATTATTCAATTTATCTAAGCACACTTACTTGCAAGATCATCAATCATTTTAGACATACTTAAATAGTCTATTATTCACATTTTCTTATCTTTACAATCATATCTTTATTAAAAACATTTATTAATAAAGACTCATCAAACATCATGGTTTTCAAAATAATTTGCAATGTACCCAGTTTAAAAGTCTCATGTACTCACCTTAACCAAGCTAACTCCAAATCATGTTTATTAACACGAATCCTTGCTTTCCAATTTGTGAAATGCCACCAATCTTTAAGTCTTCTTGACTTATCATCAATATCATCATATAATCTAGTTATTATCCATAACTAATCACTAATAGATCCATAATAACACTCCTAACCACCAAGTTCATCCAACTTAGTGGAATTTCAAACCCTAGTTCAAGATTTCCATCATCAAAACCCAAATCCAACAAGAACACAAGGTTCTTAAGCTCACAACGAGTGTTCTACACTCATCTTAGTCATCTTCCTCAAAGATAACTTGGTAGGTTATCCAAACCACCATTTTTCCCAAATAAAGTTTATAAACTAACTAGGAGATGAAATTATCTTTCAATTAGAAGATAGATCTCCAAGATTAGGATGAGATCTCCTCAAGAACACCCAAAATCGCGCCTCTCTCTCTCTAAAATGGCTGCATACTTTTGAGTGGAGAGAAATGAGCAAACACCCTAAAAAATCCGTCTTTTAAACTGCCCAGACACTGTTCGCGCCGCGAACTTCCATCCCGCGACTTTTCGCGTCGACTGATCGCGTCGACTGATCGCGTCGCTATCTTAGTTGCTATCTTAAAATCGCGTTCCAGCATGTCGCTATTTCGGGTCGCTGTTTCATCCGAGCACGGTTCGCGTTGCGAACCCCTAGATCGCGTCGCGATCTCTCTGCTTCAGCCATACTTCGTTTTTTCCAACTTATTATAACCCAACTCTTGACCCGTTTCCGACATCACAAATCAAAACCGATCATTTACCCAATTTAGCACCTTCAAGGCTTCCATCTTAACATTTTCCACATTTAATTAGTAATATTTCCATTTAAATTATGAACCGAAATTTTCGATTGTTACAACTATCTACCCCTTAAAAGGATTCCGTCCTCGGAATCAACTCAAGGATTTCCTATCCGCATACATCCGAACGTTCCGCTCCCATCCTCTTGTGTTTATTACAACCGAACTTTTCAAATTATGATCCGATAGAAATTATACAATTAAAGGATCACTCAACCCCTTTATGCTCAAACGGGTCAAAAATCCATCTTAAGCCCTTAATACCTCAAACGGATTAAAATTCCATAACTCGACTATAACACTTTCAATCATCCAATTAACCTTTTTGCATTCCCAAAAATGACAAATTAAATTTTTATTGTTGTCTAACCATTCCAATGAAATTCAAAGTCCAACTTTGAATAAAGTCAACAAATCACAAATCTTGACCAATCTTGACTTATGCATAAAGTCAACCTTACTTTCCATATCTAACAAATCCCTTACTATCGAGATACTACTTCTTAGGTTTACCGTTTCCGATTCCACTCATTACCATTTTCTCATCAATCATTCCGGTTTTCAATTTTTAATCTTTCCCAATTAAATATAACTTCCCATCTTTACTTAAGGTCATATTGTCCTTCCATTTCTTAATCCTTATTTGGTTATACACACCATTACCTTGACAACTTCCAACCGCTTTGCACTATATCTATCACTTGTATAATCCTCCATTGATTCTTTATCCGACATATTCCATAACACTAAACAACTTTAAACACACCTCGGTTCAATACTAATTACTTACTAAAAGCACCCGTTCCTCATGACCCATAAATTGTAGACACTATATCCGCATTCATGTACCCAAACGCAACCCACATTTTCGGCCCAAGTTCTCACTTACCATATAATCATTAACCATACGGTTCTATATACGCCAAAAATGAACTTCGTTATACGGACACCTCAAATCAAACTTTAACTATCAAACAAGATGATCGGAAAGCCTCCAATCCATCAAGGTCCAAACTGTCACAATGACCGGAAAGCCTCCAATCCAAAGTGACCCATACCCATCCAATCTCATTAATCAGAACGCCTCCGATCTAATGAGATCCAATCTTTCTCGTTCTATCTTGCATACCATACAAGAATGCATCACATAACTATACCACTTTCTTACACATTAACCACATTTTATTTCATCATACAATTTACCATATTTCTGATAACCTTATTTTCTGATATCATATGCCCTTCGCATGCCCTTACTTCCACTTATACATAATACCACACGATACGCTCATATTAATTTCTAGTTCTATCTACCAATCTACTTATTATCAATCATCCTTTATCGAATCGTTTACTCATCATCGAAATTTTCCAATCCTTCTTTCGTCACTTAGGTAACTGTAACGACCCGAAATTTGTAAATAAATAAATTGTACAAAAATACGATAAATATGGATAATTCGTTTAAAACATGTAGGAATTGGTTTCGCGTCATTTGGACATCGTACGAGAAAGTTATGGGCGAAACCGGGTCAAACCATAGATGAAAAACTGCAGCCTGGGCTGCATACAGAGTTCGCCACGCGAACATATGTTCGCGATCGTGAAAACCAGGCAGAGAAATTGAGGTTTCTGAGACCGAAGTTCGCGAGCAGTTCACGAACGCGAAGGAGTTCCCGACACGCGAAGTTCGCGGCACGAAGTCCCCCGACCAGCAGCATTTAAGTCGGGTTTGGCTCATTAAATGTCATCCAAAAATCCTAGTTTTCTCCTACCAGCTGGTGTGGGCGATTTTTGAGCATAAAGTGGTGTTTGAAGCTTAAGCTTCACTAGATCTTGAATTCTTGCTCCTAGTTGAAGATCAAAGGTATATCTTCATCTCTCTTGAGTTTTTAGCCATAGATTCAAGTAGGGAAAGCTTGAATCTCAATACCTAGTGTTGGGTTTGTTCATAAATGGTTAAATGGAAATTGAATAACTTAGATCTATGGTGTTTTAACAAGGAAAATGTGTATAAGAAATGGATCTATGAAAATATGAAGATTTATCGAATTAGGGTTTGGTAATTTGGGGAAGTATGATGCTAGTAGTTAACTAGCCATGGAATATATGATTAGTATTGATGTTGATGTAAACCATTGTATTGGTTTTGATACTAGGTCATTTGGTGGAAGAGCTTGAGGTATTCAAGTCTTGAGAAGAGATAATCTTGGTTAAGCTTGGCTAAGGTGAGTACATGTGAACTTTCAAAACTGAGTACATAGTTAAGAAATGTTTTATGTTTAAATGTTTTATCGAGTCTATGAGTAGTTATTTATGTGATTTTTGATGATTTGCTTATATGATAATGAAATGATTGATCGATCGAGAAATGATGGAGCTATAAGCTCATAATGATAATTGACAAGTAATCATGATGATGATGTCCCTAAGGCCGTGATAGATTGGAGGCATTCCGGTTATTACGGTACCTTAAGGTTAGTGGTAGATTGCAGGCATTCCGATTACCCAATACCTATGAGTCCTGCTAGATTGGAGGCATTCCGGTTACCGTGGATATGACGCTCTTGATAGATTGGAGGCATTCCGATTATCTTGACATTGGCCAATGATGAATGAAATGAAGTGACCCGAATGAAATTAATAATATTATTCTAATGTAAATGATATTATGTGACTAGTTGTTTATCGGGTTTAAAACCCATGTATCTCACAAGGCAATTTTGTCTCACGTACTATGTTTGTGTTTTTGCTATGTACTCAGGTTCGGGATCGAAGAATTAGGAGGCTTGATTAGAAGAGGCCTTGTTGAGATTATCTTGGTGTTCATAGTTAGAGTCCTTATCCTATGGTTATGATATAATTTGTAACACCAATTTTTGTATACTCTGATAATCTCAAACAAGAAACCTTTTAATTTTTGTAAAACCGGTATTTGACACCGATACTTATTTGCATATTTTGGGATGAAATGTATTTAAATATTGTTTTAAAAATTGAGGTGTTACAGTAACCACCATTACATTCAATTATCCACATTCTTACCGAATAATCCGGTCAACTCGAGTCACCCAATTGACTCCGATCCATAATCCAACATAAGCTATCACACTTTTTCTATGTCTTTTTCCAATAATTTATTGTTACCCTTGACTTAGCATACCATTCTATGACATTTTAGCGTTAATTATCCCTTTACCCTTAGTATCGAATCCATCATCCGTGATACAAACTTTTGTCATGACTAATTGTCAACTTTTACTCAACCATTTTCAATTGCTAAATTTGTCATTCCCGATACTTATTCTTTTCCACAAATTTCCTATTTACGAATTTTAAAACCTCACTATATCTTCAATCATTCTTTTCCTTACCATTAACATATGATAATACCACGTCACTTATCCTTATTCCCACAAGTGCTACAATTTTACTTTTGAACCTTTCCATTCTATGGTTTCCAATCCATATATCATCCTCACTAAGTCTTAGTGCTTCCACGTACTACCATTCCTTCATTGAAGTATTCATTAATCTCGCGATTCATCTTTTGATATTCCATGATAGCATAATACTTTCTATCCTTACTACTTGTGTCGCTGCACGCCAACTCATTCAAATATAACATTCCTATTTACATAACGAACCGGGGAGATTATCCCCCAAATACAGGTCCATATCAACGATTCCTCTAAAATTCTATAGGCCATTTCATTTAAGCACCAAATCGAATGACCACTGAGCGAATAAACCAAAAACCACATAACACTAAACTATATAATTGAGGGACACTTACAACACTTTTGCACTTTCTACATCAACATGATCTGACGAACTGTAAATGAACTTTCTTTCTTTATTGACTCCAACCACTATCGAGCTTCCTCTTTTCCCCACTTGCTGACGATTCTTGGATCCTTTGATGAATCACCTCCTCCACATTCCTAACAATAAATTTGAAAGGTTTCTATTAACACTGATTGACCACATGGGTCAACGTCCTAGTCACTTGGTTCGAACCACACTGACCAAGAACATGAACTTGTTCTTGGCCGGTTTAAACCAACTAGCTGATTTAATCCCTAAAAGCGGAACTGAGATTAAACCTAATCCTTACACCCTAAAGGATTGGGATCTTGGAGATCTAGATTAGATTAACAAGAAAGAAACCTTGTACGAAAAACCCGAACACACACAATGCTTGTGTGTTTCGTTCGACCATCACCAAAGAACCCTAGGGTTCTTTGGTCGAAATCGTCCAAGAGGGGAGAAGGGAGAAAAAGTATTCTCAAAACATACCTTGTTGTTTGCTTAAGATATATCCACTGATGATGAACAAATCGAGTGATCTTCTAGTTGATCCTTGTAATGATCTTGGATCTTCAAAGACTTGAAGAACACGAAGAACACGAAGAACAATTGAAGAACACAAAGGCTTGTGTTCTTCCTATGTTTCGGCCGAATAGAGGGAGAGGGAGGGGCTAGGGTTTCGGCAATAGTGATCAAGAAATAAGGGAACCCCAAGCCTTCTATTTATAATAGAAGGACTTTCACTTAGGGCCCTTCTAGTTTAATTAACATTAATCTTTAATTAAACTTATTCTTTTACATATTAAACCCTTGTAGTTTATCTAGTTATTATTGTTACACTTAATTATTAAATGTCTAGTATTATACACTTAATATTTTGGTACCCATATACACGAAATATATTCTTGTATTTATACTTTTAATAATTGATTATATAATAAACTTTATATAATCTAAACAATAATATTATCCAAACACTATATGATTTAATAGCTTTAAATCATATCATGGATAATTACTAATTAACACATTGTATATTTACTCAACTAGTAAGTGTACAAATGCTTGTATTAATTAGTTAGTTAAACTAATCTAGTAATAAGTCAAACTTGACTTAATACTTAACTTGATTCATAAATGACTATTATGAATCAATCCTCTTCCAAGTATCATTACATATCTTACTCGTATTACATGCACTCACCGATGTGACCCTTTATTGTTTCGTAGGCATGAATGTATCATCATAGGTTGACTAACTGTGCACATAAATTTTTCAAATTTCTCTTAGCAACTCTTTCAAGTACTCATTCGGAACAAAACTTCCATGTTGGTCCACTCGTGAACTCCTTCCCCAACATCTTGAATCATATTCTCTTTTTCAATGCTTCGAACATCGTATTCAACCGTGACAACGCATCACCCCTCAGAAGACGAGCTGTAGAAGTCACCACATCTCCCTACTAACACTTGCTACTCTTTAGCACTTGCTCAGTTTCACGAATCCACCGAATCACGACCTCCGGTTCGGTACTTCCCAAATACGCATCCAACTTACATGCCATAAATGTCTTGAACGAACATCATTCACTTTCTTCCGATTCAGAATCACTACCCTCATTTTCGAGGACTTCTCAGCATCGGTTTGCTGTCTGAAGACTTACCCTTCATACTTGAGTCGGAAAACAACTCGCTTATCCTCATTCATCCAGTCATACGCAATCTGGCTCACGTCCTCGTTCGCTATCTCTCTTATCTGTTTAACAGATCCAGGATAATTTCCAAAGATATCGGGATTGGTTTACATATAAACCGGAACCCTCTTCATCATCACCGTGAGTTGTCGGAACTCAATTAAAAATTCCCTTCCTTAACCAGTGGAGCTTGTCCACTTTTCGCATTCATCCTTTTTCTTATACAATTACCTCTAAAATTCCAAATTCAAACGATCGACTCCACAGTCGAATACAACACATGAAAATCAAACATGACATTTCTCCTAGGGATCGACCCTATCATACTCGCACTTTACGGTCTCATAAGTCCAAACATGGACATCCAATGGAAACACATGGTCCTACTAGCATAGCTTAAGACTAGGGAGGTCAAACCTACCTAATTCACTTAAACTATAGCTCTGATACCAAGTTGTAACACCTTAATTTTTAAAAACACCTTTTAACTCATTAAAAATACAATTTCCATGTATCCAAAGTATATGGTTTAACAAAAACCTTTGAAAAGATTATTAGAGTTATAAAACACGGTGTTACAAAGATGATATCATAACCATAAGATAACGGGATCTACCAAAAAGCTCCTGAGCTAAACACCTCTAGGCCACTTCTATCGCGACCTTCTAAACCTTCAATCTCGAACCTGAGTACATAGCAAAAAACAAAGTAGTACGTGAGACAAAATAGTCTCGTGAGATACATGGGTTTTCGACCCATTCTCAAATATAATAAAAATCATGTTCATTTCCTTTCTTTACTCTCTTATTAATAATCAACTTATATTCTTATCGTTTATTCATATTTACTAGTAAGCTAACCGTAAGCTTACCCATCACATAGTCACATACATGTAAGCTATCCATAAGCTTACTCCTTTTATCACATACGCAACGGGTCATCCTGAAGCAAACTCCCCCGATGTGGGTTATCATCACAAGATCACATGGTAATTGGGGTTCTCCTAAACTTACCAAGGTCTCCAACTCCCCCGCCTCGCGGGTTATCGTAATCCCCCTTTTTATCGGGTTATCATAGTCAAGGTTGTAAAGATCGCTCGGTGGTACCTAGGCGGTCGACCACCTTCAAGCGATTAATTGGTGTCGGCGGCGATTAATCGGTTTCTAGGCGGGTAACCTAAATTACAAAGGAATTTAATTTTAAAAGATAAATATTAGCGATGTATTAATGGATTATTAAATAAATGAATACCAATGAAAAGGTTTTAAGTATTTATGGATATTTAAAATAAAAACTACTGATGGGCCGTTAAGAATGAGACATAAAAAAATGAAAAGTTAAAAGTAGATGAACATTTATGGGCCATTAACAAAGTTATCTATCATTTTTTATTCTTTTTTAATTTCCTGGCTCACATGTAAATACAGCCGTCCCTTCATCTTTCTTCTAAACCCTAAAGCAATAACAATTGCCTCTGTTCCTCCATCCTTTTGCTGAACTTCGCCTCACACTCCGACACAAAGAAAGATGAGCGGATCAAGAAGAAAGTATAAGCGATATAGAAGCTTTCCTGAATAACCACCAGTCATTCGGTGTTGTGTCGAAACCTATTTTTCATAGTGTACGTTCTGATACTTCGAAAATTTTAAATCAATTTTGACTTTAGTTGACCGATTTCTTCCGATTTCTTCCGATTTGGACCGATTTACGCCGATTTTGAGCGATTTTGATCGGATCTGATTAGTTTCTCCGATTATCAATTTTCTCACTCGGTGGCCGGCCGCCAAGGCCGATTTTTACAACACTGATCATAGTCCCCTATTGTCGGGTTATCGTTCATATAGATATACTACTCTTGCGCAGGGAGGTACCACCCCAAGTAGCAATCTCACTCCCCCATAAATGGGTTATCATTGTCCGTACACCTTTTACACATATTGAATACAACAAATACGGGCCTATGCCCCAATCATCCATACTTAAACTTAATATTAGAATACACCTATTCTAATTATCATATTGTTCTCTTTTAACATAATCATATTTCATTTATCTTTTCTCATCATTATATCCTTAAATCCACTAATAAGATGCACTTCTTATTATCCATATTCATAAATATATTATCTTTACATTGACTAGGGCACATACATAATACTAGTCAAATCATACTTGTTCTCCTAACGTGAAATCACTACTTTTATTAGTATACTTTACTAATAAATGTTATCACTTTAAAAGCTTTGTCATTTGCTTAATCATTCAATTTTACCAATAAAAGCCCAATATCATACTCTTTTAGCCATTATCATTATTAGTACGTCTTAGTCAAAAACTCATTATTCAATTTATCTAAGCACACTTACTTGCAAGATCATCAATCATTTTAGACATACTTAAATAGTCTATTATTTACATTTTCTTATCTTTTCAATCATATCTTTATTAAAAACATTTATTAATAAAGACTCGTCAAACATCATGGTTTTCAAAATCATTTGCTATGTACACAGTTTAAAAGTCTCATATACTCACCTTAACCAAGCTAACTCCAAATCATGTTTATTAACACGAATCCTTGCTTTCCAACTTGTGAAATGTCACCAATCTTTAGGTCTTCTTGACCTATCATCATTATCATCATATAATCTAGTTATTATCCATAACTAATCACTAATCAATCCATAATAACACTCCTAACCACCAAGTTCATCCAACTTGGTGGAATCTCAAACCCTAGTTCAAGATTTCCATCATCAAAACCCAAATCCAACAAGAACACAAGGTTCTTAAGCTCACAAAGAGTGTTCTACACTCATCTTAGTCATCTTCCCCAAAGATAACTTGGTAGGTTATCCAAACCACCATTTTTCCCCAAATAAAGTTTATAAACTAACTAGGAGATGAAATTTACCTTAGATCTTTCGATTAGAAGATAGATCTCCAAGATTGGGATGATATCTCCTCAAGAACACCCAAAATCGCCCCTCTCTCTCTAAAATGGCTGCATACTTTTGAGTGGAGAGAAATGAGCAAAACCCTAAAAAATCCGTCTTTTAAACTGCCCAGACACAGTTCGCGCCGCGAACTCCAAGTTCGTGTCGCGAACTTCCATCCCGCGACTTTTCGCGTCGACTGATCGCGTCGCTATCTTAGTTGCTATCTCAAAATCGCGTTCCAGCATGTCGCTATTTCGGGTCGCTGCTTCATCCGAGAACGATTCGCGTCGCGAACCCCTAGATCGCGTCACGATCTCTCTGCTTTAGCCATACTTCTTTTTTTCCAACTTAATATAACCCAACTCTTGACCCGTTTCCGACATCACAAACCAAAACCAATCATTTACCCAATTTAGCACCTTCAAGGCTTCCATCTAAACATTCTCCACATTTAATTAGTAATATTTCCATTTAAATTATGAACCGAAATTTACGGTTGTTACAGGTATTACACTTAATCATATTCGATAAATGATCATTAGGTATAGATATTATTTATACTAAATTAACTATTAATTAACATCATATGTATTATCCATTTTTTGTAGGGAGACAGATAGCGAGGGAATGTTTGGGGCTAGAGATAGCGAGGGGAAACTTTCTTTTCTCAAGTATTTTGTTTTTAAGCATAGTACATGTTATTAAATATATAAGATTATTATTGTTATATAAAACATTTTTCATCTTTATCAATTGTAGCGTGACGGCCGACAACCACATTCTCATCCATCTCTTTATTTGTACAATTTGTTTAAGAAAAATACTTGTGACCAAATAATATTTAACCGCCACAAAATATAGTTCGCAGCCCATCGCATCGCGCGGGTTTTAACCTAGTGTATGTTAAATGTGAAGCCAAGATGTTAAATGGTTAAGGTGGAGCCCAGAAAAACAATCTCCCCCAACGGTCTCAACGACATTGTAAACACATGTGTTCAAGAATTAGATGTATGAGTTCAATAGGCCCATGAAGCCCAATCCAAATAGAAAAATGGATTTAACTCGTAAAAGCCTTACGAGCAAATTACTCGAATGACCAAGAATCTCTTGTTTGAAGAAGATATAACATTTCAAGTTTACGATATGGTTTATTGTAGTGTAATCGAATGCGAAAAAGAATGAAGCAAATGTAGGGTTTTAAAAAGCGCCTTATTGTTGCAAAATAAGTAAATAAACTCATAGCGGTGGTGTTAGGCATGACGTAAAATAATACGCGATAAAACGATAGAAGTTGCGTCTAATCATGAGTTTTTTTAGCGCGTTATGAAATTTGAGTTTCTTTGAAAAAACATGATGGCATGTACAATTTATATATTAGATGTAACATTTATTGTGAACTTGATATATGAATTATCATATAAACGAATAGATCTATTATGAATTACTATGTAACAAGTGGGTGAATAATGAACAAATAGAACTAAACACAAGAAATAATTGTCGTTTAAAGTTAAATCAAGACACTCGGGAAAAAAAATATCAATTTGAAAACTCGATGATGAAGAATTACTTATCAAATACTCGTTTTTGGCTCCTGTTAGGTAAAACATGTCAAGAACTGTCAAATTAACGTGTCTATTTATCTAACGCCACTAATATGGAATCGTAGTGTGCCTGTATCTCACATATGTATTTAGCTTTGTTTTATTTTTGATTTTATTTTATTATTATTTTTTAATCAGGTTGATGTGTGATATTCTTTACTTTTTTTTTTGGAAACGGCAAATGAAATAACGGAAGCCTACTCGCAATTTTTCAGCGAGCACCCCGAGTTCGAGCTCCGCATAAGCGGGCAAACCCAGCCCCAAAGGGATTTCCAAGGAAAATTCCCCATATATGTCCGTGTGAAGTATGAGTTTGTCTTTCAAAATAAAATATTAAATTCCACCAAAAATAAGACCTCTAGAATAAACGACCTATAAAACTCAATGTAATATGACTTATGTATCAAATATCCTATTATGTTGTATTATAATAAGACACTAATAAATAAACGTCTTATAAACATGAATATTATAAGATGCACATATCATGTATCCTATCAGAATACATTATAATAAGACATTATTGTATATACGACCTATAAAAGCTAATATATTATGACTTGTATATCAAGGTCCTATTATGTGTCATTATAATAGGACTCATATGAATAAATGCCCCATAAACCTTAATACTTATAGGATCCGCATATCAAGTGTTTTATTAGGTTATAATATAATGAGAATTAATTTTCACACCACATTTTTTGATGCATCTACCACAATTTACAAGTATTCTTGCAAATTATACAGCCATGTAAAACAATTATTGTGATAAATGAATTAAAAGATGTGATGTTAAAATCACCCCTTAATATAATATGACCTCGATGAATAAGTTTCCTATAAAACTTAACGTAATAAGACATGTATATTAAATGTCATATTACATCTAATCATAATAAAACTTCACCATAAATATCTTATAAATTAGTCATGATCCACACATAAAATATCCTATTAAATTATATCTAAGACTCACAAACTATTTCGTCCTATATTTTTAGGATACCATTATATTTATTTTTCTACAAAGTTGTCTAATGAATGGCAAGTAACAAGTTATGTAACCATACCTACCTCAAACTTTAGTTGTACATATGTTAGACCCACCTACCCATTAGAAGTAGGTGGATGAGAGATATAGGTAAAAGGACACTTGTCATATATTTGTTATATGTCGATGAGCATCCCTAAAAGCATCTCCAATGATTAACATTTCAAAAAACTTTTTCTTATTAATGTTACTAATTTACTTTTATGTATCTCAAATATTTTATAAATACCCCTCATATATAATTTGATAATTTTTATAGCATTTTATAAAATTTGCATACCACAAAAAAATAAAACTAATTATCATACTTGTTCTTTATAAAAAAATTTAATATATGATAAAGTTATAATTTATAGTTATAAAAATTATAAAGGATTTACATATAAATTTATATAGGGCTTAAAATGTAAAATTAGTAAATATATGGACTAAATAAATCAAACATTGAAAGTTAATTAAGAAGTTATGGAAGAATAAATCATTGAAATAAGTTTTTAAAAAAACTTTTAACTCCAATAGCAAAAAGTCATTCAAAAGCTTATTGAAATAGTAATAAATTTTATAAAAAGCTTCCATTGGAGATGCTTTAAGACATTTATGACATTATAAAATTATTTAAAGAAACTAATAATAGTAATCTTAATGATTGTTATTAAAGATTGTTATTAAAATATGAAGATATATATTAACAATTTATTACATATTAATAAATAATTATATCGTACTTTTAAGCACCATCTCTATAAAAATACAAACTATAATACATATGATATTTTTATTGAGAAAAAATCCAATAGATATCTGATAAAAGACACATTCTAATCTTTGGCATAACAATCAACCATTATTATCGCCGTAGATCGCCAACAATCCAACGACTCACATAAGACCAATGCATCATAGAATGCTTTATCATACGGCAACATCTAAGTCTACATCACTCTGTACTTTCGCGCTTTTTCCAAACTTCTTCATCTATCGCGTTATTCCATCGATCAAAACGAAACCCTAAATCCGTTTTTTGAATTACATGCGATTCTTCCGGTGCAATTTTTAGTATTTTTGCAGCAATCGGTAGCCGATTTTGAGGTATGAATTTTACGTTCTTCCAATTTGCTATTTTTATGTGTTTTTGAGAGTAGTTACGTGAAAATTAATCAATTATGTCTGTAATTATCGAGTAAAAGTGTAAAATTCAAAACGAAAATTATAACAAGTTGAAAAGAAGTAGGTGTAATTCACTAATTTGTACGGATTACTGTTGAGCATATTATAACTGTAATTTTAGTAGATTTTTTATGATCGCGATCATCGAATTGTTTGTTGTTGTACTTCTGATTTTATGATCACGTGAATCGTTTGTTGTAGGGCGCTGCATTGATTGATGATTTTAGGGTTTTGAGGATTTGTACGGTTTCGTTTAGCATTATGGATTCAGAGACAGAATTTAAACAACAAATTGCGTTATTTGTAGCTCTTTTATCCCTTTCCATAGTTCTTGGTTATATATTCGATAAAAGGGGGTGGATTAGTCAATCAATAACTGCCCTTTTAGTTGTAAGTTATAATGTATTCTATATAAACAAGTTTTATAATGATTTTATATTGATATTAATTATCTGATTATTGCATTCTCAAATTGTTCGTTCACTCTTTATGTAAATTCATAACAAATCAGTATTTTCCAAACAATAAAATAACTGATTATTTAATTCTTATACCATATGATTTACAGGGTATATGCACAGGATGCTTTATTTTACTAACTTCAGGTTTTAAAAACTCCCGAATATTGGAATTTAATCCAGAATTTTTCTTTATTTATCTCCTTCCACCGATAATCTTCAATGCTGGGTACATATTATCTTTTTAACCGTATTTGAAATAATATTAACCGTATTTGAAAGAATATTATTATTAAAAAAAACAGGTTTCAAGTGAAAAAGAAGCGGTTTTTCCGCAATTTCACGACGATTACGTCTCTTGGAGTTATTGGGACTTTGATATCATTTGCCATCATATCATTCGGTATGTTCATATGTATGTTAGCATAAAATAAAGTCTTGTTGTATTTGCTCTTCATAAAATATGTGTTTTGTTATATCTTTGTTATTTATTATTTGGGTTTAACTTCAAATTTTGATTTCAGGTGCTTCACGTGTGTTTCCTATACTGGGCATTGGTAACCTCGAGCTCAAGGACTATCTCGGTATTTTTTCTTTTTAAATTTATCGTTTATTAGAGTTTAACTTAAATTTTCAAATTGTTTTATAAGGTTGTAAAAATCGGCTGGCAGTATCTAGTTGGTCGACCACCTTCTAGATCAAATTGCTATATAATATTATCATTTTGATTTTGATATAATTGAAAAGTGAATTAATGGCTAATGACTGCTATAATTTCACAAATTTTGTACGTATAATTGTATAAACTTATTGTGCTAACTTTTTTTATTTAAATCCTGTTTTTCATCTGATTTTGTCAAGCACTTGGAGCCATATTTTCTGCAACAGATTCTGTTTGCACATTGCAGGTACATTTACTTACATTTGTAATCTTTAAATGAAATACATAATTTGTAACAACCTCTTAACCAAATTTTAATCTTATTATTAACAGGTGCTTAATCAAGAAGAAACACCACTATTATACAGTCTAGTGTTTGGGGAAGGTGTTGTAAATGATGCAACATCTGTTGTACTTTTTAACGCCATCTCGAATTTTGATCTATCTGACATGAACCTAAATACCGCTTTTGAGTTCGCTTACAATTTCTTCACATTGTTCACATTAAGCACCGCTTTGGGAGTTTTTGTAAGTTTTTCCATCTTTATTTAATATTTATCAATGTTTTCTAACATAATTTTTGTTTTTTAAAATATATATATAATATTTTATTCATTTTGTGACGTATTTTTTATCTACTTTTAGACCGGCCTGCTATGTGCGTTCATCATTAGAATGTTATCCTTTGGAAGGTAGAAATCTTACATTAAACTCTTAATTCAAATTAGTTTTCATTTGTTATATTAATATAAACAATTTTATGGTTCCTCTTTTTAATAATTTGTTTTCAATATAATTTAAGTAATTTTTTGCTGTATTTAATACTATATATAAATGATATAATTAAATGTTTTTTAATTTTTTAAATTTTCAGGCACTCAACCGATCGTGAAATAGCTCTCATGATACTCATGGCTTACCTTTCATACATTACAGCTGAAGTAATATATCATTTTAATACACTTCTGTTGAATTTTGACATGTTTTTCTTTTTTGTTAGTTATTTAATTATACTTGTGACCCGAAAGAGATAAATTATAACCGAATCGGCCCATTTAAAGGAAACGGGCCGACACTTTAACTGTTTAAACTTTTTTTTATATCTCCAGGTGTTTAAATTAAGTGGAATCCTTACGGTTTTCTTTTGTGGGATCGTTATGTCACATTATGCATGGCATAATGTCACTCATAAATCACAAGTTACTACAAAGTATGTATTTATATCCAAATTCACTCTTAGATTTATTATATATATTTTTTTTAAATATAATTGCTTATGAGGATTGCAGGCATTCTTTTGCAACGATGTCATATATTGCTGAAGTGTTTATCTTCTTTTATGTTGGTATGGACTCATTGGATGTTGAAAAATGGAGGTTTTTAAATGACAGGTAATCATTCTATTTTTTATTTTTTATTTATAATTATATATATTTTATACTTTGTGAACCTTTTATTGCATGTCAAAATGGGTAGTTTCTTACAGGTCAATTTGGGTCAGGTTGGATTGACCTAAAACACTGTTTGTCGATTTTTATTTATTTTTTTTACATTGTATTACCAGTTAGTGCCAAATATGATGACAAAATGTTAATTATTTCAAGAATAATCTAGGGCGTTTTTCATTTTCATTTTTATTTTTAATTTTAAATATAATATGTGCAGTAGTGGAAAATTTATCTGGGCAAGTGTTGTTCTGCTTTTGCTAATTATGGTTGGAAGAGCGGCTTTTGTATTACCACTTTCATATTTATCCAATTTATTTCGAAGAGGGACTAATGAAAAAATCACGAATAACCAAAAGGTAAGTAACTTTATTTTATTTTTTAATAGTTGGATTATTTTGATGTAACAAGAAGTTTTAATATAATTTGTCACAGTTTATAGTTTGGTGGGCTGGTTTAATCCGAGGTGCTGTTTCTGTTGCACTTGCTTATAAAATGGTAAACTTTATATCCGTTGAAATTAATTATGTAAATTTATTAATTAACGAGTAAAAGCGTTATAGGTGGAAAATGAGCATGTTGATTGTTGGGTGGTTGGGTAATGGGTCAAAACAGTTAATTGTTAATATGGTCAAACATTTTTCTTTATAATTTTATAAATAATTAATATGCTAAAGATTATTTTAAAAATTATATTATTACATAAATAATATAACTTAAATGTTTTCTAATAAAGTGACTTAAGAGGGGTTTTTATGTGTTTTAATACATTTTGGATTATTTTTATTTTTTAACCTTTTTGGTCCGTTTCCTTTTAGTTAAATCCGTTAGCTTAATTCTATTTGACCCATTAGAGATAAAATATAAATAATTGGGATGAAATAGCCACTTATATTTATAATTTATTTACAGTTTGCTGGATATGGGAAAACCGTTCAGCCCACAAATGCGCTTTTGATCACAAGTACAATTACCGTTGTTATTGTCAGTACATTGGTAGGCTTTTGATTTATTAATTCAATTATTAGTTTATTTATTATTTTTGAGTTCTAAACTTTAAATCTTGTGATGCTATAACACTAAAACTGTTTAAACTGTCAACCGCAGGTATTTGGATTAATAACGAAACCGATTATAAAATTGTTACAACCATCAAGTACAACTTCACTACATTTACCACTTCTAAATGATCATAATCATGATAATGATAATGATAATGATCCAGAAGCTGAAATGAGATATAATGAAAGATTAACAACAAGACCAAGTCTAAAGATGCTATTAGGCAGCCCTACAAACACGGTTCATTTTTATTGGAGAAAAATTGATGATAAATTTATGCGTCCGGTTTTTGGCGGGAGGGGATTTGTGACCCGTGATATGGGTGTGATTCATTGACTTAGGTTATAGGAGTTAGGGTTATGTTTTCGTATATAGTAGGTTTTATGTTATGGTTGAATTTTAGGAATTGTTAGTAGTTTTATATTAACTATATATTTAATGTTTATTTTTAGGGCAAGTTGCATTGAGGGGGGGTGTTTGGGTGAAGCTTATTTAAACAGTTTATTAGCTTGTTTGTGTTACCAAACGCAATGGATTGTTTGAGTTTTTCAGTTCGAACTAGGCCCGTGTAGAATGGACTGGAACGGACTGGGACCGAAGGAACCGAACCGTAACAAAACCGCACATGACGGTCCGATCCGGTCCACGGTCCTGAATTTATGAGAACCGAAGAATTCAGATTGGTTCGGGTAAAAACCGAAGGAACCGACGGGGACTGAGTAGGACCGTTAGTGTCTTTGGCCCATAAAAAAACACAACAATGTATCTTTGGCTCAAAATCGAAAACCCAACAATGTATCACAACCGCTGTTTTTTTACGTAATATTAATATACACCAACGACCGTCGGTTTTCTAATTCCCATAACATTCGTACATCTCTCAAATCTCAATTTATAGCTCTCGCCTCTCAATCGTAAACCCTTTATAGTTTACATTGATCTCAGTCAGACGTGATTTTGTGATACGCTATGTTCATTTGTAAATCCTTTATAGTTTACAATTTACGTAATGTTCGTTTGTAAGTGATATATAATGAGATTCATCATTCACGTCTCAGGCTCTCAATCAGATTATAGCAGTTCCAGCTCCATATCAAGGATATCGTCACTAGCATCAATATCGTCAAGACAATTTTCGGTTCTTAGTCCTAACCGGGTCGGTTCTATTCTTGGACCGTGGACAGGCCTAGACTTCTAACTATGAAAAAACAAATTTCCTTTACTTTCTTAATCTCAAATCAGTAACAAATCCATACGGGTTAAGAACCTTAATTTTCTTTTTCCTATACACTAAACTTAATCCTTTTGGTAGATGTAAAACCACCATCCACCAAAAGATTTTGCCCATTAACATACTTAGCATCGAAAGCAAGATAAACCGCAACATTAGCCACATCGCTCAGCTCGCAATAACCCCCCTTAAACTCCCCAGAATGCCTTACCATTTTCTTCATCTTCAAGATTCCATCACAAATGAAGTCGGGATCGCAAAAGGTGAAATACAATTAATGCTAACACCATGTTTTGATAATTCAGATGCTAATGATTTCACAATCCCAACTATTGTAAACTTTGATATCGAATACGAATGTTAAGCTAACCCTCCTAATATCCCTGTGACACTAGTGGTGCACAATATGGACCCCGTTTCACGGGGAATCATTACCCATGATGCGTGCTTGATTCCCGCAAGAACACCCCAAACGTTGACCGACATGACTTGGTCAAACCTCTCGAGGTCAAGGTCAACTATGGTCATTGAAGTTTGTCATGGTATTCCCGCGTTGTTATACATTATGTCGTTTTTTCTGTATTGGGAAACTGTAGAATCGACTACATTGTCAATGTCGGGCTCGTTTGTGACATTGCATTTGATGAATGAGGCATTTGGGCCGAGTTTATCTTCGAGTTTTCCGTGTTTATTAAGACATATTGTTATAATTAACTTCGGATCAATGCCATAAGTTTGAAATATTTGAACTAAATTACCTTTTTTTATTTTATTATACTTTTTGTTTTGTTTTATTTATGTTTATCATTATTATTACTATTAATGCCATATCATGGTTCATATATACTAACTTCTAATTCATTTGCCTACCAAAGTCCACCCAAAAAAGAGTATAAAGATCCCATTCTACTTTTTTTTTTTTTTTTTTGAACAACAAAACTTATAACGGCATGAGCTTCGGCATTGCCATCACCCAAACCGCCACAAGCACCACTTTCATTAAAGCTAGCGAGAAGCTAGAAAAAACATACAGAAATTAAAAACATGAAATAGGAGAATTACACCACAAAACCCACTTATTATCGAGCTTACAATTTGACCTATTTTTAAACCAAAAATACGATAGCGCCTGCACTTGACTGATCACAAGATTCTCCTTTCCGGAATCGCTGTTTAAAGCTCTAAAAACCTTACCATTTCGCGTCTTCCAAATCACCCACATATAAGTATAAATAACCCCCATAAAAGCCTTTAAAATTGAACCATTCAGATTAGCAATTCTGCCCCAATCAAACAGATCATGAAGGCAGGAAATACCCGAAGACTCCAGACCCCACCATCTCCCAATTTCCTTGATGATATGAGTCGCCAGTGTACACGAAATAAAGAGATGTTCCTCTGTTTCTTCATCTCGACCACATAATGGGCAGTCAGTCGAGAGCAATGTAATACCTCTCTTACCAAGATTAACCTTGGTAGGGAGTCTACAATGACCAACTCGCCAAGCATTCAATTCAATTTTCAACGGAATCCAATTCAGCCATATCGTTTTAAGACCAGGGGATGATGGCAAAAAAAAGGAGTCAAATGCGTTTTTTAGAGATGAAACAGTGAACCCACCCTTAGGATCCAATGCCCAAATTACTTTTGGTTCAGAAGCATTGGGCAGAATGTGATTCTGAAACCAATTGTTGATCGGAATGTTGACCTTTTCAAAGTCCTTCTATTTCAAACAAAGCAGCCATCTTTTGTCACCACCACCTACCACCAAAACTCTGACAGTCTGACTCTTTTTTCAATGAATGTGTGTGTATATAAAAAACATATACTCATTATAGTTGATAACTTTCCTAAAACTCTTGCTTACATCGTTAAAGAATCCAAGTAACTAAATTTTTATTCCTTCAATTAATTCCTCTATATATATCCAATTCCCTTATAAATATGGAATGGAATTACAAGATGAATAATGCTACGGCTGACGTGACTCCATTCTTGTTATTTGAGTCATGTGCTGATCAGGACCGGCCCAGTTAATTTTTTGGCCCTGGGCAAAATCTTAAAAATAGGCCCTCCCTGAGTAACTTTTTTTCCAGATAACTAAAAAATTTCTACCAAATTAAAAATGCCGTCACAATCCTTAAGTTAAATGTCCGGATTGGACCATGTAGTCCGTCTATTTTCAATATTATGTTGGACTTATCTTGATTCAGATGAGTTTGCACGTATATATACACGGGTTGATTTTTTAAAAATGGCCCCTTAAATTTTGTGGGCCCTGGGCGACCCCCTTGTCGCCCATGCCCAGGGACGGCCCTGGTGCTGATTCTGGTGATGCCATTAAAGATGTCTATCATCATCATCGTCAAGAAGAACAAGAACAAGAACGGGGATGATGATGATGATGATGATGATGATGCGGAATCTTATAGTTATGATCATTCATTATATGTTAATGTTGTTGGGTCGCTGAAAAGCATCCCCCACTGAGGAGATTTAATGAAGACAAAAAGGCAAATAGTTAGAAGACAATCTGAGGATTAGTTCATCAGATTGTGGGTAACTGTATCTGATCAGTTCGGATTTCAGTTACCCAGTTACACTATTTGATCACTACCTGAAACAATGATCAGCTCCCCGTGCAGAATCAGATACTGATTAACAGATCAGATAGTTGTAATAGGTGCAGCGCACATTGGACAATAACGCTGAACCATCAAGCAAATACCTCTCTAAGCAAAACTCTTAGTGAAGGTCACTGAAGCTGAAGGTCAACTGAAGAAGCATGAGTATCCGAAGACTCATGGCTACCTGAAGCGTACAAAGGCCTAAAGTTTCAGTGTCACAGAATGACACAAGTAAAGCACAAGTCACTGGATCGCTGATAAAGGGAATGTCCTGCAAATCTTCTGGAAGATATCGCCGATCACATGATGACAGATAGTACTGTCAAAATTCCATTAGTAGTGCTCGTCCCATGAAATATCCTCTGCACCAACGGAATTCTCACACGTGGAATCGATCGATCATTCCTTTGGCTCTACGTTTCCCAATGCTATAAATTGAGGACTTGAGCGATCGATTTCGGTGTGCACCCAACAAGTTTACACCCTGCTAAAATCACTCCAGACTTTATTTCTTTGAGCAGAGTGTAAACCACCAGTTAACCTTCTGTTACTTGATTTGAGAATTGAATATCTGTAACTAAGGTGTATGGTCTTGTGTTTGATCATTTGTTGATCAGAAACTTGTCTTAGATGATATTTGTTATTGTCTATCACATGCAAGCAGTTTAGTTAGGATTTGTTCTTAGCTATTCCGCAAACTGCTTGCATCTTTATTGTATCATTATTGATTAATAAAGAAAAGTTTAAAAAGTGTTGAGTGTTACCATTTATCCATTTATTTGATTAGTGAAAGCGTATAGGTGTTATAATTCACTAATTACGGGACTAACAATTGGTATCAGAGCAGTACAATTAATTCATAATTGTTGATCTGCTTATCTACTGATCAAATGGGTGAAAATTTATCACAAATGAATCATGGTTCGAAGACAAATACCCCTGTTCTTACTGATGATGATTTTGGTATGTGGAAAATCCGTTTTATGGGATTTGTCGAACACCAAAATGACATGGGACCAGATATTCTTATCAATGGTCCATATCTCTACTATATTATAAAGAGTTTACCCCTTCCATAATTAGCAAGGCTGAAAATTCAGCCAACACACTTGCTAATTATGAAAACTATTACTTTGATAAAAAAATAAGTGGAGGCAGGTTTCCAACGCACGACCTCCATTTAATATGCATGTAACCAAACCAGCTGCTCTACTGGCTTTAACACGTCTATTTTCCAAAACATATGAGTATTAAACAAAAACGCTTTGGTGATGTGGATTTGGGCCCAGTGCAACTGAACGAATATGTTAAGTGGTCCATGCGATGTCTAGCTCTAACCACCGTCAATTCGACCATTGAACGAAATGAGACTCCTCGATTCCATCGATTGCTTCATCCCTCTCCCATGCCTCCTAGATTTTGCGACTCCTCGGTTATTTCAACCTGCATCCTTCTACAAACGTCTCCTCAATTCCTTAAATTTAAATAAATCTTCACCCTATAAATATGATCTAAAACACTGATCTCCTAATTCGAAATCTCATGCAACGATAACGATTTTGAGGTATGTTTAATTGTTTTATATTTGATTACTTATTGGACTCCAAAAGCGTTTGTAATTTTAGTATCGTTATCGGAGAGGGTTACTGTTTCTTATTGTTGTCGACGAGGGTTTTCAATCTACCTACACCTATATTTTTCTGACGACGAGGGTTTTCAATCTACCTACACCTATATTTTTCTACTGATTTGCTTTGGTTCAATTTTAGAGATGGTTTTCAAAATCTGATACTTTGCCTTTTGTTTAGTCGTTTTCATTTGAATTAGTAATAACTTTGAAATTGTTCATTATCTTAACAGGTAATTGGCTATTTGGCTTCCTACCATCATGTTTTGGTTTTTAGCAGCTGTTATTGATAGTATGTATACACATGAAAAATTGTATATTTAATTGTTGGATCTAATTTCAAATATTCAAGGTCATCGATATGTATTTTTTAAATTCTTCTATATTTGAGTATGCAATTCGGTTGCATGCTTCAACTATTTTATATTTTAAAATGATTTTTTAAACAATCAGGGCTTACATTAGGAGGATTCATTATCTCAAGAGACAATTTGTTGATGAGCAACAGATTGATGAATTACGACTTTTTCCAAAATTCATTATTGACTGGCATTTGACTTTTTTTTCTACACAGAAGTTGAAGCATTGGAGTTTTTCAAGTTTAGATAACATTATTATTCATCCTTTTCAATCTTTTAAATACTCAGAATTAACAAATTTTGTTTCGGTGAATACAATGTAGTTAGCAGAAAGTGATATTGATCCCAAGAAACGAGTTGCTCATCAGATGTGAGAAGAAAATAATATGCAAATGATTGGAAGCAACTATTGTTCTGATAAATCAATTATCAGATCTTTCTCAGTGTCCATTATTTATCTCCTTATGCCCCAATTTTAGATGATAATTAATATATATCATGTGAGGTTTAATGTCCATGAACGTGTTTGTATAGTTAAGTTTAAACTTAAAATTATGTTGTTCTAAGGGATGTTTGATGCTATATGATGTGTTTGTTGTATAGTTTTGGGACAAATGCTGATAAAACTTGTACAACACTATCAATTGAAGTAAACATAAAAAAGTTTGTTAGTTAAGCTTAATCTTCGAGGAGGTCAATTTGGTTTGCTGGTCCAACTTCTTTGGTTGTGGATTATCGAGTCCCTTTTCTTGCTGACCAGATGTGGTATAAAACCATCCATTCCTGTATGCTGCTACTGTAGTTTTCACGGTAGCTTCCCAATTACATGCCATTTCTATGTTGGTATGTATCACTACATTTACTTGTCATTAAAAATAAAAACAAAATGCGGTTCTAACTTTGAGTCAATATCAAATTAAACAGATATTGTTTGTTTTTTCATTAGATATTTCTATTGTGCCTCCTGTAATTACAATCGAAATGTTGAGAATTACCCATGAAGCTTCCATATGTGAATTGAGTTTCTCATCGAAACTTAAGTTGCATAAGTGTGATTTATGTTGCTTCATTTTATTATTTGGTTAAAAATCGCTGACCCAGTTGATTCGTTTCACTGAGATATCTATACTTGAAAACTATATACTTAAGATTCTAAATTGATAGTTCCAATCTTCATTTGTCCTGAGTTTTTTTAGGGAGATAGATGAAGATAAGAGAACCTTGAATCGACATGTTTACAAACAGGCCGAAATTGATACTTTTACATTATCACCTTCATTTTGAACTCTTTTCTTAAAAATTCTGAGAGTTTAATACAACTTAATAATGCATAAGCCAGACACCAATTTGAGGCTATGATACAACATTTTACAATCAGTTACACATATGCATTCAAAATTTAATCTTGATTCATGTCTCTATATAGATTTTCGCACTCATGTGCCTTCGTTTACAAGAATTTGTAAACTTGCAGAGTGGCATATCGAAAAAATAGGAAAGAATTCACTGCATCCCTCGGCACAAGTCATTCTCTGGGCTTGGGAGAAACGACAAAGATTTGTGCAATTTATGCCTAAAACTTAATCTCGAAGATCTCTTGATGGAATCTGGAATTAACACGCGGTGGTGGTGAAAGTGAGAAACGACAATGTTTATTATGTTCCAGTTTGCGTAAAAGATCATGTAACCGAACAACATTTATTCACCACAAAAAATAGTTTCAGGGTACCCGCCGCCGCATTGCGCGGGTACCTGCTAGTATTCCAAAAATGTTCGTTCCAAGTACAACTATTTCAAAGAAAAAGAAAAAAGAAGGAGAGGGCAAAGATGAAGAAGAAGATCTGTCTGATATTGAAGAACCCAAGCCAAAAGTGAAGGGTTTCATTGACACTGATTGACCACTTGGGTCAACCTCCTAGTCACTTGGTTCGAACCACACTGACCAAGAACATGAACTTGTTCTTGACCGGTTAAAACCAACTAGTTGATTTAATCCCTAAAAGCGGAAGTGGGATTAAACCTAATCCTTAAACCCTAAAGGATTGGGATCTTGGAAATCTAGATTAGATTAGCAAAAAGAAACCTTGTACGAAAAACTCGAACACACACAATGCTTGTGTGGTTCGTTCGACCATCACCAAGAACCCTAGGGTTCTTGGTGGTCCAATTCGGCCAAGAGGGAGAAGAGGGGAAAAGGGTTTCCCAAAACATACCTTAGATAATGCTTAAGATAGATCCGCTGATGATGAACACAACGAGCGATCTTCTAGTTGATCCTTGTAATGATCTTGGATCTTCAAAGGCTTGAAGAACACGAAAAACACGAAGAACAAAGAACACAAGACTTTGTGTACTCCCTCTATTCGGCCGAAACTTGGAGGGAAAGGGGGATAGGGTTTCGGCTCTAGTGATCAAGGAATAAGGGAACCCCAAGCCTTCTATTTATAATAGAAGGACTTTCACTTAGGGCCCTTCTAGTTTAATTAAGATCAATCTTTTAATTAAACTTATCTTTTACACAATAAACCCTTGTAGTTTAACTATTATTATTGTTGCACTTAATTATTAAATGTCTAGTATTTATACACTCATAATTCGGTACCCATATACACGAATTATATACTTGTATTTACACTTTTAATAATTAATTATATAATAACCTTTATATAACTTATACAATAATATTATCCAATTACCATATGATTTAATTACTTTAAATCATATTATGGATAATATATAATTAACACATTGTATATTTACTCAACTAGTAAATGTACAAATACTTGTATTAATTAGTTAGATAAACTAATCTAGTAATAAGTCAAACTTGACTTAATACTTAACTTGATTCATAAATGACTATTATGAATCAATTCTCTTCCAAGTATCATTACATATCTTACTCGTATTACATGCGCTCACCAGTGTGACCCTTAAGTGTTTCGTAGGCATGAATGTATCATCATAGGTTGACTAAATGTGCACATAAATCCTCCAGACTCCCACTTGTGCAAGTTTGTAACCTGTGTCTTAATGATACGAGCTACAGTGGCCTTCTAGATGGGCATGTAGGTAACCAACCCCATAAAAACAGCTTATGTAACCCAGGTATAGTTTTGATAAAACTCTTTAATAGCGTCTCCTAGTAAAGAACACTATGTCTCTACTTCTTGGGAAACTATGTTAGGTTCATCCCTTGCAGCACGATATTTGTGATAACGAATACGAGCATGGTAGAAGTTATCAACTCCTGTATTCGAAATCATTTAATGACTTCTTGATTCAAACTGTTGTGATAAACGACAAAGAACAAATCAGTCCGTTTGGGCATGGCCATGCACTTTCCAGTTATCTCATCATGTCAAAGGACCCATAAATATCTCTCCTAAAAAGGAGGTGCAATTACCATCTTGTTATATTTCGATTCAAAATACAAATTCCTTTGTACCCAGTAAGGCCTCGTATGATAACCATATTTCAGAATTATCTAAGACGAACCAAAGCACATTAGTCATTGTGTCTCAAACCAAATACCTCAGGCTTAAGGACAATCCTAGTGAATAATACTTTTGAACTTTTCAACCACGAAGTATTATCACGGTGGTCAATCCAATATTCGTCGAGCTCCAACAGAATATCACCGATATTTGGTTTACACAAAAACTTGTGTAGCTATCTTCGAAGAACTTCGAATCTACCACCAAATACCGCGATGACGTTATCGTCCCTTCAAGGTTCCCACCAAGACGAGTAGTCACGGATTTATATCTTTTTAAATAAATAGACTTTTATTCATGGATGTTTGTAAAACATACAAAGTCTGAATGACAATGATACTAACTCATGTATTATTCCTCACTAGACATAGATACTGAATTATTACTGGATCATTACTTATTCTTTGCGTTTGTGTTGATTGCTCAATGACTCTTAATTGTAACTTTTATCACTAATTACAATTAGTCATTTCTATTAAACTAAAGACATAAGACGAGTATTTAAGAATACTATTACTTTTGTCTTTGCTAGATATTGTTCATGCAACATTTAGAACATATTCTAGTCTTGCTCTTTTTTTTATATGATGCGGTAAACATAGGAGGATTGGGAAATAACTCCTTAGTTTCTTGAATCTATAAAACTTGACTTGTAACTAAATCTCTTTTAGCTACTTGATTTGTAGAAATTGTTACTAGTTAAAGAAATTTCCTTAAATGATTGACTTGTTCACTGGAGTGTGAACATCCTATTAGATATGCAATAATTAGTCACAAGACTTGTGACCACACTATTAGGTTTGCAATAATCTAATTAATGATCATTTATTTCTCTTAACTCTTTGGCTAACGACTGTGTAAAACCTTGTTGTTAATGTCCTAACTAACTTTACTATATTCATTAGTACCTCTAGTGAATATGTTAGTCATAGCTCCCACTAAATTTTATGAAAATAAGCATTACTTAAACTACTACTTTTGACCTAGTCAAAACTTATAGTTTAACCCTTTTAAGAATTAATCAATTATCAAAGTCATTCTTTGGATTTGCGAATATCCAACATTCCTGATAAGGGGATCATGACTCTCATTGATTACTGTATCTAACAAGTATGAAACACTTGAAACGATACTTCCAATTCTTAAGTGTATTAGTATCTTTTAAGAATCTTATTTAATGCCAAAGTCATTTCTGGGACTTCTTAAATATCCATTATTCCTATTAGGGAATTATGACTTGATTAAATATTGTATTTATTACAAGTATAAAAGACTTGTAACAATATCTTTTAATTCTTAAACCCTTTAATATAGTTTGTCTCTTTTAAGAGTTCATTTAATGTCTAAGTCATTTCACTTGGATTTTACGAATATCCAATTATTCCTATCAAGGAATTATGACTTCATTAAATTCCTTTATTACAAGTATAAAAGACTTGTAACAATACTCTTTAAAGTCTATCTTGATTATATCCAATATAATCATACTATATCAATACTAATATTTAAAACGTACTATCATAAGTAATTTAATGCTTAAGATGTTTTAAATAAGTCCAATGTACTTTGAACTTTATGCTTTCCATAAAAATCTCTTAAATACTTTAGAAGAAACTTCTAATTTCTAGTATCTAAGTATTTGAGCTATCTAAGACATTATTTATCACACAACAATCAAACAAGTATAAAACATTAAATATAAAGTAAATCAAAAACTTGACTTACAATCTAGTCATAAAACTTGACTAGTGTAATTATCACACACGCACACACATAATATAATTCAACCATGGATTCTTTATTAAAAACAAATAAAACCTTGTTTTAACATAAAATAAAAATTATCCAACAAAATGAAAAATTGTTTTACTGAATCCATAAAATACTGAATTATAAAAACTTGGTGCTCGTGGAATCACCATCTCATGTGTAACACCCGTAAAAAAAATTAATTTTTTTATTTTTAAACATTTCATTTGGTCCCATTTTAAGTACCTTAAATGTATATACTATTTTTATACATATAAAACTCTTTCAAAACAATCCAACTATGAAAACTACTACTGAAAACCAACTTTTAATTATGACATTTACAACATGACAAAATGATTAAACTTATGCAATTTATCCAAATTGCATTTAAAATATGGGTGTGCAAGTTAATAATCATAACAACTCCAAGAGAGGTGATTTTTATACCTAAATCACCATAATCTCCGTTAGCTATCCCATTCCTTCCCGAAACCGTCCAATTTAACTTGTTCCACCTATACACATGAAAACATGAAGGGGTAAGCATAATTGCTTAGTGAGTAACGAATATATATACTTCCTCCGATTCAAAATAAGTGATACACTTTCCTTTTTGGGTTGATTCAAAATAAGTGATACACTTTGAAAAGTTTCCTTATTTGGCAAAAAAATGGGACCCACACCCACTAACTATCTACTTTAACAAAGTAAAATGACCCCTTTACCCTTACTTTTTACTTTTAAACTTCATTAACCTTACTTTATTCAAAAGGTGTGGGACCCATTCTCCACTAACCATCCAATTAATCTAATTTAACCATCATTATAATCTTTTGCCTCAAAAACCGTGAAACCCCAAGTGTATAACTTATTTTGAATCGGAGGAAGTATAAACCTGGATGACTTTGCTAATATTAGCTTGAACACATGAACCTCTATACATGTCATATTCTTTACATATCTTTGAAACTTGACTTATTGTCACCTATTTACTTGCTACCTGAACTCATATTGGTAAATATTTGATATATACCAAATACTAATAAACTGACACTTGCTCTAGTATAAATAATTACTTGGCATGTCTCATATACTACTAACATACCACATGATCTTGTGTAAGTGATAACATAACATATCACAAAACACAACTAACTTGGCTCATGATCTTGTATAGGCGATAACATAACATATCACCAAACACAACTAGCTTGCCACATGATCTAGCATAAGTGATTTTGGGCATTTCACATATGCTATCTAACATGCCCACGTGATCTAGTAAATTGTGATTCTTGACATATCACACATACTAACTAACTTGCCAATATTCTACTAATTAGTTTGTCAACTTGCCAAACTTGCTAACTTGTTACACTTTTACACATGACAACTAAAAACATGAAAATGTGTTGATTACTTGAAACTATATAAACTTGCAATATAATATCTAATAGATAAATGCACACCCTCATACTAAAGGTATAAGGCGTATTCCCGGGTGTCATTTAACCAATTATGTTCACATATCAACTTGTCTATATAATCTAAGGTTAATACTAACAATTAATATAAATCATGACAAAGTTATATAAACTAAAAACTATAATCTATTCAAGTAAATGCACACCCTCATACTAAAGATATAAGACGTATTACCGGGTGCCATTTACTTATCCCATGCCCGACCCATTACTCACCTTGATGTCTCCTTTGATCCGTTTGGCCCGTTTGACCCGTTTGACCCGCTACTTGAGAAGTTAGAGAACCTTGCACACCTAATTATACAATCATGTACATATACACATTAATATACAACTTTTGATAATAATATGATTAATTTCTATAACCATATCATCAAACATGTCTTAAATCAAAATAGCATTTTTATGTAATCTGGACAGCCTGTAACATTTTAAACAGCTGACTAAGTTATAATATGATTCTGCCCCTGAAACCAATTTCATTGGAAAGTAGACTCGAATACCTTTCCAATGGTTCTGACCTCATCAAAATCCGAGTTACGGTTGATTTTATATGATTTTTACAAAACAGCCCATTTTCTGCTCAACATGCTGTCCAAATTCGGACTTTTGTGAAAACCATATACTTTTAACTCAATTTGACTTCTAATTCTTTTAGCAACTAATCCCAACTTTTATAATACATTTGGGAACAATTTGAACAAGGATCAACCTCAATTACTATCATAATCTTCTCATTAAAGATCAATTCTTTTCAATTAACATAACACATATCTCAAACATAAAGTTGATACTCATATAACTATAATAGCATAACCTTATACTTACACATAATTTGACTAATAATTAATCAAAAGTTCAAAACCATCCATACATAATAACTAGTTAAAACAATGGTTTTCTTACACAACTTATACTTGAAATCTCATTCAAGCAATTTCACAAACACTTGGTGAGCACAATTATTTACCTTACTAAAACTTCCTCCTTTTGAACACTAATTTACTAATCATCACTAATCATATATTAAATCACATGAACCAGCTTATCTTATCTTGAACCATCTAAAATTACTTCATTTAGAAGTTTAATTAGGTGTCTAGAAACAACATATAATCATATAAGTCAACTACTAATTCTATAAACCCTAATAACATAACTCAACTAAAAGAAAAAAATCATACCTTGTGATTGATTTGTAACTGATCTTTGTGTGTTAATCTTGTACTAACATCTGTTAATTTCAACTTATGATCTTTTCTTCTTCCCTTGAACTCGATACGTCAAACACACACACACGTAATGTGAAAACACGTTTGGAAAATGAACTTCCCGGAAGAATGTTATTCCATGTCTTATATTGAATCATTTACATAAGTCACCCTTTAAATTTCATGACTTCACATATTTAACCCTAAACTTAATTCAACTTTCTTTTATCTTTAAATGACCAATAATATAAATAAATATTATATATGAATAATAAATCATATTAAATTCTTGTAAAATTTGGGGTGTTACAATTCTCACCTACTTATTTAGGATTGTGTCCTCACAATCCATCATAAACTGATTCATAATTTAAATTTGCCTCTAGTTCTAAAATTTACTGATTATATAGAAGGTAAAATCCGATTCACTGATTGGATATCTTCTTCAATATTTTATTATCTGAATTTACTATTCATATGTCACTTGTCTACCGTATGAGTATTGATTAGATCCATTTGCATCCATACTTTTGAATATCATAATTATGTGCCCCTTTTAACAATTCAAGTCATTCTTAACTTGACCTATTTCTTTTAAAATGAGGATCGTATATACGATCATATCGTACTATACATTGCATACTTTCCTTATTTATAATATTTCTATTATCTTACACTTCATTTATCTTTCATGTTACATATCTTGTAATCTCTTTGGAAACTTCTCAGAGCATTTTTCTATAATAAATACTCAATTAAATATATAATAATAATTTTCTGGTCATCACTAACACAATTTAAGTATGTTTATTATTAACATATTACATACTACCATATCTGATATGCATGTCACTTTATAACACACTATCCCTACTTAACCTATGTAACTTATCCTACCTTGATTTTGTATTTTATTGACTTCTGATATCACTGGATCAGTTTGTACTAATAAAGTCATTGACTTCTAGCTATAGTCCTGGGTTCTATATTATTTGAAAACCGCTAGACACTGTCACTTGAAACATTTATGACTGCTACTACTTTACTAATATATTTTCAACATCCAATCAAGAAATCCGATTCATATATAGGGTTACATAGTATTAACTGAAATTTGTAAACATAAACTACTATCTATTTTTTTTTCTTATCGAACACCATATATGCAGGTATAAAATGTATAAAAGGTAATGTTCTTATGTATCCAATAAACAACCAATATATTACAGACCTTTAGGCCATATTAGTTCTACTATTTTTATGTCACTATTCATTTATTTGCTCCTGTTGACTCCACTGAATCTATTTACATGCTTTTTATCATTTTACATATTTTATCTGATTATCAGGACCCATTATAATGGTATAGCAATTACTGTTACATCATATTGTGAATCTAATTTTTTTTTTAACTTACTACCTCTTTTCCACTGAATTACTATTTGAAGAGAAACTTCTTTCTTTCCCTGATTGACTGTATCTACTTTATTGTTTCTCTCATGAACAATGATTTCACTTGCACTGTTGTTAACTATCTTGTCAATTTATCTATTAAATTATTAACTTCCACCCACATTTATTATAATTTGTACTTTTCAAATGTCTACTATGATTCGAACTCATAGTTTCTGATTTTTATGTCTTCATATTTCACCATCTAGGTATCTTGTCACTACACATATACTCTATACAAGTATACATACCATCTAATTTATCTGCTTCGTATAAGCTCACTTTCCTTGTACAACATATTGTTCCATATAAAATATAGATGTGATCTAAAATTTATTATATCTTTTCACTTGTTCAAGTTTTAATCTTGTTTCCGAACCATATATTCATATACTACTTTACATTGTTAAAGAGTTTCTTGCTTACTAAATTAATTCCTTAACAACATGTATTTATGGTCCTTCCTTTACTATATAAACATAACAAAACTAACATATTCATTTATATCATGTCTTTAATTTTACCTCTGCAGTTACTAATTTATGGCTAGTTTGTTAACATATAACATTACTTGATCAATTTCTATTATTGACACTATATAATGCTATAAATTTAACTTGTCTGACATTAACTAACTTTTAGCCTTGTCATGTTGACTTGGCCTAACAACTAAATCAAGTTTACTTTCTATCATACTGATTTACTGGAATTAACATATACATATATTAGTTAATAACTATTCTGATACTAATTTGTACATACTTGTCAATTAGATGCGCATACTCATCACTATTTGCACATAATTGATCATTACTTGCACCCGTTGATTTCTACTTGCAAACGCTGATTACTAATTGTACATAATTGTTTATCATTTTAGATAACTATTAAAAATGATACTACGGTACCACTTATGTTAAATAACTATTATTATGTGATATCTAAATCACACAACCACGATATCATCTGTTATAAGTGATTTGTTGGAATTTTTCGAACTAAATAAGTATTAATAAGTGACAACTTAGATAACTTATCCACATAATTTATCAAATAAATATATTTGACTAATTTTTATTTTATTTTATTGATAACTACTATATAATAATATAGTTTTAACCTGTCTTATATCCCAATAGTTATTTTCGGGCTTGCCATAATAATTGACCCAACTACAAAGTCAATCTTCTTTCTCTATATAGTCAACTGATTTACTGAAAGAGACATGAACTTCTGTACTAGATACATATACTAATCTTGCATGCATATATTGTCCACTAGTGACACATATTGTACACCACTAACACATATTGTACTCTACTGAAACATACTAACAACTACTTGCACATATTTTCAACTGTTAATACATACTGATAACTACTTGCACATACTATTAACTGTTAATACATACTTATAACTACTTGCACATAGTGTTACAAGTGATTTCTTGAAATCACGTATACTAAATAACTACTAGTATATGACTTCATAAGTCACCTAACCACATAAATTAGAGATTGTTTGTAAGTTACTCCTTTCAATGTTACATGACTTCAATAAACACATACCGTATCATGTAATTATGATGGTGTTGGCCAGACGTCATAATAATTACATAATTACCATATGTCTTTATTGTTCTCATCAACATCTCCATTCATAAGTCTTAACAACTCTTTACTACTATTAACACATATCAATACTATATATGACTACAACTAACACGTATCAATCTATATCATGCACTTCTACAACAATTTCGGTTTAAGTTTAAACACCCGTAAAAAAAATTAATTTTTTTATTTTTAAACATTTCATTTGGTCCCATTTTAAGTACCTTAAATGTATATACTATTTTTATACATATAAAACTCTTTCAAAACAATCCAACTGTGAAAACTACTACTGAAAACCAACTTTTAATTATGACATTTACAACATGACAAAATGATTAAACTTATGCAATTTATCCAAATTGCATTTAAAATATGGGTGTGCAAGTTAATAATCATAACAACTCCAAGAGAGGTGATTTTTATACCTAAATCACCATAATCTCCGTTAGCTATCCCATTCCTTCCCGAACCGTCCAATTTAACTTGTTCCACCTATAAACATGAAAACATGAAGGGGTAAGCATAATTGCTTAGTGAGTAACGAATATATATATAAACCTGGATAACTTTGCTAATATTAGCTTGAACACATGAACCTCTATACATGTCATATTCTTTATATATCTTTGAAACTTGACTTATTGTCACCTATTTACTTGCTACTTGAACTCATATTGGTAAATATTTGATATATACCAAATACTAATAAACTGACACTTACTCTAGTATAAATAGTTACTTGGCATATCTCATATACTACTAACATACCACATGATCTTGTGTAAGTGATAACATAACATATCACAAAACACAACTAACTTGGCTCATGATCTTGTATAGGCGATAACATAACATATCACCAAACACAACTAGCTTGCCACATGATCTAGCATAAGTGATTTTGGGCATTTCACATATGCTATCTAACTTGCCCACGTGATCTAGTAAATTGTGATTCTTGACATATCACACATACTAACTAACTTGCCAATATTCTACTAATTAGTTTGTCAACTTGCCAAACTTGCTAACTTGTTACACTTTTACACATGACAACTAAAAACATGAAAATGTGTTGATTACTTGAAACTATATAAACTTGCAATATAATATCTAATAGATAAATGCACACCCTCATACTAAAGGTATAAGGCGTATTCCCGGGTGTCATTTAACCAATTATGTTCACATATCAACTTGTCTATATAATTTAAGGTTAATACTAACAATTAGTATAAATCATGACAAAGTTATATAAACTAAAAACTATAATCTATTCAAGTAAATGCACACCCTCATACTAAAGATATAAGACGTATTACCGGGTGCCATTTACTTATCCCATGCCCGACCCATTACTCACCTTGATGTCTCCTTTGATCCGTTTGGCCCGTTTGACCCGTTTGACCCGCTACTTGAGAAGTTAGAGAACCTTGCATACCTAATTATACAATCATGTACATATACACATTAATATACAACTTTTGATAATAATATGATTAATTTCTATAACCATATCATCAAACATGTCTTAAATCAAAATAGCATTTTTATGTAATCTGGACAGCCTGTAACATTTTAAACAGCTGACTAAGTTATAATATGATTCTGCCCCTGAAACCAATTTCATTGGAAAGTAGACTCGAATACCTTTCCAATGGTTCTGACCTCATCAAAATCCGAGTTACGGTTGATTTTATATGATTTTTACAAAACAGCTCATTTTCTGCTCAACATGCTGTCCAAATTCGGACTTTTGTGAAAACCATATACTTTTAACTCAATTTGACTTCTAATTCTTTTAGCAACTAATCCCAACTTTTATAATACATTTGGGAACAATTTGAATAAGGATCAACCTCAATTACTATCATAATCTTCTCATTAAAGATCAATTCTTTTCAATTAACATAACACATATCTCAAACATAAAGTTGATACTCATATAACTATAATAGCATAACCTTATACTTACACATAATTTGACTAATAATTAATCAAAAGTTCAAAACCATCCATACATAATAACTAGTTAAAACAATGGTTTTCTTACACAACTTATACTTGAAATCTCATTCAAGCAATTTCACAAACACTTGGTGAGCACAATTATTTACCTTACTAAAACTTCCTCCTTTTGAACACTAATTTACTAATCATCATATAATCTCAACTTGTACAATTTCTAGTTACAATGAGATTATAACTTTGTACTTCCTAGTCTCAATTATATAATTAACTTATACAATAACTAGTTATATTATTAACCTTAAGGATCAAAATAACATTATCTTTTAATGTTCCATTTAATCTTGTATCTAATATATGTACATATAATTACTTTTAAAATAAACTTGTAACATTCTAATAAGAATATTACATCTAATTTATACGTATGTATTTTAACTTAATCTAATTAAAATACGTATAAACTATTTTATCTTTTAAAATTTATTTTACCTTTTTAAATATTTAAAAATCCGAAATTATATATATATATATATATATATATATATATATATATATATATATATATATATATATATATATATATATATATATATATATATATAAATAAACAAATACATCTTGTTAATTTCTTGAACTAAAAATTAACACTTCTTTTAATTCTCATTAATTAGTCTAACCCTAATCTTGTTCTTGATCAATCAAAAACATTATTTATCAAAAATCAATACTAATTAATCCTATTTAAACAATAAACTTTGTTTAAATTCTAAGATAGATTATAACCCTAATAAATTTATTTAAACTTTTTAATTTAAACCTTACGGACAATAAACTTTGTCTCGATTTCTAGGTTTAAAGAACTAGTCTTAATAAATCTATTAAAATAATAATTAAACCTATTATACATGAACTTGTTTAATTATCTAGGTTTTAGATTATTAACCTAATTAATTCTTTTAAACAATTAAACTCAACTAGTTTAATGTTCTAGGGTTCTAGATTACATCTAGGGTTTTTCAAAAATATCCTTAAAGCCTAGGAAAATTTTCCACCAATTAAACTAGGCTAGTTTAACAAACTTGGTTTCCAAGTAACCTCCTTGATCACGAAATCTTGAGGAAAAAGGAAAGAATCTTTTTTGATCAATTAAACCAAAACTTGGTTTAACATACTTGATCCTAGATTTTGAAGATCATGTAATTAAGGAAAGAATTCTCTTGATCAAAATTTTTGACAATGTTGATCCTAGGGTTCTATGATTTTCGAAATACACTAGGGTTAGGGAAAAGAAGCCTTTTGATCAATTAAACAAATCTTTGTTTAACATACTTGATCCTAGGGTTCTTTGCCTTACACGAAATTTCTAGGGTTTTCTAGAATCCTTTTGACCAATTAAACTTAACTAGTTTAACATACTTGGTCCTAGGGTTCATACCCTTTTCGTGAATTAAGAAGAAGAAGAAAAAGAATGGAACAAAAACAAACTTTAATAAAAAATAAACAAACAAACTTTCGTACCCTAGGGTTCTTGGTGGCCATCGAATACACACAAGGTGTATGTGTGTGTTCGAGTTTTTCGTACAAGGGTTCTTCCTTGTTAATCTTGTCTACATTTCAAACATCCCAATCCTTTAGCGT
This sequence comes from Calendula officinalis, assembly GCA_963853835.1. Lineage (NCBI taxonomy): Eukaryota > Viridiplantae > Streptophyta > Magnoliopsida > Asterales > Asteraceae > Calendula > Calendula officinalis. The sequence continues at coordinate 38,544,544 of OY970831.1, forward strand.
TTAAGGATTAAGTTTAATCTCAGTTCCGCTTTTGGGATTAAACTAGCTAGTTGGTTTAAACCAACAAGAGTCATGTTGTTGTCAGTATGGTTCGAACCAAGTATACTAGGAGGTTGACCCAAGTGGTCAATCAGTGTTATGAAACCCTTCAGTGGTATCAGAGCGTTGGTTTAGAAATCTTAACAAGAATAACAAAGTTTGTTTGTTTAATTTTAAAAGTTTTTTTTGTTCCAATTTTTTTTTTCTTCTTCTTAAATTTTGAAAAAGGGTAAGAACCCTAGGACCAAGAATATTAAACTAGTTTAGTTTAGTTGGTCAAAATGTTTCTAACCCTAGAAATTTTGTGATCAAGCAAGAACCCTAGGACCAAGTATGTTAAACTAAGATTTGTTTAATTGGTCAAAAAGATTCTTTCCTTTTTCCCCTCAAAATTTTCGTGATTGGCAAAGAACCCTAGAACCAATTATGTTAAACTTGATTTGTTTAATTGGTCAAAATGATTCTTTCCTAATCCTTTAGATTTTCGAAATCTAGGAGGAAACTTGGACACCAAGTATGTTAAACTAGTTTAGTTTAATTGGTGAAAAAGTTTCTTAGACATAAGAATTTCGAAACCCTAAAGAACCCTAGAATCAAGAATATTAAACTAGTTTAGTTTAATTGGTCAAAAGGATTCTAACCCTAGAAATTTCGTGATCAAGAAAGAACCCTAGGACCAAGTATGTTAAACTAAGATTTGTTTAATTGGTCAAAAGGATTCTTTCCTTTTCCCCTCAAAATTTTCGTGATTGGCAAAGAACCCTAGGACCAAGTATGTTAAACTAGATTTGTTTAACTGGTCAAAAGGATTCTTTCCTAATCCTTTAGATTTTTGAAATCTAGGAGGAAACTTGGACACCAAGTATGTTAAACTAGTTTAGTTTAATTGGTGAAAAAGTTTCTTAGACATAAGAATTTCGAAAACCCTAAAGAACCCTAGGACCAAGAACATTAAACTAGTTTAGTTTAATTGGTTAAAAGGATTAATTAAAATTATAATCTAAAACCAAGGTAATTGAACACGTTCATGTTTAATATGTTTAATTATTGTTTTAGTAGATTTATTAAAACTAGTTCTTTAAACCTAGAAATCTAGACAAAGTTTTTGTCTATGACGTTTAAATTAAAAAGTTTAAATAGATTTATTAAAATTATAATCTATCCTAGAATTTAAACAAAGATTATTGTTTAGATAGGATTGATTAGGATTGATATTTTAATGAATAATGTTTTTGATCATAAAACTCAAAACCCTAGTTTTGATTGATCAAGAACAAGATTAGGGTTTGATTTAATTAATAAAAGGGAATTAACAAGGATTAAAATAAGTGTTAATTTTAATGTTTAAAATTAACAAGATGTATTTACATTAATATATAATTTTCGAATTTTTAATATTTAAAAGAAAAATGAAATTTTAAAAGGAGAAAATAGTTTATACGTATTTTAATTAGATCAAGTTAAAATACATATGTATAAATTAGGTATAATATTCTTAATTGAATGTTATAAGTTTTTTAAAGAAATAAATTATATGTATTAAATACAAGATTAAATGGAACATTAAAAGGAATTCTATTTTGATCTTAAAGGTTATAATATAACTAGTTATTGTATAAGTTGTTATATAATTTAAACTAGAAAGTGCAAAGTTATAATTTCATTATAACTAGAAATTGCACAAGTTGAGATTATATTATAAACTAGAAATATACAAAGTTATAAATTATTATTATAAGGTGTATAAAGTTATAAGTTATTATAACTAGCAAATTATACAAGTATAATATAAGTGTTTTACAAGTCATGTAAAGTAATAGATTAAAGATCAAAGGTTAAATAACATAAGAACTTTATAACCTATATTTAACTAGTTCAAGTTAAATGTAAGAAATGTTTAAACAAACTAAGAAATATTATATATAGTTTTTATATAATAAGTTTATTAGTTTCACCAAGTATAAACCGGTGATTGTGTTTGCTTAAGTTCCATCATGGTTGTTGGAGCTAGTAGGAGTTACACAAGAAAATCGCAAAGTTTATTAATATGTCCTTAGGACATAAGTTTTGGCGAATCTAATAGGTTAAAATAAGTGTTTTATTTTATTATTAAACAAGTGAAAAACAGAATGTGTTAAACTAGTATTATGATTCAAGTTCATGGATCATAAATGAATTAAAATTCACATTTTAAAGTTTAACATAAGGTTCAAGTTATTCAAGTAAATAAAACGAGTAAGTTTTATTAAAGAAAATGTTTTTCACAAAACCTAGTAAAACATTTTGTACGCCTCGTTTTAGGTATAAAGCGCGCAAACTTTTTGAAACTATAAGTTTTAAAGAAAAAGTTCTTAAGATTTAAAAAGTTGTCTTGTGGAATTCTTGAATACACAAGTCACACATTTTAAATAAAGGATTAAAATTGGAATAAGGTTTAAGTTTAGTTTAAGACTTAAACAAACCCAAGAAAATCTTAGATCTAAGTACTATCCATCTAATGGAACACCTCACTTGTTCAACGATATTCATATTGTAAGGATAAAGAACCTTAGATGTGGATTCAAATCATTGCGAGTGTTAGGGTGCGTAAGGTTCTATGATAATCGGGAGTCCCGTCGCAGAACATCGCATTGTCTTAGATGGTCTGATCTACTTTGGTGATAATCGGGAGTCCCGGTCCAAAAAGTACTTGAGTAGAATAAACATACTAGACTTTATCGCAATTAGAAATGTACAATTGGATTGTGCAAAGTTGTAATAAATTAAAAGTCTAAAGATTCGACTACCCCTAGGAATCGTATCAAGCCTTGGTACGATTGGTAAGGATGTTACCTACCAGAAACAGCATGTCTCGTCGGGAAGTGCCCAAACCTTGCGGCGAGAATGTGATATATGGATCTTAGGCCTAAAATATTAATTATGGGTTTATAATCTATTTTAGAGATGTCTATTGATGATTACTAATTAAACTGGGTTTGATTTGTAGATGGCAGCAACAACCACAACGACAAGTACCAACAATCTCTCACTTTGCTCAATCCTTGAAAAGGACAAATTGACTGGGTCAAACTTTCTCAACTGGGAGCACAATCTTCGCATTGTGCTCAGGCATGAGAGAAAGTGGTATGTCTTGGAGAGAGTTGTGCCGAATGTCCCTGTCGCGAATACTAGAGCTGAAGCAAGGCAAGCTTATGATAAGCATGTCAGTGATGCGCTCGATGTGAGCTGTTTGATGCTCGCAACCATGAGTCCAGATTTACAAGCGGGACTGATGGATGTGCCAGCATTTGAGATGATCCAGCAATTAAGGGATTCATTTCAAGAGCAAGCTCGCACTGAGAGGTTCGACATCAATCGTGCTTTCAACTCGTGCAAGATGGTCAAAGGAACACCGGTGAGTGCCCATGTCATGAAAATGAAAGGGCACATGGAACACCTTGCTAGACTTGGTCAACCCATACCGTTGCAGATGGCAACGGATACTATACTCAATTCATTGTCTGACTACAAGCCTTTTGTGGTCAACTACAATATGCATAATATGGAGAAATCCATTGTTGAGCTACATTCAATGCTCAAGACAGCTGAATTGAGTTTGTGGACTAAGTCTAAGGATGTTCTAATGATCGGTAATGGCAGTGGTGGTGGCCAGAAGAGAAAAGGGCATGGTGGTAAAGGAAAGGGTAAAACCAATCCTAACCAAGGAGTGCCAAATGGTAAAGGTGTCAAACAAAAGGTCAAGAAGGTGAAGCCTAACACAATGAGGACCGAGAATTGGTGCTTCAAGTGCGGGGAGGCTGGGCATTGGAAAAGAAATTGTCCAAAGGGTGCCAGTGGTGGAGGAATCGCAAGTTTCTCAGGTAACAAGACCACACTTCTTATTCACTTTAAGATACTTGTAAAATATATTACGAGTAATCTAACTTTTGCAATCGTTTATTGCAGGAGGCATGGAAAGTGAAGGCGACCAGCATGAGATGGTGATTCCACGAGCACCAAGATTTTATAATTCAGTATTTTATGGATTCAGTAAAACAATTTTATTTTATTATTGAATAATTTTTATTTGTTATTTGAAACAAGGTTTTTGGTTTTATCAATTCGAATCCACGGTTGGACTTTAAGAGTATTATTAAAAGTGTTTCATACTTGTGATAGAGGATTTAATAAAGTCATACTTAGAGATGCAAACGGGTACGGGTAATAGCGGGTACTGCAAAACCCGTACCCGTACCCGACCCGCTATTCTTATACCCGTACCCGGTCAAATAACCGTCGGGTCCGGGTAGAAAAATACCCGTCGGGTACGGGTAACCCGACGGGTACCCGTTCAATAAAAAAATTAAACAAAATAGGTAAAATATTTAAAACTCTTAGTTCGTTCAGGCTTATTCCGTTCAATACGTAATGGACTAACGGGAGACGAGCCAAATTTTAACCATTATTAAATTGGGCTAATGAGAGATTAAGTGTTGGGTTAAGTTTGAGTAGTGACTCGTGGGCTAAACATGTACTAAAAAAATTACACGTTAATATATATATATATATATATATATATATATATATATATATATATATATATATATATATATATATATATATATATATATATATATATATATATATATATATATATATATATATATTCGGGTCGGGTATAAACGGTGCGGGTATTATAAAACCCGTACCCGACCCGTACCCGCTCTCGGGTATGAAATTTAAACCCATCCCCGACCCGTTACCCGTTTAGACGGGTAATACCCGCCCCGTAAGACTCGGGTACCCGCGGTACCCAAACCCGCGGGTTAAATTTGCATCCCTAGTCATACTTCCCTAACAAGGAATATTGGATATTCGCAAAATCCAAAGAATGACTTAGATATTAAATAAACTCTTAAAAAGGTCAAACTATATTAAAGTATTTAAGAACTAAAGGTATTAAACGCAAGTGTTTCATACTTGTAATTAATACAGTGTTTAATCAAGTCATAATTCATAATAGGAATAATAGATATTTAAGAAATCTAAGAAATGACTTTGGCATTAAAATAAGGTTCTTAAAATAGGGAAAATTGCTTATATGTCCTTACAAAAAATGAAAATTGTTCCTATATCCTTTCAAATTTTATAAATTATCTTTATATCTTTATAATCTTTTTAATTATTTTGATATCCTTCCAAACCTTTAAAAAATTTCTTTATGTCCAAAAGCTTATTTTAAGATTTATTAAATCATTATAATATTAATAATTGTTATTATCAAATTTATTTAATTAAAAGTTTACTATTTTACCCTAATTAAATGATAGATTATCCTAATGTGGCCGTATATAATTGCAACTCCATGTACAGTTAAAGATTGATCATAATATATACGAAAAGATGATCTATTTCTAGATTTTGGTATATGAAGTCTGCAAATTGGGCAATCATCCGAACGTTGACTACATTCTTTCGCATAAAGAAGCATGCCAGATGAATTCATGCTTTAAACACAACGACCACAACTTCTTAAGGAATTGCAAAACAAATTGCAATAAAAACCAAATTGAAAACACAATGGAATCCTTACTGAAATATGTACGTCCGATCATGTTGAAAGTCTAAGTACAAAATGGTTGAAACAAAGGCAGGCAATAATATTGACCAAAAACATTGATAGAATGATAGCCAAACTCAAAATCTTCACTAGCTTCGTGAACGTGAGCAACAAATATGATATAAGGCTACTCTACGGTAATCTACCATTTAATTTAGGTTTAAGTTTTGATAGAATAAGGGTAAAATAATAATCTTTGAATTAAATAAATTTGATAATAATAATTATTAATATTATAATGATTTAATAAATCATAAAATAGGTTTTGGACATAAAGAAAAATTTTAAAGGTTTGAAAGGACATGAAAGTAATTAAAAAGATTATAAGGATATAAAGATAATTTATAAAATTTGAAAGGATATAGAAACAATTTTTAATTTTTGTAAGGACATATAAGAAATTTTCCCCTTAAAATAATACTAAAGTATTTAAGAATTGGACGTCTTATCTCAAGTGTTTGATACTTGTTAGATACAATGATCAATAAAAGTCATAATTCCCTAAACAGGAATATTGGATATTCGCAAATCCAAATGATGACTTTAATAATTGATAAATTCTTAAAGGATTAAACTATAAGTTATTGACAAAAAGGTCAAAGTCTTGTAATTCATTAAAGGCATTAATGAATTTAGTAAGTTTGTAAGATATTAACAACAAGGTATTACCAAGTCGTTAGCCAAAGATTTAAGAGAAATAATAAATGATCATTAATTAGACCATTGCAAGCCTAATAGCGTGATCACAAGTCTTGTGATTAATTGTTGCAAATTTAATAGGATATTCACATGCCAGTGAATAAGTTAATCATTTAAGGATATTTCTTTAACTAGTAAAAGTATCTACAAATCAAGTAGCTATAAGAGTTTTAGCTACAAGGCAAATTTTATAGATGCAAGAAACTAAGGAGTTAAATTCCAATCCTCCTATGTTTACCGAATCATATAAAAAGGCAAGACTAGAATATGTTATAATGTTGCATGAACAAAATCTAGCAAAGAAAAACGTAATAGTATTTTTCAAAATACTCGTCTTATGTCTTTAAGTTTAATAGAAATGACTAAATTGTGATTAGTGATAAAAGTTACAATTAGGAGTCATTAAGTAATCGACTCGAACGCAAAGAATAAGTAATGATCCAGTAATAATTCGGTATCTATGTCCAGTTAGGAATAATACATGAATTAGTATCATTGTTATTCAGAATTTGTATGTTTTAAGAATATCCATGAATAAAAAGTAATTTTATTCAAAAGATATAAATCCGTGACTACTCGTCTTGGTGGGAACCTTGTTGGGACGTTAACGTCATTGCGGTATTTGGTGGTAGATTCGAAGTTCTTCGAAGATAGCTACACAAGTTTTTGTGTAAACCAAATATCGATGATATTCTGTTGGTGCTCGACGAATATTGGATTGACCACCGTGATAATACTTCGTGGTTGAAAAGTTCAAAAGTATTATTCACTAGGATTGCCCTTAAGCATGAGGTATTTGGTTTGGGATACAATGACTAATGTACTTTGGTTCGTCTTAGACAAGGCTGAAATATGGTTGTCATACGAGGTCTTACTGGGTACAGAGGGAGTTGTATTTCAAATCGAAATATAACAAGATGGTAATTGCGCCTCCTTTTTAGGAGAGATATATATGGGTCCCTTGACATGATGAAAACTGATAAGTGCATGGCCATGCCCAAAGCGAATTGATTTGTTCTTTGTCGTTTATCACAACAGTTTAAATCAAGAAGTCAAGAAATGATTTCGAATACATGAGTTGATAAGTTCTACCATGCTCGTATTCGTTATCACAAATATCGTGCTACAAGGGATGAACCTAACACGTTACCCAAGAAGTAAACACAGAGTGTTTTTTACTAGGCGACGCTATTAAAAGAGTTTCTCAAAACTATACCTGGGTTACAAAGCTGTTTCTATGGGGTTGGTTACCTACATGCCTATCTAGAGTGTCACTGTAGCTCGTGTCATAAAGCTAAGGTTACGAACTTGCACAAGTGGGAGTCTGTTGGAATTATGTGCACAGTTAGTCAACCTATGGTGATACATCCATGCCTACGAAACACTTAAGGGTCACACCGGTGAGTGCATGTAATACGAGTAAGATATGTAATGATACTTGGAAGAGGAATGATTCATAATAGTCATTTATGAATCAGTTAAGTGTTAAATTAAGTTCAATTTAATACTAAATTAGTTTATATTACTAATTAATACAAGTATTTGTACATTTACTAGTTGAGTAAATTTACAATGTGTTAATTATAGATTATCCATAATATGATTTAAAGCAATTAAATCATATGGTGTTTGGATAATATTATTGTTAAGATTATATAAAGTTTATTATATAATTAATTATTAAAAGTATAAAATACAAAGTATATATTTCGTAGATTTATATAAATGAAATATATAAGTGTATAATACTAGACATTTAATAATTTAGTGCAACAATAATAATAGTTAAACTATAAGGGAAGGAAACGCAAAATGAGGCTTAGGGTAAAAGTATAAAAATACAAAGTATATATTTCGTAGATTTATATATATGAAATATATAAGTGTATAAATAAGAGGCTTGGGGTAACCCTAAAAACCCCTTGATCCCCACGAATTTCTTCCCCTTCCCTCCTCCTTGTTTCGGCGGAACACACCCCAAGACACAAGTCTTGTGTTCTTCGTTCTTCGTGTTCTTCGAGTATTGTAGAACAAGATCATTGCAAGGATCAACTAGAAGGTCGCTCGTCGTGTTCATCATCACTGGACTTACTTAAGCAAGATTAAGGTATGATTTGGAAAACCCTTTTTCTCTCCCCCCCCCCCCTCTTGTTCGAATTCGACACCAAGAACCCTATGGTTCTTGGTGGCCGTCGAATACACTGTAACACCCAAAAATTTACAAGATTTTTAAAATTTTTTGAAAATAAAATTATAATCAAAAGGTCCCATAAATAAATCTCAGATATTAATATTTAACATTTAAAACGTATTTATTGCGGAAATAGTTAAGATAAAGTAAAGTGTTTTAAAATATTAAATGATGTCCACATCAGTAATGAAAAGATACAGCGGTCAACCGTCCACCTTCTCCTTTCCTTTGCTGGTACCTGAAACAATGTGGGGGAAAGTTTGGGTCAGCTGGGGAAGCTGAGTGAATAATTCTCAAAATGCAAACAATCATAACATACAACACATGAGGGCACATCGGTGTACTCCTACTCAGAATCTACTCGATTAATTACTCAGATTTATTTCTCAGATTTTATTACTCAGATTTTAATTTATATAGCGCGCTTGTGTGATTTGGGACGAGAGATCAACCTCGCCCCTCCTCACACCTCAGATAGGCATAAGCCAAAAACTCAGACGGGAGTGATCCCAAAACTCAGACGGGAATAATCCCAAAACTCAGACGGGAATAATCCCAAAACTCAGATGGGAGGTGATCCCAGGCATATAGCCAAAAACTCAGATGTGTGTTATTATGTTTTATTATCTGTTTAACATAATTATCTCAGATGCCCTAGCAAGTAGTAGCACAGAATGACCCTGTGCCGAGCTCGGTTACCCAGGCACAATGTCTCAGATTAAAATAAATCAACAGCTGCTCAGATACTCAGATAGCATGTCAAACTCAGATAACAAATCAAACTCAGATAGCGGATCAAACTCAGATAACAGCTCAAGCTCAGATAACAATTATGGTGCAAGAAATGTAACACATAAGTCATGCATGTACAACGTTAAAACTGAATACACGGTGAGAATACTCACCTCGATAACATAAGCTCCAAAAGATTCTCGAGAGTCTAATGCATGCCCAACTAGCTCTTAGACGGTCCTAAAACATGTAAGGAAAAACCCATGTTAAAACTTAACCCAAGGACTGGTTTTATAAAATCTAACATCACCCGTTAGTCTCACGGGAACAGCCATAACTCCCAAACCGTTTACTATATTGACTCCAAATTTTTTTACAGTATATACTAGACACGTAACACTACAATCTGTATTTATAAAGTTCGGCCCAGATCAGACCGGAAAGGCCTCGAAACAGTCCCGCAATCCGGTTGATCATAGCAGTATTTCAGCACTGCAGGCTGTTACGAAAATAGCCGTTTCTCACAAACCAAAATCGCGATTAACGAAAGCTCAATGGCAACATTTAGCTAAGTCAGAGGACTACAAATCTCTGAGAGACGGTCCTCCCCTAAAACCGACTCTAAGGGTGTCAAAAACATGTCGCCAAAGTCTGGACAGAAACTGCCAGCAGTCTAACAAACAAATGAACAAGTCAACAACAATCGACACCAAATCTGGTCCGACTCTATGGCCCCTGTATTCTACGGAAAAGTTAGATTAAACCCGAAAGGAATTAAGATAACACAATGAAAATGAGAGATTTATTACCGCTCTTGGGATTTGATCGAGACTTGGCGCACACGAACCGGAAACTTACTGATCGATCACCATCACTTCTCATCGGACCAAAATCAACCAATTCTAGACCAATTTCTACCGATCAAATAGAATTAATTAAAACCACACCACAACTTAAGAAATAACATGCTTCACCAGGATTTTTGGTCGGCGAACACGTGCGAGCAGGAAAAAGGAAAAGATAAGTGGAGGATGAGGATCTTTTGGTTTTTGCAATCCCACCGCCTCAAATGAATTAAGGAACACTGACACACCACCAAAACTAATGATGTCACTCTATTGTTTGTTTTAATTAAACCATGATGGTTGGTGAGGAGGGAATGGCTCAAGATAACAACAAGAAAACCATACGCACATGCAAAATAGAAATGAAATCTCATTTTTGAAAGAAAAGATTCGAGAGATTGAGCCGACAATTATAAGCTGTTTGATCCTGGTTGCATACGAGAGAAACGAATAGAATATTAGGGTTGCAAAGTGAGAAAACAAATGGGTTTTAGGGGTTTCAATTTATTAGCTAATGGGTCATCTAATTTCTAATAGGCCCTAAGCCTGAAACGAATAAGACCCGACAACAAAATATTGGATTTTAGCCTTGGCCTTTGGCCGGCCCGACTCAAAAGAATAACCCGACTCATTAAAATATCACCCAACTCTTACGAATTAACCGCTCCAAAATCAAGACGAACTATTTAACTATATTATAAATCGCCTACTAACTATTTATTAAAAGTTTAACTAAAAACTTTGCCACTAATGTTATTAATTAATTTAGTTGACCGGGCTCTCGCTCTACAAGCCGTATTAAAACCTGAGACGCACTCACGAATAAATAACGTCTAATAAAAATGAACCGTCTAACTTCATTATAACATTTTTACTAATTATTCATTTTAAATTAAAATGTTGTGATTAAATTTATATTATTTAATTATTAAAATTCCAGGGCGTTACAACTCAACTCCACTTGAATCAGACTTCGTCCCCGAAGTCATCACTCGGAAAAAGCTCAGTGTAGAGAACTCGCATCTCAGACTCAGGCTTGCCAACGACACGCATCCTCAAATGGGGAAATATGAAAAGTTATGAATAAAATTAAGCTTTTCATGGTGACCTACTCGACCCCTATGAACTTCGGCTCTCGCAACTGCTCCTTAAAATCTTACATCTCTGGCGGCGCGAGACGATAAGACTAAAATTGGCACGCTCTCTAAGAATCTCGGTTTATCTTTGATAATGGTGTCGATAACATGCACGAAATAACCCACGATACTCTGCTGAAGATGTCTTCTTGCTCTTGCAGCCAGACACGGTTCCTGCACCAAGCGGTTAACGTCACGTTGAATCTCCGATTCAACTCCACTTGGAGATCTGTTACAGGTTCGATTGTAGCGACAAATGATCTCGGTTTGGTCTCGGTCATCCGATCCATTCTCGTAATCACACACGTCTCTCTCATGGCGATAGAAATAAGTTTTATTGGGAATTTCTTCTCGTACAGCTCTATTAAATGATCACTAAACATTTTAGCAACAGGAAAAATGTCATTATCGGCAATTCTCTATCAGAATGGCTCAAAAGATCCTCTACTCTATGGGACAATAATTTGCTTAAGGCATAAGAAATAATTTAGCGGTTTACACCATTATCAATTAATATAAAAACCATGCAAATAAATCACAAGGAATATACATATCACACAGAATTCTCATATTCTCAGGTATATAACTCCAAAATATGATCTGGAAGTATAACTCAGAAGTCCCACTCAGAAATAACTCAAAACATATCTCAGGAGTATAACTCAAAAATGTATAACTCAGGAGCAAACTCATAAATCTTAACTCAGAAGCAAAATCCAAAACTCTAACTCAGTAAAACTCATAAGGTAATAATATTTGCAAGTAATAGCATTAGGTATAAATCACATTTTTACTCATTCTTATTACTACTCGCGTGTTCCAATTTACCAGCTTATAATACTTGGAATGATATACTCTCTCTCAACCGTTTTATTGGTTCTCAAAATAACTCTTCTTTAACATTATATTGTTACCTTACTCTATTAGGTTTGCATATTACCGATGTTGATAACCCTTTAAATAGCTCAAATTAACGATCTTGTCATTTAATTCCCTTTAATAGGTTCTCATTCTATTACATTTAGTGGTTTCTCGATAATATTTTAATAGATGTTTTCTCATTCATCTAGTTTAACGATCCTTTAATAGACCGTTTCACTGATTTTACACAATTTAAAAAGTCTCTTAATTATTTTGACCATATCTACTCATTAATTTCATGTTACCCACTAAAAATTCCAATTAAATTTCATACTCTTATTTATAATGATTTCTCGTTACTCAAATTACGAATTAATTCTTTAGTTCTCATTTACTCAATTCACAGTTACACTTATTCTAAATTTTATGGTTTACTCATGGTTCATCAATTAAGTACATTCTCGTCTTTTCGAAATTTCTCCTAAGTTCAATATAAATTTATTGAATAGTTGTTCTCATCTCAAGTTTAATAATTATTCATAGATAGAGTTTTCTCATATAATTTTATAATACCTCAAAACTCATAACACTTTATAATACTTCAAAAATTTGAATAAAACTTCCCGTTAATTTAATACTTTTCTCTTTTGACTCATTTTACTAATTTGCTTATGTAACTCGGTTTGTAAATTTCTTATAACTCAAAATTATTCCATAATTAATCAAAATAAAATTTTATCATTTAGCTCGTTTTAATAATAACTCATTACCAGCAAATTACCGATCTCATTTTAACTCATTTTCCTCAAAATTTAATTTTAGCAGTTTTCTCATATTCGACTCATTAATAAGTTCTCATCACTTTAATTTAATGATTTCTCATTATCACATTTATAACCACCCAAGAATAAGTATACTGTCTTATTTTGTATATAATGGTAGTATTACTACTTCCCTTTTGCACGATATTCATTCAACCCAATTAACTTGATTTGTTAATTTCTCTAGTAATCCCGATCTATCAGTTTGTTATAAACTCTATAATTACCCATAGAATAAATTTAATTATTCTCGACTGCTTGATTTGATAGTTACTCTTATAATTTATTTGATCATTTATATGTATCTAGAATTCGCACTTTAAATTCATACCAACAAAATCTCTCTGCATAAGCATCATGCTCATAATATTTATAAATAATAATTAATGATAATTATTTCTTGACAATTTTCCTTTTTACCCCTACTCAACTCCACTTGGGGAAAACTCGTCCTCGAGTTTGGCACTAGAATTCTCTATTGTGATAACATAAACATCATATACTCACTCAAGCAAATAACATGCATAAAATAAATTCACAATAACAAGCATTGGTCCATCGTTCCCCTCAAAATCTCCCCATAACCATCCAAAAGTTCGGTGTGTACGGTAATAGGGGCCCTCTATTACTTTCGACACCTACCTTTGTTTGGTCACGGGTCAATCCCAAAGTTCACAACTTCCCACACATAAATCCACCAGCAAATCACACTAAAAAGGAAGAAAATTTTACTTTCATATCTGATAAATTACTCAAAATCTTATAAACATTACTCATAAATGCACTCAGCAAAAAGGCACTCAGCCAAAGTATTTTATTATGTTTTTAACTCAGAACATAATATAACTAATAAGCTCTTCTGATTCATTTTTAAATAAATCATCACTGAATTCATGATGATAGTATCCCTTTAGTTCACTTTTAATAAATACCCTTTAAGATAAACTTGAATAATTTCTGTTTAATTTGACTCGGCAATACTCGATTAGTTGGTATAACAAACTTATATAGGTTATTCAATATCTCTGTGTTAAATTAATAATCTCTCACTGAATTCATAAAAAAAAATTGGATTTTCAGACTCAGCTATTAAAATCACATACTTTAAAAGTTTTCTCATTTGATCTCAATTTAATAAATCTCGGTTTATTATTTTCTCAGCAAAAAGATTTTCCCAATACATCATGTCTCATCTCTTTATAAAAACATTTTCCTTTTCAATTGTCCAAAGATTTCTCATAAATTAAAAATTTTTCAATTTGATAAATAAGTGAAAAGGTTCCACTAAATAGAATCTCAAATGATAATTCAACATTTAAAAACATGCTTAATCCAACTAAAGTTTTAATATTAAAGACTAAAACTACTCTGAAATAACGGATAAAAATAAAATCCAATTCTAGTTAAGATTTCTCGTCTAGTTCAAATGTAAATAACTTAAAATAAATATCAATTTTAAATATATATATATATTTTTTTTTTATAAAAATATGTTCTTGGTATTTTCACTTCACTCGACTTGATAAACCACCATAAAAATATTCTTTAAATCGGTTGATAGTAAAAATATTATTCATTTACTCGTTTCCATAACTCTTTCTATTAAGTGCTTTTCCCAAACGAAAAATTTATTCCTTCTCATTTTTATTTACCCAAGACATGTTCTCATCAAATAACTTATGGAATTTCTATCAAAATTTCATATCCATTTATTACCCCTTTTGGTTACAAATTTATCAGAATTATAAAACCTCATAGATTATATAAAATTGTATGTAATTATAATTTTTAGCATGTATGACGCAAATGCACTCAGAATTACACACGGAAAATATACTCAGAAAAGCGATCCTCGTCGCGAAATACACTCAGAGTTAAATCAGAATTATACTCAAAATAATAACAACAATTCTCATATTTGTCATTCCTCAAAACTCAGAATACCACGAAATTCCCAAATAAATAAAACCTCTAAAATATTACCGGCAACTGGAAAGCGAGAGGTCGACGTGACATGCTGCATACTGGATGTGGAATCTTTACTCAGAAAATAGTTTACTCATTTCTCATTTTAAAAACTCATAACTCAAACTTGAGTTTGAATTCACCCCTTGTGAATCCAAATCCCTCAAGTCAGTGCTCTGATACCAACTTGTAACACCCAAATATTTACAAGATTTTTAAAATTTTTTGAAAATAAAATTATAATCAAAAGGTCCCATAAATAAATCTCAGATATTAATATTTAACATTTAAAACGTATTTATTGCGGAAATAGTTAAGATAAAGTAAAGTGTTTTAAAATATTAAATGATGTCCACATCAGTAATGAAAAGATACAGCGGTCAACCGTCCACCTTCTCCTTTCCTTTGCTGGTACCTGAAACAATGTGGGGGAAAGTTTGGGTCAGCTGGGGAAGCTGAGTGAATAATTCTCAAAATGCAAACAATCATAACATACAACACATGAGGGCACATCGGTGTACTCCTACTCAGAATCTACTCGATTAATTACTCAGATTTATTTCTCAGATTTTATTACTCAGATTTTAATTTATATAGCGCGCTTGTGTGATTTGGGACGAGAGATCAACCTCGCCCCTCCTCACACCTCAGATAGGCATAAGCCAAAAACTCAGACGGGAGTGATCCCAAAACTCAGACGGGAATAATCCCAAAAATCAGACGGGAATAATCCCAAAACTCAGATGGGAGGTGATCCCAGGCATATAGCCAAAAACTCAGATGTGTGTTATTATGTTTTATTATCTCTTTAACATAATTATCTCAGATGCCCTAGCAAGTAGTAGCACAGAATGACCCTGTGCCGAGCTCGGTTACCCAGGCACAATGTCTCAGATTAAAATAAATCAACAGCTGCTCAGATACTCAGATAGCATGTCAAACTCAGATAACAAATCAAACTCAGATAGCGGATCAAACTCAGATAACAGCTCAAGCTCAGATAACAATTATGGTGCAAGAAATGTAACACATAAGTCATGCATGTACAACGTTAAAACTGAATACACGGTGAGAATACTCACCTCGATAACATAAGCTCCAAAAGATTCTCGAGAGTCTAATGCATGCCCAACTAGCTCTTAGACGGTCCTAAAACATGTAAGGAAAAACCCATGTTAAAACTTAACCCAAGGACTGGTTTTATAAAATCTAACATCACCCGTTAGTCTCACGGGAACAGCCATAACTCCCAAACCTTTTACTATATTGACTCCAAATTTTTTTACAGTATATACTAGAAACGTAACACTACAATCTGTATTTATAAAGTTCGGCCCAGATCAGACCGGAAAGGCCTCGAAACAGTCCCGCAATCCGGTTGATCATAGCAGTATTTCAGCACTGCAGGCTGTTACGAAAATAGCCGTTTCTCACAAACCAAAATCGCGATTAACGAAAGCTCAATGGCAACATTTAGCTAAGTCAGAGGACTACAAATCTCTGAGAGACGGTCCTCCCCTAAAACCGACTCTAAGGGTGTCAAAAACATGTCGCCAAAGTCTGGACAGAAACTGCCAGCAGTCTAACAAACAAATGAACAAGTCAACAACAATCGACACCAAATCTGGTCCGACTCTATGGCCCCTGTATTCTACGGAAAAGTTAGATTAAACCCGAAAGGAATTAAGATAACACAATGAAAATGAGAGATTTATTACCGCTCTTGGGATTTGATCGAGACTTGGCGCACACGAACCGGAAACTTACTGATCGATCACCATCACTTCTCATCGGACCAAAATCAACCAATTCTAGACCAATTTCTACCGATCAAATAGAATTAATTAAAACCACACCACAACTTAAGAAATAACATGCTTCACCAGGATTTTTGGTCGGCGAACACGTGCGAGCAGGAAAAAGGAAAAGATAAGTGGAGGATGAGGATCTTTTGGTTTTTGCAATCCCACCGCCTCAAATGAATTAAGGAACACTGACACACCACCAAAACTAATGATGTCACTCTATTGTTTGTTTTAATTAAACCATGATGGTTGGTGAGGAGGGAATGGCTCAAGATAACAACAAGAAAACCATACGCACATGCAAAATAGAAATGAAATCTCATTTTTGAAAGAAAAGATTCGAGAGATTGAGCCGACAATTATAAGCTGTTTGATCCTGGTTGCATACGAGAGAAACGAATAGAATATTAGGGTTGCAAAGTGAGAAAACAAATGGGTTTTAGGGGTTTCAATTTATTAGCTAATGGGTCATCTAATTTCTAATAGGCCCTAAGCCTGAAACGAATAAGACCCGACAACAAAATATTGGATTTTAGCCTTGGCCTTTGGCCGGCCCGACTCAAAAGAATAACCCGACTCATTAAAATATCACCCAACTCTTACGAATTAACCGCTCCAAAATCAAGACGAACTATTTAACTATATTATAAATCGCCTACTAACTATTTATTAAAAGTTTAACTAAAAACTTTGCCACTAATGTTATTAATTAATTTAGTTGACCGGGCTCTCGCTCTACAAGCCGTATTAAAACCTGAGACGCACTCACGAATAAATAACGTCTAATAAAAATGAACCGTCTAACTTCATTATAACATTTTTACTAATTATTCATTTTAAATTAAAATGTTGTGATTAAATTTATATTATTTAATTATTAAAATTCCAGGGCGTTACATACACACAAGGTGTATGTGTGTGTTTGAGTTTTTCGTACAAGGTTTCTTTCTTGTTAATCTAGTCTAGATTTCCGACATCCCAATCCTTTAGGGTTTAAGGATTAAGTTTAATCTCAGTTCCGCTTTAGGGATTAAACTAGCTAGTTGGTTTAAACCGACAAGAGTCATGTTCTTGTCAGTATGGTTCGAACCAAGTATACTAGGAGGTTGACCCAAGTGGTCAATCAGTTTTATGAAACCCTTCAATGGGTATATATCATGATGAACATGAACATGATACTGATCACTGTTATGATGATGATCGTGATGATGGTAAGGATTGGGGTGATAGCAAGATGACGGGCCAAGAAGAGAAATGTCATGATTTATATGTGTTGATTATTTTATATCCTCTAACAATATTAGTAATAATCAAATAACCAAAATGAACATGCAAACCTGAAAATTGACGTGAACCAAACTGCACGGAATGGAATTCCTGTCCTTTAAGGTTTATACGTGATGTATGCTATTAGTCTGTAGGCATCACCCCAGGATTTGATGCAGCAACCGGTAAGTTCTTACAACATAGAAATACCAAACAACACAAAGTGATACTCAGAAAATGCAGGAAGAAAATGCAGCAGAGAGAGGAGAGAAAGCTTTATGTTTAGTGGTTTTATTTCTTTCTGCCATAGGTGTCCCTTTTATAGGGAGACATGAGATATGAAATAAAAACGGCTAGGCATTTTAATGACCATTAAGCAGTGATCAAAAAACGTGCAAACCGAATCGAAATGTTTGAGAATGGTCAAAAAACGGACAGGGTATTAAATGCCCCTCGTAACACTCGACCGTTACGTTTGACTATCACTGTACTGGGCAAAAAGAAAGCTCCTCAACTCCAAACGACCGATGCATCGTGCGCCTAAATCACGTCATCGGTCTCGGCTCAACGCACGAGCAGGTCAAGCCTTTAATCCTCCACTAAAGTCTTTGAATACTTAAAGAATTAAAAGCCTTATAAACTCACAAATTATTCTTCCTCCCACCTATGTGAGATAGAGAAAAAATTACCAACTTACAATATCTCTATTGATATTTGAATAATACGTTGATTCTTCACATTTGGATGATAGACAATTTTGGGAGACTTGTTTAGGTTCTTGATTTTAGTTTTTTAAAATAACTAAACATATAGGATCCATAAAAGGATTTGATCTTGACTCAATGGAATATAGATATTTGAGCTTCTTTTTCGTTTTTTATAAACATATTTTATCGTTATTGCCTATGACTTGCAGTATATCTGTATTCAAGAACGTATACAAATGTGAAATTGACATTTCTATTCAAAGTTGTCATCTTTTTCGGCAATTTTTTTAGTATTTTAAGTCGGTTAGAATATAATGGGAGAAGTATTGTATAAACAAACAAAAGTTCTACTAAAAATAAGATATACAAAAATTATACTTATTAATTCACATGAATATCAGAAGTATGACTAATTATCGTCAATTCAATAAATACTCATAATCAGTTTAGTTTTCCACTCAAATACAGACTTTGTGGTTTGAGAGAGAAAAAAACATATAACAAAAAAACTGAATGTTCCAAGTTCCAACATCACAATTGAACCGTATAAATAAATCTAAAATTTTGAATGAGCCTAAAAAAAACAAACGGATTGAAAACTAGCCTAGAAATAAAGTTCAAAAAAATGGGAAAAAATCATAAAACTGCGAACACCTCATTAAATACAACATTTTGGGCCCAAAGGTTTCGCTTGTTGCGAGCTTCAATTTGACTGGTTTCGAGCCTAAAACTGAGCCCCATATCAGAAGTTATACTCATTTCAATTGAACCTCTTTAAGTAGCTTCAAGAAACAAAAAGGCAAATTCCTCGTTTGTATCAAGTTCGTTAAATATTTATTTCATAAGATATTATTCGAGTTTGACGATGGTCCGTTTTACTTTTTTGTTAAAAAAACACTTTCTGTTACTTTTGTTTCAAGTTGGTTTCAATTCATAGTGACTTGGTGTTTTGAACAATAATCTTTGTGTGAAGTACAACTCCTACATCACATGGCACAATCACTTCGTGCTAATCACTTCATGCTAGTTCATCCCAGCATTAACATGGGTTAAATAACTTCACATAAAACATTGTTATAACCACATGATTATGACCTAACAGTAAGAACATATGAAATAATCTTTTAGATGTCATGAGTTTTTCCTTCCTTAGGTTAATATTTAACGGAAGATTAGGAAAATGTTCTGAAACACTTACTTCACATACAAGAAGCAAATTTAACATTAATAATAATATGTGCAATATCCATTAAACATTTAAAGAATCGGTCAATAGCAAAAATGGTTCATTTTGACCTACAATCTCTACACTCTTTTCAATTTCTTTAGAATGCAATCGAATATTATCGTGTAAATTTGTCGTTACCAAATCATCCAATTCTTTCTTGAACCGATCTTTAGCTTTTTTGTTCTTTTTTATTTGTTTCAAGAAATTTTCTTCCATTTCGCTTAATGATTCAACTTCATTACACTTATCTTCGTCAACTTCTTCATCTTCAGATGACACCTGTCTTTTTAGTTGGCGATGTTGAATTCATCATCAGTTAGTGGGCCCCATGTGGGCGATAATGGGCCCGAAATGGTGGTTTTTTCGCGTTCTCTTATTATTATTTTTTTATTACGATTTTGAGCAAGTTCATCACTTGTACCGCGTGCATTAAAGCTGTCAATGGATCCGACATCTGAACAAGAAATAGAATGCAAAAATAAAACGGGTCAGAAAATTTAGAGTTGTCTAAAAACCTCCTAAATTGCTTTATTTAAAAAGTAAAATTAGATAATTACTTTAATAAGGTTTTTTCTCTAAGGGAGAATTTTTTTTATATTCTTATTAAATTCATAAATTATTTTTACATCCTTCCAAAAATTATAAATTGATTTTATATCCTTTCAAACATTTAAATATGTACTTTATGTCCAAATACATATTTTGATATTTATTAAATCGTTATAATAAATTCATAAATTTTTGAAAGGATATAAATTTAATTTATGAATTTTAAAAGGATATGAAAGAACTTTTACCTTTCTCTAATCATAGTTATCACATTAGTTGGTGGATAAAGCCAACCTGACCCGACCCATTTTAAACCATTCTTAATTTTGGCCCGTTATCCAACTCTTAAATTTTGCAAAAATCTAAAAGATTTACCTTAGTCATATTCGGGGCAAAAACCATGGCTATATTTCTAGCATTCATTTGATTCGATTCTTCTTGTTGGGCAACATCTGATATAAGATCGATTGCCCAATTAATAGATTTTTTTTATAAATAAAGTTGGTTTTG
Source organism: Calendula officinalis (assembly GCA_963853835.1). Classification (NCBI taxonomy): domain Eukaryota; kingdom Viridiplantae; phylum Streptophyta; class Magnoliopsida; order Asterales; family Asteraceae; genus Calendula; species Calendula officinalis. Next base: position 38,565,497 of record OY970831.1, read on the forward strand.
ATTACTGAGTTTTTAAATCTTGATAATGATAGATGGGGCAATTTCAACCCATTTGCTTCATGGGTTAGTTGAATCTGCCAAAAATAAGGTAAATTTTCAAAATGCGTCACTTATTCTGAATCTGCAAAAAATCGAAAGTGTATCACTTATTTCAAATCGGAGGTTGTATATATACATGTTACTAGTTTATAACCCGTGAAAATTCACGGGTTGTCGTAATTATGGTAAAGGTACCATTGATATAATAGAAGTATGATTCGTTATATGTAATTATACCAAATATTGAATAAAAAAGTTATATAGAGAAATGTTCAAGGTAGTCCATCATTTTTATAAAGTCTTGAGGGATAAATCTAAGTCACTGAATCAATCAACCCCCAAATCACCACCACCACCACCATCACATGTAATTCAATACCTCAACACCACCACCACTCCACGTGTATTAAATCACATGTGATTGCACACCGACAACCACGACCACGACCACCCCGTGTGTATTAAATCACATGTGATTTGTGCATCCAAACACATGTGATTGCGGCGGCCGACGACAGCGGACGGAGGCGGCGGTGATCGGCGGCGGCAGTGGCTGGCGGTGGTGTGGTGGCCGGCCGTGGTGGTTGTGTGTTGAATCACATGTCATTTGATGATGGTAGTGGTTAAAGAATTTTTTGATCCAATGGCTAAGATTTGTCCATTAGGACTATGCTTCAATGGTAGACTACCTATAATACAACTAATATCTGTATAAGGTAATTATTTAATTTGATTCTTAATAATGCTATAGACATGATGTAATTTATACAATTACGTAATCATAATATATAACCATATTAGAAGAAATATGAAATAAAATTAACATTTAGTAAATAACAAATAAGTTAAGGTAGATTTCTAAAGATTTGTTTAAAAACAACATTTGATGTTTTTATTTGTTATATTATCATCCTTATCTTTTATTAATATTTTCAAACATTTTATGTTCTTTACTCTAACTAACATTACATATAAATGTCTGTTTGAAAAAATTGGTTCTCTTAGATATATACCAGCCTTTGATAATGATTGTCCTTAATTCTTATTAATGGTCATAGCAAAAAGAAAGAACTAATGGAAACTATCTTCTTTTAAACTTAAAAGGAACTTTACTGTCGGATAGTGTCAAAGACAGTCTTAACTTAAAAGTACGATATCTAACATTATTTCTAAATATAACAATTATTTCAATAACGCACGAGTACCAGATTATAGTATCTAAAGTCTAGTATAATTATATAAAACACTTTTCTAGTCAATATTGTTTAGTAAGATAACATGAACACAAACTTTTAGTGTTTTATATCATTCAGAAAGCTTGTTAGTGTTTTTACAATCTACTATTATAAAAACAGTTATATATATTATATATTTTAAGGTAATAATAATTTTTATCATTATTTATGTTTTCAGGAAATATAAACAATATAGAATTCTTGTTTTTTTTTTTAAGATAATACTACATTCGTATTAAAATAAGTGATACATTTGAAAGATACGATTTTTGTGGTAAAAGATTAACAGGTTGTTTAAGATATATTAAAGTGGATAGTTAGTGGATAATGAGTCTCACTTCTTTTGAATAAAGTGATATTAATGATATTTAAAAGTAAAAGTAAGGTAAAAGGGTAATTTTACTTTATTAAAGTAGATAGTTAGTTGAGAAATGTCCTACTTTTTTTCCAAATAAGTTAAGTTTTAAAAGTGTATCACTTTTTTTTATCCACCTCTAAATAGAAAATGTACACTTATTTTAATACGGATGTAGTATATATCTTAAGGTAATAATAATTGTTTCTCTACTTTAAAAGTAATAATAATTGTTTTCTATTATTTATATTTAAGGCTTGATAATGACAGTCCTAAATATTGTCATAAAACATGCATTAAAAATTTATACATCAATTTATTACTAACTCTTTAATTTTAGAAAGGGTTTTTCTAACATGTGCCCTCAAGGCACGTGTTAGGGTGCATTAAATGACTTAAAAGTTTCTTAATTTAGTGTAATTAAATATTAATAAAGTGTGTATGTTATAATTTGAAGACATTTATTAAATATATTTTAAAGTTATAATAGAAAGTTTAAGTCATTTAATGCACCCTAACATGTGCCTTGGGGGCACATGTTAGAAAAAACCCTTTTAGAAATTACCCCTATAAATTGTACAACTTTTTATGTACTTAAAAATAGACATTAGGACTGTCATTATTAAAACTCTATATATTTTGAAAAAAAATACAAACACTATAGGATTCTGTGTTTTTTTAAGAATATATATATATTATGTATTTTTAAGATAAGAGAATTGTTCCAAGTAGTCCTTAATTTTCTTGTAGTATCAAGTGACAAATCTCAACCATTAATCAATATAATCATATATTTTATACATGAAATGGTATTTTGTTCATTTGACACCTATATAAATTTTAAAACATGTATTAAAAACTTATACATCAATTTATTACTAACTCTTTAATTTTAGAAATTACCCCTATAAACTGTACTACTTTTTATGCACTTAAAAACATATATTAGGGTTGTCATTATTAAAACTCTATTATTTTGAAGAAAAGATAACAAATAGTATAGGACTCATATGACTCTGTGTTTCATTAGGACTGTCATATTAAAACTCTATTTATTTTGAAAAAAAATACAAACAATATAGGATTCCGTGTTTTTTTAAGAATATATATATATTATGTATTTTTAAGATAAGAGAATTGTTCAAAGTAGTCATTAATTTTCTTGTTGTCTCAAGTGACAAATCTCAACCATTAATCAATATAATTAATAGTCAAGATTAATCATGTATTTTATACATGGAATGGTATTTTGCTCATTTGACACCTATATAAATTTTAAAACATGTATTAAAAACGTATACATCAATTTATTACTAACTCTTTAATTTAAGAATTTACCCCTATAAATTGTACTACTTTTTATGCACTTAAAAACATATATTAGGGTTGTCATTATTAAAACTCTATTATTTTGAAGAAAAAATAACAAACAGTATAGGACTCTGTGTTTTTTTTAAGATAATATATATTTTATGCATTTTTTAAGATAAGAGAATTGTTCAAAGTAGTCCTTAATTTTCTTGTAGTCTCAATTGACAAATATGAACCATTAATCAATAATAATTAGTAGTCAAGATTAATCATATATATTATACATGGAATGGTATTTTGTTCATTTGACACCTATATAAATTTAAAAACATGCATTAAAAATTTATACATAGAATGGTATTATGTGAGTGTTAAATGACCAAAATACCTCTTCATATATAAAATATGTGATCAATCTTGACTATTAATTATTATTAATAAATTGTTGAGATTTATCTCCTTTTTTTTAAAGATCACTTTCAACACATATTTCTATTATAATAATAATTTTTTTTTAGTTATAATACATAATATAAAGTAATAATAGTTGTTTTTTTTTTTTTTTTTTTGCAGAAACAAAATTAATGTTTTATACAATTTGTGTTTTTGAATTTTTATTGTTTATTGCTACCTTTCAGTTTTCGTTTATATATTTACATGATATTGAAGTCAATCGGAAGATTTTTTAAATAAAAGATATATATATATATAGTGGAGAGTTATATAGAGAACCCTATATTTCGTACAGAACCCGTAGAACTTTTTATTAACCAATCTAGACCGTTAGATATAAGATTAGCGGTTAAGATTAACAAGAATATTTTCATAAATAATAATAATCATATTTTTGGTAAGATTTAATTACAAAGGGTAAAATAGTACTTTTGTGAAAAAAGAAAAAAAGGGTTTGGAAGTTGGACCCGTCATTTTCTCTCCTTCCCTCCCACGTCTATCTCTTATATTTGTTATTTGATTCCCTCTTTATAGCGCTCTCTCTCTCTTTAGATCTCATCTTCTCCATCTCTGCAAAATGCTTTCTCCATTTCTAGATCCAATTTTTCTTTACTGATCTCTATTTATTTCTTCTACAAAGGGTTTTAGATTCCATCGTCTAACCGATTCCCCCAAATTTGTTTTCTAGAATTCTCGATATTTCACTTCTTCTATAAAACATTGTGATGCCAACTTGTTCTAGCGGTGAAGTAAGATGAATTATTACAACTTGTATTTTGCATCACTTATTTAACCAAGGTAATTCATTTATCTACAAATATCATTTATTTAAATGAAGTTTATGAAATCTATTTCTTTATTGTTATTTAGTCTTCATATTAATTTAATAAAAGTATTTAAAATATGGCATTCACGCAATGTCAAAATCAGTAATTAGATTTTAATTTAATAGTGATATAACTTGAACCGTTTAGCTTAATAGTGATGTAATAATATTAATGTTCTTGATTAGGTTGCATGTATGTTCTTAATTAGTTTGTATATGTGTTCTTGATTAAACATATATATGTTTTTTTTAATGTTTTGCAGTGGATGATATAAGGAAAATTGACATGTTATAGTAGTAGAGTGGATACACACACGATATATATATACCTTTAGACCTCCTTGATCATATAACCGTTTTTGCATGAGTAATAGAATTGTTGGGACACTATTTCCTCTTAAATCATAAGAACACTGCATTGATTCTGCTGAAACGCCAAAAACGCTAACACTACACAACAATAAAACGTATGTCAACGACACAAGTTATTAATCCATATCAAATTAGACTTAAAAAGTCAAACTCTAGTTGTTCAGTCAATTCCAATCAAGATGCAAAGCCCCAAATTTTTGGACTTTGGACTCCCATTTTCACTATTTAATTAGAAATCAAACATGAGGGTTGTAACACACGTATTTTTATAACATCTTTTAAAATAGAAAAATACATTTTTACTAACATAACCCATGTTGTCCAAAATACAGTTTAACAAAAACCTTGAAATCTTTATCAGAGTATACAAAAATACGGTGTCACCAAGTATATCAAAACCATAGGCAAACGGGATCTACCTACGAGCTCCCGAGCTAAACATCTCTAGGCCACTTCTAGTGCAACCTTCTATCACTTCAAACATGTACCTGAGTACACAGTCATAAAACAAACGTAGTACGTGAGACAAAATAGTCTCGTGAGATACATAGGTTTTAGACCCCAATAATAATAATAATCATTTCATATATATATATATATATATATATATATATATATATATATATATATATATATATATATATATATATGTACATACTGCATCAATACCGTCTAGTCACCCTATTGTGACCCTATCTATTTCTGCTCTCCTAGCATTCATATCTAGCTATCGGGTTGCCCCCGAACTAGCTAGAAGCACAAACATACCTAATACATAAACATATATGTACTAGAATCACATTAACTTACTAACCGAAATTCATCGCCGTTAATAAGTTTCACATTAGCTTATTAACCGAAATCCATCGCCATTAATAAGCTTCAAGATACCGGCAAGAGGGATTCGCCCAATCTACCGATACCTGTCTTACTCGCCGAAATACGTCCAGTTAGCAAGACTACTAACGTGGATGAGTTGATGGGAATCCACCCAACTGCCCCTCATTCCACACCTCATGACCGGGGGTCCCCCGCGTCATCACATCATCTCCGTCCTACCATAACTCAACAGTTATTTCAATCAAAGCCTTCGGCTATCACATAAGTCATCAAACAAGTTAGTTATCTAATAATAACTATATATAATTAGTTCAACATAGTGTGAACGTACATGTATGGTCCCATGGACCCGATCATAAGTAACCCACATCTACTTCTACATCAACGAACCATATGAGGTCCATACTCACTTATTTCATAAGATACATTTCTTATTTATCGATATCATAATACTTTCATCTATTCGTTGACTATAATACATAATTATTACTAGTCACATCATAATCCTTTTCATATATATATATATGTTCTTTTCTTTTATTAGTAATTATTACCAATAGATACTCATTACTATCAAATCATTTCCAATTGCTTTACTAATACATATTTATTAATAAAGACTCAATATACATTCTTTTACTCCATAAGTTTATTATTATGGTTCATTAATGAAGATTTCATAATCACTTTAGTTTATCATATTCACTTCCAAAATCATCAATCATACTAAACGTATCCTAGTATCACACTAAACCTACTTTCTCCTCTTTTCATTCACTATCTTTATCAAAATATTTATAAATAAACACTCATAAAAATATCATACATATTTTCAAAGCTTTTGCTATGTACTCAGTTTAAAAAGTCTCATGTACTCACCTTAGCGATATAGCTGAATCCATATCGTGTTTATCAACACAAATCCTTGCTTCCCGCCTTTGGAATGTCTCCAACTTTTAGGTCCTTGCAACCTATCAACATAATCATCACATTTCTAGTTATCATCCATAACTAGACATCATCTAACATCAACATAATCAACCCCAACCACCAAGTTCATCAACTTGGTGTAGATCCATAAACCCTAGTTCATGGTTACCAACCCCTAATCATAGATATGACATAACTCATAGTTCACACACTTCCTATGTGTCTTTTACACCCACCATCAACACATTTAGCCAAGACTTTTGACAAATTACAATTATCACCACTTTCCCCCAAATAAGGTTCATAAACTAGTTAGGAGATGAAGCATACCTTAGATCTTAGTTTAGATGCATAAATCCTCAAAGATGGTGAAGATCTAAGCTCAAGAACACCAAAATCGCCTCCTTCTTCACCAATCTCGGCTGTACCAAGTGAAGGAGTCAAAATGAGGAAACCCTAGCTTTTTCCCGATTTAAAGCTGGTCCCGCAGAGTTCGCGCCGTGAACTCCAAGTTCGCGCCGCGAACTTCCCCGATCGTGAACTCTTCGCGTTCGTGAACCAGCCGTGAACTCTGTTCTCTGAAAACCCCAAGTCTCTGACCGATCCTCGCGATCGCGAGGGGTAGTTCGCGCCGCGAACTCCCTTGCCCAGGCAGGCTGCAACTTTTGTTGATCGTCTCGACCCGGTTTTGCCCATAACTTTCTCATACGGTATCCAAACGACACGAAACCAAATCATACGTTCCTTAAACGATTTATCCTTATTTATCATATTTTCACATAATTTATTTAACACAAAATTCGGGTCGTTACAAGGGTCCCACTTTATCATCTAGTGATTAACCAAATTACACCATTTTATGTTATCAATTAACTCTAAAACCCTAGATTCCCAAACATATACAGAAATTTAATCACGGATATAAACTAGGGCTCCATCCTACACCAAGTTACATAGTATAGTACTAACACAATTTTAACAGTTCAAAATCAATGACAATTAGTTTTTGAAAAATAATTAAGAGTTAATTACACAAATGGTCCTTTAAGATGATACCAGATTGCAAGTTTGGTCATAAACTTTTAATTTCGACAAGTGTAGTCATTTATGTTTACCAATTATGCACGTTTGGTCCTTTAGGCCAAACGGTGTTAAAATTTTCTGTTAAGTGACCTCATGTGCAATGCATATAAGGGTACTTTTGTCTTTTCACACTCCATCTTCTTCCCCCACTTCATCTTTTTGCCCAAAATGAAAACCCTAATTTGAAATCTAAAATACTCCATCAACAACCCTCAAATTACTATCACCTACTAGTATTATTGGTGTGTGTGTTTTGAAATCCTCTCCATAAATTAAACTACCTGCCATAAACTCCGGCCAATCCTCTGCAAATGATGCTTCTCCAACTTTTCCATCACCTACAAACATCTTACCACCGCACATCTCCAATCTAATAGATCTTGACTCCATCGTCTTCTTCAGTCAACAAGAACCGATGCCATCAATAATCTACGCCATCAACAACCACCTTCACAGATCCGTCTGACCCTCTATTTCTTCTTCTTTTCTTCGAGGTCAAGAAATCAGATTTGGGTTTTAAAAATCAGATCTGGAGGTTTCGTCGGTTGTTTGGTGTGCGGCGGTTGGTGTGATAGCTTGCTGATAATCACATGTCTTCATTTTCACGTTCGGTTCATGCATTTTTAGGCATCTAGGTTCAGTTTATGTGAATACAGTTTTGGTTGTTGTTAATTTTTATTTTCTATCTAAATTTAAAGATTTAAAGGCAAACATTTAATTTGATGTGCATTACCCATTTTGAAGTTGTTTTAATTGTGACACATTTCTTTGTGACGGATTATGATGTGTCTAATTTGAAGGTTGTTGATGGAGTATTTTAGGATTTCAAATTAGGGTTTTGATTTTGGGGGAAAAAGATGAAGTGGGGGAAGAAGATGAAGTGCGAAAAGACAAAAATACCCGTATGTGCATTACACATGAGGTCACTTAACAGAAAAAGTTAACACCGTTTGGCCTAAAGGACTAAACGTGCAAAATTGGTAAACATAAAGGACTACACTTTTCGAAATTAAAAGTTTAAGACAAAACTTGCAATCTGGTATCATCTTAAAGGACTATTTGTGTAATTAACTCAATAATTAATTAGGGTGTGTTTGATAGCCACTTAATCATTCAATTCAACACCTTAATGCTGAATCGGTCAGATTCAGCTTGTTTGTTGGAAACAAAAGAGTAGCTATGAATAGATTCTAGATGCTGACCGATTCTTTCAAATTTATTGGACTAAATGATTCAGCATCTATTTATTTTACCAAAGTACCCTTACATTGATTGCTTTCACATACGTTTCTACTTCCCAAGCACTTTATTTTCATTTTCCCCCAAAATCCTAAACCTAACGTCTTCTTCATACGTTTCTACTGAGTTGATCGATTAGCATTTTCTTCCCATCCAAAAGTGAACAAGGTATGTGAAATTCTCCATCAAATCAATAATCGTAGGCTCTATTTCTTCTTCCATTTTCAATTTCATACTACATGCTTTGTTTTTCTCCATGTTTGACCGACTCATGTATTCATATTTTTTTTCATTGAATATTTGTGTTATCCATGTTTACTTAAATTGATTGTTGGGTCATTGCAATTTTTTAATGCTATCATATATTATTGCACTAGTTCGAGAAATCAGTAATGCAATTTTCTAATGCTATCATATATTAATTGTTTTTTTTATCCAGAAGGGTATTATGGTCATTTCTTGTCATTCAGACAGGTCATTCAGAAGTATCATCAAACAACTTATTTTTATTCAGAACCATAACCATACAAAGTCTCTTAATCATTCAAAGCGTAGAATCATTCAGCGCTAAATCATTTTGTTTTAACAAACAGCACCTTAGTTAAAAAAAACAAAACAAAAATCATAATACCTCGCACTTGGGACTCTACTGGGGATTTCAACTTCAAATTCAACCGGCAGCCCTAAGAATCCATGAAATCGATCAAACGTAACATGACTCAAATGTTGAACATCAGTTGGCCAACCGATTTCCATTTGATGAAACTTATTATTAACTGATTTTGATTCTTCAATTTGAACATCAATTCGACAAGCCGCCATTGATTTTCTAAAAACTGCTAAAATCAACTCAATTAAAGAAAGTTGAGTTTTCGTTGTTCCATTTTCACCACCACGACCACCGCCGTCGTTACCACAGCCGCGTAGCTCCTCTTGCTACCACAACCATTTACGTCATCTCATTTAAACTTTTGTTTCAAATACTTTCATAAATTTGTAGGATTTTGAAAGCAATTGTTTGGGTTTATGATAATCGAGACGGAAATGAAGTTGGTTCGAATTTCCAACTACCCTGTTTCTCTCTCGAATTGCCGGCCACCATTTTTTTTTTAAATGCTATTGCTTGTTAATTCATCCTTGACTATTTTATATAGACCTCCAATCTTGATCTTTTTAGAGTAAATTACACGGAATGTCCGTGTGATTTATCACTAATTACAACCTCAGTCCCTAAACTTTGTTTATTACACTAGAGGTCTCTGGTGTACATATTTTGTTACACCCATGGTCTCTGCTACCCTACTACCCATAGGTGTAACAAAATGTATACACCAGGGACTTCCAGTGTAATAAATAAAGTTTAGGGACTAAGGTTGTAATTAGTAATATACCACAAACACCTTCTGTGTAATTTACTCATCTTTTTATATGCTTCTAAAGCAAAAGTTCATAAAAGCGAAATTCAAATTTAACTTAATTATTATACTTCCTCCGATTCAAAATAAGTGATACACTTTGGTTTCACGGTTTTTGAGGTAAAAAATTATAATGATGATTAAATTAGATTAATTAGATGGTCAATAGGGAATGAGTCCACCCCTTTTGGGTAAAGTGAAATTAATGATGTTTAAAAGTAAAAAGTAAGGGTAAAGAGATCATTTTACTTTGTTAAAGTAGATAGTTAGTGGGTGAGGGTCCCACTATATTTTGCCAAATAAAATAATTTCTCAAAGTGTATCACTTATTTTAAATCACCCCAAAAAGGAAAGTATATCACTTATATTGAATCGCGGGAAGTATAAATTATAGATTTTACGAATTCTAAGTGAAAATGTTATAATAAATGTTAAAATTGATTAAAGAGAATATTTAGTGGATGTTAGATCCTGTTCCTTTTGATAAAGTGTTACTAAGATCACTCGCATTAGTAGGAGCGAACTAACACTTTAATTTTTGGCAAATCAGCACAGCGGATACTTCAACTGACATACTTATATAATCAATACTCATTCTCTTTAATTTATTGGGTCTAACATTTATAAAATATATATACACAATACCATATTAAAATATTTATAGCACTTCCCTTCTCGTCACTCAACCAATGCATGCTTCACTCTCTATCCAACCGACAGCACGGGCCATCGGTTGTAGCAAACTGAAGGCGTTGCTTAGAAAACTAACATTACCATTGTAAGCGGTGTAATGATGTTTAAAAGTAAAGAGTAAATTACACTGAAGGTCCATGTGGTTTGTCACTTATTACAACATCGGTCCTATAAGTTTGTTTATTACACTTGATATCACTAGTGTATGTAGCCTTTTACATTTGTGGTCCTTACCGCCGTTAAGTTTTTTTAAATCACCAAACTACCATTTCGGTCTTGTCACACCCCGTCAAAAATGGTTTGCGGAAGAACGGGCATGCGACTATCATGAGTAAGCATAGCATATGGTTATCGTAAACAATAAATGGTTGATAAAAAGTAATGTCACCAAAATATAGTGTAAACAAAGTAATTTGTATCCAAAACATAGTTTAAATAAAATGAAATAAAGATGTGACATCTTATTAGAATGAAAGCTTGACTCCAATGCATGTGACCCAATGCTTAGCTAAGATACCTGAAAAACATAAGTAAAAGTATCAACAAAATTGTTGAGTGAATTCACAGGTTTTAAAGAGTTCAAATAGTTCCATAGTTTTTGTATGCCAAACATGGCAAAAATAGTTTGATGATATAAAACGTTTATAAATAGTCTGCTAAAAAGCAGTAGTAGAACAACAGTTTTCGTATGCCATCGTCGGCAAAATAAGGTGATGATAATAATGTTAAAAATTGACCTGCTCCGAGAGCAATAGTACGATTTTACTCGCGTTAGTAGAAATAATAGTTTTAGTACGCCATCGCTGGCAAAAATAGTGTGATAATATAGAAGGTTAAAAATTGGCCTGCTCCGAGAGCAGTAGTAGAAACATAATAGTTTTTGTATGCCATCGTTGGCAAAAATAGTGTGATGATATATAAAACGTTTAAATTGTCCTGCTCCGAGAGCAGTAGTAGAAACATAATTGACGGTGATCCCCCAATAGGTTTGCAAGGCCTTTGAGTTAAAATGCTGACCCTAAGTCCATAATCAAAACAACAACCTTAAACGTGTTAGATATGCACTCCTCGTGGTTCGGTAAACACCGATAAAAATGATCAAATCGTGGGAGGGTAGGTCTCCGCCAATAGTACTATTTGCATATCCAGGGCCTAGTCGAAACTAGCTAATGATTATGTATGTAACATATACGCACTTCCATGTACATCTAAACTTAGTCCAAGCATAAGGATTCGATGTCTAATTTCCAAAAATAGTTTCATCACAATAAAATAAATGATTATAAATAATGAAAATTATTTATAAAATAGTTGATATATTTTTCACTCAAAAGTGAAATATTTAAAATGTAGTAAAAGAGGGGTTGTTTAAATCACAGTCACTATAAGCTTTATAAAATACGCTGTGATAAATAATGTAAAGATTTGTAAAAGCAGTTGTTATGTTTTCCACCCCAAAGTTATAAAACGGTACATAAAATGCGGTAAAAAGTGGGGCTGTGAACTCACCTGATGCAATGCTTCCAAAAGACTCAAATAATGAGATGATGTTTCCAACCAAATGACTTCTAGTGCCTAAATGCATAGAAGTAAATGTATGAGTGACGGTCTAAATGACACGTCTAAACTACATGATGCACAAATGATCCCCTAAGGGAAATTCGACTCGAGCGATACGTTGATGACATTGTTGAATGGTTGCGCATCTTAAATTTGTTCGTATTATAATAGATAAGTTTTGATAAACGTGGTACTTTTTGATTGAATTAATGGATTGTTGTACCATATATAATAAATTATATTGAAATAATTATAAATTATTAATTATTAACCCATAAATAAATACATATTTTAATAAACAGTTTTTAGAAACAAAATTTTAGAATTCAAATGGCAATGCTCATGCGTGTCTATTATTTGAATAAATAATTATTTAATTAAGACTATATTATTACATAAATAAGTAAACAGTTTATAAAAATTAATTAAATAAAATATACTTCATTTGGATGTGAATGACTATGGAATAATAATAATAAAAATTACATCAGTAATGTACCTTTCGAAATGGGTAAAACGTTGGGCTCGGTAAATATGATTTGGGCTTGACAATTTAAATCAGTAACTATTTTAGTTCATTTAATAAAACTCAATTGGTCTTAAAATTTTAAAAGGCTGATTTGGATTGGGAAGTGGGCAAATAGAAAATGAAAATGCTGAAATTCTTGGGTTATAGATTTGACGAACAGAAAATGCCAGCGATTGCAGTAATAATTTCCGGTAAACAAAATTTTAAGACCAAATTTATGAGACACACACACCAACGTACGCAAGGCTGTAAAGGCTGGCTTCGAGTCACTGTTTCGGAAAATAATACGACGGTGTACCGTCCGTAATACCCACGAGAACACACACACATACATTAGTGTAGGTGTGTATTCCGTCGGAGTCAGAGAACCCAGAAAACGGTAAACAAACGATTAACAGCTACTTGTATTACGTGTTCAAAACGAAACACTCAAGAGATTATACCTGACGAGATTGAGTGAGAGACCGAGAGAATCGGAAAGCTTGTCGCCGGAGAGATCTCCGGAGAAAAGTTTCTGGTGACCGGAGGTGGCGAGGTTTAACTTCGCCGGAAATAAATTTGATCGCCGGAAAATGCAGAGGAACGCGAGAGAGGCAGATCGGCTAGAGATATCGCCGGAGCACGTCTCCTTATCGACGGAACCTTGCTGAGTTTCTTGCTTGTTTCGCGTAGGATAATTCACAAGAGAAATGGAGGAGTTTGGGTGTATGATTACGTGAAGATGATGATGAAATATGGGTAGTTTTTTTTTTAAGGTTAATATAAGAGATGATGGTATTGGTTTGATGGGTATCTGATTGTTTTCGAAGTAGCGAAAATCTTAGAGCATTCACAAAATCTCGAATAGTTAAGTGTGCGTGGGGAAGCAAGTGTGCACATGGGTAGTTAAGATCCCACGATAGAATGATGGTGATAAGTGTTCGCATCTAAAATATCGAATATTTAGTTGCCAGATTAGAATTTGATGCATGTGCACATGACGTAGGATACAAAGTAAGGAATTATGGATAACTTTCAACTTTATTAAGTTGATTTATTAAATTTTGTATGGTATTAATTCGTGCAATTATGTACTACATACACATTTTCGTCTCTTACATCACATATGGTAATTCATATAAAATTTCCGTTTGGGTTTATTCAGTTGACCCAAAGTATCATTATAAATTATAAAATGCTTATAATTTTGGATTCACTTTGACTTTACGTTGAGTCACCAACTCGCTAAATTACAGTTTAATTGTACTGAAATGCAGACGACTGATACATGTCTAATTAATGATGTGTAATACAACACAAAATAAATGATTCATGCTAGACTTAAATGCCAAAATGAATGTCTTTCTAAATGAGATGATTGTATTAAGACAAAACGAGTTATAAAAATTGTCAAGTCAAATACCAGTTTGCAAGGGTTGTCACAGGTCTTTTATAATAAAGCGAAGATAAATGACTGCACATGTAATAAGTGGTAAACCATGAAGAACATTCGTGATATTTATTCAATAATTGATTTCTTTTTCTTTTTTACATTTTCTTTTTTCATTTGCATTCTTTTCTTTGTTATTGCTCACCCATCGTTACTCTTTCCCTACAACTACCTTCTGCCTAGGGATGGCAATGGATTGGATGTGGACCGGATGATGCGATGTCCATATCCATATCCATTTATATTTACGTCGTCCATATCCATATCCATTTAAAATCATTTCATCCATCCATATCCATATCCATCGGATTATAGCGGGTAAATGGGTCTCCATTGGATGTCAAACAATATTTATTTTCTAAAGAAAGTACGATAGTTTTATAAATAAATTTGCAATTTTTGTTGAATATGTTCATAGTTTCTTCCAAAGAGAGTATACAAACGAAAACATAATTACGAATATACATTTGATGCATCGAGTCATTGAACATAGTTTGTAACTAATCCCCAAATACTGATAGATACAAACAAAAACGTAACTTAATATATAAAAGCCTGGAGTATGATTTGTAATGTTTACAGATTTAGTTATTTTCAATGTTATGTTATGTATAAATTTTATTGAATCAAAGATGTGTAGACATATATTATTAACTATGTGAAATTGTAATATAAAAAAAGTTAATTTCGGGTTAAGTGGGTTCATCCATGGATTGAAAATCATCATTCATATTCACTCCAATAAACATCCATATCCGCTCCACATCCGATATTCACCCATTTAACTTCATCCATATCCACCACTAGTGGATCAGATCGGGTGGATGAGATCATCGGATCAGATGATCATTGCCAACCCTACTTCTGCCACCACCTCCGGTCACATGCTAGCAGATCTGCTTTTGATAACAATTTGAATAAAAATCGATGCCGGAAGTTGTGAGATCCTAAATTCATAAAACCCCAATCTTGTCAAATCGATTGAAAACCATAGATCTTTTAAACTCTAAACCTGAAAATTGATTGCAAATGCATGTCTCCAGAGGAGTTGGTGTTCTGCAGATGTGAGTCGATCAAACATCACTGCAGTGGAACAACTGGATATGGAAACTCTTACTCAGGTTAATCATGGCACCCGGCATTATATAATTCTACCCGAAAACCGATCCATGGTATACCACATAACAAGCCCAAAACCTTAATACCGAAGTCAAAACCCAAAGTACAAGTTTTTTGAGTGCTTTTGGGCCATTTATTTTACTAAAATGAACAAGAGGGTTGTTTGTAGAGGTTCATAAACCAGACATTTTCGAAAACCGATCCGGTTTAAAAACCGGATCGGTTTTAGTCAACCCCGGTCAAAACCGGTTTTGTCAAAACCGGTTCGGTTTGAAACCGGTTTTCCGAGTGAAGTTCTAAAACCGGTCAAAACCGGATCGGACTGGTTTGAAACCCGATCGGATCGGATCGGTTTGTCGGAGCGGATAGGTTTGGTCGGATCGGATCGGTTTAAAAACCGGATTTACACGTTTTTTCTGGTTTTCCTGGTTTTTAACGGTAATATTAACAGTAATATTTTCGTTTGCATAGTAAACCGGTTTTTTATCCGGTTTTAAACCGGTTTTTTTTCCGGTTTTCAGAAAACCGGTTATTTATCCGGTTTTTTTCAAGGGTCATAAAAATCCGGTTTTTAAACCGGTTTGTGCGTAAATAACCCCAACCGGTTACGATCCGCCGGTTTCGATCCGATCCGATCCGTATTGTCCGACTACTAAACCGGTTTCAAACCGGTTTTAAAACCGGTTTGGTTAAAAAACCGATCCGATGTGCACCTCTAGTTGTTTGTTTGATAGCAAAATAAATTTTGTAACTCAACTTAGATCAGGCCCAAGCCCATGTTAGATCAGTCCAAATCCACTAATTAACACATGCCAAAATGCACAAATGTCCATGTCAACATGAACGCTTAAACCACCCCACCCCCCACCCCGTTAGCGTCGAGAGCAAACCCAAGCATACCCGCTACACGTACCGTTTATTTTTTGTTAACCTCACAAGAAATTGCAACCTATTCAATGGGCATTCCACTAGAGAAAAAAAAAACATAAAATTATTAAAAATAACACGAAAAGAACCCTAATCGAAGGACTAAACCTACTCATCAACAATGTGAAACATGGCAAGGGAAGTTGTTGTAGAGGAGGAAGACGAAGGTGAAGTGATACACGTATGCACTTTCTCCACTTCGTTTCCATACGAAAACGAGCCATCAAATATAATGTCAATATTATCTTCAAAGCCCGTTTCATCAAACAAGTCGAGAATTATATCATCGGATTTATCAAGAGGAATGTGTGGGACCGGAAGTAGATTGTAACTTGAACCCAAGCACAAGCTCCATATGTGTTCTTCATCAACCGAAGGTGGGAAGTCAAGGTGGTTATGAATCTCGGGTAATGATTCTTCTTTTTCCACTAATGTAATCTCTTGTTCTTGAAAATCTTGGTTTTGTTCATGTTTCGGTGAAGTTACAACTTCTGTTGATTCGGGAGTAAGTTCGGTTTGTGGTTGGCCGTTTTTCAAGCGATTGGCATAGATACTGATATCGAAATTGGTTACGGCTTTTGCACCTCGATACTCGATGGCTGCTAAATCGTATGCTGCAGCCGCTTCCTCTTGAGTGCCTACAAAAAAAACACATCAATGAGTTCAATGTCCTATAAAAAGGGAGATAATTTTACATAATGTTTAGCTATAATTAATAAACAACACGTGCATTGAGTTGTTGTGTACGACTAAAATCGTATATCCCATAGAAAAATGGAATCCATGGTAATTTGTTCTACATTGTACAGTATTTATAACATAAATAACAATGAAACCATTTAAATCTTAAATCTCATTTATACAACACGAGCAGGCCAACACCACTAAATACAATAGCAAAGTAATCATATATGTTAATTTGCTAAGGTTCTTGAGCTTTCTAACCACATACTAGGGTTTTTTTTAATTTGGTTTAGATTTTGGGTTAGGCATTTGTTTGAACTATTGGCCAATACTTGAGTTTTTAAAGATTTTGTAGACTATTGGTAGGTTTTTTAATCCGTTAATAACACTAGAACACCAAAAATATCAAATAAATTTACCTAACAGAAAAACCGTGAATAGTGACACGCATGCAAGTCCTATAATAGGTCCGCCCCTATTTCTTATTGCATTTTGAAAATGTAATTAATCTAAAATGAGTGTTTGGAAAGAATCAAAAAATCAATTATTTGCGTTTTTATACCCCAAAACGCACTTTTGGAAAAGAAGAGAAGATACTTATTGTGTTTTGAAAGCACAATTAATCTAAAATTAGTCATTTTACCTATTGATTAAGCAAATAATCAGATTTTTCAAACACTAAAAAACTGATTATTAGAATATTGCAAATTTCAAACAACATAATCAAATGCGCATCACTATTTTTCATAACCACATTTTGCAACCGCTGATTATCTATCTGGTTATCCAGTTTCAAAATGCATAATCTAATTTCAATAAGCAATCCCAAACATCCCTTTAATATATCTTAGAAGTGCATGACTAAAAGTAGGGTTGTCGTAAATAACCGAAACTCATTCTACTCGCCCGACCCATTTTGAATTCTGGTAGAACGTAGTTCGCGTAGGAATATTCGGTTATTGGGTAACCCGAAAATAGGACACGTCAGGTATAAATTAATATTTTATGCGTGTGAAGTAATTTCATCCATGTATAAAACTCATATCTGGATGCAAAAAAAAAACATGAAAGTAGAATGATGGTTTTTACAAGTTGAAGAGAATGTTACTTGCCAGCAATATAATGTAAATTAGTGATAGTCTGATGCATCTGAACTTTGTAATATAGATAAATATCATAAGATTAAAGAACAAATAAGTATACAAGAAACTTGATTATGCGGCTAATTGTTTATTATAATCTTTTTATAATTTATATATTAGCTAATTGTTTATTATAATCTTTTTATAATTTATAGATTACCTTGGTAAGAGGGAGAGTCATGTGCCCTGTTTAAGTATATAAAAAAGGCGTTAAAGTTACTTTTATTCTTTGTTTTTGTTTTTTTAAATTTCAGTGTAGCAATATTTAAGTGGTTAAGTGGTAAAACCTGTATATAAAAATATTCAATTGTTGAAAACAAATGAGACTAATTTTCAATAGACTTTTGGGGAGTTAGTTTCAAAATCAAAGTTATCAAATACTAAAGCATAACAAGAGTGGTGACTTAGCGTATGACTTAGCTTCTAAAAAGAGTGAAATTCCTAAATTGAGTCTTTAAAAAAAAAACCCCATCAATGAGGTTCAATAGTAGCGACTCCAAGCTACCCATAATACCCCCATCACCCATCAATGAGGTTCAATAGTGAGGAATCCAGGCTACCCATAAAGTGGATGATCACACTGTAATTAGTTGGTTCTACAGTTGGTTCGTAAAACAGGTTGGAACCCATATTACAAAAAAAAAAAACATAAAGAAAAATGTAAATAAATAATTGGAATATAAACTTTTGAGAAACCTGTTAAAAAAAGAAAGAATAATCTTCAATCAAAATAAAAACTGCTCATTCTTATCTATTGTTATTAACAGCCTTAAGAGCTATTATTATCAAAACTCTTGTTTTATAAAACCCTTGTTTTATTGGTTTTTTCAAGAAGTTAATAATTTAAGATGTATTTGAATAAGTAATAAATAACTTACGGAAAAGCTTCAAAAAAGGTATTTGAATAAAGGTAGTGATTTATATACTACAACTTTTAATGCATATACCACAACTATTGCATTAAGGAGTCTAAACCAAAAACACCTTTTTTCCGTAAGTAAATAAGTTATTTTCCTAAAAGTATGAAATGAGACACAAAACAATACTCTGAATTCATATTAATAAATGTGACAACAATGTGTTTTGTTGGCTACATGCAAAATTGCTTGTCGAAAGGGTAAATCAGGGTGGTAACCTGGAACTATGTTTTAGGTTATGGGAACACCAAACACCAACACCAATATGCTATAAGCATCGAGTTTTTAGCACGTCTGTCCCCTGTTCTAACTTTTTACTAATTTTTGAAATTCGGTTTTTGGGTGTAGATGAGGGTAGGAGGAATTCTGGGTAACATGCATTAAACTTACATATAACGGAATAAAAAATTGGATCACTAATAAAAAATAAAAATACAATAAAAATATATTTTATGAAACAATTAACAAAAATCTAAATACTACGCCCCCTTTTTAGGCCAATTGCATATATTAATTTTGTGAGATTGGATCTATTCGATTGGAATGAAAAGTCTGTTTTAGTACCGCTAAGAATCTCAACCAAATCCAAAAAGGCCAAGATCTATTAGGGTATGTTTGGTTGGGATAACTGTAATGAAATGAGCAATGTAATAGTATGAGACAAGTAATGAAATGATTAATTGGGATTATATTGTCATGTTTGGTAGTTATTTTGAATGTAATGAATGATTAATGCATTTTGTTTGGCATGTATAAATAAACATTGGAAAGGAATGAAATTATATTAAAAAGACAAAAATATCCTAATAATATAAATTCTAATCATGTTTTAAGGGGCATAATTGGATTGTTAAAAACATATAAAACTTAACTTAAAATCGTATCCAAAAAGAGTTTAAGAAATAAAAAACCAAAATTAATTTATAGAACTTTGTTTATTATAATTCCCCACCATTTAGAAACCATTTAATACGAATAAGGTTGAACTTTGAAACATGTAAAAGTAATTTTTTTTAACAACAAACACACACTCTCTAATTCTAGACATTTTTGTCGAGACTTGAACCCATTACCTATAGATCATGGGCAATACCGCCTTAGGTATGTAAAAGTAATTTCTTTTTACAATTTAAAATTGGATTTTTCTAATGTATGCATTAAGGACACACATTAAAGTAGAGGTGAACATTTGGGCCGAAAAAACCGAACCCAACTGATAACCAACCGAACCGAAAACATGTAATCGGTCCGGTTTTTGGTTTTGTAATTTCATGAGTTTTGATTTCGGTCTGATACGGTTCGGTCCTCAGATAAGAGTGAGTACTTGGGCTTACAAACTGAACCGAATCAAAACCGAAAACATGTAATTGGTTCAGTTTTTGGTTTTGAAAATTCATCATTATCAGTTTTAAAAATTCATCATTATCAGTTTCGATCTTATCGGTTTCGGTTCAGTCTGAAGTATGCTCACCCCAATTTTTAAGTGAATTAATGAATGATAACTTTCAATTAAATTAAAAGAAACGTTTAATATTTCTCCAAAACATAAAAACTTTAATCTTTTTAATGTATTTTGCTACACTTTTAGGAATTTTTAAGTGTTAACATTTGACGTTAAAAAAGCGCTTAATTTTTTTTTTCATAGTTTTTGAAAAAAGATTTTGCGTCGCAAAAATAAAATGTCCACTCATTTTTGTAGTCTAGATCATCCTAGTGGGATATGGATGCCAAAAAGAAGAAAATTTATGGAAATATTTGTGTAATACAACGATAAAAGTATAAGTGTAATTGTGTGTGATTAATACGAGTATATATCTTTGTTAACTTATTAAATGACAAGAAAATACAAGAATTTCGTAATTATTTTATTTATCAACTTTGCCTTGACTAGTGCTATCATGTCGCTTTAGAGACACGATGGCACGTCAGTGGCTTTTGTCAATCGTCTCCTTCGGTTTGGAGACGAAGACGGAGACAAAAGTTTGAGGTATTTTTGTAATTATTGGTATTTATTAACTAAAATGATATTGTTGGCAGTTATGTGTGGAGTCACTTAAAATGACGCTGATTTTATAAAAAAGTGAAGTGTCACAATTGTTGGTAGTGGTCTAATATTGTGCAACCATGACTTCATTTTTTTTACTAAAGTAGGTGAGCACACTAATTTGGAAAGTATGCATTCAAAGTACACAATTGTGTTCTTAAAGGAAATTTCTAGGTGTTGATAAAAATCACGTGTTCAAAGTATCTAATAGCACAAAGTAGGCATGTGAGAACCGGGTAAAACCAAGCCGAAGACTAATTTTGCATGAAAATTGAAACTAAGAACCGAACCGATATATTAATCACTTGACGACCCTTGTTTTGGATGCCGATTCTAAAGGTGATATGATTGATACTAAAATAGAACATACGAAGCACACATATACAAAAAAATGTAGTAAAAAGTGAAGGATGAGACGTACTATAAGTTCCCAAGTATAAGTATTTGTTTCCAAGAACTCGTCCAATTCGTGCCTCCCATCTTCCGTTATGGTGGTGTCTATGAAAACAAAGCATAATATATTATAAATCATACTCCATCCGTCACATTTTATCGTCTAGTATACTATTTTAGTTTGTCTCACAAAGACTGACTAATTAAAAAATATTTAAGTGGGAAAGAGAAAATTTGATTGTGACATAATATAATTAATGTACTTTCTTAAACTGTATGTTTTTTTGTGGTGGACAATAAATTTGGAATGGAGGGTATATATCTTAACACATATAACACTTGTTATCATTAAAAAAATTGGAATTTTTAATGCATATTATCATATAAGTCCAAAAAGAAATGTGCACTACAATGGCTCAAGTCATTGTCAAAGTTTTTAGTATAATACCTTCATTAATTCATTCTCTCACACACCATTCTACGACTAGTCGTTTGGTTTCAGGCTAGCCAAATACCCATCTTTCATTTATTGTTATTGTCAAATATAGTTTGATAAATGGAGCAAGCACTAAAACAATATTATTATCGTAATGGTAAGGACACTTAAAATTATCTCCTAGAGTTCAATCACTTCCCTAGGTAAACATAGTCTCGACAATTGTCAGGTCATGTACATCACAGAGCAAAGCTCAGCTACCCTGGTGGACTCCGTTTATAAATGAGAATACATTTTTTTAAATGGAGCAAGCAATATAGTGAATATGTATATGCCAAAGCAAAATTTAGATATAAAAACACATGTTTGGACCGAGCATATTCACATGTAACATACGAAAAAACATGAACTCGCACAACTAATTCAACGTGTTTTGTTTTACAATTAATTGGCAAGTTAGTTGAGCTAGTTGAATGGTTAAAACAATGTCAAAGAAATCATTTTTCTGTTTTTAATTACGTAAATCCTAATTATATAAAGACTCGTCCTTATATGGATGCAACTACTTATGTTTTGGACCTATACGATTCATTTACTCGAAAATATAATGATTGGTTACCTTGCTACTCCTCTGTATTTTGAAACACCTCTTGAAAATCCGCTACTTCTTCTCCTTAACGAAGCTAAATATTCATCCTTGGACAATTTTTCCATTTCTTCGATGTCCTTTCGATAGCTATCTCTCTGCAAAAAATATCCAAAAATTATACTTGACCAAAAAGACTTACATATTATTCTCAAAAAAGAACAAAGTACGAAATATAATTATAAATACCTCAAAATTGAGTGTAATGTTGGATCCCCAATATTTAAGGGCTGCAAGATCGTAGGTGCGAGCAGCAGCCTCTTCACTATCATATGCACCTACATGAACACAACGTCTAGTGTTCAGTCAACCACATTGTTGTTAAACACAATTTTTTGGTTGTTTGTGCTAGCTCAGTTATTCTAGTATGTGTAGTTTTTTACTTGTACTTTAACATGGGAACAACAAACGTAACAAATAAACCGTTTTAAGATAATTCTAACCTTACCCGATACCTAAAATGTCATTTACTAAGAATAAAACAAAGAAACCCCGGTTAAAGAAACTTGAACTTATGTGTACCAACACAACTTTTGTATTTGCACTTCGTCCAATTCAAAATAATTGATACATTGTTGTTTTCACGATTTTTAAGGCAAAATATTATAATGATTAAATTAGACTAATTGGATGGTTATTGGGGAATGAGTCTCAAATCGTTTGAATAAAGTGAGGTTAATGATATTTAAAAGTAAGGGTAAATGAGTCATTTCACTATATTAAAGTAGATAGTTTGTAGGTGTGGGCCCACTATTTTTTGTCCAATAACGTAAATTTTCAAAGTGTATCACTTGTTTTAAATCACATTAAAAAGGAAAGTGTGTCACTTATTTTGAATCAGATGAAGTATTTATTTAAAACAATACAAAAAAAAAACATGTTTTGTATTTTCCATTTATAAAATTATAAAGCCCGAAATAATCTTCTAGAGTTCACATGTTTGATCTCTTCCTTAGCTAAAGATTACCCGATGGTCAATACATTATAAACGGGAAAACCTTTTTAAAGTATGTGACAATAGTAATTGAAAAAGGCATAGAAAGTGAGATAACACTTACCCAAATAAACTATAAAAGTAGAATCCATAGTGGTAATCAGCAACAGGAGATCACACCAAACCAAAACAACCAACAAAACAGAGTCAGAACTCAAAATTAGATAATTTAGTTAACAACTTAACTTAAATTATTATAACATCAAGATTGCAGATCTTTGTCGTTTAATTATGTTAATATTTTAGTTAATTAATTAAATACGAAATTTAAAAATTAATAAAAAACAGAGTCATGGTATTCACTTTGTTTTCCTTTTTTGTTTTGGATGCTGTTCCATGTACCCTTATCCCATAGATGTGCTTCAAATCTACCAGTCCATCGATGCCTGTTAATTATTATAATTAACTTAATTAATTTCCATGCATCTAAATTAAATTTAAAAATAATTAAACTTTTTAAAACGTCATGCATGTAGCCCAGAATTTGCACTCTCTGTTCTTTAGTAGTCAGAGTTTAATTTCGAAATTAAATTTTAACTTTTTGGGATTTCTTAGTTATATGTTTATGAAGTTAAATCAAACTAATTGCATTTTGAATATACTTTTGGATTATTTCACCAATTGCCCCAAAAAAATCCACGATCAATTGATCATTGACATGCATGACTGTTCTTCGACAACTGAGCTTAATTTGGGAAATTTGTAAAAATAGATCATATGTAAGTTAAAAGGTTAGAAATTTAGAGAAACTGAATCGAATTGGTATCAATTTAGATAGTTTTCGCACAAAAATTCTTGAAAAATCCAATGCATGTTAACCAGAATCCCTCCTGCCCTGTTCTACACCCAAAAACCCAATTTCAAAAATTAGCAAAGAGTTAAAACCTTTTAAAAATATCAAAAATGGGTGTTTATAATTGGATTGCAGTATTCAATCAGCTTCCAAATTGAATCGTTTTGGAAGAAAATTGCAATTGAAAGTACCTGGTGACGCCTCTGTAAATGGAGCTTCTGCGAGCAGTTTCAGGATTTTGATTTGAATTGAAAGTGTTGGTTTTGTTGTGAGGTCGTTTGGATTTTTGAATTTGATGTTCGTTAATGCATGAATAAGATGATGAAGTTGGTGACAACCTTCTTGTTCTCTTCATTCTCTCTCTCACTCTAGATTTATGGGTTAATTTTAGAGAGAGAAAATGATATTTTTTTCAAGAGTTATGGAGATTAGTTGTGAGAGTAAGGAAGGTATAGTATATATGGGTCGGGCCTACAAAGAGTTAAAATTAATCGGGGCTAAAGTTTGTTATTTTGGGGTCGCCTATTCCCAGGGGTGTGGTAACGAGGGGAGGGGGCGTCGGAAGCCACCTCAGCTCGCCGGCCTCGTCACCACACCGCCCGCTACGTGAGCGAGACCCGGCGTGGGAAGCTCGACGAGGGTAGCGGATGAATGGCAGCCTGACACGTGGACTAGCCATTGCAAACGGCTAGTTTGACCGAAATTTATTTACTTATTTTTTTAAAATAATACCAATTATAAATACCCCTTTCAAACACAACATTTTTTCACACAACCTTCTACACATTCTCTACAATTTCATACACTTTCACTTCCAAATTCCCACAAAAATGTCTCAACAACATCCCGATTGGATGAACGGTGTGTTCGGATGGGGAAGTGCCGGCTCATCCGCGTCCAATCCATCAACACCTTCGTCCCAACAATCGGTATCATCCACCCAAAATATAGAAATGCCGGCTTCCACTCCCTATGGTACCGAATTTGTCATGCCGACATATACCCAAGAGCAATTTCAACAATTTGTGTTGAACTAACAATTTCAAAACCTTCAACAAAAACCCCCTCAAGTTTGGTCACAACCACAATGGTCACAACCATAATCATCACAACCACAACAATCACAACCACAACCATCATAAGACGCGGCGGCCGCTGGAAAAGCTAAAAGGGGGGGGGGGGGAATTGCAACCAACCAAAATCGGACGGTCATGCGGTGGGACCAATCACAAGAAGTGTTATTGGCCGAGTGTTGGGTTAGCGTTTCCGAGGATGCCGAAAAGGGCGCTGACCAATCCGATGACTGTTTTTGGAACAAAATCCTTGTTGAGTTCAACAAGGATATTGATACGCCGCGTACCAAAGACATTTTGACGGGAAAGTGGACGATTTATTTTTATTTTTATTTGTATTTTGTAATTTTTATTTTAATGAAGTATTATGTTTTTAAAAAAAGAAAAAGAAAAAAAGGGGTGGGGCCCAAATGACTTAAGTGATGGTAGAGGGGGTATTTGGAGGTTTTGAATGTGAAATGTGAAATGTGAAATAGTGATGTGGCGCATAGGTGGCGCGGAGGTGACACTCCGATTTGTGTTACCACACCTAATGCTCTTAACTCTGTGCATACATGACGTCACTTGCTTACTTAAAGGTGCGTCACTTTAAAACCTCTTACGTGGCACGGTAAAGTGGCAACGTGAAGGAACAGGTGTGGGGGAGCATGTGTGAGTGATATGGTAGGGCCCTTTTCACATGAAAGAATGGTGTGGAGGGGGATGGTGTTCTTTTTTTTTTTTTTGGTGTGGTGCGGTGGGTTGCCACATGGGATAACACCACACACTCCATTGAAGTCCCATACCGCATAGCCTTAGAATGAGTTTTTAAAGGTTATGAGTTTAATATTACTGGTACATAATTACTAAATAATTAGGATAAGGTTCATAAACAACCATAACAATGGTTATATTACGTATGAACAAAAATAACCCCCCTAAAAAAGTTTTTTTTTAATGAAAAAGAACTTGAATTCAACTAAAAATGCACATTAATTATGTAAAAAACTGATTCTTTATTTAAAAAACATGAAATCAAATAAAATTGATCTTGTTGTTCATATAGCGATGAAATGTGGTCGCGATAGCCACTTTTCATGTGGTCGGTAATGAGGTCTGGTACGGATCCCATTAGTATACGAACAACAGGACGCTCGAAGGGATGGACGATTCGCGTTCGGTCCGGAAGTAGTCACGCAGCATTACCATCATTAGATTACAAGTCCCAAGACCCTCGATAAGGCGTGGCCGTGTTTTGAGGAAAAGTAACCTCGAGCCATGCTAGCATTTAATGAAAGTAAGGCTTGACGTCGACCTGCGACATTGTCCAGCTAGACGATTGAAGAGGTACTTCCAGGCTCATTCGATCACAGTACTGATCAACCAACCTATCAAGACCAATTTGATACGACCAGAGCGTTCGGGCCTACTAACAAAATGGGCGATAGAGTTGGGGGAACATGACATCACTTTCCGACCTCGGCAAAGCATAAAGGGTCAGGCGCTGACAGATTTTCTAGTAGAAATACCGGAAGAAGATAGCGTATCTCTAGCGGAGGACGCGACCTCCTTGTCTCCGAATGCTCCTTCAGGATCGTATTGGCACATGTATACGGACGGAGCATCAAGCACGGAAGGCTGCGGAGCAGGAGTAGTTTTGACAGGCCCGGATGATGAAAGGGTAACGTACGCCCTGCGTTTTGATTTCAAATGCTCGAACAATGAGGCCGAGTACGAAGCATTGTTAGCTGGTTTGGGTTTGGCAAAAAATTTGGGAATCAGTAAAATGAAAGCTTTTACAGACTCGATGCTAGTGGTAAATCAAATCAAAGGATCGTATGAAGCTAAGGAAGCCCACATGAAAAAGTATTTGACGAAAGCCAAGGAAGCGATTCTCAAGTTTAAAGAATTTGAGATAACTCAAGTCCCGAGGACGAAGATCAAAGAAGCAGATGCTTTAAGTAAGTTAGCATCCGTGCTATTCTCGCGCTTAACAAAGAAAGTATTAGTAGAAGTCCTCGCAGAAAGAAGCATTGAGAACGTGCACAGTGAAGTCATGCAGGTAGATCCGGAAGAAGGTTGTTGGACCTATGGGATACGGAAATACCTTAGGGAAGGAACTCTTCCGAAGGATAAGAAGGAGGCAAGAAGAATCCGAGTCAATGCGGGAAGGTACATGATTAAAGAAGGAACTTTATATAGAAGGGGGTACTCAACCCCTTGGTTGAGGTGTTTGAGTGGGGCAGAGACGACCCTGGCCATACAAGACGTTCACGCAGGACTGTGCGGATCACACTCCGGACCAAGGGTATTAAAAAGAGGCTCCTTCGGGCAGGATACTTCTGGCCAAGCATGTCCACAGATATGAAGGAATATATCAGGAAATGCAACCAATGCCAGGTGTACTCGGATATCCCCAGAATTCCCACGGTAAACCTAACAAGTATCACCAGCCCATGGCCATTCTGTCAATGGGGGATAGACATTGTGGGGCCTTTTCCAAGAGCGGTCGGAGTGGTCCAATTCCTGGTTGTGGCGGTAGATTACTTTACCAAATGGGTGGAGGCAAAGGCGCTAGCATGCATATCAGGTTCTAACATCGTGAAGTTTGTATGGCAGCAAATCGTGTGCAGGTTTGGCCTTCCCCACAAAATCATCAGCGATAACGGAAGACAGTTTGCCAATAATCCATTCAAAGAATGGTGCTCGAAGCTATCCATCCGCCAGAACTTCACATCCGTAGCACACCCCCAGGCGAATGGCCAGCCGGAAGTTACGAATAAGACGATAGTAAAGGGGATTAAAAAGCAGTTGAGCAGGGCGGAAGGAGGATGGGTAGATGAATTACAAAGTGTCCTTTGGGCATACCGAACCACGATCAGAAGTGCTACAGGAGAAACTCCAAATAGTCTGGTGTACGGTTCAGAAGCGGTGATCCCTCTGGAAATAATGCTAGCCTCCCCAAGGGTGGATAGCTTTCGGTTGAAAGGAAATGAAGAAGCCCTCAGGCATAACCTGGACCTAGTGGATGAACGTCGAGAAAACGCTGCCGCCCGACAGGCAGCGTATAAGTTGTTAACAGAGAGCCACTATAATAAGAAGGTTTGAGGATTGGCATGTAAAGTAGGCGATCTGGTGCTCCGGAAGAATGAGGCGAGTTTGCAGTTAAAGCCCGGAAAGTTGTGTCCAAATTGGGAGGGACCGTACCGTACTAAGGAGGCAAGACGGAATGGTTCGTATGTGCTAGAATCAATGGACGGAGGATTGATTCAGCGAACGTGGAAGATGAAGAATCTACGGAAGTTCTATTTCTAAATAAACTAGTAGTATAGAAAAACCCACATATGTTTATAGGGTTACGAGGGGATTGTTTTGTAATGAACGAATGGAATGAATCTGCCAAGAGTAGAATATTTTGTTATAAAATGTAATTCGAACACATAACAGAATAGACAAACAAATAAAACGATAAATAACGAAACATATAGCAAATTCGCATGCATATGATCATAGCTATGAAAGGTTATGTGGGTAACCGAAAGGAACCACAAATCTATGTCCGGACGAAAACCGGAGCCGTAATAAAGCGACGAAAAGTTCATTCGTTTGTAACCTTTTTTAATTAGGGACGCCTTTTTAACGAGTAACAAAAAAGAACTCACGAAACGATGAACAAAAAATAGATAGATAAGGAAACACGATCACATTAAGAACGAACAAAGATTACAATAACTGTTAAATTCAAAAGACACATAAGCCCAAAAACGGACACAACCCTAAAACAACACATCGACTACACAAGCTAAGCAGGACGGGTCGAACTCTCCCCTACGCCTTCCGTTCCAGAGGAAAGCTTAGCAACGAGCATCTTTAGCTCTTCTAAACCAATAGTTCCACTTTCGAAGGAATGAATCAAATCATAATCTGGTGAAACCAGCTTCTCAAACAAACTCATGATGGTTTCCTGGCCTCCGGAGTGGTCATGTACCAACTTCGTATGACTCAAAAGATCGGGATACATCTCTCGGGTATCTACGCATCCTTGGTAACGACCAAATTTCATGGTTTCTTCCTGAAGAGCAGTATTCCGATTAACAAACTCATCGGACGAGAGCAGCGCCTCGAAAGTTCCAGGAAGTCCTTTCCGGAGAACCCACTTCACGTCCTCTTGCCCATCACGTACCTCCTTCTACAGACGTTCATTACTCGCCTCCGCCCTAGCCAGACGCTGATTAGCATCTACTAACTGGGAGTCCTTCTCAACCAGAGAAGCTTCTAGCTCAGCAATTCGAAGGGCGGAGGACTTATTTTGATCTTCAAGCTCCATGAACTGCACCTCTTTAGCCTTTAACGAACGGTTAAGGGCCTCCTGCTCGGCAGTAAGCTGCCTCATGGTTCCAACAAGTTGGGTTTTCTCAAGCTTCTCCTTATATAATAAACCTTATATAATTTAGACAATAATATTATCCAACACCATATGATTTAATTAATTTAAATCATATTATGGATAATCTATAATTAACACATTGTATATTTACTCAACTAGTAAATGTACAAATACTTGTATTAATTAGTTAGATAAACTAATCTAGTAATAAGTTGAACTTAACTTAATACTTAAATGATTCATAAATGACTATTATGAATAATTCCTATTCCAAGTATCATTACATATCTTTCTCGTATTACATGCACTCACCGATGTGACCCTTGAGTGTCCTATAGACATGGGCGTGACATCATAGGTTGACCAACTGTGCACATAAATCCTTCAGACTCCCACTTGTGCAAGTTGTAACCTTAGCTTGATGACACTAGTCCTGCAGCGGCCCTCTAGCAGGCAATACATGATAACCAAGCCATAGAAACTCTTATACCCAGGTATTGTTTAGAAAAACATATTAATAGCGTCGTCTAGTAAAGAACACTCCGTCTTTACTTCTTGGGTAACGTGTTAGGTTCATCCCTTGCTGCACGATATTTGTGATAGCGAATACGAGCATGGTAGAAATTATCAACTCCTGTACTCGAAATCATTTCTTGACCTCTTGATTTAAAACTGTGTGATAACGACAAAGAACAGATCGGTTCGTTGAGCACGGCCGTGCATTTTCAGTTTATCATCATGTCAAGGGAACCATAAATATCTCTCCTAAAAAGGAGGTGCAATTACCATCTTGTTATATTTCGATTCAAAATACAACTTCCTCTGTACCCAGTAAAGCCTCGTATGTCAATCATATTTCAGATTTGTCTAAGACGAACCAAAGTACATTAGTCATTGTATCCCAAATCAAATACCTCAGGCTTAAGGACAATCCTAGCGAATAATACTTTTGAACTTTTCAACCACGAAGTATTATCACGGTGGTCAATCCAATATTCGTCGAGTTCCAAAAGAATATCACCGATATTTGGTTTACACAAAAACTTGTGTAGCTATCTTCAAAGAATTTCGAATCTACCACCAAATACCGCGATGACGTTAATGTCCCATCAAGGGTCCCACCAAGATGAGTAGTCACGGATTTATACCTTCTGAATAAAATAACCTTCATTCATGGATATTCTTAAAACATATAAAGTCTGAATAACAATGTTACTAATTCATGTATCATTCCTAACTGGACCAAGATACTGAATCATTACTGGATCATTACATATTCCTTTTGTTCGTGTTGATTACTTAATGACTTTTACAACCTTAATTGTAACTTTTATCACTGAACTAGTCATTTCTATTAAACTAAAGACATAAGACGAGTATTTGAAAATACTATTTCTTTTGCCTTTGCTAGATTTTGTTCTTGCAACATTCTAGAACATATTCTAGTCTTGCCTTTTATGCAATTCGGTAAACATAGGAGGATTGGAAAGTAACTCCTTAGTTTCTTGAATTCATAAAATTCTCCTTGTAACTAAAGCCTCTTTTAGTCACTTGATTTGTAGATATATCATTACTAGTTAAAGAAATTTTCTTAAATGATTAACTTATTCACTGGAGTGTGAATATTCTATTAGATTTGCATTAATTAATCACAAGACTTGTGACCACGCTATTAGGCTTGCAATAATCTAATCAACGATCATTTATCATTTCTCTTAACTCTTTGGCTAACGACTTGGTAATATCTTGTTGTTAATATCCTAACTAACTCACTATATTCATTAGTACCTCTAACGAATATGTTAGTCATAGCTCCCACTAAATTTTATGGAAATAAGCATCACTTAAACTACTACTTTTGACCTAGTCAAAACTTATAGTTTAACCCTTTAAGAATTAATCAATTATCAAAGTCATCCTTTGGATTTGCGAATATCCAACATTCCTTTGAAGGGAATCATGACTTTCATTGATTACTGTATCTAACAAGTATAATGCACTTGAAACGATACTTCCAATTCTTAAGTGTATTAGTTTCTTTTAAGAATCTTATTTAATGCCAAAGTCATTTCTTGGATTTCTCAAATATCCATTATTCCTATTAGGGAATTATGACTTGATCAAATGTTGTATTTATTACAAGTATAAAAGACTTGCAATAATATCTTTTAATTCTTAAATTCTTTAATATAGTTTGTCCCTTTTAAGAGTTCATTTAATGTCTAAGTCATTTTCCTTGGATTATGCGAATATCCAATTATTCCTATTAGGGAATTATGGCTTCATTAAATTTCTTTATCACAAGTATGAAAGACTTGTAATAATACTATTTAAAGTCTATCTTGATTATATCCAATATAATCATACTATATTAACACTAATAGTTTAAAACTTACTATCATAAGTAACCATTACTTAAGATGTTTTAAATAAGTTCAATGTACCTTGAACTTTATGCTTTCCATAAAAACTCTTAAATACTTTCATTAGAAAAACTTTCTAATTACTAGCATCTAAGTAATTTGAGCTTCTAAGATATTCACACAACAATCAAACAAACATAAACAATGAGATCATTATTAAGTCAATACTTTGACTTTATAATCTAGTCATAAAACTTGACTAGTATAATCAACACACATGCACACACAATATAATTCAACCATGGATTCAACGATAAACTTAAAATACCAAATTTATCATAAAAATAGAAAATGTAATTTTGTTGAAAACAACTTAAAAACGAAAATTGTTTTACTGAATCCATACGAAAAATACTGAATTAAAACGTGGTGCTTGTGGGATCATTATCTCATGTTAATCCATCTCACTTTTCATCATCTCATGCAATAAACGATTGCTAAAGTTGAGTTACTCGTAATAACTTTTACAAGTAGGAAAAGGAGTATCTAGAAGTTGGCCAAGTCAACTGAATAGCAAGCATTGCCTCCTACCATTTGACCCTCGCCACAACCAAGACACCGTTTCTCGGTCCTTGTCTTGTTTGGCTTTACCTTCTTGACCTTTTGTTTGACTCTATTACCCTTGGGCACGTTTTGGCTGAGATCGGTTTTACCCTTTCCCTTTCCACTGCGCCTCTTTCTCTTTTTCACTACCATCATCAGTTACTACGAGATCATTCTTAAACTTGGTCCCCAAATCAACTCAGTAGTCTTGAGCACGGAATGTAGCTCAACAATGGATTGCTCCACGTTATGCATGTTGTAGTTGACTACATAAGACTTATAGTCATCTAACAACGAGTTGAGTATCATTACTGTCGCTAACTGCAACGGTACTGGGTGTCCTAGTCATTTAACATGATCCATGTGCTCTTTCTAAGACATTTCCTTTTCCCTCATGCCTAAGCATAATCCGAAGATCACGCTTCCAATTGAGAAACTTTGACCTAGTCAATTTGTCCTTTTCTAGAAACAAGCGTAGTGAGAGATTATTGGTACGTGTCGTTTTGGTTGTTGCTGCCGTCTACAAATCAAACCCAGTTTAATAAGTAATCATCAACAAACATCTCTAAAATATATTATAAACCCATAATTAATATTTTAGGCCTAGGATCCATATATCACATTCTCGCCGCAAGGTTTGGGCACTTCCCGACGAGACATGCTGTTTCTGGTAGGTAACATCCTTACCGATCGTATCAAGACTTGACATGATTCCTAGGGGTCGTAGAATCTTTAGACTTATAACTTATTACAACCTTGTACGAATTTAATCATACATTTCTAAGTTGCAATAAAGTCTATCTAACTAATTAATACAAGTATTTGTACATTTACTAGTTGAGTAAATATGCAATGTATTAATTATAGATTATCCATAATATGATTTAAAGTAATTAAATGTGACAACTCGATATTTCTGGTATGTAACCTCATTTCATTTCTAGAACTTTCCTTATTTAGAAAGTTTCTACTTATAGACATTTCTATTTTGGCATTCCTTATACACAACAAACATACATATTTTACACCATACATTAGTGTTTGATTATTTTAGTCAACACAACATTATTACTTTCTTATGGTGACACACTTTGAGCTAAAAACATTTCTAAAACGATAATTTTATTGGTAAAACAATAAACGTAACGATTTAATTTAAAACGTGACTCGAATGGAACTAGTTTCTAAACCCGACACCAAGATTGACCGACCACATAAGTGGCCGGCCTCCTCTTCCCTTGTTCGACCATAATCTCGGCCAAAACACCCTTGTGGTGTTAGCCATGTGCTAAAATGTTTGGCCTTATGACTTCACTTGATCCTTATCCTAATTCCTTTTGAAAGAGTCCTTATTAGATCACAACTCTTCCATCCTAACCCTAATTTCGTCCATATATAAACCCCATGACTACATTCTTTTGTTCTTTGTTGATTTCGGCCGTTCATAACCCTAGAGCAAGTCCCGAGTTCGAGTTGAAGCCGTCCCATTCGATCTTGTACTTTCTCTTCCAAATCTCGGTTACACACGGAAATGCACTCAGAATTACACACGGAAAATATACTCAGAAAAGCGATCCTCGTCGCGAAATACACTCAGAGTTAAATCAGAATTATACTCAAAATAATAACAACAATTCTCATATTTGTCATTCCTCAAAACTCAGAATACCACGAAATTCCCAAATAAATAAAACCTCTAAAATATTACCGGCAACTGGAAAGCGAGAGGTCGACGTGACATGCTGTATGCTTGATGTGGAAACTTTACTCAGAAAATATTTTGCTCAATTCGCGTTTTAAAACTCGAGACTCAAACTTGAGATTGAATCCACCCCTTGTGAATCCAAATCCCTCAAGTCAGAGCTCTGATACCAACTTGTAACACCCTAAAATTTACAAGATTTTTAAAATTTTTGAAAACAAAATTATAATCAAAAGGTCCCATAAATAAATCTCAGATATTTTTATTTAACATTTAAAACGTATTTATTGCGGAAATAGTTAAAACAAAGTAAAGTGTTTTAAAATATTAAATGATGTCCACATCAGTAACGAAAAGATACAGCGGTCAACCGTCCACCTTCTCCTTTCCTTTGCTGGTACCTGAAACAATGTGGGGGAAAGTTTGGGTCAGCTGGGGAAGCTGAGTGAATAATTCTCAAAATGCAAACAATCGTAACATACAACACATGAGGGCACATCGGTGTACTCCTACTCAGAATCTACTCGATTATTTACTCAGATTTATTTCTCAGATTTTATTACTCAGATTTTAATTTATATAGCGCGCTTGTGTGATTTGGGATGAGAGATCAACCTCGCCCCTCCTCACACCTCAGATAGGCATAAGCCAAAAACTCAGACGGGAGTGATCCCAAAACTCAGACTGGAATAATTCCCAAAAACTCAGACGGGAATAATCCCAAAAACTCAGACGGGAAAAATTCCAAAAACTCAGACGGGAGGTGATCCCAAAACTCAGATGTGTGTTATTATGTTTTTATTATTTCTTTAACATAATTATCTCAGATTGCTCTAGCATGTAATAGCACAGAATGACTCTGTGCCGAGCTCGGTTACCCAGGCACAATGTCTCAGATCATGAATAAATAAACAGATGCTCAGATACTCAGATAACAGGTCAAACTCAGATAACGGATCAAACTCAGATAACAGCTCAAACTCAGATAACAATTATGGTGCAAGAAATGTAACACATAAGTCATGCATGTACAACGTTAAAACTGAATACACGGTGAGAATACTCACCTCGAGAAATGTAAGCTCCAACTGGTTCACGGGAATCAAATATTCAGCAAATTATCTCCTAGACGGACCTAAAGCATAAATCGAAATCCCGGATTCAAATCTAACCACTTATCATTATTTCAAAAAAACTGGCAGCACCCGTCGGTCTCACGGGAACTGCCATAACTCTTAAACAGTGCAGTAGATTTATCCCATATTTTTACCATGAAAAGTAGACAACCAGAACTACATATCTCTGTGAGACGGTCACTGGCCAAAACAGACTCTAAGTGTCTCAAAACAGTGTTGCAAGACAGGCATGTCGCACAGGTCATTTTCCTAACAGCAGCATATTAAAATGGTTATAACTTTTAAACCATAAATTGGATTGACGAGAGGGTTGCGGCGTTGAAAAGCTAACTCAGAAAACAAGGTCCCAGCACGGGCCAAAAACTCAAAATGTTAATTTAAGTACCTCAAAAACAGGTTAGAACAGGGGGCAGATTCTGCCAAAAGGTGTTTGACTTATAAACTCGTTTTAGTAACTCGTCCCGTTACCGAAACTCCCGAACACTTATATTTGATAAATAACAGCCTGAAATATCATTTTACTAAAATTAAGTACGGTTTTTAAGACCCGAAGATAAATAGTTTCCCGATTGGGAAACCGAGAACCCTACGGGTTCGGTTTCCCTTTCGGTTAAAATCTTTTGATTACTACAACCCTTTAGACCGCTCAACCCTCAGATACAACCCGAGGCTTGGCCTCTGGTTTCCAGTTCACGGTTATTAGTTGGTCACCACACAGCAGCCTAGTTTCTAGATTGCATTAAATCACGGATTCACTATTGACGATTAGGGCTACATACAATAACAGATAGGTTTGGTATTCCAACAAGTCACAACCCGTCGCCCTAGATCTGGTCTTACCCCAAACGAGTTAATAACCCCCAGATTAAGAAAATGGATAGCTGGAAACAAAGAAAAATCGGAACAAGGGAAATACCGAGTGAGTTATCTTGGTCTGATCGACGATCTGCTTGGCTAGAAGGTCCGACTATCACCTTGTTTTACGATCTTTTTCGGTGTTGGACTTAGTATCAAACCAGCCGCATATAACTTCCCTTTGGCCCAATCCGTGAATGGCTAAGAGCCCATGTTTACTCTTTTGTTTAAGTCCGATCAAAGCAAGTGAAGGCAACCAACACCAACAGTCGATGCTTGAAGTAATCTAAACCACAATCGTCAAACGCTTGAAGTAATCGAAATCCACCACTGACCAAAGTCTTTATGAAACAACGAAGGCATGAAAGAAAAGAAATTGCTTGACTACCTACTCACCTCACCGTCCATTTGACAACTTCACCAACACGTGACCTGATAATCATTTTGGATCTCAATTAAATCCTAGACACATCACCACCTTCAGTGTTTAATATCTCCACCGAGATCAGATTTGAATGCGGCTTCAAAATTAGCGAGGTTCCATTTGGCCGAAAGATTACATGGAAGCAAGTGGGATTAGGGTAGGGATTTAGGTGCTAGTCTAATTTAAATATGCTAGTCAAAATCTTAAAGGCTTATAATTGGACCGGACCAATCTTCATCTCGGGCTCTACATTTCTAATATCGGGCTACTACGACATAATCAACCTTGGGTCAACACAAAGAAACAAACGGGAATGAGGCCTTGGCCTTTGGCCGGCCCGACAAAAAGAATAGACTCAACTCATACTATTAACTAAACGGTCAAAAATAATAATAAAAGCGTCTACTAAAATGTACCGTCAAATTACAGGTCGCCTGAATAATATAAATTATAAATAATAAAAATGTGATTAAAAATAATATTATTTAATTAATACAAATTTTGGGGCGTTACAACTCAACTCCACTTGAAATAGATTTCGTCCCCGAAATCATTGCTCGGAAAAAGCTCAGGGTAGTAATCTCGCGTCTCAACTCATACTCGCCAACGACACACGTCTTCTAATGGGGAAAGAAAACAAAATGATAAGGTTAAGAATGAAAAAGAAATTCTCCAGGACGATCTACGCGATCGAAATAATTCTAGTTTTTGCAACTGCTCGTGCGATCTTCCGTCTCTAACGACGCAAAATGAAAAGACTATAAGAACTAAAATCCAACTGTTCCCTAAGAATATTGGGTTGTCTCAAAAAGAGTGACGAGAAAAATTACGAACAAATTCACGATAATTTGCTGAAGGCGTATTCTTGCTCTCGTAGTTGAACACAGTTGCGGCACCCAGCGGTTAACGTTGCGTTGAATCTCCGATTCAACTCCACTTGGAGATTTGTTACGGTTTGGTTTGCGGCGTCAGATGATCTCGACGTGATACTTGGTTATCCGGTTCGTGCTAACAGTCACACTCGGTTCTCTCGCGACGAAAAAAAAAAAAAAAAAAAAAAAAAAAAAAAATATAAGTTTTATGGAAAGAAGAAAACAAAACTTCTCGCAAGGCTCCAACAAATGATCACTTAACATATTTACAACAGGTTAAATCTTATTATTGTCAATTCCATATAAGAATTAGCTCTGAAAGGTCTTCTACTCTATTGGACACCAGTTTGCATAAGGCAAAGAAGCAATCTAGTAATTTACACCATTATCAGTTAATACAAAAACAGAAAATTATTCACAAGAAATGTACCTATCACACAGAATTCTCAGATGATGCACACAGAAATTAAAATCACTCAGTAGGCAAAAATTCCCGAGAATATACATCTCACACAGAATTCTCATATACTAAGGTATATGACTCAGAAATATGATCTAGAAATACAACTCAGGAGTCTAACTCAGAAATGAACTCAATACATATCTCAGGAGTATAACTCGGAAATCTGTCTCATAAATAAACTCAGAAATATAACTCGGGAACAAACTCAGAAATCTTAACTCAGAAGTAAACCCCGAAATCTAACTCAGAAACATAACCAGAAATTTATCTGAGAAATAAACTCATAAAGTAATAGTATTTACTAGCAATAACATTTTATAAACCAATCACATTTTTACTCGTTCTTATAACTACTCGTGTGTTCCAATTTACCAGCTTATAATACTTGGAATGATACATTCTCTCTCAACCGCGTTATTGGTTTTCCAAATAACTCTACTTTACATTATATTGTTAGCTTACTCTATTAGGTTTGCATATTACCGATGTTGATAACCCTTTAAATAGCTCAAATTAACGATATTGTCATTTAATTCCCTTTAATAGGTTCTCATTCTATTTTAATAGATGTTTTCTCATTCATCTAGTTTAACGATCCTTTAATAGACCGTTTCACTGATTTTACACAATTTAAAATGTCTCTTAATTATTTTGACCATATCTACTCATTAATTTCATGTTACCCACTAAAAATTTTAATTAAATTTCATACTCTTATTTTAATGATTTCTCGTTACTCAAATTACGAATTAATTCCTTAGTTCTCATTTACTCAATTCGCAGTTACACTTTATTCTAAAACTTACGGTTTACTCATGGTTCATCAATTCAGTACATTCTCATCTTTTCGAAATTTCTCCTAAGTTCAAAATAAATTTATTGAATAGTTGTTCTCATCTCAAGTTTAATAATTATTCATAAATAGAGTTTTCTCATATAATTTTATAATACCTCAAAACTCATAACACTTTATAATACTTCAAAAATTTGAATAACACTTCCTGTTAATTTAATACTTTTCTCTTTTGACTCATCTTATTAATTTGCTTATGTAACTCGATTTGTAAATTTCTTATAACTCAAAATTATTCCATAATTAATCAAAATAAAATTTTATCATTTAGCTCGTTTTAATAATAACTCATTACCAGCAAATTACCGATCTCATTTTAACTCATTTTCCTCAAAATTTCATTGTAGCAGTTTTATCATATTCGACTCGTTACTTTAATTTAATGATTTCTCATTATCACATTTATAACCACCCAAGAATAAGTATATTGTCTTATTTTGTATATAATGGTAGTATTACTACTTCCCGTTTGCATGATATTCATTCAACCCAATTAACTTGATTTATTAATTTCTCCAGTAAACCCGATCTATCATTTTGTTGTAAACTCTATAATTACCCATAGAATAAATTTAATTATTCTCAACTGCTTGATTTGATAGTTACTCTTATAATTTATTTGATCAATTATATGTATCTAGAATTCGCACTTTAAATTCATACCAACAAAATCTCTCTGCATAAGCATCATGCTCATAATATTTATAAATAATAATTAATGATAATTATTTCTTGACAATTTTCCTTTTTACCCCTACTCAACTCCACTTGGAGAAAACTCGTCCTCGAGTTTGGAACTAGTATTGTCTACCAAAATAAACAAGCAAGTATGTAGTCACACCAACAATTAGGATACACATACTAAATTCACAATAACAAGCATTGGTCCATCGTTCCCTTCAAAATTTCCCCCTAACCAACCAAAAGTTCGGTGTGTACGATAATAGGGGCCCTCTATTACTTTCGACACCTACTTCTGTTTGGTCACGAGTAAATCCCAAAGTTTACAACTTCCCACATATAAACACACCAAAAATCACACTCAGAAGAAAGGAATTTTAATCACACTCAAGAGAAAGGAAATTTTATTTTCAATATCTGATAAATACAGATATGCACTCAACAGTGCATACTCAACATCTCATAACCATTACTCAGAAAATCATGCGTACATTTAGTCTCGTACGCGATACTCGGATAACTTAGATTCATAGAAATATTTCCACTTAGTTATTTTCACAATTCAAATCTCCTTTTAAACTTTTCATTTGGATATGCCATTTATCATTCCTCATAAATATAACTTATATCCTCTTCACAGTTATATTAAATTTATTGTAATTTGTGAGCATGCCGATTAATATCTTTTTGATCAAAGTTCTCAGTTATTGCGTTCCTCGATTAATTTGATTCCATTTATCGCTCTTTTAACTCATTTTTAAATAAATCATCATCAAATTGATGACGTTAGCTTCCTCTTAATCCTATTATATAATTACTCTTTATGATGAGCTTCAATAATATCTGATTAATTTGACTCAGAAATTTCTCAATTAGTTGGTATAACAAACTTATATAAGTTATTCAATATCTCTGTGTTAAATTAATAATCTCTCACTGAATTCATAAAAAAAATATGGATTTTCAGACTCAGCTATTAAAATCACATACTTTAAAAGTTTTCTCATTTGATCTCGATTTAATAAATCTCGGTTTATTATTTTCTCAGTAAAAAGATTTTCCCAATACATCATGTCTCATCTCTTTATAAAAACATTTTCCTTTTTAATTGTCCAAAGATTTCATAACACCCGAATTTCTCATAAATTTAATTTTTTTTTTAATTTGATAAATAAGTGAAAAGGTTCCACTAAATAGAATCTCAAATGATAATTCAACATTTAAAAAAAAAAACATGCTTAATCCAACTAAAGTTTTAATATTAAAACTAAAACGACTCTGAAATAACGGATAAAAATAAAATCCATTTCTAGTTAAGATTTCTCGTCTAGTTCAAATGTAAATAACTTAAAATAAATATCAATTTTAAATATTTTTTTTTTTTATAAAAATATGTTCTTGGTATTTTCACTTCACTCGACTTGATAAACCACCATAAAAATATTCTTTAAATCGGTTGATAGTAAAAATATTTTTCATTTACTCGTTTCCATAACTCTTTCTATTAAGTGCTTTTCCCAAACGAAAAATTTATTCCTTCTCATTTTTATTTACCCAAGACATGTTCTCATCAAATAACTTATGGAATTACTATCAAAATTTCATATTCATTTATTACCCCTTTTGGTTACAAATTTATCAGAATTATAAAACCTCATAGATTATATAAAGTTGTATGTAATTATAATTTTTAGCATGTATGACGCAAATGCACTCAGAATTACACACGGAAAATATACTCAGAAAAGCGATCCTCGTCGCGAAATACACTCAGAGTTAAATCAGAATTATACTCAAAATAATAACAACAATTCTCATATTTGTCATTCCTCAAAACTCAGAATACCACGAAATTCCCAAATAAATAAAACCTCTAAAATATTACCGGCAACTGGAAAGCGAGAGGTCGACGTGACATGCTGTATGCTTGATGTGGAAACTTTACTCAGAAAATATTTTGCTCAATTCGCGTTTTAAAACTCGAGACTCAAACTTGAGATTGAATCCACCCCTTGTGAATCCAAATCCCTCAAGTCAGAGCTCTGATACCAACTTGTAACACCCTAAAATTTACAAGATTTTTAAAATTTTTGAAAACAAAATTATAATCAAAAGGTCCCATAAATAAATCTCAGATATTTTTATTTAACATTTAAAACGTATTTATTGCGGAAATAGTTAAAACAAAGTAAAGTGTTTTAAAATATTAAATGATGTCCACATCAGTAACGAAAAGATACAGCGGTCAACCGTCCACCTTCTCCTTTCCTTTGCTGGTACCTGAAACAATGTGGGGGAAAGTTTGGGTCAGCTGGGGAAGCTGAGTGAATAATTCTCAAAATGCAAACAATCGTAACATACAACACATGAGGGCACATCGGTGTACTCCTACTCAGAATCTACTCGATTATTTACTCAGATTTATTTCTCAGATTTTATTACTCAGATTTTAATTTATATAGCGCGCTTGTGTGATTTGGGATGAGAGATCAACCTCGCCCCTCCTCACACCTCAGATAGGCATAAGCCAAAAACTCAGACGGGAGTGATCCCAAAACTCAGACTGGAATAATTCCCAAAAACTCAGACGGGAATAATCCCAAAAACTCAGACGGGAAAAATTCCAAAAACTCAGACGAGAGGTGATCCCAAAACTAAGATGTGTGTTATTATGTTTTTATTATTTCTTTAACATAATTATCTCAGATTGCTCTAGCATGTAATAGCACAGAATGACTCTGTGCCGAGCTCGGTTACCCAGGCACAATGTCTCAGATCATGAATAAATAAACAGATGCTCAGATACTCAGATAACAGGTCAAACTCAGATAACGGATCAAACTCAGATAACAGCTCAAACTCAGATAACAATTATGGTGCAAGAAATGTAACACATAAGTCATGCATGTACAACGTTAAAACTGAATACACGGTAAGAATACTCACCTCGAGAAACGTAAGCTCCAACTGGTTCACGGGAATCAAATATTCAGCAAATTATCTCCTAGACGGACCTAAAGCATAAATCGAAATCCCGGATTAAAATCTAACCACTTATCATTATTTCAAAAAAACTGGCAGCACCCGTCGGTCTCACGGGAACTGCCATAACTCTTAAACAGTGCAGTAGATTTATCCCATATTTTTACCATGAAAAGTAGACAACCAGAACTACATATCTCTGTGAGACGGTCACTGGCCAAAACAGACTCTAAGTGTCTCAAAACAGTGTTGCAAGACAGGCATGTCGCACAGGTCATTTTCCTAACAGCAGCATATTAAAATGGTTATAACTTTTAAACCATAAATTGGATTGACGAGAGGGTTGCGGCGTTGAAAAGCTAACTCAGAAAACAAGGTCCCAGCACGGGCCAAAAACTCAAAATGTTAATTTAAGTACCTCAAAAACAGGTTAGAACAGGGGGCAGATTCTGCCAAAAGGTGTTTGACTTATAAACTCGTTTTAGTAACTCGTCCCGTTACCGAAACTCCCGAACACTTATATTTGATAAATAACAGCCTGAAATATCATTTTACTAAAATTAAGTACGGTTTTTAAGACCCGAAGATAAATAGTTTCCCGATTGGGAAACCGAGAACCCTACGGGTTCGGTTTCCCTTTCGGTTAAAATCTTTTGATTACTACAACCCTTTAGACCGCTCAACCCTCAGATACAACCCGAGGCTTGGCCTCTGGTTTCCAGTTCACGGTTATTAGTTGGTCACCACACAGCAGCCTAGTTTCTAGATTGCATTAAATCACGGATTCACTATTGACGATTAGGGCTACATATAATAACAGATAGGTTTGGTATTCCAACAAGTCACAACCCGTCGCCCTAGATCTGGTCTTACCCCAAACGAGTTAATAACCCCCAGATTAAGAAAATGGATAGCTGGAAACAAAGAAAAATCGGAACAAGGGAAATACCGAGTGAGTTATCTTGGTCTGATCGACGATCTGCTTGGCTAGAAGGTCCGACTATCACCTTGTTTTACGATCTTTTTCGGTGTTGGACTTAGTATCAAACCAGCCGCATATAACTTCCCTTTGGCCCAATCCGTGAATGGCTAAGAGCCCATGTTTACTCTTTTGTTTAAGTCCGATCAAAGCAAGTGAAGGCAACCAACACCAACAGTCGATGCTTGAAGTAATC
The DNA here is from genome assembly GCA_963853835.1 of Calendula officinalis. Lineage (NCBI taxonomy): Eukaryota > Viridiplantae > Streptophyta > Magnoliopsida > Asterales > Asteraceae > Calendula > Calendula officinalis. Next base: position 38,609,449 of record OY970831.1, read on the forward strand.
TAAACCACAATCGTCAAACGCTTGAAGTAATTGAAATCCACCACTGACCAAAGTCTTTATGAAACAACGAAGGCATGAAAGAAAAGAAATTGCTTGACTACCTACTCACCTCACCGTCCATTTGACAACTTCACCAACACGTGACCTGATAATCATTTTGGATCTCAATTAAATCCTAGACACATCACCACCTTCAGTGTTTAATATCTCCACCGAGATCAGATTTGAATGCGGCTTCAAAATTAGCGAGGTTCCATTCGGCCGAAAGATTACATGGAAGCAAGTGGGATTAGGGTAGGGATTTAGGTGCTAGTCTAATTTAAATATGCTAGTCAAAATCTTAAAGGCTTATAATTGGACCGGACCAATCTTCATCTCGGGCTCTACATTTCTAATATCGGGCTACTACGACATAATCAACCTTGGGTCAACACAAAGAAACAAACGGGAATGAGGCCTTGGCCTTTGGCCGGCCCGACAAAAAGAATAGACTCAACTCATACTATTAACTAAACGGTCAAAAATAATAATAAAAGCGTCTACTAAAATGTACCGTCAAATTACAGGTCGCCTGAATAATATAAATTATAAATAATAAAAATGTGATTAAAAATAATATTATTTAATTAATACAAATTTTGGGGCGTTACAGAGTTGAAGCCGTCCCATTCGATCTTGTACTTTCTCTTCCAAATCTCGGTTGCTAGGTATGATATCCGATCCTTGCATGGTTATTTTTGCTTTGTTCTTGATAGATTCGAACCCGAGACCATGGCCCTAGGCCATGTGGTTTCGGTTAGCTCCCAAATCCGTAGATACATGCATGCATACGTACGGATTGTGTGCGATTGTGTGTGTATGTGATAAGCTTGATCATGATCTCGTTGTTTTGTTACTAAATCCGTGACCTAGAACCCTAGATCCCGACTTTGACATGCTAAAACTATAGATTTAGTCCCTAGTTCGAACCTATACCCGATCTAGACCCATAAACCCTCGAACCAAGACGATCTAGATTCGATCTAGCTAGAACCCGTAGGGTTTTGGCCATTCGGCCAACCCTAGGTCAAACCCTAGCCGAACCCTAAACATGCATGGTTGATTTTGACTTAGACTAGCTAGAATGACCATAGTTGACTTTGGTTGACCGAATTATAGTATACCCTAAACCCTAGCCGAAATCTAGAACCCAAGTGTTGACTTTTGTTGACTAATTTTGACTAATGTTGACCAATAAGTCAAACCGGGTCAAGGCCGGATCTTGACCCAAACCGTGGACCCAAACCCGAATACCCAATCGGGCCAAGGCCCGTACTTGGCCCATATCGACCTACTTTAGTCCATCGGGCCCAAACCTTAGTTGGCCCATTAGTATCCAAGCCCATTTGGACCAAAGCCCAAACCTTTGGCCCATACCCAATCAAACCGAACCCAATTGGGCCAAGCCCAATTCATGGCCCAACCTAAGTGGACCTAGGCCCAATAAGAGGCCCAAGTGGCCCAACCCATTAAGCCCATTAGGCCCAATAGGCCCAATAAGCCTAACCCAAGCCCATTTCATTTCATTTCATTTCGTAGCCCATTTCATTTCATTTCATTTCATTTCATCTCATATCAACCTAATAAGGTCCAATAATCTAAGTTCGTTCGATGTCACGAAACATAAAACATAACATGTAATACATATTGCTTAACTTATATTGTATATAGTATCGCCTGTGTTAGCTTAGTCTAATCAGTAGTTAAATCATTTAGGAAGCTAGGAGTCTCCAAAGGATTCTTCTGTCTTAAGTACTTGTCGCTAAGCTTTGCCAGGTGAGTCCACAGACCCCTTTTTCTCTTTTAACTGTTTTATAAACTTTGGGGTGGAAAACATAAACACAACTGCTACTGTTTTACTATGACTGTACAACAACATCTATACATTTTCATTATCGCGTTGGCATGACAAACAATTATTATACCGGACTAAGGTTACCAGCAATCATTAACTAGTGGATCTAGACCATGGATATGCAGATAGTACTATTGGCTGACACTCATCCTCCCAACGAACGTTTGATCATTACTTGGTTTATCCAAGACATCTCCGGGAGTGTATATCCATAAAATAACATAACATACTGGAGTTGAAGTGTTGATTGTGGACTTAGGGGTTGGTATATTAACTCAATAGACTAGCTACCTGTTGGGGATAACAGTTCATGCGATGTCAAACATAACATTTTGTTCAACACTTTTTCATAAACATAACTAGTAGTTGTATACATTCTACAACTATACTAAACAGTTCATACTTATTACTCATATCATATGAGTGTTGAACCTTATACATTTTCAGTCATAAACCATTTTCTTAACAAACATTTTGGGTAGCAAATCACTTTACTTTCATCATAAACATTAACCCTGTGGATTCACTCAACATTATTGTTGACCCTTTTACTATTTATGGTTTTCCAGGTAATTAGGTGCAGTGGAGTTTGGAGGATATGAGCATTGGGATTGTCGTGAGCCATGATTAAAACATTAAGTTTACGAACAATCATTTCATTTCAAACAATTTCTATTTTAGGAAACTTACTATTTTTGGAAACTTTCTACTTTTGGAAAGTGAAACAAACCTTTATTTTTTTGTTATTGCGTGGTTGTTTGTTTACTTAATTTTTGCTATGTTGTCATGAAAGTTACACCTTCGTTCTTCCGCAAAACATTTTAAATGAAGTAAAACTCATTTTTGGCGGGGTGTGACAGAGTGGTATCAGAGCTTAAGTTATAGTGAATTAGCAAGCCTAGTCTATAACTACAAAAGATTTTTGGGAAAAACAAACACTTTTATAAAAATCAAAATAATCATGGCATGCTCAGTCTCATATCCTGAAGTTCCATTGTTCTTAGTTTAGAACACTTGCCTTAGTTAGTATTGCCTTAGTGTTATAGCTAGCATATGTCAGTAAGCCTTACAACTTCATAACCTAATAAACTTTTATGCGCTGTGTTTAGTAGAATGTCGTCAGCAAGTGTTATTAATATTTCGTCAGAACCAGAGTACGACAGTGATCAGAGTACTGCCACGTCTATAAGACGTGCTACGCCTCCTCCGTCTCCCAAACCAGTGTTTATACCGACGCCTTTCCCAATATCGTCAGCAGATTGGTTTCATCCTACTCAGCCTCCTATCCCGGTGTATCCCAATGGAACCCCTGACCTCAAGCCTGGAGAGCGTCCTTATCTCTATCGACTGGTGAAGGATGGTGAACTCTACATGACGACAAGAAAATGACCAGCAGCCAGAAGAAGATGATTAGTCATCTACCTATCGTCTATATTTTTTTTTCTATTATTAGATTTTATGTTTAGCTATTTCAGTATTTTTGTTCTTTAGTATTGGCAAATATGCCCTACTTATAAAACTATTAGGTATTAGGAATGTGTTTAATAAAAGTGATATTTTAGTAATTTCTATTGTTCTTATAATTGTATTTTCTATATGTCTCTACTACTACTATAATTACGACTATTTATATCTACGTCTACTACTACTATTACGTCTATTGTATATCTACTCTTTGATCCCTATTATAAGTACATATTTTCCTTATAGTCCTCCTATATTATTCACTTCTTAATTTCTAGTCATATTATTTGTATCAGCAATTCATCAATGGCTCGAGGAGGAAACGCTGAGACTGTCGAACAAATGGTGGAATGCCGAATCGCTGAAGCAATGGCTCAAATGAACGCTGCAAGAGGAAATGCCGCTGGTGCATCTAATGTGGGAAACAACGGTATATTATACGACTCCATGAAAGAAGATTCATTTATTTCCATTTTATTTTAACCCATCGTTCATTTTCTTTCCTTATTTGTTTAAACTTCAGATCCCCATCGTCAAGGTCAATCCTATAAGACCTTTACGTCCTGTCATCCTCCGACCTACTCTGGATCTGAAGGTGCTATTGCTATCATCCACTGGATTGAGAAGGTGGAATCCATTTTCAGTGTCATTCAATGTGCCCCTGAGAATATGACGAAGTTTGCTGCTAGTACGTTGTCCAAGGAAGCGTTGTCCTGGTGGAATTCTCAAGTGCAAGTCTTAGGTCGTGCAACTGTTGATGCTATGACTTGGGATACGTTCAAGGATCAGTTAACTCAGAAGTTTTGTCCAAGGAGAGAGCTACAAAAAGTTGAGGTGGAACTATGGAATCTGTCCATGGTTGGATCTGATATTGTTACCTACACAACTAAGTTTCAAGAACTCGCTTGTCTCGTTCCTCATTTGGTTACTCCTGAATTCAAGCGTATTGAAAAGTATCTTCAAGGTCTTCATGATCTTATTCGTACTCATGTTATTGCTTCTGAACCGATAACATTTGAAGATGCTGTGATCGTGCAACAAGGTTGACTGATGATGCAATAAGAAGTGGATCGTTCAAAGACAAGCTAGTGGTGTCTAGCAAATCTACTGATAATGTGAGCAATGAAAATGGAAAGCGTTCTTATGACAACAAACGTGATCACAAAGGGAACAAATACCAAAAGACTAAGAATTATGCATCCTCTACTCATAACAACAACCGATCCAATTCAGATTCTAAGTCATATGCTGGAAGCAAGCCCTTGTGTAACAGATGTAACTGGAATCATGATGGTCAGTGTGAGAAATGCTTCAAGTGTGACCGCTGGGGTCATAATTTCAGAAAGTGTTCGTCCAACAATCCTCCTAAGAATCCTGTCTGCTACGAGTGTGGTGATTCTAACCATTATCGTAATCGTTGCCCTAGACTTCAGAACAACAATAACCAGAATGGCAACAACCACAATGGCAATCGTAACAACAATCGCAATGCCAGTAACAACAATGATCGTCAAAATGGCCGTGGTCGTGCATTTGTTATGAATGCTCAAGAAGCTCGTGAGAACCCTGATACCGTCACTGGTACGTTTATCGTCAACAATCATTTTGCTTCTATTTTATTTGACTCAGGAGCCGACTTGGGTTTCGTATCGACCGACTTTAAAAGTTTCTTAAATCTAAAACCTAATCGTTTGGAAGTGAATTATGAAATCGAGTTAGCAAATGGCAAAGTTGTTAGGTCTAGTGAAGTTTTTAAAGGTTGTAAGCTTGACCTAGATGATCACATTTTTGATATAGACCTTGTGCCTGTAGAACTAGGAAGTTTTGATATCGTCATAGGGATGGATTGGTTGTCTAAAAACCGTGCTGAAATAATATGTTACACCAAACAAATCCGAATTCCCTTATCCAAAACAGAAACTTTAATAGTTCAAGGTGAACAAAGAAACAAAAACATAAAAATCATAACTTCTATGAAAGCTCAAAAATATCTTCGTAAAGGATGCCAAGCCTTTCTTGCTCATGTCGTTGACACAAAGTCCAAAGATCGTAAGATTGAGGACATTCCTATTGTTCGTGATTTTCCTGGTGTATTTCCTAGTGAATTGCCTGGACTGCCGCCTCAAAGACAAGTTGAATTCCGTATTGATCTGATTCCGGGAGCCGCACCTATCGCGCGTTCTCCTTATCGTCTTGCACCGTCTGAAATGCAAGAACTTTCATCGCAATTACAAGAACTTCTTGATCTTGGTTTCATTCGACCGAGTTTCTCGCCCTGGGGAGCTCCGGTCCTTTTCGTTAAAAAGAAAGATGGTTCAATGAGAATGTGCATTGATTATCGTGAATTGAACAAAGTAACAATTAAGAATCGATATCCTCTTCCCCGTATTGATGATCTATTCGATCAACTCCAAGGATTGAGTTTCTATTCCAAAATCGATCTTCGATCTGGTTACCATCAGTTAAAAGTACGTGATGAAGATGTGCCCAAAACTGCTTTTAGAACTCGCTATGGTCATTATGAATTTTTGGTAACGCCATTTGGTTTGACCAATGCACCTGCTGTGTTTATGGATCTCATGAACAGAGTGTGCATGCAGTATCTCGATAAATTCGTTATTGTCTTCATAGATGATATTCTCATCTACTCGCATTCGAGAGAAGAGCATGAAGAGCACTTAAGAATCATTCTTGAGTTGTTGGAGAAAGAGAAGTTGTACGCCAAGTTGTCCAAGTGTGAATTTTGGTTGCGTGAAGTCCAATTTCTGGGTCATATTATCAACGAAGAAGGTATTCACGTTGATCCTGCAAAGATAGAAGCTATAAAGAATTGGGAAGCTCCGAAGACCCCAACTGAAGTAAGACAATTCCTTGGTCTTGCTGGTTACTATAGAAGGTTCATAGAAAATTTCTCAAAGATTGCAAAGGATTTGACGGTGTTAACACATAAGGATGAGAAATTTGCCTGGGGTGAAAAGCAAGAATCAGCCTTCCAATCTCTAAAATCTAAATTATGTTCTGCTCCTATTCTATCTCTCCCTGAAGGAACCGATAATTTCGTGGTGTACTGTGATGCTTCGCACCAAGGGCTAGGTTGTGTATTGATGCAACATGACAAAGTGATCGCCTATGCCTCTCGACAACTGAAGAACCACGAGAAGAATTATACAACTCATGATCTTGAGTTGGGTGCAGTTATTTTCGCGTTAAAGATTTGGAGACATTACCTCTACGGTACCAAGTGCACAATATTCACCGATCACAAGAGTTTACAACATACCTTCAATCAGAAAGATCTCAACATGAGACAGCGTAGATGGATAGAGTTGATGAACGACTATGAATGTGAGATTAAGTATCATCCTGGTAAGGCTAATGTGGTAGCTGATGCCTTAAGTCGGAAAGAGCAACCTAAACCTCGTCGTGTTCGAGCCCTTCCAATCTCTGTTCGTTCTAATCTATCTTCCCAAGTTCAAGAATTCCAAACTGAAGCCTTGAAGGTAGAGAACATCAAAAGTGAAGCTTTGCGTGGTATGGAGAAGCAGTTAGAAGCAAAGGCCTAAGATCAGGCCGAAAGGCGTAGTCGATGGACAACAGGTGAATATTCCTGTACTACCCCTTGTTGGTCCCGAGGGACGGAGAAGGCTAGGTTAGCCGAAAGATGGTTATCGGTTCATGAATCGTTTATGGGTTCCTAATCTTGGAAGCGTTCGCAATGTCATCTTGAATGAAGCTCACCGATCCAAATATTCTATTCATCCTGGTGCCGACAAGATGTATAAAGATGTCAAAGAGTTATATTGGTGGCCAAATATGAAGAGAGAAATCGCAGTTTATGTCAGCAAATGTTTAACTTGTGCTAGAGTGAAAGCAGAGAATCAGAAGCCTTCCGGTCTTCTACAACAACCAGAGATCCCTGAATGGAAATGGGAAGAAATCTCTATGGATTTTATAACTAAATTGCCTCGAACATCTAGTGGTCATGATACAATTTGGGTAATTGTCGATCGATTGACCAAATCAGCTCATTTCATTCCTATTAAGGAAACTGATCAGATGGAGAAGCTAACATGAATTTATTTAAAGGAAGTTGTATCTCGGCATGGTGTGCCAGTCACGATCATCTCGGATCGTGATAGTCGCTTTACGTCTCGTTTTTGGCAATCGTTGCAAAAATCTCTCGATACTCGCCTCGATATGAGTACTGCCTATCATCCTCAAACAGATGGTCAGACTGAAAGAACAATTCAAACTTTGGAAGACATGCTGAGAGCATGTGTTATTGATTTTGGTGGAAGTTGGGATTCTCATCTCCCTTTAGCTGAGTTCTCGTATAATAATAGTTATCATACAACTATTAAGGCCGCACCGTTCGAAGCCCTGTATGGAAGAAAGTGTCGTTCGCCACTTTGTTGGATTGAAATTGGTGATCGTCAGATTACTGGTCCTGAAATTCTACAAGAAACGACTGACAAGATTTTTAAAATCAAAGATCGCATCAAGGCTGCCAGAGATCGACAAAAGAGTTATGCTGATAATCGTCGAAAGCCTTTAGAGTTCGCCGTTGGCGACCATGTTTTACTAAAAGTAGCACCTTGGAAAGGTGTTGTACGTTTTGGTAAGAAAGGAAAGCTCAGTCCTCGTTATGTCGGACCATTTGAGATTCTTGAAAGAATCGGTGCTGTTGCTTATCGCCTTCGTCTTCCTAATGAGCTCAGCAATGTTCACAATACATTTCATGTTTCTAATCTTAAGAAGTTTATTCATGATCCTTCGCTTATCGTCCCTAATAAAGAAATTATTATCGACGACAAACTTCATTTCACCGAGGAACCAATTGAAATATCTGACTGGAAAGAGCAAAAGTTGCGAAGAAGCAAGATCAAAATTGTTAAAGTCAGATGGAACTCCAAAAGAGGTCCTGAATTCACGTGGGAACGTGAGGACCAGATGCGAAAGAAATATCCTCATCTTTTTCTCGTTGTCTCTCCTGTTCGTTCTTCGTCTTAAATTTCGGGACGAAATTTCTTCAACCAGGGGAGAATGTGACAACTCGATATTTCTGGTATGTAACCTCATTTCATTTCTAGAACTTTCCTTATTTAGAAAGTTTCTACTTATAGACATTTCTATTTTGGCATTCCTTATACACAACAAACATACATATTTTACACCATACATTAGTGTTTGATTATTTTAGTCAACACAACATTATTACTTTCTTATGGTGACACACTTTGAGCTAAAAACATTTCTAAAATGATAATTTTTTTGGTAAAACAATAAACGTAACGATTTAATTTAAAACGTTACTCGAATGGAACTAGTTTCTAAACCCGACACCAAGATTGACCGACCACATAAGTGGCCGGCCTCCTCTTCCCTTGTTCGACCATAATCTCGGCCAAAACACCCTTGTGGTGTTAGCCATGTGCTAAAATGTTTGGCCTTATGACTTCACTTGATCCTTATCCTAATTCCTTTTGAAAGAGTCCTTATTAGATCACAACTCTTCCATCCTAACCCTAATTTCGTCCATATATAAACCCCATGACTACATTCTTTTGTTCTTTGTTGATTTCGGCCGTTCATAACCCTAGAGCAAGTCCCGAGTTCGAGTTGAAGCCGTCCCATTCGATCTTGTACTTTCTCTTCCAAATCTCGGTTACTAGGTATGATATCCGATCCTTGCATGGTTATTTTTGCTTTGTTCTTGATAGATTCGAACCCGAGACCATGGCCCTAGGCCATGTGGTCTCGGTTAGCTCCCAAATCCGTAGATACATGCATGCATACGTACAGATTGTGTGCGATTGTGTGTGTATGTGATAAGCTTGATCATGATCTCGTTGTTTTGTTACTAAATCCGTGACCTAGAACCCTAGATCTCGACTTTGACATGCTAAAACTATAGATTTAGTCCCTAGTTCGAACCTATACCTGATCTAGACCCATAAACCCTCGAACCAAGCCGATCTAGATTCGATCTAGCTAGAACCCGTAGGGTTTTGGCCATTCGGCCAACCCTAGGTCAAACCCTAGCCGAACCCTAAACGTGCATGGCTGATTTTGACTTAGACTAGCTAGAATGACCATAGTTGACTTTGGTTGACCGAATTATAGTATACCCTAAACCCTAGCCGAAATCTAGAACCCTAGTGTTGACTTTTGTTGACTAATTTTGACTAATGTTGACCAATAAGTCAAACCGGGTCAAGGCCGGATCTTGACCCAAACCGTGGACCCAAACCCGAATACCCAATCGGGCCAAGGCCCGTACTTGGCCCATATCGACCTACTTTAGTCCATCGGGCCCAACCCTTAGTTGGCCCATTAGTATCCAAGCCCATTTGGACCAAAGCCCAAACCTTTGGCCCATACCCGATCAAACCGAACCCAATTGGGCCAAGCCCAATTCATGGCCCAACCTAAGTGGACCTAGGCCCAATAAGAGGCCCAAGTGGCCCAACCCATTAAGCCCATTAGGCCCAATAGGCCCAATCTAGGCCCAATAAGCCTAACCCAAGCCCATTTCATTTCATTTCATTTCGTAGCCCATTTCATTTCATTTCATTTCATTTCATTTCATCTCATATCAACCTAATAAGGTCCAATAATCTAAGTTCGTTCGATGTCACGAAACATAAAACATAACATGTAATACATATTGCTTAACTTATATTGTATATAGTATCGCCTGTGTTAGCTTAGTCTAATCAGTAGTTAAATCATTTAGGAAGCTAGGAGTCTCCAAAGGATTCTTCTGTCTTAACTACTTGTCGCTAAGCTTTGCCAGGTGAGTCCACAGACCCCTTTTTCTCTTTTAACTGTTTTATAAACTTTGGGGTGGAAAACATAAACACAACTGCTACTGTTTTACTATGACTGTACAACAACATCTATACATTTTCATTATCGCGTTGGCATGACAAACAATTATTATACCGGACTAAGGTTACCAGCAATCATTAACTAGTGGATCTAGACCATGGATATGCAGATAGTACTATTGGCTGACACTCATCCTCCTAACGAACGTTTGATCATTACTTGGTTTATCCAAGACATCTCCGGGAGTGTATATCCATAAAATAACATAACATACTGGAGTTGAAGTGTTGATTATGGACTTAGGGGTTGGTATATTAACTCAATAGACTAGCTACCTGTTGGGGATAACAGTTCATGTGATGTCAAACACAACATTTTGTTCAACACTTTTTCATAAACATAACTAGTAGTTGTATACATTCTACAACTATACTAAACAGTTCATACTTATTACTCATATCATATGAGTGTTGAACCTTATACATTTTCAGTCATAAACCATTTTCTTAACAAACATTTTGGGTAGCAAATCACTTTACTTTCATCGTAAACATTAACCCTGTGGATTCACTCAACATTATTGTTGACCCTTTTACTATTTATGTTTTTCCACGTAATTAGGTGCAGTGGAGTTGGAGGATATGAGCATTGGGATTGTCGTGAGCCATGATTAAAACATTAAGTTTACGAACAATCATTTCATTTCAAACAATTTCTATTTTAGGAAACTTACTATTTTTGGAAACTTTCTACTTTTGGAAAGTGAAACAAACCTTTATTTTTTTGTTATTGCGTGGTTGTTTGTTTACTTAATTTTTTCTATGTTGTCATGAACGTTACACCTTCGTTCTTCCGCAAAACATTTTAAATGAAGTAAAACTCATTTTTGGCGGGGTGTGACATTAAATCATATGGTGTTGGATAATATTATTGTCTAATTAATTATTAAAAGTATTAAATACAAGTATATATTTTCGTATATGTGATATACACGAAATATATATAAGTGTATAATACTAGACATTTAATAATTAAGTGGGTTAATAATAACTAGTTAAACTACAAGGGTTTAATGTGTAAAAGATAAGTTTAATTAAGGGATTGATCTTAATTAAACTAGAAGGGCCCTAAGTGAAAGTCCTATTATAAATAGAAGGCTTGGGGTTCCCTTGTTTTGTTACACCGTTCCACACGAAAACCCTAGCCTTCTCTTGGTTTTCGGCCGAACCCCACACAAGAACACAAGCATTGTGTTCTTCGTGTTCTTCGTTCGTTCTTCGTATCCTTCAAGTCTTGAAGATTCGAAGATCATTACAAGGATCAACTATAAGATCGCTTGTTGTGTTCATCATCAGTGGATCTATCTTAAGCATTAACTAAGGTATGTTTTGGGAAACCCTTTTCCCTCTCCCCTCTTGTTCGACCGAAACCAACCAAGAACCTAGGGTTCTTGGTAGTTGTCGAATACACACAAGTGTGTGTGTGTGTTCGGGTTTTTCGTACAAGGTTTCTTTCTTGCTAATCTAATCTAGATTTCCAAGATCCCAATCCTTTAGGGTTTAAGGATTAAGTTTAATCCCACTTCCGCTTCTAGGGATTAAATTAGCTAGATGGTTTAACCGGTCAAGAACAAGTTCATGTTCTTGGTCAGTGTGGTTCGAACCAAGTGATCTAGGAGGTTGACCCAAGTGGTCAATCAGTGTCAACGAAACCCTTCAAGGGACCCATAAATATCTCTCCTAAAAAGGAGGCGCAATTACCATCTTGTTATATTTAGATTCGAAATACAACTTCCTCAGTACCCAGTAAGGCCTCGTATGACAACCATATATCAGGTATGTCTAAGACGAACCAAAGTACATTAGTCATCGTATCCCAAACCAAATACCTCAGGCTTAAGGACAATTCTAGTGAATATTACTTTTGAACTTTTCAACCACGAAGTATTATTACGGTGGTCATTCCAATATTCGTCGATACGACAGAATATCACCGATATTTGGTTTATACAAAAACTTATGTAGCTATCTTCGAAAAACTTTGAATCTTCCACCAAATACCGCGATGATGTTACCGCCAAGACGAGTAGTCACAGATTTATATCTTTTGAATAAAGAGACTTTTAATCATGGATATTGTAAAACATACAAAGTCTGAATAACAATGTCACTAATTCATGTATTATTCCTAACTGAACATAGATACCGAATTATTACTGGATAATTACTTATTCTTTGCGTTCGCGTTGATTACTTAATGACTCATAATTGTAACTTTTATCACTAATTGCAATTTAGTCATTTCTATTAAACTAAAGACATAAGATGAGTATTTTGAAAAATATTATTACTTTTGTCTGTGCTAGATTTTATTCATGCAACATTAGACATATTCTTGTCTTGCCTTTTTATATGATTCAGTAAACACAGAAGGATTGGAAATTAACTCCTTAGTTTCTTGAATCTATAAAATTTGTCTTGTAACTATATATCTTTTTAGCTACTTGATTTGTAGATACTTTTACTAGTTAAAGAAATATCCTTAAATGATTAATGTATTCGCTTAGGCTGTGAATATCCTATTAGATTTGCAATGATTAATCACAAGACTTGTGACCATGCTATTTGGCTTGCAATAGTCTAATTAATGATCATTTATTATATCTCTTAACTCTTTGGCTAACGACTTGGTAATAAAAACAATGGTGTTGGGGCAGGATGCTCGGTCGAATGTGGTTTGGAAATTTTCGAGTTGATTCCGAGGACGGAATCCTTTTAAGGGGTGGATAGTTGTAACGACCCGAATTTTTGTAAATAAATAAATTGTGTAAAAATATGATAATTATGGATAAATCATTTAAAACACGTAGGAATTGGTTTCGTGTCATTTGGACTTCGTTTGATATGGTTAAGGACGAAACCGGGACGAATTAGACATCAAAAAGTTGCAGCCTAGCTACCAGCAAGAGTTCGCGGCGCGAACTATGGTTCGAGAATGCGAAAATCGACCAGAGACTTTGGAGTTTTGGGACATGAAGTTAACGACCAGGTTCACGACACGAAGAGTTCGCGACACGGGAAGATCGCGTCGCGAACTCGGGTCGCGGCGCGAACTCTTTAGGCACAGTATTAAAAACGGGATTTCTAAGATTTTTGCTCATTTCTCTTCACCCTAAAGGTGCCGCCGAGGAAGGGGAAGGAAAAAGGGTTTTTGGAGCTCTCAAGCTCATTTCTTCACCAATCTTGAAGCTTAAAACTCCTAGTTGAAAGATCTAGGTAAATTTCATCTCCTAATTAGTTTGTGAACTTGATTTGGGGAAATGGTGATAATGGTAACTTGTCAGAGTCTTGGCTAAATATGTTGATGGTGAGTGTAAAACACACATAGGAAGTGTGTGAACTATGGGTTATGTTAGATCTGGTAACCATAAACTAGGGTTTATGGATCTACACCAAGTTGATGAACTTGGTGGTTGGGGTTGATTATGATGATGTTAGATAATGTCTAGTTATGGATGATAACTAGAAATGTGATCATTATGTTGATAGGTAGAAAGGACCTAAATGTTGGAGACATTCCAAAGGCGGGAAGTAAGGATTCGTGTTGATAAACACGATATGGATTTAGCTATCACTAAGGTGAGTACATGAGACTTTTTAAACTAGGTACATAGCAAAGAGCTTTTAAAAACATGTATGATATATTTATGAGTTATTATTAATAAATATTTTGATAAAGATAGTGACTGAAAAGATAGGGAAGTAGGTATAATGTGATACTAGAATATGTCTAGTATGATTTATGATTTTGGAAGTAATTATGATAAACTAAAGTAATTATTGAATCCTTATTAATGAACAATAATAAGGAAGTTATTGATTAAAAGAATGTACATTTAGTCTTTATTAATAACTATGTTTGTATTAATAAAGCAATTGGCAAAGATTTCACGATAGTGTGTATCTATTGGTAAGATTCATTAATAAAAGTGATATTATATATGAAAATGAATATGATGTGACTAGTAACAAATTTGTATTATAGTCAAAGAAAAGATAAAAGTATTATGATATCGATAAATAAGAAATGCATCTTATGAAATAAGTAAGTATGGACCTCCTAGGGTTCATAGATGTAGAACTAGACGTGGGTTGCTTTTGATCGGTTCCATGGGACCATACAGGTATGTTCACACTATGTTGAACTAGTTATATATAGTTATTATTAGATAACTAACTTGTTTGATGATTGATGTGATCGCCGAAGGCTTTGATTGGAATAGCTGATGACTTATGGTAAGAACAAGATGATGTGATGACGCGGGGGATCCCCGGTCATGAGGTGTGGAGTGAGGGGCAGTTGGGTGGATTCCCATCGACTCATCCACGGTAGTAGTCTTGCTAACGGGAGGAAGGTCCGACAAGTAAGGCAGGTATCGGTAGATTGGGCGATTCACTCTTGCCGTTATCTTGAGCAATTCGGGGGATCCCCGATATGTTTCTAGTACATACATGTTTATGTACTAGATTTGGTTGAAGCTTATTAATGCGGGGGATCCCCGGTTAATTAGTTATTGTGCTTCTAGTACATATATGTTTCTGTACTAGATATGATTGTACTTCTGGTACCTATATGTTTAGGTACTATATATGTTTGCTAGGGAAGCAAGATCGATAGGGTTACAATAGGGTGACTAGACGGTATTGAAGTACTAGATATATATGTTAATATATATTTATGAAATGATTTTATTTCTGGGGTCTAAAACTCATGCATCTCACGAGACTATTTTGTCTCACGTACTACTTTTGTTTTGTGGCTATGTACTCAGGTGCAGGTTTGAAGTGATAAAAGATTACACTAGAAGTGGCCTAGAGATGTCTAGCTCGGGAGCTCGTAGATAGATCCCGTTTGCCTATGTTTTTGATACATTTGGTGACACCGTATTTTTGTATACTCCGATAAAGATTTTAAAGTTTTTGTTAAATTGTATTTTTGACAACATGAGATATGTTGGTAAAAATGTATTTTATTGTTTTAAATGGTGTTATAAAAATACGGGTGTTACATCTATTACTTAAGATGTTTCAACTAAGTTCAACAAACTTTGAACTTGATCTTTCCATAAAACTCTTAAATACTTGTGTTTGAAAAACTTTCTAATTTCTAGTATCTAAATAATTGAGCTTCTAAGGTATTATTCATCCAAACAACAATCAAACAAATATAAATCATGAGATATTAGGTAAATAAAAAAACTTGACTTACAATCTAGTCATAAAACTTTACAAGTGTAATTATCACAGATGCACACACAATATAATTCAACCATGAATTCAATTTTGATAAAGCCAAAAACCTTGTTTTAACATAAAAATAAAAAATTATCCAACAATAAAATAAAATTGTTTTCATGTTACCAAACAAAGACTGAATTATAAAATCTTGGTGCTCGTGGGATCATCACTATCTCTTGCTGGTCACCATCACTTTCCATCTCCTCCTGCAATAAACGATTGAAAAAGTTAGATTACTCGTAATATACTTTACAAGTATCTTAAAGTGAATAAGAAGTTTGGTCGTGTTACCTGAGTAACTTGCAATTCCTCCACCACTGGCACCCTTTGGATAATTTCTTTTCCAATGCCCGACCTCGCCACACTTGAAGCACCGATTCTCGGTCCTCACTGTGTTAGGCTTCACCTTCTTGATATTTGTTTTGACACTTTTACCATTTGGTACTCATTGGTTATGACTGGTTTTACCCTTTCCTTTACCACCATGCCCTTTTCTCTTCTTGCCACCGCCACTGCCATTATCGATCATCAGAACATCCTTAGATTAGGTCCCCAAACTCAACTCAGTTGTCTTGAGCATTGAATGTAGCTCAACAATGAATTTCTCCATATTATGCATATTGTAGTTGACCACAAAAGGCTTGTAATCATCATACAATGAATTGAGTATAGTGTCCGTTGCCATCTACAACGGTATGGGTGACTGATTCTAACAAGGTGGTCCATGTGCCCTTTCATTTTCATGACATGGGCACTCACCGGTGTTCCTTTAACCATCTTACACGAGTTGAAAGCTCGATTGATGTCAAACCTCTCAGTGCGAGCTTGATCTTGAAATGAATCCCTTAACTGTTGGATCATTTCAAATGCTGGCACATCCATAAGTCCTGCTTGTAAATCTGGACTCATGGTTGCGAGCATCAGACAGCTCACATCGAGTGCATCACTGACATGCTTATCATAAGCTTGCCTTGCTTCAGCTCTAGCATTCGCGGTAGGGACATTCGGCACAACTCTCTCCAAGACATACCACTTTCTCTCATTCTTGAGCACAATGCGAAGATTGCACTCCCAATTGATGGGGTAACCACTTTGAGAGGAACGACGGCTCTGCCGAGACCCTAAACCATGGTTGGCCATAACCATGGTAACTGATAGCGCTGTACCCAATTCCCCAGTAAACCCCCTTACGTGTAATACATACAGGTAAGGTCCGAATAACCCATTAGTCGGTACACTATGCCCAACAGTTGTCCTTCCGATACTGACCTCGTCCCGAATGTACACATTGTCATGTATAGTCGTCATCTATCACTAGGTATACACATCAAGTAGGCTAGCTACGAAAAATACAACGAAAAGTGTCACAGAAAAGTTCCCATTAGTTCGCGTCGACGCGAACTTGACCGCGAACTAGTTCACGATTTACACCCCAATTCTCTGTTCGAAGTTCACGATCGCGACCTATAGTTCGCGTCGCGAACTCTCCAGGCCAGCTTTACTCCTGCGTTTTTTTACCAAGTATGCAATATACCAAACGAAAGGAATCAAAACCCAAGTTGTAGGTTAATTCCACTCACCTTTCAACCTTCGATTCCTTAACTCAGTGAGCTAGTATCACCGAGTCTCCTTCCCGGTTCCTGTAACAAGCATACGGAGTTAGTGACTATTCCACCGAAATGTCAAAATCATTATATAACAAATCACAACCCAAAGCTCATAAAATACACATTTTATGACATTACCAATAAGTCTAACAATCGTCACATACTAAGTAGTCATTTATAACCATCTAGCCCATTTTATGACTAGTTGACCCAAACGAGCCAAAACCGAGCATGACCACACTATTTCCAAATTCCACCAACTAGTCCATATCCTCTACACTAGCAAGTCATAACCATCTAAACGAATCATCAAGTTCATAGTTACCAAGATTTCCAAGTATTTACTTCCAAACTTTCTAGTTCAACAATTTGACCCAATCATCCAAACACTAGTTACATATTCTATCAAAACACACATTACTTGATTTTAAGCATACATAACTTACCAAACATGTTTTCTTAACCTTATAAACAAAACAAACCATCAAAGACCCAAGAACTCCAAGGTTTACTAAAACCCACCTTCAACATCCACCATTAATGGAGGTTGAAGGTGATTTTCACCAAACCTTGCTTCCTTCAAACAAATAATCATACAAATGGTGAGAAAGCTTGAGTAAACACATAAAACAACATTCATAACAAGATTCACCAACAAATCAACAAGAACCATAGACCGTAGTTCAAACCATAACTCAAGAACTTCAAAAACGAGTCATGGAGAAGGTGTAACTTACTTCTAAGATTATTCTACATAAACCCTTAGCAAGGATTCCGATATTTACCCAAGATTTGATCACAAAAAGCTTAAGAACAAGAAGTGGAAGCTAGAGAGAAAATATGGTGTTTTTCTTGCAATGAAATAGTAAATTGTGTGGATAATGTTTGAAGAAATGAAAAAGAAAGAGTGGGTGTTTTCCCCCTCTCTCAAAAACCGGCCAACAAGAGGGAGTGGGGCCTCTCTTGGCCTTTTCTCAATTTTTCAGTATATGTCTAAAAGGTCCGGTTCGTAGTTAATTTATTTAAAATAGCAAACTGACTCCAATTTTAAAAACGAAAACATTTCTGGAAACGAAATTTAACAAGGAACCCAAAGACATAAAGATCACATTTTCATTTAAGAGATATCACAGTTTGGGTATTTTAACCCCTTGGGTAAAATACCGAAAAAGGCAAAAGGCTAATTTATCCCACATAGCATTTAATCAGATAATCCTTTAATAAAATACCTTAAGGTCAATAAACTACTAGGCCGGGTTTTGGGATGTTACACTGATGATGAACACAACGAGTGACCTTCTAGTTGATCCTTGTATTGATCTTGATCTTCAAAGACTTGAAGAACACGAAGAACGAACGAAGAACACGAAGAACACAAGGCTTATATTCTTGTTTTGGGGTTCGGCCGAATGGGAGGAAGCAAGGGGGTAGGGTTTCGACTTTTTGGGATCAAAGAATATGGGAACCCCAAGCCATCTATTTATAATAGAAAGACTTTCACTTAGGGCCCTTCTAGTTTAATTAAGTTTAATACTTAATTAAACTTTCTCCTTTTTCGTTTCCAACCCTTATAGTTTTAGTAGTTATTATTGTTGCATTTAATTATTAAATGTCTAGTATTAATACACTTATATATTTCGTATATTATATACACGAAATATATACTTTGTATTTATACTTTTAATAATTAGTTATATAATAAGCCTTATATAATCTGAACAATAATATTATCTAAATACTATATGATTTAATTGCTTTAAATCATATTATGGATAATCTATAATTAACACGTTGTAAATTTACTCAACTAATAAATGTACAAATACTTGTATTAATTAGTTAGTTAAACTAATCTAGTAATAAGTTAAACTTAACATAATACTTAACTGATTCATAATGACTATTATGAATCATTCCTCTTCCAAGTATAATTACATATCTTACTCGTATTACATGCACTCACCGGTGTGACCCTTAACTGTTCCGTAGGCATGGATGTATCACCATAGGTTGACTAACTATGCACATAATTCTAACATCAGCTACTCATACCACCGCTGGTCATCCCATGACCACTCGGTCACATATCGGATCTCTTAAACCTCGTCAATTACTCAACCTTTTTGATTCTTCCTCGACGTCCCCATTGCCGGCATCCACAACTCAAGCGATGTGTGACCCTAACTGGGAAGTAGCCATGGACTTGGAGATGTCCGCCCTGCTGTCCAACAAAACTTGGGATCTCGTCCCTCGTCCCACACGTGCTAACATTATTGGATGTCGCTGGTTGTACCGTCACAAGTTTGATAGTCGGGGATTCCTTGATCGATACAAAGGTCGTCTCGTAGCTCAGGGTTTTTCTCAACAACCGGGTCTCGATTTTGATGAGACTTTCAGTTCGGTTGTCAAACATGTCACTATCCGCACCTTTCTTAGCATTGCCATCTGTAGGAACTGGCCGGTCCATCAGCTAGATGTCAGAAATGCTTTCCTGAACGCTGATCTCAATGAAGAGGTTTATATGAAACAACCTCCTAGATATGTGACCCATGTTTTCCAGACCATGTTTGTTGCTTGCGTAAAGCCCTTTATGGCGTCAAACAAGCTCCTAGATCCTGGTATCATCGATTTGCAGTCTTCATTTCCTCTCTTGGTTTTGTTAGTAGCAAATCCGACACTTCCCTTTTTACGTTCCACCGCGGCTCCGAAACCGCATACCTTATATTGTATGTGGAAGATATCATCTTGACCGCATCCTTGTCATCGCTTGTGGATCGTATCATATCTCGTCTGTCCTCTGAGTTTGCCATGACACAGTTAGGGACGTTGTCATATTCCCTTGGGATTGTCGCCTCTCGCTCGGCCACTGGACTTTTCCTTGTCTCAGTCCGCCTTTGCTCGTGAGATTCTTGCAGGAGTAGACATGCTCACATACAATGCTTGCAATACCCCTGCAGACACTGGCTCGAAGTTGCCATCCACGGGTACCCCAGTTCCAGATCCGACCCTTTATCGGAGTCTTGCTGGTGCTTTGCAGTATCTCATGTTCACACGTCCTGGTATTGCCTATGCTATTCAACAGGTTTCCCTCTACAGGCATGATCCTCCAGAACCGCATATGAATGCCTTAAAACGCATTCTTCGGTACCTCAAAGGCACTCCGACGCACGGTCTTCAGCTCCGTGCGTCTCCTATCGATCGTTTAGTTGCTTATACTGATGTTGATTGGGCCGGCTGTCCTGAAACATATCGGTCCACCTCTGGTTTCTGCGTCTTTCTCGGTGACAACCTTGTCTCTTGGTCATCCAAAAGACAACACGTTGTGTCACGTTCCAGTGTGGAAGCTGAATATCGGGGTGTCGCTAACACTGTCGCCGAATCTGATTGGCTTTGGAACCTCCTACTTGAGTTACATTGTCCTTTGTCACGGTCTACAATTGTTTTTTGTGATAATGTAATTGCAGTTGGCTTCTAATCCGGTTCAGCACCAAAGAACCAAACATGTGGAAATTGATTTACATTTTGTCAGGGAACGCGTTGTGTTTGGTCATGTGCGGGTGTTCCATGTTCCCTCAGCACACCAGTTTGAAGATATATTTACCAAATCAGTTCGTTTGGGCATAGCCATGCACTTTCCAGTTATCGCATCATGTCAAAGGACCTATAAATATCTCTCCTAAAAAGCAGGTGCAATTACCATCTTGTTATATTTCGACTCAAAATACAATTTCCTTTGTACCCAGTAAAGCCTCGTATGACAACCATATTTCAGAATTGTCTAAGACGAACCAAAGTACATTCGTCATTGTATCCTAAACCAAATACCTCATGCTTAAGGACAATCCTAGTGAATAATACTTTTGAACTTTTCAACCACGAAGTATTATCACGGTGGTCAATCCAATATTCGTCGAGCTCCAACAGAATATCACCGATATTTGGTTTACACAAAACTTGTGTAGCTATCTTTGAAGAACTTCGAATCTACCACCAAATACCGCGATGACGTTAACGTCCCATCAAGGTTCCCGCCAAGACGAGTAGTCACGGATTTATATCTTTTTGAATAAAGAGACTTTTATTCATGGATATTGTAAAACATACAAAGTCTGAATAACAATGATACTAACTCATGTACTACTCCTCACTGGACATAGATACTGAATTATTACTGGATCATTACTTATTCTTTGCGTTTGTGTTGATTGCTCAATGACTCTTTAATTGTAACTTTTATCACTAATTACAATTAGTCATTTCTATTAAACTAAAGACATAAGACGAGTATTTTAAGAATACTATTACTTTTGTCTTTGCTAGATATTGTTCATGCAACATTTAGAACATATTCTAGTCTTTCTCTTTTTATACGATTCGGTAAACATAGGAGGATTGGAAAATTACTCCTTTAGTTTCTTGAATCTATAAAACTTGCCTTGTAACTAAATCTCTTTTAGCTACTTGATTTGTAGAAATTCTTACTAGTTAAAGAAATTTCCGTAAATGGTTAACTTGTTCACTGGAATTGAACATCCTATTAGATATGCAATAATTAATCACAAGACTTGTGATCACGCTATTAGGTTTGCAATAATCTAATCAATGATCATTTATTTCTCTTAACTCTTTGGCTAACGACTTAGTAATTCCTTGTTGTTAATGTCCTAACTAACTTTACTATATTCATTAGTACCTCTAATGAATACGTTAGTCATAGCTCCCACTAAATTTTATGGAAATTAGCATTACTTAAACGACTACTTTTGACCTAGTCAAAACTTATAGTTTAACTCTTTAAGAATTAATCAATTATCAAAGTCATTCTTTGGATTTGCGAATATCCAACATTCCTGATAAGGGAATCATGACTTTCATTGATTACTGTATCTAATAAGTATGAGACACTCGAAACGATACTTCCAATTCTTAAGTGTATTAGTATCTTTTAAGAATTTTATTTAACGCCAAAGTCATTTCTTGGATTTCTCAAATATCCATTATTCCTATTAGGGAATTATGACTTGATTAAATAATGTATTAATTACAAGTATAAAAGACTTGCAATAATACCTTTTAATTCTTAAATACTTTAATATAATTTGTTCCTTTTAAGAGTTCATTTAATGTCTGAGACATTTTGCTTGGATTTTACGAATATCCAATTATTCCTGTTAAGGAATTATGACTTCATTAAATTCCTTCATTACAAGTTTGAAAGACTTGTAATAATACTCTTTAAAGTCTATCTTGATTATATCCAATATAATCATAGTATGTTAGGGTAGAAAACCCAGTCAAATCCATTACTTTGTGAATCTGATGAACAAATGAATATATAAGTTTAACTCTAGTAAATAATCTTAGTAATACTCGGTTCATACTGAGTTGGTCGGTATGTGCTCATACCGAGTTGGTCGGTATGAGGTGATACCGAGTTCACGGACCGAGCTATTTCCCATGATTCACTTTATTAGTCAAATCCTTTAATCATGCTATGTATTTATTAGAATTGGGAAGTTACATTTGAATAGGGTTAATTGTAAAACCTCTATAACTTATAAATAGAGGTTTAGGCTATACTTGTTTAGTATCCTTTTGGATCTCGGTTGATCATTTGTGTGAATCACCGGTAACCCAATTCTAAATGTAACACTTTGTGGAGTGTTCTTGGTTATTCCGCAACTAAGAACACATTTTATACGTTTGTGTTTAATAAGAATAATCGTATGACGTATATGATCTTGTCTTTACCGATTTTACTATCAATATTAGGGTTGTTGTGACCTAACAACTAGTATCAGAGCAGGCTAAATAAACTCTTATTTAGTCGATCTATAACCCTGGCAGCCATCCCCTATACTTATCCTACACTTACTCCAAAATAAAAAAAATGTCTACAATTGTTGCACCAATTATGTCTGGAAAGGGAGTACCCATCTTTGATGGTAAAGACTTCCATCAATGGAAACTAAAAGCTCAGTGGCATCTTGAATCCATTCATCACGAAATGCTTACTGTGCTAAATGATGGCCCTATCATCCCACAAATTGTGGAACCCGTTGCTGCTACTGATACTGCTCCTGAGAGCATAAGAACTGTACCTAAACTAAAGCACAACTGGACTGACACTGACCGTCAGTTGTATGTTTTAGACTCCAGGGTTAAAGGGGTGATTGGTAATGCTGTTACCAAAGAAATTCTCAATGCAATCATGGAATTGCCAACAGCAAAGGCTATGTGGGATAGCCTATCAGTCACTTATGAAGGCACTCCAAAAGTGAAGTTGCAAAGAAAGAGCAACATGAGAAGAAAGTATGAAAACTTCTTCTCAAATCCCAATGAAGATATCACCTCTCTTTACAACAGGTTTAATACTGTTGTTCATGGTCTAATTAGTGTTGGCATAGTAAAAGAGGAAGGGGAACTTGTTCAAAAGTTCCTGGACAGTCTTCCTCAACAATTTCTTGACATGTCAAATTCTGTCAATGCTGCTAACAACATTGAGTCATATACTCTTCAAACTTTGTATGGCCTAATATTGAATCATGAGGAGAATACTGCTGCAAGACTGATCAACTGGAAGAAAACTGATCAATCTTCAAATGGAATGGCTCTCATTGTGCAACAAGCATATACTGTGACTGAGCATGAAGAACCAGAAGTTGATCTTGCTGATGCTGAGGCAGAAGAGCTTGAGACTCAAATAGCTCTTATGTCTATGAAGCTGGATCAGTTGAAAAAGAAGAGGCTTGGTGTTAGCTCTTCTAATACTGACCCAAGATCAGGTCTTTGCTATAGGTGTGGAAAGCCTGGACATATTGCTGCAAATTGACATACCAAGTCTTCTGAGACTTATCAGAATGACAAGATTGCATACCGAGCAAAGAGGTATAGACACAAGTATGTCAAACTGAAGAACTGGAGCAAGGGTAAGAGGGCAGAAGGGAATGGAGCACCTCATCAAGCACTGTACTCTGAAGCTTGGATGGATGAGGACATAAGTGATGATGAGGAAGAGGTTGAGAATAAAGCCTTTATGGCTTTCACTGAAGATGATTTGAAGAGCTACTTTGAAAAGGATATCAAAGAGGCTGAGAGGATGAGTGTTCATACTGATTGGGATTCCACTCAGTTGTACAAGGTAAGTTCCTTTCAAACTTATTCAGTGAATGAAAAAACTAAGATTTTTGAGTATATGATTGTTGATCTTAAAACTTCTGTACAAAAAGAAAAAGCTTTAAAATTAACAATTCAAGAACTTGAAAGGGTAAATAATGAAAACTTAGATAAATTATCAAAGTATAAAGATTTAGAACTAAACTTTTTAGATTTAAAAGACATTAACCAAAGATTAGCTGATAAAGCTCATTTACACAAGCTTGAAAAAGAAAAATTTGAAAAACAGTGTAAATCTTGGGGAAATGCTTCAATAAAATTAAATAAATGTTTAAATCAATAATTCCCAGAAAATGTGAGGGCTGCACTTGGTGTTGATCCTCAATTTAAAAATAGGAATAATTTTGCTGATTTATTTGAAGAGTTTTCAAATATGAACCCTATTAAATTTATAAAAGCTAAAACATTTTGTGAAGTTGGATGTCAAACTGAGTCAGATGATGAGGAAAATGAAATTTTAGAAAAACCTATTGGTCCCTCCATCTGCTCGAAGTGCTATACTGAGCTACAAGAACTCAGTATTGAATTTCCTGTGAAAGAAATTTCTGATACTGAGCTCCCAATAGCTCAGTATGACACTTCTGCTGTTCCACCTTTTGAATTATTATTTAATACAACAACTTTTGAATTATATAATGATAATAAGATTACTTCTATCTCAAATGTTTCATCTAATACAGAAGTTGCAGGAACAGGAACATCATATACTGAGACATCTAAAAGACCTGTTAAAGTTGTTTCTTCAAAACATGATAAACAAAAAACAACTTCAACTAGGTCCAAAGTTGGCAGAAATAAGAAGTCTTACACTAATAATATTAGAAAGACTTATCTGCCAAATAAAAAGAAGCAACCAGATCCACCTCCCTTTAAACCAGTACAAACAAATGTTAAAACATATATTAAAAATGAAAAAAATTATATTTTAAAAACTCTAGGTGACCAGGTTAAATTTTTAAGTAAAAAAGTTGCAAAACTCACTCATACCGATCTACCAAAAGTGCAACAGTTTTCTAAAATACCTTATGAAAATATGTTTAGAAATAGACCTAGAAAATGTTATAGGTGTCATCATACTGGTCATAAGGGAGATGAATGCTGGACTGATCTCTCAAGTCCTAGGTACTCAGTACCAAAGAAAAGGACAGAATCTAAGTCAGTATCACCAAAGAAAACCTCTAAAGTTTCCCCTGAAGTGATACTGACCTCTCCAAATAAAGAGATCAGGCCAAAATCTGTTTATTCCACCAAAGGTCCCATTCAAAAATGGGTTCCTAAAAGGAACTAACTCTTATTTTGTGTCTTGTGCAGGGTGACAGAAAATGGTATTTAGATAGTGGCTGCTCAAGACACATGACTAGCAGTATGGAGTACCTTCTCAGCTATACTCCAGAGAAGGGTCCTTCTGTTAAGTTTGGAGATGACTCGGTGGGAAAGACCAGAGGTTATGGTGTGATCAAGGCAGTTAAGCGCATCTTTAGATATCTTACATGTACTCCTAACCTGGGTCTTTGGTATCCCAAAGACTCAAACTTTGACCTTGAAGGGTACACAGATGCAGATTTTGCAGGTTGTAGATTGGACAGAAAAAAGCACAAGTGGAGGATGCCAATTCTTAGGTGGAAGACTAGTAGGTTGGTCATCCAAAAAAGCAAAATTCGGTAGCAACTTCCACAGCAGAAGCAGAGTATGTTGCTGCAGGAAGTTGCTGTGCTCAATTATTATGGATGCAGTATCAACTATTGGACTATGGGTTCAACTTTTAAAAGACTCCAATTCATTGTGATAACAAGAGTGCTATCACTCCAAAACTAAGCACATTGATATCAGACACCACTTTATTCGAGATAATGTGGAAAAAGGTAAGGTTGAGGTAGATTATGTACCAACAGATGAACAATTGGCCGATCTATTTACTAAACCTCTCCCTGAGGAAAGGTTTATGTATTTACTAGGGCAATTAGGTATGCTGAATCCTTGATCTTTCTTAATTTTCTTTAAAACTGAACGCTCAGTATCACCCCTGTTGATACTGACCACTCAGTATCACTAGTCTGTTATCATCAAAATTTAAAATTTTATTTTTTTATTAATTTCAAGAGTAAATTAATTGTTTTTATATTTTTTAAAATTTTTTTAAATTAATTTTTTTTTACTCAGTATTGGGGTATGACGGCGCACACACCGAGCTTAATCCTCATACTGCTCAACGGTAACCTTTCTTAATAGGAAAGTTACCGTTGGCACAGGATAAGGCAGTCAAATCAGCCGATTTTACTTCCCAATACCTTAATTATCTTTCAATCCCCTATAAATAACCGTTTTTTTTTACTTCAAATATTTTTTAACAGTTATTTCATTATTTCTTTTTAAAAATTCTCTCTGCGATTAACGATTTCACTCTCTTTTAGCAAGCAAAAACTCTTAAATCAAAATCACAGATGGCAAACTACAATTTCGTCGCTCCAGAGGTTGAATCGGAAATCAAATTCCGAGATGATGAACTGCCCAAGTTTGCGAGGAACAACATCACAGCCAACTTCACTATTCCTCAAGCCTGGGTATGCCAAGAATTCACAAACATCGTGACTTTTTTGAAGCATTGCCCAATTGCTCGTGCACTGACTTTGTCTCCTCGAGCAATTTACCCAGAAATGCTATGCGAGTTTTGGTACTCTGCCACACTCGATTCTCCAGATATGATTGCTGGGTGGGTAATTAGAGATCAAAGAAGGGCATTTGTTTCTACTGCCATCATTCGTGAAACACTGAGGCTTCCCGCCCAAGCTCAGTATGACCCATTCGTTGATAGAACAGAGGCACGCTCAGTATTGCCATTTTTGGGCCGAAGAGGAACAACGGGCATAATCAAAAGAAACCAATTTGGTCCTATGTGGGGTATTCTCATTACAACGATTATTCGGTGTATGACCCACAAGACGGGTGCTTTGGACCAAATAAATGAATTTGGAATGCAAATAGTACATGCATTGTACTATGGAAGAAACATTGATTATGCAAGGCTCATTTTCAATGAATTAGCTGCTTTGGTTCGGGCTAACATAAGGGAACGGAATGTCCCTTTCTGCAGATTCTTATCACTCATCTTTCAACACTCAATGCCCACACATACTTATGTTGAGTTTCACAGTCCAAGGGTTGATCTTCCTCCTCTTAGTGATAAGATTTTATTTTACAGGCCAAGAGAAGGAGAGCCTCTACTGAGTCCTTATATGTGGGCCATTGTTCAAGAACACATAAATGAGGAAGAAGACATGTCTGATACTGAATCAGACAATGATGATGATGATGATAATGATGATAATAGTGGTAATGGAGGACATGCTGGTCAAGATGTTGAGATGCAGGATGTTCCACAAGTTCAAGAACCGACTCAACAACATATCTCTCCACATGCACAGGATCCTAATGCTCCTCATATTGCAACAGCTTCTGATACTGAGTTCTCAGAAGACACACCATTGGTCCTCCAAAGAAGAAAAAGAAATCTTTCCCCTGTTATTATGGGAAACTTATCATCTGAGGAGGTGCAGCCTGCAAATGTTCCATCATTAACTGCCTCTCTTCAAGCCCAAAGCCTAGTTGCAGCCACCGCTGACCTTCCAGGTCCAGAACTAGTCCCAACTGCTCAACCAATTGAGGAACCTCATGTCCCTCTTGATGTGGAGATTCAATATGAGCAAACTACACTGGAAGGTGCTCAGCAAAACAGACAGGTCGGTATTGAAGATATTGGTGCTGCAAATCAACAATCACATGATCCTGCACCGACCTCTGCCGATGCTAGAAGGGAATCTGACAGAGTCTCAGGTATGAATTTCTAAAAAGCCCTTAAACTTTTATATATATATATATATATATATATATATATATATATATATATATATATATATATATATATATATATATATATAAATATATATATATATATATATAAATATATATATATATATATATATATATATATATATATATATATATATATATATATATATATATATTTCATTCCCAAATAGAGACTAAGTATTGGCCAGTACCAACTCAATACTGACCAAAGTCTCACACGATCTTTCAAATATATATCCGTTTATGGCCAACATAGCTAGCCCACTGCTGCTATGCACAATTCATATACTGAGCACCAAATTGATCATTGTCAGTCTACAGTTGTCCCAACATTTAAAGAGACAATGGTGTTTGATGTCATACTGACACCCACTGGCGCTGCTTGAATTATGTCCAACTTATTTTTGAGTTGGGTAGCATAATTCAAGAAATGATCACAAACCCTTAAGCCACAAAATCCAAAAAAACTTTCCATGGGGTTTAGCCACATTTCTGTTATCACTCTAATACCGAGTGATAAACATTGAAAATAACAAGAAACACATCCCAGGCTTCGAATTCCCAAACCCAAACCGTTTAGTAAATGTGACTTATCCTATACTAAGCTACTTAAATTTACACACTCACTTTTACTAAAACCTTCTTACACATGCTATGCACAAGTCCACAATATTTCATCATAAACCAGATGAAATACTTCACCAACTCTGTTTATATGATTATAGAGTTAAACAACACCACAATTCTATTTGATAAACCTTTCTTATTAACCAGTTTTATATTTTTGTTTCTTTAGCACCATCTGTGCAGGGCATTCAGGCATCACAGGCTGCAGGAGACCAAGTGACTCTGCAAGCAATCATGCAGCATATTCTGGCCATACAACATACTCAGACTATCATACTGGCCAGAATGGACACTATGAGTAGTGATATTGACTCTATAAAACAGTCAGTCTCACTACTTCAACAACCACATCAGCTTCCATCAACTCCACCATCGTCACATGGTGGACACAAAGAAGAAGGAGAAGGAGACGATGATCCTGAACAGATGAAATCACCCTCCAATGCAGAATCTGAGGGTGATACTGATGCTGCCACTGAGCCCATGCCCTCCCCTACTCTTGAAGAACCTGAAAGGGACATGGGTGGTGATACTGATCCTCTTCCCTCCCCATCCAATGATAACAATAAGGGGGAGAAGAGACAAAGAGATACTGAGGTTGATCAAACTGAGCCATCTGCTCAGGGGGAGAAAAGAAGAAAATTGAATGAAGATCAACCTCCACAACAAGAACAACAACATCAGCAAAGCCCTCATACTGAGTCACTTCGGTTTCAGTATGAGAGAAGAAGACAAAGAACTAGGTCAGCATTACAAGTTGAAGACCCACTTGAGCCATCTGCTCAGGGGGAGACTCATTCTAACCAACTACAGCAAACTTATTCTGAGCCACCTGCTCGTGAGGAGAATGATTTGCAAATTGTGGTCTATAGGCCTTTCATCTGGCCTATTGCTGATGATGAAGATGATGAACCAGATTTAGTGAACTATGCCTTAAATCTGGTAGAAAAAGAAAGTCCTTCATCATCATCCTCGGATGATGAAGAACCAGAAAATCTGGTGATTAGAAGAAGGAGTTCCTTATCAAGAAGACCTATCAATGGAGTTCTCACTTCTTCTGAATCAAGTGAGGAACCTGCTCCGTTGGTAACAAGACAAAGAAGATCTGTCCATACAATGGACAGTGATACTGAGCAGGCTCCAAGACTGACTCCTCAACAACTCTGTGCAGAACAAGAAAGATTTTTATATGAGCAAGGGTTGGGAGTCAAAGCTGAACCAGAATCTGACCCAGATACTGATACTCCTGGTCCTTCCCATAGAATCTCAAGAAAGGGTCCAGACCATATTCAACATTATTGGAATATGGTTGCTGCCAGGACTCAGTATAAGGAGGAAAGAAAGGACTTCTTGAAGACCAAAACATTTCCAAATGTAAGGGGGATACATTGGTTGAATCTGGATGTCAATAAAGTAAAAGTGAAGCTCAAAGAAGGAAGAATCACTATCACTTGCACTGGCTTAACCAGTCCTCCCATGAAGATATTTCTTCATGATATTCAAAGAATTGGTCTTCAAGACTGGGTGAGGATCACAAGACTGATCAAAGAGCTTCCAAAGAAATCAACTTATGATCAAATAGTCTTGGATGAGATCTGTGCAGTTTCTGCAGTATGTTATGAGAAGGGCTTGCTTCATGAGATAGAGTATAGAACGCTCAGTGTGATGACTGAAGCTTACTCAAACAACAGACCAGAATGTCTTCATACATACAAGTATCTTAAAAAGTACCCTCTTCCTCCTAACCTTGTTTTTCAGGATCAAAAGAGTGTCATATATCCAACTTCTGGATATATGTATACTGACTCAGAGGATAGAGAGTGCTTCATTTCTGAAGAAGATCTGCCAAGAGCTCAAATCAGTCACCTTGTTGGACTGAAATGGATGATCACCAAGAAAGAAGACTCTTGGTTCAGAAAGAAGATTGTTGCAGCTTTTAATTGTAGAAGGGATGAACTCAAGAGCAGAGAAGAGTTTGTCCACATCAAACAAGAAGTCTTCTATGAGAATGAAGCCATCAACAGCAGATGAAGAAGAAGATTTTGCTACCTATGCTGTTGTATTCTTATTTCTTTTTATCTCTTTGTAATTGTTTTGTTACTACTACTGCAAGAATAGCATTTGCCGCGGCGGTTTGAGCAGCAAATGGCGTCCCTCTTCTTGTACCTCGGAAGCCACAAGTACCGGCAGGACAGCCTGCACTATGAGTGCTTGCTGCTCCGCCAGCAGCGCTTGCTGCCTCCCCTCCAAATCCTCGATACGCTCTCTGGCAGCGCGAATGCCTGAATAAAGAAGACGAATAGAATATAATTCATGTTCATGCTAAGAGAAGAGCGGATCCAATACCAAGACGACTTCTTTCCCAAGAAGTGCAGCAAGTACTTTAGGAATTTGGGGATTTCCCTGCATTTTTAAAGCACGCTGGTTCGACGCGTAGCGGCTCACTTTGATCAAGTGGAGCATCTCCCACCCACCAGTCCCTTCGATTCCTCATGCGACAACTAGACTCCCTGAAGTGTCCGGATAACGTCGCGATCATGACAGGACTCGAGGAAAGAACAAACCGAAACTAAAACGAAAATAACTAAAACAGTGAAATTGATAGAATAGTCCATCTTTTCTCCCGCGACTCATCTTTCTCATTTGCGCTTTCTCGCTAACAAGCCAAGCAGTCCCTAGCGGGCTATCCGTCATTAACTCGAAGAAGTGCAACAAGAAGGCTCGCGCTAGGCGCTCACGTTTTTTGGCTTCCCTAAAATAGCAGATTTTTAAGTTGGTAAAGACCCGCCCCTTGTTTCATCTCTCCGTCAAAGGGACTCTCTCTTTCTTGAACAAGCACGGCGCTATCAGGACAAAATCCAAGCAGAAGCAGAAAAAGCTGGAGTAGATCCTAAAGAAATACCGCTTCCTCATGAATTTATCTTGAATCGGGATCTTTTGGCTCAACTTTATCCCAGTTTTGCCGAGGGAGCAACCCCATTTTTCACCTTGAATTGGTCAAAATATACGGACTTTCTTACTTTTCGTGGAGCTCGCCAAATCTGAAAAAAACCTGAGGTTATTTGTATTCCTCGGAAGCCCCCGCCCACATCACCATTCAATATTTCTTGGCCCACTATCGGCCAAACCACCTGGGCACTAGGCTCAATGTGAGTCGGATCACTTAGCCATGCTTCATAATTGGAAAAACGAGCACCGTGGAAATACATGCCACTCAGCCAAAGGAAGATGATGGAGAGTTGACCGAAATGCATCAAGTTGGCCCTTGCGAACAGCTTGATGCACTATCTCCCTTCAACCGTTTGAGCATTTAAAGGTTCACATCAAACTAGTGCTAGTTGATGCGAGTTACTCCGGAAACAAACGGACTAAAGTAAAATTCATTTGGTATTCTCTCAATTCCAAAAAAGTAACTGGATAAAGTATGAGTTGTCGATCAGAACATATATGGATAGAACCTATAACGGCGGCTCGAAAAACAAGTAATTTCTGCTGGGCTGTTATCCTTTTTTTAGGTTCATTGGGATTCTTGTTGGTTGGAACCTCGAGTTATCTTGGTAGAAATTTGATATCTTTATTTCCGTCTCAGCAAATAGTTTTTTTTCCACAAGGGATTGTGATGTCTTTCTATGGGATCGCGGGTCTTTTTATTAGCTCCTATTTGTGGTGCACAATTTCGTGGAATGTAGGTAGTGGTTATGATCGATTTGATAGAAAAGACGGAATAGTGTGTATCTTTCGTTGGGGATTCCCTGGAAAAAACCGTCGGGTCTTCCTCCGATTTCTTATAAAAGATATTCAGTCCGTCAGAATAGAAGTTAAAGAGGGTATTTATGCTCGTCGTGTCCTTTATATGGATATTAGAGGCCAGGGAGCCATTCCATTGACTCGTACTGATGAAAATTTTACTCCACGGGAAATGGAACAAAAAGCTGCTGAATTGGCCTATTTACCTAGACTAGCTTAGATTAATATGTAGAATAAAATAACTAAGTTTAGGTCTGATACTGAGTGGTCAGTATCAGCACTCAGTATTGGAAATCCAATACTGAGTAGAAGGACTGAGTTACAGTCAGTTTTGTAACGGACTTAGATCAAATCCCTTGATCTTAGCCATTTCCTTAGTTTAGTCCTTCGGTTACTCCTTTGCCCATTATGTAAGATCTCTATACCATTATAAATAGAGATCATCTTGCAAAGGAGAACTCACCAATTCACTTTACACTTTCATATCTATTGTAATTGATCAGTGGTCTTGTTATTCCGCAACAAGCCACACTTAGTGGAATTATACATTTGACTTATATCGTGTTCTTATACAATATTTGTCTTGAGTTATAATTATCCAATCAATTAACCATCTAAACCAGGGAGTTGTGACCTAACACTGGTCATGATCCTCATGAGGGGGGAGAAAAGAGCAAGAAATAGTGCAAGTAATGGGTTTATCACTGAACAACATCAAAAAGAACCACAAACATCTCATCAAAGAAGAAAATTCACATCGTATGTACTCAGATCAACTGCAAAATTAGAAATATTTTAAATCAAGTGAGAATCAATGTATTAAACAGAAATTCAAGTGAAGAAGAAGAAGAAACCGATTCATCTAAAGAAATCGCTCTCCAAAATCTCAACCACTTAAATCTAAATCCTAACCGTACAAATCATTACTTTCAAATTCTCTATCATCAAAATCCAAACCTTAACCGTTCAAATCATTCTTTACATAACTCAAAACATCATTATCCTGTCCTCACAAAACCTCTACCACAAAAATCCAAAAACAAAAATCCCCAATAACTGAAATCCCAAACAAATCCTTCCGAACTAACATTTCATTACCAGAACTTTTAACCTTAAATGAGACATTTTTAGATCTTTCTTACACCAAATAATTCAACGGAAAAATTTCTTTGAGTGTTTGAAACTTGGAAGTTCTGTAACGGAAATTATAATTGCTTCTACTTCCACTCAGATGTGATTATTTAAAAGTAAAACCTAGAGATGTTAATTACAACATTTGACAAAGAATTGAAATGATCAAACGTATTTCATCATCTTGAAGTACATCCGACAATACATGAACATTGTAGCTTGCCCATCTTTTCACAAGGTTACGCAATCCTCTATCAACATTTGATCAGATCAAGGATTTGCAATGAGATCTTGAACTTACTTCATACGTGAGAAGCAGAGCAACGGGCCAATAGAAGCAACTGAAGACAGAAGACTGGGATGGAGTGCATCAAGCACAAAAAGGGGGAGATTGTTAGGACTAGTTAAACTAGTTAGTGGTGATTAGTGAGAGGAGGTATAAATAGGTGAGATTGAGGCTAATGATTGTTTAATCCAACTCCCGTAAAAAATAATTGTTTGTTTGAGGGGGAGCGTAACCGTTATCAACATGTTACCTCAACAACAATTATCAAGAACCATAGATCGACATAAAGCCACAAACATCAAGAAAAGACTTCCGCTGCTAATCTCTCTATTAATATGGGTCTTATTTTAAGTCGGTCTATATGTATCTTCAAAGTAAAGTCTTCAAAATATTTCTTGTGGTTGAAAAGCTACAAGAAGTATCCGTTTTCACAGGTTAACAAAGCTCAAGCTGATCCTGATACATCACTATTCAACGAAATATCTACCAGGTGCAGCTTTTGCTTAAGATGAAGACTTCGAAGATACGCTTCTCAGACTATTGTTACAAAGGGGGAGATTGTTGGGTCATATTTAGTTGTAATCAATAGTCTATGGACTAGTTATGTAACATTGTATATTAGTTTAGGATTAGTCTTAGGACTAATTAGACAATTAGGGAGATGGTATATAAATCAAAGATGTAATCCCTAATTGTAACTTTTCACTCCTTAATCAAATTATCTTTTGGAAAGTTCTCTCCTCCTTCTCTCTTGTTTCTCTCTCTAAAAGCCCTTATTTGTTCTTCAAGTTACTATCTAAATCATCATCTATGGATCAAATCATGGATTGATTGCTTGTTTTAGTTTCTACAATTACCAATTCATGGTTATTACAATTACATTTAAGATAAATGGTTTTAGATATGAATTTGCCTTATATACGTAGTACATATAATCTTATATACGTAGTATATATAATTTAAGGAGTTCTTTGAAGACAAGAAGTTGCTAATCCTAATGGTAGTGGTGGAATTTTGAAAGCAGATAACCAATAGCTCGAAACCTATTAGTGGCATATTTTAACTTCCTTATATTTTCTTTCAACATATATGTTTTAAATGTATATCTACTTTATAAAATTTAAACTAAGAACATCTCCAATGGTAGTTTATTACTATTACTAGGTTATGACCCGTGAAAAATCACGGGTTATCACTTATTTTTCACGCTAATAATTTTTAGTGCCCGATAATAATTAATCGTTAATTGCATGAAACGTTACATGTAGAATCAGAGAATATGTAATCTTTTAAACGGAAAGTATATTGTTAATCTTTAAAAATTATATTAACATTATAAATTTTAAGATTACGTGATAGATAAACATAAAATAAGAAATTACAAAAATAATTAATTAAAACATTAATAAGTAAATATTAAAGGAAAATGATGATATTAAATAAAATCCCATGATACGCATAAAAAACCTGTACAATAATAAATAAACACCCCTGCATTTTACTAATAGGGTTTTGTTAATGACAACCCTTAGAGCTGTCTTTAAATGTAAAAAAAATATTTGTACATTCATTGATAGAGTAGTGATCCTAAAATTTAGGGAGCGGTCTTTACATTAATTTTGGCTTCTTATTTAGGGTTGTCATTATCATTTTCCTTAGGAATAAACCACTATCAATATAAGTACAAACGTTTTATGCATGCAACTACCTCTTAATGACAATCATAAGGGCTGTCATTAACAAAACTCAATATTAAAATACGACCAAACAACATATGTATATTGTTCAAAACTACATATGTATTTGCTTAAATTTCATCCTCTGTTTTGCCTTGTTAGCATACATGTTAACAACAAATGTACTTCTCCTGTTTCAAAATAAGTGACATAAAATGGGTTATGTTACACGTTTTTTAAGAGAAAATATTGTAATGAATGTTAAATTGGATAGTTAATAAGTGATGAGTTCCACATATTATGATTAAAGTTAATTTATTGATGTTTAAAAGTAAAAATAAGGGTAAATGAGTCATTTAGTCATTTTATATTATTAAATGACATAGTTAGTGTGTATGGGTCCCACTAATTTTTACTATATAAGGAAAATTTCAAAATGTGTCAGTTAGTTTAAAATACCTTAAAATAGAATGTATGACACTTATTTTGATACAGATGAAGTATTAGATCATCATTGTAACTTTGATGTTATAGATATTTGTTTGGAATTTTTTTTATTATTCAAAACTATTCTTCAAAATTTTATTATGGTCAGTAAAATATACTCCCTCCGTCCCACAAAAAACTTCCCATTTGAGATGGGCACAAGTTTTAAGGTGATAGTTAGTGGTGGGGTAATTGACAATAATTTTGATTAAAATATAAGATTGATTTAGAGAGAGAAAGATAGTTAGTGGATAGTTAGTGGTGGGGTCCTTAGTAATAATAGTATTTTATTGAAATGGGAAGTTTTTTATGGGACAAAAATTTAGGGTGAAATGGGAAGTTTTTTGTGGGACGGAGGGAGTATGTTGTAATTTGAATATGACAGGTATTCATAATTTGGCTTTATGTATAGTAGTTAAAAATATTGTAAATTTTTATTAAGAAACTATATTTGTTTATATCTTTTCTTCCTAACCATATTTCTACTCACTTTTAAATTTGATATGTTTAATCCACTAATTTTTTTTTTCATAACATCCCTTGATTTTGATACTTGTATTAATCTAATCAGTAAGAAGATGAATATGAACAAATAGTAGGAATCAATATCACTTTTCAATTTTATGTTGTAACATAAAACATTAATGGGCACAATGCAGTAGGGAAAGAACAATTTTTACAAACTTTAAGAGTATTTAGAAATAAAGGGCATGTTTGGGAAAACTTATTAAGAATCTTATTAGCTTAATAAACTTAAAATTTCAAGTTTTATTGAGCTTATTAAGCTAATAAACTAATATAAGTCCCCTTAATAATCTTTCCCAAACACCCCCAAAGTGTCCTTTAAAAATATTATTGAATAAATTCATAAGTTGAGTCTTCCACATCTTGAAACTCAAGCTCACTTGATTTGGCTATATGTTGAAATATATACGTGTAATACATATACAGTCATTGTGTATCTGAAGTATTCCCCAATTCGTATAAACCCTAAATGAAAATGATGGCCGATAAAATCGAGTTGATTCGAGAAGTTTATCCTTAATCGTTTGACATACGCAAATCAAACTATGTAAGTGTTAACCCTAATTTAGGATTTTTTAAAGAATTATTGCCTATATATCGATTTATGCTACTTTTAGTGAAGATGTATGATTCGTATATCTACATACTACTATAATAAAATAAAGCATTTATTGCCACGTGCTTCTCCTTACTAAATCATTTGAATTAACTGATGATTTGGTAATCCACTTACTTTAATACCACTAAGCACATCTGGTGAGTATAAATTTTCATCAAATTGTTCATTCAAAAACT
The DNA here is from genome assembly GCA_963853835.1 of Calendula officinalis. Lineage (NCBI taxonomy): Eukaryota > Viridiplantae > Streptophyta > Magnoliopsida > Asterales > Asteraceae > Calendula > Calendula officinalis. The sequence continues at coordinate 38,646,858 of OY970831.1, forward strand.
CTTCAGGACAAATGGTATCGGAACTTAAATATTCCTTGCTTCTCCGAGGAAAATTGATAAAAATCGATCATTAATTAAATTGTTGTTATTTTATTGATAAAAACCCTATTACTTGATTCTTTTTTTGTTTTTTTTTTAAAAAATATTTTACAATTTTTTTTCAAGTCATATATTGATACTGCTGTAAAAGTAGGTTTAACTCAGAAAAAGAATTATGTAGAATTGTTTATGAACAAAAATTAGTAAAATTTTCAAGGCATATATTATCATTTTCCATAAAAAATTGCAGTAATATGCAGACTTGAAAAAGTGCAGTTATTCCTAAAAAAATGCATTTAAGAACTGAATGTATATTTAACAGGTTTATTTAATTGTGAATTAAATTAATTTAAAGCTAGAAATTTTGTGGGATTGACACGTGTAAAACTGAGCTCTAAGAGGTACTATGTGCTCATATAGGCTTTGATTTATTATAGTAGTAGATTCGAAGTTTATTACTCCCTCCGTCCCACAAAAAATATTACATTTCTCATGAGCACAATATTTTAGGAGATAGTTAGTGGTGGGCCATTTGTAATACTTTTGATTAAAATATAAGGGTAAATTGGAGAGAGAAAGTGTTTTATTGGTTGAATGATTGATAATATTATTATTTTATTAGGTGGGCCTCCCAAATTTGAGAAAATGTAAACTTTTTTGTGGGACAAAATTTGAAGGAGAAATGTAAAGTTTTTTGTGGGACGGAGGGAGTACTATTTAAATAGGCTTTTGAATAGCTTTTTACCATTAGAACATTGAGGTTTTTTTATTTATTTAAATGTTACTCTAATCACTTATTCTTTCATACTTTTAGTCATATTTCAATGTTTGTTTTGTTTAGTCCTATATTCATTAAAATTTCATTTTAAACATTAAATATATTTTGATATTGAGGATACATAGACAATTTTAAGGATGAATCCAAATATAATATTTTTAATATTAATATCAAGTATTATAATATATTTATTTGATACGTTTTTTTTAAATGTTAAGTATTATAAGATGTCATAAAGTTTCCAAATTGTATATATAAGGGATATTTATAAAACATTTAAGATAGATAAAGGTAAATTAGTAATATTAATCAATGAAAAATCATTTAGAAAGGTTAACCATTGAAGAGAATTTTTTTTAAATAGGTTTTTAATTAATGGAAAATTGAAATTGATGGGCAAAAATAATAACTTATTGTAAGATTAATCAGTGAAAATTATCTAAATTATATAGTTTTATAAAATACATACTATTTTTGCATATCTAACAAGATGTACTTTGTTAAAGATGAGACCATAATAGTTTTGAGAACTATTTATTGCTTGAAATAAATACATATATAAATATAAATTTGTAGTTATATACATATTTTGTTCATGATAAAATAATAAGCCAGATAAATCGAATATAAATCTGAACGAAAAAATGTATGTTTTAAATTCCGCAGCATCACGCGGACACCATATTGCTTGTTTATTAAACACTTTGGACAACGTTAGATCAAATGACCCTTTTGCTTGAAAACTATTTTCTTTTATTTTACTCACTTTCCTTGATAAAGGTAAAACATAACTTGAATTAAGGATGTGTTTTTTACAAAAAATAAAATAAAAAATGAAACCGGAATCGATTGAACTTGATTTACGATTTTTGGGTCAGTTATTGGCTCTTCTTTTTTGTCTTTTCTATTTTTCAATTTTTCCGGTTTTAGAACTATAATTTGACAATTTGAGTCTTACGCATATTCTTAAAACCATAGTAGTCAAAGTTAATGATGCAATTTCTGTTCTAACAAGTTCTAAACCTGAAATAACCAGAACCATTAATTCGGTCCAGTTCTCGTTTCTATTCAATTACAGTTTACTATTTTTGCGAACTTGTTTCTATTCAATTTCAGTTTTTTATTTATGGGTTCCGAGTTCCGGTACCAACAATCCCTAACTTGAATCAACTCATTAATAAGTAAATTCCTTTTAGTACAATATGTAATCATTCCTTGTATTACGAATAATGTTTTCGTGACCGGGTCGGACCGGCCGGCCCAACCGGGTCAATTTGTTTGTATTGCCAGGCCGGACAAGCCGGGCCAATACACAAATTACGAGCCGGATTGAACCGGCTAGTTCATAACATAACCGGGTCGAACCGGACCTTTCAAACCGCCGGTTATTGAACTTTCAGCCGGATTCAAGCTACACTAATAAACTACCCCCTTATCTAGCTTTTATACAGCAACTAAAGGAGCCAATAAATGTGCTTGGACCAATTTGGGATAATTGGTTTTAGGGTAAAAGAATTGAGCTGGTACTTTTTCTATTATAGTATAGTAAATTAAGCTGTAAAAGATGTTTTGGACGATGTGGGAAACTTGTTAGTTATAAAACTTGGACTTGCATAACATTCTCAACTGTTCTCTATTATGAGATACTGAAATGTTCTCTTTTTGTGACTTGTGTGTATACATCGACATATATAAACAACAAGTTCTTTTTATCAGCTAATAGCTTTGTAAGATTTTGGTTTAATATGAAATATGGATACACCGAGCAACATGATATCAGCATATCAAAATCAATATCTTCATTTCTGCAAACAAAAGATTGATTCTTACATTTTTTTTTGCACAGCAAAAAGAAGGCAACGGGTGGAGCTACGGCATTGCCATCACCCCCCCGTGGACCTCCACTATATTAAAACACGCGAGTCTAGCAAAAAACTAGACAAAAAATTACAAAGGAAGTTTTAACCAATCGTCCCAAGAAGTCTTAATCTTAGGACTTCGATGTGAGATCCACGAAAAAGAGAATAATCTAACTCTATAAAAAATGTCCGACTTTTTAAAATTACCCCTATCAAACAATAAAGAGTTACGGAATTTCCATAACAACCAACACACCGTATAACCGATCGTCCTCAACTTCAGTCTCCGATCATTAATATTAGAAGAAGCCGCACATGTGGACAGTCATTGACCTCTGGATTCACACTTCCAAGCTTCCATATCACACCACCTATAAACCGCTTCCCATACTTCCTTGGCCAAATCACACGTGAAAGTAATATGATCCACCGATTCCAACCGAGCATTACAAATCGGGCATAAAATAGACTCAATCTCCATACCCCTACGCGACAAATTTTGCCTCGTAGGAAGCCGATCAAGAACCAATCTCCACATAAAAATGTTCACTTTAATCGGTATAGATTTACACCAAATGAAATCATTTACCATTCCGGGAAACAAACGATCATGAATAATACTTCTAGCTAAACCCACCGTGAACTCACCACTTTCATCCAATCTACTACAAATAGAATCACTCCCTTCGGACAAGGTGTGATTACTAATTAATCCCATGAGATTATCAAATTGTTCCTTTTCTAACACCCCTCTAATTGGTCTTCGCCAGTTAAAACACCACTTCCCATTCCCACCTGTCTTTAACTAAACAAAAATTATTTAGATCCAATCTAAATAACCGATTGAAGCAAAGATAAAACGGGACATCACCCTTCCAATCATCTCGCCAGAATTTAGCTAACTCTCCATTCCTAACTTTATAATGAAATACATTTTTCGCAATCAAATTATTATCATGTAAATAATTTATCGAGCCAATAATATTGCGCCACACACCTTGACGGAACCGATTTATATCTGAGCCACCAAAACCACCATCTTCACCATGAATGGCAGTAATAATCCGGAACCAAAGAGACTCTTTCTCCTTATAAAAACGCCACTTCCACTTTAAAAGGAGCGCTAAATTAAGAGCATCAAGACTTGTAACTCCTAAACCTCCTTTATCTTTTGAAGCTAAACATGAAGACCACTTAACCCAAGCCATTTTTCTAGCATCTCCATTACCACCCCAAAGGAAATTGGCCCGAATTTGTTCCATCTTTTTAATAATATTACCCGGTGCACGAAAAAAAGAAAGCCAATAGATCCCCAAACTCCCTAAAACCGAATTTATAAGAGTTAACCGGCCGCCAATAGATGATAACATATTCACCTTCCAAGACGATAATTTTTTACGCATTTGGTCAATAATAACATCCCAAAAGTGAGCTGATCGCCTACCACCACCAAGTCGAATGCCCAAATATTCAAAAGGCATCATGCCTTCTGTACACCCGTTTGTCACGCAAAGGTCATGAACCTGTTCATCCGACACCCCTACACCGTATATTTGCGATTTAGCCATATTGATTTTCAACCCCGAATGAACATAAAACTCATTAAGAACATCTTTAATACCTTCTATATTATCTTGATTCCAATCTGAAACAAACATAACATCGTCGGCATAAAATAAATGAGAAATACTAAAACTCTCAATACCAATATTAATACCTTTCAAACGGCCCGTATGTATCGATCCTTCAATCATAATATGAAGCCCCTCCATAACCATAATGAATAAAAATGGAGATAATGGATCTCCTTGACGAAGACCCCGAAACATATCAAATTCCTCCGTTGGGATACCGTTCACTAAAACCGACATTCGGGCCGAAGACATACATTCTTTAATCCACCCTCTCCAATGGTCTCCAAACCCCATATTGAACATAATAAAATCAAGGTATTCCCAACTAACCAAATCATACGCTTTTTCATAGTCCACTTTAAAAAGAAGTAATTTTTTAAATTTGGATTTATACCAATCCATTATCTCACTAATCATCATTGGACCGCCTAGAATTTGTCTGCCTTTAATAAAAGCAGATTGAACGTTACTAACCAGCTTGTCAACAACTTTAGCTAATCTAATAGCCAATAATTTAGAAATAACTTTATATTGCACTCCAATAAGAGAAATGGGCCGAAAGTCTTTAACATGCGTTGGGTTCGGGATTTTAGGGATGAGAGTTACAAAAGTTGCATTACAACCAAGAGGGATTATACCTTTTAATAAAAACTCAGAAACGGAAGCCTCTCCCGTATCAGATGCATGGGGGATACAGATACGCCATGGATACGCTGGATACGTACCGGCGATGGAGGAAACGTATCTGGGGAGTATCCGGCGCGTTTCCGTGGAGTTTCCAGAACATATCTGTTCTATTTTGGGTGGATGGGCTTTTTGAGTCTAAAAAAATCTAATGGGCTAAAGTAATCTTATAATAATCCCTAGAAAAATACCTATGGTCTACAAAACAACTCGTCTAGTCGTCTCGTCGTTTGAGTATTGATACTTATTTGCCTTTGAAATATTTATTATTTTTGTAGTTTATACTTTACATCAATATATACCTATTTTGGAATTTCTTTAACATATATATATTTTTATATATTTTATATTTTCCGTATCTCTGCGTATCCGTATCCTGAATTTTTTATTTTTACCGTTTCCCGTATCCGTAGCGTATCCGTTTCCCCGTGCCGTATCCGTATCCGTGCAACATAGGTTGTAGTTGGCTTTTATTAATTAAAAACTCTAATAGAAATTAATTCTTATAGAAATTGCTTGATTAACAGCTCCAATAAAAAGATTTTATTAGTTTATACAACACTCCAATGATTGTTTTGTATTTTTTAGGCTTTTTTATGCAATCCGATTCAACCGGTCCGACCGGTTCGACCATTTTTTGGACATCGGCCGGTCCAAAACAGCAAAGAATTCGCTATCAACGGCGCATTAATTTTTTTGTTAAAAGGGATTACCTCGTTAAAGTATATATTAATCACAGAAATAGAAGTACATAAAAATCTCGATGAAATACTAGAATAACCTCAACCGAAAAATGTTGGCAAACAAAAAATAACTATTTTTGTAACAAACCATAACCACAAATAGACTAAGGTGTTGTTTGTTTCTTTAAAAGAGGTCTTCCTGGGGTATTTTGTCTTCGCGGTGCAGACCACGCGCAGAAAAAACCTCCCACAAATGTTTGTTTTTTGGAAGCTCGCATATTTGTTTATGTCTGCAGAAGGTCTTCTCCAAGAAGCTTTGGGCATTAGCTTCTTGGGTCTTCCGAACCTAAAAAAACACATCTCCTCCAAACAACATACTATATTGTTGTATGTATTATTTTAATGTTGTTAGACGTACGATATATTAAATTTCGATTAATTTAAGCAACTCTACAGATGTTAAAAAAACAAACAACAGCTTTCTTGCAGACTGCAGACCTTTGGTCCACCCAGAAGCTACAACAGTTGGCAGATGTGGTCCGCATACAGCAGATCTTTTTGCTCTAAAAAAACAAACAACACCTAAATCTAGCTACCTACACAAAACAAAATAAAACAATACAAAACAAAGTAACGGAAGTCGCAACAAAACTACGTTTGTCGTGTTGGTGATTTTATATCACCAATATAATTTAAGTATAATTGGATAAATTTATTGACCAATAGTTATTAACAAGCGTAATAGTGTTCGCACTTCGTTGCGAGTTTATGTAGCTTTAATCTATTATTCATCCATCTAATTGCGAGATTTAAAAAATAAAAAAATATGTAGTATTAATTTATATTTCTACATCCCTTTTAGTTTTGGATTTTATTTTATATATTCCTTATGCTTATGTTAATGTTAATGTTAATGTTACACACATAATAACATTACATTTGGAAATAAATAAAAGACATAAAAAGAAGCCTCTTTTTTCATCCTACAATGAATTTATTCAAGTTTTCTTTTTAAAAATATTAATATAAATAAAATTGACCAATCATAGACTTGTGAATAGTGTTCATGGAATCACAATTGTATAATAGATACAATTGGTTTTCCTCAGTTTCCAGGAAGTGTGGAATATCATAGGTTTTTTGGTCATCTCTTTCCATTGGTACGAAATTCTAATAATAAACATTTTTTAATTTTATTGTCTTTCTCTCTAATTGTATTTGAATGAAGATTTCCTTGTACATACGAAATACTTTGATATGAAAGTGATTACGTGCCTTCAAATATTCCAAGCAAACGAAATCAATACAAGTTTTTAACATGTCCTAACTAATCGATCACATAATAAAATAGACTTTGGAAGATTCAAAGTGACTAACATCTTTTGGATTCGAGTCTTATTCTTCTTGAGTCGAAAAGTCACCAACTTAAGCCGAACGATAATAACAATATCAACATAAAGCTGCTATGGACCAGTCTTGGACTTCTTAGCAAACAATCTAGAATTTTGCTCTAACAAATATAATAAGTAGTAGTAGCAAGCAACATATTAAAATATTGACAAACAAACAAACAAAAACAGTCAAAGATGAGCATAGAATAAATCTCATGATCAATCAAACGTTATCTCAGGCATCCACTTTCATTCTCATTGCATTAAAGAACAAGTCCAAGATACAAAAAGCTACATACTTTGAATCAATTCGATTGCGGTCATTCATACGTAAAATCTAGTTATTATACTTTAACATGTTATACCATATAGAACATTAGCCAAAGGTGAAAGTTTCACATAGACCAATGTCATAACGAAAAGAAGATAATGTATAACGCGGCTAGTCAACTATTAAAACTATTTTATGGGTCGCATATGGTTTCACTTATGCCATATAAAATCGTCCGGTGATAGTCAAGCCATAAGAGCAACTTAAATAATCTCTTAGATGTCGCATGCTTGATCTTTTTTCACTAGGCTAGATGCCTACGAGAAGGTTCAGAAACGACCACGACAACGGTTATGTTAGGATCAAATATGTTGTATCAAATAGTATAGGGACTAGTTGTGTAACATTGTCTAAATGATAAACTAGTCTTAGGCTTAGATAGTGCTTAATTAAGCATGTTTAGAAGGGAGGTATAAATACCTTTCATGTTGACTTAATTTGGAAACTTTCCCACACTTTGAATGAATTAACACTTTGAAAGCTCCCTCCCTCCATCTTCTTCTCTCTCAAGAACACACACTAAAACACACACTTGATTCATCAATTCTTCTCAAATCATCATGAATTAGCTTGAATTCAATCACATTAGATCTCTCAATTGGTATCAGAGCAAAAACTCTCTGTGAGTAGATCCAAATTAGAGCTAATTTGATCAAGATCTAAGTTTTTGAAATTTTTTCAAAAAGAGCTGTGAAAATTAATTGTCAAATTTTTTGTTAGAAATTGATGTTTTGATTGGATATTCGTGTTTCTCCATTGATTCTAAGAACAATAGAATCAAATTTCAATCCAATCCATCAAGTATTGCTCTCAATTTGAAGATTTTTGTGAAAAATATGAAAACTCAAAATTTTACCGAAAAATCCAAAATCGAAGTCTGATTTGATCCGTTTTGAGCTGTTTGATTGTATCAAACTGTTAGAAAAGTGATTTCTAACGTTTTGGGATTTGAATCATTGATTTTGGTTAAGAATTGAACAAACTAGGATCAAAATTGTGAGATTTTGAAAGTCACGTACCTGACGAACTTGTTGAAGAAGTCCGGCTCAGTGTTCGGCTCTAGTGCTCGGCTCAGGTGTTCGACCAACTGTTCGGCTCGACTCAACTGTTCCGCTCAACCATAGTTCGGCTCGGGCAGTAGTGTTCGGCTTCGGCTCAGTGCTCGGCTCGATCAGGTTCTCGGCTCAGACACTGTTCGGCTCAAAGAATAGAGTGTTCGGCTCTATTAAACTTCGGCTCATACACGATCACACTCATATGCAATTCAGCCCAGAGTTTTTCTCGGCCCAAGTTCAAAACAAGGCCCAAATTCACATATTCTACTCAATTTTTTTTTCCCAGCCCAATATCAAAACAGATTTAATCAACTCTTTATTTCGGCCCAATAACTAAATCAGGATATAAACCCAAATCAATATCACATCTCGATCATTCTTAACCAAGTCTACTTCTTGATCCAAAAGTGTGAAAATGGACAGCAAACAATAACCAAATATAATACAATATTACATCTTACTACAACATAAGTCAAATATTTTTCTACGAAACCCAATATCTCACATAAATTCCATCATCTCAAATCCAAATCCAAGTTGTGTGGTTTTACAAATCATTTTTTTTAACTAAAGAAATATAATCCAATATAACCCAAACCCAAGAATTTCTACTACTCAATCCAATTAAGATCTCAACTCATTCATCACTTCAAAACTTTTACATTTTTTTCACAAGATCTTATACTTTCAAGCACGGGAATCTGATTAACGCAAGATCTTTTACTTATCTACCGTTGACAAGTAAAAATGAAAAAACCTGCACAAGATTTTGATGATTTGGAACAAGAACTTCAAAGAGTACAAAAGGCTATGTATTTTATCTCAAACTATAAGAAGAAATATAATTCAAAGCCTACAAACAATAATCTGAGATCTTCATTCAACATTAAGCCTGATATATCTGCTACAATCTCAACTGAAAAGCCAATCACCATACCTTTGAATGCTACAAAGAAACCAATCGTTCGTGATTCAGAGTATTATGAACGTAAGATGTTGATGGCTAAACAGATTGAGACTGAAAAAGTGTTATTAGTTGAAGATCTTCAATGGATGGAAGATTCAGATCCAAAGGATGAAGTGAGTGCTGAGGTTTCTGATCAATTCAATGCAGAAGCCAACAAAGAAATCGAGGTAATCAGCTCTCTCTTATCAAATTCTAATTCTAGTTCTGTTAAATCCATTGATCCAGATACTTGTGTTGTTAAAACTCAGATATCTGAAATTGATTCTATAAAACAAAACCTTTTAGATGAAAAAGATATAAATAATCAATTTCAAGAACGTTTAAATGATTTGCAAAATGAAAATGAACAACTTGTTCATTCATGTGAACAACTTGTTCAACAAATTAAACACACCAAAAATTTTAAACTCGAGAATCTGGATTTACAAACTCAAGTATCAGAATTGAAGGCTAAATATGACACGGATATCATGAATGTTTCTCATACAATTTCTGAAAAAGAAATTGAAATACAGAATCTTAAAAATTCAAATGATTCAATATCAAATGAACGAAATGATAAATATTACAAGCTATACATTGAAGCGTTTCATGAATATCAAATCACTAAAAACTAGTTAGAACGTAAACAAAAAGAATTTGATGAAAATGAAACACAGTTTAAATCATTAAACGCTCAAATAAAAGAATTATCTGAAACCTTACATGAAAATGACATTAACACGTCACGGGAAATAAATACCAAACAACATGTCATAAATCAACTTCAACATGATAAAACTCAATTGTCTTCCCACATCAAACACCTTGAAGAAATAATCACCAAACGAGGTCAAACTGATCAAACTATTCACTTGAACAAGCCTAAAGATTTCAAATATTTCAATTCAAGAGAAGGACTGGGAGCCAACAATCCAGAATATCTTAAGAAGGCTTGCAATGTGCTTCCAACATTGTATGATTCTAAATACATTCATGTAGATGTTTGACAGAGTTTCCTTCGGATAACAGATGAGGAAGAAGAAATTGAGGCTTTCAACAGAGCTAAAAAGGAGAATGTACAAATTAGTTTCAATTACACTGAATTAAATAACGCATATGAAACTAAAAAGGCAAACTTTGAAAATGATGATTATTTTCCTATTATAAAACCAGAAGAATTTGAAATTAAAGGGAATGCTATTATTCAACAAAAGGTTACACCAAAGATTTATGTTCCAAATCTAATTCTTGAAAAGAAAATTTGTCAGTTGGAAACTGAAATAGATGAAACACATAAGGCATTTGACAAAGAAAAATCAGATTTACAAACAAAAATTCATGAATTAGAAAATAACATTGATGAATCACATAAATCTTTTGATGAAGAGAAACTAAAGTTGCAATTACAAATTAAACATTTAGAATCTAACACATCTCGTCTTCAAAAGCTTAAGAAGCCTAGTTCATCTATTAACTTAGATTCTCCTATGACTGCAACGAACAAATGTTATGAGTCCAGAATGTTTTCTCCTGTCATGGCATATCGTGATTTATATACAATCAAGCAATCAGAGGTTAATAGAGGAAATTCAAAACCTAAACCGAATTCACAAGTAAGTTCCTCTACTAAACCTAAGCCTAGGAGATCCACGGTTCCACCAAACTCTGATAAGAAGTTAAATGCTCTCAAACAAGTTATTAGAGGAAATTCCGCACCTAAAACTCCAAATAAATTAGGTTCCTCTTCTAAACTTAAGCATTCTCAGATGGATAAGACCAAACCATCAACCGTGTTGAAACATTCTATTCCTTCAAAGAAAATCTTTTCCAAAACTAAATCTTTGAAATATTCAAGAAAAGATTTATTTTCTTTGGCACCAATATCCACTTTTCATCAAATGCCAACAACATCTCCTAAAACACCAACGATCTTAAAAGCTCAATGGGTTCCTAAAACTCCAATTTCTCAAATAATTCCTCGAAAATTATTTGTAAGTGAAACATCAAGTTTCAGTTTTTCATGGAATTCCAAATCGGTAAATCAAATTGATACAACTTATAGATGCTTTCACTCAAACACTAACACCATCGGACCCAAAACAAAATGGGTTCCAAAAGTTGTTTGATGTGTTTTGCAGGAGAATGACTTATACACAATTCGGTGTATAACTCGCGTTTCAACGGATAATGACTTATACACAATTCAGTGTATAACTCGCTTTTCACCGGATAATGGCTTATGCACACGTCTGTGTATAACCCGCGCTTCAAAGCGATGGCTTTCAAGTACATCTGCTTGAAACCCGTTCTTTCATATCTTCATTGGTTGAGGGGGGGAATTCTTTATATATTCACTTGTCAAGGGGGAGAACATAGACATGCTTATGTCAAGGGGGGGGGGGGGGGGGGGGAGTAACTGCTTTATAATTTTTGAAATTCAACTGTCGAGGGGGAGCATCCTTTTATTTTCACTACATATTGTTTCGATGCTCCTTTCAATTTTTTTTAAATTATCGATATCGGGTATCAATTTTTCTAATATCCGTAAACGATCTCTTTACCAATCTCAATTGGTACTGATTGCATATGTTTATTACAAATTTTCTTATTCTATCTTGATAATAAATTTTTTTTTTACCTCAAACAGTTTTTCAACCTCCTACAACTTTACAATCACGCAAGGTTATCAATGTTGAGTATTAGCTTTTGCAATATTCGTAAACGATCTCTTTACCACTTTAGGTTGGTACTGATTGCATCTGTTTATTGCAAATTCTCTTATTTCTCATTGTTACCTTTGTGTTACATCATTGTCAAAATTTTTCAATTGTATATCAAATTTTTTCTCCTTTCAAATAGAATTATCATTTTTCAAATCGATCCTCAATTACAAACATTTTCTTTTACTTATATTGAGTTGTTGACATCACAATCTCATAAATTCTTTATTAATCAGTGATGCTCAACATTCCAAAATTTTAATCTCACTTTGTGCTCACAATGATGTGTTCACAACGTAGGATATAAATTTTTGTCATATTCGTAAACGATCTCTTTACTAGTCTCAATTAGTAAAGATTGCATCTGTTTGTGGCAAATTTTCGTCTCTTGCGTTGTGACTCCATTTTTAAAAAACCAAATTTTGCACATAAACTTTTGAATGATTTTTCCAACCTCAAACATTTACTTTCATTTCAAAATCATTTTTAAAACTATACTTCATTGGGGACTTTAGAATTTTCATATCCTTTACCCATACTCAAAAGGTGTACAACATTGTGAAATTCAAAAGTTCGTAGTCCTGTATACCCGTTCATCTTTTCTCTGAAGTCATTCAGTGAAAATTGCATCTTTGTAAGTAGTATACATCGATGACTACTGGACTACCTTTTACTTGTCTTTTTAGTTCTAAGTCTTGTATACTCGTCGATCTTTTCTCTGAAATCTTTCAGCGAAAATTGCATCTTTGTAAGTAGTATACATACGTGGCTTTTGGACTAATCAGATGTATTCACCTTACACTCAAATGATTTTTGTGCACAATAAATTGATCTCTTTTAAATCTCCAATCTTTGATTAACAATGTCTTTGATCATCGTGTTCGTCATATCCGTAGACGATCTCTTGTCTGAAGTTCTTCAGTCAAGATTGCATCTGTTTATGACTTCACGTGATTATTGACATTGCTATTCTACATTTTTCAAATATTTTTCTCCAAGATTCGTTTCTTCAACGCAAAATTTTCATCATTATCATGAGGACCCTGTTCATGATCCTTATGAGGGGGAGAAATGACTGAGAAATTGTTCAAATACCGAGTTTATATCAAGTGATTAAGAAAAAGAGAAAATGATAATCAGTGTACTAATAGAAAAACAAGTGAAGAAGAACAAAACCGATTCATCAACAGAATTCTCTCTCAAAATCTCAACCACGTTTATCACATGCTTAATCGTAAAAAAATCATTCTTTCCAAAGTTTATAAACAACCATATCCATAAAAAAGCTTAACTGTTCAAATCTTTTGTTCCATACAAAATACAAATCATCCACATTCATCCAAATCTTAAACGTACATATCATTCTTTCCTACATACAAACCATACACATGTCAATTCAAAATTTAACCGATACAAATCATTATTACATTTTACACACACATCCAAAATCTTTAACTTTCAAATCATTCTTTACATAATTCAAAACATTATCATCCTATCCAAACAAAAACCTCTACCTCAACATCTCAAAATCCCAGTCAACTCCTTATCAAACTGATGTTTCATATCCAGAATTTTCAAATCTTTAATATATTTCTTTGAAGGAAGACAGGGATATAGTTTTAAAGCTCAAAAAGAGAGAGATTGGATAATGATAAAGACATATTAAGTCAACAATTCATTAAATCTTCTGAGATACTTTATATTGGTTGAAAAGTCAATGAAAAGTATTATTTTTCACTGTTCAATCAAAAGCTGAAGCTGATACGACATCAAAACTATTCAACGGATAATTCAGTTTCAGACTTTGCTAGAGAAGAAGATTTCAAGAACATGCTAATTCAAACTATTGATACAAAGGGGGAGATTGTTAGGATCAAATATGTTGTATCAAATAGTATAGGGACTAGTTGTGTAACATTGTCTAAATGATAAACTAGTCTTAGGCTTAGATAGTGCTTAATTAAGCATGTTTAGAAGGGAGGTATAAATACCTTTCATGTTGACTTAATTTGTAAGTTTTCCCACACTTTGAATGAATTAACACTTTGAAAGCTCCCTCCCTCCATCTTCTTCTCTCTCAAGAACACACACTAAAACACACACTTGATTCATCAATTCTTCTCAAATCATCATGAATTAGCTTGAATTCAATCACATTAGATCTCTCAGGTTTGGTCACGTACATCATAAGAAAAACTCATCCGCCGCATAGGAGCTCGTGGTAAACAATAATACAATTTGAAAAAAAAGACTTATACCAAATATCCTATCAACCTTTTTACGTTACAGAATAAATAATTAAATATATATAGTTGTTAGGACCAATTTTGTAATAAGGTTTTGACCTTTAATTCCGTTAGTTAACTTTTCCTTGTTAAGTGGTAGGAGTATATAATGTTGTATGTTTGACTTGATTTGGAAGCTTTCCTCACAATTAACAGAATTAACATTTGAAAGCTCTTCCCTCCATCTCTTTCTCTCTCAACACACACACTTAAGAACACACACACTACAGACACTTGATCTTCAAATCTTCACAAATCATCATGAATTAGCTTGAATTAAGCACCATTAGCTCTCTCAATTGGTATCAGAGCAAAAACTCTCTGTGAGTGGATCCAAATTCAAGCTAAATCGATCAAGATCTGGAAAAATGAAGAAAAACGGTTGTTCGTGAGCTGTGAAATTAATGTTGTAAATTTTTGTTTCAAATTGAAGATTTTATTGAAGATTCGTGTTTCTCCATTGATTCTAAGCACAATAGAATCAAATTTCAATCCAATCCATCAAGTATTGCTATCAATTTTGTGATTTTTGTCAAAATCATGAAAACTTCAAAAAATGACTGTGATATCAAAATCGAAGCCTGATTTGATTCGTTTTGAGCTGTTTGATTGTATCAAACTGTTAGAAAAGTGATTTCTAACATTTTATGATTTGAATCATTGAATTTGGTCAACAATTGAGCAAACTAGGATCAAAATTGTGAGTTTTTGGAACTTACAAAAGTGACGAACATCAAGAAATCGTTGAAGGTGTTCGGCTCGATCTCCATATTCGGCTCGTCTAACTGTTCGGCTCGATCTCCATATTCGGCTCGGTGTTCGGCTCGAACACTTGTTCGATTCCAAGTGTTCGATTCCTCATTCTTCGGCTCAGCTCCTCTAAGTGTTCGTCTGCTTCAAGTGTTCGATCTTCTTCAAGTGTTCGGCCAGGCCCAATTTCTTCATAAAACCGATAAGGCCCAAAACAGATCTCGGCAGCCCAATATTTGTTTAAAAACCCAATCTGATCCAAGTTGGATTCCAAACTTCACATAAACGTTTTACTTATTACAATCCGATCCATCTACGTCTATATATTACAAATTTCCAAGGACTATCCAACAAAATTGCATAATCACCAGGCCCAACTTTTCACAAATCAAATTTTTTTTTTTTTTCAACTATTTATTTTTTTTAAATCACGATACAATTTTTTTTTCTAGCCTATTCAAATCAAAATTTTTTTCTTTCTCGTTAATGTCATTTCCTTTTAATCTCAAAACAAATCTCAAATGGAAACAGATATTTTAGTCCATAATCATTTTTAATCCATATCATTTTTTTTAAACCCAATTGAACTAACAATTCAATTAATTCATTATACTCAAACCCGAGGACACAAAACAACCAAAATTTGAACATCAATACAGATACAAGTTTAATACGTGTTCAAAATTTGAATATTAATAAGGATACAATTATGTATGATCATTACTACATGTTCAAAATTCAAGGGTTAAATTTGAACAACTCAAAATTTTTCATGTTTAAAGATCTCAGAAAGTGTAAGTGTTACAAAAAGATCAACTCTATAATCATATTGTACAAGTCATTGTAGCACAATCAAATTTAATCATCATTTTTTGTGACACTTTGTAAAGTGTCATTGTAGTACTTCTCAACTAGTTTTTTAGATCTAGACCCAATACAATTGACCCAAACTCATACAAAAAAATTTTTTGGCTATCGAAACTCTTAGTCAAATCAATTTTTTTTATATATATATATACCAAAAAATACTTTTGCACTTCACAACCCGAGTATTCAATTAATCCTAATAATAGCAAAAATGGAAAAGCCAACCATCACACCTTTGGATGCTACAAAGAAATTAATCGTTCATGATTCAGAGTATTTTAAACGTATGATGTTGATGGCTAACAAATTGAGACGGGAAAAGTGTTAGCTGGAGATGAAGACCAAGTAGCAAATTTGAGCTGTATGCCAAAAGAAAATGCTGAGGTTTCTGATATATTTAATGCCAAGGCCAACAAGGAAAATGAGGTACTCAGTTCTCTCTTGTCAAATTCTGTTAATTTCATCGGTCCTGATACTTGTTTTGTTAAAACTCAGATATTTGAAGTTGATTCTTTAAAACAAAAATGTTTAAATGAACAAAATTTAAATAATCAATTTCAAAAACGTTTAAATGATTTACAAAATGAAAACGAACAACTTGTTCAACAAATTAAACAACTTAAAACTTTCAAACAAGAGAATCTGGATTTACAAACTCAAGTATCAGAATTGACGGTTAAATATGAGACTGATATTAAGCAATTGTCTCATACAATTTCTGAAAAAGAAATTGAAATCACCAATCTCAAAAATACACAAAATTCAACATCAAATGACCAAAATGATAAATATTACAACCTATACATTGAAGCGTTTCATGAATATCAAATCACTAAAAACTGGTTAGAACGTAAACAAAAAGAATTTGATGAAAATGAAACACAGTTTAAATCTTTGAACTTTCAAATCAAAGAATTAACTGAAAATCTTCATGAACAAAAAATAATTTCATTAAATGAAATGAAAACCAAACAAAATATAATACATACAATTAAAAATGAGAATCATATATTGAATTTCAATATCAAACGTCTTGAAGAATTGATTGTTCAAAGACGACAGATGTCAGGTGATGTGGTTCTTCAACCAACAACAGAACCAAAGATTTATGAGTCAACTCTAATTCTAGAAAAGAAAATTTGTCAATTGGAAACTGACATCGCTGAAACACATCAGACTTTTGATAAAGAAAAATCTGTCTTGCAAACTAAAATTTCTGAATTAGAAAGTAAAAATGAGGAAACACATAAATCTTTTGATAAAGAGAAATTAATGTTAACAATACAAATTCAAAATTTAGAAGCTTCTTTAATCTCTCTACAAAAACCTGTTACCAAAATTGAGTCACCCATTTCTAGCACTTCCACAAGTGGTTGTTCACTTTGCTCCAAAGTTCCAAAATCACACAACCCTGATGGAGATAGAGGAAGTCATCAGTTTAAGGAATCTAAATCATCTCATCTTCAGAAGCTTAAGAAGCCTAGTGCATCTATGAACTTAGATTCTCCTTTTACTGCAAAAACTAAATGTAATAACACCAGAATGTTTTCTCCTGTCATGGCATATCGTGATTTATATACAATCAAGCAATCTGAGGTTAATAGAGGAAATTCAAAACCTAAACCAAATTCACAAGTAAGTTCCTTTACCAAACCTAAGCCTAGGAGATCCACGGTCCCACCAAACTCTGATAAGAAATTAAATGCTCTCTAACAAGTTATTAGAGGAAATTCCGCACCTAAAACTCCAAATAAATTAGGTTCCTCTTCTAGACTTACGCATTCTCAGATGGATAAGACTAAACCATCAACCGTGTTGAAACATTCTATTCCTTCAAAGAAAATCTTTTCCAAAACTAAATCTTTGAAATATTCAAGAAAAGATTTACTTTCATTGGCGACAATATCAACTTTTCATCAAGTGCCAAAAATAACTCTTAAAACACCAACGATTTTAAAAGAAATATGGGTTCGTAAAACTTCAAATTCTTAAATAATTCCTCGGAAATTATTTGAAAGTGAAACATCAAGTATCAGTCTTTCTTGGAATTCCAAATCTGTAAATCAAATTGATACAACTTATAGATGGTTTCACTCAAACACTAACACCATCGGACCCAAAACAAAATGGGTACCAAAAGTTGTTTGATGTGCTTTGCAGGAGGATGACTTATACACAATTCAGTGTATAACTCGCTTTTCAACGGATAATGGCTTATGCACACGTCGGTGTATAACCCGTGCTTCAAAGCAATGGCTTTCAAGTACATCTGCTTGAAACCCGTTCTTAAATATCATACTTGGTTGAGGGGGAGAATCTCTATATGCACTTATCAAGGGGGAGAAAATAGACATTCTTATGTCAAGGGGGAGCGTAACTGCTTTATGATTTTTGAAATTCAACTGTCGAGGGGGAGCATCCTTTTATAATCGCTAAATACTGGTTCAATCCTCCTTTCAAAGTTTTTTTGAATTATCAATATGGAGTATCAATTTTTTGTAATATCCGTAAACGATCTCATTACCAATCTCAATTGGTACTGATTGCATCAGTTTAGTACAAATTTTCTTATTCTATCTTGATAATAATTTTTTTTTACCTCAAACAGTTTTTCAACCTCTTACATATTTACAATCACACAAGGTTATCAATGTTGAGTATTAGCTTTTGCAATATTCGTAAACGATCTCTTTACCAGTCTAGGTTGGTACTGATTGCATCTGTTTATTGCAAATTCTCTTATTTCTCATTGCTACCTTTGTGTTACTTCATTGTCAAAATTCTTCAAATTGTAAATCATTTTTTCTCTTCTTACATAAAAGTTTTATTTTCCAAAATCAATAATCAATTACAAATATTTTTTTTACTCACATTGAGTTGTTGACATCACATTCTCATAAATTCTTTATTAATCAGTGATGCTCAACATTCCAAAATTTGTATCTCACTTTGTGCTCACAATGATGTGTTCACAACGTAGGATACAAATTTGGTCATATTCGTAAACGATCTCTTTACTAGTCTCGATTAGTAAAGATTGCATCTGTTTATGATAAATTTTTCGTCTTGCGTTGTGGCTAAATTCGTCGATCTCTTTACTGATTTCAATCAGTACATATTGCATCTGTTTTTAACACCATCTTGGATTGATTGTTCTTACTATTTTTCAAACGATTTTCATTCTTAAAAGATCAATGGAGAAATCATTTTTCATCTTCTCTAAAATGCTCAGATTCAATTCTGACTTTCTCCAGTTCTCACACACTCAAAATCGTTTTGAATGTACATTGTTATGTCATTGATCTTTGTATATCCGTAGATCTCTTCTCTACACACGTTCAGAGAAGAGTGCATCTTTGTAAGTGGTATACTTCACTGATCTTTGATATACCCAAACAAATTGATCTCTTTTAAATTTCAAATATTTGATTAACAATGTCTCTCATCATCGTGTTTATCATATCCGTAGACGATCTCTTTACTGAAGTTCTTCAGTAAAGATTGCATCTGTTTATGACTTCACGTGATTATTGATACTGCTATTCTTCATTTTCAAATATTTTTCTCCAACATTCTTGGATTAAATCAATTTGTCCCTGGTTTCTTCATGAGTACTCCATGTTTCTGGTTCTCATTCCGATATTGGCTCTCGATTTACACCGACACACCATTCCTCTCTCCATTTCCAAAACGTCACTATTCAGCTTTATCATGAGGACCCTGGTCATGATCCTCATGAGGGGGAGAAAAAGGGCAAGAAATAGTTCAAATATCGGATGTATAACTGAACAACATCAAAAAGAACCACAAACATCCCATCAAAGAAGAAAATTCATAACTCATGTACTCAAATCAACTGCAAAATCAGAAACATTTTAGATCAAGTGATTAAGAAAAAGAGAAAATGATAATCAGTGTACTAAACAGAAAAACAAGTGAAGAAGAACAAAACCGATTCATCTACAGAATTCGATCTCTCTCAAAATCTCAACCACGTCTATCACAAGCTTAACCGTACAAAATCATTCTTTCCAAATTCCATAAACAACCATATCCATACAAAAGCTTAGCTGTTCAAATCTTTTGTTCCATACAAAATACAAATTATCCACGTTCATCCAAATTTTAAATGTACATATCATTCTTTTTTACGTACAAAACTTACATACATACATATCCAAACCTTTTAACTTTCAAATCATTCTTACCAAAACAAACACACACATCCAAAACTTTAACTGACAAATCATTCAAAAACATTATCATTCTATACTCAATATAATCCTCTACCACAAAATTCCAAAAACAACTTCTCCATTATCTGAAAACCCAGTTAAATCCTTACTTAACTGATATTCCATTTCCCAAAGTTTTCAAATCCTTAGTAAATCAGTTATAGGGTTTCCTCACTCAAACATTATCAACGAAAAACATATCCTCTTTGAGTATCTTAAACTTTCAGATTTCTGCAATGTTTTATTCTTGAATTACAGAAAAAACATTTTCTTGCCAAAAACAGATTATAAGAAGAATCCGAAGTCTGAAGACTGGGATGACGTATTAAAGATCAAAAAGGGGGAGATTGTTAGGACCAATTTTGTAATAAGGTTTTGACCTTTAATTCCGTTAGTTAACTTTTCCTTGTTAAGTGGTAGGAGTATATAATGTTGTATGTTTGACTTGATTTGGAAGCTTTCCTCACAATTAAAAGAATTAACATTTGAAAGCTCTTCCCTCCATCTCTTTCTCTCTCAACACACACACTTAAGAACACACACACTACACACACTTGATCTTCAAATCTTCATAAATCATCATGGATTAGCTTGAATTAAGCATCATTAGCTCTCTCAAACAATGGCAGTTATTCAAATAAAACTTGGGTTATATTTAGGAGTGTTAAAAAATAACCGAAAAAACGGGTACCCGAAAAAATATCCGATACCCTAAGTCCGGATACCCGAAAATATGGGTACCCGAAAATCCGGGTACCCGGTTTCCGGGTATCAAATACGGGTAGTGTTTTTCTAAAAATCCGGGTAATCGGGTACCCGGTATCCGAATTTTATTTTTCCAACTTTTATATATATATATATATATATATATATATATATATATATATATATATATATATATATATATATATATATGTTTTTTATATTATTATTAGACATTAATTATCATTAGATATGGGCATATGCTTGACTCCTTTTGACAAATGCCCAAAATCTAAAACTCTATCTCAATTCTCACGTACAAACCATCTCATTCTCGCCTCCGTTGTTGAACCATGGTTTTGAATCATTAGATATCTTTAAAGATTTGGTCAGATTCATTAATAGTGACTATTTTTATTTAAAGGAAATCATAACGTGATTTTTTAATAACAAATTTAGTAATAAGATTTAATGAATTTAAATATATAAACAATGTCGACTTCCATTTATGTTAACTTTTGTGATAAAGAAATTATATTTTCGGGTATCGGGTACCCGGTTTTCGGGTACCCGAAAATCCGGGTACGGGTATCGGGTACCTAAATCTACTATCCGAATTTCCGGGTACCCGGTTTTGAACACCCCTAGTTATATTCGTCATCGAGCATAATTTATTTTTTCATATTTGTTATAGACAAAACGAAAAGTATATATACTAGGTGAGGTTACCAGTCTTATATTATATATAGAACCTACATTACCGGCCAATAATTACTATACTGAATATGCAATTTAGCCATTTAGGTAAGTTGAATATGCAGTTGATGTAAATTGAATATATAGTTTAATCTCAACTATGGATAATTTAAGTCTATATGCTGAGATTGGTTCTTTAAGTTCTTTATATAAGACTGATTCTGTATAAATCATTGTTACATATATACTTAAGAGTGTCCTTAATGACATGTTATTGCAACAAAAAAATGATCTATATTTAGCTACAAAAATAAAGATCATTTCCCTGAATTTAATGCTTAAAATATTAATGAAATCACAATCTACAATGTTATAGCATAGCTTGGGATTAAACTTATAACTCCCAAAGGCTAAAATTACATAAAGAGATCAACCTACACAACCTACACAAGTATGCATAAAGCTTAGTTCTTTAATCGACTTCCACACGCGTAAGTGATATTGCAAGTTTCACCAACTACTACTGAGTATTTATGAACAGGTTTGGCAAGAAAAGGCGGCAAACGAAGAAGCAACTCGCAAACGCATTGAGTGTCAACTTGAGCCAACCACTTACAACATTGTTGTTCTACGGGTGTACTTTTATGATGATGATGGTGATGATGACCACGTTTTTTATGCCCACGGCCACGGTCACGGTCACGATCGCGATCACGATCACGATCACGGTCCTCGTCGTCGTCATCGTCGTCCTCATTGTGCTCGTGCCTGTGACCATGTTCTCGTCTATTGCTGCCGTCATCGTCTTGTGATGGCGGTGGCGGTGGAGTGAACGGGCCCGATGGTGCAGGAGGTGGGACTTGCATGAATGGAAGATACGCACACGCTTGATTTGCAAGGGCCATTTGGAAATTACAAAGCGGGCGAGGGGCAAAAGGGGGGGCGGTCACCAAAGGGAGTGTTTGGCCTTCATTACGGGGGTAAAAAGCAAGAACCAACATGAAGAAGAACGTTAATTTAAGAATGTAGACTTTGATCATCGTTTCTATACCATGAAAATAATTTTGTTACGATTTGACTCGACCGAGCTATATGCAATTGCGTACATTTATATACAAGTACAATCATAGTCTTTGTGTGTTCTTTTGGGTAGGTGTCCTTGCCAGGTATTATGATATTAGAAAACGGCAGTTTACGAGGAAGCTTAAATTTACAATCGTCGCGTTATGCGCGTACATTTTCTTTACATGAGGTATCGGTAGATATCGTTTGGTGAAGTATAATTTACATGCCCAACTTATTCCTACCACAATTGAACGAAAAATATGAAAAATAAAATAAGAGGAAAATAATAAAAGTGAGCTACAAAAATTTGTTTTGTTCTATTAAAAGCCGCATGTCCATGACAAATGAGGGAGCAAATCATTATTATGAGTTATGACTAACATTTCATTATTACATATTAACTACTGTTTTAGATGTGTTGATGTGTTGGTACCAGTTAACCCGACGCATTTAGCTAATCGTTCGCTGAGAGAAATTTACGTTCGTGAGTTGTTCATTAATTAATGTAAACTAACATACATTAATTAATTCAAAAGAACATTTATATACTGATTTTGTATATGCTTCTTTGTGTTTCTTCCGTCTAAGTGTAAATATCTTATATAGCTAGGTTATTACCCGTGAAAAATCACAAGTTGTCAATAATTTTATTGAATGTAATATATATATAATAGAAAATTTTCTTGTTAATTGCGTACAACATTTAATACCATTGTCTTCTATTAAAATCTTCAAACCTTGTCTGCTCTTATTAATGGTCAAAGCAAAATAAAGTGGTAGTGTAAATTGTCTTCATTTAAACTTAAATAGAATCTTGTTGTTTTTTTTGTTTGGAAACAGCTTTCATATTAAAAAAAACTAGCAAAAAGCTAGAAAAAACAAAGTTCACATATTACAAGGTAAAATAAGCCATTCGGCCCAACTAACTTTAAATTTGACACGGCGATTACAAATCCAAAAAAACGCGATTTCTTTAATCGAATCAACAAGAAGATTCCTCCGAGCATCGCCACTATTAAAAGATATCGCATTCCTATGCCGCCAAAGCATCCAAATCACCGTTAGAGCCACCGCTTCTACAATCAACTTCAATTTTGCATTAGTAGAATTAGAATCTAGAACATCGAAAAATTCGTCCAAGCTATCCACGTTTGTGTTAATGACTTGTAGCCAGATTCCAATCGCCCGCCAAACGCACTTTGAGACTTCACAATTCCAAAAAATATGACCTGTATCATCAATACCATCACCACACATTACACACTTGAAATCGTCAAACTGAATTCCCCTCGCCGCTAAATTAACTTTGCTAGGAACACGATTTAAATTCATCTTCCAAAACAAGATGTTCACCTTCCATGGGACCAAAGAATTCCATCTAGTTTGCAAAACTGCCGAAGGAAGAATTAAACCATCTAACCACCTTCTAGTACTCTTAACTTCATACCCCCCATCATTCCGGATATCCCACCTCCTATCATCCAACCCGTTTGACAAACTAACCCCTTCAATCAACCGAGACATATCAAGCACATGTGCCTCTTCTCTACCCCCACGTATTTGCCGACTCCAACCCCAAACTACCGAATTTTGATGCAAACGATCCGCCACCATGCAATCTCTATTAGTATCTAACAAAAATAACCTAGGAAACACTGAACACAAGGACCTTGACCCAACCCATACATCCTTCCAAAAACGAATCGACCTCCCATCACCAACCTTTCTCTTCAAATGAGAAAGCAAATCTATCCCACTTTCTTTAAACCTACTAATCATTTTCAATATTTGGCCCCATGGTGTTGTCCCAAGATGACGATAACTAATCAAATCCAACGATGCATTATCACCATAAATCGATTTAACAACCTTCGACCACACCATGTTTTCATTCTTCACAAATCACCACACCCATTTTATCACAAGTGAAATATTAAACGCGTACAGACTGCCAATATCTAACCCTCCATTTTGAAAAGAAGCCAAAACCGTCTCCCAATTAACCCAATGTATTTTCCGTTGATCCTCGGTACCACCCCAAAAAAAAGAAGCTCTTAATTTTTTCAAGGAGTTTGCAACAATTTTTGGCATGACAAACATCGACATATAATATATACCCAACCCACCCAACACCGTTTTTAAAAGCAAAGACCTACCACCTACCGATAATGAATTAACTTTCCAAACCGACAATTTCTTTTTGAATCTATCCAGCAACATATCCCAATTCTCTTTTCTAGACATACAAGCCCCCACCGGGAGCCCGAGATAAGTAAAAGGAATTTTACCATGACATACACCGAGCATATTCGCCATCTGTCTAACCTCCCCGTCCGAAACACCAACTCCATAGAGATTAGATTTATGTAAATTTAATTTCAAACCCGAAGCCATGTGAAAATAATGTAAAATAATCAATAAATTTTGCATGTTGTTAAATGACCAATCTCCCAAAAAAATAGCATCATCAGCATATAAAAGATGAGAAATAGAAAATGAATCATCTTTTACCTTGACCCCTTTGAACAAATGATGAGATGTAGCATCTTCCATGGCCACATGAAGACCTTCCATGGCAATAATAAAGAGAAAAGGTGAAAGAGGATCACCTTGTCTAAGCCCTCTTTCTAGCTTGAATTCCTTGGAAGCATTCCCATCTAAAATAACCGAGGCTTTTGATGAGTGGAGAATCGCACTTATCCACTTCCGCCACTTCTCTGGGAAACTCATAAATTCCATCATCCGGTCTAGAAAATCCCAACTAATGGTATCGTAAGCTTTTTCAAAATCAATTTTTAGCACCATGGCACTCTTCTTCTTCTTTTTATACCAAGCTATAATCTCGTTCACAATCAGGGACCATCTAAAATTTGACGACCTTTGACAAACGCCGTTTGCTCATGACTAACCACCGAGTCCACCACCAAAGCTAACCGAAGAGCCAACAATTTTTTTATTATTTTGGTTTGAACCCCAATAAGACTAATTGGTCGATAATCATTCACCGCCATAAGATTTGTGACTTTTGGAATCAATGTAATAAAAGAAGAATTACACCCTGTCGGAATAAACCCTGTATCAAAAAACTCAACATCAATGTTAAAAATATCAGATTTTAACAAATCCCAAAATTTCTTAATGAAAGCAAAAGTAAAACCGTCGGGCCCCGGGGCCTTGTCGCTTCCACAACTCCACACCGCCTTCTTTATCTCATCCATGGAAAACGGGCCAGAGAGTAATAAAGAGTGATCAATAGACAAACGCTTGAACTTGTCACTTCACCTTGCTACTTTAATAACCGGAACATTCTTGAACTTATTGGCATAAAAATTGAAGAAAATATCTTTAACCTCCGGGGGAGACGTAACCCACACACCATCATGTTTTACACCTCGAATAATGGAATGCCTTCGCTTATTGTTAATTATCCCGTGAAAATATTTCGTGTTTTCATCACCTTCGATACACCATTTTATCTCTCTTTCCATTCTTTAGCCTCCATCTTATACAATGATAATTTAGCAGCTTGCCTTTCGATTACCTCTTCATCCGTCACCAGCCGAGAATCCATTTTCTGCTCTATTAACCTCACTTGATCGAGCAATTTCTTTTTTTTTCTTCTGCATTCTCGCTATTTTTCTTTCGCCACCAATTTCTACAATTTCCTTTAAGGAGCTTTAACTTATCTTTAAATTTTATGAAATTGCTTCTACTCGAACTATCTACATTATTCACCCACGTAGATTTAACCATCTCCTCAAAAGAATCGTCGTCCATCCAGGAATTAAAGAACCGAAACACACGCGGTCCATAATCAAGCGGTCGTTGAGCCATCACAATCGGTCTATGGTCAGAGATTATATCAGTCATGACATTCACCGTAATATCTGCACAAATTTCGAACACCCCTTCCTGAACAAAAAATCGATCTAGTTTACTTATTTTTTTCCCCATCCGCACTGAGTCTGGTATACGCAGAACCCCCCATAGGGACTTCAACGAGATTTGCTGAATCAACAAACCCGTTAAAATCTGTAATTTCCCTATCATATAAACCACACCCCCATCTCTCTGCTTCCTCCCGGACCGCATTAAAATCACCGAATAGAATACAATTCTCTTCATTTGCATGCATATAGTTGACGATATCTTCCCATAGTCTTCTTTTATCAACAATAGGAGCATATACATTCCCCAAAATACATTTAAGATTATTATTCTTCCATTCCCCATGAACAAACAGAACATTTTCAAAACTTACTATACGAGGACTTGTGAACAGAGACGGGTCCCATATTGTGACAACTCGATATTTCTTGTATGTAACCTCATTTCATTTCTAGAACTTTCCTTATTTAGAAAGTTTCTATTTTTAGACATTTCTATATTTGGCATTCCTAACACACAACAAACATACATATTTTTACACCATACATCAGTGTTTGACTATTTTAGTCAACACAACATTTTTATTTACTTATGGTGACACACATTGAGCTTAAATAATTTCTAATACAATAACCTTCTCGATAAAACAATAAGCGTATTAAAAAAAATCTTATAAACGTGACTCGAATTGAACGATGGTTAAAACCCGACACCAAGTCTAGACCGACCACTAATGTGGCCGGCCTCCATACCCTCTCTTGAACCCTATTCGGCCGAACACCCTTGGGTGTGAGGTTGAATTGTTGTTGATCTTATCATTGTTCCTTGATACTTATCCATCTAGAGTTTGAAAGGAATCCTTGTACCCCTTAAACACCAACATGCACACCCTATATAAATACCCCTTGGCCGAAACCCTAATCCCATTTGCTCCTTTGAGATTTTCGGCCAAAGCACCACCATCATCTTCGACTATTTCCGATCACAAGCAAACCCGCAACCCTTGCTCATTTTCTTCAATTCCCGATCAAGGTATGATGCTATAACCCTTGTTTTTCCTTGAGATCTCCATGCTTGAACCTTGTTTTGAACCCGAGACCATGGCCATAGGCCATATGGTCTCGGTTAGCCTCCAAAAGCCAAACACACACATGTACTCATCCGATCGGGTGCGTGTGTGTGATTATGGTATGTTTTGATTGTTAGATCCGTACGTAGGAACCCTAGATCTCGACTTTGACATGCTAAACCTATAGATTTAGTCCCTAGTTCGAACCTATACCTGATCTATACTTGTAAACCCTCGAACCAAGCCGATCTAGACTCGATCTAGCTAGAACCCGTAGGGTTTTGGCCTTCGGCCAACCCTAGACCAAACCCTAGCCGAACCCTAAACATACATGCTTGACTTTTGACCTAGACTAGTTAGATTTGACTTTTGTTGACCAAATAGTATTCTAGATTATACCCTAGAACCGGATACCCAACCCTAACCGAAATTTAGAACATTTAAGTTGACTTTTGTTGACTTTCATTGACCAATTTTGACCAATAAGTCAAACCGGGTCAAGGCCGGATCTTGACCCAAACCGTGGACCCAAACCCGAATACCCAATCGGGCCAAGGCCCATACTTGGCCCATATCGATCTACTTTAGTCTATCGGGCCCAAACATTAGTTGGCCCATTAGTATCCAAGCCCATTTGGACCAAAGCCCAAACCTTTGGCCCATACCCAACCTAAGTGGACCTAAGCCCAATAAGAGGCCCAAGTGGCCCAACCCATTAAGCCCATTAAGGCCATTAAGCCCAATAGGCCCAATCTAGGCCCAATAAGCCTAACCCAAGCCCATTTCATTTCATTTCATTTCGAAGCCCATTTCATTTCATATCATTTCATTTCGAGAATCATTTCATTTCATGTCATTTCATTTTGGAGCCTATTTCATTTCATTTTATAAAACCCAATGCATTTCATTTCATTTAATTTTATTAATCCAAGTTCATTCGATGTCACAAAACATATAACATAACATTTAACGTATATCATATATCTTATATCGTATATAGTATCGCCTGTGTTAGCTTAGTCTAATCAGTAGTTAAATCATTTAGGAAGCTAGGAGTCTCCCGAGGATTCCTCTGTCTTAATTTCTTGTCGCTAAGCTTTGCCAGGTGAGTCCACAGACCCCTTTTACTCTTTTAACCGTTTTATAAACTTTGGGGTAGAAAACATAAACATAAATTGCTACTGTTTTACTATGACTGTACAACAACATCTATACATTTTCATTATCGCGTTGGCATGACAAACAATTATTATACCGGACTAAGGTTACCAGCAATCATTAACTAGTGGATCTAGACCATGGATATGCAGATAGTACTATTGGCTGACACTCATCCTCCCAACGAACGTTTGATCATTACTTGGTTTATCCAAGACATCTCCGGGAGTGTATATCCATAAAATAACATAACATACTGGAGTTGAAGTGTTGATTGTTGACTTAGGGGTTGGTATATTAACTCAATAGACTAGCTACCTGTTGGGGATAACAGTTCATGCGATGTCAAACACAACATTTTGTTCAACACTTTTTCATAAACATAACTGGTAGTTGTATACATTCTACAACTATACTAAACATTTTCATACTTACTACTCATATCATATGAGTGTTGAACTTTATACATTTTCAGTCATAAACCATTTTCATAACAAACATTTTGAGTAGCAAATCACTTTACTTTCATCATAAACATTAACCCTGTGGATTCACTCAACATTATTGTTGACCCTTTTACTATTTATGTTTTTCCAGGTAATTAGGTGCAGTGGAGTTTGGAGGATATGAGCATTGGGATTGTCGTGAGCCATGATTAAAACATTAAGTTTACGAACAATCATTTCATTTCAAACAATTTCTATTTTAGGAAACTTGCTATTTTTGGAAACTTTCTACTTTTGGAAAGTGAAACAAACCTTTATTTTTCGTTATTGCGTGGTTGTTTGTTTACTTAATTTTTGCTATGTTGTCATGAACGTTACACCTCCGTTCTTCCGCAAAACATTTTAAATGAAGTAAAACTCATTTTTGGCGGGGTGTGACAGAGTGGTATCAGAGCTTAAGTTATAGTGAATTAGCAAGCCTAGTCTATAACTACAAAAGATTTTTGGGAAAAACAAACACTTTTATAAATCAAAATAATCATGGCATGCTCAGTCTCATATCCTGAAGTTCCATTGTTCTTAGTTTAGAACATTTGCCTTAGTTAGTATTGCCCTAATGTTATAGCTAGCATATGTCAGCAAGCCTTACAACTTCATAATCTAATAGACTTTTATGCGCTGTGTTTAGTAGAATGTCGTCAGCAAGTGTTATTAATATCTCGTCAGAATTAGAGTACGACAGTGATCAGAGTACCGCCACGTCTAGAAGACGTGCTACGCCTCCTCCGTCTCCCAAACCAGTGTTTACACCGACGCCTTTCCCAATATCGTCAGCAGGTTGGTTTCATCCTACTCAGCCTCCTATCCCGGTGTAACCCAATGGACACCCTGACCTCAAGCCTGGAGAGCGTCCTTATCTCTATCGACTGGTGAAGGATGGTGAACTCTACATGACGACAAGAAAACGAACAGCGGCCAGAAGAAGATGATTAGTCATCTACCTATCGTCTATATTTGTTTTTCTATTATTAGATTTTATGTTTAGCTATTTCAGTATTTTTGTTCTTTAGTATTGGCAAATATGCCCTACTTATAAAACTATTATGTATTAGGAATGTGTTTAATAAAAGTGATATTTTAGTAATTTCTATTGTTCTTATAATTGTATTTTCTATACGTCTCTTCTACTACAACTATAATTACGACTATTTATATATACGTCTACTACTACTATTACGTCTATTGTATATCTACCCTTTGATCCCTATTATAAGTACATATTTTCCTTATAGTCCTCTTATATTATTCATCTCTTAATTTCTTATCATTTGTATCAGCAATTTATCAATGGCTCGAGGAGGAAACGCTGAGACTGTCGAACAAATGGTGGAACGCCGTATCGCTGAAGCAATAGCTCAAATGAACGCTGCAAGAGGAAATGCCGCTGGTGCATCTAATGTGGGAAACAACGGTATAATATACGACTCCATGAAAGAAGATTCATTATTTCCATCTTATTTTAAACTTATTACTCATTTTCTTTCCTTATTTATTTAAACTTCAGATCCCCATCGTCAAGGTCAATCCTATAAGACCTTTACTT
Source organism: Calendula officinalis (assembly GCA_963853835.1). NCBI lineage: Eukaryota > Viridiplantae > Streptophyta > Magnoliopsida > Asterales > Asteraceae > Calendula > Calendula officinalis. Next base: position 38,677,748 of record OY970831.1, read on the forward strand.
CCTGTCATCCTCCGACCTACTCTGGATCTGAATGTGCTATTGCTATCATCCACTGGATTGAGAAGGTGGAATCCATTTTCAGTGTTATACAATGTGCCCCTGAGAATATGACGAAGTTTGCTGCTAGTACGTTGTCTAAGGAAGCGTTGTCCTGGTGGAATTCTCAAGTGCAAGTCTTAGGTCGTGCAACTGTTGATGCTATGACTTGGGATACGTTCAAGGATCAGTTAACTCAAAAGTTTTGCCCAAGGAGAGAGCTACAAAAAGTTGAGGTGGAACTATGGAATCTGTCCATGGTTGGATCTGATATTGTTACCTACACAACTAAGTTTCAAGAACTCGCTCGTCTCGTACCTCATTTGGTTACTCCTGAATTCAAGCGTATTGAAAAGTATCTTCAAGGTCTTCATGATCTTATTCGTACTCATGTTATTGCTTCTGAACCGACAACATTTGAAGATGCTGTGAATCGTGCAACAAGGTTGACTGATGATGCAATGAGAAGTGGATCGTTCAAGGACAAGCTAGTGGTGTCTAGCAAATCTACTGATAATGTGAGCAATGAAAATGGAAAGCGTTCCTACGACAACAAACGTGATCACAAAGGGAACAAATATCAAAAGACTAAGAGTTATGCATCCTCTACTCAGAACAACAATCGGTCTAATTCAGAATCTAAGTCTTACGCTGGAAGCAAGCCCTTGTGTAACAGATGTAACTGGCATCATGATGGTCAGTGTGAAAAATGCTTCAAGTGTGACCGCTGGGGTCATAATTTCAGAAAGTGTTCGTCCAACAATCCTCCTAAGAATCCTGTCTGCTGCGAGTGTGGTGATTCTAACCATTATCGTAATCGTTGCCCTAGACTTCAGAACAACAATAACCAGAATGGCAACAACAACAATGGCAATCGTAATAACAATCGTAACAACAATCGCAATGCCAACAACAACAATGATCGTCAAAATGGTCGTGGTCGTGCATTTGTTATGAATGCTCAAGAAGCTCGTGAGAACCCTGATACCGTCACTGGTACGTTTATCGTCAACAATCATTTTGCTTCTATTTTATTTGACTCGGGAGCCGACTTGAGTTTCGTATCGACCGACTTTAAAAGTTTCTTAAATCTAGATCCTGATCGTTTGAAGGTGAATTATGAAATCGAGTTAGCAAATGGCAAGATTGTTAGGTCTAGTGAAGTTTTTAAAGGTTGTAAGCTTGACCTAGATGACCACATTTTTGATATAGACCTTGTGCCTGTAGAACTAGGTAGTTTTGATATCGTCATAGGGATGGATTGGTTGTCTAAAAACCGTGCTGAAATAATATGTTACACCAAACAAATCCGAATTCCCTTATCCAAAACAGAAACATTAATAATTCAAGGTGAACAAAGAAACAGAAACATAAAAATCATAACTTCTATGAAAGCTCAAAAATATCTTCGTAAAGGATTCCAAGCCTTTCTTGCTCATGTCGTTGACACAAATTCCAAAGATCGTAAGATTGAGGACATTCCTATTGTTCGTGAATTTCCTGGTGTATTTCCTAGTGAATTGCCTGGACTGCCGCCTCAGAGGCAAGTTGAATTTCGTATTGATCTGATTCCAGGAGCCGCACCTATCGCGCGTTCTCCTTATCGTCTTGCACCGTCTGAAATGCAAGAACTTTCATCGCAATTACAAGAACTTCTTGATCTTGGTTTCATTCGACCGAGTTTCTCGCCCTGGGGAGCTCCGGTCCTTTTTGTTAAAAAGAAAGATGGTTCAATGAGAATGTGCATTGATTATCATGAGTTGAACAAAGTAACAATTAAGAATCGATATCCTCTTCCCCGTATTGATGATCTATTCGATCAACTCCAAGGATCGAGTTTCTATTCCAAAATCGATCTTCGTTCTGGTTACCATCAGTTAAAAGTTCGTGATGAAGATGTGCCCAAAACTGCTTTTAGAACTCGCTATGGTCATTATGAATTTTTGGTAATGCCATTTGGTTTGACCAATGCACCTGCTGTGTTTATGGATCTCATGAACAGAGTGTGCAAACAGTATCTCGACAAATTCGTTATTGTCTTCATAGATGATATTCTCATCTATTCGCATTCTAGAGAAGAGCATGAAGAGCAGTTAAGAATCATTCTTGAGTTGTTGGAGAAAGAAAAGTTGTACGCCAAGTTGTCCAAGTGTGAATTTTGGTTGCGTGAAGTCCAATTTCTGGGTCATGTTATCAACGAAGAAGGTATTCACGTGGATCCGAAGACCCCAACTGAAGTGAGACAATTCCTTGGTCTTGCTGGTTACTATAGAAGATTTATAGAAAATTTCTCGAAGATTGCAAAGGATTTAACGGTGTTAACACATATGGATGAGAAATTTGTCTGGGGTGAAAAGCAAGAATCAGCCTTCCAATCTCTAAAATCTAAATTATGTTCTGCTCCTATTCTATCTCTCCCTGAAGGAACCGATAATTTCGTGGTGTACTGTGATGCTTCGCACCAAGGGCTAGGTTGTGTATTGATGCAACATGACAAAGTAATCGCCTATGCCTCTCGACAACTGAAGAACCACGAGAAGAATTATACAACCCATGATCTTGAGTTGGGTGCCGTTATATTTGCACTGAAAATTTGGAGACATTATATCTACGGTACCAAGTGCACAATATTTACCGATCACAAGAGTTTGCAACATATCTTCAATCAGAAAGATCTCAATATGAGACAGCGTAGATGGATAGAATTGATGAATGACTATGAATGTGAAATTAAGTATCATCCTGGTAAGGCTAATGTGGTAGCTGATGCCTTAAGTCGGAAAGAGCAACCTAAACCTCGTCGTGTTCGAGCCCTTCCAATCTCCGTTCGTTCTAATCTATCTTCCCAAGTTCATAAATTCCAAATTGAAGCCTTGAAGGTAGAGAACATCAAGAGTGAAACTTTGCGTGGTATGGAGAAGCAGTTGGAAGCAAAGGTGGATGGAACTCTGTATTTCATGGATCGTTTATGGTTTCCAAATTTTGGAAGTGTTCGCAATGTTATCTTGAATGAAGCTCACCGATCCAAATATTCTATTCATCCTGGTGCCGACAAGATGTATAAAGATGTCAAAGAGTTATATTGGTGGCCAAATATGAAGAGAGAAATCGCAGTTTATGTCAGCAAATGTTTAACTTGTGCTAGAGTGAAAGCAGAGAATCAGAAGCCTTCCGGTCTTCTACAACAACCAGAGATCCCTGAATGGAAATGGGAAGAAATCTCTATGGATTTTATAACCAAATTGCCTCGAACATCTAGTGGTCATGATACAATTTGGGTAATTGTCGATCGATTGACCAAATCAGCTCACTTCATTCCTATTAAGGAAACCGATCAAATGGAGAAGTTAACAAGAATTTATTTAAAGGAAGTTGTATCTCGGCATGGTGTGCCAGTCGCGATCATCTCGGATCGTGATAGTCGCTTCACGTCTCGTTTTTGGCAATCGTTGCAAAAATCTCTCGGTACTCGCCTCGATATGAGTACTGCCTATCATCCCCAAACAGATGGTCAGACTGAAAGAACAATTCAAACTTTGGAAGACATGCTGAGAGCATGTGTTATTGATTTTGGTGGAAGTTGGGATTCTCATCTTCCGTTAGCTGAGTTCTCATATAATAATAGTTATCATACAACTATTAAGGCCGCACCGTTTGAAGCTCTGTATGGAAGAAAGTGTCGTTCGCCACTTTGTTGGATTGAAATTGGTGATCGTCAGATTACTGGTCCTGAGATTCTACAAGAAACGACTGACAATATTTTTAAGATCAAAGATCGCATCAAGGCTGCCAGAGATCGACAAAAGAGTTATGCTGATAATCGTCGAAAGCCTTTAGAGTTCGCTGTTGGCGACCACGTTTTGCTAAAAGTAGCACCTTGGAAAGGTGTTGTACGTTTTGGTAAGAAAGGAAAGCTCAGTCCTCGTTATGTCGGACCATTTGAGATTCTTGAAAGAATCGGTACTGTTGCTTATCGCCTTCGTCTTCCTAATGAGCTCAGCAATGTTCACAACACATTTCATGTTTCTAATCTTAAGAAGTTCATTCATGATCCTTCGCTTATCGTCCCTACTGAAGAAATCATCATCGACGACAAACTTCATTTTACTGAGGAACCAATTGAAATATCTGACTGGAAAGAGCAAAAGTTGCGAAGAAGCAAGATCAAAATTGTCAAAGTCAGATGGAACTCCAAAAGAGGTCCTGAATTCACGTGGGAACGTGAGGACCAAATGCGAAAGAAATATCCTCATCTTTTTCTCGTTGTCTCGTTCTTCGTCTTAAATTTCGGGACGAAATTTCTTCAACCAGGGGAGAATGTGACAACTCGATATTTCTGGTATGTAACCTCATTTCATTCCTAGAACTTTCCTTATTTAGAAAGTTTCTATTTTTAGACATTTCTATATTTGGCATTCCTAACACACAACAAACATATATATTTTTACACCATACATCAGTGTTTGACTATTTTAGTCAACACAACATTTTTATTTACTTATGGTGACACACATTGAGCTTAAATAATTTCTAATACAATAACCTTCTCGATAAAACAATAAGCGTATTAAAAAAAATCTTATAAACGTGACTCGAATTGAACGATGGTTAAAACCCGACACCAAGTCTAGACCGACCACTAATGTGGCCGGCCTCCATACCCTCTCTTGAACCCTATTCGGCCGAACACCCTTGGGTGTGAGGTTGAATTGTTCTTGATCTTATCATTGTTCCTTGATACTTATCCATCTAGAGTTTGAAAGGAATCCTTGTACCCCTTAAACACCAACATGCACACCCTATATAAATACCCCTTGGCCGAAACCCTAATCCCATTTGCTCCTTTGAGATTTTCGGCCAAAGCACCACCATCATCTTCGACTATTTCCGATCACAAGCAAACCCGCAACCCTTGCTCATTTTCTTCGATTCCCGATCAGGGTATGATGCTATAACCCTTGTTTTTCCTTGAGATCTCCATGCTTGAACCTTGTTTTGAACCCGAGACCATGGCCATAGGCCATATGGTCTCGGTTAGCCTCCAAAAGCCAAACACACGCATGTACTCATCCGATCGGGTGCGTGTGTGTGATTATGGTATGTTTTGATTGTTAGATCCGTACGTAGGAACCCTAGATCTCGACTTTGACATGCTAAACCTATAGATTTAGTCCCTAGTTCGAACCTATACCTGATCTATACTTGTAAACCCTCGAACCAAGCCGATCTAAACTCGATCTAGCTAGAACCCGTAGGGTTTTGGCCTTCGGCCAACCCTAGACCAAACCCTAGCCGAACCCTAAACATACATGCTTGACTTTTGACCTAGACTAGTTAGATTTGACTTTTGTTGACCAAATAGTATTTTAGATTATACCCTAGAACCGGATACCCAACCCTAACCGAAATTTAGAACATTTAAGTTGACTTTTGTTGACTTTCATTGACCAATTTTGACCAATAAGTCAAACCGGGTCAAGGCCGGATCTTGACCCAAACCGTGGACCCAAACCCGAATACCCAATCGGGCCAAGGCCCATACTTGGCCCATATCGATCTACTTTAGTCTATCGGGCCCAAACATTAGTTGGCCCATTAGTATCCAAGCCCATTTGGACCAAAGCCCAAACCTTTGGCCCATACCCAACCTAAGTGGACCTAAGCCCAATAAGAGGCCCAAGTGGCCCAACCCATTAAGCCCATTAAGCCCATTAAGCCCAATCTAGGCCCAATAAGCCTAACCCAAGCCCATTTCATTTCATTTCATTTCGAAGCCCATTTCATTTCATATCATTTCATTTCGAGAATCATTTCATTTTGGAGCCTATTTCATTTCATTTTATAAAACCCAATGCATTTCATTTCATTTCATTTTATTAATCCAAGTTCATTCGATGTCACAAAACATATAACATAACATTTAACGTATATCATATATCTTATATCGTATATAGTATCGCCTGTGTTAGCTTAGTCTAATCAGTAGTTAAATCATTTAGGAAGCTAGGAGTCTCCCGAGGATTCCTCTGTCTTAATTTCTTGTCGCTAAGCTTTGCCAGGTGAGTCCACAGACCCCTTTTACTCTTTTAACCGTTTTATAAACTTTGGGGTGGAAAACATAAACATAAATTGCTACTGTTTTACTATGACTGTACAACAACATCTATACATTTTCATTATCGCGTTGTCATGACAAACAATTATTATACCGGACTAAGGTTACCAGCAATCATTAACTAGTGGATCTAGACCATGGATATGCAGATAGTACTATTGGCTGACACTCATCCTCCCAACGAACGTTTGATCATTACTTGGTTTATCCAAGACATCTCCGGGAGTGTATATCCATAAAATAACATAACCTACTGGAGTTGAAGTGTTGATTGTGGACTTAGGGGTTGGTATATTAACTCAATAGACTAGCTACCTGTTGGGGATAACAGTTCATGCGATGTCAAACACAACATTTTGTTCAACACTTTTTGTAAACATAACTGGTAGTTGTATACATTCTACAACTATACTAAACATTTTCATACTTACTACTCATATCATATGAGTGTTGAACTTTATACATTTTCAGTCATAAACCATTTTCATAACAAACATTTTGAGTAGCAAATCACTTTACTTTCATCATAAACATTAACCCTGTGGATTCACTCAACATTATTGTTGACCCTTTTACTATTTATGTTTTTCCAGGTAATTAGGTGCAGTGGAGTTTGGAGGATATGAGCATTGGGATTGTCGTGAGCCATGATTAAAACATTAAGTTTACGAACAATCATTTCATTTCAAACAATTTCTATTTTAGGAAACTTGCTATTTTTGGAAACTTTCTACTTTTGGAAAGTGAAACAAACCTTTATTTTTCGTTATTGCGTGGTTGTTTGTTTACTTAATTTTTGCTATGTTGTCATGAACGTTACACCTCCGTTCTTCCGCAAAACATTTTAAATGAAGTAAAACTCATTTTTGGCGGGGTGTGACACATATTGACAGAATACCACCCGATGCACCAACGACACTACTTAAAGCAAAGTCAAACGACATATTAGCCCACAGTTGTTTAACCATAAACCAATCCACTTTCGATACTCTAGTCTCTTGAACCCCAAGAAACGAAATCTTATATTTATTACAAAGAACACCAATCCGTTTTCTCTTTACTGAATCTCCAATACCACATGCATTAATGGACATAATATTCATTAATGACATTTACCATCTCCCATACTACTTATCATGCGTTCGAGGGATATTTGACACCGGTCCATATCATGACTGATAGCTTGGCCAATATCAATATACCTATTCAAATCTTCAATCAAAGAAACCGTTTTAGCATTTTTCTGCATATACCCTGTTGAAGCACATGAGTTTTGTGAAGTAGAAACTTTTTGCTTTTCTGTTCCGTCTACACCCGCCTGTTTTGGTTTAATAATAACATCTTCAAACCCCGGAGGTCTTAACAAGAAATCTGCCTCGTTACTATTCTTTACTTCTTCATTTGATTCAATATTATTCTCACCGAACAAGTTATGATCTGTCGCATCTTTTATCGTCACATCATCCTGATTTGTCAACCCCACTGAAGCTGCCTTGTCCTTGTCATTTACTATAATAGTCGGTTTCTCAGGCAGCCTTGATTCGGTGCCAACACCAACTGGTTCGGCATTATATCCCTCCATATTTTGTTCAACATAATCTTCCCCATTTTCCTCCCCCGAACCATCATTTGAACCCAACGTCCCATCTTGTGAGACCGATACATCATCTTCATCATCCTTATTTTCTGTGTCCACGCTTCGCGTGGAAGGTTGCCATAGAGCGATTTCATACACCCATACATCGTATTTTCTATCACCAAGGGTAACCTCAATTTCTTCATTCATTTTCCCTGCACCTATATTTCCTTCGCCACTCTCCCCATCTACAAACATCACCTCTCCCCAATCTTTAATAATTATTTTAATAGCATTAACGGTACCCGCTAACAAAGGGAGACCATCTATACGCACCCAAACTACCTTTTCATCCACAACAAATTTATCATCCACATGGCGTAACTGAGTAAAATAAAAAAGCATATCTTTATGTTCTTTGAACCTGTTACACGCCATTTGGTTATCGAATTCTAACCATATCCAAGAACCACCAATGTAGTGAAATTCAATATCACAAAAACCTTCTTTAACACAAACGATCTTAATATTCTCTATCAAAGAAAGGTCTCTAACCTTACCAACCAACACGGTGCCTTCATCGTTAACTGGCATGACGTCCTTATTCTCTAGCGTGATCATCATCTTCTTCTTTATTCCACCGTCTTCTTTAGAACTTAACGTCTTTGAGTTCACAACAGTTCTCGATTGCTCTGATTCTGACTTGAATAGCTCAGAGAATTTTACATTCTTGTTTTTATCTCGATACGTCGCTGCACTATGAACCGGAGGACGTGCACCTGTCCGAATTTCATGTTTCATCTCTTGACTAGGTTTACGATCAAACCTTGAAATTGACGCAAAGAGATGATATGAATCATACCATGCAGAGTTCAACCGATCGATTAGGGTTTCAACATTATCCACCCTAATAAACCGAACAAAAGCGAACCTGCGTCCGATTTTTTAAATCTTTCAACGGATAAACACATCAACAACCGTACCGAAAACATTCATAGCTTTCCAGAGATCTCTCTCTTCCCAGGCTTTTGGAAAATTCATCACATAGAAAGATTTTGCGATCTTCTTCAAATCCAACTCTTCCCTGCGATAAAACGTACTTTGATTCCCACTGTGAAACGAAAAGCTTCGTTGTCTATTCTGATTCGCCATCACGAAAAACCCAACCCAACCCCCCCCCCCCCGATCAACGAGAAAAAGCTGACGATCAAACGGCGGCCAGAAAACTTGGTCAAAGTCAAGATCAAAATAACAACTGCTTAGAAAAAAGAATAAAGAAAAATCCTAATTTGACATTCTGTAATACTTATTGATAAAGAAAAACCTGGTCAAAGTCAAGATCAAAATTCCATTTATTTACTATTCATAAAATTGACGGAAACATTACGCTGTTAATAGTTTGTTATTAAATACGGAATTAAAGGGCACTCATCTCTATGCCTTTCTGGAACTATCATAGTTTTAATATTATAGAATGCTATGAAAATTAGTATCATATGTATATTCAGACCTATTGGTTAAGCACATCTCATTCTTCCGATGGAATCCACGTTCAAACTTTACTTGATACTTCCTTTTATTTTAAGTTTTAATTGTACGTAGTACTTTTGTCTCAAGAAAAAAATATAGTATTAAGGAAAATGCTAAACAATGCAATAGGACAATAGTTAAGAATTTTTTTTTTTACTTATGGTAATTGTAAACTAACTAATAAAAATCACCCTTTTAAATTCATTAATCATCTTTGAGTAGTTATGATTCATTAATTGTACAATAATCATTTTAATCATCCGTAATTAATCTAATTCTATTTTTAATTATATTAAAGATATTCACTTTAATTCTATGGGATCCCTAATTCTAATTAGAAACCTAAAACTATTCACGTATTTTGTTAATTAAAGATATTGCCTAATTCCATGTTGCTTAATTAATATCCATGCCTTATATTAGAAATTCACATTAATTTCGAAAGATGCTCGATATTTTAAGATATTGTCTAATTCCATGTTTATCATAGTTATGATTCCAGTGGGCGAATTATTCCAAGATTCCTTGTTGCACACTAACTTACCGAAAGTTTGAAGATGTCACCATCTTGGACGAAATTGAAAATGAAATACAAAAACTCTCAAAATTTTAAATACATGTATATTATTTGAAAAAGCTGCTAATTCCATGTTGTAAAATCCCTCGTACAGAAGTTTGAAAATGAGGATTGACTAATTCCATGTTGCCTATTAAAGATATTGCCTAATTTGTTGTTGCCTAATTAAATTTTATGCCTTATAGACGAAATTGACAGTAATTTCGAAAACTATTTTAAGATATTGCCTAATAAATATTCACATTAAATTCGAAAGCTGCTCGAAAATTTCTAGGGGAATGGGCGGGAAAATAAGTTTTTTGACGAATAATACACTACCAAGTGGCAAAGAGGCTTCTTAAAAAGTGATGGCATGTGGCACCTTAATGTTTCTTTTATTATAATTATTATAGATGTATGTAACTAGTAGAATGTACCCTGCACAATGTTGCGGGGATGTTCGTACTATGCCTAAAGGGTTGTTTACATCAGTAAATATTTCATTTATACTATAGTTATATATATGACATGTCAAATCAGAAAATTTATGATAAAAATAAGAACACATAATTTATTATTTTAGAAATTTAGGACCAATTGAAACCAATATTGTAAATGAAATTATTAATAATAATGAAGGGTTTCATTGTAACTGATTGACCACTTGAGTCAACCTCCTAGTATGCTTGGTTCGACCATACTGACAAGGATATGACTCTTGTCGGTTAAACCAACTAGCTAGTTTAATCCCTAAACGGAACTGAGATTAAACTTAATTCTTAAACAAGAAAGAAGCTTTGTACGAAAAACTCGAACACACACACATACTTGTGTGTGTTCGTCGACTACCACCAAGAACCCTAGGGTTCTTGGGAATCGGTCGAACAAGAGGAGAAGAAGGGAAAAAGGGTTTCCCAAAACATACCTTAATGTTTGCTTAAGAAAGTCCACTGATGATGAACACAACGAGCGACCTTCTAGTTGATCCTTGCAATGAACTTGTTCTTCAAGACTTGAAGAACACGAAGAACGAACGAAGAACACAAAGCCTTGTGTTGGTCCTCTATTTCGGCCGAACAAGGGGGCAAGGGAGAGGCTAGGGTTTCATGTAGAATGAGCAACCAACACTTAGCGCCCTTCTAGTTTAATTAAGTTTAATACTTAATTAAACTTATCCTTTTACACTTTAAACCCTTATAGTTTAACTAGTTATTATTGTCCCACTTAATTATTAAATGTCTAGTATTATACACTTATATATTTCGCGTATATTAAATATACGAAATATATATTTGTATTTTATACTTTTAATAATTAATTATATAATAAACTTTATATAATTTAGCAATAATATTATCCAAAGACCATATGATTAAATTGCTTTAAATCATATTATGGATAATCTATAATTAACACATTGTATATTTACTCAACTAGTAAATATACAAATACTTGTATTAATTAGTTAGATAAACTAATCTAGTAATAAGTTGAACTTAACTTAATACTTAACTTGATTCATAAATGACTATTATGAATCATTCCTCTTCCAAGTATCATTACATATCTTACTCGTATTACATGCACTCACTGATGTGACCCTTAAGTGTTTCGTAGGCATGGATGTATCACCATAGGTTGACTAACTGTGCACATAAATCCATCAGACTCCCACTTGTGCAAGTTCGTAACCTTAGCTTGATAACACGAGCTACAGTGGCCCACTAGATAGGCATGTAGGTAACCAACCCCATATAAACAGCTTATGTAACCCAGGTATAGTTTCAAAAAAACACTTTAATAGTGTATCCTAGTAAAGAACACTCTGTCTCTACTTCTTGGGCAACGTTGTTAGGTTCATCCCTTGCAGCACGATATTTGTGATAACGAATACGAGCATGACAGAAATTATCAACTCCTGTACTCGAAATCATTTCCTGACCTCTTGATTAAAACTGTGTGATAACGACAAAGAACAAATCAGTTCGTTGAGCACGGACGTGCATTTTCAGTTTATCATCATGTCAAGGGACCCATAAATATCTCTCCTAAAAAGGAGGTGCAATTAACATCTTGTTATATTTCGATTCAAAATACAACTTCCTCTGTACCCAGTAAAGCCTCATATGACAATCATATTTCAGACTTGTCTAAGACGAACCAAAGTGCATTAGTAATTGTATCCTAAACCAAATACATCAGGCTTAAGGACAATCCTAGTGAATAATATTTTTGAACTTTTCAACCACGAAATATTATCACGGTGGTCAATCCAATATTCGTCGAGCTCCAACAGAATATCACCGATATTTGGTTTACACAAAACTTGTGTAGCTATCTTCGAAGAACTTCGAATCTACCACCAAATATCGCGATGACGTTAACGTCCCATCAAGGTTCCCACCAAGACGAGTAGTCACAGATTATATCTTTTTGAATAAAGTAACTTTTATTCATGGATCTTTTAAAACATACATAGTCTGAATAATAATGATGCTAACTCATGTATTATTCCTCACTGGACATAGATACAGAATTATTACTGGATCATTACTTATTCCTTTTGCTCGTGTTGATTACTTAATGACTTTTACAACCTTAATTGTAACTTTATCACTGGACCAGTCATTTCTATTAAACTAAAGACATAAGACGAGTATTTGAAAAATACTATTTCTTTTGCCTTTGCTAGATTTTGTTCTTGCAACATTCTAGAACATATTCTAGTCTTGCCCTTTTATGCAATTCGGCAAACATAGGAGGATTGGAAAGTAACTCCTTAGTTTCTTGAATTCATAAAATTTGCCTTGTAATTAAAGCCTCTTTTAGTCACTTGATTTGTATATATATCATTACTAGTTAAAGAAGTTTCCTTAAATGATTAACTTATTCACTGGAGTGTGAATATCCTATTAGATTTGCAATAATTAATCACAAGACTTGTGACCACGCTATTAGGCTTGCAATAATCTAATCAACGATCATTTATCATTTCTCTTAACTCTTTGGCTAACGACTTGGTAATATCTTGTTGTTAATATCCTAACTAACTTACTATATTCATTAGTACCTCTAATGAATATGTTAGTCATAGCGCCCACTAAATTTTATGGAAATAAGCATAACTTAAACTACTACTTTTGACCTAGTCAAAACTTATAGTTTAACCCTTTAAGAATTAATCAATTATCAAAGTCATCCTTTCGATTTGCGAATATCCAACATTCCTTTGAAGGGAATCATGACTTTCATTGATTACTGTATCTAGCAAGTATAAGACACTTAAAATGATACTTCCAATTCTTAAGTGTATTAGTATCTTTTCAAGAATCTCATTTAATGCCAAAGTCATTTCTTGGATTTCTCAAATATCCATTATTCCTATTAGGGAATTATGACTTGATCAAATGTTGTATTAATTACAAATATAAAAGACTTGCAATAATACCTTTTAATTCTTAAATTCTTTAATATAGTTTGTCCCTTTTAAGAGTTCATTTAATGCCTAAGTCATTTTCCTTGGATTATACGAATATCCACTAATTCCTATAAGGGAATTATGACTTCATTAAATTCCTTTATCACAAGTATGAAAGACTTGTAATAATACTCTTTAAAGTCCATCTTAATTATATCCAATATAATCATACTATATTAACACTAATACTTTAAAACTTACTATCATAAGTAACCATTACTTAATATGTTTTAAATAAGTTCAATGTACCTTGAACTTTATGCTTTCCATAAAAACTCTTAAATACTTTCATTAGAAAAACTTTCTAATTACTAGCATCTAAGTAATTTGAGCTTCTTAGATATTATTATTCATTCAACAATCAAACAAATATAAATCATGAGATTATCAGTAAATCAAAACTTGACTTACAATCTAGTCATAAAACTTCACTAGTGTAATTATCACACATGCACACATTATAATTTAACCATGGATTCATAATTTGGTAAAACAAAAAATGAGTTTAACATAAAAATTTGTCTTAACAAAATAAAATTGTTGTCCTTGAATCCAAAATGAAAAATACTGAATTATAAGATCAACTTGGTGCACGTGGGATTATTACTATCTCATGCAGATCATCTTCACTTTCCATCATCTCTTGCAATAAAGATTGCAAAAGTTGAGTTACTCGTAATAAACTTTACAAGTATCTTAAAGTGAATATCTAGAAGTTGGTCAAGTCAACTGAGGAGCTTGCATCGCCTCCTACCCTTTGACCCTCGCCACAACCAAGACACCGTTTCTCGGTCCTTTCCTTGTTTGGCTTCACCTTCTTGACCTTTTGTTTGACTCCATTACCCTTAGGCACGTCTTGGCTGAGATCGGTTTTACCCTTTCCTTTTCCACTGCGCCTCTTTCTCTTTTCACTACCATCATCAGTTACTACAAGATCATTCTTAAACTTGGTCCCCAAACTCAACTCATTAGTCTTGAGCATGGAATGTAGCTCATCAATGGATTGCTCCATGTTATGCATGTTGTCGTTGACTACATAAGGCTTCTAGTCATCTGACAACGAGTTGAGTATCATTTCTGTTGCTAATTGCAACAGTACTGGTGTCCTAGTCATTCAACATGATCCATGTGCTCTTTCATTTTCATCACGTGAGCACTTACTGATGATCCCTTAACCATCTTGCAAGAGTTGAACACTCTACAAGTGTAATATGCTTGTACTGGTTCATTTCTAGCATTCGCGTTAGGGGCATTTAGCATTGCTCTTTCTAGGACATTTCCTTTTCTCTCATGCCTAAGCATAATCCGAAGATCACGGTTCCAATTGTGAAACTTTGACCTAGTCAATTTGTCCTTTTCTAGAAACAAGCGTAGTGAGAGATTATTGGTACGTGTCGTTTTGGTTGTTGCTGCCGTCTACAAATCAAACCCAGTTTAATAAGTAATCATCAACAAACATTCTCTAAAATATATTATAAACCCATAATTAATATTTTAGGCCTAGGATCCATATATCACATTCTCGCCGCAAGGTTTGGGCACTTCCCGACGAGACATGTTGTTTCTGGTAGGTAACATCCATACCAATCATACCAAGGCTTGATACGATTCCTAGGGCTCGTAGAATCTTTAGACTTTTAACTTACTACAACTTTGTACAATCCAATTGCACATTTCTAATTGCAATAAAGTCTAGTATGTTTATTCTACTCAAGTAGTTTTTGGGCCGGGACTCCCGATTATCACCAAAGTAGATCAGACCATCTAAGACAGTTTGATGTTCTGGGCCGGGACTCCCGATTATCACAGAACCTTACGCACCCTAACACTCGCAATGATTTGAATCCATATCTAAGGTTCTTTATCCTTACAATATGAATATCGTTGAACAAGTGAGGTGTTCCATTAGGTGGATAGTACTTCGATCTAAGATTTTCTTGGGTTTGTTTAAGTCTTAAACTAAACTTAAACCTTATTCCAATTTTAATCTATATTTAAAATGTGCGACTTGTGTTATTCAAGAATTCCACAAGACGCCTTTCTAAATATCTTTTAAAACTTTAAGTTTTAAATTTGATCGATTTTACTTTGTATACCTTAAGACGAGGTGTACAAAAGATATTACTAGGTTTTGTGGAAAACCTTATCCTAATAAAACGTACTTGTTTTATTTACTTGAAAAACTTCAAACCCTATGTTAAACTTTAAAAAAGAGATTTTAATTCTTTATGACTTACGAACGCAAGTCATAATTCTAATCTAACATAACTAGTTTTTCTATGTTTAATAATAAAATTAAACATTTACTTATTAGATTCTCCTAAATATGTCCTAGGGACACATTTATAAACTTTATGACTTTCTTGTGTAGCTCCCACTAATTCCAACAACCATGATGGAACTTGAGTAAACACAATCACCACTTTGTACTTGGTGAACACTATTAAACTTATTATATATATAAGCTATATATAATAATCTTAGTTTGTTTTAAACCATTCTTATATTTAACTTAGACTAGTTAAATATAGGTTCTAAAATTTCCTATGTTATTTTACCCTTGATCATTAATCTAGTATTTTACGTAACTCGTAATATACTTGTATAAATAACTAGTTATAATTACTTATAACTTTATACAATCTAATTATAATATTCATAACTTTTGTATCATCTAATTATAGTATAACTTCGTTTGTACAATTTCTAGTTGTTTACAACTTTGTACATTCTAGTTCAAATTATAACTTAATACAAATTTCTAGTTACTTAATATTATTATGATCAAAATAACATTTAATTTAATTGTTCCATTTAATCTTGTATTTTATATATATATATATATATATATATATATATATATATATATATATATATATATATATATATATATATATATATATATATATATATATATATATATATATATATATATATATATATATATATATAATTTATTTCTTTAAAAACTTATAACATTCTTAGTAAGAATATTACACCTAATTTGTACATTTGTATTTTAACTTAGACTAATTAAAATACGTACAAACTATTTTATCTTTTAAAATCACTTTTAAATAATTTGAAAAATCCGAAAAATTATATAATATAATATAAATACATCTTGTTAATTTTAAAACTCAAAAATTAACTTCTCCTTTTTAGTCCTTATATAAATTTAATTAATTAAATCCTTATCTTGTTCTTGATCAATTAAACCTAGTTTTAACTTTCTTGATCAATAACATCTTTTAGTTAAAGACTAATCCTAATCAATCATGTTTAAACAATAATCTTTGTTTAAATTCTAGCATAGATTATAACTTTAATAAATTTATTTAAACTTCTTAATTCAAACCTTATAGACAAAAAAAAAAAAAAAAAAAAAACTTTGTCTAGATTTCTAGGTTTAAAGAACTAGCTTTAATAAATCTACTAAAACAATAATTAAACCTTATTAAACATAAACTTGTTTTATTTTCTTGGTTCTAGATTATGTTCTTGATTAATCCTATTAACCAATTAAACTAAACTAGTTTAATGTTCTTGGTCCTAGGTTGAATCTAGGGTTTCGAAAAATTTCCTTAAGCCTAGGAAACTTTTCCACCAATTAAACTAAACTAGTTTAATCAAACTTGGTGTCCAAGTATCCTCCATAATTTTTGAAATCTTGGGAGAAAAGGAAAGAATCCTTTTTGACCAATTAAACCAAAAACTTAGTTTAACATACTTGGTCCTAGATTTTGAAGATCAAGTAATAACGAAAGAATCCTCTTGATCTAAAACTTTGACATTCTTGATCCTAGGGTTCTTCAATATTTCGAACATACTAGGGTTAGGGAAAGAAGACTTTTGATCAATTAAACTAAACTAGTTTAATGTTCTTGATCCTAGGGTTCTTTCTAGATCTCGAAATTACTAGGGTTTAGAATCCTTATGACCAATTAAACTAAACTGTTAATATTCTTGGTCTAGGGTTCTTTACCCTTTTCGAAATCTACAAAGAAGAAAAAGAAGAAGGAACAAAAAAAAAACAAAAAAAAACTTGGAAATTTAAACAAACAAAAACTTTGTTATTCTTGTTTAGATTTCTAAACCAATGCTCTGATACCACTGAAGGGTTTCATTGTAACTGATTGACCACTTGGGTCAACCTCCTAGTATGCTTGGTTCGACCATACTGACAAGAACATGACTCTTGTCGGTAAAACCAACTAGCTAGTTTAATCCCTAAAGCGGAACTGAGATTAAACTTAATCCTTAAACCCTAAAGGATTGGGATGTTGGAAATCTAGACTAGATTAACAAGAAAGAAGCCTTGTACGAAAAACTCGAACACACACACATACTTGTGTATGTTCGTCGACTACCACCAAGATCCCTAGGGTTCTTGGGAATCGGTTGAACAAGAGGAGAAGAAGGGAAAAAGGGTTTCCCAAAACATACCTTAATGTTTGCTTAAGAAAGTTCACTGATGATGAACACAACGAGCGACCTTCTAGTTGATCCTTGCAATGAACTTGTTCTTCAAGACTTGAAGAACACGAAGAACGAACGAAGAACACAAAGCCTTGTGTTGGTCCACTATTTCGGCCGAACAAGGGGGCAAGGGAGAGGCTAGGGTTTTGTGTAGAATGAGCAACTAACAAGGGAACCCCAAGCCTTCTATTTATAATAGAAGGACTTTCACTTAGGGCCCTTGTAGTTTAATTAAGTTTAATACTTAATTAAACTTATCCTTTTACACTTTAAACCCTTATAGTTTAACTAGTTATTATTGTCCCACTTAATTATTAAATGTCTAGTATTATACACTTATATATTTCGCGTATATTTAATATAAGAAATATATACTTTGTATTTTATACTTTTAATAATTAATTATATAATAAACTTTATATAATTTAGACAATAATATTATCCAATTACCATATGTTTTAATTGATTTAAATCATATTATGGATAATCTATAATTAACACATTGCATATTTACTCAACTAGTAAATGTACAAATATTTGTATTAATTAGTTAGATAAACTAATCTAGTAATAAGTTGAACTTAACTTAATATTTAACTTGATTCATAAATGACTATTATGAATCATTTCTCTTCCAAGTATCATTACATATCTTACTCGTATTACATGCACTCACCAATGTGACCCTTAAGTGTTTCGTAGGCATGAATGTATCACCATAGGTTGACTAACTGTGCACATAAATCCATCAAATAATACTTATAAAATAAATAAAAATAAATAATACATACCTATAATACAATTACCATTCAAAGCTTACTATTCACTCATACTTAATTGGTTGGATTTAAAGACATGGTACCATATTCATGCACATGGGGATTAAATTTTATAAAAATCCCCCTAAAATAGGGTGTGTTGTGTAAGTATTTATTGAAAAATTTATTCCTCGCCTAGGATTCAAGTCTTCAAGAAGTTTTTCCTTGGAGGGAGGTTGATATTTGGGCCAAATGTCAGGTCACTATTTGTCTATGCATCGTTGATCATTGTGCCACTTATTGCATTTTGTATATTTGTAGTAGGACATCTTCTCCATGAGTTTCCATCATATAATGCTGGGTATGCAATCGTTATATCACCCTTCGTTATATCACAAATATTGAATCCTTACACTATAATTCTCCAGATTTTTGTTTTGCTAAAAAACCAGAAGAAAATAGAAACCATCCTACGATCACAGACCTATCGCCGACGGTTCATTATGGATTATTATCTTTGCGATATATATATATATATATATATATATATATATGTAGAAGTGAGATCCGGTGAGGACTCAAAAAAGGGTGCGGACTCGCTAGGACACCTCAAAAATTTTTTAAAAAATTCCGAATAAAATATATATAACACCCCATGATTATTAATAATTTGACAAAAAAAATTCTGATCAATTTTTTTTGTGGATCAATGATCCATATTTTTTTGTGGATCAAACTTATGGTCCATATTTATTTTTGGGATCATTTTTGAAATTTTTTATTTTTTTTGAATCTTATAGGCTGCGATTTTTATGTTTAAAAAAGAAATTTTTTTGAAAAACGTTTGTTTTGGTACATTTTCAGAGTTATTTTTGGAGTCCTCGCAGTCGTCACATGTTTTTGAGTCCTCACCGGATCCGGACCATATATATATATATATATATATATATATATATATATATATATATATATATATATATATATATATATATATATATATATATATAGTGTAGAATTAGAATCAGAACCAATTAAGGCTACAGAACCAGCGGAACTCAATCTAAACCATTGATTTTTGAAATGAAATGATCATGGAAGACACATTAATGTATTTGATGAGGGTCCTCCAAATATTGTTTTGCATGGATGTCATTCATTCATGCATGTATACATATATGTATAGATAACACTTATGTATACATACATGAAAACATACACATATATGTATACATGGATGAATGACATCCATGCAAACCAATATTTGGGGGTCCCTCATCAAATACATTAATGTGTCTTTCATGATCATTTCATTTCAAAAATCAATGGTTTAGATTGAGTTCTGCTGGTTCTGTAGCCTTAATTGGTTCTGAAACTAATTCAACCATATATATATATATATATATATATATATATATATATATATATATATATATATATAAGAATGAGTTCCTTTGATAATTAATATATTGGGTGAGAACGTGAGAATAGATCTCAGCCGTTGATCTAGGGAGGGGGGCTTGTCGAGCGCGCGAGGGAGGGCTTGTCGAGCGCGCGGGAGAGGGCTTGTCGAGGGCGCGAGGGAGGGCTTGTCGAGGGCGCGAGAGAGGGCTTGTTGAGCGCGCGAGGGAGGGCTTGTCGAGCGCGCGAGGGCTGGCCCGTGCCTGTGTAATCATCGATGATTAATGTGTAATCATGGATGATTACTAGGTTAATCATCAACGGTTACACTATGAATACTCATATGTTTTTATGATCTAAAACGACACGACTCAGTGATACAAAATATATTTATATGATTCAAAAACTATATGGATCTTTGTTAAATTTTGAATCATTTTGTTAATAATGAATCATTGTTAACTTTTGAATGATTTTGTTAATTTTAGAACATTGTTAATTTTTGGATCATTATGCGTAATTTTGGATCATTGTGTTATTTTTTAGATAAGTGTTATTTTTTTTCTTTCAAATTTTCATGATAATACTCATTTTGTATAGAATTTAATTTTAAGAACCTTGGCATTTTAAGATTTTTATTTTCAAAGGAAAAAAAAGTTATGGTCAAAAAATAAAGTGGGGGGGTAAAAACTCACTGTGACAACTCGACATTTTGGGTAAGTCATAACTTTTCATTTCATACTTTCTATATTTAGAAAGTTTCTATTTTTAGAAACTTTCCTCATTTCATTTCATTTCTATGTTTTTGCCACATAAACATAACAAAACATCATCATTTTCACCATACATTTGTGTTTGACTATTTTGTTCAACACAACATTTTCATTTCTATTATTATGGTGACATTACATAAAATCATTTCTAAAAACCAATACTTATGAATTAAAAACTAAATAATTAATAAAACGCGACGCGTAACGATCATTAACCTAAAACTGACACATCAATTGTGTGTGGACCTCATGGTGGCCGAAAATCATCCCCTCCCTTTCCAAAAATTCGGCCAAGATACGCCATCATCTTGTTGGAATTATGTGCACAGTTAGTCAACCTATGGTGATACATCCATGCCTACGAAACACTTAAGGGTCACACCGGTGAGTGCATGTAATACGAGTAAGATATGTAATGATACTTGGAAGAGGAATGATTCATAATAGTCATTATGAATCAGTTAAGTATTAAGTTAAGTTTAACTTATTACTAGATTAGTTTAACTAACTAAGTAATACAAGTATTTGTACGTTTACTAGTTGAGTAAATATACAATGTGTTAATTATAGATTATCCATAATATGATTTAAAGCAATTAAATCATATGGTGTTTGGATAATATTATTGTTTAGATTATATAAAGTTTATTATATAATTATTTATTAAAAGTATAAAATACAAAATATATATTTCGTATATTTAATATACACGAAATATATAAGTGTATAATACTAGACATTTAATAATTAAGTGCAACAATAATAACTAGATAAACTATGAGTGTTATAAGTGTAAAAGGAAATGTTTAATTAAGAGATTAAGCTTAATTAAACTAGAAGAACTTAAATGAAACTTCTTCTATTATAAATAGAAGGCTTAAGGGTTCATTTAACCCTAATGCTTTCCCTTGCTTCCCATGAAAAAACCCTAGCCTCCCTCCTCCTTGTTTTCGGCCGAATAGAACAAGAACACAAGTACTTGTGTTCTTCGTTCTTCCTTCGTTCTTCGTGATTCTTCAAGTCTTTGAAGATCAAGATCGTTGCATCAACCAACTAGAAGGTTTCTCGTCGTGTTCATCATCAGTGGACTTACTTAAGCAAGAATAAGGTATGTTTTGGAAAACCCTTTTTTCTCCTTCCCTCTTGTTCGAATTTGACCATCAAGAACCCTAGGGTTCTTGGTTGGTGGTCGACGAACACACACAAGCATGTGTGTGTGTTCGAGTTTTTCGTACAAGGTTTCTTTCTTGTTAACCTAGTCTAGATTTCCAACATCCCCAATCCTTTAGGGTTCAAGGATTAAGTTTAATCTCAGTTCCGCTTTAGGGATTAAACTAGCTAGTTGGTTTAACCAGCAAGAACAAGTTCATGTTCTTATCTGTAATGGTTCGAACCAAGTGACTAGGAGGTTGACCCAAGTGGACGATCAGTATAATGAAACCCTTCAGTGGTATCAGAGCGTTGGTTTAGAAATCTAAACAAGATTAACAAAGTTTGTTTGTTTAATTTTAAAGTTTTTTTTTCTTCCTTGTAATTTTTCGAAAAGGGTAAGAACCCTAGGACCAAGAACATTAAACTAGTTTAGTTTAATTGGTCAAAAAGGATTCTTCTCCCTAGAATTTTCGAGATCAAGAAAGAACCCTAGGATCAAGAATATTAAACTAGTTGAGTTTAATTGGTCAAAAGGATTCTTTCCTTTTCCCCAAAGATTTCGTGATCAAGGAAAAACCCTATGACCAATTATGTTAAACTAGATTAGTTTAATTGGTCAAACCGATTCTTTCCTAAACGCTTAGATTTTCGAAATCTAGAGGAAACTTGGACACCAAGTATGTGTTGGAATATGCTTCACGTACATGACATATAGTTATATGGCTAGACGTATGTGAGCGCAAAGGGTCACACACTTATACACCGAACACCATTTAATATATATAATATAATTAGGGTAATTATATTATTTATATACAAACTATAATTACTTGGCTAATTGTGTTTTAATTAATTGTTAAGTTAAAACATATTAGTGAATAATCATAAAGAATCAAAAGTATAAGAGGCTAATTGTCATATCTCATAACTTGTATTATGGATATATACTTAGATTAGGGAGCAATAAAGAAAAACCCTAATCCTCCCCTTGTTCCTCTTATACGGCCGCATAAAAAACCATAGACAAGGGTTGTTTTTTTTTTTTTTTTGGTTGTTACGTACGCATAGAAAGGAAATCCAAAGATTCCTTTTGATTTGTACTTTGTGCGTGGAAAGAATTAATTTCTTTTGGGTTCTTGCTTAAGGGACTAACATTCCAATTGGTGTTCTTGATATGGTGTAGTGTGGATACCATTAGAGGAATTCTACCTTGAATTCTTGGAGTTCTTCATCCGAATTCTTTGGTGTAATCAAAGGCTTCAAGGGTATGATCTTCATCCTAACTCTTTAATATTATTGCTTAATTATATTGTCAATATGTAGATCCGTTATTAGTGATTTTAAATTATTTCCGCTGCGTTTTTCTTTGATTAAATCGTAAATCACTAACAGTGGTATCGCGAGTCATCATATTGATGATTTAATTAGCAAGTTCTTTGTAAAAAGTAGCAAAAATTCGTATTTTTGGGCCTAATGGTTGCGCCGATCGGACAAAGAACCCTAGGGTTGTTTTGTTTTTTAATTTTCGTAAATTTTTTTATATGGGGTTAAAAAAAAAATTTTTGGAACCTTAATTGCTACTAGTTATAATAAAAAATTAATCTTGTTTATTGAATTTTTTATTTTATTTGGCTTGGCTTTTTATATTAATTGTTAAATTTTCAAATGGCAAAACATGTATTTTTGCCATATCCCAAGCCAAAACCTTGTCAAATGTTAATTGATTGTGTAAAACCGATGAAAACCTAGACCCATTTTGTGTTGTGAATGAATGTGTTGCGATTGATTGTTGTTTGGAAAAGCCGTGTTTGGCTCCTGTTGTAATTTCAATTTTTATTTATTTTTGGTGCCAATTTTTGGAGCAAATTTCAGTTGTAAATGTATTAGAATAGTTGTATTTTTGTTACTTTTATCACTTGTAAATTGTTAACCAAGAATGAAGTAAAGATTGAAGAAAAACAAGATTTTCGGCACCTCCTGCGTAGCTGCACGAAAAACAGAACTGTAGGATTTCCCGAACTCCGTTGGACCTAAAACTACTACCACAATTTCCGTATCTCAAACATCTAGAAAAGTCAAGAAGGTTGGGAAGACTGAAACAGGCGTCTTCAAGGGCGAATTTGACTCTGAACGAAGTAGAAACTTTTGGACAGATTCTTCACTTCACTGTTTTGGGTAATTTTGGGTTCTACTTGCTCTTGGAGCGAGCGGGAGCCCACTGGGTTTATGTTGGCCCGTCCGGGTTCATGTTAGACCGTCCCCTAGTTTGACCCTTCGGTCTGTCGTGGCGACTCACGTGACCGAACTTAGGTTATCATCGGTCGAGGTTTTGCACAAATTGTGTTGCATGTTTTACTATATGTTTGTGGTTGTGATATAATTTCTATATGATACAAATAATAAAAAATTAAAAATATGATTTTTTGAACACAAACATTAAAACATCCAAAATTTTAATCATCAGTGATTACTCTTTAATCTAAACTTGTCTTTTGAGATTAATACAATAAGTTTAAATATGATTTGAAACTTAAAAATTCCCTTTTAATGATCAATGATTACTTGTTAATCAACGGTGATTATTTAATAATCCATGATTACTGTTTAATCATCTTTGATTACTTGTTAATCATCGATGGTTACAGTTAATCATCTATGGTTATTCTTTAATCTAAACTTGTTTTTGAGATTAATACAAAGTTTAGATATGATTTGAAACTTATAATTTAATAACCGCTAAAACTTTTTTACCGTTTATTAAAATGACTTATGAAGTGGTATGAATGAAGTACATGATTGATTCATATCTTAAGAAAATTTTTCTTAAAATTTTTCATACCTAAAATTTAAGTCACGCCGTCCAATTGGTTGAAATCACTTGCTTCTACTTTTAAATTCACGTGAGACGTGATTTGAATTTAGATCTGAGGTCATTATTGTTTACGCATGAGACCTAGATTTATATTGACACGGGTTCACATTGGATGACTTAATCGAGTTAACGGTGAGACCTTTACACGAGGGGAAGATGCGACAAGCATGCCACTTGACCCTAGATGCTTGTTCATTAGGTGCCATGAAGTCCCATAACTCTAAGAGTTGCACTTGTAATGCAATTGTTGATCGTCACCCTACCTATTGGATCTATCATTTCTAGCAGATCAACTGATGTGATAATAGAAGTCAATGAGGATCTTAGCTTTTAATTAAATTAATTGGATAGTTAATTTTTTAAAAGAAATTATTATTAAAAATACTATTTTTTCTTTGAACTTTGTGTGTTATACAGATAACAACAACAAATCAAAACCTAAGTATCTCCACTCTAAAATCAATTTTTGAAAACTGAAATCGACTAATATCGAACTCTAAGGATTATCCTTAGAGATGAGAACAAGTTGATACACCTACAAGAGGCCTTACCTTAGGCACCTCCTGCCAATGCTTCTGTTGATGTTCGTCAAGCCTTTACCAAAACGTTTAACGAACACCGAGAAGTCGCTACTCCTATGCTTGTGAGCATGAACCCCGTGATCTGAAAGAACTTCGAGGAACTCACAGCATATGACACGTTAAGCGAGTTGAAAATGATATTTCAACAACAAGCTGAACATGAACTGTTCGAAACAGTTAAAGCATCCCACGCTTACAAGCAGGAGGACGGCCAATCAGTTAGCACTTACATCTTGAATATGAAATGCTATCTTGATCAAATAGAGCGTCTTGGTTACACCTTACCACAAGTTCTTGGAATGAGCTTGATTCTTACCTCACTATCCAAGGACTATGACCAGTTTGAAAAGTGTTTTAAAAGTACATAACATGGGGAAGACAATCGTTGAATAACATGCTATGGTAAAAATGGTTGAGCAAGGGTTACCCAATACTTTTCTAGCAATCAGGGAAGGTAAACCGCAAGCACAAGGCAAGACTCTAGGTAAGGGTAAGCTAGTTTACTTTTCCAAACCTACGATTCCCCCACCTGCTAAAAAGGAGCACCCTACAAAGGATATTTCTTTCCATCATTGAGATGAAACCGACCATTGAAGGAGGAACTGTCCTGCCTACTTGGCAGAGTTGATGAAGGACAAATGTGTTCTGGCTAGCACATTAGGTATCTTCATTATAGAACTCTATACTTTTCATAATAAATCTTGAGTGTATGACACTAGTTGTGGAAACTCACATTTACACAAATGTGCAAGATTAAATGTGAGAAAGCTAAAAGATTGGAAGCTGTGATCTTATCCTTCCTAATTCGCTAATTATTGTTTTGAACAATGGTTAATTATGCATTGTTTAGCTTTATCGTTTGTTGAATAATTATTTATTCAAAATATTATGGATTATGATATTTTGTTTTCTGAAAAATAACATGTTTTTATAACTATTCCTTGTAATAGTATATTTGAAATTAATATGCATGATTCTAATTTAAACGATAGTTCTATATACAAATGTAGTACTCAAGAATCCAAATTGGTTTGGATTCCACTTACCTAGAGTATTGTCATATTTACCACATAAACAAGAAACGCATTTTGAGGCTGCAACATGATGGGCTTCTTAACAAATGATTATGAATCGTTTAATAAATGCCTCTCTTGTATATATGGAAAGATAACAAGAAAGCTTTTCTCCCATGTTGGCGCAAGAGCTAAAAATCTACTTGGACTCATACATACTGATGTATGTGGTCCTTTTAGAACTAAGACTAGGGAAGGTGCCACCTACATTATCACTTTCACTGATGATATCAGTCGTTGTAGATATGTTTACTTGATTAAACAACAACATGAAATCTTTGAAACGTTCAAAGCTTTCTAAAGTAAACGTAGAAAATCAACTCGGCAAGACAACAAAGGCTTTCAGTCCTGATCGAGGATGAACGTACATGAGTCAAGAGTTTCTGGATCATCCAACACAACTTGAGATTGTCTCACAATTCACTCCTCCATACATTCCCCAAGATAATGGTGTGTCTGAAAGGAGATATCGGACCCTGCGTGAAATGGTTCGATCTATGATAAGTCCTACTACTATTACACTATCCTTTTGAGGGGCATGCACTGAAGTCTGATGCTCGAATACTTAATATGGTTTCAAACAAAAGGTTGAAAAGACATCATATGGAATATGGCATGGGAAAGTCCCTAATTTGTCTTACTTGAAAATCTGGGGTTCTGAGGATCTCACGGAATGAGACATGCAGAACAAACTTGAGCCCATATCTATCAGGTGTATCTACGTTACTATTTTACTACCCACCTGAGAACAAATTGTTGTTGCTCGGTATGCTGAGTTTCTTGAGAATAGTCTCATTTCACAAAGCAAATGGGAGCACTATAGACTTTGACAAGATTCAAAACGAAGATGCACAACCTTCTTGTAACACTAGCAAATATCACAATGAGGCTGAACATATAGATGTTGGACCACATGATGATGTTATATCCATTCATAGATCCGCAAGGACACCTCATGCACCTGAATGGTATAGATTTATGTCGATGTTGAGGAGCAAGTTTCGAGGATCATAATGAACCCTCTAACTATCAATTTGCATTATCGAAATTTGAATTCGAAAAATGACTTGAAGCTATGAATGCGATAATGAAATCCATGAAAGACAATCAAGTTTTTAAGTTAGTTGATCTTTCTCAAAACAGTAAGACTGTTGACATGGATGAAAATATACACACCTATAAATCTCTTCTACAAACAAAAGGTTACACTCAATCCTACTGGATTGACAATGATGAAACCTTCTTGCCAGTTACTAAAGACATTAGGATTCTTATAGCCAAAGTAGTGTACTATGACAATGAGATTTGGTTATTGATGAAATCAAAACTTTTATTTCACCTAAAACCCAAACTGAGCATGTGTATATATGAAAGCTAGTGAGAGCGTTGTCGTTTCTCAAAATCATACATGTTGATGACATGTCACTCATGTGAAACAATATACCAATGCTAAGATGAAAATTCTGGCTTGGAAAATATGTTGACATGAAGGATTGTAGGAATACGACATAGATACTTTGAGTAAAGATCAATAATGATAGATCAAAGCGGTTAATTGGTTTAAGTCAAAGTGCTTACATTGACAAAATTCTAAAACGGTTTAGAATGGATGGTTCCACGCGATGGATTACTCGTATGCGACACAATGTAAACTTGAGTGAGACTCAAGGACCTTCTACACCTGATATGGTGAAGCGAATGAATTTAATCCCCTATGAATCGGCTATTCCATTCATCATGTATGCTGTAAGGTGCACTAAACCTAATGTAACATTCTCGCGGAACCTTACTAGAAAATACCAACAGAATCCACGAGAGAGTCACTGGATTGCTATTAAGAACACATTGAAGTATGTTTGAAATACCGGATATATGTTCTTTGTTTATGGTGGAGATACCAAACTGAAACTAAGTACACTTGTTATACTTATGCTGGTTTTGAAATAGGTCATGATGATGCTAGTTCCTATCTACGAAGGTTCACTACATTCGATTGATTTTTCGAGATATGTGAAATTCGTACTCTTAAAGTTCAAAAAGATAAATAACTAGCTGACACTTTATCGAACTCAATGTCTTGTACCCAACATATTGAATATGAATGAAACATTGGAATTCGACAAGCTAGTAGTTTCATGTAAATCTGTTTTAGTATTTGAATAATGGAACATTGAGCAGTTTTTATTGGAATAAATTGATATATTTGATATGATCATTTTTATATGAATATCTACTGTGTTCTATATTTGCATGTTTATATCCTTGAATATTTACTGTGTTTTATATTCTAAATTGTCCATTGTCATATTAATTATATGGGAATATTATTAAGAGAAATCTGAGGGCATTGATGACATGATCTTAATATGACTAAGGATGATGAAATCAAACTCACATGTTGTTCATTGTGATGCACGATTGGACTGACCCAACCTATGAGAAATCACTTCCCGGATTTATGTCACAAGTGAATCTCACAAAGGCTTTGTCGCTTATCCTCTGACTTGAAATGCAAGCTGGTTTGTGTGTGTGGAGTGTTAAACTTTGATGTGGTTAAACGCTGACCTGAATAAGGCTGCTATAACAACCATCTTCAGGTTTGATATTAAGCATATATCAAAAACGTGTAGTCAATAAAGAATTTGTTCCTCCACACGTTTGGATTAGATACTACTGGCCCCTCGATGATTTGAATAGATGCTTATACCACCGTACCCAAAGGTAATCAAGATGAATCTTGATTGGTTTGGTAATCTACTTCAATGTATAGATCGAGAAACATAATCGTTGAAATTTTAGGTTGACATTAATCCTTGTCTAAATTTCAACATGGTATCAGAAACAAAAGGATAACTGATAGAAATACTTTGAACCTGGCCTTTTATGAAACTCACTCATGTACTTCTAGGGGCATTGACGGGTTGCTAGACTCTAACATTTGCTTGTATAACTACTTGATGTTATGACGTGCGCAAGTGGGAGCTGTTGGAATATGCTTCACGTACATGACATATAATTATATGGCTAGACGTATGTGAGCCTAAAGGGTCACACACTTATACACCAAACACCATTTAATATATATAATATAATTAGAGTAATCATATTATTTATATACAAACTATAATTACTTGGCTAATTATGTTTAATTAATTATTAAGTTAATACATATTAGTGAATTATCATAAAGAATCAAAAGTACAAGGGGCTAATTGTCATATCTCATAACTTGTATTATGGATATATACTTAGATTAGGGAGCAAGAAAGAAAAACCCTAATCCTCCCCTTGTTCCTCTTATACGGCCGCATTAAAAACCATAGACAAGGGTTGTTGTTAATTTTTTTTGGTTGTTACGTACGCATAGAAAGGAAATCAAAAGATTCCTTTTGATTTGTACTTTGTGCGTGTAAAGAATTAATTTCTTTTGGGTTCTTGCTCAAGGGACTAGCATCTCAATTGGTTTTCTTGATATGGTGTAGTGTGGATACCATTAGAGGAATTCTACATGGAATTCTTGGAGTTCTTCATCCTCATTCGTTGGTGTAATCAAACGCTTCAAGGGTATGATCTTCATCCTAACTCTTTGATATTATTGCTTAATTATATTGTCAATATGTAAATCCGTTATTATTGATTTTAAATTATTTCCGCTGCGTTTTACTTTGATTAAACCGTAAATTACTAACAGTATGTTAAATTAGTATTAGTCTAATTGGTGAAAAAGATTCTTAGCCTTAAGAATTTCGAAACCCTAAAGAACCTTAGGACCAAGAACATTAAACTAGTTTAGTTTAATTGGTTAAGGTGATTAATTAAAAACATAGTCTAGAACCTAGTAAATTAAACAAGTTCATGTTTAAAAGGTTTAATTATTGTTTTAATAGGTTTATTAAAACAAGTTATTTAAACCTGGAAATCTAGACAAAGTTTTGGTCTATAAGATTTAAATTTAAAAGTTTTAATAAATTTATTAAAGTTATAATGAATCCTAGAATTTAAACGAAGATAATTGTTTAGATTGGATTGATTATGATTAATCTTTCAATAAAAGATGTTTTTGATCAAGAAAGTTAAAACCTAGTTTAATTGATCATGATCAAGATTAGAGTTTGATTAATTAATAAAAGGGAATTAATAAGGATAAAAAGGAAGTGTTAATTTTAAAGTTTAAAATTAACAAGATGTATTTATATCTATATATAATTTTCGAGTTTTTTAAATATTTAAAAAGAAAATGCATTTTAAAAGATAAAAATAGTTTATATATGTTTTAATTAGATCAAGCTAAAATACATATGTGTAAATTAGATGTAATATTCTTATTAGAATATTATAAGGTTTTAAAATAATATATTATATAAATTAGATACAAGATTATATGGAACATTAAATATAAATTGTTATTTTGATCATGAAGTTATAATATTAATGTAACTAGAATTTGTATTAAGTTATAATTAAATTAGAATGTACAAAGTTGTAAACAACTAGAAATTGTACAAACGAACTTTTATTATAATTAGATAATACAAAAGTTATAAGTATTATAATTAAATTGTGTAAAGTTATAAATTATTATAACTACTTAATTATACAAGTATTTTACAAGTCATGTAAAATACTAGATCAAAGATCAAAGGTTAAATAACACGAAAACTTTATAACCTATGTTTAACTAGTTCAAGT
The DNA here is from genome assembly GCA_963853835.1 of Calendula officinalis. Taxonomy (NCBI): domain Eukaryota; kingdom Viridiplantae; phylum Streptophyta; class Magnoliopsida; order Asterales; family Asteraceae; genus Calendula; species Calendula officinalis. The sequence continues at coordinate 38,708,814 of OY970831.1, forward strand.
TAAATGTAAGAAATGTTTAAACAAAATAGAACTATTATATATAGTCTTTATATAATAAATTTATTAGTTTCACCAAGTATAAACCGGTGATTTGTTTGCTTAAGTTCCATCATGGTTGTTGGAGCTAGTGGGAGCTACACAAGAAAATCACAAAGTTTATCAAGACGTCCTTAGGACATAGTTTTGGCAAATCTAATAAGTTAAAATAAGTGTTTAATTTTATTATTAAACAAGTGAAAGACAAGGTGTGTTAAACTAGGATTATGATCTAAGTTCATGGATCATAAAGGAACTAAAATTCACATTTTAAAGTTTAACATAAGGTTCAAGTTTTACAAATAAATAAAACGAGCAAGTTTTATATAGAAAAAGGTTTTTCACAAAACCTAGTAAAACGTTTTGTACACCTCGTTTTAGGTATACATATAACTCGCGCAACTTTTTGAAACTATAAGTTCTTAAGATTTAAAAAGGTGTCTTGTAGCAAGATTTAAAGGATTAAAATTGGAATAAGGTTTAAGTTTAGTTTAAGACTTAAACAAACCCAAGAAAATCTTAGATCTAAGTACTACCCATTTAATGGAACACCTCACTTGTTCAACGATATTCATATTGTAAGGAGAAAGAACCTTAGATATGGATTCAAATCATATCGTAAGGTTCTGTGATAATCGAGAGTCTTGGTGCGATTGGTAAGGAAGTTACCTACCAGAAATAGCATGTCTCGTCGGGAAGTGCCCAAACCTTGAGGTGAGAATGTGATATATGGATTCTAGGCCTAAAATATTAATTATGGGTTTATAATATATTTTAGAGATGTTTATTGATGATTACTAATTAAACTAGGTTTGATTTGTAGATGGCAGCAAACAGCCACAACGACACGTACCAATAATCTCTCACTACGCTTGTTTCTAGAAAAGAACGAATTGACTAGGTCAAAGTTTCTCACTTGGAAGCGTGATCTTCGGATTATGCTTAGGCATGAGAGAAAAGGAAATGTCCTAGAAAGAGCAATACTAAATGCCCCAGCCGCGAATGCTAGAAATTAACCAGGGCAAGCATATTACGCTTGTAGAGTGTTCAACTCTTGCAAGATGGTTAGGGGATCATCAGTGAGTGCTCATGTCATGAAAATGAAATGGCACATGGATCATCTTGAAAGACTAGGACACCCAGTACCGTCGCAATTAGCAACAATAATGATACTCAACTCGTTGTCAGATGACTATAAGCCTTATATAGTCAACTACAACATGCATAACATGGAGCAATCCATTCCTGAGCTACATTCCATGCTCAAGACTGCTGAGTTGATTTTGGGGACCAAGTTAGAATGATCTCGTAGTAACCGATGATGGTAGTGAAAAGAGAAAGAGGCGCCGTGGTTAGGGAAAGGGTAAAACCGATCCCAGCCAAGACGTGCTTAAGGGTAATGAAGTCAAACAAAAGATCAAGAAGGTGAAGCCAAACGAGGCAAGGACCGAGAAACGGTGTCTTGGTTGTGGCGAAGGTAAAAGGGTAGGAGGCAATGCAAGCTCCTCGCTTTCTACTTGTAAAGTTTATTACGAGTAACTTAACTTTAGCAATCGTGTATTGCATGAGGTGATGGAAAGTGAGATGGCCTAGCATGAGATAATGATGATCCCACGTGCACCAAGTTGATTTTATAATTCAGTGTTTTTCATTTTGGATTCAATGAAAACAATTTTATTTTGTTAAGAATTTTTTTTTTCCTATTTTATGTTAAAACATGTTTTTAGTTTTATCAAGTTTGAATCCATGGTTGAATTATAATGTGTGCATGTGTAATAATTATACTAGTCAATTTTTATGACTGGATTGTAAGTCAAGTTTTTGATTTACTAATAATCTCATGATTTATATTTGTTTGATTGTTGTATAAATAATGATATATTAGAAGCTCAATTACTTAGATACTAGAAATTAGAAAGTTTTTCTAATACAAGTATTTAAGAGTTTTATGGAAAAGTTAAGTTCAAAGTTTATAGAACTTAGTTAAAACATCCTAAGTAATAGACATTACTTATGATAGTATGTTTTAGAGTATTAGTATTAATATAGTATGATTATATTGGATATAATTAAGATAGAGTTTAAGAGTGTCATTACAAGTGTCTCATACTTGTGATAAAGGAATTTAATAAAGTCATAATTCCCTAACAAGGAATGTTGGATTTCGCAAAATTCAAAAAATGACTTAAATATTAAATAAACTCTTAAAAGGGTCAAACTATATTAAAATATTTAAGAATTAAAGGTAGTAATGCAAGTCTTTCACACTTGTAATAAATAAAATTTTTAATCAAGTCATAATTCCCTAATAGGAATACTGGATATTTTTGAAATCCAAGAAATGACTTTGGCATTATACAAAGTTCTTAAAAGATACTAAAGTATTTAAGAATTGGAAGTATCGTCTCAAGTGTTTTAAACTTGTTAGACACAGTGGTCAATGAAAGTCATAATTCCCTAAACAAGAATATTGGATATTCGCAAATCCAAAGGATGACTTTAATAGTTGATAAATTCTTAAAAGATTAAACTACAAGTTCTTGACAAAAAGGGTCAAAGTCTTGACTTAGTCAAGGTGATAGTTTAAGTGATGCTATAATTCCATATAAGTTAGTGGGAGCTATGTCTAACATAATTCATTGACGGCATTAATGAATTTAGTAAGTTAGCAAGATATTAACGAACAAGATATTACCATGTCGTTAGCCAAAGAGTTAAAGGAAATAATAAATGATCATTGATTAGACTATTGCAAGCCTAATAGCGTGGTCAAAAGTCTTGTGATTAATTATTGCAAATCTAATGGAATATTCACAGCCTAAGTGAATACATTAATCATTTAAGGATATTTCTTTAACTAGTAAAAGTATCTACAAATCAAGTAACTAAAAGTGATTTAGTTACAAGGCAAATTTTATAAATTCAAGAAACTAAGGAGTTAATTTCCAATCCTCCGATGTTTACCAAATCATATAAAAAGGCAACACTAGAATATGTTCAAATGTTGCATGAACAAAATCTAGCAAAGACAAAAGTAATAGTATTCTTCAAAATACTCGTCTTATGTCTTTAGTTTAATAGAAATGACTAAATTGTAATTAGTGATAAAATTTACAATTAGGAGTCATTAAGAAATCAACACGAACACAAATAATAAATAATGATCTAGTAATAATTCGGTATCTATGTCCAGTTCGGAATAATACATGAATTAGTGACATTATTATTCAGACTTTGTATGTTTTAAGAATTTCAACGAATAAAAGTTATTTTATTCAAAAGGTATAAATCCGTGACTACTCATCTTGGTGGGAACCTTGATGGGACGTTAACGCCATCGCGATATTTGGTGGAGATTCGAGTTCCTCTCGAAGATAGCTACACAAGTTTTTGTGTAAACCAAATATCGGCCATATTCTGTCGTATCGACGAATATTGGATTGACCATCATGATAACACTTCGTGGTTGAAAAGTTCAAAAGTATTATTCACCAGGGTTGTCCTTAAGCCTGAGGTATGTGGTTTGGGATACAATGACTAATGTACGTTGGTTCGTCTTAGACAAACCCGAAATATGGTTATCATATGAGGCCTTACTGGGTACATAGGAAGTTGTATTTCGAATCGAAATATAACAAGATGGTAATTGCACCTCCTTTTTAGGAGAGATATTTATGGGTCCCATGACGTGATATAAAACTGGTAAAGTCCATGGCCATGCCCAAAGCGAACTGATTTCTTCTTTTTCATTTATTACAACAGTTTTAATCAAGAAGTCAAGAAATGATTTCGAATACAATAGTTGATACTTTCTATCATGCTCGTATTCGTTATCACAAATATCGTGCTGCAAGGGAAAAACCAAAAACGTTACCCAAGAAGTTAAGACGAAGTGTTCTTTACTAGGCAACGCTATTAAAAGAGTTTCTCAAGAACTATTCGTGGGTAACAAAGCTGTTTCTATGGGGTTGGTTACCTACATGCCTGTCTAGAGGGCCACTGTAGCTCGTGTCATCAAGCTAAGGTTACGAACTTGCATAAGTGGGAGTCTGTTGGAATCATGTGCACAATTAGTCAACCAATGGTGATACATCTATGCCTACAAAACACTTAAGGGTCACACCGGTGAGTGCACGTAATACGAGTAAGATATGTAATGATACTTGGAAGACGAATGATTCAAAATAGTCATTATGAATCAGTTAAGTATTTAGTTAAGTTTAAGTTATTACTAGATTAGTTTAACTAATTAATTTATACAAGTATTTGTACATTTACTAGTTGAGTAAATATACAATGTGTTAATTATAGATTATCCATAATATGATTTAAAGCAATTAAATCATATGGTGTTTGGATAATATTATTGTTTAGATTATATAAAGTTTATTATATAATTAATTATTAAAAGTATAAAATACAAAGTATATATTTCGTATATTTAATATACAAGAAATATATAAGTGTATAATACTAGACATTTAATAATTAAGTGCAACAATAATAACTAGATAAACTATGAGGGTTGAAAGTGTAAAAGGAAAAGTTTAATTAAGAGATTAAGCTTAATTAAACTAGAAGGACTTAAATGAAACTTTTTATGTTATAAATAGAATGCTTAAGTGTTCATTTAATCCTAATGCTTTCCCTTGGTTCCCACGAAAAACCATAGCCTCCGTCCTCCTTGTTTTCGGCCGAATAGAAAAAGAACACAAGTTCTTGTGTTCTTCGTTCTTCGTGATTCTTCAAGTCTTTGAAGATCAAGATCGTTGCATCAACCAACTAAAAGGTTTCTCGTTGTGTTCATCATCAGTGCACTTACTTAAGCAAGAATAAGGTATGATTTGGAAAACCCTTTTTTCCCTTCCCTCTTGTTCGAATTCGACCACCAAGAACCGTAGGGTTCTTGGTTGGTGGTCGACGAACACACACAAGCATGTGTGTGTGTTCGAGTTTTTCGTACAAGGTTTCTTTCTTGTTAATCTAGTCTAGATTTCCAACATCCCCAATCCTTTAGGTGCACACCCCGCCAAAAATGAGTTTTACGTCATTAAAAGTTTTGCGGAAGAACGGAAGTGTAACGTTCATGTTATTAAAACAAGTGAAATAATAATCAAACAACCATGCAATAAAATCTAAAATAAGTTTCATCGCTAAAAATAGAAATTTCCAAAATAGAAAGTTTCCTAAAATAGTAAGTTTTAAAATGAAAAGGTTGTTTGAAAACTAAAATGCAAACATAGTTCATGGCCAGAAGACAATCGCTGCTCACATCTCCATTGCTCACTGAGTCTCTAGGTTACCTGAAAAACATAACTTAAAAAGGTCAACTAAATTGTTGAGTGAATCCACAGGGTTAAGTAAAATGTATGATAAATAGTTTTATTTTCTACCACTGAGTAATATGAAAATGATTTATGACTGTTGAAAAGTAATGTAATTGTACAAAAGTTGATAAACCAAAATGAAATGTAAAGGAATTGTAGATGAACTGCAACTCAATGTTTGATATAAAAAGGATAGTTATAAACGGTTTATTATAAGTTTTGGCATATAAGACTGTTATTCCCAACAGGTAGCTACTCCCGTTGAGGTATTATACCCATCCCCCTAATTTCACAATCAAAACTGCAACTCCCATGGTTATGTTAAAAGGTCATGGATATAAACATTCCCGAAGTGTCTTGGATAACCCAAGTAGTGATCAATGAATGTGGGAGGCTGAGTATTGGCCGATAGTACTATACGTATATCCAGGGTGTAGGTATTTTACTTAATGAACGCTGAACTTAGTACGGTATAATGAATTGTTTGTCATGCCATAATGAAAATGAAATTATAATGTAATACAGTCAAATATGAAAACAGTAAATGTAGAATGTTATGTTTTCACCCCATAAGTTATAAAACAATAAAAGACTAAAAGGGGCTGTGGACTCACCTGATGCTTAGCTTAGATCACAAAATTCACTGAGGTTCCTTAGAGATTCCTAGCGCCTAAAGCACAAGGTTCCTAATTAGTCTAAGCTATTACGCATAGGTGATTTATATGACATTCTTTCTGTGTTTTTATTGTTTGTATTGATTGTTTTGTTTATGAAAAGAGTTTTGGTTTATTGAAAACGTTTTATGTTTACACAACTTTGTGACGATGTTGGGTTATGGGCATATTGGGCCTAAATTTGGGCTAACGGGACAGCACTTGGGCCAAGGCCCGCCTTATTGGGGTTATTAGGCCTGGTTGGATTACATGGTTCGAAATGAAATGAAATGGGTTTTAGAAATGGTACGAAATGAAATGAAATGGAATGGGCATGGATATGGGTCAAAATGAAATGAAATGGAATGGGCTTGGATATGGGTCAAAATGAAATGAAATGGGCCTAGAAATGGGCCACTTGGGCCTCCTAATGGGCTACGACCCAATGAATAATGGGCCTCGGGTTTGGGACTGATTTGGACCGAACATGGGCTCGGCCCAAAGTCATTTTGGGTCGGATTGGGCTCAAGCAATTGGGCTTGGCCCAATTAGGGTTTAGTGATCAAATGGGCCGGATTGGGTTAAATCGGTTTGGGCCAAGTTCAAGCCTTGGCCCGGTTAGCATTTCGGGTCAACTCAGTCCACTCGGTTAACTCAGTGAGTGAACGAGTCAACTCAGCAAGATAGGGTTCAAAAATCCGGTTTTTAGGTTAGGATTTCGGATAGGGTTTTCGGTTTAGGGTTTTGTGTGGTTTTTGGTCTAAAAACATAACAAAAGGATTCCAAAATTTATGAAACTTTAGGGTTTTGCAAGGTTCTTAATTGTGGTTAATAAGATATAAAAATCATGATTTTTGGTTTTATGAAACGAAGAAAATAATGTGAAATAAATAACAACCAATACCGAAACGAAACTACAAAACCCTGTGCACACATGCATGCATGCGTCGAATTTGGCAACGATTACCGAGACCATATGGCCTTTGGCCATGGTCTCGGTCACGAGATCTATGTGATCAAAACAAATGAAAAAGAAAGAGAGATCGGTATACCTTGCGATCGGGATTCGAACAATAAACCGACAAGGGTTGTTTGCGGTTTGAAGCTTGGCCGAATGTAGGGATTCGGTGATGATGATGATGTCGACGGTATCGAGGAAGCAAAAAGGGTGTTTAGGGTTTAATGAGGGCTTGTATTTATACTAGATGGTGTGTAGGTGTTTGAGTTGGACTCAAACTTGTTCAAAAGAATGAGATAAGGATAAACTAGGTTTTGAAAAGATAATCACAACACCACAAGAGTGTGTTCGGCCGAGTTGGGTCACGAGCAAGGAAAAAGGGACGGCCAAAGAGTCCAAAACAACATTCGATGTGTTGGTTTCTGATTAAACTCGTTACGCGTCGCGTTTTATTAAATCTTTAGTGTTTTATCATATATATGTAGTTTTTTTTAGAAATGATTTTATATAATGTCACCATAATAATAAAAATGAAATGTTGTGTTGTATTTATGTGCCAAAAATATAGGAATGATATGAAATGAGTAAAGTTTCCAAAAATAGAAACTTTCTAAATATAGAAAGTAGGAAATGAAATGTTTTGACTTACCCAAAATGTCAAGTTGTCACATTAGGGTTTAAAGTTTAAGTTTAATCTCAATTCCGCTTTAGGGATTAAACTAGCTAGTTGGTTTAACCGGCAAGAACAAGTTCATGTTCTTGTCAGTAATGGTTCGAACCAAGTGACTAGGAGGTTGACCCAAGTGGTCGATCAGTATAATGAAACCCTTCACATCTTATCCTCTTATCAAAAACCCTAAAAGCTTATCCTTATCTCGTTTTTAAACCAATTTGAGTCAAACACCAACTCTTACTCCTAGCCTAGTATAAATACAACACATAGCCTAACCCTAATTTAGGTCACCTGTGCGTGATAGCTTAGAGTATTTAGGAACCTTGTGCATTTAGGCGATAGGAATCTCTAAGGAACCATTAGTGAAGTTTTGTGATCTAAGCTAAGCATCAAGTGAGTCCACAACCGCTTTTACTCTTTTTACTGCTTTTATAACTAAGGGGGTGAAAAAATAACATGCTACATTACTATTTCATATTTTGACTGTATTACATTATCATTTCATTTTCATAATGGCATGACAAAAACTCATTATATCGTACTAAGTTCAGCCTTCATTAAGTAGAGTACCTACACGCTGGATATACGTATAGTACTATCGGCCAATACTCAGACTCCTACATTTTGATCACTACTTAGTTTATCCAAGACATCGAGAACGTATTATCCATGACCTTATAACACACACATGGGATTGCAGTTTTTATTGTAAGCTTAGGGGGAAGGGTATAATACCTCAACAGGAGTAGCTACCTGTTGGGAATAACAGTCATATAATGCCAAACTTATGATAAACCGTTTACACAAACATTTTTACATCAATCATTTGGATTGTAGTTCATCTACAATTCCCTTACATTTCATTTTGGTTTATCAATCTTTTTATACAATCACATTACTTCCAAACAGTCATAAAACATTTTACTTACTCATGGTAGCAAATACAAACATTTTACATACATTTTACTTAACCCTGTGGATTCACTCAACAATTTAGTTGCTCTTTTTAAGTTATGTTTTTCAGGTATACTAGAGACTCAGTGAGCAATGGGGATGTGAGAAGCACTTGTCTTCTGGCCATGAACTATCTTTACATTTTAGTTTTCAAACAATCTTTTCATTTCAAAACTTTCTAATTTAGGAAACTTTCTATTTTTAGAAATTTATATTTTTAGCAATGAAACTTATTTTAGATTTTATTACGTGGTTGTTTGATTACTGTATCACTTGCTTTTATAACATGGACATTACACTTCCGTTCTTCCGCAAAACACTTTAATGACGTAAAACTCATTTTTGGCGGAGTGTGACAGATTGGTGTCAGAGCAATGATTATAGTGAACTAGCAAGCCTAGTCTATAACTTCTAAAAGATTTTTTGACAAAAAAAAAACTTTTCAAAAACAAAATCATTTCAAAAACCAAAGTTCATGGCACACTGATTCTCACATCCTTTGCGCTATTTTGATATTTCTAAGTTAGCAACCATTAGTTGATTTCTCTTAGTAGAAATTGGTTAGTTAGATATAGTATGATTTGCCTATTAACATCTTCATCGTTTGTGCAAATTATATTAGATGTCGTCCCATATGTCGTATCCGAGTGTTATCGATGTTTCGTCTGAGTTCGACAGTGTTCGTAGTAATGCGCCAGTTGTTCCAGTGCCAATAGTGGTACAACCTCCAGTTGTTCCATGGCATCGTCACCCAAGAAGGTCGTATTCCGATTATTCCAAATGGTCCTCTAACACTAGCTCGCGGCCAACGTCCTATTCTGTTTCGCATACGTGAGGGCGGTATGATATTCCTATGTTCTCCTGCAAACCCTCACATAACATTTCACCAAAAACCCCACGTCGACAAGAACCAGTACAAGAACCCGAACCTGAATTAGAACCAGAGGAAGAAGAACTAGAAGAAGAATCAGAAACAGAAGAAGATGAGCCAGCATCTGACTGGTTTATCGTCTTATCGTCAAAATTATGTTTTTCTATATCTTTTAAAACTCTTTCGTAGTATTAGGTCTTTACTTTACCTAGTATGGCGGGATGTGCCATATATGTCAAAAACTTATTAGGAAAATATTAATAAAACGCTTATTTTAGTATTATAAAAGTTTTCCTCTTATTACTATATATAGTAACTTTGTTTTTAAACTACTAATATTTCTTCTACGTCTACTATTACGTCTATTTCTACGACTACTACTATTTATAATAATACTATTACTATTTCATGATTTCATTATGTATATTCACTAATTAAACAATATTCTTCTTGTTTAACCTAAATTCACTTGTTAATTTATCAGTAATTCATCATGGCTCAAGGAAACGCTGAAACTGTTGAACAAATGATAGAACATCACATCGCTGAAGCTATTGCGCAAGCTAATGCTGCTCGTGAAGGAAACAACAACAATGGTATTAACGCGTCTCCATATGAAGATTTCTCGCAATCACGAATTTTCTTTCTTAACCTATTTTGTTTTATTTCTTTTCTTTCTAATTTTAGATCAAAATTCTAATCGTCAAGGTTGTTCGTTCAAGACCTTCACTACTTGTCATCCTCCGACATATTCTGAAAATGAAGGATCTATTGCTAGGGGTGCCCAAAGGGTCAACCCGACCCGACCCGGCTCTTATCGGGTCGGGCCGTCGGGTTTGAGGTATAAAAAATCATAACCCGAAACCCGACCCGATAAGGATTCGGGTTAGTCGGGTTCAGGTTGGTCGGGTTTCGAGTTTTTCGTGTTGACCCGATCGGGTTGGTCGGGTTCCATTTGGGTTAGGAATTTTTGGTAAAAATTAAAGAACTTATTTAATGTATTGAATTTTATGAGTTTTCATTTAACACTTGTAATTATTAATTCAAATTTTTTTTAATACTTCATCATATAATTTGATAATTAATTGATTTAATAGTAAAAATATCTTAATTTTTATAGGAAATAAAATACTTAAATTTTAATCGGGTCTAATCGGGTCAACCCGAACCCGACAAAGGTAAGAAATTCTAACCCGAAACCGGACCCGATAAAAAATCGGGTTGGCGGGGTCGGGTTTAAAAAACCCGATAATAACATGGAACCCGAATAGACCCGACCCGATTAGCATAATTGGGTTCGGGTTTCGGTTTGAGCCGGGTCGGGTCAACGCTTTGGCCACCCTAGCTATTTCTATCATCCATTGGACTGAGAAAGTGGAATCAATCTTCAGTATTATCAATTGTGCTCCTGAAAACATGGTGAAGTTTGCAGCAAGTACCATGTCCAAAGAAGCTTTATCGTGATGGAATTCACAAGTGCAAGTCTTAGGTCGTGCTGCTGCTGATGCTATGACTTGGGATGCATTCAAGACCCAACTGACCAACAAGTTTTGCCCAATGAGAGAGCTACAAAAAGTGGAAGTTGATCTATGGAATCTGTCGATGGAAGGATCTGATATTACTACATACACCACTAAGTTCCAATAACTTGCTCATCTAGTCCCTCACATGGTTTCCTCTGATTTTAAGCGAATTGAGAGATATCTCCAAGGTCTTCATAATCTCGTTCGTACTCACGTCATTGCTTTTGAACCTTCGACATTAGAAGATGCTGTCAACCGAGCTACGCGACTAACTGATGATGCTCTAAGGAGTGGTTCGTTCAAAGACAAAGTTGTAGTGGCTAGTAACTCCGAAGCTTCTGAATCGTCAAGCAACGACAATGGTAAACGTTTCTACAACAATCAGCAAAATCGGAAGGGAAATAAGAATCCGAAAATGAAGAACTATGCTGCAACAGATCAGGGTAATCGTGACAAACAAAACAACTAGTCGAACCAACAATACAAGCGATATGGTGGCAACAAACCCAAGTGTAATTGGCATCATGATGGTAGCTGTGAGAAGTGTTACAAGTGTGACCGCTGGGGTCATACTTATCGCAACTGCAAATCCAACATCCTCTCAAAGACTCCTTTGTGCTTTGAGTGTCGTCCTAACCACTACCGTAATTGTTGTCCCAAGATCGATCGCAATCGCGATGATAATCGGAACAACAACAACAACAACAACAACCACAACAACAATCGTAATGGCAACAACAACAACGATCGTCAAGCTGCACGCGATTGAGCTTTTGTCATTGGTGCCCAAGAAGCTGTTGAAAATCCTAATACCGTTACCGGTACGTTCATCGTAAACAATCATTTTGTATCTATTTTATTCGACTCAGGTGCCGACTTGAGTTTCGTGTCTATTGACTTTAGCAAGTATCTAGACGTCGACCAGAGAATCTGGATATAGACTATGATATTGAGTTAGCTAACAGCAAGTTGATTAGATCTATTGAAGTCTACAAAAATTGTGTGTTAGATCTAGACAACCATTTATATGATATTGACCTAGTGCCAGTAGAATTAGGTAGCTTTGATATAGTCGTTGGTATGGACTGGCTATCTAAGAATCATGTAGAAATTTTATGCTACACAAAACAAATTCGAATCCCACTGCCAAACAAAGAGACATTAATAATACGTGGTGAACAAAGTGTTGGAATGATGTGCACAGTTAGTCAACCTATGGTGATAAATCCATGCCTACGAAACACTTAAGGGTCACACCGGTGAGTGCATATCATACGAGTAAGATATGTAATGATACTTGGAAGATGAATGATTCATAATAGTCATTATGAATCAGTTAAGTATTAAGTTAAGTTTAAGTTATTACTAGAATAGTTTAACTAACTAATTAATACAAGTATTTGTACATTTACTAGTTGAGTGAATATACAATGTGTTAATTATAGATTATCCATAATATGATTTAAAGCAATTAAATAATATAATGTCTGGATAATGTTATTATCTTAATTATATAAAGTTTATTATATAATTAGTTATTAAAAGTATAAAATACAAATTATATTTCGTGTATATAATATACAAAATATATAAGTGTATTAATACTAGACATTTATTAGTTAAGTGCAACAATAATAACTAGTTAAACTATAAGGGATGGAAACGTTAAAATGAAAGTTTAATTACAGAATTATTCTTAATTTAAACTAGAGGGTCATAAAGTGCAACTTATTTATCTACAAATAAGAGGCTTAGGGTAACCCTAAAACCCCTTAAAACCCCACACGAATTCCGCCTCCCTCTCCCCTCTCCCATTCGTCCGAATACAAGGACACCAAGTCCTTGGTGTTCTTCGTTCTTCATGTTCTTCGAGTATTGAAGTGCAAGAATAATTGCTAGGATCAACTACAAGATCTCTCATTGTGTTCATCATCAGTGGACTTACTTAAGCAAGATTAAGGTATGGTTTGAAAAACCCTTTCCCCCTCCCCTCTTGTTCGATCGACGACACCAAGAACCCTAGGGTTCTTGGTGGTGCGTCGAATACACACAAGTATGTGTGTGAGTTCGAGTTTTTCGTACAAAGTTTCTTTCTTGTGAATCTAGTCTAGATTTCCAACATCCCCAATCCTCTAGGGTTTAAGGATTAAGTGTAATCTCAGTTCCGCTTTAGGGATTAAACTAGTTAGTTGGTTTAACCGGCAAGAACAAGTTCATGTTCTTGTTAGTAATGATTCGAACCAAGTGGACTAGGAGGTTGACCCAAGTGGTTGATCAGTTTATCGAAACCCTACACAAAGAAAGAACAATATTAAAATTATAAGTTCTTTAAAAGCCCAAAAATATCTTCGTAAGGGATATCAATCTTTCGTTGCTCATATCATTGTTAAATCATCCAAATACCGTAAGATCGAGGATATCCCCATCGTTCTTGATTTTCCTGGTGTGTTTCTTGATGAACTGCCTGGACTACCTCCTCCTAGACAAGTTGAATTCAAGTTTGATCTAGTTCCCAGCGCTGCACCTATTGCGCGTGCAGCTTATCGTCTTGCACCTTCTGAGATGCAAGAACTTTCTTCTCAGTTACAAGAACTCATTAATCTTGGTTTCATTCGACCGAGGTTCTCGCCCTAGGGAGCTCCGGTACTTTTCGTGAAGAAGAAGGATGGTTCGATGGGAATGTGCATCGACTATCGTGAGCTAAACAAAGTGACCATAAAGAATTGTTATCCTCTTCTAAGAATCGATGATGTTTTCGACCAACTCCAAGGATCTAGTTTCTATTCCAGGATTGACCTTCGTTCAGGTTATCACCAATTGAAGGTACGTGATGAGGATGTACCCAAAACCACATTCAGAACTCGCTATGGTCATTATGAATTCCTCGTAATGCCATTTGGTTTGACCAATGCACCAATAGTGTTCATGGATCTCATGAATAGAGTGTGCAAACAATATCTCGACAAATTTTACATCGTCTTCATAGATGATATTCTCATCTATTCTCGAACTAAATCTGATCATGAAGAATATTTGAAGATCATAATCGAGCTGCTAGATATGAAGAAGCTGTATGCAAATTTGTCCAAGTGTGAGTTTTGGCTTCGTGAAGACCAATTTTCAGGTTATGTCATTAATAAGATTGATGCAATAAAGAATTAGGAAGCTCCAAAGACCCCAACCGAGATTAGACAATTTATTGGTCTAGCCGGTTACTATAGAAGATCCATCGAGAATTTCTCCAAAATAGCAAAAGATTTAACAGTGTTGACACAAAAGGATGTGAAATTCGTCTGGGGTGAAAAGCAAGAATCTGCCTTCCAAACGTTGAAAACCAAGTTGTGTTCCGCGCCAATCCTTTCTCTCCCTGAAGATTCACGAGAAGAATTACACCACTCGTGATCTTGAGCTTGGTGCTGTGGTGTTCGCATTGAAGATTTGGAGACACTACCTCTATGGTACCAAGTGCACAATATTCACCGATCATAAAAGTTTGCAACATATCTTCGACCGAAAGGAACTCAACATGAGACAAAGAAGATGGGTGGAGTTAATGAACGACTACAATTGTGAAATCAAGTATCATCCTGGAAAAGCCAATGGCGTGGTTGATGCCTTAAGTTGAAGGAGTAACTTAAACCTCGTTGTGTTCGAGCCTTGCCTATCTCGATCCAAGCTAATCTTTCCTCCCAAATTCATTCCTTCCAAGTTGAAGTGTTGAAGATCAAGAACGTGAAGAATGAGTCTCTTCGTGGCATGGGGAAACAGTTGGAAGCAAAATCTGATGGAACTCTTTATTTCATGAATCGCTTATGGGTTCCAAGCCATGGTAATTTTCGCGAAGATCCTTGATGAAGCTCATAAATCTAATTATTCCATTCATCCCGGTGCTGACAAGATGTACAAAGATATCAAAGAATTATATTGGTGGCCAAACATGAAGAAGGAAATTGCTATTTATGTCAGCAAATGTTTGACTAGTTCAAAGGTGAAAGCAGAAAACCAAAAATCTTCCAGTCTACTACAACAACCAGGGATCCCTGAGTGGAAGTGGGATCAAATTTCTATGGATTTCATAACCAAATTACCTCGTACTTCTAGTGGTCATGATACAATTTGGGTAATTGTTGATCGATTGACCAAATTTGCTCATTTTATCCCGATCAAAGAGTCCGACCAGATGGAAAAGTTTACAAGAATCTACTTGAAAGAAGTTGTATCTCGACATGGTGTGCCGATATCCATTATACCTGATCGTGACAGTAGTTTTACCTCTCGCTTTTGGCAATCATTGCAAAAGTCTCTTGGTACTCGCCTCGATATGAGTACTGCTTATCATCCACAAACTTATGGTCAAAGTGGAAGAACTATCCAAACTCTTGAAGACATGTTGAGAGCCTGTGTCATAGACTTCGGTGGAAGCTGGGATTCACATCTTCCCTTAGCTGAGTTTTCATACAACAACAACTACCACACTAGTATCCAAGCAGCGCCATTTGAAGCTCTTTATGGAAGGAAGTGTCGCTCGCCACTTTGCTGGTTTGTAGTGGGAGATAGACAAATTACTGGTCCTCAAATACTACAAGAAATAACAGACAAAATTTTCCGAATCAGAGATCGCATCATGGCTGCGAGAGATCGTCAAAAGAGCTATGCTTATAATCGTCACGAGCCTCTAGAATTCTCAGTTGGCGATTATGTCGTGCTCAAGGTCGCACCTTGGATAGGTGTTATTCGTTTTGGCAAGAGAGGAAAATTGAATCCTCAATACGTTGGACCTTTTGAAGTGATTGAAAGAATCGGTGCAGTTGCATATCGTCTTCGTCTGCCCAAAGAACTCAGAAACATCCACAACACATTTCATGTTTCTAATCTTAAGAAATGTGTGCATGATCCATCTCTAAACATCCCTGCCGAGGAGATCACTATTGACGACCGTCTACACTTCACTAAAGAACCTATTGAGATTTCATACTGGAAAGAACAATAGTTGAGGAGAAGTAAAATCAGAATCATCTAAGTCAGATTGAACTCGAAAAGAGGTCCTGAATTCACGTGGGAACGTGAAGATCAAATGAAGAAGAAGTACCGTCATCTCTTTCTCGTTGTCTCTCCTGTCCATGCTTCGACTTAAATATCGGGACGAAATTTCTTCAACCAGGGGGGAATGTGAGAACTCGACATTTTGGGTAACTCATAACTTTTCATTTCATACTTTCTATATTTAGAAAGTTTTTATTTTTAGAAAATTTCCTCATTTCATTTCATTTCTCTATTTTTGGCACATAAACGTAACAAAAAATCATCATTTTCACCATACATTAGTGTTTGACTATTTTGGTCAACACAACATTTCATTTCTATTATTATGGTGACATTACATAAAATCATTTCTAAAAACCAATACTTATGAATTAAACACTAAATAATTAATAAAAACCGACGCGTAACGATCATTAATCTAAAACCGACACATCAATTGTGTGTGGACCCCATGGTGGCCGAAAATCATCCCCTCCCTTTCCAAAAATTCTGCCAAGATACCCCATCATCTTATCATCTTATCAAAAACCCTAAAAGCCTATCCTTATCTCGTTTTTAGACCAATTTGAGTCCAACACCAACTCTTACTCCTAGCCAAGTATAAATACAACACATAGCCTAACCTAATAACTCTTTTGTTCCTCTTGATTTCGTCGGCTGCACAACACCACCAAAACCCCAAGTATTCGAGTTGTGTTCGATCCCAAGCAATCCCCTTCGTTCGTTGTTCGATCTTTGTACGTAAGGTTTACCGATTTCTCATTTATTTTTCCATTGAATTCGATCTCATGAACTCGTAAACGGGACCATGGCCGAAGGCCATATGGTCTCAATGATGATGCCAAAACCCGACGCATGCATGCATACGTGCGTAACGGTGTGTTTCGATGTTGTTTCGGTTTTGTATCGTTTGTCATAATCAAACCTTGTTTTAATAAACCTAAAAACCCTAACTCTTTTACATATTAACCACAATGAAAAACCTCGCAAAACCCTAGAATATCATAATTTTTCATATAGTTTTGACCCATTTTTAGACCCAAAACCGTTTGCAAAACCGTAACTCTAAAACCCGAACACTTTTGACTCGAAACTCACTGAGTTGACTCGCTGGTTGAGTTGACTCGGTGTTGATCACAGTTGACCAATTAGTTGACTCGGGCCAAAGCCGGATCTTTTCCCAAACAGATCAAACCTTAAACGAGTCGAGCCCGTTTGTGTTTAGCCCAAACAGGAACCGAACCACATTAGGCCAAGCCAAATTTCTTGAAGCATCCGCAAGTCCAAATCAGTCCCGAACCAAATTGGTCCAAACCCAATACTTGACCCAAACCGAAGTTCAAACTGCAGCCCATATCGACCCAAGCGGCCTATGTCGCGGCCCAATAGCCCAATCCATTTCAATTCGGCCCATTTCTAAGCCCAATTCATTTCATTTCGGCCCATTAAGTCCATCCAAGCCCAATAAGCCCATTATGGCGGGCCTTGGCCCAAGTGCCTGTCCGTTAGCCCAAATCTAGGCCCAATAACCCAAAATCGTTACAAAGTTTCGTAAACTTAAACGTTTTCAAACAAACCAAAGTCTTTTAATAAACAAACATACAATATAAACAATAACAACACCCAAACAATACAATTTAGGACACATGTGCGTGATAGCTTAGACTAATTATGAACCTTGTGCATTTAGAAGCTAGGAATCTCTAAGGAACCATCAGTGAAGTTTTGTGATCTAAGCTAAGCATCAGGTGAGTCCACATCCCCTTTTACTCTTTTTACAGCTTTTATAACTTATGGGGTGAAAAACATAAAATGCTACATTACTATTTCATATTTTCTGTTGGAATTATGTGCACAGTTAGTCAACCTATGTTGATACATCCATGCCCACGAAACACTTAAGAGTCACACCGGTGAGTGCATGTAATATGAGTAAGATATGTAATGATACATGGAAAAGGAATGATTCATAATAGTCATTATGAATCAGTTAAGTATTAAGTTAAGTTTAACTTATTACTAGATTAGTTTAACTAACTAATTAATACAAGTATTTGTACATATACTAGTTGAGTAAATATACAATGTGTTAATTATAGATTATCCATAATGTGATTCAAAGTAATTAAATCAAATAGTGTTTGGATAATATTATTGTCTTAGTTATATAAATGTTATTATATTTTTAATTATTAAAATTATAAATACAAGTATATATTTCGTGTATGTATAATACTAAAATATATTATAGTGTATCAATACTAGACATTTAATAATAAAGTGCAACAATAATAACTAGATAAACTATGAGGGTTGAATGTGTAAAAGGGATAAGTTTAATTAAGAAGTTAATCTTAATTAAACAAGAAGGACTTAAATGAAACCTTTTCTATTATAAATAGAAGGGTTAAGATTTCATTTAAACCTAATGCTTTTGGTCCCCTTGAACCCCACACTAAATCCCTCTCCTCCTCTCCCTTGGTTTCCGCCGAATACAAGTTTGAACACCAAGTTTGGTGTTTTTCGTTCTTTGTCTTCTTCGTGTTCTTCAAGTCTTTGAAGATCAAGATCGTTAAAAGGATCAACTAGAAGATCACTCGTCGTGTTCATCATCAGTGGACTTACTTAAGCAAGATTAAGGTATGATTTGGAAAACCCTTTTCCCCCTTCCCTCTTGTTCGATCGACGGCACCAAGAACCCTAGGGTTCTTGGTGGTGCGTTAAATACACATAATAATGTGTGTGTGTTCGAGTTTTTCGTACAAGGTTTCTTTCTTGTTAATCTAGTCTAGATTTCCAACATCCCCAATCCTTTAGGGTTTAAGGGTTAAGTTTAATCTCAGTTCCGCTTTAGGGATTAGACTAGCTAGGTGGTTTAACCGGCAAGAACAAGTTCATGTTCTTGTCAGTAATGGTTCGAACCAAGCAAACTAGGGAGTCGACCCAAGTGGTTGATCAGGTTATGTGAAAATGCATTTTAAAAGATAAAATAATTTATAAGTATTTTAATTAGATCAAGTTAAAATACATATGTATAAACTAGGTGTAATATTCTTTTTAGAATATTATAAGGTTTTAAAGTAATAAATTATATATATATTATATGCAAGATTAAATGGAACATTAAATATAAAATGTTATTTTGATCATGTAGTTATAATATTAATGTAACTAGAATTTGTATTAAGTTATAATTAAACTAGAATGTACAAAGTTGTAAACAACTAGAAATTGTACAAACATAGTTTTACTATAATTAGATAATACAAAAGTTATAAGTATTGTAATTAGATTGTATAAAGTTATAAGTTATTATAACTTGTTAATTATACAAGTATAATATAAGTATATTACGAGTTACGTAAGATACTAGATTAATGATCAAGAGTTAAATAACATAAGAACTTTAGAACCTATATTTAACTAGTCTAAGTTAAATATAAGAATGGTTTAAACAAACTATAATTATTATATATAGTTTTTATATAATAAGTTTATTAGAATTCACCAAGTATAGACCGGTGATTGTGTTTGCTTAAGTTCCATCATGGTTGTTGGAGCTAGTGGGAGCTACACAAGAAAATCGCAAAGTTTATCAAGATGTCCTTAGGACATAGTTTTGCGAATCTAATAAGTTAAAATAAATGTTTAATTTTATTATTAAACAAGTGAAAGACAAGGTCTGTTAAACTAGGATTATGATTCAAGTTCATGGATCATAAAGGAATTAAAATTCACATTTTAAATGTTTAACAAAAGGTTCAAAGTTTTTCAAGTAAATATAACGAGCAAGTTTTATTAAAGAAAAGGTTTTTCACAAAACCTAGTAAAACGTTTTTTACACCTCGTTTTAGGTATATATATAAATCGCGCAACTTTTTGAAACTATGAGTTTTAAAATAAAAAGTTTAAAGATTTATAAAGGTGTCTTGTAAAATTCTTGAATATACAAGTCACACATTTTAAATAAAGGATTAAAATTGGAATAAGGTTTAAGTTTAGTTTAAGACATAAACAAAACCCAAGAAAATCTTACAGCTAAGTACTACCCATCTAATGGAACACCTCACTTGTTAAACGATATTCATATTGTAAGGAGAAAGAACCTTAGATATGTATTCAAATCATTACGAGTGTTAGGGTGCTTAAGTTCTGTGATAATCAGGAGTCCCCAGAGCAAAGCATTGCACCGTCTTAGATGGTATGATCTTCTTTGGTGATAATCGGGAGTCACGACCCAAAAATTACTTGAGTAGAATAAACATACTAGACTTTATTGCAATTAGAAAATGTGCAATTGGATTGTACAAAGTTGTAATAAGTTAAAAGTCTATAGATTCTACGACCCCTAGGAATCGTTTCAAGTTTTGGTGTGATTGGTAAGGATGTTACCTACAAGAAATAGCATGTCTCGTCGGGAAGTGCCCAAACTTTGCGGCGAGAATGTGATATATGGATCCTAGGCCTAAAATATTAATTATGGGTTTATAATATATTTTAGAGATGTTTACTGTTGATTACTAATTAAACTGGGTTTGATTTGTAGATGGCAGCAACAACCACAACGACAAGTACCAACAATCTCTCGCTTCGCTCAATCCTAGAAATGGACAAGTTGACTGGGTCAAACTTTCTCAATTGGGAGCGCAATCTTCGCATTGTGCTCAGGCATGAGAGAACGTGGTAAGTCTTGGAGAGAGCTGTGCCAAATGCCCCTACCGCGAATGCTAGAGCTGAAACAAGGCAAGCTTATGATAAGCATATCAGTGATGCGTTCGATGTGAGCTGCCTGATGCTCGTAACCATGAGTCCGGATTTACAAGCGGGACTTACGGATGTGCCAGCATATGAGATGATCTAGCAGTTAAGGGATTCATTTTAAGAGCAAGCTCGCACTGAGATTTGACATCAATCGAGCTTTCAACTCGTGCAAGATGGTTAAAGGAACACCGGTGAGTGCCCATGTCATGAAAATGTAAGGGCACATGGATCACCTTGTTAGACTCGGTCACCCCATAGAGTTGCAAATGGCAACAGACACTATAATCAATTCATTGCCTGATGACTACAACCCTTTTGTAGTCAACTAAAATATGCCTAATATGGAGAAATCCATTGTTGAGCTACATTCAATGTTCTGATGATCGGTAATGGCAGTAGCGGTGGCAAGAAGAGAAAAGGGCATGGTGGTAAAGGAAAGGTTAAAACCAATCCTAACCAAGGAGTGCCAAATGGTGAAGGTGTCAAACAAAAGGTCAAGAAGGTAAAGCCTAACACAACGAGGACTGAGAATCGGCGTTTCAAGTGTGGCGAGGTCGGGCATTGGAAAAGAAATTGTCCAAAGGGTGCTAGTGGTGGAGGAATTGCAAGTTCCTCAGGTAACACGACCAAACTCCTTAATCACTTTAAGGTACTTGTAAAGTATATTACGAGTAATCTAACTTTTGCAATCGTTTATTGCAGGAGGAGATGGAAAGTGATGCTGACCAACATTTGATGAAGATGATCCCACGAGCACCACATTTTCTATAATTCAGTATTTTTTGTTTGGATTCATAAAACTATCTTTTGGTTTATTTGTTGGAACAAATTACAATTTTATTTTTTATGATAAATTTTTGGTTTTAAGTTTATCACTTTTGAATCCATGCTTGAATTATATTATGTGTGCATGTGTGATGATTATACTAGTCAAGTTTTATGACTAGATTATAAGTCAAGTCTTGACTCACTAAAGATCTCATGATCTATATTTGTTTGATTGTTGTATATATCTTATAAGCTCAAATACTTAAATACTAGAAATTAGAAAGTTTTTCTAATACAAGTATTAAGAGTTTTACGGAACATAAGGTTCAAAGTTATTGAACTTAGTTAAAACATCTTAAGTAATAGTCATTACTTATGATAGTATGTTTTAGAGTATTAGTATTAATATAGTATGATTATATTGGATATAATCAAGATAGACTTTAAGAGTATTATTACAAGTGTCTCACACTTGTGATAAAGGAATTTAATGAAGTCATAATTCCCTAACAAGGAATGTTGGATATTCGTGAAATCCAAAGAAATGACTTAGACGTTAAATAAACTCTTAAAAGGGTCAAACTATATTAAAGTATTTAAGAACTAAAGGTATTAAATGCAAGTGTTTCATACTTGTAATTAATACAGTTTTTAATCAAGTCATAATTCCCTAATAGGAATAATGGATATTTATGAAATCCAAGAAATGACTTTGGCACTAAATAAAGTTCTTAAAAGATACTAAAGTATTTAAGAATTGAAAGTATCGTTTCAAGTGTTTTATACTTGTTAGATACAGTGATCAATGAAAGTCATAATTCCCTAAACAGGAATATTGGATATTCAGAAGTCCAAAGGATGACTTTAATAGTTGATAAATTCTTAAAAGATTAAACTACAAGTTCTTGACTAAAAAGGGTCAACGTCTTGTCTTAGTCAAAATGATAGTTTAAGTAATGCTTATATTCCATAAAAGTAAGTGGGAGCTATGACTAACATGTTTATTAAAGGTAATTAATGAACTTATTGCAATTAGATTATTGCAAGCTTAATAGCGTGTTCACTAGTCTTGTGATTAATTGTTGCAATTCAATAGGATATTCACAGCCTAGTGAATACATAATTCATTTAAGGATATTTCTTTAACTAGTAAAAGTATCTACAAATCAAGTAACTAAAAGAGATTTAGTTACAAGGCAAGTTTTATAGATTCAAGAAACTAAGGAGTTAATTTCCAATCCTCCTATGTTTACCGAATCATATAAAAAGGCAAGACTAGAATATGTTCAAAGTTGTAAGAACAAAGTCTTGCAAAGACAAAAGTTATAGTATTTTACAAAATACTCGTATTATGTCTTTAGTTTAATAGAAATGACTAAATTGTAATTAGTGATAAAAGTTACAATTATAAGTCATTAAGTAATCAACACAAATGCAAGGAATAAGTAAAGATCCAGTAATAATTCGGTATCTATGTCCAGTGAGGAATAATACATGACTTAGTATCATTCTTATTCAGACTTCGTATGTTTTCCAATATCCATGAATAAAAGTCACTTTATTCTAAAGATATAATCCGTGACTACTCGTCTTGGTGGGAACCTTGATGGGACGTTAAAGTCATCGCGATATTTGGTGGAAGATTCTAGTTTCTCGAAGATAGCTACACAAGTTTTGTTGTAAACCAAATATCAGTGATATTCTGTTGTATCGACAAATATTGGATTGACCTCCGTGATAATACTCCGTGGTTAAAAAGTTCAGGAGTATTATTCACTAGGGTTGTCCTAAAGCCCGAGGTATTTGGTTTGGGGTACACTAACTAATGTGCTTTGGTTCGTTTTAGACAAACCTGAAATATGGTCGTCATACGAGGCCTTACTGGGTACAGAGGAAGTTGTATTTCGAATGGAAATATAACAAGATGGTAATTGCACCTCCTTTTTAGGAGAGATATTTACGGGTCCCTTGACATGATGAAAAACTGATGGAGTGCATGCCACACCCAAAGCGAACTGATTTGTTCTTTTTCGTTTATCACAACAGTTTTACTCAAGAGTCAAGAAATGATTTCGAATACAAGAGTTGATACTTTCTACCATGCTCGTATTCGTTATCACAAATAGCGTGCTGCAAGGGATAAACCTAACACGTTACCCAAGAATTGAAGACGGAGTGTTCTTTACTAGGCTATTAAAAGAGTTTCTCAAAAACTATACGTGGGTAACAAAGCTGTTTCTATGGGGTTGGTTACCTGCATGCTTATCTAGAGGGCCACTGCAGCCAGTGTCTTCAAGCTAAGGTTACGAACTTGCACAAGTGGGAGTCTGTTGGAATTATGTGCACAGTTAGTCAACCTATGCTGATACATCCATGCCCACGAAACACTTAAGGGTCACACCGGTGAGTGCATGTAATACGAGTAAGATATGTAATGATACATGGAAAAGGAATGATTCATAATAGTCATTATGAATCAGTTAAGTATTAAGTTAAGTTTAACTTATTACGAGATTAGTTTAACTAACTAATTAATACAAGTATTTGTACATATACTAGTTGAGTAAATATACAATGTGTTAATTATAGATTATCCATAATGTGATTTAAAGCAATTAAATCAAATAGTGTTTGGATAATATTATTGTCTTAGTTATATAAATGTTATTATATATTTAATTATTAAAATTATAAATACAAGTATATATTTCGTGTATGTATAATACCGAAATATATTAGTGTATTAATACTAGACATTTAATAATTAAGTGCAACAATAATAACTAGATAGACTATGAGGGTTGAATGTGTAAAAGGGATAAGTTTAATTAAGAAGTTAATCATAATTAAACTAGAAGGACTTAAATGAAACATTTTCTATTATAAATAGAAGGGTTAAGGTTTCATTTAAACCTAATGCTTTTGGTCCCCTTGAACCCCACACAAAATCCCTCTCCTCCTCTCCCTTGGTTTCGGCCGAATACAAGCTTGGTCACTGTTGAAACCTAATTCTTCGTGGACGGAAGGCGTATCTCTCCGTCGATGCGTCAGACCCTGAAACAGGAAACAATCGTAGTCAGAGGCCTTCTGGTATTTGCTCCCAAAAGACACTCCGATGCCTAAGTAAGAACGATTATGGTAAATTGTATATGTAAAACGATTCAGAACCAAAACGGAACAAATTAAGTATTTGGCGACTATTTGATGTGGGTATTCAATGTGTAGTTTAGTAAATGCGATTGTGGTTGGGATAGAAATGAATACCTGTTGTAAATCATCGAGTATCCATTTATAGCTGATTAGATGAGCGGGAAAGAGAACAAAAGGAAATGAGCGGGATAATCAGTTACGCAGCTTTACCCGCATCGTACGAAGGTCCATTGGTCAATGGCCAGAGGCCAAGCTTTTGGACTGGAGGGTAAAGCTATGATCCTTCGCTAGAGCGCTTCCTGCGCCGCTTGCATTTAATGCTCGTGTGGCTTCACGCCGTTTTCCCTTTAAACCCGGACACGTTATCGCTTGTCTTGGGGTGATCCAAGTTTGTCGTCTTCTACGTTCCTGCGTCTTGCCCTTCCGTCCTTTCTTTCCCCATGCAAGTCCTTCCGTATACGTGGTATACTTCATCAAGTCCCGTTAGTTAGAATTGATTTGCTCGTGGTAAATTGATTTTAACTGTATCGCTATTACTCTGTCAATCGCTTCGTCGTTTTCTTTTTTTTTTTAAATATTACCGTTGAGGATCGATGTTACGGTTGTTCTGTGGTGGAACTTCCGACCGTTAAACGTCATTCAAACGTCCGAACTTCACGCCCTTTGGTCTTCCCCTCAGTATATATTCATGCGTATGCCTTCTTTCTATCTTTACCTTCTTTACTCGTATTTTCTGAAAATATGTCTTCCTTACATTTTCTCCATTTTCCTAACCTCTATTTTCCCCTATCTTTCCTTATCAATAATCATTATAGGTAAAGATAAGCCGTTCAAAGAAAAGATGGATAAAATTCCAAAGGAAGTCAAGACTGCCTTCAACATATACTCAACCTTTTCCGCCACTAATCTTCATCGGATTACTACGGAGTATTACATCGATCAACGTTATAATATCCTACTACCGAAAGAAACTGATACTGTACGCACTGCTCCAGCTGGTTATGAACCTATTTATCTTCTATTTTTGCTCGGGGGGTTGCGCTTCCCAATTGATCCCTTCAGTCTTGTCGTTCTTCAGAATCTTGGGCTACATATTTCCCAACTCGCCCCAAACTCTTTTCGCAAAGTGATTCGCTTCATCATGCTCTGGTCGTTCTTCAGAATCTTGGGCTACATATTGCCCAACTCGCCCCAAACTCTTTTCGCAAAGTGATTCGCTTCATCATGCTATGTAGGTCCCTTGGCATCCCTCTTTCCGTCCCACTGTTCCGCTTCTTTTATACCGTCACCGGTCGTGGTGATTGGGCCGTTTTTGCCCATCGCCCCGGACAACACGACTGCATTGCCGGCCTCCGGGATTCTATTCATGGGTGGAAGTACAGCTTCTTTTATATCGACCGTGCTGCTTTCAATAATGTGGAGCTTCCGTGGGGCAAGGCGTCTTGAAGGGGATCTGACCCCGTTCCTGATTTAACTCCGGAGGAACGTGCGCATGCCGACAAGATTTCTGCTATTAGCATCGAATGGGAAGATCCGCACGAAGCTTTTTTAGGTATGGCCGATCTTAGCCCCTACTATCTCCAATGGGATGTCAGACCTATTTGGAAGATCAATAACCGAAACGTTCCGCTCTTGGAGCGATTGCGAATGAAAAAAGGCGGTTTACCGAAAGGTGACATAGTTGTGGAGGCGGGTGAAATTGCGACTTTCCTACCTCCGGTGGTGGAAAGTCAGAGCTCTAAGGCCACAATCGATTTATCAACTACTGAAGTTGACGGTGTTCGCCGAACCGGAAATGTTCCGGTATTTGACACCGAGTTCTGCACAGAGGATACCATGATTCTGGACTCGCAGATGGAGTTCCATAAGACTCCCAAGACTCGTTTTATTCATAACATAGCATCTTCAGAGCGTGGTGGGATGAGTAGGATACGCAAAACTCGCGAGGAAGCTGAAACCTCTCCGCTCAGGCGACGCCGGATTGATCATGAAGGTATTTGCTTCTGCTTCGTCCTTCCTGTCTTTCGCCTGCTTTAACTTATCGTTGTTTGCTTCTTCTTTTTTTGCAGCAGGTTTATCCGAATGTGTGATAGTATCCGACATTCCTGCAACTATTTCTCCGGTTATTGGCCCCACTCCTATTGTCTCTTTCAAATCTCCCACATTTATTCCTCCATCCATCGCCACCACCAGTATTGCAGCACCCGCCTCTCATCCTGGTGCGTCATCATTATGTAAGCTTCCTACGGGTGCATCTGGCAGTTCTGTTGTGGCTATGTTTGGCAGCCAGTTGTTTAGCTCTGGGGCTGCTACATCATCAATAATTAGGGAATCTCGCTCCCCCCAATCTGCTCGAAGTCAATCATCACTTCCCCCATTTCTTTCTGCAGGTGTGTATCTTGCGTGCAATATATTCATGTTTTCTTCTTTTTTGTATATATATTTATTTCAACTTTATACTTTTTCATAGGTGAGATCGCACGCAGCGTTGGTCCCTCTTCCATCGCTGCTACTTCTGAACCCACTGGACGGAGCGGTCCTTTCGGACGGAGCGGTCCTTTCTGAACCCCCTCCTTTGCTCCTGCTACTTTCATAGCTCATGTAGGAACTGCTCTTCCAGTAGATTTTGGGAGTGTGCCCGACGCCGATCTTTTATCTAGAGTTAAATCCGGGCTTCTGGGTTCTGTTGAGCTCTTATCTGAGCTCCAGACTCGGAGTGTTTGTTGGAATATATGCTTCACGATTATAACATATAGTTATATGGCTAGTTGTATGTGAGCCTAAAGGGTCACACACTTAAACACTCAACACCATATGATTTATAGTGTAATTAGGGTAATTACATTATATATTAATATAAGCTACATGCTTGTA
The DNA here is from genome assembly GCA_963853835.1 of Calendula officinalis. Lineage (NCBI taxonomy): Eukaryota > Viridiplantae > Streptophyta > Magnoliopsida > Asterales > Asteraceae > Calendula > Calendula officinalis. Next base: position 38,736,405 of record OY970831.1, read on the forward strand.
TATATTAAAGTTTAATATTAGTTGTTAGTATTGAAACTTTATAGTAAGCAAACAAGAAGGAACAAAAGCTAGGGACTAGAGTGTAAATAAACCTATTGGTTTATGGAAGGTTAATAAAAGAGATTAGGGAAACCTAATCTCACACAACTGGTCAATCATTCGGCCACCCCCCTCTCTACACCCTCTCTAGACTTGTTGCTTCCTTTGCTTGAAGAATTGGACTAGCATCCCTTGGTGTTCTTGCAAGAGTGTTGTGTGGATCAACTTTAGAGAGATTCTACGTTGGATCTTTGAGTACTACAATCATAATCATCAGTGATTACAAAGGCTTCAAGGGTATGGTTTTCATACTAAACTCTTTATCTTTAATGCTTAATTATCTTGTCAATATGGAGATCCTTGTTTGGTGATTTATGTTATATTTCCACTGTGTTTTCTTTGATTAAAACCGTAAATCACTAACAGTGGTATCACGAGTCATCATATTGATGATTTAATTAGCGAGTTTCTTGTAAAAAGTAGCAAAAAAACGTTGTTTTTCGGCCCCCTTGGTGCGCCGAACGGAACAAAGAACCCTAGGGTTCTTTGTTTTTTCCGAAAATTCTATAAAATTGGGTTGAAAATTTGATTTTTTGGAACCCTAATTGCTACTAGTTACAAGATCCTAAATAAAAAATTAATCTTGTTTATTGAATTTTTTATTTTATTTGGTTTTGATTTTTAAATTAATTGTTAATCATTGTATATGGAAAAACATGTTATTTTGCCATATCCCAAGCCAAAACCTTGTCAAATGTTGATTGATTGTGCAAAACCGATGAAAACCTAGACCCATTGTCTGTTGTGAATGATTGTGCTTGTTTGTTTTTTCTTTGGGAAAACTGATTTTGGCTATGTTGAAAATTCTTTTAATTTCCTTTTGGTGCCATTTTTGGGGCAATTTTAAATGTAAAAGTAATAGATTTAGTTGTTATAATTATATTATTTTCTTTGTAAAATTGTTGACCAAAGTTTGAAGAAAAAGAAGACACAACATGCATTTTCGTCATTCTGCGACAGCTGTACGAAAACTGGATTTCCATAAGTTATACAACTCCGATTTGGAAGTTTGAACAGCCTAAACCGCGTGCCATATCGCTGGCTACAACTTTCCAGAAGGAAGGGAAGACCAACGAAGACTCCTTGGGTGACTTTTCGGGCGTTAAAGCTGGAAATTTCTGGCAGATTCTTCACTTCACTGTTTTGGGTAATTTAGGTCTCTACTTGCTCATGAATATCTTGGAGCATGTGGGAGCCCATTGGGTTTATGTTGGCCTCTTCGGGTTCTTGTTAGCCCGTCCCCTAGTTTGACCCTTCGGTCCGTCGTGATGACTCACGTGACCGAACTTAGGTTATCATCGGTCGAGGTTTTGCACAAATTGTGTTGCATGTTTTATTATATGTTTGTGGTTGTGACATAATTTCTATATGATACAAATAATAAACAACTAAAAAATATGATTTTTGAAACACAAACATTAAAACATCCAAAATTTTAATCACCTATGATTACTTGTTAATCATCAATGATTATTATTTAATAATCCATGATTACTGTTTAATCATCAATGATTACTTGTTAATCATCGATGATTACAGTTTAATTATCTATGATTATTCTTTAATCTAAACTTGCTTTTGAGAATAAAACAAAAGTTTAAATATGATTTGAAACTTATAATTTAATAATCGCTAAAACGTTTTTACCGCTTATTAAACCGACTTATGAAGTGGTATGAATGAAGTACATGATTCATTCATATCTTAAAATTTTTCTTAAAATTTCATACCTAAAATTTAAGTCACGCCGTCCAATTGGTTGAAATCACTTGCTTCTACTTTTAAATTCACGTGAGACGTGGTTTGAATTTAGATCCAAGGTCATTATTGTCTACGCGTGAGACCTAGATTTATTTTGACACGAGTTCACATTGGATGACTTAATCGAGTTAACGGTGAGACCTTAACACGAGGCGAAGACGCGACAAACATGCCACTTGACCCTAGATGGTTGTTCACTAGGTGCCATGAAGTCCCATAACTCTAAGAGTTGCACTTGTAATGCAATTGTTGATCGTCACCTACCTATTGGATCTATCATTGCTGGCAGATCAACTCATGTGATGATAGAAGTCAATGAGGATCTTAGCTTTTAATTAAATTAATTGGGTAGTTAATTTTAAAAAGAAATTATTATTGAAAATACTATTTTTTTGAACTTTGTGTGTTACACAGATAACAACAACATCAAAACCTAAGTATCTCCACTCTAAAATCAGTTCTTGAAAATTGAAACTGACTAATATCAACTTTATCGACTGATATCGAACTCTAAGGATTGTCCTTAGAGATGAGAAAGTTGATACACCTATAAGAGGCTTAACCTGAGGCACCTCCTGTCAGTGATATCGCTGCTGTTCGTCAAGCCTTTACCGAAACGCTTAACGAACACCAAGAAGTTGCTACTCCTATGCTTGTGAGCATGAACCCCGAGATCCGAAAGAACTTTGAGGAACTCACTGCATAAGACTCGTTAAGCAAGTTGAAATGATATTTCAACAAAAAGCAGAACATTAAGTGTTCGAAACACTTAAAGCATTCAACGCTTACAAGCAGGAGGACGGCCAATCAGTTAGCACTTACATCTTGAATATGAAATGCTATATTGATCAAATGGAGCGTCTTGGTTACCCATTGCCACAAGTTCTTGGAATGAGCTTGATTCTTACCTCACTATCCAAGGACTATGACTAGTTTGAAAAGAGTTTTAAAAGTACATAGCATGGGGAAGACAATCGTTGATAACATGCTATGGTAAAACTAGTTGAGCAAAGGTACCCCAATTCTTTTCTAGGAATCAGGGAAGGTAAAACCGCAAGCACAAAGCAAGAGTCTAGGTAAGGGTAAGCTAGTTTACTTTTCCAAACCTACGATTCCCCCACCTGCTAAAAAGGAGCACCCTGCAAAGGATATTTCTTGCCATCATTGCGATGAAACTGGCCATTGAAGGAGGAATAGTCCTGCCTACTTGGCAGAGTTGATGAAGGACAAATGTGTTCTAGCTAGCACATTAGGTATCTTCATTATAGAACTCTATATTTTTTGTAATAAATCTTGAGTGTATGACACTAGTTGTGGAACTCACATTTACACAAATGTGCAAGACTAAAAGTGAAGTAGAAAGCTAAATGAATGGAAGCTGTGATCTTATCCTTCCTAATGCGTTAATTATTGTTTTGAACAATTGTCAATTATGCATTGTTTAGCTTTATCATTTGTTGAATAATGGATTATGATATTTTGTTTTATGAAAAATAACATGTTTTTATTACTATTCATTGTAATAGTATATTTGAAATTAATATGCATAATCCTAATTCAAACGATAGTTCTATATACAAATGAAGCACTCGAGAATCCAAATCGGTTTGGATTCCACTTACCTAGAACATTGTCATCTTTTCCACATAAACAAGAAACGTATTTTGATGCTACAACTCGACGGGCTTCTTTACAAATGATTATGAATCATTTAAATGCCTCTCTTGTATATTATGGAAAGATAAAAAGAAAGCTTTTCTCCCATGTTGGCGAAAGAGCTAAAAATCTACTTGGACTCATACATACTGATGTATGTGGTCCTTTTAGAACTAAGACTAGGGAAGGTGCCACCTACTTTCACTGATGATATCATTCGACGTGGTTATGTTTACTTGATTAAACATCAACATGGAAGCTTAAATGATATCAGTCGCTATGGTTATGTTTACTTGATTAGACTTAAACATGAAATCTTTGAAACGTTCAAAGCTTTTTAAATTAAAAGTAGAAAATCAACTCGGCAAGACAACAAAGGCTTTCAGTCCTGATTGAGGATGAAAGTACATGAGTCAAGAGTTTCTGGGTCATCCCACACATCGTGAGATTGTCTCACAATTCACTCCTCCATACACTCCACAAGATAATGGTGCGTCTGGAAGGAGATATCGGACCCTGTATGACATGGTTCGGTCTATGATGAGTCCTACTACTCTTACACTGTCCTTTTGAGGGGCATGCACTGAAGTCTGCTGCTCGAATACTTAATATGGTTCCGACCAAAAGGTTAAAAAGACACCATATGAGATATGGCGTGGGAAAGTCCCTAATTTGTCTTACTTGAAGATCTGGGGTTGTGAGGATCTCGTGGCACTAGACAAGCCGAACAAACTTGAGCCCATATCTATCAAGTATATCTTCGTTACTATTTTACTTCCCAACTGAGAACAAATTGTTGTTACTCGGTATGCTGAGTTTCTTGAGAACAGTCTTATTTCACAAAGCAAGTGGGAGCACTATAGACTTTGACAAGATTCAAAGTGAAGATACACAACCTTCTGGTAACACTAGCAAATATCATTTTGAGGCTGGACATATAGACGTTTGACCACAGGATGATGTTGTTCCCATTCGTAGGTCCGCAAGGACACCTCATGCACCTGAACGATATAGATTTATGTCGATGCCGAGGAGCAAAGTTTCGAGGATCATAATGAACCCCTTAACTATCAAGTTGCATTATCGAATTTTGAATTCGAAAAATGACTTGAAGCTATGAATGCGAAAATAAAATCCATGAGAGACAATCAAGTTTTGAACTTAGTTGATCTTTCTCAAAACAGTAAGACTGTTGACATGGATGAAAATATACACACCTATAAATCTCTCGTAGTAACAAAAGGTTACACTCAATCCTACTGGATTGACAATGATGAAACCTTCTCGCATGTTACTAAAGACATTAGGATTCTTATAGCCAAAGTAGTGTACTATGACTATGAAATTTGGTTAATGATGAAATCAAAACGTTTGTTTCACCCAAAACCCAAACTGAGTATGTGTATATATGAAAGCTAGTGGGAGCGTTGTCGTTTCTCAAGTCATACATGTTGATGACATGTCACTCATGTGAAACAATATACCAATGCTACAAGATGAAAATCCTAGCTTGGAAAATGTTTCGACATGATGGATTGTAGGGACACGACATACATACTTGGAGTAAAGATCTATAATGATAGATCAAAGCGGTTAATTGGTTTAAGTCAAAGTGCTTACATTGACAAAATTCTAAATGGTTTAGAATGCTACTTCCAAACGAGGAAGTCCTCGTATGCCACACAATGTAAACTTGAGTGAGACTCAAGGACCTTCCACACCTGATGTGGTGAAGCGAATGAATGTAATCCCCTATGAATCGGCTATTTCATTCCTCATGTACGCTGTAAGGAGCACTAGGCCAAATGTAACGTCCTTAGGGGACCTTACTAGAAAATACCAACAGAATCCATGAGAGAGTCACTGGATTGCTGTTAAGAACACATTGAAGTATTTTAAAGTACTGGATATATGTTCCTTGGCTATGGTGGAGATACCGAACTGAAACTAAGTATACTTGCTATACTTATGTTGGTTTTGAAATAGGTCGTGATGACGCTAGATCCTATTTACGAAGGTTCACTACATTCGAATGATTTATCAAGATATGTAAAATTCGTACACTTAAAGTTCAAACAGATAACTAACTAGCTGACGTTTTATCGAACTCAATGTCTTGTACCAAACATATTGAATATGAATGGAACATTGGACTTCGACAAGCTAGTAGTTTCATATAAATCTGTTTTAGTGTTTGGATAATGGAACGTTGAGCAGTTTATATTGGAATAAATTGATATATTTGATACGATCGTTTTTATATGAATATCTACTGTGTTCTATATTTGCATGTTTAAATCCTTGAATATTTACTGCGTTTTATATTCTAAATTGTTTATTGTCATATTAATAATATGGGAATATTATTAAGACAAATCTGAGGGCATTGATGACATCATCTTAGTATGACTAAGGATGATGAAATCAAACTCACATGTTGTTCATTGTGATGCACAATTGGACTGACCCAACCTATGAGAAATCACTTCCTGGATTTATGTCACAAGTGAATTTCACAAAGGCTTTGTCGCTTATCCTCTGACTTGAGATGCAAGCTGGTTTGTGTATGTGGAGTGCCAAACTTTGATGTGGTTAAATGCTGACCTGAATAAGGCTGCTATAACAACCATCTTCGGGTTTGTCATTAAGCGTTAATCAAACACGTGTAGTCAATAAAGAATTTGTTCCTCCACATGTTTGGATTAGATACTACTGGGCCCCTCGATGATTTGAATAGATGTATGTGCGGCCGTACCCAAAGGTAATCAAGATGAATCTTGATTGGTTTGGTAATCTACTTCAATGTATAGATCGAGAAACAGAATCGTTGAAATTTTAGATTGACATTAATCCTTGTCGAAAATTCAACATGGTATCAGTAACAAAAGGATGACTGATTGAAAACTTTGAACCTGGACTTTTCTGAAACTCACTCATGTACTTCTAGGGGCATTGGCGGGTTGCTAGACTCTAACCTTTGCTTGTATAACTACCTGATGTTATGACGTGCGCAAGTGGGAGCTGTTGGAATACGCTTCACGATTATAACATATAGTTATATGGCTAGTTGTATGTGAGCCTAAAGGGTCACACACTTAAACACTCAACACGATATGATATATAGTGTAATTAGGGTAATTACATTATATATTAATATAAGCTACATGCTTGTACATATTAAAGTTTAATATTAATTGTTAATATTGAAACTTTATAGTAAGCAAACAAGAAGGAACAAAAGCTAGGGACTAGAGTGTAAATAAACCTATTGGTTTATGGAAGGTTAATAAAAGAGATTAGGGCAACCTAATCTCACAGAACTGGTCAATCATTCGGCCACCCCCCTCTCTACACCCTCTCTAGACTTGTTGCCTCCTTTGCTTGAAGAATTGGACTAGCATCCCTTGGTGTTCTTGCAAGAGTGTTGTGTGGATCAACTTTAGAGAGATTCTACGTTGGATCTTTGAGTACTACATTCATAATCATCAGTGATTACAAAGGCTTCAAGGGTTTGGTTTTCATACTAAACTCTTTATCTTTAATGCTTAATTATCTTGTCAATATGGAGATCCTTGTTTGGTGATTTATGTTATATTTCCGCTGCGTTTTCTTTGATTAAAATCGTAAATCACTAAAAGTGTTTGTCGAGAGCAAGATTTTGTGAAGCAAGGATCGGAATTTGAGCGCATCTCTCAATTGATGAAGATCCTCCAAGGTTTGTATGACGAGGAAGATAAAAAGCATGAGCAGTTATCCCAACAGCTTGTGAAGGATCGTGAAGAACGTGGTAAAGCTGCTGCAGGTTTGCAAGCACAATTGGCTGAGGCGAACCGTTTGCTTAGTATCGAACAAAGGCGTTCGTCTGAATTGGAGAAATAGCAGAGTGCCTCCTCTGCGAGAATTGCTGAATTGGTCTCTTCTTTGATGGAGAAAGACTCGCGTCTGAAGGACGTAGAGAACCAATGTTCGGAAGTGAGTGCTGAGAATGAAACGTATTCATTCGTCCGGTATTCGTCCAGTCATAGGACTAAGGTATCCTTCCGGAATGCCCCACCCTACCCATAGCTATGAGTTTTCGTCGAATTCTATGAACTTAACAATTATACGTACGAAGCATAATAGACTAAGGTATCTTCGAAAGGTTTTAATTGCTGACTAATTCGCCGGGTACATGCATATTAGACTAAGTTAGCTACTGCAGTACATGTTTACGGAACAAAAACTTAATAGTAAAAAACATAGAACTTCCTAGAAGTTAAACTTTCGCAGATTCCTCATATTCCACGTCCTTGGAATCGCCCTTCCGGTCATTGTTTCGAGAACATACGAACCATTTCTTCTTGCTACTTTCACACGCTATGGGCCTTCCCAATTTGGACATAACTTCCCAGGTTTGATCTGCAAACTAGCTTCATTCTTTCGCATGACCAAATCTCCCTCCTTACATGCCATTCCTCGAACGTTTTTGTTGTAGTATGCTTCCGTTGAAGACTTGTACGCAGCTTGCCTCGTTGCAGCAATTTCTGTTCTTTCTTCCACAAGGTCCAAATTGTGCCTTAATGCCTCGTCATTGCATTCTAAGCGGAAGTTCTCCATTCGAGGAGAAGGTGTCATTACTTCTAGAGGAACAACAGCTTCCGTTCCGTATACCAGGCTATACGGTGTTTCCTTGGTTGCGCTCCGAGCAGTGGTTCGATATGCCCATAACACACTCTGCAATTCTTCTGCCCAAGTTCCCTGTGCCCTAATTAAACGAATTTTAATTCCTTTGACTATCGTCCGGTTTGTGACTTCATTTTGCCCATTTGCTTGTGGGTGTGCTACGGACGTAAAACTTTGTCGTATACTAAGCGTCGCACACCAAGCATTGAAAGGATTACTGGCAAATTGCTTTCCGTTATCACTTACTATCGTATGTGGAATGCCGAAACGAGAAACTATCTGCTTCCACACAAACTTGACCACATGTACTCCTGAGATACATGCAAGCGCTTCGGCTTCCACCCATTTAGTGAAATAGTCTACCACCACCACTAAGAACAACAAACCTCTCGGAGCCTTGGGGGAAGGTCCTACGATGTCTATTCCCCATTGGCAGAAAAGGCCAAGGACTGTACATGCTTGTTAAACAGACCGGGGCTATCGTCGGAATGTTTGCGTATGCCTGACACTTAACACATTTCTCTACGTACTCTTTGGTATCCTTCGTCATGCTAGGCCAGAAATGCCCTAGATGAAAGATCTTTTGTGTCAAGACCCTTGCTCCGGAATGTGCACCACACAGTCCCTCGTGTACCTCCGTAATTGCTTCATTCGCCTCGTTCTTGCTTAAGCATTTTAACCAAGGCGTTGAGTAACCCTTTCGATATAATCTCCCACTCTTAAATGTATATTGCCTAGCGTTCATGTGTACCTTCCTGGCTTCAGTTCCTGACTCCAGAAGAATGGGCGTCATCCAACATCTTTCCTCGTGGCTTATTTCGGCAATCTCTTCCGTCCCATCATCAATGCTTCGGCGGGTCAAAACTTCCACCAATACTTCTTTGGTAAGATGACAATATAGCATTGATGCCAGCTTGCTTAATGCATCTGCTTCCTTGTTCTTTGTTCGCGGGATTTGAGATATCTTGAAGCTCCCAAACGAAGCTATCTTCTCTTTTGCCTTTGCCAGGTATTTCTCCATATGGGCTTCTTTGGCATCGTACGAACCGTTGATTTGATTCAATACCAACATCGAATCCATAAAAACATCTAACATCTGAATCTCCAACTTTGCTGCCAAACCTAAACCTGCCAAAAGTGCTTCGTATTCTGCTTCGTTATTTGAACATTTGAAATTAAAAGGTAAAGCGTATGTTATCTTTTCTCCTTCCGGCCCTGCCAACACTATGCCAACGCCACAACCGTCTACCCCAGAAGCTCCGTCTGTATGCATCTTCCAGAAAACATCTCTGGGGGGGCATCTCCTGTTGGGCAGGTTTGGTTCTTTCTTTTTCCTCTATCGCAAGGACCGTTTCTTCATCTGGTATTTCTACCAAAAAATCAGCTAAAGCTTGGCTTTTGATGCTAGGACGAGTTTTGAAAAGAATATCATGCTCCCCCAGCTCTATTGCCCATTTAGTCATTCTTCCTGAACGCTCCGACTGGAGCAAAATGTTCCGGAATGGCTGATTGGTCAGGACGGTGACCATGCGCGCTTGAAAATACCTCTTCAAACGCCTGACGGAGTATACTAACGCTAGAATAAGCTTCTCGATTATTGAATAATTAAGTTCGGCCCCTTGTAGGGCTCTATTAACGAAGTAAACTGCAAACTGCCTTCCCTCTCTTTCGGCAATTAATACGGAACTTATTGCTTCTCTGTTAGTTGACAAGTATATTACCATGGGTTCACCATGCTCCGGGCTTGCCATTGTTGGAAGGTCCTTTAAATGTTGTTTTAATTTCCTTAGGGCTTCCTCCGCTTCATCCGTGCACCCTATCTCTCCCTCCCTCGTACACCCGTGTATAGCTATGAAAAAACGAATTGATTTCTCAGCCGATTTGGCTAGAGGCTAACTTTCCATTTAAACATTGTACCTCCTTCATCGTTCTGGGGGTTTTAAATTTCATAAGACCGTCTACCTTATCAGGGTTGGCTTGTATGCCCGTGGTGGTAACTATGTGGCCCAAAAATCTTCCCTTACTCACACCGAAAGAACAATTTTTCGGGTTTAACTTCATGTTGATCTTTTTGAGTTGCATTAATGTTTCTTCCACATCTTTAAACAGGTCTCCGTCTTTCTTACTTTTAATAACCATGTCGTCGACGTAAACTTCAAGGTTTCGACCGATTTGTTTTTCAAAAGCCTTATCTACAAACCGTTGATACGTTGCCCCTGCGTTCCTGAGGCCAAAAGGCATCTTCACATAACAAAACGTTCCTTTAGCCGTATGAAACGCAGTTTTCTCTTCGTCTTCCTTCGCCATTTGAACCTGATGGTACCCTTTGTACGCATCCAGGAATGATTTCCACTAGTATCCTCCCAAAGATTCTACCTTCTGCTCCATCTCCGGGAGAGGATAGCTATCTTTAGGACATGCCTTATTAAGGTCTTTAAAATCTGCGCACATGCGCATAGACCCATCTCCCTTATTGACTAAAATTGGGTTTGCTATCCATTCGGGGTATTGCGTGCTTCGTAAGACTCCGGCATCTACCAAGTCTTTGACTTCTTTGTTGTTAATTTCGTTCTGTTCCGACGCCATTCCCCGTTTCGTCTGTTTTATTGGACGGAAGGAAGGATTGACCATAAGTCTGTGCTCTGTAACTTCTCGGGACACTCCGGTCATATCCTTTGGCTCCCACGCGAAAACCTCCTTATGTTTTCTCAATAATTCCCCTAGATCCTTCTTTAACAACTTCGGTAAGTTCCCCCCGATTCGGACGGTTAGATCAGGGTATTCCGGGTTAACCACGATGTGAACCTCTTCCTACTCAGTCCAACTGTCTTGATAAGTGACACTATTACACTCCAAAGGAGGCATGGGCATGCTCTGGACCATGACGACGCCATGCTTCGAAGGAAATTTCAACATACCATGAATCATTGAAGCTATGGCTTGGAATTTCCACAAGCTCGTCCTTCCCAAGATAGCGTTGTACCTGGAAGGTGCCTCTATAACAATGAACTCCGCCAAGATTGTTTTGTTGTGAGGTTTCTCCTAATCGGCTAGCAAGAGGGGGAGGTGTATCTTCCCTTTGGGCCAAACGGATTGCCCCAAGAAACCGATCACCGGAGCCTTTGCTGGTTTCAAGAAGGCTTTCACCTCAGCCGAGAACTTATCGAAGCAATGGCTATACATGATGTTTGTTGAGCTTCCTCCATCCACGTAAACTCGCCGAACCATTGTTTTGGCTATTATTCCAAAAACGACCAAAGGTTCCGTCCCCACATAACTTTCCAGCATAGGCTCCCCCCTGCCAAACTCTACTATTCCTCCACGTCTCTTTCCCAAGGAAGGGGCTTTCGTTTCTTCTTCTAAAGCGAAGATCTCCGCATTGTAGGCAGTTACCTCATTTTTTGCAGGAGGCTCTATGGCAGCTACTTCCACTTTCCATTTGTTCTGCACTTCCTTCTCCCTTTATAACTTTCACACGAAGCGGTGGTATGCCCCATGATTTTGTGAAAATCACAGTTTGCGTTTAGGTCTCTGGGTACTGCTTTCTTTGCATCTTCCCTTCAGCGGGCCTCCGTGCTTCGTGAGTGGAGAAGGTCTCCTGTCGGGACGAATTGTATCGATCATACGAAGACTTTCCTGCGTGAGCTCGCCCGCGGAATGGAAGCTTCCCCCCATTGCCCGACCGAAGCTGACTTATCCCCTTCTCACCGTTCCGGAACGAGCTAAAACATGTCGTCCCCTTCTTTTCATGTGCCTCGAAACGTAGCTTCTCTGAACTTTCTTCTTCTTGCTTGAGTACCTTGTTTACTGCGTTAATCATGTCATCCGCCTTCTCGAAATCTCTTTTTGACAACTCCCTAAACAGTTCTCTTTCACGGAGACCGTATGTGAAAGCTACTATTATGAGTGAATCTTCTCGGACGGGCCTCTTCCGGCTCTGTTCATTAAACCTCTTGAAATACGATTTATTCGACTCTCCTTCGCGTTGCCTGCAAGCCATGATAGATTGAGAGCGCTGTTGATACTTCTTTTGTTGTATAAAGCTGTGACTGAACTGTGTCACAAGCTCTTCGAAACTAGTTATGCTCCTCTATGGCAAACTAGATAGCCAGTACCGAGCTGAACCTTCCAAAGTTCCTGCGAAGTACAAACACCATAACTTTTGATCCATGGGTATCATTCTTACAGCTCATCGGAAGCTAGCTACATGATCATCCGGGTCTCCGGTTCCGTCATACAACTTGACCCTGGGCCCCTTGAGTCCTGGAGGGATCGGCATCTCGTTGATGTTATCGGTGAACGGAGACCGGAAACTTCTATGTACTGAAGAGTGAGGTTGAGAAGACCCTTCGCCCCTTCTTTTGGTAGTTCGATCCTCCTCTCTTCTTCTCCGGGGTTCCTGGCTACGAATCCATGTGGAAGAGGTCTTCTCTCTAGAGACTTCCCTACAGGATTCTTCCTGAGTGGACTCTTCACTAGAATAGGTTAAAGTTCTACCTACTCCACTCATGCTCTGTGTCGGCTTCTTTCGGCTTTTCTCTAAGTCTCTCAACTTCCTGAACTTGCAGAAGAGATTGAATTCTTCAATCTCTGCCTTTGTCGATCCAGAAGGAGGAGGACACGTCGTTGTATTAATGACTGTTGAAGCAGAGAAAGGAGGAGTTAACACTGGAGGACGATTTCCTCCCTTCAGCGTCGTTTCTAAGACCATTTTGTTCAAGGTCCCACGGATGGCGCCAAATGTTGAAACCCGATTCCTCGTGGAAGGAAGGCGTATCTCTCCATCGATGCGTCAGACCCTGAAACAGGCAACAACCCTAGTCAGAGGCCTTCCGGGATTTGCTCCCAGAAGACACTCCGATGCCTAAGTAAGAACGAGTATGGTGAATTGTATATGTAAAACGATTCAGAACCGAAACAGAACAAATTAAGTATTTGGCGACTATTTAATGTGGGTATTCAATGTGTAGTGTAGTAAATGCGATTGGGGTTGGGATAGAAATGGATTCCTGTTGTAAATCATCGAGTATCCATTTATAGCTGATTAGATGAGCGGGAAAGAGAACAAAAGGAAATGAGCGGGATAATCAGTTACGCAGCTTTACCCACATTGTACGAAGGTCCATTGGGAAATGGCCGGAGGCCAAGCTTTTGGACTGGAGGGTAAAGCTATGATCCTCCGCCAGGGTGCTTCCTGCGCCACATGCATTTAATGCTCGTGTGGCTTCGCACCGTTTTCCCTTTAAACCCGGACACGTTATCGCTTCTCTTGGGGCGATCCAAGTTTGTCGTCTTCTACATTCTTGCGTCTTGCCCTTCCGTCCTTTCTTTCCCCATGCAAGTCCTTCCGTTGGTGTTCTTCGCTCTACGTCTTCTTCGTGTTCTTCAAGTCTTTGAAGATCAAGATCATTACAAGGATCAACAAGAAGATCACTCGTCGTGTTCATCATCAGTGGACTTACTTAAGCAAGATTAAGGTATGAGTTGGAAAACCATTTTCCCCCTTCCCTGTTGTTCAATTGACGGCACCAAGAACCCTAGGTTTCTTGGTGGTGCGTCGAATACACACAAGTATGTGTGTGTGTTCGAGTTTTTCGTACAAGGTTTCTTTCTTGTTAATCTAGTCTAAATTTCCAACATCGCCAATCCTTTAGGGTTTAAGGATAAAGTGTAATCTCACATCCGCTTTAGGGATTAAACTAGCTAGTTGGTTTAACCGGCAAGAACAAGTTCATGTTCTTGTCAGTAATGGTTCGAAAAAAGCAAACTAGGAGGTTGACCAAAGTGGTTGATCAGGTTATGTGAAACCCTTCATTGAATGTATTACATTATAATTTCATTTTCATAATGGCATGACAAACAATTCATTATGCCGTACTAAGTTCAGCCTTCATTAATTAGAGTACCTACACCCTAGATATACGAATAGTATTATTGGCCAACACTCAGCCTCCTTCATTTTGATCACTACTTGGTTTATCCAAGACATCGGGAACGTATTATCCATGACCTTATAACACAGACATGGGAGTTGCAGTTTTTATTGTGAACTTAGGGGGATGGGCATAATACCTCAACGGGAGTAGCAACCTGTTGGGAATAACAGTTATATAACGCCAAACTTATGATAAACCGTTTACACAAACATTTTTACATCAAAAATTTGATTGTACTTCAGCAACAATTCCCTTACATCAAAAATTAGTGAGAACTGCGAGGACAATTCTCATCCACTCATATCGTGAAACGTATAAAGGACTTTTTTGAAACCCCCATTTTTCTCTTTGTGCCACTTGTCATCCAATGATTGGATGTGGGTTTTCCCCCCACTTTGTTTTACGTCCATAATTTTTTTATTTGTAAAATAAAAAATCTAAAAATGTCAAAATATTTAAAATTAAATTTCCTACAAAATGAGTATAGTCATGAAAATTTGGAAAAAAAAAATTGATCCAAAATTAATAATGATCTATAATTAACAAAATGATCCCAAAATTAACAATGATACAAAGGTAAATAAAATGATCCTGAGTTAATAAAATGATCCAAAATTATGTATGATATATTACTTGACTAATTATTTGTATAAAATTAGGTTTATGCAAAATTCACAATGATCCAATAATAACAAAATGATCCAAATAAAGACAATGATACAAAATTAACAAAATGATCCAATATTTTTCCAAGTTATTTTACAAATTTTCATGACTATACTCATTTTGTAGAGAATTTAATTTTAAGAACTTTAACATTTTTAGTTTTTTTTTTACAAAGAAAAAAAAAGCCCCCCTTGAACTTCTAATGTTGTTTACTTGTTTACTTTTTCTTAACATTAAATCCTACCCTTTTTTTTTTTGAGTCCTCGCAATCCTCACCTAAAAAAGAGTCCTCACTCGATCTCACTTATATATAAATACTACTTCAAAGCCCGCCCGAATAGGCGGGCATGCTTCAAGAGAGATATCGGAAAATAATAAAATAGTGATACTGTTGAAATAACATAAAAATCCATAATTAAAATAATGACAAACAATTTTTGTTACATGAATAAATGGTATACGAAATTTATAGACGAAATAAAACTTCTTTGTAAACAACATTTATTGTTAAGTTATCATAATTTTCATCTTTGTCGAAACAAATAATCTTCAATCCATTTTTGTTCTTAACAATTATAAAAAACCTTTATTTATAACCTAATCATTAAATAATCATATTGTTTTTATAGTGATTGAGCTTCTTTATTTAAACACACCATAAATTTGAGTTTGCTTATATGTGAAAACATGTTTAATATTACCTTATTACTATAGACAAATAGTAACTACTCCAAATACTATCTGTGTCTACTAAGGGACTTGAATCATCAGCCTCAATGACGGGCAAATACAAAAGTGCTAGGCCAAAGACCTTTTGGTAGTTTATACTTTTAGCAGATGCAACTAAATTAATACTCCATCCGTCCCAATTTTATTATCCACATTTCTTTTTTGGTTTGACCCAAAATAATTTGTCACATAGTGTAATTAATGTACATTCCAACATTTTGATTGACATAGTGTAATTAATGTACATTCCAACATTTAGAGTACTAAGTTTCAACCAATTAAAAAAATGTTTGGAAGGAAAATTCTAACAATGATCACTCATAGCACATTGTGGTGTGTTTGGAAGGCGAGAAACGATGTGGAGTTTAATAAGGTCCACAAGCATTACTCGGTGATTACGAGCGATATCGTTGACACATCCTTTTTTTGGTTGAAACATAGGAGTAAAATTTGTTGTAATTCTGTTGATTGGGTATTTCCCCATTTTCCTTGTCTTTGTAATTTTCTTTGACGTTTTAGTTTCTTTCTAAGGTCGTTTTTCTTTATATATATTTGCCGTTTCCAAAAAAAATTAAAAAATGTTTAAATGAGAAAAAAAATTAATTTGTCACGGTATAATTAATGTACATTCCAACATTTTGATTAGTATCATAATAATATGGTTTCGTGATGATAACTAATGCATTAAACACATTTTGATTGACATTCTAATGAAATTTCTCTCTCAAACTATTTCGTTATGGAATCAAAGCTACTGGTCACCATCGATTAAATATATACTGCTAAATGTTGGAATTACTTTTATTTCTAAAGTGAAAGAGTTTTGTTAACTATAGCCCTAAACTTAAAATCATAAATAGTTAAAAAAATTATTTTAAATCATTAAAAGTAAAAGGATTATTTAGACTATATTATTACACTAATATTAAAAAAAATTACTGCAAATAAAATATATAAAATAAAACCTAAAAGATAATGTTAATTGTTGTTTTGGTAAAGTATTTTGACTTTTAAAATCAACAGGTGGTATTCACTTATAACCATAAGTTCATAACCCTAATGCTAAAACCTAAACAGTTTAAAATTTTATAAAAATAATAAAATAATTAACTTTAAAAGTTCCCACTAAAATATTAAGTCAGATTGCCTCAGTTAATTGACTAATAAAGTTAACTTTTCGATATATGAACATAAAACCAAAAATATAAAACATAAAACATAATGTTAATTGATGCAGATATTAAAAATGCTAATTTCTGCACATAAGTATGTTGCGCATGAAGTTAGCGTGCTCCACATAAAACAACTAATTGCTACATTTAAAGTCACGCTATTATAAGGAGGCTGTTGCAGATTCAGTTTACCTGATTCAGGCTACTTTAATAATAAAACAATGCTGAAAATAGTAACAAAAAAACATAAATATGTACATGAATTAACTAAACAAAACAGAAAATAACCTGCTTGTGCAGAAGAAAAAAATTAAAAAAAATTACGGCTGCTGCATATGAAGAAAATAACGTAATTAGTTGTTTAAATAGCCAAAACTAATTTAAAATTTAAGCAATCAAATTCCGGAAAATAAGTAGATAATTATGGAATTGAAAATAACTAATTAAATATGGATAATTGAATAGTAAAGAGAATAATAACATAAAGGTCCGAAAATTTTGGTGCTATATAAGTGATAATTAAAATTTTCCTAAATTAAATAATTTAAAAACAGAAATCGAATATTTCAAAATCAAATAATTCAAGAAGTTTGTGGGGAAATCGTGGGCCAACCAGTGAATTACACGTGGCATTATTAGCCAATCAAAGAGCTTGAAATGGGTGAGGTGTCAAACTTGAATCAAGTGTAGGTGAATATATAGGGGAAGATATATATATATATATATATATATATATATATATATATATATATATATATATATATATATATATATATATATATATATATATATATATATATATATATATATAGGGTTGAATTAGTTTCAGAACCAATTAAGGCTACAGAATAGGGAGAACTTTTTTCCCCAAATCACATCTTAGAAAACTTTTTTTATTTTATTTAATTATAAAGGGTATAAATGTAAATGCATGTTTATTCATTTATTTTGGTAACTAACTAATTTTAGAATGGTTCCTAATATATAAGGAAATTCAATTTATGTAATTAAGATTCCTTAATTATCGAATTATTAGATCTTGTTTTTTTACGGTAATACTTTTTTTTATATTTAAATAGGATATTATTTTTGAATTAATATATCTCAAATTGTAAGGATTCAATATTTCATTTTACATTAATGTCTACAGAATTATTTTTAATACATTAATGTCCACACATATAAAACATGATTGTGTGACATATTTTTATACATTAATGTCACAGGGACATAAATGTACTAGATACACCTCATATCAAATATTCATAAAAATAAAAATACATACATGTAAGCGCCAATATCTGCTTCCAAACTCTTTATAGTAATAATAAGAATTGAATACAAATACATATATGTATACAAAAATATATGTACAAAAAATAACATATATGTATTGATCCTCAACGTATCCTTTTTTACTTATGTAACATAGATGCATCAATTTGTTTCCACATTATTTCTTGGTTTATGTGTTTGTTGTGTTAGATAAAGCTCACTTAGCTTCCACCTACATACCTGATGCAAACCACGAGTAATATCAGATCATGGAGTTATAACAATGAGATTTCTTCCGTGCAACAACCGCTGCCGGAGAAGCCAAAAACATTCATGTACTAATAAAAAACATTCATGTATGTACTCAACAAAAAACACATTACACGAACATACAGATCATCACCACTAACACACTAGTCAATTACATTCATGATTTGAACTAAAAACATTCGTGTACTGAAAACGCAAGTAACAAAAATCATGTTTTGAACAAAAACATTCATGTTTTGAACAAAAGCTTTCATGTTTTAACACATACTAAAATCACAATTAACAACAAAATCAAGGGTAAGCAAGTCAAGGGTTCGATAAACACTGATGCAACAAAATCAAGGTTAATCACATGAATAACACTAATGCTAAAATACTTAAACATTGCATTATGAATATTATCAACCGTTACCTTTTCCTGCGTTGGTATTAATAATAAGGGTTTTCTTATTTTGATGATTTGGCGACCTAACAAACCGACGATCAACTCTTACCGTGATGAATCATTGGCCTACCGGCGGTGTACCGTAAGTTTCAGCCGCCAGAATCAATACTTGTCGGATTTAAATCTGTCGCCGCAACCTCGCAGATCGAACCACCGCCATCAAATTTAACCAACGCCTTCGTGGCAGATCTAACCATCACTTGTTTAAAATCGTGATAAGATGCTTTATTCGCCGCATAAGCCACCATCTAAAAATTGTGATAGATTGTCAACGAAAATTTAGCATAAAACCCATAAACTAAATAGTAGAACAATTGAATCTAAGCAACAATAAAGAACTCTTTTTTAATTGATTTGCCCCAAAAGTTACAAAACAAGAGATGTAGCAACACCGATTAAAAGGAAGAAGAAAAGAGAAGATAGTTTCTTCGTCGGAGATAGCGTCAATGGAAGAGATATGGTTTTAATTTTTGATAGAAGAAAAAGATAGGGTTGAACAAAATGTGTAGAGACAGAGATACGATTTTCTAGGAAGACTGGTTTTCTTTTTCTTTTTTTTTTATCAAAATATCATTATACCCTTTTCATTTATTTTATTACCAAAAATGTAAGTGAAGTATTTACGAAAACCCCATAAACCAATCTTAACCGTTAGTCTCAAAATCCAATGGCCTAGATTAGATTCTCTTAGTTCTTTAGCCTTTATTGGTCCTGAAACTAATTATTCACTATATATATATATATATAGAGAGAGAGAGAGAGAGAGAAAGAGAGAGCGGTTCATGCAAGAACCACTAAAATTGCGAGAACTGCGAGAACCACTTTCTAGCAAATCATTTTGTTTAATTACATTTTTTAATCTAAAGGGTATTGTAGTATTTCTAACACTAAAATCTTTTTATTAAATCCAGTTTCCTTAATTAAATTAATTCATTTTTAACCTCAATCCTATTTTTTAGGATCCGAATTATGTAATTTGTAATTTTTTTTCGCAATTCGTATTTGTTAATTGATGAACGCCTAGAAATAACTAATATTTTTTTAACCATATTTAACCTGTTCAACATAATAATAATGTGTTCAATTTGCAAAATTTACAGATTTACTAATGAACAAATCTACAATATACATAATGTACATAATGAACAAGTCTGACAGGAAATTTTATTAACCTTATTTAATGTATTCAATGATGAACGAATTGTTGGAATATGCTTCACGTTCATGACATATAGTTATATGGCTAGACGCATGTGAGCCTAAAGGGTCACACACTTATACAACAAACACCATTTAATATATATAATATAATTAGGGTAATTATATTATTTATATAAACTATAGTTACTTGACTAGTTATGTTTTAATTAATTGTTAAGTTAAAACATATTAGTAAGTAATCTAAAGAATCAAAAGTACAAGAGGCTAAGTGTCATATCTCCTAACTTGTAATTAGGGAATATATACTTAACTTAAGGAGCAAGAAAGATTAACCCTAATCCTCCCTCTTGCCCCCATTTGGCCGTGAGATCAATGCAAATGACAAAGGCTACGAAAGTTAAGATCCTTTGGTTTTTTTTTCGTTGGTACGTACAAAACAAAAGGAGTTTTGAACTCCTTTTTTGTTAGTTGCCACGTGAGAACAGGAGTTTGATTTGTGTTTATCACGTAAGAAAGGAATGAGTATTCCTTTGATTTTTGATTCTTGCTCAAGGGACTAGCATCCCAATTGGTGTTCTTGATATGGTGTAGTGTGGATACCATTAGAGGAAATCTACATTAAATTCTTGAAGTTCTTCATCCTCATTCAATGGTGTAATCAAATGCTTCAAGGGTATGATCTTCATCCTAACTCTTTGATTATTTATGCTTAATTACTTTGTCAATATGTAGATCCGTTATTAGTGATTTAATAAATTATTTCCGCTGCGTTTTACTTGATTAAACCGTAAATCACTAACAGTGGTATCACGAGTCATCATATTGATGATTTAATTAGCAAGTTTTTTATAAAAAGTAGCAAATTTTTTTATAAAATTGGGTTAAAAATTTGATTTTTGGAACCCTAATTGCTACTTGTTACAAAAACAACATCAAAAAATTAATCTAGTTATTGTATTTTTTGATTATTTGGCTTGGAATTTAATTTTTTTTAATTTCATTTTGGATATGGCAAAACATGTATTTTTGTCATATCCCAAGCCAAAGCCTTCTCAATTGTTGCTTGTTTGTGCAAACCGATGAAAACCTAGACCGTTTGTGATTGAATGTGGTTGTGTTTGGTTGTTTTGGGAAAAGTTGTGTTTTTGGCTTAATTGTTGTATTTGTTTCAAAAAAAAATTCTTTTAGTTTTGGTGCCATTTTTTGGGGCAAATTTCATTGTAAAAGTAATTAGAATAGTTGTATTTTGTTTCTTTGTACTTTGTAATTTGTTGACCAAAGGTGAAGAAAAGATGAGGACAAAACAACAATTTTCGGCACCTCCTGCGCAGCTGCACGAAAACAGACTTTCCCGGAGATTGGCTATTCCGTTGGACCTGAAATCACCACCAAAAGTTCCGCAACTCAGAGACCTACAACTTTCCAGAAGGCCGGGAAGACTAACAAAGAATCCTTCAGTGACTTTTCGGGCTTCAAAGTCGGCTGAAATTTTCTGGCAGATTGCATATTTTCACAAATATTGGTTTCTACTTGCTCAAGAATGTCTTGGGGCAAGTGGGAGCCCATTCGGTTTATGTAGGCCCGTTTGGGTTCATGTTGGCCCGTCCCCTAGTTTGACCCTTCGGTCCGTCGTGATGACTCGCGTGACCGAGCCTAGGATTTCATCGGTCGAGGTTTGCACAAAATTTGTCACTAGTACAAAAAACATCAATCGCCACTACAAAAAACTGTGGCCATAAGTAATTAGCCACAATTTTATTTTACATCAAAAGCGTAGTCTATTCTCTCGCGTTTTAAAGTGCATATATGACTACGCTAAATTTTAGTGGCCATATCATATGGAAAAGTGTGGCGATAGCATACAACCGTGGCTAATGGTTACCATATAGTCATATATAATTAAAACGACAATAGTTGTAATCCTACTTTTAGAGACACAATTTATTGTAAATTGTGGCTAATGGTTACCATATAGCCACATATCGTTATATTGATAGTGACTACAAGCCCGATTTTAGACACATAGTTTTATATACAATGTGACTAATCTATTGTGTATTGTCACATGTAGTTATGTTGAGGGTGACCGTAGAGTTCTTATAGGCACGTAAGGTTTTTGTAATTGTGGCTATAGTTTAACCTATAGCCACATTAAATTATTTTTAAATCCGTGACTTTTGATATCATTTGGCCACACTAAAAAATATACTAACATGGTTATTATTACCTTCTTGACCTGTCAAACCCGATTTGTAATAGTTAAACCCGAGTAAAAAAACCGATTTAAACCGTTAAATTGTCGCCCAAAGAATTGCACTGCACCGAGCCTTAAGTCAAATGGCCACACAACGTGAAAGGCGTAAGGGACTCAAGCTTTAATTGCTTCAACATAGTTGGTGCACACCTCTTTTTATAGTGAAAGTAATTCACCCAACTTTCATACAAATAGCAATGTGGGACAACATTTAGCCACATTTAAACCAATTAACGAAGCAATTGGTTGCTTTTAGACACATAATCAATTTAACTGTAGTCATAATCTTGTTATAGCCACATGAAAAATTGAGTGACTTTATTTTGTCCTATTGCCACATGACACACAATAATGATCGTGGTTATATACTAACTTTCAACAACAACGAATTCATGTGGCTAATAAACACATATGCCCACAAATACTAGTATCACACTTAATCATGGCTATTGTTTGCCCTTTAGCCACATAAGTCGTTATCACATATATGTGACCCCAGATAATATTTAGCCATATTTAACATTATTAACGTGACAATTTGCTACTTGTAGACACACATTTATATACGATAAAATGGTGATTATAAACTAATTATAGAGACATAATTTTAATTTTACCTTTACCATTGCTATTATTTAGGTTATGACCACACACAATTTTAGTTTTATCTTGATTTGATTTAGGGTATGGCAAATATCCATCATATAGCCACACAGATAAAGAAAAGTTTTGAGTGACTATTGTTTGTTGTATAGCCACATAACACACACGACCATGGCTATATAATTCTTTCAACAACAATGAATTTCACGTGGCAAATGAATACAAATTTTTGGACACACAAGTAGTTGATTCATGTGGCTAAATGTTTGTCTTTCGCCTCACGTATTAACCGTCACAATATAATGTCACGTTTTAACAAAAAAAAATCATGGCGAAAAGTGTGACAAATGGCCACGCTACATGACCGTGGCTAGCAATGGACACGTTTATCATGTTAAATCGTGGCTAAAGTGTTCAAATCTAATTTACAATTGCCACAATAATTTAGTTAAAATGTGGCTAAAACAACATTAGAACATTATTTGTGATATTTAGCCACGTAACATGTGAACCCGTGGCGAGGTTGTTTAAAAAAAACGTGGCTAAAAACTATTTTTGTACTAGTGTGTTGCATGTTTTATTTATGTTTGTGGTTGTTTTCTTTTCTATTAGATACAAGTAATAAAACAATTAAAATACGATTTTAGACACAAACATTAAAACATCCAAACTTTTTATCATCTATGATTACTTGTTAATCAATAATGATTAATTTTTAATCTAAACTTGTATTTGAGATTAAACAAAGTTTAAATACGATTTGAACTTACACCCTAATAATCGTTACATGTTTTTACCTTTTATTAACCGACTTATGAAGTGGTATGAATGAAGTACATGATTCATTCATATCTTAAATAAAATTTAATAATTAAAATTTATCATACCTAAAATTTAAGTCACGCCGTCAAATCGGTTGAAATCACTTGCTTCTATTTTGAATTCACGTGAGACGTGGTTTGAATTTAGATCCGAGGTCATTATTCTCTACGCGTGAGACCTAGATCTATTTTGACATGATTTCACATTGGATGACTTAATCGAGTTAACGGTGAGACCTTGACTCGAGGCGAAGATGCGACAAACATGCCACTTGACCCTAGATGCTTGTTCACTAGGTGCCATGAAGTCCCATAACTCTAAGAGTTGCACTTGTAATGCAATTGTTGATCGTCACTTACCTATTGGATCTATCATTGCTAGCAGATCAATTAATGTGATGATAGAAGTCAATGAGGATCTTAGCTTTTAATTAAATTAATTGGGTAGTTAATTTTTTTAAAAAAAATTATTAGTAAAAATACTTTTTTTTGAACTTTGTGTGTTATACAGATAACAACAACATCAAAACCTAAGTATCTCCACTCTAAAATCAGTTCCTGACAACTGAAACTGACTAATATCAACTTTATCGACTCATATCAAACTCTAAGGATTGTCCTTAGAGATGAGAACAAGTTGATACACCTATAAGAGGCATTACCTGAGGCACCTCCTGTCAATGATTCTGTTGCTGTTCGCCAAGCGTTTACCAAAACGTTTAACGAACACCAAGACGTCGCTACTCCTATGCTTGTGAGCATGAACCCCGAGATTCGAAAGAACTTCGAGGAACTCACAACATATGACATGATAAGCGAGTTGAAAATGATATTTCAACAACATGCAGAACTTGAACTGTTCAAAACAGTTAAAGCATTCAACGCTTACAAGCAGGAGGACGGCCAATCAGTTAGCACTTACATCTTGAATATGAAATGCTATCTTGATCAAATAGAACGTCTTGGTTACCCATTGCCACAACTTCTTGGAATGAGCTTGATTCTTACCTCACTATCCAAGGACTAAGACCAGTTTGAAAAGAGTTTTAAAAGTACATAGCATGGGGAAGACAATTGGTGCATGCTATAGTAAAACTGGTTGAGCAAAGGTTACCCAATTCTTTTCTAGCAATCAGGGAAGGTAAAACCACAAGCACAAGGCAAGAGTCTAGGTAAGGATAAACTAGTTTACTTTTCCAAACCTACGATTCCCCCACATGCTAAAAAGGAGCACCCTGCAAAGGATATTTCTTGCCATCATTGTGATGAAACCGGCCAGTGAAGGAGGAATTGTCCTGCCTACTTGGCAGAGTTGATGAAGGAAAAATGTGTTCTAGCTAGCACATTAGGTATCTTCATTATAGAACTCTAAACTTTCACTAATGAATCTCGAGTGTATGACACTAGTTGTGAAACTCACATTTACACAAATGTGCAAGATTAAAAGTGAAGTAGAAAGCTAAAAGAATGGAAGCTGTGATCTTATCCTTCCTAATGCGTTAATTATTGTTTTGAACAATTGTCAATTATGCATTGTTTAGCTTTATCGTTTGTTGAATAATGGATCATGATATTTTGTTTTATGAAAAATAACATGTTTTATTACTATTCCTTGTAATAGTATTTTTGAAATTAATATGCATGATCCTAATTCAAACGATAGTTCTATATACAAATGTAGCACTAAAGAATCCAAAACGATTTGGATTCCATTTACATAGAGCATTGTCATCTTTTCCACATAAACAAGAAACACATTTTAATACTACAACTCGACGGGCTTCTTTACAAATGATTATGAATCATTTAAAATGCCTCTCTTGTATATTATGGAAAGATAACAAGAAAGCTTTTCTCCCATGTTGGCGAAAGAGCTAAAAATCTACTTGGACTCATACATACTGATGTATGTGGCCCTTTTAGAACTAAGACTAGGGAAGGTGCCACCTACTTTCACTGATGATATCATTCGATGTGGTTATGTTTACTTGATTAAACATCAACACGAAAGCTTTAATGATATCAGTCTCTATGGTTATGTTTACTTGATTAGACATAAACATGAAATCTTTGAAACGTTCAAAGCTTTCTAATGTAAAAGTAGAAAATCAACTCGGCAAGACAACAAAGGCTTTCGGTCCTGATTGAGGATGAAAGTACATGAGTCAAGAGTTTCTGGATCATCCCACACATCGTGAGATTGTCTCACAATTCACTCCTCCATACACTCCACAAGATAATGGTGCGTCTGGAGGGAGATATCGGACCCTGTATGACATGGTTCGGTCTACGATGAGTCCTACTACTCTTACACTATCCTTTTGAGGTGCATGCACTGAAGTCTGCTGCTCGAATACTTAATATGGTTCCGACCAAAAGGTTAAAAAGACACCATATGAGATATGGTGTGGGAAAGTCCCTAATTTGTCTTACTTGAAGATATGGGGTTGTGAGGATCTCGTGGAACGAGACATGCCGAACAAACTTGAGCCCATATCTATCAAGTATATCTTCTTTACTATTTTACTTCCCAACTGAGAACAAATTGTTGTTACTCGGTATGCTGAGTTTCTTGAGAACAGTCTCATTTCACAAAGCAAGTGGGAGCACTAAAGACTTTGACAAGATTCAAAGTGAAGATACACAACCTTCTGGTAACACTACAAAATATCATTCTGAGGCTGGACATATAGATGTTGGACCACATGATGATGTTGTTCCCATTCATAGATCCGCAAGGACACCTCATGCACCTGAACGATATAGATTTATGTCGTTGCTGAGGAGCAAGTTTCGAGGATGATTATGGACCCCTAACTATCAAGTTGCATTATCGAATTTTGAATTCGAAAAATGACTTGAAACTATGAATGCGAAAATGAAATCCATGAGAGACAATCAAGTTTTGAACTTAGTTGATCTTTCTCAAAACAGTAAGACTGTTGACATGGATGAAAATATAAACACCTATAAAGCTCTTCTAGTAACAAAAGGTTACACTCAATCCTACTGGATTGACAATGATGAAACCTTCTCGCCTGTTACTAAAGACATTAGGATTCTTATAGTCAAAGTAGTGTACTATGACTATGAGATTTGGTTAATGATGAAATCAAAACGTTTGTTTCACCTAAAACCCAAATTGAGCATGTGTATATATGAAAGCTAGTGGGAGCATTGTCGTTTCTCAAGTCATACATGTTGATGACATGTCACTCATGTGAAACAATATACCAATGCTACAAGATGAAAATCCTGGCTTGGAAAATGTTTTGACATGAAGGATTGTAGGGATACGACATACATACTTGGAGTAAAGATCTATAATGATAGATCAAAGCGGTTAATTGGTTGAAGTCAAAGTGCTTACATTGACAAAATTCTAAACGGTTTAGAATGGTACTCCCAAACGAGGAAGGCCTCGTATGCAACACAATGTAAACTTGAGTGAGACTCAAGAACCTTTCACACTCGATGTGGTAAAGCGAATGAATGTAATCCCCTATGTATTTGCTATTCCATTCATCATGTACGCTACAAGGTGCACTAGACCTAATGTAACGTACTCATGGAACCTTACTGGAAAATACCAACAGAATCCACGAGAGAGTCACTGGATTGCTATTTAGAACACATTGAAGTATTTTTGAAATACTGTATATATGTTCCTTGGTTATGGTGGAGATACCGAACTGAAACTAAGTATACTTGCTGTACTTATGCTGGTTTTGAAATAGGTCGTGGTGACGCTAGATCCTATTTACGAAGGTTCATTACACTCGAATGATTTATCGAGATTTATGAACTTCGTACTCTTAAAGTTCAAACAGATAACTAACTACCTGATAGTTTATCGAACTCAATGTCTTGTACCAAACATATTGAATATGAATGGAACGTACGTTGGATTTCGACAAGCTAGTAGTTTCATGTAAATCTGTTTTAGTATTTGGATAATGGAATTGTGAGCAGTTTCTATTGGAATAAATTGATATATTTGATATGATCGTTTTTATATGAATATCTACTGTGTTCTATATTTGCATGTTTATATCCTTGAATATTTACTGCGTTTTATATTCTAAATTATCCATTGTCATATTAATAATATGGGAATATTATTAAGACAAATCTGAGGGCATTGATGACATCATCTTAGTATGACTAAGGATGATGAAGTCAAACTCACATGTTGTTCATTGTGATGCACAATTGGACTGACCCAACCTATGAGAAATCACTTCCTGGATTTATGTCACAAGTGAATCTCACAAAGGCTTTGTCGCTTATCCTCTGACTTGAGATGCAAGCTGGTTTGTGTATGTGGAGTGTCAAACTTTGATGTGGTTAAACGCTGACCTGAATAAGGCTGCTATAACTACCATCCTCAGATTTGATATTAAGCATATATCAAACACGTGTAGTCAATAAAGAATTTGTTCCTCCACATGTTTGGATTAGATACTACTGGGCCCCTCGATGATTTGAATAGATGCTTGTACGGCCGTACCCAAAGGTAATCAAGATGAATCTTGATTTGTTTGGTAATCTACTTCAATGTATAGATCGAGAAACAGAATCGTTGAAATTTTAGATTGACATTAATCCTTGTCTAAAATTCAACATGGTATCAGTAACAAAAGGATAACTGATTGAAAAACTTTGAACCTTGACTTTTCTGAAACTCACTCATGTACTTCTAGGGGTATTGGCGGGTTGCTAGACTCTAACCTTTACTTGTATAACACTGATGTTATGACGTGCGCAAGTGGGAGCTGTTGGAATATGCTTCACGTTCATGACATATAGTTATATGGCTAGACGCATGTGAGCCTAAAGGGTCACACACTTATACAACAAACACCATTTAATATATATAATATAATTAGGGTAATTATATTATTTATATAAACTATAGTTACTTGACTAGTTATGTTTTAATTAATTGTTAAGTTAAAACATATTAGTAAGTAATCTAAAGAATCAAAAGTACAAGGGGCTAAGTGTCATATCTCCTAACTTGTAATTAGGGAATATATACTTAACTTAGGGAGCAAGAAAGATTAACCCTAATACTCCCTCTTGCCCCATTCGGCCGTGAGATCAATGCAAATGACAAAGGCTACGAAAGTTAAGATCCTTTGGTTTTTTTTTTCGTTGGTACGTACAAAACAAAAGGAGTTTTGAACTCCTTTTTTGTTAGTTGCCACGTGAGAACAGGAGTTTGATTTGTGTTTATCACGTAAGAAAGGAATGAGTATTCCTTTGATTTTTGATTCTTGCTCAAGGGACTAGCATCCCAATTGGTGTTCTTGATATGGTGTAGTGTGGATACCATTAGAGGAATTCTACATTGAATTCTTGGAGTTCTTCATCCTCATTCAAAGGTGTAATCAAAGGCTTCAAGGGTATGATCTTCATCCTAACTCTTTGATTATTTATGCTTAATTACTTTGTCAATATGTAGATCCGTTATTAGTGATTTAATAAATTATTTTTCCGCTGCGTTTTACTTGATTAAACCGTAAATCACTAACACGAATGAACAAAGTTACAAACTATGAACTGAAACCTTAGACCGATACAAATCTGAAATTACAAACTGATGAACAAGAACAAATCTGAAACAGATGAACAGATCTGAAACACAGATGATTCAATAATGAACAACTGAAATCCATACATATATTTCACTACTGAACAACAACAAAAAAACTAACCAAAAACTATACTTTTTTTTCATTATCGTACAAAATTAACGAACAAAATCTAGATATGGTTCATTGGTGAACAATAGATCTGTGTTCCACAAGACATCTATGTTCCATCGTCCAAAGGTCACTCTTTCTCGATTCACCTTCTGATAAACAACTAAAGCTTCTGATCCATCAGATCGCCATGACAATCATAAGAGAAAATACTTTTTTTAATACACTGTCTTTTCGAGTTGTGTCTCTATCTTTACCAATTAAAACACCAACCTGCATCCAAACAACTTAAACTCAAAATTTCAAAAAAAAAAAAAAAAAAAAAAAAAAAGACCACCAACTGATGTTCATCTTTAACGGGTGTCTAAAAAAAATACCACCAACTGATGTTCATCTTTAACGGGTGTCTAAAAAAAAGACCCACTTGAATATCGTTTTCTATTGAGAATTGAAAATAAAATGTTTATAAATGCAATTCTTATGTTTATTCCTCTTACCTAACATCATTATCATATACTTAAAAAAATAAATAATAAAAATTAAAAAAGAGAATTACTCTTACATAACATCAAAATGGTTGAATTGGCGTTGAAGAAGATCTGGAACCCTAGAACGCCGCAGATCTGGAACCCTAGAAACCGAAAATAATGTAGAGAGATGAAAGATGGCGGTGGTAAGGTGGGCAGTGGTGGCGTCGCTGCTGTTGCCGTTGGATGACGGTGTGAACCAGCGGTGGTGTGCCGGTGTTAATGGACAAAGAAAAAGAATATGGAGATAGAAACCTATAAACACACACAAGTGTGTGTTTTGGGAAGAGAGACGATGAAGATGGTTTGATGAAAGAGAAAGAGTATATATATATACTAGTTTCAAAGCCCGCCCGATTGGGCGGGCATGCTCCGAAATATAGAATCCATAGCAATGATAAGTACGTATGAAATTATATAGTCAATTATTATTGAAATAATAAATAAACGTTTTGTTATACATGAATATCCGTTAGAAAAACGTAAAGACGAAATAAAACTTATTTGTATACGACGTTTGTCATTGAGTTGATGCAGTTGTCATCATGGTCGCAACAAATAACATTCAAGCCCTTCCTTTTCTTCACTCTTGAGACAACGACATAGAGTTGACCATGTAATAATCTATTTTCTCCTCAATGTGATTTTGTACCTTCTTGTCGAACACCATGCTTGTAAGACCTACAGACTAAACAATAAACTTAGGTTAACTAAATGATGTATAATGAGAATTTAGTACAACATAATGTTTAAGATTTCAATTCTAATTAGAAAGAAATGGTTTTACATTTGGAGAATTTATAGCCACCTGCCATGTAACTATCTTGAGTGCACTATCTGAAAACATGAATTTTAATTTGGTAGCCTTCACTCACAACTTCCGTCGACAATCTACATGACCACATTGACAGAAATATGACAGAAATAGGTGTGCACCAAACTACACTACGTTCACTTTTCTTATGGGGTCGTTGGTGGATTGGTTTATTGCAAAATAATCTTTTTTAACTAAGGATTCACGAATTAAAAAATATGATGTGGAAATTAAAATCATACCTTGAAAAAGTAGGTTGTCATAGCTTCTTCCGCAAGTGTTTTAAACCTTTTCCAAATGGTGGATTGGAAGTTTCGAAGCAACTGCCAAATATATTTGTAATAAAATAGAAAAAAAAACCCAAAACCAGTATTGGGATAATGGTTCTTAATTCCTACTCGAATACTTCACCATATGATGCTAATTCTTTATGTTCTTGAATCTAGTTCTTAACAAACACGATATCACAAAAATTTGTCCCAAAAGAATCCCAATATATTATCACACTCAGACTTTGACTATTGACTGAAAGTGTCTCCAGTTATCAGTAATTCATACCTAAAACTGAATTTCATGATTTGATCTTTGTATAGCTATAAGCTTTGCATCTAAAGAATACCGTACTGACAATATTGGTCTCTCACTTATTGCATCAGTTGTTGGAGAAACATCAGAAGTAAATTACAAAAATCTATATTACCTGGTTAGAGGTTGGTGAGATTAATAGCTTATTTCCATCATAAATATAAACTTCCTTAAATGGCCCAAACATACCTCAGATTGATCTGTTTAACATGAAAAAAATGAAATATAAAATCAAGAAAACCAATTTTTAAGGACAGATAAATGTAAATAATTTATGACTTTGTAAAAAAAATCAAATGTTTGAAGATTCCATAATTTCCCAATTGCACCTGTAATTAGACCAGAAATCAGGTTATTTTGTAATGTTCTATACAAACATAACAAACAATTAATGACAACACACAAATCTCATCAAGAACTTACGATTCTTATATAAATGATTAGTTTGTCAATACATGATTATAAAAAATATATTATTTCCATAACCTAAATTCTTTAATAGTATGATACAAGTGGTTTTATGTTTTACAAATATACTTGAGTGACTCTCAACCAGTTCAAAATTGACCCATTTGACCAGTGTCTCTCCATTCGTATCCGACATTACTTAATTAATGGCCGTTAACCATTACTTAATTTATTTATTTTTAAATAAAAAGAATAAATCAAGAGCAAATGAGATGAATAAACCTGTAGCCATATATTCAGGCGTTGTATAACCTTGGGTGCCCATTACTTGAGTTGTTATATGAATTCTATCTTCCGTTCGTCAATCTTTTCCAAACCAAAGTCTGAGAACTTTAAGTTATAGTCCTATGAACCGAAAAGTAGATCAACATTATAATGATCGTGAATAAGTGAGTTATCACGAGGAATGCATAAATACCATATCTAGCAGAATTTAGAAGATTTAAAATCACAGTATGTAATTTTTGTTTCTGAAAGTGCAAGAAAGAGAGCCCTCGGGGCAGCAGCCTCCAATGCAACTTTAATCCTTATTTCCCATGAAATGTGTTGTGCACTCCCTGATATACATATGACATAATCGTAAGGTCAAATGAAAATTAGATAGGATTGTGGGGGTCACAACTCTAATTAGTGAATGAAATCATCGTATTGAAAGCAAATAACTGTAAATCAAATTAAAAAAACTAACCTTCTGATTGACAAAATTGACGTTAAGCACCAAATCCAAGAGCTGAATTATGCTGCTACTAAGTTGAACATCAAACTAAATCATGATTGAATTTATAAAGAATTAGGTATAAATAACTAAAATTAAATAAAAGGTACTTTACAAATTGCATACTCACTTATACTGTATTACATAGCACCTGGATTGCCTTCACTGTATTTATTAGTCATAACGGAACCATATAAAAACAGTTAGAAAGCTAACACTTTCAATAGTTTTAACATCTTTTTATTCATTCACACATTTCATCGAGCAGTTAGTGTGCATGATAGATTAGAACAAAAAGAATGACGATTGATCAAACATTCAAACAAAAGAAAAAAAAGGTACCGAGGATTGATCCAAATAGAAGATATTGAGGATTAAAGAACCACGGACCTTCGAGTAGTGAGTTCCAAAATCGCCATCTTCATATAAGCAAAAACAAATTTTCCACAGTTCTTCAAAGAGTAGATACATGGAGATTAAAGTCTCGCGATTTCGATTTGGAGAAGCGATTGGCAAATTCGTAAAGTAGCCATAGGCGATATCGATTAGGGGAGCCCCTATCTTCTGCGTCGACGGGCATCAGAGCAGTTGATTGCGGCATGGATTGAAAATGGATGCACTGATACTTGAGATTTGGGCGGAGAGGTCGTATGGGGCAAGTTGAATTAGGGCACCTAAATGAAAAGCAGTCAAGGAACGTGGATATGAGCTGACATGTTATTTTTTCTTCCTATAATGCCCTTTGAGTCAGCATTTTGGACCAATCAAAATGCACTAAAATGACATATCATCAAATGGTTGCTAAAGATCTTACCCAATATATATGTGGGAGATATATATATATATATATATATATATATATATATATATATATATATATATATATATATATATATATATATATATAGTGTCGGATTTAGCGCAGAACCATCAAATGTTTTCAATTATAATGCACGAAATGCGTTACATTACGTGTATAAATTATAGTGCATGGAATGTGTTACATTGATTGTCTATTAATGCACATAATGTATATTTATACATTATGTGTAAAAATTGGAAACATTGGATGTGTAAATGTATTACAGCGTGTATGAAAACGTACAGCTTGTGTATAACATTGAAAACATTTAAACGGTTCTGCACTGAATCAAACCCTATATAGAAGTAGGATCCGGTGAGAACTCAAATAAACGGTGATGACTCACGAGGACACCTCAAAAAATATCAAAAAATTCCAAAAAAAAAATATATAACTCCCCATGATTATTACTACATTTGACCAAAAAATATTTGAAAAATTATGATCCACTTTTTTTTGTGGATCATAAAATAATGATCCATATTTTTTTTTTGTGGATTAAAATTATGATCCATATATTTTATTTTATTTTGGATCATTTTTGGAATTTTTTATTTTGGATCTTATAAGCTGCGATTTTTATGTTTAAAAAAGAAATTTTTTTAAAAAAAGTTTGTTTTGGATCATTTTCTGAGTTTTTTTTGAGTTCTCGCAGTCCTCACCAGTTTGTTTATGATGTTTCAAGGGACAAATTTCAACCATTGATCAATATGATTTAATGGTCAAGATTAATCACATATTTTATACATGGATGGGTATTTTGGTCAATTTTTTTTAAAAATATTTTTTTTATTTTTTACTTTAGAATTTTTAATTTTTTTAATATTTTTTTTGTTAAAAAAGAATATTTATTTGATAATTACGTGTAGTACTTAATCACATGTGATTTTAGTCTAAAATCACATGTAATTGTACCAAAACATCAAATGTGATTAAATATACAAGCACATGTGATTATACACTAAAATCACATGTGATTAAGTACCACACGTAATTATCAAATAAATATTGTTTTTTTAACGAACAAAATAAAAAATAAAAAAACTAAATTTTTTTTAAGTGCCAAATGACCAAAATACCCCTTCATGTATAAAATATATGATTAATCTTGACCATTAGATCTTACTGATAAATGGTTGAGATTTGTCCCTCAGAACTACATAAAAATGATGGACCTCCTTGAACGTTTTTCTATATGCAAGTATGCAACACCCATATGAAATTAAAAGTAACAACATAAATTCGTAAAATTTGGGCGATCCAAAATATCACTAAAGTCGCACACCTAAGGGTAAAACATATAAAGGGCGACGCCTATTTATGCCAAATTTTCCTTAGCCCAATTCATCGATCCAGTACAAAAGATACTGGCCGCATTTAGTATTTATGTTTTCTTGACCCTGTTTTGGCAAATACAGATCTGCGAGTGCCATCGTATAGAGATGATAAATATATTGTTAATATTAAAAATGTATTATTCGAATAAAGAAACATGAGAGGTTAGTAGACAACCGAACAATAAAACGATCAGATATTATTTCATCCGTCACTTATTCATTACAAAAAGTACCGTTCAAAAAAGCTTCAGTTTATCCCCAGGCAAACGCATGTAGCATCTCGACAAAATCCGTTTTTAGGTTCGCAAGAGTTCTAGCAAACTTCACTTTCGCATTCGGACAACATTCTTCTGCTATGTGTTGTTGAGATTAAAGTAAAAGACGACGTTCTTTTTCCACTGCAAATGCATTGACCATCTTGACAAATTCCACTATGGGGCTCGCAATTTATATTGCAACCTAGAGGTTCACATTCTGACAAAATTCTTCCGCTATGCGTTTTCTTTCCACTGCAAATGCATTGACCATCTTGGCAAATTCCACTATCGGGTTCACAATAAATATTGCAAGCTAGAGGTTCACATGCGGAAAAAATTCTTCCGGTATGCGTTTTCTTTCCACTGCAAATGCATTGACCATCTTGGCAAATTCCACTATTGGGTTCGCAATTAATATTGCAAGCTAGAGGTTCACATTCTGACAAAATTCTTCCGCTATGCGTTTTCTTTCCACTGCAAATGCATTGACCATCTTGGCAAGTTCCACTATCGGGTTCACAATTAACATTGCAAGCTAGAGGTTCACATGCGGACAAAATTCTTCCACTATGCGTTTTCTTTCCACTGCAAATGCATTTACCATCTTGGCAAATTCCACTATCGGGTTCACAATTAATATTGCAAGCTAGAGGTTCACATTCGGACAAAATTCTCCCGCTATGCGTTTTCTTTCCACTGCAAATGCATTGACCATCTTGGCAAATTCCACTATCGGGTTCACAATTAATATTGCAAGCTAGAGGTTCACATTCGGACAAAATTCTTCTGATATGCGTTTTCTTTCCACTGCAAATGCATTGACCATCTTGGCAAATTCCACTATCGGGCTCACAATTAATATTGCAAGCTACAGGTTCACATTTAGACAAAACTCTTCCATTATGCGTTTTCTTTCCACCACAAATGCATTGACCATTTTGACAAATTCCATCATCAGGTTCGCAATTAATCTTGCAAGCTAGAGGCTCACATTCTGAAAAAGGTCTCCCTTGTTGTTTTTGAAATGATAATGTCACAGCTGCAAAACATGATTAATTCAATATATCATTTGAACAAATACAATATATACATACCGATATAGATATAGCCACGTAAAGGTTTGAAAGTTGAGATGGAAGAGAGTCACGTACCTAATGAAGTAGCCAAGAACATGGTTAAGAAAACAAGTGTCTTGCATGATTTCAAGGTAAGGAATTCCATTGATATATATCTCTTATATATTTTAATTAATTACACCATGATCATACCTCTCTACTACAAGAACTATTTATAAGCGCAAAAAAAAAAAAAAAACGCATTTAACAAAATGAAACGTATCAATATTTATGAAAATGTATTACCGAGTAATTGTGTGTATTATGACTCATTGACTCCTATTAATGCTAATAGTTAAGGAAGTTAATTCATTAAGATCCTAATTATATTTTTTTAATCTTCCTCTTATTTCGAGAAATTCATATATAAAATATTTATTTCCATACACAGAGTAGTTGTTAAATTTATTGTTAAACACAAAAAAAACTAGCAAGAACTTTACAATTCTGGAAAGAACAAAAACCTCAAAAGAACCCAAATATCAACCCTAGATAATCTAAAGAAAAAAAATCAAGCATCAAACTATCAAACACTAAACCTATTAGACTCATTCTACCTTACAATACAAGACAACTCAATTATCACCTAAAAAAGGATCCAACAAGCCAGTACTCCACAAAAGAAAACAATACAATTTACATTGTCATTTGGCGAAACAATTTAATTAAGTGCTTTGGATGATGTTAGTTCTGAAGAAGCTTTCTTCATTTCATTAAGTGAGCTAGGATTCAAAGACGTGGTACCATGTCCATGCACACGGGGATTAAATTTTTTAAAAGTCCCCCTAAAATAGGGTGTGTTGTGTAAGTATTTATTAAATAATTTATTCCTCACCCTAGGATTCAAGGCTTCAAGCAGACGTGGTTAACAACACAAATACATGGGGATTGAATTTTTAAAAAATCCCCCTAACATAGGGTATGTTTTGTAAATATTACCTATTAATACAATTGTCATTCAAAATGACAATGTTCATTAGAAAATCTAAACTGTACGTGTTTAATAATTTCCGTTCCATTCCGTTCCGTTCTATGCATGGGTCCTACTATTACTCCAACATCTATTATTTAAAGAGGATAGTTGTTGTTGGCTGTGTAATGCATGGGCCCTACTATTACTCTAGCATCCTCGAACTATCAGCAATTCACAACTTCATGCCCTCCGTTTTACAGATTTTTATAATGCTAAATATGTCTAAATTATTATGATTATATAATATATAATTTAAACAAGAATTATGTTGTTGTAGTCATCACGCAGGCATAACTTAGGCTTCCAACTTAAGATTCTGGATACCCATTTTTGAAACCTAGCTCCTCATTTTGTTTTTCTTTTCTAGATTCACAAAAGGGTCATGACACTTTGCATGTATCTCCAACTGCCATTGTTGCTTCTTTTTTCTTTTTCTTTTTTTAAAATTACATTCAAAGATATTTAACAATGATAAAAACAAATATAATAGTTGAAATTTTTTTTTAATAATTTGAATTTCATAAAATGAAATTAATTTTTTTTTAATTTCTTTTTTTAACAAAAACTTAACAATGTTACTTAAATTGATACATAATTATGTTTAATGATATCAAATATCTATAACTTTTTATTATGTAACTGAATATCTATTTATATTTGTTTGTGTTTACGATAAACTATTGTTAGTTAACAAAAACAACAAACGAAATTATGAGGATTTATTAGTACGTGTTGTATTATCATATGTAATATAGGTTTGATATTTGCTAGGATGGTTTTGGCTAATAAAAGTAAAGAAAGTAATTCCGCAGCAACGTGCGGATGTCATTATGCTTGTTTATTAAAAGTTTTATTCCCCACCCTACACTATTTCTTATTTACAAAACATTATTACTTACTATTTTTGTTTGATCTTTTGCTTATACGAAATAAAATACTTATGCTATAAAAAGTATAAAATTAAGACGATTATTAATGCGATAACGAGTATAATAATAAAGTACTTACGATATATATATTATTTATAAAACACAATTATATTCTTTTTATAAAATAGGTAACTCGATGGACAATATATACACATCCACTAATACAATATATATACATTATGATACAAGATTGTGATTCGATGGAATTTTTGTTTATTACATATCTTAGCTAAACATTTGTTATCCTCAAAAAATTTGGTCATTACTTTTTTTGCTTGAAATTTTACATTTTTTCTTTTAAAACTTACACTTTATAAAACTATGCATTTACATATTTCAAATTATATTTTTAGTAATAATAATTCTTTTATTTTATTATTAATACTGTTAAAGTTAATGTTATTGTTATAAGATACGATCTTACAAAATTTTGTTCATAAATAAAAGATAAGTTCGATATAAATTAAATCTTAATTTTTTCTTAAGAAAAAAAATGCTTTAAATTCCACTGCAACGCGCGGGCCCTTTTGTTACTTGTTAATTACATTTATCGTATTTTAAAAAAGTATTAGAATAATAAGAGTTAAAGGAAAACTATCATTTTTAGTTACAAAGAAACATAAAATTTTAAGGGTAAACTATTTTTTTTTTAAATGTTTAAATGTTAAACATTAAAAATCAGGGTAGTAAGTTGTAATTTTAGAAAAGTTCAAGTTCAAGTTCAAGGGGGTAAGATGCAATTTCAACAAAGTATAGTTGGAAAAACTAAAAAGGGGAAAAAATGATAAAAAAGTAGGCTAAGATTAGAAGTTAGAACCCATGACCTCACCCTCATTGGGCATACAACTTACCACTTTAGTATATGTCAAAATGCTTTTCGTCCCCCACTAATTGCTAAATAGTAAAAAAAAGTCTCATGACAAAAAAGTAATTGTACATCACTAATTGTTAAATAGGATAAAAAGTTATAAGGAAAAAAAGTTATTGTAAAAAGAAAGTAATTATACAAAGTAATTGTTAAATACAAAAAGAAAATTTTTCTAAGGGTAAAATAGTAATCAAATATCCTATGGTAAATGTAAGGTATATAATATCTATAATTAAAGACATAAATGGATTAACATACATAGAAGAACACATTATCAATCGTTTAGGAACCTAAATGGACAAATACGACTTATCTTTGTATTCATTCATTTAGCTATATGAATAGAAAATCATGCTCATTCCATTAACAGAAAAAACAAACATAAACGAATTTTCCGTCAAACAGTTCATGCACGGTTCACTGAACATTCGTTTGGTCCTAATCCCAGCCTAACATGAACATGACTAGTTTATTAAACGGGTTAGGCATATTCATTTTTTATGGCCCAAACCTACTTATATTTGAATCGGAGAATTGTTACCCCTAGTCCTTCTAAACAAAATCTCTCACTAGCCTTACTTCCGCCTTTCTTTCAACTCCTTTGTAATTTGTAGTCCACGCGACATGCAACTACTAGAAAAAAAAATAAAAAAATAAAAAAAGTAAACAGTATATGGGAATTTCAATTGGTACATATATAACCATTAATCAAGTAATAAAATTTAAAAATAATAATAAAATTGTAGGATATAAATATAATACTTTCTTTTAATGGTAATTGCTAATCTACTCTAAATATTAATCTACTTCTAAATACCACTTATATTCATAATAAGACTTGAATCACTGATTACAAAAATGAAAGGCAACATACCATACCGCCGCTAGAACAAAAGCCATTTGGTCTCGTGCAGTACTGTTAACGAAATGTTTTTTTGTCTAGTCCATATTATGTAGCATAGGCCATATCAAATGTAGGGCTTGGCCCAAATTAGATTATGGGTGATTTCCAAATTTGGATAAAATGAAATGAAATATCCCAAGTACAAAACTTTATTCTTAAATCTTCCTAAATTAGACCGTGGAACTAAGGTCCTCGTTCTACTCCACTAGAACGCGTCCACATGTGCATTTGGTGCGACTCTGCAAACTATCAAACAACAGATGTGAAATATTGTCTTATGTGATTTTTAAGTGGGCACGTCCTATTGTCATGATTATCAATGACAAAGTTTTTAACTATGGTTAAGTTCCCATCTTCTCTGCTGCCCCCAATTCTTCTACTGCCGATCAAAACCCTCCCCCGTTGTCTTCAAAAAAATTCTGCCAATCCCACACTGTATTTTTCAAAAAAATTCCGTTTCATCACAAAATGTCGAGATTAATATTTGCCCATACTCATAATATGGTTGCATATCTCTCGAATGAAACGAAGCCTCTTATGGATTTTTTTTTGAAAACGGCTCTCATTAAAAAAGAAAAACGACTAGAAAAAACTAGCCACAAACAAGAGTTTACACATTACAAGGTAAAACTAACCATTCCGTCCAACTAACTCTATATTTATGTCTACGATTACAAACCCACAAAAAGGACACTTCTTTTATAGATTCCACGAGCATATTTCGACGAGCATCACCCGAATTAAACGTAATCGCATTCCTATGCCGCCAAATAATCCATGTTACCGAGAATGTCACCGCCTCCACAATTTTTTTCACTTTTGTCGACATCGGGCTAAAATCCAAGTTGAACAAAAAATGTGGTCCATATTCTCAACACCATCCCCGCACATCACACACTTCAAATCTTCGAACGTAATACCTTTCATCATTAAATTGACCTTTGAAGGGAGTCGGTTTAGACTCAACTTCCAAAAATGAATATTCACCTTGCAGGGTACTAAATTATTCCACCTAGTCTTCTCGATCGATGAAGGAAGAAATAGATTATCATCAATCCATCTCCTTGTACTTTTAACTTCAAAAAAACCTTCATTCCCTATATCCCACGACCACGAATCATGATTATTTGACAATGTAACATCTTCTACTAACCGGTTTAACTCCGCCACCTGATTTTCTTTTCTACCCCCACGGATCTCTCTTAACCATTGCCACCTGACCGAGTTATTTACAAACCGATCATGCACCAAACAATTGATGTCCGAATCCAACAAACTGATTCTCGGATAAAGCATCATCAACGGCCTTGACCCGACCCACGTATCTCTCCAAAACCGAACCCGCCTCCCGTCACCCAGCTTTAATTTTAAGTGCGATAATAAATCAATACCAGAATGTTTTAAACGACACAACATCTTGACAATTTGCGCCTATGGAGTCGAACCCAACCGGCTATAATTTACGAAATCCAACCCTCCTTGACCATCATAAATTGATCTAATAACTTTAGACCACAAACTTGATTCATTTGTCACAAACCGCCAAACCCATTTAAACACAAGAGCAATGTTAAAAGCATAAAGGCTTCCTATATCAAGCCCACCGTTTGCAATGGACGACAACACCACATCCCACTTTACCCAATGTATTTTTCTCTTCCCCTCGGTTCCACCCCAAAAAAACGCCGCTCGCAACTTCTCTAAAATATTCACTACATTTTTTGGCATCACAAACAACGACATATAATAAATGCCCATACCTCCTAGAACCGATTTTAAAAGCAAAGACCTTCCTCCAACCGAAAGAGTATTAACTTTCCAACCCGACAATTTTCTTTTAAATTTATCAACCAATGGGTCCCAATTCTTCATTCTAGACATACACGCCCCCACCGGGAGACCTAAATAAATAAACGGCAGTTTTCCATGACAAACACCTACTGAAATCGCTATCGACTGCACTTCCCCATCGGACACTCCAACACCATATAAATTTGATTTATGAAAA
This sequence comes from Calendula officinalis, assembly GCA_963853835.1. NCBI lineage: Eukaryota > Viridiplantae > Streptophyta > Magnoliopsida > Asterales > Asteraceae > Calendula > Calendula officinalis. The sequence continues at coordinate 38,777,985 of OY970831.1, forward strand.
TTTAATTTCAAACCCGAAGACATATGAAAATAATGCAAAATAATGAGCAACTTTTGCAAGTTGTTCAAAGACCATTCACCCATAAAAATCACATCATCTGCATATAATAAATGAGAATTAGACAATGAATTCTCAATTACCTCCACTCCTTTAAAAATATGCCTCGATGTCGCCTCTTCCATCATCACATGAAGCCCTTCCATAGCAATAATAAACAAAAATGGTGATAAGGGGTCACCTTGTCGAAGGCCTCTTTCAAGCTTAAACTCTTTAGAGGCGTTACCATTAAGAATAACTGAAGCCTTTGACGATTTCAAAATAGCACCAATCCATTTCCGCCACTTTTCCGTAAAATTCATAAATTCCATCATCAGGTCTAGAAACTCCCAACTTATGGAATCATAAGCTTTCTCAAAATCGATTTTGAGAACCATGGCACTTTTCTTTTTCTTCTTATACCATGCAATTAGCTCGTTAACCATCATCGGGCCATCAAGAATTTGGCGACCCTGAATAACAGCCGATTGCTCACAGCTCACCACCGAATCCACTACCACCGCCAGCCGTAACGCCAATAATTTAGCAATTATTTTGTATTGAACTCCAATCAGACTAATCGGCCTGTAATCGCTGACAGCCATCAGATTTATTACTTTTGGAATCAACGTAATAAAAGATGCGTTACACCCGGTCGGAATAAAACCTGTATCAAAAAACTCAACAACAAAGTTATAAATGTCAGATTTTATCAGGTCCCAAAATTTTTTAATAAACACGAATGTGAACCCGTCTGGACCCGGGGATTTGTCATTTCCACAACTCCATACCGCCTTCATCAGCTCTGACATCGTGATTGGTTCCGTGAGAAGCCTGGCATACTCCTCCGACAAGCTTTTGAATTTTTCGCTCCTTGTTGCCACTTTAATAACTAGAACACATTTAAACTTGTTAGCATAATAATCAAAAAATATATTTTTTTACCTCTACCGGCGACGTGATCCATTCTCCGTTGTGCTTCACTCCCCGGACCATGGAATGCCTTCTCCTGCTGTTAATAATGCCATGAAAATATTTGGTATTCTCGTCACCTTCAATCGCCCATTTAACTTTTGCCTTTTGCGATAAATCTTTCCATTCCTTGACTTCCAACTTATATAAATCTCTTTTCGCCGCCTGTCTCTCCGTCAGATCTTCATCCACCACTGTGTTAGCTTCAATTTTCTTTTCAATTAATTCAATCTTTTTAGTCAGCATCTTCTTTTGCTCCAAAAAATCCGAGTTCTTATTTTTCCACCAAACCTTGCACTCCGTTTTCACAAACTTTAATTTATCTTTAAAATTAATAAAGTCACTCTGATTTGGCGACTCTAATGGAGTAGCCCAAGAACTCTTCACTACATCTTCAAACGAGTCTTCTTCTAACCATGAATTGAAGAATCGGAAGACCCTAGGCCCATAATCAACTACTTGTTGGGCTAACACAAAGGGTCTATGGTCCGAAACTATGTCTGTCATCACATTTGCAACTAAATCCGCACACACTTCATACACCCCTTCAATCACAAAAAACCTATCCAATTTACTCATTTTTCGACCATCCGAACTCAACCTCGTGTATGCTGAGCCTCCCATAGGAACTTCAATAAGACTAGCTGAGTCAACAAACCCATTAAAGTCAACAATCTCTCTGTCATGTATCTCACAACCCCACCTTTCACCTTCCTCTCGAACTGCATTAAAATCGCCAAAAATAAAATATTTCCCTTCATTAGACTGCATGTATTCCACAATCGTTGCCCACAACCTGCGCTTATCAACTACACTTTGGGGTGCATAAACGTTACCTATAATACACTGCATATCATTATTTTTCCATTTCCCATGCACGAACAAAACATTTTGAAGACACGTAATCCTGGAACTCGTGAATAATAACGGGTCCCATATCAAAATTATCCCACCTGACGTACCGACTGCGCTACTTAAAGCAAAATCAAAAGACATATTCCCCCATAACTGCTTAATCTTAAAAACATCCACCTTAGAGATTCTAGTTTCTTGAATCCCTAAAAAAGAAAACTTATACTTATTCGAAATACCACCAATTCTCTTACGTTTAATGACATCTCCAATCCCACACGCGCTAAGGGACATAATATTCATGGACACCCCTTACCCTCTCCCATACTGTTAATCATACTTTCAAGAGACTGCTGGCACCCCTCCATGTTGAGTCCCATCGCAAGCCCTATCTCAATATATCCATTCAAGTCATTTATCAACGACCCCGTTTTATTTCTTGCCTTTAGGTATCCTGTTGAAGCGCAAGACTTAAAGGACCCTTCACCGTACTTATTATTGCCCTCTACCTGAACTGGATGTCGCCTTTCAAAACCTGGAGGAGGAGAAACAAAGTCTTTATTTTGGTGCAACTCCACGTTTTCCACTTCTTCGAACTCTCTCGCATGCTCGAGCCCGATAACATTGTTATTTGTGCTCCCTTTTTTACTACATTCCCCATCTGAGCATGTGTTACCACCATTTCCGTCCACTGTTTCTGCATTGACCGTACCCCCACCGCCCTCTTTGACCCTACTGCCCACCCCTTCCTTCCCACTACCAATAGGGTTAGGCTCGGCATCCACATTGTTTTCAAACCCACCCTCACTTTCTTCCTCTTCTTCATTCGTGCCAGACAACCCATCGTGTGATAAGTTGTCTTCATCCTCCTTACTTTCTACATCGACACTTTTCATGTTCGGTTGCCACAGGGCAATTTCGTATACCCAAACCATATACCTCACTTTATCAAGCATTACCTCCACTTCTTTATCTATCCTTGGCCCAATTTTCGTTTTAATACACACCTTACCCGTACTACCTTCCTCCTCCTCCCCGTCTACGAACATGACCTCACCCCAATCTTTAATAACCTTTTTTATAGCATTAAACGTTCCGGCCACTAAAGGTAACCCATCTACTCGCACCCATATCACCTTATCATCAACCACCAAATTATCGTCTAAATTACGTAATTGAGTGAAGTAGTAAACCATGTCTGCATGATTTTTAAACTTATCACATGCAACCTTGTAATCAAATTCTAGCCATATCCATGATCCCCCCAAGTAATGGAAATCAACATCACAAAAGCCTTCTTAGCGCACACTAATTTAATATTTTCAATCAAAGACAATTCTCGAACTTTACCTATCAGAATTGTACCTTCATTCTTCATTGGCATAGTATCTTTTTTGTCCAGCATGATCACATTCTTTTTATGTGCGTCTTCCTTACCCGCATTGGATGTACTGTTCCCCACCGGCTGCCCTTTAACCTGCTGCCCTTGTTGCACTTCTAGCCTGAACAGGTCAGAAAACTTCCTGTTCTTTTGAACCTCGTTGATAGAACTGACCGGGCTACGAGCCGCAGGACGCGACTCACCCTCGAAAGGAGCTTTTCGTTCAAACCTACCTAATGAAGCAAAGATGTGGTATGATCCATACCAAGCTGCGTTCAACCTCGCCAACAAGGAATCGACATTATCGACCCTTATGAACCTTACAAAACCGAACCACAGTGCGATTTTAGACAGCTTCCGGGGAATGAACGCATCCACCACCGTTCCAAAGACTTGCATCGCCTTCCAGAAATCTGCCTCATCCCATTGTCCGGGCAGATTCGTGACGTAGAACGTCTTGGCGATCTTTTTCAGGTCAAGCCCTTCCTTACGAAACGAGAACGCTTGATTTGCACTGTTGCTATGTTGTCTCTGTTGCATGTTGTTCTTCGCCATTGACAAAAACGACCAACCATACCCCCCCAGCGACGGGAGAGAGCAGACGATCGGCGATCGGGAACCCTAGTATTCGAACGAACGACGGCAACCCTAGAATTGCCCGCAATTTTTTAGGAGCATTTTCTTGACTCTGAATCATTATTTTTCCATTTCCCATGCACGAACAAAACATTTTGAAGACACGTAATCCTGCAACTCGTGAATAATAACGGGTCCCATATCGAAATTATCCCACCAACTTCCTCAATGCTTCCCATATAAAATTCGCTCTGAGTGTTAACCCCAAAATCTTCATTAGCCTAGTGGAAGCATTATGGAATAATGCAGAAACTATCAAATCAGGGAAAGAAGTCCACATAAAATCTTGACCCAAAAATCTTCCATTGCAGGGCAAGAAATTATTATTTCAGAAAGTTCAATACGAAAGCATATGCAGCTAGACGATGCAAATAGTATAAACTCCCTTTCTAAATATTTCTTGTTTGATAAAATACAAGAAATGGGATATGTAGGATCCTGCATTAAAAGCTTACGTTCTATAAAGGATTGTTCTCTTCCCACTGGAAATTCTCAATTCACCCACATCAAAGACCAATCCCACTGATCCCCAATCCCTAGTCACGCAAGATCAAGATGCAGAGATACATTCAATGGAAATGCGGTGAAGGAAGTTGACTTTAATCGTGACAATCCAGAATTTCATGATAAAAAAGAATTAAAGAAAGCTAAGATATCTTAAAAGACTCAAGAAGGTTGGTACTTACCGTACTGCCACAGGCGAATCTACATTGATTCAAGTGGGGTGCATGGCCACCACTTGGTGGTCCCCCATGTAGAAAAATTTTGGGTAATTTTTTTAGTGGTAATTTTTACACGATATCCACTTAAATTTGTGTGAAAGCCCCGGTTAAATTTGGTTCTGGATTCGCCACTGCGTACTGCCCAAATCATATCCAAGTCAACTACATGAGCAAACATAAGTGAAGATATTGCAGGTGTAATGGTTGAACGTCTGGTGGAAAAGAAATACACTCATTAATCCAATAGAAACTTTAGAAATAAAGTAACTTAAGAAATACAATCACCCGAGAATTAATGCTGCCAATCAACTTAATACGGGTGTGATGATTACTATTGTTATAGAAGTTAGTACTGATCAACCTTGTTAATACTGCTCATTAATCAGTAGTGACATGAAAAATTAATACGGGTGTGATGGTTACTACTGTTATTGAAGTTAGTACTGATCAACATTGTTAATACTGCTCATGCTCATTAACCAGTATTGACATGAAAACTTAATACGGGTGTGATGGTTACTACTGTAATTGAAGTTAGTAATAATCAACCTTGTTAATACTGCTCATTAATCAGTAGTGATATGAAACTTAATATGGGTGTGATGGTTACTACTGTTGTTATTGAAGTTTGTACTGATCAACCTTGCTAACCCACTTTTAAATGCTAGCCAAATTCCAATATACAAACAAAATACATATAACATTAAGTTAATGACATTTTTTGCTTAAGAAACCGTTGGTCTTGCAAGTTTTGTGATATTCTATCAGTGAAGGGGGAGAAACACATCAATAGTTATTGTTAACATAAAAAGTTATTGTTCAAACACAGCTATGTTTACTTAAAATTAATAGTATATATATATATATATATATATATATATATATCTACTATCTATAAAGCATTTAGGACCTTTCCTTAAATGGCTGTCTTAAAATTCAGCCAAATACTTACTATTTTAGAAATTATTTGAATTGTAAAAAAATTTGTCTGGCAAGGATCGATCCGCTGACCTGAAGGTTATTAACAGAGACTTCTTCCAACTGACCTAAGAGTTGATACGTTTCATTTCTCCTACGAAGTAGTATTATCAATAAAAAAGCCAGCCCCATGGGCCAATCATCATCAGTTATTTTCTCATAAAAGCCACCGCTCCATACGTATGGGCATATGAAGGGTTTGGAAATTGGGAAGTGTAATTTCCGCTTTGGAAATCACAATATTCATCATCTCATATTCCATTTGAATTAAAGCTTAGCAGCTTCATTCATCAATTTCGCGCTCGATTGCTTATGTCGCTGGAATCGTCTTAATATATGAGTATGAAATCGTCTGCGTAAAATCGTTGATTATTATTGGTTTTCTTCGTTAAGTTGCGTAAATCATGTTCAATTTTCTTTTTTTACCAACAACTATGCCCTAATTCCCCTTTCAATTTACGTTTCTCATTGCCCAAACAGGTTTCTCATTTCCCTTTTCAATTGCTTGTTGATTCCACCGGTTCAATTTGTTTCACAGATCACTTTACTATTTCAACTAAACCTATACTTGTTTTGTTTTGTATCTATTTCTTTTGTTACACAGATCATTTCCCGAATGTGTGGAGACTCATGCATTTGAAACCTATGACAATTCTATAAAAACAAAAGAAGGTATAACTATTAATATAATTTCTCTTGTTCTTGTACAGACGAACTGAAAAAGTAGGTTCCATCTAAAGTTGATTGTGGTTTCATTTAGTGATGGACTACCCAATGAAGGCAGTGGAATTCCATATTTTTATTAGACTACTTTGGATCCAACTGCATGTTATGCATATAGAGATCACAGATATTCATTAACAACTGTTAATCTCGATTGGTAGCAGGTCTTTAGTAATGATAATGGCCGAAAATTATAAAGATAAATTTGAGTTAATACTAATTATCATTAGTTTTACTTTACTAATTGATCATTACTTTGTTTTCTTTCTCCAACAATAACCATATCTAACTTTATACGTATTAATGTATTATATTGCATCTTTCATCAAAAATATCTTTCTAAATTCAGAATTTGTGAAACAGATTCAAATCATTGTTGCCTCAACTTACCAGGTGGGTTTACTGGTTTTGGACCACATGAAGACCGATCCGACACTGAACCGGAACGGGAACCCGTTAAACATGTCCGGTTTTCGGTCTTAAGATTTTAAATTTTTGGTCAACCGGGTTCCGGAACCGAACACACCCTTAAGACGAGGTAGTAAAATGGACAGGTAACTTAATGGATTAAAACATGATCAATTTGAAAAGGGTTGGATTGACCCATATGACTCAGTTTAATTGCTGTTTTTCCTAAAATTAATAAACTAATTTGTTCTTTTTGTTTCAGTTGAGTGAGCTACATGTAAATTCCGATGAGGATGCAACTGCTGAAATTGTGTTATTTGCTGAACACGCAGAGATGCAATGTAATACATAATTTACTTCCAAACTACCATTATCATTTTTCTTTTAAACGTTTAATGACACCGTTTTTAACGTTTGCGATGTAGACCAGCCTAAGAATCATAACTTTGAGGTCTTTAATCTGGATATTGAGGAGATATCTTGATCAACTATTATTTGGTGTTCCTAAACCTCTAATTGTTGATCAATACCCCTCCTTTTGGGAATGAGAATGTAAGTTGGGATTCAGGAACTATGAAAAGTTGAATGAATTGTAATATGATACTTGTATGAATGAACTAACAGAACTGGCACACTAAACCGATTCCCATTGCTATCTCGGTTCCTACGGGGTCTATACATGGCTTACCTGAACCAAACCTGGAACCAAATTCTGTGAAATCATTGATTCTCAGGTCTACAAATCCACTGAAACCGGGTCTCTGGTATTTCGGGTCCGGGTTCATCCGAGAACAATTTCCACTCAGGTTATACTTGTGTTAATATAGTTCGGCCCAACCTGTTTTGAGCCATTTGCCACATTGAATTACCATGTTACATATTAGTTTCATCTTGTTTGATTGTTGAATACTGGCTGAAGATTGTTTAAAACATGAAGCAGGTAGAGTTGAGCACTATATTTGCATAAAAGCAGTGAACCAAATTTCATAGAGGTTAGTTACTTATTTGATTCACGTACATTTTGTTTTGCGACAATTTGCTCACTTATATCAATGACATTATGCTCAGATTGAAGGGTATTTGTATATTGATTAAAAATAAATTAACAAATTCTTACAAAAAATAAGTTTTTATAAGAGGCCATTAACGAAGTTTTTATAGTTTGACCCGATTTCTGACATCTAAATAGGTCTATCGGGTTAACAAGGTTCTAACTGCAAAACAATTAGGTCACTTGGTCAACCTGCTCAAAATATATTTTTTTTAAAACTTCTTATTCAAATTAGGGGTTCTCTTGGAATACAATTTATTTATGTTACATACTCACTCACCCAAGTCTGCCCCAAAATTTAGTCCATCAGGTCATATGGGTCAAAGTGCTCAAACTGTCAATCTGACCAAATGGGTCAAAAGCTAAAAAAAAACTCTTACAAGAAATGATATTTTTTATAAGAGCGTATAGATTGACTGCATTTATAAGATTTAAATGGGTCTATCAGCTCAAATGGTTCTAATTGCAAAATATATAGTTTAAATTCTTTAGGGTACAAGAAATGATGGAACTAATTTTGTTATGATTGTCCCGTTTCACCCTTTTGATGAAATTGATCTGTTTATCCAGATTGACCCTATAAAACAGCAACCATCGGAAGCTGGAAAAGACCTTATACAGTCAACTGCATCTGTGCTACTGCTGGAGTTGCAGGTGCATATGTTTTGAAGTTTAGAAATGAACCCATTGCATATGTTATTGATCAAGATAACTCTGATAACATAGGTCATGAAAAGCACATACTTAAAAATTAAGACTTTGAAGTTAACAAGCTGGTTTTAAATCTGAAATGTATATAATGATGATATGGGATTTAGTTTATTTGATTAGAAGTTTTTAATTCGGTTGGTTTAGTTTTAAGAAAAAGAAATTTATTCTCTGTAAGGTTGTTGAGCAATTAAATCTTTCATGTGCCAACATCTGGATATTGTTGTTTATTTTGTCGTATTTGTCCAAAGCTTTTTAAAATTGTGTCGAGTTACTTTTTCATATTTTTACATGTGGTCTTAATGTTGTGATTAAATGTAATGCTGCCATGCAATAGTCTTATTGCTCACAAGTCTTTGGAGTGTGGATCCAAACATGCTACAATCGGATGTTTACAAGTTTTGGTGTGCAACAATGATGTTTTTGAATATTTTAACTATCATAAGTTAACTTTGAATGTGAAATGCGCAAGAAATGCAAGGCATCAATGGATGTGTGTCATCTTCCTGGTCATGGTTATTCATCTATTTGTGATTGCATCATTCCCCATTCCATCAAACTTGACCTTGTCCTCAAGGTCAATGGTATTTATTGGCATTGGTGGTAAACAGTAGATGGGAATATTTGAAGTCTTAATTAATTATGCATTGTTCGTATAAGTAATTCTTTATTAAATGCAACTCAAAATAAAAAAACTTTCTACAAAACTGAAGTCTGGATTGTTGATATACACGAACGATGTTTGCTCGCAATATATAATCACAGTGTACCCGTCGCCGCATTGCGCGGGTACCGGCTAGTATATATATATATATATATATATTATATATATATATATATATATATATATATATATATATATATATATATATATATATATATATATATATATATATATATAAAGTACCATTATACTAAGCTTTAAAAAGTAACAACGTTTTATAAAGAAATTATAACTAGATTACTTTTGAAGTTACAATGAGATTACAATTGAGATCACACTGAAATTACATTGAAAATTGTACTCTTTGCATATCTCTGGCGAACGAAACCCGAGATATTGCATGCATTGTTGTCAAGATCTTTCTTTTCTCATCATGCAAACTACGTATATCTGTTGTTTGAGTTGTTTATAGTGTTCTTTCTACTGCTATAGTAGATATTTGTTTATTTTATTCGACTTCAAATATTATTAAGGAAAAAGTTATTTCAATATAAGATAGAAAAAGTTATAGGATATTGACATTAGATATTGGGGGCATGGTAAAATAGTAACGTAGCTATCTTAAAATGATCACTTTATTACAACACCGCCACTTGACCTTTTAAAGCTTCAGAATCTAATTCCAACACAACCACTCGACCTTTCAAAGCTCCAGACTCTAATTCTGACACCACCAATCGAGCTTTCTAAGCTTCATTCTCTTTCTTTAGTTCCAACACTGTGTTGGTACGGTTGAAAGACGCACATAAGTTATTTCGGTGAGTCGGAAAACAAGTTAGGAAATAGATCAGGTAACTTGCTATGAGCACTGAACAAATCGAAGTATCAAATAACACATGTTTGTGCATACACAAACACGGTAGGTTACGATAAGGTCCACGATATGTATAGTGAACGTCAAGTAACCACGATATGTTGGCGTTAAATAACGCTAGAGTTACGATAAGGTTTTGTAACACCCAAAATTTCACAAAAATTTTTAAACTTTTTAAGTACAAGATTTTAATAAAAGTGGTCCCAATAAATGTGATAAATAAATCCCAATAATAAAGTTGTCATTTAAAAATGTATTTAATGCGGAAAGGTTTAATAGAAATAAAATGTTTTAAGATAGTAATTGTTGTCCACATCAGCTCCGGGAAGATACAGCGGTCAACCGTCCACCTTCTCTTTTCCTTTGCTAGTACCTGAAAGTGGGGGGAAATATGGGTCAGCTGGGAAGCTGAGTGAATAATCTTAAAATGCATACAATCATAACATACAACACATGAGGCACATCGGTGTACTCCTACTCAGAATCTACTCAGTTAAATTACTCAAATTTGTTTTCTCAGATTTTATTACTCAGATTTATTTATATAGCGCGCTTGTGTGATTCAGGTCGATCGCCCCTCCTCACACCTCAGATAGGCGTAAGCCAAAACTCAGACGGGAGGTGATCCCAAAAACTCATATGTGTGTTATTATGTTTTTATCTCTTTAACATAATTATCTCAGATGCCCTAGCAAGTAGTAGCACAGATACTCATATCAGTATATTAAAACCAGATACCCAGATACTTAAATAATAGATCAAAACTCAGATAGCAAATATAGCGCAAGTAAAGTAACACGTAAGTCATGCATGTAAAACGTTATAACTGAATACACGGTGAGAATACTCACATGGAATACGTAAGCTCCAAAAGGTCCTCGACACTCTAAGGCGCTGCTCGGTTACTCCTAGACGATCCTAAAACATAAAACGAACCCCGAATTAAAATCCATCCCAAGGACTAAATTTTAGAAAACTGGTAGCACCCGTCAGTCTCACGGGAACTGCCATAAATCCTAAACGGTTCATTAGATATTTCCCATCTTTTAACCACAGAAACTAGACAACCAGAACTACAAATCATCGTGAGACGGTTACTGGCCAAAACGGACTCTAAGGGTTTCAAATTGATGTCACAAGATAGGCATGTTGCATCGGTCAAGTTCCTAACAGCAGCAGATTAAAACGGGCATAACTTTTAAACCGTAAATCAGATTGACGATCGGTTTGCGGCAACGGAAAGCTGGTTCAGAATACTAGGCGCTTACGCGGGCCAAAAATTTAAAAACATACTATAGACATACTAAAAACGTCCGAGAACAGAAGGGCAGTAACTGCCAGAAGAGTTACATTACTTTAAAAACATTTTAACAAACCCGATTTCTATTTGATCATGGCCTCGAATGGACAAAACGAGACAGCTTAGTTGAGTCCCAAAATTACCGAGGTCACCCCTAGGCTCGGCCTAGGACTCCTGGTTTACTAATAAACTCAAACCCCGCAACTTATGAAATCACAGGGAAGGATTTATACAGAAAGAGCCTAAGGTGCGATAAAACACTAAAAAAATAGAGGACAACCCGAGTCTGTACATCCCAATTCTCGAACAGCCCTGCACAGATTGGTTAGAATGAAAGTCACACAATTCATGCCCTCACGAAAAGGCTTAGACTTCAAGACAAAGATACATAAAACTGAGGGACGAATTAAGGGATGAGAACTACCGAATTCAATCAACTCCACTGCCCTTGAACCACTTCTCATTGCTCGATCAATGGAGAAGACACACCTGCGCACCCAATACTTGATCTCGGTCCTTCCTTGCTGCTCGATGGTGAAAGGAAAAATCACAACAGAGGTGGAGATGGGGAAGCCTATAGTCGACGGCTGCACAACTCAGGAAGGGAAGATGCTCTAAACGACGGCTCCAAGAGAAATTAGGGTGGATGATGACGTGATTAAGAAAACCCAGTATTTAGTATTCCTTAGCTGGGCCCTCTTAATCTTTCTTGCGTCGGGCTTAGGCAACAGGTAAAAAGAAATGGGCTAAGGCCTTCTAGTTAACCCACTCACGAATTCTTAATAAGAACCAAAAGATCTAGGGGTGTTCCGGTCTCGATACATGAACCAAGTTTGCGGGTCTCGGCCTTGGCCTCCGGCCGGACTTGACCCGACACTCGAACTCTCGGGTTTAAATGTCGTGATAATAAAACGATACAAAATAATAGATATCACCTAATTAACGTCCCGATAATGAAACGTCACGTATCATTATACTTAATAATACCACATAATTACTACAATAAAGTTTTAAATAAGTAAAACGTAAATAATTTAAATTACAAAGTTTTTTGGGGCGTTACAGGTTTAGGATATCCACGATATAACAAGTACATATTTCAACTTGTTGAAAAAAAGGAGAAGCTTTCTAAACTCCAAAACTTAAACACTTTGAACGTTTACAAAAAAACACGCTTCTTACCTTCTTCGATTGTGAGGAAGAGATAGAAGAAGAACAAATAGACGTTCAATGACAATGGATATGTGGAGAAATAGAGCTCTTTTATAGGCCAAAAGTATAATGTATGGAAAAATAAATTATATTACTTCGTATATTATTACATAATTCCATAAACATGTATTTATTATAACATTTTAAATTATATTAGTAGTAAAATTAAATGACAATATCTACTCATCAGTATTATCTTCATTTACCAGTAGTTGTGGGGCAGTTGAAAGTTCATGATAAGTATTAACTTCATCTCAGCATTAAGCCGAATGCAAAGATTTTTCCTGATTAATGAATATCTACACATATCTTTGCAATACGAAACCCAAGATATTGCTTGCAAATATGACAAGACATTAACCTCACAATAGCTTATTACTTTTGTTACATCAACATTTCAGTAAACAATAAGCTATTCTTAAATAACATCTCCAATGGTTAACTTTTCTAATTTACGTTTATCTACTCAAATATTACCTTTATCTATCTCAAATATTTTATAAATACCCCTTACATATAATGTGACAATTTTTTAACATCTTACTAAATATAATATTTTTTAAAATGTCTAATACAAAATATAATATTTTAAATTTGTTAAATATGATTAATAATGTATAGTGTATAAATGTCTAATAATGTATCATTAGATACAAAGCATGATAAATCTTTCAATAGCAGTCTCCCTCTTAGAATTAAGAGAATCTCATGGTAGAAAGATCCATGAAGATCAGGAAAGGGGAGAAAATGGATGTATATGCAGTCCTCTTGTGGATACTTCTGAACCCAGAGCAGCAGAAATTCAAACAGAAATTCCAGCAGAATCCACAATCTCAAATATGGAGAGCAGTATTATCTTTGATAGTCGTAGTAAGTATTATGGTTGATCGGTACTATCTTTGATAGCCGTAGTAACTAGTAAGTCTTATGCTTGATCAGTATTATCTTTGATAGCCGTAGTTAGTCTTATGGTTGATCAGTATTATCTTTGCTAGTCGTAGTAACCGGTAAGTCTTATGGTTGATCAGTATTAGTATTATCTTTGATAGTCGTTTCGGATTATCCCAACAATATTGCTAACCCTCTTTTAAATGCTAGCCAAAAAATCTAATATACAAACAAAATACATGTAACATCAACACTTCTGAAATATTTAATGACATTTTTTGCTTAAGAAAGTGTTGGTCTTACAAGTTTTGTGATATTCTCTCAGTGAATAAGGAGAAATGACGATCGTTTGGGGTATCACCTTTCAGTGAAGGGGGAGAAATGACAATCGCTTAGGTTATCACCTCTCAGTGAAGGGGGAAAACAACAATTGTTTGGGGTATCACCTCTCGGTGAAGGGGGAAACATGAGAATCACTTAGAGTGTCACCTCTCAGTGAAGCAACCAATATGTTAAAACGTGATTCTTGAAGCAGCCAAGATGTTAAATCATGATTCTTGAAGCAGCCAAAATATTAAATCAATGATTACAAACTAAAGATGAAGCTCAAATATGATATGATTAGTACTAACCACCCACACCTATTGGATTTACACATATAATTACTCAGCTAATTTAATAAAAAACGGTATTACCTAACAATTCGTTTCTTCCTTTTACAGACCCCACCATTTCTCGATCCCGAATCACCACTTTCAGGTGAGTCTTCCACAATCGTTTGTTCTTGTGTAACCAAACCAAAGTTTCTTGATAATTTTCTAATTGGTGTTGTGGGCATGGGTTCATGGTGAAAACAAGTGATGTTGGGTTGACTGGATTCCTATGTGGCATTAGCTCGTCTCCTTCAGTAGTCGAGTCCAGCATTAGCTCGATTCCCATGTGGCATTTTCGTAAATACCCATACTGCCAAGTTTTATTTACGATAAGATCTACGATACGATAAGAGAAAGAACATATGATAATATCATAGTCTTTTTTATGCATTTCATTAAGAAGAGAAAGAATATGCAGAAGGAAAATGATGTGAAGAACGTAAACAAAAGATCAAAAAGAAGATAAACGGAAGGAAAATGATGTGAAGAAAAGATGATAGTTGGTAATGAAGTTTAACCATTGTTAAATAATTCTTAGAATATAAAATACGTAAGTTCAAATTGTAGGGAAAAGGTACAACAGTCAATCGCATCACCTTTCTTTTCCTGATTTGTCTTTCTTGTATTCAAGGGGACACTTGGGAAGATTTGAATGGAGTCGACTAGTCAAACATATGTGATTCAAGTCGCACGGGGTATTCTGTGAAGATTGAAGTCTATCAGTCTTAGATGGGAGTCTCCCATTTAAATTGGTCCATTTCGGTAATTAATTCTTAGATTAATCTCTTGCATTTGGTTATTGTCATTTTAATAGAATGAAACATCAAGGGGAATTGTACACCCTTTAGACCATGGGCTACAAAATTTACAACTAAAATGTAACTTCGATCCAATAATTCAAGCTAGAAACAACAACATTTCACCCTTAGCATCACACTATGTATTTCCCAAGTCTAATTAATCTAAGTTTGATAACGACAACTTTTTGAATTACCAATCAACCTTCTCTCAAGAACATGCTTATGTTATGCATTATTCTCATGGGCCGGATCACAAATTCATTAATGTTGTGTCACTTCACACGAGTCATTACAACAAATAACGACATTTAAGTTTTCAACTTTGATATGCGTTATGCGTTATTACTGGTGGGATATAAATGAGTTAGTCCTGACATTGGTATTATTACTAATTGTTAGTTAATGCTGATGTGAAGATTAATGTTGCTACATGATTTACTACTGATCAAGACTTAATGCGGCTTTAAGGATTGATACTGATGATGCAATTTCTACTGAAGAAACAACTTACTACTGATCCCGATATTACCACTGCTCGTAAAAGTTAATGCTGATTAAGCTATTTTCAGAGATTATCATGTCCGAGATCTTAGGAAGTTTGTTTAGAATATCGTATATTATTCAAATTGTATTGTAATCGTTTCCTAGAATAATTGTTAGGCTTCAAGGACTATTATATATAGTTCCTTATGAATTGTAAACATACGTGTGTATTGTAATTTTCAATCAATATTAGATCTACGAATCAAGAATTGCAAAAAGTTTTTCAATTTATTCAAACCCATGAATTTCATCATGTCTGACAACAATGAAAGTACTTAAGCAAACAAGATTCCAATTCTTACTCTGAATTATTTTGGGATGTGGAAAAACAGAATTAAGCAATACATGCTTATTACTGATTATTCAATGTGGGAAGTTGTTCAAGAAGGTAACAAAACCATTTAAACAACTGTTTCTAGTACTTCAACTGAAAGTGAAAAACTGAAGTCTGACAAAGAGAGAAAAGACAGAGGAATTGAATTAAAAGCTTTAAGTACATTATTGCTTTCAATTCCCAATGATTATCAACATCTCTTTGTTGAGTTTGATGATGCAAAATTGTTTTGGCAAGCCTTGGAGAAAAGGTTTGTAGGACAAAAAGCACCAAAAGAAACATGAAATATGTATTGAAGCAAGAATTTGAAAACTTCAAAGGACAAAATAATGAATCTTTGTCTCAAGTTTTTGACAGATTCAATAAACTTATTGGTGAACTCAATCAAGTAGGAGTTACACCAGACAAAGATGATGTCAACAAGAAGTTTCTCAGGTCTCTTGGTGAAAAATGGTCTATGTATACTGTTATATATAGACAAGGAGATGCTCTTGAAGAAAAGAAATTGATGAACTCTACAATGATCTAAGAGTTTTTGAAACTGAGGTAAGTAAAAAAAACTCTTGTTTTACCTTCAAACAATGCTGCTTTTGTCTCTGCTGCAGGAAAAATTCGAGAAGGAATGTTTGGAAAGTCTCAAGAAACTGAAGACACTGCAAGAGAATCCTTCTTCACTAGTCATGTGCAGACTGCATTAATTAGAAGACTTGGAATAACTCAATCCTGATGATTTGGAAGAGATGGATATTAAGTGGCAGATGGCTATGCTCAGTCTAACAACAAAAACGTTTCTTTAAAGAACCGGAAGGAAGGACTTAAGCTTCAACAGAGGTGAAAAGACAGGGTTTGACAAAACCAAAGTCAAATGCTATAATTGCAGTAATTTTATTCACTTTGCAAAAGAATGCCCTAGAAAAGATCAATTCCACTGCACTTGTATCACAAGATGGTGCAGGATATGATTGGAGCTTTCAAGTTGAAGAACATACTCAAAACCAAGCACTTATGGCTTTTACTGATGCCAAAACTGAGGTAACTCCTAAATCTTGCTCACCTGAATGTTTAAAATTATATAAAACACTTGAAAAGGAAAATAAAGAAATTATGGATGATCTAATTAAAAATAGAAAAAGAATAATAGAATTTAATGGTGTTATAGCAAATTTAGAAAATCAAATTAAAATTTATCAAATTACTGATAAAAAATGTAAAGAATAATTATTACAAGCTTATTGCTAAAGCTAATGAAGCTATCAACAAATTAGAACAATGTAAATTAAAATTAGAACGGAATAAATTAACTATAAAAAATTTTGAAAGAAGTTCTAAAATAATTTAAGAGGTAACAAGCAATCAATCTTCTGAAAAAGTAATTTAAGAGTTAACAAGCAATCAATCTTCTGAAAAAGTTGAAATACCAAAATTTGGTAAAACTGCCAAAAGATTTATCCAAAATACTAGATATGGTGATCTCAAAACAAGCAAAAACTTTGAACTTAAAAGAAAATTTTATAACTCAAAGAAATTTGCAAAGTATCCAGTTAATACTACTGTCAGTAAAAACAATCAAAGGCATGCTATCGATTTTAGCAAAAGAACTAATACAGGTTTTCATAACTCCAAAATTAGTACTGATCACACTAGAAGAAACATCAACAAAGTCACTACTGCTCCATCAGTAATAACCAACAATATAAAGAATACCTGGGTGAAAAAGACAAAATCAGTAGACAAATCAAAAAGCAGTATTAACCAAAACCCTTACAAAAAAGTACCATCCAAATCTGTAAGATTCTTTCACCATACTCAAAATGATGAACCCAAGACAAGACAAGTTTGAGCTCCCAAATTAAACTAATCATATACTTTTTGTGCAGAGCATCTCAATGGTAAAAACAGGAAATATATGGCATATTGATAGTGGATGCTCTAGGCACATGAATGGAAATTTGCAGATTCTCAGAAATTCCAAGTCTTTTGATGGTGGATATGTAACTTTTGTAGAAAATCAAAAAGGTGGAAGAATCACAAGTAAAGGTACATTATCAAATGGTAAGATTACATTTGAAGAAGTTCTGTACGTTGCAGAACTCAAGTACAATCTGATTAGTCTCTCACAAGTATGTGATAAGAAGAACAAAGTTCTCTTTTCAGATACAGAGTGCATCATTCTTTCTCCTGATTTTATTATTGATGAAAAAACATGTTGTTTTAAGAACTCCTAGGAGAAATAATGTGTATTGCCTGGATATAGGGGGAGAAATCATTTTTTCAAATGAGGTTAACTATTTTATATCCAAGTCAAACACAAATGAATCAGAACTTTGGCACAGAAGGATGTGTTACACAAATTTTAAAAACATGAATAATTTGGTTAAAAAGAACTCAGTAATTGGTTTACCTCAAAAAGAATTCATGTATGATCATCATTGTGTTGCATTCCTAAAAGGTAAACAACACAAGACTTATCAAAAGTCCAAATCAATAAATTCTATTTCTAACCCCTTGCAGCTACTTCATATGGATTTATTTGGGCCTACTAATGTGATGAGTATAGGAAAGAAACAATACTGTTTAGTTATTACTGATGATTTTTCAAGATACACTTTGGTATAATTTCTCAGGACTAAGGACGAAACAAGTGAAATCATCAAAAATCTAGTAATCAAACTAGAAAATACAAGAGATCTTAAAGTCAAAGCCATTAGATGTGACAATCGTAAAGAATTTAAAAATGAAAATTTAATCTCTTTTTGTGATCACAAAAGTATTGGCAGACAATATAGCTCTCCTAGAACTCCTCAACAAAATTGTGTTGCGGCTTTGAAGAAATAGAACAATAATTGAAGCCGCCAGATCCATACTTGCAGATTCAAAATTACCTATTACATTTTGGGTTGAAGCTGTTAAAACTGTTTGTTATGTTCAAAACAGAGTATTAATAGTAAAGCCACATTTCAAAACTCCTATGAGCTTTTTAATAAAATAAAACCTTCAATCAGCTTTTTAAAATCATTTGGATGTCCATGTACTATTTTGATTACATGAGAAAAAATTTGTAAGTTTGACTGTAAAGCAGATGATGAAATCTTTGTAGGTTATTCAACCCAGAGTAAGGCATACAAAGTTTTCAATAAAATACTAAGAATCATTGATGAAAGTGTAGATGTGTCCTTTAATGTTAACTTAATGAATGAAAAAGGAAATGGTCCAGACTGGTTATTTAAAATGATTCACTAACAAAATCTTTGGATTTCAGTTATGACTTTAATGCAGGTGTGACAGAAAATCAATCTCAAAGAAATGACTCATCATCTGTTAGAGGAAATAAAGAAGTTATAAACTACATCATTATTAATACTGATCCACCAATAAATACCGAGGACAGTAGTAACTCTGATAAAGCAATTGATGATGATATCAGTACTAACAAAGAAACAACTGTTTCTACTGAATATAATGTTAATACTGATACCAGCAGGAACTCAGAAACCCTAATTGATAACACTGAAGGAATTAATACTTATGACAATATTAACCTAGAAACTCAAGTTTCTACTGAGAACTCAGTTAATACTAACACCAGCAGAAACGCTGAAAATAAAAAAAATTCAAATCAAAATCTGGAAGATCAAGAGAATGACTTGACAGACGATGAAGGTCCAGAAACAAATGAATCAAACTTAGAAAGTCAAGTCACATTAGACAAAATGCCAAGCTCTAGAGCACAAAAGAATCATCCACTTGACCTTGTTCTAAGTAATGTAAACTCTGAACTGCAAACAAGAAGTAAATTCAGGTCAAACAATTGCAATATTAGCTTAATTTCTAATGAATGTCAATTTTTCCTACATTCTATCACAGGAAGAACCAAAGAAAATCCAACAAGCCATGAAAGATTCAAATTGGATAGAAGACATGCAAGAAAAACTACTTGAATTTAAGTTACAAGCTATTTGGATACTTGTTCCTCTACCTAAAGGAAAAAGAGCCATAGGAACAAGATGGACCATCAGAAACAAGAAAGATGAAAGAGGAATACTGATCAAGAACAAAGCAAGACTAGTAGCTCAAGGATACACTCAAGAAGAAGGAATAGACAATGATGAAGTATATGCTCCTATAGAAAGAATATAAGCCATAAGAATCCTCTTAGCATATGCATCCTTCAAGAAATTCAAAGTCTACCAAATGAATATGAAGAGTGCATTCCTGTATGGAATAATTAAAGAAGAAGTTTATGTGTGTCAACATCCAGGATTTGAAGATCCTAAACATAGTGAATATGTATTTAAACTAGACAAAGCTCTATATGGCCTACACTAGGCACCAAATGTCACACCCCGCAAAAAATGAGTTTTACGTCATTTAAGGTGTTTTGCGGAAGAACGGAGGAGTAACTTTCATGATGACATAGCAAAAATTAAGTAAACAAACAACCACACAAATAACAAAATGAAAATGGTTTACTTTCTAAAAATGGAAAGTTTCCTAAAATAGTAATTGTTTGAAAATGAAATGACTGTTCGTAAACTTAATGTTTCATTCATGGCTCACGACAATCCACTGCTCAAATCCTCCAGTCCCACTGAGGCCCTAAATTTCCTGAAAAACATAAGTAAAAGGGTCAACAAAATAATGTTGAGTGAATACACAGGGTTTGAGTGTTTAAGTTGAAAATCTTTTGTTTGCTACCCAAAATGTTTGTTTAATAAAATAGTTTTATGACTGAAAAAGTATAAGTTCAACACTGTCATGGTTTGTAAAATGAGTATGAAAATGTAATGTAATTGTATAAAATCTACAACTAATACTTTTAAGATATAAAAATGTGTTGAAAACATTTCTTGTGATTTGTTATCACACGACTGTTATCCCCAACAGTTTGCAAGGCTCTTGGGTTAATATACCAACCCCTAAGACCACAATCAACACTTCAACTCCAGTATGTTATCGTTCTTTTATGGACACGCACCCCCGAAAGCTGTCTTGGATAACCAAATAATGATCAATATATGTTGGGGGGATGAGTGTCAGCCAATAGTACTATCTGCATATCCATGGTCTAGATACATTAGTTAATGATTGCTGGTAACCTTAGTCCAGCATAAAGATTCTTTGTCATGCCAAAGCGATATGATATGAAAATGATTGTTGTGCAATCATAGTAATAAAGTAGCATAGTTTATGTTTTTCACGCCAATAGTTTATAAGACAGTAAAAATAGTAAAAAGGGATTGTGGACTCACCTGGGCAAAGCTTAGCTCTCGATAAATCTCAAAGAATCTCTTCAAAGACTCTTAGCGCCTAAACGAAATAATAATCTAATTAACACTAAGCTAACGCACAGGCGAACTACATACAAGTTGTGAAGGGTTTCATAACACTGATCGACCACTTGGGTCAACCACCTAGTAGACTTGGTTCGACCATACTGACCAAGAACATGAACTTGTTCTTGACCGGTCGAAACCAACTAGCTGATTTAATCCCTAAAAGCGGAAGTGGGATTAAACCTAATCCTTAAACCCTAAAGGATTGGGATGTTGGAAATCTAGATTAGATTAATAAGGAAGAAACCTTGTATGAAAAACGCGAACACACACATGGCTTGTGTGGTTCGTTCGACCATCAACCAAAGAACCCTAGGGTTCTTTTGTCGAATTCGTCAAAGAGGGGAGAAGGGAGAAACGAGTTTCCCAAAACATACCTTGTTGTTTGCTTAAGAAAGTCCACTGATGATGAACACGATGAGTGACCTTCTAGTTGATCCTTATATTGATCTTCGATCTTCAAGACTTGAAGAATACGAAGAACGAACGAAGAACACGAAGAACACAATGCTTGTGTTCTTGGGGTAGTGTTCGGCCGAAACAAGGGAGAGGGAGGGCTAGGGTTTTCGGCTTCTATGGTGTTACGCAATAAGGGAACCCCAAGCCTTCTATTTATAATAGAAGGACTTACACTTAGGGCCCTTCTAGTTTAATTAAGATCAATCCGTTAAATTAAACTTATCTTTTACACATTAAACCCTTATAATTTTACTAGTCATTATTGTCACACTTAATTATCAAATGTCTTAGTATTATACACTTATATATTTCGGTACCCATATACACGAAATATATATACTCATGTTTTATACTTTTAAACAATTAATTAGACAATAATATTATCCAATCACTATATGATTTAATAGCTTTAAATCATATCATGGATAATTACTAATTAACATATTGTATATTTACTCAACTAGTAAATGTACAAATACTTATATTAATTAGTTAGTTAAACTAACCTAGTAATAAGTCAAACTTGACTTAATACTTAATTGATTCATAAATGACTTATTAGCAATCATTCTTCTTCCAAGTATCATTACATATCTTACTCGTATTACATGCACTCACCGGTGTGACCCTTAAGTGTTTCGTACGCATGGATGTATCATCATAGGCTGACTAACTGTGCACATAAATCCTTCAAGTTGTATATGTTTGATTATGTTATAAGTTGTGTTACATTTTGGTAACATCGTCTTAAATTAGGGTTATTGGGCCTAAGTTTGGCTTAATAGGCCGGCACTTGGGCCAAGGCCCGCCAATATCGGCTAAATGGGCTCAAAAGACAAATGGGCTCACAGGACAAATGGGATTGCTAATGGACCGAATGGGCTACAAGATGGGCCTCTTGGGCCGAACATGGGTTTGGGCTACGGATTGGGCTTAGGCCCAAATGGGTTACGGTTTGGATATGGGTTGGGCCGATTAGGGTTTGCCCCGATTAGGGTTTGGCACAATAGGGTTTACCTACGGGTTTGGGTTAATCGAATGGACCGAGTTCGGGCCTCGGCCCAAAGGGCTTGCGGATGAAATCTAAGGCTATGGCTTCGCGGGTTTGGTTCAGGTTGCTTCAGTTTCATGGAATTAACAACGGGTTGTCGCCGGCCACTAGCGCCGGTGACTCGAGTCAATGGTCAAGTTGACAATACAATGTAGGGTTTTCTAGGGTTCTTGGTCACAACAATGAATGAGATCTACGGTTTACGGTTTATGACAAAACAATTAACGAAATAATGAAACAAACGACAAAGTACGACACACACATGCATACCCTACGTATGCATGCATGCACGACGGCAACATGGGGTACCGAGACCACATGGCCTTCGGCCTAGGTCTCGGGTTCGAAGCAATTATCGAAAACAAGTACAAGGGAAATCGAGGATACCTTTGCGAATGCACGAACGAACAACCGGGGATCAAAACGAACGAATGTTGCGTCTTGTGTGGGATCGAACTCTAAATCGGTTGGTGTGGAGGTTCTTGGACGAAATTAACGAAGGAGCAAATAGGATTTAGGCTTTGGTATTTATAGTGGGAAAAAACTAGGGTTTGAGTTGTGGTAAGATAAGGATTCGTTCAAAATTCGAAAAGAGATAACGATAGGGTTTAATCTTAAATCAATTGAGATAAAGATAAGTATAAAGATAACTCTTAAACATTCAAACGAAGATAACCACACCACCAAGGGGTGGTTTGGACGAAATTTTGGAGACCAAAAGGAGGGGTTCGGCCACAAGGCGGTCGGGTAACGAAATGATGTATCGATTTTGGATTAAAAACGTTACAGGTCACGTTTTATTGATTATTTTGATTTATTAATTAAATATTACTTAAATATTATTATTAGAAATGTTTTTGAGAAATGAAGTCACCACAAATGAAATGAAATGTTGTGTTGACTAAGATAGTCAAACACTGATGTATGGTGAAAATGTTAAATGTTTTGGTGAATTTGTTATGTCTTTGGATGCCAAAAATAGAAATGATTGAAAGTAGAAACTTTCTAAATAAGGAAAGATTAGAAATGAAGTATAGTAACATACCCAAAATGTCGAGTTGTCACATTCTCCCCTGGTGGAAGAAATTTCCTCCCGAAATTTAAGACGAAGAACAAATAAGAGAGACAACGAGAAATAGATGTGGATGATAGGTAGTACTCATATCGAGACGAGTGCCGAGAGATCTGTGCAACGATTGCAAAATACGATGTGAAACAACTATCGCGATCAGATATGATCTATATTGGCACTCCATGCCAAGATGCAACTTCCTTCAAGTAGATTATTGTCAGCTTCTCCATTTGATCAGTCTTCTTTATTGGGATAAAGTGAGCTGATTTATTTAAACGATCGACAATTACCCAAATTGCATCATGACCACCAGACGTTCGAGGTAACTTGGTTATGAAATCCATTTGAGATTTGTTCCCATTTCCATTCAGGGATCTCTGGTTGTTGTAGAATACGAGACGTCTTTTGATTCTCAGCTTTCACCTTCGAGCACATTAAACATTTGATGACGTAGACTGCAATCCCTTTCTTCATGTTAGGCCACCAATGAAGTTCCTTCATATCTCCATACCTCTTGTCAGCACCGGGATGATTGAATACTTGGACTTGTGAGCTTCATTTAGGATGACATCGCGAACACTTCCATGATTAGGGACCCATATACGATCCATAAAGTATATGGTTCCATCCACCTTTGCTTTTAGTTGCTTCTCCATACCACGTAATGCTTCACTCTTCATGTTCTCTATCTTCAAGGCTTCAATTTGGAATTCATGAATTTGGGAGGATAGATTCAAAAGAATGGAGATTGGCAGGGCTCGAACACGACGACCTTTGGGCTGCTCTTTCCAACTTAAGGCATCAGCTACGACGTTAGCTTTACCAGGATGATACTTGATCTCACTGTCGTAATCATTCATCAACTCTACCCATCTGCGCTGTCTCATGTTTAACTCTTTCTGAAAATATATGTTGCGGACTCTTGTGGTTGGTGAATATCGTGCACTTGGTACCGTAGAGGTAATGTCTCCAAATCTTCAATGCGAACACCACGTCACCTAACTCGAGATCATGCGTTGTGTAGTTCTTCTCGTGATTCTTCAATTGTCTAGAGGCATAGGCAATCACCTTGTCATTTTGCATTAATACACAGCCTAGCCCTTGGTGCGAAGCATCACAGTAACTACAAAACTGTCGGTTCCTTCGGCAAGAGATAGAATTGGTGCGGAAAATAACTTGGATGTTCGGGTTTGGAAGGCCGATTCTTGTTTTTCGCCCCAGACAAATTTCTCATCTTTTTTCATCAACACCGTTAAATCTTTAGCTATCTTTGTGAAATTCTCGATGAATCTTCTATAATAGCCAGTAAGACCAAGAAATTGTCTAATTTATGTTGGGGTCTTTGGAGCTTCCCAATTCTTAATAGCCTCGATCTTTACAGGATTAACGTGGATTCCTTCTTCGTTGATGACATGCCCTAGGAATTGTACTTCACACAACCAGAATTCACACGTGGACAACTTGGCATACAGCTTCTCTTTCTCCAGCAACTAAAGAATGATTCTTAAGTGCTCTTCACTTGTTCGCGAATAGATGAGAATATCATCTATGAAGACGATAATGAATTTGTCGAGATCTTGTTTGCACAATCTATTCATGAGATACATTAATACAGCAGGTGCATTGGTCAAACCAAGTGGTATTACCAAGAATTCATAATGACCATAGCGAGTTCGGAATGCTCTCTTGGGTATATCTTCATTCCGTACCTTCAACTGGTGATAACCTGAACGAAGATCAATCTTGGAGTAAAAACTCGATCCTTGGAGTTGGTCAAATAGATCATCAATACGTGGAAGAGGATAACAATTTTTAATGATAACTTTGTTCAATTCTCGATAGTCAATGCACATCCTCATTGAACCATCTTTCTTTTTAACAAAACGGACCGGAGCTCCCCAGGGTGAGAAACTCGGTTGAATGAAATCAAGATCAAGAAGTTCTTCTAACTGAGAAGAAAGTTCTTGCATTTCAGAAGGTGCAAGACGATAAGGAGAACACGCAATAGGAGCGGATCCTGGGAATCAAATCGATGCGGAATTTAACTTGTCTTTGAGGTGGTCGTCCAGGCAATTCACCAGGAAAAACGCCAGGGAAATCAGGAACAATAGGAATGTCCTCAATCTTACGATCTTTGGATAGCTTGTCAACGACATTATTAAGAAAGGCTTGGCATCCTTTACGAAGATATTTTTGTGCTTTTACGGAGTTTATGCTTTTGATATTTTTATTTCTTTATTCACCTTGTATTATTACTTTTCTGTTTTTGATAAAGGGATTCAAATTTGTTTGTTGTGGCATAATATTTCAGCATGGTTTTTAGATAACCAATCCATCCCTATAACGATATCAAAACTACCTAGCTCTACAGCTTACAGCTTTTATAAATCTCGAATAATGTATTGTCTCGGTCAAGCTTACAGCTTTTATAAATCTCACTAGACCTAATTACTTTGCCATATGCTAATTCAATCTCATAATTGACTGCTAAACGATCTGGGTCGATATCGAGAAACTTTTAATGTCGGTCGACACAAAATTCGAGTCGGCTCCCGAATCGAATAAAATAAAAGTAAAATGATTGTCGATAATAAACGTACCGGTAACGGTATTGGGATCTTCGCGAGCTTCTTGAGCACCAATGATGAACGCTCGACCACGACCATTCTAACAATCATTTTTGTTGTTGGCATTGCGGTCGTTGTTATGATTGTTGTTGTTGTTGTTGTTATTGTTGTTATTGTTGTTGTTGAAGGGTTTCAATATACTGATCAACCACATGGGTCAACCTCCTAGTCTCTTGGTTCGACCATACTGACAAGAACATTGTTATCGACGGTTGAACCAACTAGCTAGTTTAATCCCTAAAGCGGAACTGAGATTAAACTTAATCCTTAAACCTCAAAGGATTGGGATGTTGGAAATCTAGACTAGATTAACAAGAAAGAAAGCTGGTACGAAAAACTCGAACACACACACATACTTGTGTGCATTCGAATAATAACCAAGAACCCTAGCGTTCGTGGTGCCGAATTCGTACAAAAGGAAAGGGGAAAAAGGGTTTTCCAAATCATATCTTAATCTTGCTTAAGTAAGTCCACTGATGATGAACACAGCGAGAAACCTTCAAGTTGGTTGATGCAATGAACTTGATCTTCAAGGACTTTGAAGAACACGAAGAACACAAAGAACGAAGAACACAAGAACTTGTGTTCTTCCCTTGGTTCGGCCGA
The DNA here is from genome assembly GCA_963853835.1 of Calendula officinalis. Lineage (NCBI taxonomy): Eukaryota > Viridiplantae > Streptophyta > Magnoliopsida > Asterales > Asteraceae > Calendula > Calendula officinalis. The sequence goes on from OY970831.1 coordinate 38,804,868, forward strand.
ATGGGAGAGGGATGGGGTTAGGGTTTTTTTCATGTGATGATGTAACACAAACAAGGGAACCCCAAGCCTTCTATTTATAATAGAAGGACTTTCACTTAGGGCCCTTCTAGTTTAATTAAGATTAATTTCTTAATTAAACTTATCTTTTACACATTTGACCCTTATAGTTTATACTGACAAGAACATTGTTATCGCCGGTTGAACCAACTAGCTAGTTTAATCCCTAAAGCGGAATTGAGATTAAACTTAATCCTTAAACCCTAAAGGATTGGGATGTTGGAAATCTAGACTAGATTAACAAGAAAGAAAGCTGGTATGAAAAACTCGAACACACACACATAATTGTGTGCATTCGAATAATAACCAAGAACCCTAGGGTTCGTGGTGCCGAATTCGTACAAAAGGAAAGGGGAAAAGGTTTTTCCAAATCATATCTTAATATTGCTTAAGTAAGTCCACTGATGAAGAACACAACGAGAAACCTTCTAGTTGGTTGATGCAATGAACTTGATCTTCAAGGACTTTGAAGAACACAAAGAACGAAGAACACAAGAACTTGTGTTCTTCCCTTGGTTCGGCCGAATGGAAGAGGGATGGTGTTAGGGTTTTTTTTTGTGTGATGATGTAACACAAACAAGGGAACCCCAAGCCTTCTATTTATAATAGAAGGACTTTCACTTAGGGCCCTTCTAGTTTAATTAAGATTAATTTCTTAATTAAACTTATCTTTTACACATTTGACCCTTATAGTTTATCTAGTTATTATTGTTGCACTTAATTATTAAATGTTAAGGCAAAAAGCCTTACCCCTTTGGATCTTAAGATAACAAGACAGCCTAGACTAGCTTAGAATAGTATGTAGAATAAATTAGCTAAGTCTTGGTCCAACACTGAGTAGACAGTATTGGTCACTCAGTGTTGGAACTCAGTATTGACATCCATTACTGAGTACAAGGACTGAGTAAACATTTCCTTGTTTACTTGGTCAGATCAAATCCCTTTGATCTCGGCCACTTTCCTTATTCAGTCCTTCAGTTACTCCTTGCCCTTTTGTAAGATCTCTATGTCATTATAAATAGAGATCACTTGGCAAATGAGTACTTACCAATTTACTTTACACTTTCATATCTTATTGTAATTGATCAGTGGTCTTGTTATTCCGCAACAAGCCACACTTAGTGGAATTATACATTTGACTCTAATATTGTGTTAATCACTTTAATTGTCTTAAGTTTAATTTATCTAAACAATTATACAAGTAATCCAGGGTTGTTGTGACCTAACAACTGGTATCAGAGCAGGCTAAATTAATATTTATTTAGTCGATCTATTACCCTGGCAGCCATTCCTTATACTTACCCTTCTCAAAAATCAAAATCAAGAATGTCTTCAATTACTGCTCCAGTGATGTCAGGAAAGGGAGTGCCAATCTTTGATGGCAAAGATTTCTATCAATGGAAATTAAAAGCTCAGTGGTATCTTGAATCTATTAACAATGAAATGCTCACTGTGCTGACTGATGGTCCCATTATTCCTTTAACCACTGAACCTATTGCTGCTACAGACAATGCCCCTGCATCAACAAGAACCATTCCTAAGTTGAAACATACTCGGACTGATACTGATCGTCAGTTGTTCAGTCTAGACTCAAAGGCCAAGAGTGTGATTGGTAATGCAGTCACAAAAGAAGTTCTTAGTGCAATCATGAAGCTACCAACTGCAAAAGCTATGTGGGATAGCTTGACAATTACTTATGAAGGCACACCACAGGTGAAGTTGCAAAGAAAGAGCAACATGAGAAGAAATTATGAGAACTTCATTGCTAATCCAAATGAAGATCTCACTGCTCTTTACAACAGATTCAACACCATTATTCATGATCTGATCAGTGTTGGAATTGAGAAAGATGAAAGAGAACTCTGTCAAAAATTTCTGGACAGTCTTCCTCAACAATTCCTTGATATGACAAATTCTGTCAATGCTGCTAACAACATTGAGTCTTACACTCTTCAAACCTTGTATGGCTTAATGTTGAATCATGAAGAGAACAATGCTTCTAGACTGATTAACTGGAAGAAGACTGACAAGACTTCTACTGGCATGGCTTTAATTGTTAAACAAGCCTATACTGTCACTGAGCCAGATGAGCCAGAAGAGAGTCTTGAAGATGCAGAGGCAGAAGAACTGGAAACCCAAATGGCTCTCATGTCCATGAAGCTGGATCGATTGAAAAAGAGGAGACTTGGTGTTAGCTCTTCCAATACTGATTCTAGATCTGGTCTATGCTACAGATGTGGAAAGCCTGGTCACATTGCAGCTAACTGTCACACAAAGTCTTCTGAAACTGATCAGAATGACAAGATTGCATACCGTGCTAAACGGTATAGGGATAAATATGTGAAGTTGAAGGCAAGAAGCAAGGGAAAGGGAGCAAGTGGAAGTGGAGCTCCTCATCAAGCACTTTACTCTGAGGCCTGGATGGATGAAGACCTCAGTGTTGATGAGGAAGAGGTTGAAAATAAAGCCTTCATGGCTTTCACTGAAGAAGATTTGAAAAGCACGTTTGAGAGAGATCTCAAAGAAGCTGGGAAAATGAGCATCCATAGTGATTGGGATTCTACTCAATTGTACAAGGTGAGTGCCTTTCAAACTTACTCTTTGGATGAAAAAGAAATTTTTTTTGAGTATATGATTGTTGATCTTAAAACTTTAGTACAGAAAGAAAAAGCTTTAAAACTTACAATCTTACAACTAGAAAAGGTAAATAATGAAAATTTAGATAAATTAGCAAGATTAAAAGATTTGGAACTTATTTTTTAAACTTACAAGATATGAATCAAAGATTAGCTGATAAAGCACATTTACATAAATTAGACAAAGAAAAATTTGAAAATCAATGTAAATCATGAGGAAATGCTTCTATCAAGCTAAATAAATGTTTAAATCAACAATTTCCTGAAAATGTGAGGGCTGCACTTGGTGTAAATCCTTAGTTTAAAAATAGAAATAATTTTGCTGATTTATTTGAAGAATTTAATCACTTAAATCCTGTTAATTTTGTAAAATCCAAAACCTTTTGTAAAACTAGTTGTCAAACTGATTCAGATGATGAGGATAAAAATATTTCTGACCAAGTTCAACCTATTGGTCCCTCTATCTGCTCTAAGTGCTATACTGAATTACAATAGCTCAGTATTGAGTTTTCTAGTATAGAAAATTCTGATACCGAGATTCATGTAGCTCAACATGACACTTTAACAGTTCCACCTTTTAAAGTATTATTTAATATCATTCCTTACTCTGAAAATAATATTTTAAAAAACTTGGAAACAACTTCTATCTCTTCAGACAAGGCTGATACTGAAGTTGTAAGTACATCTGAATTACATACTCAAAAATGTCAAGAACCTGTTAAGGTGTTAACATTACAAAATAAGGTTAAACTTTCAACACTTTCAACAGGTTCCATAAATGGTAAAGGAGTCAAGTCTAAGCAAAAGCAAAAACAGACACCTTTACCAAACAAAAAGAAGAATTCATCTCCCAAAAGGACTGTCACAAAGGAAGGTCAAACCCCTAGTAAAAACGATAAAAACAGTATCTTAAAATTTCTTGGTGATCAACTCAAATTTTTGAGTCAAAAATTTGCAAAACTAACACATACTGATCAACCAAAGACTAAACAATTTTCAAAAATCCCTTATGAAAACATGTTTAGAAATAGACCTAGAAAATGTTACAGATGTCATCATACAGGTCATAAAGGAGATGAATGTAGAACTAATCTCTCTAATCCTAGGTACTCAGTACCAAAGAAAAAGGGGGGGTCCAAAGTCAGTGCCACAAAAGACTACCAATACTGGTTCCACTAAAGTGATACTGACTCCCTCGAAAACAGAGATTAATAAGGATAACCATGTTAAATCTTCCAATGGCCCCATTTTTAAATGGGTTCCTAAAAGGAACTAATCCTTATTTTGTGTCTTGTGCAGGGTGATAGAAAATGGTACCTTGACAGTGGCTGCTCAAGACACATGACTGGCAGTATGGAGTACCTTCAGCATTACACACCAGAGAAGGGTCCTTCTGTCAGGTTTGTGGATGATTCCATAGGGAAGACAAGAGGGTATGGGGAAATCAAAGCTGGCAACATCACTTTTAAAAGAGTTGCCTATGTAGAAGGTTTAAAACACTATCTGCTCAGTATCAGTCAGATGTGTGATGATGATAAGGAAGCCAGGTTCAAAAAGATTATTGGCATCATATATAATGAAAGAGGACAACCTGTTCTCATTGCCAGAAGAGAAAAAGATGTTTATGTTGTCAATCTTTCAGAAATTGACCCCATCATCCGTGTGTGTCTGCTGTGCAAAGTCAATCCAGAACTGAACTGGATGTGGCACAAGAAACTTTCTCACATCAACTTCAGGAACATTAATGAACTCGGTATTAAGAAGTTGGTGAGAGGGTTGCCCACAATTACTTATTCAAAAGATAAGTTATGCTCAGCATGTGAAATGGGCAAGCAGAAGAAGAGTTCATTTAAATCAAAAGTAAATCATTCTATTAATGAACCCTTAGCAATGATACATATGGATCTTTTTGGCCCCATCAGTACACCATCTCTGGGCAAAAAGGTCAATACTTTGGTCTTGGTTGATGAATTCTCAAGATATACTTGGGTCATCTTTCTCAAGACAAAATCAGATGCTACCACAGAAATCAATGCTTTCATCAAAAGAGAAGAACTGCAAAAGGGAACCAAGGTCAAACAACTAAGAAGTGACCATGGTACGGAATTTAAAAATTCAGTATTAGCAAATTTCTGAGAAGAAAAAGGAATTGTACAAAATTACTCTGCAGCCTACACACCACAACAAAATGGTGTTGTAGAAAGAAAGAATAGAACATTAATTGAAGCTGCAAGAACTTTGTTATGCCATGCTGGACTGGCACTGAGCTTCTGGGCTGAAGCTGTAAACTGTGCCAACTTCACTCAAAATAGAGCCACCATAGTCCAGAGACATCTCAAGACTCCTTATGAGCTTTATCATGGCAGAATTCCTAATGTGGAGTATTTCCACATCTTTGGGAGCAAATGCTTTATTCTCAGTACTAAGCAAAATCTCAACAAGTTTGCTCCCAAAGCAAATGAAGGTATTTTTATGGGCTACTCACCACACTCCAAAGCCTTCAGAGTATATATTCTTTCAACAAAGGTGATTGATGAATCTATCCATGTTACTTTTGATGAACACATGGATGAGCATTCTAATTCAACAAAAGAGGACATAAGTGCAATTGAAAACTTATGTAATCCAGAAAACTCCAATGCTGAACAGCCCAATAGTCACTTATATCCTGGCGCACTTGATATGAGTGATGATGATCAAGATTTCACTCAATATGCTAAAAATTCATCAAATACTGAAGTTCCCAACACTGAAAACTTCAACACTGAGTCTACAAATCTTGATCTAAATCATTCCACCTATGAAGATGGAGAATCTTCAAATCCTTCAATAGAACCTCACTTAAATCTGCAAGATGAAGAAACCAGCAATCCTGAGCAGTCCAGTACTGAATCACACTCCAACCAGTATGAAACTGGAAACCCCTCAGTCCAACAAGAAGTTATTGATCCTACTTCAAATGCAACTTTAGGATCAAATCTAAGGGAGCACAGAGACCATCCTCATACTAATATCATTGGTCCTATTGAAGAAGGAGTTCAAACAAGAAGAAAATTGACTTTTGAACCTCAGGCTACTGCAAACTTTTGTCTCTTTTCAAGTTTCTTATCTACCATTGAACCAAAGAAGGCTGATGAAGCCTTACAAGATGAAGACTGGGTGGAAGCTATGCAAGATGAGCTAACAGAATTTGAAAGAAACAAAGTTTGGAACTTAGTACCTCCCCCAACTGGCAAAACTATTAGTGGTACTAAGTGGGTGTTCAGAAATAAAATGGACAAACATGGTGTTGTAATAAGAAATAAAGCAAGACTGGTTGCTCAGGGATACAGGCAAGAAGAAGGTATTGACTATGATGAAACATTTGCACCAGTTGCAAGAATTGAAACAATTAGGCTATATCTTGCATATGCAGCCTTTAAGAACTTCAAGGTTTATCAAATGGTTGTCAAAAGTGCCTTTCTAAATGGAAAACTACAAGAAGAAGTTTATGTCAAACAACCACCAGGGTTTGTTGATCCTAAATTTCCTAATTATGTTTTCAAGCTTGATAAAGCTTTGTATGGGCTCAAACAAGCTCCAAGAGCCTGTTATGATACCCTGTCTGAGTACTTAATTGAAAATAAATTTACACGTGGTAAAATTGATAAAACATTATTTTCAAAAAGAAAAGGGTCTGACATCTTACTCATTCAGATATATGTGGATGATATTATCTTTGGCTCCACTGACAAGTCAATGTGTGATTGGTTTTCAAAGATTATGTCATCTCAGTATCAGATGAGTATGATGGGAGAACTGACTTATTTTCTAAGTTTACAAGTTGATCAAAAGCCATATGGCACCTTTATAAACCAAAGTAAGTATGTGCATGATATGTTAAAGAAATAGAAATTTGAAAGCTTATCTTCTATGCACACCCCTATGAGTACTCAGGATAAGATAAGTAAGGATGAAACTGGTAAACCAGTATGTCAATCCACATACCGAGGTATGATTGGTTCCTTACTTAACTTAACAGCTAGCAGGCCTGATATCATGTTTGCAACATGCTTGTGTGCAAGGTATCAGGCTGATCCCAAAGAATCACATATGAAAGCTGTTAAGAGAATTTTTAGGTATTTATCTGGTACTCCTAATATGGGTCTTTGGTATCCCAAAGATTCCAACTTTGATCTTGAAGGGTACACAGATGCAGATTATACAGGATGCAGGTTAGATAGAAAAAGCACAAGTGGAGGATGCCAATTCCTTGGTGGAAGATTAGTTGGCTGGTGATCCAAGAAACAAAATTCAGGAGCAACTTCAACTGCAGAAGCTGAATATGTGGCTGCAGGAAGTTTTTGTGCTCAACTTTTATGGATGCAGTATCAACTCATGGACTATTGATTCAACTTTGAAAAGACACCTATTCATTGTGATAACAAGAGTGCTATTGCTATCACTGAAAATCCAGTCCATCACTCAAGAACCAAGCCCATTGATTTCAGACACCACTTTATCGGAGATAATGTGGAAAAGGGTAAGGTTCAGGTAGATTATGTCCCAACAGAAGACCAATTGGCTGATGTGTTTACTAAACCTCTCTCAGAAGAAAGGTTTATGTACTTACTAGGACAATTGGGCATGCTGAACCCTTGAAATTATTTTTCTTACAAAATTCTTTCCTATACTGATGTTTCAGTATTGACTCAATACTGACTCTTTCAGTATAGCACGTCCGGTATTTTATTTTTAATTTTTATAAATTTTTTTATTAATCTACACATTAAATTAAATGTTTTTATTATTTTTTAAATTTTTTTTTAATTTAATTTTTTTTAACTCTAATTCAGTATTGGAAGTCCTGGAGTTCAAAACTGATTTCAAAACCTCATACTTCCCAACGGTTACTTTCCTTAATAGAAAAGTTACCGTTGGAACAGGATAATGCTGTCATTTCGCCGATTTTACTTCCCAATACTGCAATCATTTTCAAATAAGAGTATAAATAATCATTTTCTTCAAATTTAAATCATTTTCTCTATTATTTACTCTCTTACTCTCAAATTCTCTCTGTGATTAACGTTTTTACTCTCAATTTGCAAGCAAAACTTCAACTCTTACTCACAGATTCACATGGCGAACTTCCAATTTATTGCTCCAGACTTTGTCGCACCAGCTCAGAATTTCCAACGCGATGAACTTCCTAAGTTCACGAGGAACAATATCATCGCAAATTTTGAAATTCCTCACAGTTGGGCATGCCCTCAATTTCAACAAATGATTACATATCTCAGGCATTGCCCAATCGCGTATGCTCTTCAAGCCTCACCCAGAGCAATCTATCCCTCAATGCTGTGTGAATTTTAGTACTCTGCTCTTTTGGATTCACCAGATATGATTGCGGGATGGGTAATTCGAGATCAACGAAGAGCCTTCGTCTCCACTGAAATCATCAGAAGGGATCTTCAACTGCCTGCACATGTACAATACGATGAATTTGTTGATCGTGATACTGCACGATCAGTATTGCCGCTACTAGCAAGACAAAGGACAACAGGAACAATCAAAAGGCACGAATTTGGTCCTATGTGGGGGATTATGATTTCAACAATCATACGGTGTATGACCCACAAAACAGGGGCACTTGACCAAATTAATGATTTTGGAATGCAGATGATACATGCTATGTATCACAACAGGCAGATTGATTATGCAAGACGGATATTTAATGAACTTGCAGCTCAAGTTCAAGCAAGACAAAGGAATCCTAATGTTCCTTTTTGCAAGGTTTTTATCGATCATCTTCAAAAATTCCATGCCAGATAATATGTATGACAATTTTGTTGGAGTTAGAGTTGATTCCCCCAATACATGAAAATATATTCTTTCATCAGCCTAGGGAGGATGAACCACCACTCAGTGCCACAATGCTAGCCATTGCAGAAGCTCATATGAATGATGATGAAGATGAAGATAATACTGATGATGCAGATGCTAATAATGATGATGATGATGTTGAAATGGAGGATGTTTCACCTCCTCCAGTCCAAGAACCAGAACCTGATGTTCCTAATACTGCATCAGCTTCTGATACTGAAGAACACCCATTAATAATAAGAAGAAGGCTTAGAAGAAGACTGAGTCCAGTTATCATGGCTGCACTATCTACAGACTCAGTGCTGCACAGTTTACATCCAACACTGACCCCTTCTCTAGAAGAACAACACCACATCGCATCCGATACTGAGCTTCCAGAACCAGCACAAGAACAAATTGCTCAACCACAACCAATCATGGAACCACATGTTCCACTTGATGCTGAAGTCAAATATGAGCAACAACAAAATTTGGAAGCCGCAGCACAACCAACAGAACAACAAAATATGGAAGGTGCTGAAGGATCAAATCAACATACAAATGATCCAGCACCTATCTCTGTTGAAGCAAGAAGGGAATCTGACAAAGCCTCAGGTATGAATTTCTAATAAAGCCTTCAAACTCATATATATATTATTTTTTTTAAAAACTGGAGACTAAGTATTGGCCTATACCAACTCAATACTGACCAAAGTCTCAAACGATTTTTTTAAAATATATATTCTCTTAAGGCCAACATAGTTAGCCCACTGCTACTATGAAAACTTCCTACACTGAGAACAAAAGATCATTGCCAGCCTACAGTTGTCTTAACATACAAAAAGACAATGGTGGTTGATGTCACACTGACACCCACTGGTACTGCTTCTATCATATCAAATTTATATTAGATTGGACAATATGATCTACGAAATGATCACAAACCCTAAAGCCACACTATCCAAATAAAATTCATGGGGTTTAGCCACATTACTGTTATCACTCTAACACCGAGTGATAAACATTGAAATGACAAAGAAGCATATCCCAGGCTTCGTTTTCCCAAACCCAAACCTTTTTCAGAAAGGTTTTTATATTAATAAATGTTTGCGGAAGAACGGGATGTAACATTCATGAGTAACACAACTATGATTATTGTAAACAATAAATGTTTAAAAAATTCAATTAATATTTCAATTAAAGTATATCTCAAAATTTAATGTAATTGAAAACGCTTAAAAGTAAAAGTAAACGTTTGGAAATGAAAAGACGTTCGTGGCATCTTGACAATATGCATGCTCATGATCCAATGCTACTAAATCTCATGCTTCAACGAATCATGAACTGATATCCCCCAAAGGTTTGCAATGCCCCTTGAGTTAAAATGCCGACCCTAAGCCCATAACCAAACTACAACTCCAAAATGATGTTACTGAATCTAAGATATGCACTCCCATGACGGTTCGGTAGACCGTTAAAACTGATCAAACAAATGTGGGAGGGTGAGTCTCAGTCGATAGTACTATCTGAATATCCAGGGTCTAGTCGCAACTAGCTAATGGTTACAGTATGTAGGCATCTACCAATGTCACTACATCTTGTCTTAGTTCGAGCATAAAGGACTAAATGTCATGTTCTGAGTAATGTATCATCACAATAAAGTATGAACAGTAAAATGATTTGTTAAATATGTAGAGATAAATAAAAAGAAGGCCTGGAAGAAGATTGAGTCCAGTCATCATGGCTGCACTATCTACAGACTCAGTGCTGCACAGTTTACATCCAACACTGACCCCTTCTCTAAAAGAACAACACCACATCGCATCCGATACTGAGCTTCCAGAACCAGCACAAGAACAAATTGCTCAACCACAACCAATCATGGAACCACATGTTCCACTTGATGCTGAAGTCAAATATGAGCAACAACAAAATTTGGAAGCCGCAGCACAACCAACAGAACAACAAAATCTGGAAGGTGCTGAAGGATCAAATCAACATATAAATGATCCAGCACCTATCTCTGTTGAAGCAAGAAGGGAATCTGAAAAAGCCTCAGGTATGAATTTCTAATAAAGCCTTCAAACTCATATATATATTATTTTTTTAAAAAACTGGAGACTAAGTAATTGCCTGTACCAACTCAATACTAACCAAAGTCTCAAACGATTTTTTTAAAATATATATTCTCTTAAGGCCAACATAGTTAGCCCACTGCTACTACGAAAACTTCCTACACTGAGAACAAAAGATCATTGCCAGCCTACAGTTGTCTTAACATACAAAAAGACAATGGTGGTTGATATCACACTGACACCCACTGGTACTGCTTCTATCATATCCAATTTATATTAGATTGGACAATATGATCTACGAAATGATCACAAACCCTAAAGCCACACTATCCAAATAAAATTCATGGGGTTTAGCCACATTACTGTTATCACTCTAACACCGAGTGATAAACATTGAAATGACAAAGAAGCATATCCCAGGCTTTGTTTTCCCAAACCCAGACCTTTTTCAGAAAGGTTTTTATAGTAATAAATGTTTGCGGAAGAACGGGATGTAACATTCATGAGTAACACAACTATGTTTGTTGTAAACAATAAATGTTTAAAAAATTCAATTAATATTTCAATTAAAGTATATCTCAAAATTTAATGTAATTGAAAACGCTTAAAAGTAAAAGTAAACGTTTGGAAATGAAAAGACGTTCGTGGCATCTTGACAATATGCATGCTCATGATCCAATGCTACTAAATCTCATGCTTCAACGAATCATGAACTGATATCCCCCAAAGGTTTGCAATGCCCCTTGAGTTAAAATGCCGACCCTAAGCCCATAACCAAACTACAACTCCAAAATGATGTTACTGAATCTAAGATATGCACTCCCATGACGGTTCGGTAGACCGTTAAAACTGATCAAACAAATGTGGGAGGGTGAGTCTCAGTCGGTAGTACTATCTGAATATCCAGGGTGTAGTCGCAACTAGCTAATGGTTACAGTATGTAGGCATCTACCAATGTCACTACATCTTGTCTTAGTTCGAGCATAAAGGACTAAATGTCATGTTCTGAGTAATGTATCATCACAATAAAATATGAACAGTAAAATGATTTGTTAAATTTGTAGAGATAAATAAGAAGAAGGCCTATAAGAAGATTGAGTCCAGTCATCATGGCTGCACTATCTACAGACTCAGTGCTGCACAGTTTACATCCAACACTGACCCCTTCTCTAGAAGAACAACACCACATCGCATCCGATACTGAGCTTCCAGAACCAGCACAAGAACAAATTGCTCAACCACAACCAATCATGGAACCACATGTTCCACTTGATGCTGAAGTCGAATATGAGCAACAACAAAATTTGGAAGCCGCAGCACAACCAACAGAACAACAAAATCTGGAAGGTGCTGAAGGATCAAATCAACATACAAATGATCCAGCACCTATCTCTGTTGAAGCAAGAAGGGAATCTGACAAAGCCTCAGGTATGAATTTCTAATAAAGCCTTCAAACTCATATATATATTACTTTTTTTAAAAACTGGAGACTAAGTATTGGCCTGTACCAACTCAATACTGACCAAAGTCTCAAACGATTTTTTTAAAATATATATTCTCTTAAGGCCAACATAGTTAGCCCACTGCTACTATGAAAACTTCCTACACTGAGAACAAAAGATCATTGCCAGCCTATAGTTGTCTTAACATACAAAAAGACAATGGTGGTTGATGTCACACTGACACCCACTGGTACTGCTTCTATCATATCCAATTTATATTAGATTGGACAATATGATCTACGAAATGATCACAAACCCTAAAGCCACACTATCCAAATAAAATTCATGGGGTTTAGCCACATTACTGTTATCACTCTAACACCGAGTGATAAACATTGAAATGACAAAGAAGCATATCCCAGGCTTCGTTTTCCCAAACCCAAACCTTTTTCAGAAAGGTTTTTATAGTAATAAATGTTTGCGGAAGAACGGGATGTAACATTCATGAGTAACACAACTATGATTATTGTAAACAATAAATGTTTAAAAAATTCAATTAATACTTCAATTAAAATATATCTCAAAATTTAATGTAATTGAAAACGCTTAAAAGTAAAAGTAAACGTTTGGAAATGAAAAGACGTTCGTGGCATCTAGACAATATGCATGCTCATGATCCAATGCTACTAAATCTCATGCTTCAACGAATGACCTGAAAAACATAAGTAAAATGATCAACAAAAATTGTTGAGTGAATCCACAGGTTTAAAGAATGTTTTCGAGTTATCTAAAATGTTTGTGAGCCATCAAGGCTAAAAATGTTGTGATAATATGATATTTGAAAATGATTTGCACAAAGGGAATATTGAAATGATGTTTGACATGTAGAGACATGATAAATAATTTAATAAAATGTATAAACTGATATCCTCAAAAGGATATTAAAAATGTAGTAAACTGATATCCTAGAAAGGATATTAAAAATTAACATGAACTGATATCCCCCAAAGGTTTGCAATGCCCCTTGAGTTAAAATTCCGACCCTAAGCCCATAACCAAACTACAACTCCAAAATGATGTTACTGAATCTAAGATATGCACTCCCATGACGGTTCGGTAGACCGTTAAAACTGATCAAACAAATGTGGGAGGGTGAGTCTCAGTCGATAGTACTATTTGAATATCCAGGGTCTAGTCGCAACTAGCTAATGGTTACAGTATGTAGGCATCTACCAATGTCACTACATCTTGTCTTAGTTCGAGCATAAAGGACTAAATGTCATGTTCTGAGTAATGTATCATCACAATAAAATATGAACAGTAAAATGATTTGTTAAATATGTAGAGATAAATAATGTAAATGTTTATCAAAAGCATTTGATATGCTTATCACCCCAAAGTTAAAAATGTAACAAAAAGAGTAAAATGAGGGGCTGTGGACTCACCTGATGCAATGCTTCCAAATGATTCAAATATTGATATGATGATTCCAACCAAACAATGATTGCTTCCTATATGCATAGAAAGAAAATGAAATGATTGATATGTTGGTGACGCTTCATAATTTGATATTGTATTGTTTGGTTTAACTTTTATAAAAGATGGATTGGTTTACCTTGATTAAATTTATAGGTAATTGTTAAAATAAATTTATTAAATTATTTATTAACTAAATAATAAATAGGATGAATAAATAATAAGTAACTGAATCAGAAAAGTTAAATAAATTTAATAAATAAATAATTATAAAATAATTTAATAATTTAACAAAATATATATTTATAATGAGCATCTATTATAACGAAATTAAATTCACATTCATTTGAAGTCTGATTAACAATATATACATATATATCTAAAGGGGTTGAGGCTTATGTTTGGCTGAGTATCCGACTGGCCGGTCGGAGGCCATGGCCAGTGACGGAGGCGACAGAAAATGAAGCACAAATAGATGACAGTGGTGGGTTTTCATATATATGAAGGTGTAAAGCAAAGAGGGGGAGATTTATACCTTAGAGAGGGAATCGATGGCTGCCTGAGTTGTACGATGATTGTCGGATAACCCACTGGAGATGGGGCTGCTGCCGGAAAAACACAAGTGAGAGAGAAAGAGATAATACCCCTTCGAAATATAGAGTGCCGAGAGAGATGAGACTGGAGATTGGAGATTACTTCGAGTTTGCCGGAGCTTCTGGTGGCCGGAGTTGTTGTGGTGTCGCCGGATGTTGAAGAGGAAATGCAGAGAAGGGGCGTCTGCGTCTGGGTTTCTGCTTCCTGGTTTGGTTTTGAGAGGGAGACGAGATGAAAGGGGTGACTGGTATCTGGGTCTTAAGAAAAAGATGAGTTTAGGATTTTAAGGAAAGTACACTATCATTGGTTGTTTATTTTACAATTTCTTTTAATACAATAAATTACTTTATTTTACCTTAGAATAGAAAAGAGTAGTAGGGGAAAATTGACAGGGGGTAGCCACCGAAAATTTAGGTAGCTGATTTGGTTGGTCACGATCTTTGGAATATATTAATGGGTTAATTCAGTTATGGCAATGGTCCGGCTGGCATCAAGGTGGGTTGGGGTTTTAGGTACAATAAATAAAATAAATGATATAAAGAAAATAGGGATTTGCTAACCATTGCCCTTAGGGCAATGGTTAAGAATAATTAAGGTGGTTAATGTACAACAAAGAAAGCATAATTAATTAAAGTTGGTTAATAAAATGCATGGGGGTGGTTTTTTATTAGGTAGTTTACAATTAATTTAAGCCACAAAAAATTCTTAAACATTGCCCTTAGGGCACTTGTTAGCATTTCCCAAGAAAATATAAGAATGCATGAGAAAAGTTCGGCTGTTACTAAAGATAGGGTCAAATATTTAAATTGGTAAGTAGGTTGTGATTAGCTAACATTTTAAGGGTATATTTAATTAATAAAAGAAAATTCAATATAATCGAAAATTAGAGAGGATTGATTTAGATAATTAGGCCATGCAATTTGTGGTGTCGTTAGAGGATACTTTTTGAATGTAAAGTGGTTTATTTTGCTTTTTGTACCAATTGGTTTATATATTTAGATGGCATGTCATTTTAAATAGAATAAAAATGAGAGTTTGTTAAGATAATAGAAGATTACTGCTTGACTCAAGGGATTTCTCAACCTCAATAGGTATCGAACTGATTACATTTAATAATGAAAATTATTTCTTTGATTATTTATCCTGTTGCTTCCAATATTTACGCAATGTACCGTTTGTTGTTTGTGACTTACATTTATGTGTAATGTTTTGGTTGTTGGTTTTTGAATCAATTGAGTTGGTTGAGTTAATGGTTCATTATGAACTATAAAGATTTATGCTTTTGATTAAGTTTTATAATTGTTTTGTGTCACCAACTCGCTAACTAACTGATCCATGATTTATTGCTAACAAAACTGATTAATGCATCTAATAATGAGACATGATTTCTAGGGTTTCATCAAAATTAAATTTACCCCTATTGTTATCACAAATGAAATTAGGGTTCTTCGCTAGACATAAATGCGAATAAATGTTTTTATAAATTATTTTAGGATTCTTAGACACTATTAGGGTTAGAATAAATAACGAATTAAATACCCAAATTTTAGGGTTGTCACACGTCATCTACCACTGTTGAAGCTCTAAGGACAGTCACCTTCGTTGGTAGCTCCAACGAGAAGAAGAAATTAAGGTTTTTAGCAGGGGAGATGATGAACTTGAAACTCCATTGCTGATCCAGGCGCCATTAGATTTTATTTTTTATCATTTATTGATTCTTATTAGGTGAAACGTTTTTATCCAAAAATAATTTTAGCGCAATAACTGAAAGGATATTTTTTAGGTTTTAGCTGTGGAAAATTTTTAGGTTATATAGAAATTGGATTTCATTCTTATACATAAATTATTTTTTGTTAAATTTCAGTTTATTGATGCCGTTCATAGATGTTAAAAAACAAACAACAGTTTTCTTGCAGATTGCAGACCTTTGGTCCATCTCAGAAGCTGCAGCAGCTGCTGGCAGATGTGATCCGCAGACAGCAGATCTTTTTGCTCAGAAAAAACAAACAGCACCTAAGTGATGCTTATCTTACACAAGTGGGAGTCTGTTGGATTTATGTGCACAGATAATCACACGTGTCATCATGTCCAATGTTATAAGATACTAAAGGGTCACACCACTACACACTCAATAATGGACAACCGAATAAAGTAAGTTGTGTGGAATAATTAACTAATTAAGTTAATTATAAAGAAGAGAATAGATAATAATAATAATAAGTTAATTATTATTTATGAGGAAGGTTAAATATTAAGTTAAATTTTTAACGGACAGTTAATTAATAGAAAATTAATTAACTAGTAAAAGTTCAAGAGTTTAAAGTGTCAATAGGAAGTTTAATTATGAGATTAAACATAATTAAACTCCAAGGACTTAACGGTAACTTAATCCCTTATAAATAGGGACTAAGGTTAAGGCTTAAGGGTTACACAATTGCATCATTGAAACCCTAATCTCTCCCTCTCCTCTCTTGACCGATCGGACGAAGAAACCCATAGGGTTCTTCGTCGACTTCGAGTTCGACACACACACACACACGGGGTTTGTTGTGTGATACTTTGTTGGTACAACGCGGTCTTGCAGCGTGTTCAGGTGGTGCAGTAGGGGTGGATCATTCTTTAGCAATCTAAAGGTAATGTTGGTATTCATCTCATCTTTCTAGTGATCCCATTGTTTACTAGAGATCAAGTATGTGGGACTCAAGTTCCGCCATGTGAATCCTACAAGATTTGTGAATATCCAATATTCCTGTTTAGGGAATTATGACTTTCATTGACTACTGCATCTAACAAGTTTAAAAGACTTGTGCTGATACTTCCAATTCTGAAATACTATAGTATTCTTTAAGAACTTTATTTAATGTCAAAGTCATTTCTTGGATTTCTTAAATATCCATTATTCCTATTAGGGAATTGTGATTTAATCAAATACTGTATTTATTACAAGTATGAAACACTTGCATTTAATACCTTTAGTTCTTAAATAATTTAATATAGTTTAACCCTTTAAGAGTTTATTTAATATCTAAGTCATTCTTTGGATTTTACAAATATCCAACATTCCTTGTTAGGGAATTATGACTTTATTAAATCCTTTATCACAAAGATTATATGCAATATAATCATACTACATTAATATTAATACTTTAAAACATACTATCATAAGTAATGTCTATTACTTAAGATGCTTCAACTAAGTTCAATAAACATTGAACTTAACCTTTCCATAAAACTCTTAAATACTTGTATTAGAAAAACTTTCTAATTTCTAGTATATAAGTAATTGAGCTTCTAAGATATCATCATTCATACAACAATCAAACAAATGTAAATCATGAGATATTAGGTAAATAAAAAAAAACTTGACTTACAATCTAGTCATAAAACTTGACTAGTGTAATTATCACACATGCACACAAAATATAATTCAACCATGGATTCAATTTGATAAAACCAAAAAACTTGTTTTAACAAAAAAAAAATATATATATCCAACAATAAAATAAAATTGTTTCATGAATCCGAACAAAAAAACTTGAATTATAAAATCTTGGTGCTCGTGGGATCACCATCTCATGCCGGTCACCATCACTTTCCATCTCCTCCTGCAATAAACGATTGCAAAAGTTAGATTACTCGTAATATACTTTACAAGTGCCTTAAAGTGATTAAGGATTTTGGTCGTGTTACCTGAGGAACTTGCAATTCCTACACCACTGGCACCCTTTGGACAATTTCTCTTCCAATGCCCGACCTTGCCACAATTGAAGCACCGATTTTCAGTCCTCGCCGTGTTAGGCTTCACCTTCTTGACCTTTTGTTTGACACCTTTACCATTTGGCACTCCTTGGTTAGGATTGGTTTTACCCTTTCCTTTACCACCATGCCCTTTTCTCTTCTTCTCACCGCCACTGCCATTACCGATCATCAGAACATCGTTAGATTTGGTCCCCAAACTCAATTCAGCGGTCTTGGGCATTAAATGTAGCTCAGCAATGGATTTCTCCATATTATGCATATTGTAGTTGTCATCTGCAACGGTATGGGGTGACCGAGTCTAGCGAGGTGATCCATGTGCCCTTTCATTTTCATGACATGGGCACTCACCGATGTTCCTTTAACCATCTTGCACGAGTTGAAATCACGATTGATGTCAAACCTCTCAGTGCGAGCTTGCTCTTGAAATGAATCCCTTAACTGCTGGATCATCTCAAATACTGGCACATCCACAAGTCCCGCTTGTAAATCTGGACTCATGGTTGCGAGCATCAAACATCTCACATCGAGCGCATCACTGACATGCATATGATAAGCTTGCCTTGCGTCAGCTCTAGCATTCGCGGCAGGGACATTCAGCACATCTCTCTCCAAGACATACCACTTTCTCTCATGCCTGAGCACAATGCGAAGATTGCGCTCCCAATTGAGAAAGTTTGACCCAGTCAACTTGTCCTTTTCTAGGATTGAGCGAAGCGAGAGATTGTTGGTACTTGTCGTTGTGGTTGTTGCTGCCATCTACAAAACAAACCCAATTTAATTAGTAATCATCAATAAACATCTCCAAAATATATTATAAACCCATAATTAATATTTTAGGCCTAGGATCCGTATATCACATTCTCGCCGCAAGGTTTGGGCACTTCCCGACGAGACATGTTGTTTCTGGTAGGTAACATGCTTACCAATCGCACCAAGACTTGATCAGATTCCTAGAGGGCGTAGAATCTATAGACTTTTTAATTTATTACAACTTTGTACAAACCAATTGCACATTTCTAATTGCAATAAAGTCTAGTATGTTTATTCTACTCAAGTACTTTTTGGGCCGGGTTTCCCGATTATCACCAAAGTAGATCAGACCATCTTAGACAATGCGATGCTCTGTACCGGGACTCCCGATTATCACAGAACCTTACGCACCCTAAAACTCGCAATGATTTGAATCCATATATAAGGTTCTTTCTCCTTACAATATGAATATCGTTGAACAAGCGAGGTGTTCCATTAGATGGATAGTACTTAGATCTAAGATTTTCTTGGGTTTGTTTAAGTCTTGAACTAAACTTAAAACTTATTCCAATTTTAATCCTTTATTTAAAATGTGTGACTTGTGTATTCAAGAATTCCTCAAGACACCTTTTTAAATCTTTAGAACTTTTTCCTTTAAAACTTATAGTTTCAAAACTTGCGCGATTTATATGTATACCTAAAGCGAGGTGTACAAAACGTTTTACTAGGTTTTTGTTAAAAACCTTTTTCTTTAATAAAACTTGCTCGTTTTACTTACTTGAAAAACATGAACCTTATGTTAAACTTTAATATGTGAAATTTATTTCTTTTATGATCCATGAACTTGGGTCATAATCCTAGTTTAACACACTTGTTTTTCACTTGTTTAATAATAAAATTAAACACTTGTTTTAACTTATTAGATTCCACCAAAACTTATGTCTTAGGGACACATTTACAAACTTTGCGATTTTCTTGTGTAGCTCCCACTAGCTTCAACGTCCATGATGGAACTTAAGCAAACCCAATCACCGGTTTATACCTGTTGAAACTAATAAACTTATTATATAAAGACTATATATAATAATTCTAGTTTGTTTAAACCTTTCTTTCATTTAACTTGAACTAGTTAAATATAGGTTATAAAGTTTTCGTGTTATTTAACTTTTGATCTTTATTTTAGTATTTTACGTGACTTGTAAAATACTTATATTATACTTGTATAATTTACTAGTTATAATAACCTTATAACTTTACACAATCTAATTATAATACTTATAACTTTTGTATTTTCTAATTATAATGAAACTTCATTTGTACAATTTCTAGTTGTTTACAACTTTGTACATTCTAATTTAATTATAACTTAATACAAATTCTAGTTATATTAATATTATAACTTCATGATCAAAAATAGCATTTTATATTTAATGTTCCATTTAATCTTGTATTTAATATATAATTTATTACTTTAAAACCTTATAATATTCAAATAAGAATATTATATCTAATTTATACATATGTATTTTAACTTGATCTAATTAAAATACGTATAAACTATTTTATCCTTTTAAAATGCATTTTTCTTTTTAAATATTATAAAAACCTAAATTATATATAAATATAAATACATCTTGTTAATTTTAAGACTTTAAAATTAACACTTTCTTTTAATCCTTATTAATTCTCTTTCATTTAATCAAACCCTAATCTTGTTCTTGATCAATCAAAACTAGGGTTATAACTTTCTTGATCAAAAATATCATTTATTTAAATTCTTAATCAATCCTATCTAAACAATAATCTTTGTTTAAATTCTAGGATAGATTATAACTTTAATAAATTTATTTAAACTTTTTAATTTAAACCTTATAGACAAAAACTTTGTCCAGATTTCTAGGTTTAAAGAACTAGTTTTAATAAACCTATTAAAACAATAATCAAACATCTTTAAACATAAACTTACTTAAATTTCTAGGTTCTAGATTATGATTTTAATTAATCCTCTTAACCAATTAAACTAAACTAGTTTAATGTTCTTGGTCCTATGGTTCTTTAGGGTTTCGAAATTCTTAAGGCTAAAAATCTTTTTCACCAATTAAACTAATACTAGTTTAACATACTTGGTGTCCAAGTTTCCTCTAGATTCCAAAATCTAAAGGGAATAGGAAAGAATCCTTTTAACCAATTAAACTAATCTAGTTTAATATACTTGGTCCTAGAGTTTTTTCTTGATCATGAAATCTTTGGGGAAAAGGAAAGAATACTTTTGACCAATTAAACTTAACTAGTTTAATATTCTTGGTCCTAGTGTTCTTTCTTGATCTCGAAAAATTCTATGGTTAGAATCCTTTTGACCAATTAAACTATACTAGTTTAATATTCTTGGTCCTAGGGTTCTTACCCTTTTTCGAAATTTAAGAAGAAGGAAAAAGAAATTGGAACAAAAAAAAACTTAAAAATTAAACAAACAACCTTTGTTATTCTTTTTTAGATTTCTAAACCAACGCTCCGATACCACTGAAGGGTTTCAATATACTGATCAACCACATGGTCAACCTCCTAGTCTCTTGGTTCGACCATACTGACAAGAACATTGTTCTTTCCGGTTGAACCAACTAGCTAGTTTAATCCCTAATGTGGAACTGAGATTAAACTTAATCCTTAAACCCTAAAGGATTGGGATGTTGGAAATTTAGACTAGATTAATAAGAAAGAAAGCTTGTATGAAAAACTCGAACACACACACATACTTGTGTGCATTCGACTAATCACCAAGAACCCTAGGGTTCTTGGTGCCGAATTCGTACAAAGGGAAAGGGGAGAAAAGGGTTTTCAGAATCATACCTTAATCTGGCTTAAGTAAGTCCACTGATGATGAATACAACGTGAAACCTTCTAGTTGGTTGATGCAATGAACTTGATCTTCAAGGACTTTGAAGAACACGAAGAACGAAGAACACAAGAACTTGTGTTCTTCCCTTGGTTCGGCCGAATGGGAGGGGGAGGGGGTTAGGGTTTTTTTTTCGTGTGATGGTGTAACACAAACAAGGGAACCCCAAGCCTTCTATTTATAATAGAATGAGTTTCACTTAGGGCTCTTCTAGTTTAATTAAGATTAATTTCTTAATTAAACTTATCTTTTACACATTTGACCCTTATAGTTTATCTAGTTATTATTGTTACACTTAATTATTAAATGTCTAGTATTAACACACTAATATATTTCGGTATTATACATACACGAAATATATACTTGTCTTTATACTTTTAATAATTAATTATATAATAAACTTTATATATAACCTAAACAATAATATTATCCAAACACCATATGATTTAATTGCTTTAAACCATATTATGGATAATCTAACACATTATATATTAACTCAACTAGTAAATGTACAAATACATGTATTAATTAGTTAGTTAAACTAATCTAGTAATAACATAAACTTAACTTAATACTTAACTGATTCATAATGACTATTAAGAATCATTCCTCTTCCAAGTATCATTATATATCTTACTCGTATTACATGCACTCACCGGTGTGACCCTTAAGTGTTTTGTAGGCATGGATGTATCACCATAGGTTGACTAACTGTGCACATAATTCCAACAGTTGTTGTTGTTGTAGGAACGCTTCCCGTAGTCATTACTCGAAGGCTCAGACGATTTGCTAGGCGCCACGAATTTGTCTTTAAACGATCTGCTTCTAAGAGCATCATCTGTCAGCCTTGTTGCTGGATTCACAACATCTTCCAAAGTCGTAGTAGTAGTAATAGTTGTAATAGTAGTAGTAGATATCGTAATAGTAGGAATAGACACAGTAATAGTAGTAGTAGTAGTAGTAGTATAGACGAATAAATTACTAATTACGAAAGTAATATCTTTTTAGTTAATAAAATAATACTTTTATTAGAAACATTTCCTAATGGTTAAGTTTTTGAAAGAATGGCACGTCCCGCCAAACTACGTAAAAAAAATAACTAATTAAAACTAATTTTTAAAATAGCTAAGAACATAAAATTTTAAATAATGAAAAGTCGAATTAGACGTGTGGCGACAACTCGTCGTCTTCTTCTGGTTCATGTTCTGCTTCAGAGTCCTCTTCAGGCTCTGACTCCTCTTCTGGTTCTTCCTCTGGTTCTGATTCTGATATTATTTCTGGTTCTAGCACTGGTTCTTGTCGTCGAGGGGTTCTTAGAAGTAAATTACGCCGCGCCTTCGCAGGCGAAGATAGGAATATCATGCCGCCCTCACGCTTACGAAACAAAATAGGACGTTGGCCAATAGCCGGCGTTGGAGGACCATTTGGGATAATAGGGATAGGATGTCTTCTTGGTCGACGGTGCCATGGAACAACTGGTGGTTGCACCACTACTAGCATTAAGACAACTAGCACTGGGACTACTGGCGTAGTATTCTGATCACCGTCGTAGTCCGTGTTGGATGAAATATCAATAACAATCGCTGGCGACATTCTGCTTAATATGATGCATGGTAACCATTAGGTTATAAAATTTAGGGCACTCAGACGTAGCACAATAAATAATAACTTAAAGACAATACTAACTAGGGCAATGTTCTAATCCTTAACAATGAAACTTCAGGATATGAGACTCAGCGTGCCATGAACAATTTTGTTTTGTAAAAGTTTTTGTTTTGTCCAAAAATCTTTTTGTGGTATAGACTAGGCTTGCTAATTCACTATAACTTAAGCTCTGATACCACTCTGTCACACCCCGCAAAAAATGAGTTTTATGTCATTTAAGAGGTTTTGCGGAAGAACGGAGGTGTAACTTTCATGATGACATAGCAAAAATTAAGTAAAAAACAACCACGCAAATAACAAAATGAAAATGGTTACCTTCTAAAAATGGAAAGTTTCCAAAAATAGTAGTTTCCGAAAATAGTAATTGTTTGAAAATGAAATGATTGTTCGTAAACTTAATGTTTCATTCATGGCTCACGACAATCCACTCCTCATATCCTCCAGTCCTACTGAGCTCCTAAATTTCCTAAAAAACATAAGTAAAATGGTCAACAAATAATGTTGAGTGAATCCACAGGGTTTGAGTGTTTAGGTTGAAAATGTTTTGTTTACTACCCTGAATGTTTGTTTAATAAAATAGTTTTATGACTGAAAAAGTATAAGTTCAATACTGTCATGGTTTGTAAAATGAGTATGAAAATGTAATGTAATTGTAGTAAAATCTACAACTAATACTTTTAAGATATAAAAATGTGTTGAAAATGTTTCTTGTGATTTGTTATCGCACGAATGTTATCCCCAACAGTTTGCAAGGCTCTTGGGTTAATATACCAACCCCTAAGTCCACAATCAAAACTTCAACTCCAGTATTTTATCGTTCTTTTATGGAGATGCACCCCCGAAAGCTGTCTTGGATAACCAAGTAATGATCAATATATGTTGGGGGGATGAGTGTCAGCCAATTATACTATCTACACTTCCATGGTCTAGATACACTAGCTAATGATTGTTGGTAGCCTTAGTCCGGCATAAAGATTGTTTGTCATGCCAAAGCGATATGATATGAAAATGATTGTTGTACAGTTTTAGTAATAAAGTAGCATAGTTTATGTTTTTCACCCCAATAGTTTATAAAATAGTAAAAACAGTATAAAGGGGTTGTGGATTCACCTGGGCAAAGATTAGCTCTCGATAAATCTCAAAGAATCTCTTCAAAGACTCCTAGCGCCTAAACGCAATAATAATCTAATTAACAATAAGCTAACGCACAGGCGAACTACATACAGGTTGTATATGTCTGATTATGTTATAAGTTTTTGTTACGTTTTACATTTTGGTGACATCGTATTAAATTAGGGTTATTGGGACTAACTTTGCCTTAATAGGCCGGCACTTAGACCAAGTCCCGCCAACATGGGCTAACTGGGCTCAAAGGACAAATGGGCTTGTTAATGCACCGAATGGGCTACAATATGGGCCTCTTGGGCCGAATATGGGTTTGGGCTACGGATTGGGCTTTGGCCCAAATGGGTTACGGTTTAGATATGGTTTGGGTCGATTAGGGTTTGGCCCAATAGGGTTTACCTATAGGTTTGGGTTAATCAAATGGACCGAGTTCGGGCATCGTCCCAAAGGGCTTGCGGATGAAATCTAAAGCTACAGTTTCACGAGTGGGCCGGGTACTGGCCCCGACCCAAATAGTTCACGGGTCATACTTGCGGGTTAAACATGGCCAACTAGGGTTTACCTAGTTTCGTTTAGGGTTTGATTTCTAGGGTTTTGGTTCGGGTCGCTTCGGTTTCACGGAATTAACAACGGGTTGTCGTCAGCTACCGGTGTCGGTGACTTGAGTCAATGGTCAAGTCGACAATACAAGCTAGGGTTTTCTAGGGTTATTGGTCGCAACAATGAATGAGATCTAGGGTTCAGGGTTTATCACAAAACAATTAACGAAATAACGAAACAAACGACAAAGTGCGACACACATATGCATACCCTACGTATGCATGCATGCACGACGGCAACATGGGGTACCGAGACCACATGGACTTCGGCCTAGGTCTCGGGTTCGAAGCAATAATCGAAAACAAGTACAAGGGAAATCGAGGATACCTTTGCGAATGCACGAACAAACAAACGGGGATCATAACGAACGAGCTTTGCGTCTTGTGTGGGATCGAACTCGAAATCGGTTGGTGTGGAGGTTCTTGGATGAAATTAACAAAGGAGCAAATATGGTTTAGGCTTTGGTATTTATCGTGGGAAGAAACTAGGGTTTGAGTTGTGGTAAGATAAGGATTCGTTCAAAATTCAAAAAGGGATAACGATAGGGTTTAATCTTAAATCAATTGAGATAAAGATAATGATAAAGATAACTCTTAAACTATCAAACAAAGATAACCACACCACCAAGGTGTGGTTTGGACGAAATTTTTGACACCAAGAGGAGGGGTTCGGCCACTAGGTGGTTGGGTAACGAAATGATGTGTCGGTTTTGGATTAAAAACGTTACGATTCACATTTTATTGATGATTTTGATTTATTTATTAAATATTACTTAAATATTATTATTAGAAATGTTTTTGAGAACTGAAGTCACCACAAATGAAATGAAATGTTGTTTGACTAAGCTAGTCAAACACTGATGTATGAAGAAAATGTTAAATGTTTTGGTGAATTTGTTATGTGTTTGGATGCCAAAAATAGAAATGATTGAAAGTAGAAACTTTCTAAATAAGATAAGCTTAGAAATGAAGTATAGTAACATTTCCCAAAATGTCGAGTTGTCACACCAAGAGCATGGTATGACACACTGTCATCATGTCTTCTGAAAAACAAATTTCAAAGAGGTGCAATTGAGAAAACCTTGTTCACAAAGAAAGTCAAAGATGATATTCTACTAGTTCAACTATATTTAGATGATATTATCATCTTTGGATTAATAAATGACTCCCTCTTCAAAGGATTTGAAGAGCTCATGCAAGTAAAATTTCAAAATGAGTTCAATGGGTCCAATGAACTTCTTCCTTGGACTTCAAGTCAACCATAAACAAAATGGAATTCTGATCAATCAATCTAAATATGTCAAAGACATTTTAGAAAAGTTTGATATGAAAGACAGCAAAAGTGCAAGCACTCCAATGGAAACACACAAACACCTACATCCTGACATTGAGGGGGAGGATGTAGATGAACATTTGTATAGATCAATGATAGGTTCTTTAATGTATTTAACTGCATCTAGACCTGACATTATGTATAGTATTTGTGTATGTGCCAGGTATCAAGCAAGACCTAAAGAGCTTAATTTACAAGCAGTTAAAAGAATACTAAGATACTTAAAAGGAAAACCATCACTTGGTTTGTGGTATCCAAATGACTCACCATTTGAACTAATAGCATACACAGATAGTGACAATGGTGGTGAATGTTTGGATAAAAAATAAACAACTAATGGTTGTCAATTCTTTGAATTAAGATTAGTGTTACATCCCAAAAATCAAGGGAAATTTAAAAAATTTTAATAAATAAAATAAAGACATTTTCCCCAAAAGTACAAGTAAACAACGGTCCTATCTCATAAAAATAAACCGTCTCATGATTTTAAATGCGGAATAAATAAAAGGTTTTAAATGCGGAATAATAACTATGTTTTAAAAAAATCATTTGACTCGACAAACATAACACAAATCCAAAACATGAAACCGAAACGCAGCTCATCAACCATTGACCTCCTCTTTGCCTTCACTAGTACCTGCAAAATGGGGGGAAGTGTTTGGGGTCAGCCACACGCTGAGTGGATAAAATCAAAATAAACAAACACATACAAACAGTTCATGCCACATACATGTTCCCTAAAGACTCTACTCATTTCTCGTTATTAGGCCTTTATTAATTCTCTTTAGGTTCGCCGTGGGTTGTGACGATGCTCAACGTACGCCCACCGCCATACGCTCGTCAAAACACCCTCTTCCAACACCCGTCCTCTAGGTGCCCCGCAGTACCACGCTGACAGTCGTGTAGTGTACCTTGGCAACTTAAACGGGAAGAGTTGGCTCTTGCCGTCGCCTCTTGCGATTGGTAATTAAAATCTCATAGTTATTAGGTTAGTTTTATTAACGTGTTGACTCATACAATGTGTACTCATATAAAACAAACCATCTCATACTCAACACATATCATCTCAACAGATATGCAATCAACTAGCACATCTCACATGCATATAACTCATAACATAACTCATGTACACAAATCAACACATAATGATATGGTACCCAGCTTGGTTACTCAGTATCCAAGTAAAATAAACAACACTTAGCACATCATCAAGTAAACAAGCTTGTCTCAAGAAATAGCAGTTCATGACACATAGCAGGAAATCATGAAACGAAAGTAAATGCAAGTTTATAGTGAGATCACCCACCTCGAATAGACATATGCTCCTAGAAGTATCATCGGCACGTACAAGTCACAACTCAGTTCCTAGAAGGTCCTACATTACATAATAAGATTAGGATTAAAGCTCGGCTCAAAACTCAACTCATAGTAATCTGCCAGAACCCGACTCCCCCACGGGAACTGTTATAACTCCCAAACCGTATATTATATTATTCCCAAATTTTAACCACTGCTAGAAAACTCAGATTACTACAAATTACTGTCTCACGACCCCTGTCCAAAACAGAATCTAAGTATCTCAAAAACTGGTTACAAAACAGAATAGCTGAACCGAAAAAGTCTTTGCGACCCTTTACTAAAACAATGACATCTTTTAAATCGTAAACCAGATTAACGACACGTCAGTGGCATTGGAAAGAGGACTCAGAAAACTAGAGGCCATCGCGGGCCAAAAATCCAGAAACGTAATTTAAGTATGACAAAAACAGACCCGAACATGGAGGACAGAATCTGTCAAAAAAACGCAGCTTGTGTTTAAACTCATTTTAACAACCCGGCAACAACCCGTATAACCCGAGGGCACCCAACAGGCCCGAAATGCAATTTACCACAGAAAACCCAATTTAAAAATAACCTAGCTAATTTAACTCGAAAACTTTCCCGAGGTCCATTAAGTGGGGTCGTGATGAATTCCGGGACCTCATACAACCGAGCCCTAAGCCTCGATACCATCCTCGGTTTCACCACGTGTCCACTTTCCGATCCCAGTCATCATCACAACAAAATAATCGAAAACTTGAATTTTAAGAAAACATTTTTTTTTTCAACAACAAAACCTAAAATTCACAACAACACCGTCATGTGAACATCATCTTAGTCGAACCCTCGGGTTTGGACTATCCGTTCATCCGGTCAATATAATAATTTTTATGAAAATCATACAATATGAACTCAAATTAAGAGACTTGACCAATCAACTAATCAAGAACTTAATCAATGAACCAATATCACAAACGACAAACAACATGTTAAAAATAAAAAGGATAAAAAAAAAAAAAAAAAAAAAAAAAAAAAACCCCTCACCAAAGGGCCTTTGGCCTAGCGGTATGGTGCATGACTCTCATCCTTGAGGTCTGGAGTTCGAGTCCCGTCGTGGACATAGGTGGTAATTAGGAGTAGATTAGATTTGCCGTTTCAAAAAAAAATAATAAAAAAAAATAAAAAAAACCCCTCTCGGATCATAACAAGTTTATTTGTAAAAAAAAAATATATGCCTTGTCTCTACGCACGCAAGCCAAGAATCCCAAATTGGGATTTTAGTATTTTGCTTCCTGGTCGCCAATTGCACAACAATACATCACGCCCCCGTCTCAATTCATTAAGCTTTCCACTGACTAAACCTCCGTTGACGCTGACCACCCTTGGCTTCTACTTCAAAGTTCTTCGGCCTCAAGATGCAAAAACCCCCACCGCCCCTATATTGAATTTTTCTAGTAAACGAAGGCAGCCCCAAAAATTGTGATGCACTGCCGTAATAAAAGAAGAGTGTCTAGGGGTTTAAGAGATAATTAGGTTTAGGATAATAAGACACTTAATTGATTAAGCCCACCCCCGAGAGCCCAGGGCCTTGGCCTTTGGCCGGCCCGACTCAAATGAATGTACCCAACTCTTACGGTTAAATACCCGGTACAAACAATTAGAATGTCTAAATAATACGAACCATGTCATTACATGTCGTCTAAATCTTACGAGAAGGCAAACTGTTTATTTATCCTCTCAAATAAAAGAATTAATAATTGATAAAAGAAAATAATAATTACTTAATTGATTAACTCTGACATGTCTAATTTAATTAACGTCTAATAAAAACGAACCGTCTAACTATATTATAATTAATTTACTCATTATTCAATTTAACCTTAAATATGATGACTAAATTAATATTATTTAATTATTAAAATTTCAGGGTGTTACAATTAGTGTCATGGCAATGCAAAAAGCAGACAAATGTATCAACCTCATCTGCAGAAGCAGAGTATGTAGCTGTATCCGCATGATGTGCTCAAGTACTATGGATTCATAATCAAATGATAGACTTTGGTATGTATATTCTAAAAACTCCTATTTTTATTGACAATCAAAGTGCCATACGTATAGTGATTAATCCAGTAAAGCACTCTAAAACTAAACAAATTGAAATGATATTTCATTTTATAAGAGATTGTAAAAAAAAAGAAATTAATTAGAGTTGACAAATTCATAGTGATAACCAACTTGCAGATCTCTTTACAAAAGCTTTTGATGTAGGGAGATTTACATTTCTGGTTATCAGTATATGAATGATTATAATAAATTAATTTTCTAAATTAATTCAAAATTCAATATGTAAAACATTTTGTAAATAAATTTTAATTTAGTTTTGTGGCTCTACTAAATTTTTCATTAATACTGACAATATTATTACTGATTTCATGGTGTCTATTTATTAGTACTGATTAATCACCATATTTATGAGTTACTACTGATTAGTTAGTACTGAATATTAAGTTAGTACTCAAAGTTGGTTACTACTGACGATTAGTACTACTGATGCTCACTTACTACTGATCGATAATTTACTCTGAATTTCATGAAATTTACCAAATTAACCTAAATGAACATAACCGTTGGGTTATGATTTGAAGGGTATTTCTGTCATTTTGTGTAACGCCCTGAAATTTTAACAATTAAATAATATTAATTTCTCGTCATATTTAAGATTACAATGAATAATTAGTAAATTAATGAAAATAAAGTTAAACGGTTCGTTATTCATAAACATTAATTAATTTAGCCAACAATTTATTAGACGCGTTAATTAATTAGACATTTTAACAAGTTGGACACTTTATGATATTATAGTGTTCGTATTTTTTTTAAATAATTTGTCTCGGGTTTGGACCGGCTATTTAATAGTAAGAGTTAGGTGTTACTCTTTTGAGTCGGGCCGGCCAGAGGTCAAGACCTAGTCTCAAGTGGGCTATTGTTAATATCGGGCTTGAGGCTTATCGTAATCTTAATACTAAATTAGAAGTTTTTAGGGTTAATCAATCATTTGTGAGTGGGTGTTTCAATTAATGGTGCGGCCGAACGTCTAAAGCCTTAACCAACAAAACGCGTTTGATCTAAAATCTTTGCTATTCTTGTTTGATCCCAGCAAAGAAAATTAAATGGGGTGAGGTGATAGTAGTTTTGTGGTGGCGGTGGTATGGTTTTGGACAGGTGGCATTAGACCACCATCCTTTTCTTTTTGTTTCTTTTGTTTTTTTTTTTTTTTTTTTATCGACAAATTGAATGAGGCGGTATTGCTTATTGCTTAGATATAAACCGGTGGTGGTGTGGTATTGTCTTATGTCTACCGGATTATTTTGATCAAGTGACAGATTGAGCAGCGAGATATGAACAGATTTGAGTGAGGGTTGTTCTAGCTGAGCCAGTCGCGGAATCGAGCCGGAGTATTGATTCGGTAGTCCTTCTTTTCGTGTTATCCCTTTTCCGTTCTGTTTTTCTTTGGTTTTTCCGATGTTATTCCCGAGCCTAACCTGTTTCGTGAAGGGTATTTAATAGGGCTGCAGTTTTTAGGATTTGGTACCGAACCCGAGTTGGTTCGGTTTAATTGTGAAGTTGTTATTGTTTTCGTTTGTTGTTGATTTGATTCCTTGTTGTCAATCTAATCAGGTTGTGAATTTAGTTTATCAAAGTGATTAAACCGTTTTATTCAACATTGTCTCGGATTGTGGTCGGGTCTAGCCGCTGAGTTTTATGAGTGTCGGGTTTTGGTTTGGGTAAAAACCTTTTATTAATAACCGAGATATTTTGTCAATTGAGAAACAAAAACCGAACCTTAAGGTTCTTGGGTTCCTTAAATCAGGAAGTTTCTAATAAGAAAAATTAATTAGATTTTTGTAAAATGAGATTCTGTGATAAAAAGGGGTTTTCGGGGCTGTCGGGTGCCTCGGGAATAAACGGGTTGATGTCGAGATTCAAAACGGGTTTTAAACTACATGCTGAATTTTGGGCAGATTCTGTTGGTCAAGTTCGGGTCTGTTTTTGTCACACTTAAAATACGTTGTTAGAATTTTGGCCTGCGAAGATCTCTATTTTTCTGAGTCTTCTTTCCGTTGAGGCTGATGGCTCGTCAATCTGATTTGTCGTTTAAAAGATATCACTATTTTTGTAAATTGTCGCAAAAGAGTTTTCGGTTCAGCTATTCTATGTTGCGAGTCTGTTTTGAGTCCCTTCTGTTTGGATTCGAGCTCCGAGATCTTCTGATGAATTGTAATCCTCTGCGTCTTTTAGCTACTATAAAAATTTGGGACAAATCTAGTTAACGGTTTGAGAGTTATGACCATTTCCGTAAGAGTGCTGAGTGCTGTCAAATTCCGTCGAATATAGTTTCGAGTCAAAAATCTAATCCGAGTTCCCTTGTGCATTGTAGGACCTTCTAGGACTTGAGTAGAGACTCTCTTTCGTTCCGAAGATCATCTAGAAACTTACATCAATCTGAGGTGGATAATCTCACTGTAAACTTGTACTTACTTTTGATTCATCGTTATGTGTTATATGTCGTGAATTGTTGTTGATTGAGCTGAGCTTTGAATTTGTGATTGATTTGATTACTTGAGATTGGATTATGAGTTTATACGCATATGAGATGTGCTATGTGTTTTGAGCTGTTAGTTTTATATGAGTACATGTTGTCAAGTCAAAACGTAATAAAACTAATTAACTATATTTGAGATCAATAGCCAACTCTTCCCAGAGTTAAGCCAAGTACATTACACGACTGTCAGTGTGGTACTGCGGGGCACCTAGTGTGACAACTCGATATTTCCGGTATGTAATCTCATTTCATTTCTAGAACTTTCCTTATTTAGAAAGTTTCTACTTTTAAACACTTCTATTTTTGGCATCCATACACACAACAAAACATCTATTTTTACACCTTGCATTAGTGTTTGACTATTATAGTCAACACAACATTACTATTTTCTTATGGTGACACATTTTGAGCTAAAACATTTCTAAAATAGTAACTTTTATGGGTTACGCAATAAACATATTAAATTAATATATACGTGACTCGAATGAACCAAATATCTAAAACCGACACCAAGCCATGACCGAACACCTAAGTGGCCGGCCTTCCCTCTCTCTCGTGAACCTCCTTGGCCGAACACACCCTTTGTGGTGTTGGCCTTATCCTCTATGTTGGATTGTTATCTCTATCTTCATTTAAAGGAGTTCTAGTTCTACACAAACTCTACTTGCTCCAAACCCTAATCCTACTCTATAAATACCATTCAATACTCAACCCTAAACCCTTTCCATCACCACCATTCGGCCGAACCCTAGCCCCTTCGAGTTGTGTTCGTCCGAAGCTCAAGCAATCCGCAACCCTTTTGCTCGTTTCTTCGATTCCTGATCAAGGTATGATGCTTTAACCCTTGCTCTTCCTTGATACCTCCTTGCTTGAACCCTGTTTTGAACCCGAGACCATGGCCCTAGGCCATATGGTCTCGGTTAACCATGAAAGATCGTGTATACGTGCATGTATGCATGCGATCGGATGCATGTATGTATAAGTGTGATTAAACCTTGCTTGATCCATCGCTCGAACCCTAGATCTAACTTAGAAGTGACCGAAACCCTTAGGTCTAGAGTCATTATGGTGTTAGACCTTGTACCTAGCCAATCTAGACACTCAAACTCGAACCCTAGCCGATCTAGTCCTCAAACCCGTAGGGTTTTGGCCTAGCCGGCCAACCCTAGTCGAACCTTTGATCAAACCTGAACCCTAGTTGTCCTAGGTTGACTAGATTTGACTTTCGTTGACCAAAAGCTATGCTAGATTAAACCCTAGATCCGATTTTAAACCCTAGCCGAAATCTAGAAACCCTAGTTGACTTTTGTTGACTATTTTGACCAATGTTGACTTCTAGAATGGACTAATTTTGACCCATAAGTCAAACCGGGTCAAGGCCGGTTCTTGACCCAACCGTGGACCCAAACCCGAAAATATAATCGGGCCAAGGCCCGTACTTGGCCCATTTCGATCTATCTTAGTCCATCGGGCCCAAACCTTGGCTGGCCCATTAGTATCCAAGCCCATTTGGACCAAAGCCCAAACCTTTGGCCCACTTATACCCAAACCGAACTCTATTGGGCCCAAGCCCAATCCGTGGCCCAACTCTATTGGACCTAAGCCCAATATGAGGCCCAAGTGGCCCACCTAGTGGCCCATTAAGCTCATCTAGGCCCAATAAGCCCATTAGGCCCAATCTAGGCCCATTAAGCCAAACTCATTTCATTTCATATCATTTCATTTTGAAACCCATTTCATTTCATTTTATGATTAAAGCCCAATGCATTTCATTTCATTTCATCTTATTAAAGCACAATAACCTAAGTTCATTCGATGTCACAAAACATACAACATAACATTAACTGCATATTATCTATCATATATTGTAACTAGAATCGCCTATATTAGCTTATTCTAATTAGATAGTGATATCGTTTAGGAAGCTAGGAGCCTTTGAAGGATTCCTCTGTCCTATTTATCGCTAAGCTTTGGCGAGGTGAGTCAACAGACCCCTTTTACTCTTTTTACTGTTTTACAAACTTTGGGTGGAAAACATAAAACATAACAACTTGTTCAACACATTTTCATAAACAAAACTAGTAATTGTAGATTCTTCTACAATTACACTTTACTTTTCATATTTACTTCTCATATCATATGAGTGTTGAACCTTATACTTTTCAGTCATAACTATTTTCATAACAAACATTTTGGGTAGCAAACACTTTACTTTTACTACAACATTAACCATGTGGATTCACTCATCATTATTGTTGACCCTTTTATATTTATGTTTTTCCAGGTGATTAGGTGCAGTGGAACTAGAGGATATGAGCAGTGGGATTATCGTGGGCCATGAATAAAACATTAAGTTTACGAACAATCATTTCATTTTCAAACAATTTCTATTTTAGGAAACTTGCTATTTTTGGAAACTTTCTATTTTTAGAAAGTGAAACTACTTTTATTTTCGTTATTGCGTGGTTATTTGTTTACTTAATTTTTGCTACGTTGTCATCAACGTTACACCTCCGTTCTTCCGCAAAACATTTTAAATAAAGTAAAACTCATTTTTGGCGGGGTGTGACAGATTGGTATCAGAGCTTAAGTTATAGTGAATTAGCAAGCCTAGTCTATAACTACAAAAGATTTTTGGGAAAAACAAAAACTTTTACTAAACAAAAATATTCATGGCACGCTGAGTCTCATATCCTGAAGTTTCATTGTTCTTAGATTAGAACATTTTCCTTAGTTAGCTTTGCCTTAGTGTAATGTTAGCATTCATTAGTGAGCCCAAAATTTTGCCCTAATCTAATAATAATTTTATGCGTCGTGATAAGCAGAATGTCGCCTATGAGTGTCCTCGATATTTCGTCTGATTCCGATAGTGATTGTGGTGCTGCTCTTCCAGTAGTCCCAGCGCCAGTTGCCCCTGTGCCAGTGGTGGTACAACCTCCTTTTGTCCCATGACATCGTCGCCCAAGAAGACGTCCTATCCCTATTATCCCTAATGGTCCTCCGACACCAGCTCGTGGTCAGCGTCCTATTCTCTTTCGTATACGTGAGGGTGGTATGATTTTCCTATGTTCGCCTACGAAACCAAAGCGTGATATTGCTCGAAGAACTCCACGACGTCGAGAACCAGAACAAGAACCAGAAGTGATATCAGAATCAGAGCCTGAAGAAGACTCTGAACCAGAAGAAGAATCAGAACCAGAGGAAGAACCAGAAGAAGAGTCAGAGCCTGAGGAAGACTCTGAGCCAGAAGAAGATGATTAGTCATCTACATTTCATCTATATTAGTTTCTATTACTATTATTAGGTTTATGTTTAGCTATTTTAAAAGTTAGTTTTAAATTAGTATTTTTCTTTTATTCAAGTATTGGCGTAGGTGTCATACTTTATTTTAAAAACTATTATGTATTAGGAATGTCTTTAATAAAAGTGATATTTTAGTACAATCTTATTGTTTCTATAAAGTGTATTTTTCTATACGTCTCTACTACTACTATAT
Source organism: Calendula officinalis (assembly GCA_963853835.1). Lineage (NCBI taxonomy): Eukaryota > Viridiplantae > Streptophyta > Magnoliopsida > Asterales > Asteraceae > Calendula > Calendula officinalis. The sequence continues at coordinate 38,840,532 of OY970831.1, forward strand.
CGACATATATCTACAACACGTCTACTACTACTATCACGTCTATTGTATATCTATTCTTTGATTCTCATTGATAATTATATCTTTCCTTTATAATTCTTCTATAGTATTCTTTTCTTAATTCCTTGTTTTGAATCGTATTAATTGTATCAGCAATTCATCAATGGCTCGAGGAGGAATTCAGGAAACTGTCGAACAAATGGTGGAACGCCGAATCGCTGAAGCGATGGCTCAAATGAACGCAGCAAGAGGAAATGCTGGTGGTGCTGCTAACAATGGAAACAACGGTATATCATTCGACTCCACAAGAGAAGATTCGTTCATTTCGTTTTATTTTAACCTAATTTTCCCTTTTTCCTTCTTTAATTGTTTAAACTTCAGATCCCAATGCTAATCGTCAAGGTCAGTCGTTTAAGACCTTTACATCCTGTCATCATCCGACCTACCCTCTGGATCTGAAGGTGCCATTGCTATCATCCACTGGATTGAGAAGGTGATCTATCTTCAGTATCATCCAATGTGCCCCTGAGAATATGGTGAAATTTGCTGCTAGCACATTGTCCAAGGAAGCGTTATCCTGGTGGAACTCCCAAGTGCAAGTCTTAGGTCGTGCTAATGCTGATGCGATGACTTGGGATGCGTTTAAAGATCAGTTAACTCAAAAGTTTTGTCCAAGGAGAGAGCTACAGAAAGTTGAAGTGGAACTATGGAATCTGTCCATGGTAGGATCTGATATTGTTACCTACACAACTAAATTTCAAGAACTCGCTCTTCTCGTCCCTCATATGGTTTCCCCTGAATTCAAGCGTATTGAGAAGTATCTTCAAGGTCTGCATGATCTTATTCGTACTCATGTTATTGCTTCTGAACCCACAACTTTTAAAGATGTTGTGAATCGTGCTACAAGGTTGACTGATGATGCTATGAGAAGTGGATCATTCAAATACAAGCTAGTGATGTCTAGCAAATCCTCTGAGACTTCGAACAATGAAAATGGGAAACGTTCCAATGACAACAAATGTGGCTACAAAGGGAACAAGTATCAGAAGACTAAGAATTATGTTGCCTCTAATCAAAACAACAACACTCAGTCTAATCCTGATTCTAAACCTTATGTTGGAAGCAAGCCCAAGTGCAACAAATGTAATTGGCATCATGATGGTCAGTGTGAGAAGTGCTACAAGTGTGACCGCTGGGGTCACAATTTCAGGAAGTGTTCGTCTAATAATCCTCCTAATAATCCTGTTTGTTACGAGTGTGGTGATCCTAACCATTATCGTAATCGTTGCCCTAAGCTTCAGAACAACAACAATAACCAGAACGGCAACAACAGCAATAACAATGGCAATCGCAACAACAATCGTAACAACAACCGCAATGCCAACAACACCAATGATTGTCAAAATGGTCGTGGTCGTGCATTTGTTATGAATGCTCAGGAAGCTCAGGAAAACCCTGATACCGTTACCGGTACGTTTATCGTCAACAATCATTTTGCTTCTATTTTATTTGATTCGGGAGCCGACTTGAGTTTCGTATCGACCGACTTTAAAAGTTTCTTAAACTTAAATCCTGAACGTTTGAAAGATATATATGAGATCGAACTAGCGAATGGCAAAGTTGTTAGGTCTAGTGAAGTTTTTAAAGGTTGTAAGCTTGACCTAGATGATCACATTTTTGAGATAGACCTTGTGCCTGTAGAGCTAGGTAGTTTTGATATCGTCATAGGGATGGATTGGTTATCTAAAAACCGTGCTGAAATTATATGCTATAACAAACAAATTCGAATCCCTATATCCAAAACAGAAACATTAATAATTCAAGGTGAACAAAGAAACAAAAACATAAAAATCATAAACTTTATGAAAGCTCAAAAATATCTTCGTAAAGGATGCCAAGCCTTTCTTGCTCATGTCGTTGACACAAAGTCCAAAGATCGTAAGATTGTGGACATCCCTATCGTTCTCGAATTCCCTGACGTTTTTCCTGGCGAATTGCCTGGACTGCCACCGCAGAGACAAGTTGAATTTCGTATTGATCTGATTCCAGGAGCCGCACCTATTGCGCGTTCTCCTTATCGTCTTGCACCATCTGAAATGCAAGAACTTTCATCACAATTGCAAGAACTTCTTGATCTTGGTTTCATTCGACCGAGTTTCTCTCCCTGGGGAGCTCCGGTCCTCTTCGTTAAAAAGAAAGATGGTTCAATGAATGTGCATTGACTATCGTGAATTGAACAAAGTAACCATTAAAAATCGTTATCCTTTTCCCCGTATTGATGATCTATTCGATCAACTTCAAGGATCGAGTTTCAATTCCAAAATTGATCTTCGTTCAGGCTACCATCAGTTAAAAGTTCGTGATGAAGATGCGCCTAAAACTGCTTTCAGAACTCGCTATGGTCATTACGAATTTTTGGTAATGCCATTTGGTTTAACCAATGCACCTGCTGTGTTTATGGATTTCATGAACAGAGTATGCAAGCAGTATCTCGACAAATTCGTTATCGTCTTCATAGATGATATTCTCATCTATTCACAAACAAGAGAAGAGCATGAAGAGCACTTAAGAATTATTCTTGAGTTGTTGGAGAATGAGAAGTTGTACGCCAAGTTGTCCAAGTGTGAATTCTGGTTGCGTGAAGTCCAATTTCTGGGTCATGTTATCAACGAGGAAGGTATCCACGTTGATCCTGCAAAGATAGAAGCTATAAAGAATTGGGAAGCTCCAAAGACCCCAACTGAAGTGAGACAATTCCTTGGTCTTGCTGGTTACTACAGACGGTTCATAGAAAATTTCTCTAAGATCACAAAGGATTTAACGGTGTTAACACAGAAGGATGAGAAATTTGTCTGGGGTGAAAAGCAAGAATCAGTCTTCCAATCTCTTAAATCTAAATTATGTTATGCTCCTATTCTATCTCTTCTTGAAGGAATCGACAATTTCGTGGTGTACTGTGATGCTTCACACCAAGGGCTAGGTTGTGTATTGATGCAGCATGACAAAGTGATTGCCTATGTCTCCCGACAACTGAAGAACCACGAGAAGAACTATACAACTCATGATCTCGAGTTGGGTGCCGTTGTATTCGCATTGAAGATTTGGAGACATTACCTCTATGGCACCAAGTGCACAATATTCACCGATCACAAGAGCTTGCAACATATCTTCAATCAAAAAGAACTCAACATGAGACAGCGCAGATGGGTAGAGTTGATGAATGATTACGACTGTGAGATCAAGTATCATCCTGGTAAAGCTAATGTGGTAGCTGATGCCTTAAATCGGAAAGAGTAGCCTAAACCTCGTCGTGTTCGAGCCCTTCCAATTTCTGTTCGTTCTAATCTATCTTCCCAAGTTCATGAATTCCATACTGAAGCCTTGAAGATAGAGAACGTCAAGAGTGAAGCTTTGCATGGTATGGAGAAGCAGTTAGAAGCAAAGGTGGATGGAACCCTTTATTTCATGGATCGTTTATGGGTTCCTAATCATGGAAGTGTTCGCAACCTCATCTTGAATGAAGCTCATAGATCCAACTATTCTATTCATCCTAGTGCTGATAAGATGTATAAAGATGTCAAAGAATTGAACTGGTGGGCGGTGGCCAAATATGAAGAAAGAGATCGCATTTTTGTCAGCAAATGTTTAACTTGTGCCAAAGTGAAAGCAGAGAATCAGAAGCCGTCCGGTCTTCTACAACAGCCAGAGATCCCTGAATGGAAATGGGAAGAAATCTCAATGGATTTCATAACCAAGTTGCCTCGAACGTCTAGTGGTCATGATACAATTTTGGTAATTGTTGACCGTTTGACCAAATACTCTCATTTCATTCCTATTAAAGAAACTGGCCAAATGGAGAAATTAACAAAAATCTATCTAAAATAACTTGTATCTCAGCATGGGGTACCAATCGCGATCATATCTGATCGTGATAGTCGTTTTACCTCTCGTTTTTTACAATCATTGCAAAAAGCTCTCAGTACTGAAAGAACAATTCAAACTTTGGAAGACATGCTGAGAGCTTGTGTTATTGATTTTGGTGGAAGTTGGGATTCTCATCTCCCTCTAGCTGAGTTCTCGTACAACAACAGTTTTCATACAACTATTAAAGCCGCACCATTCGAAGCCCTGTATGGAAGAAAGTGTCGTTCGCCACTTTGTTGGATTGAAGTTGGTGATCGTTAGATTACTGGTCCTGAAATTCTACAAGAAACAACTGACAAGATCTTCAAGATCAAAGATCATATTAAGGCTGCAAGAGATCGACAAAAGAGTTATGCTGATAATCGTCGAAAGCCTCTAGAGTTCTCTGTTGGCAACCATGTGTTGCTAAAGGTAGCACCTTGTAAAGGTGTTGTACGCTTTGGCAAGAAGGGAAAGCTCAGTCCTCGTTATGTTGAACCATTTGACATCCTCGAAAGAATCGGTGTTGTTGCCTATCGTCTTCGCCTTGCTAAAGAGCTCAACAATGTTCATAACACATTTCATGTGTCAAATCATAAGAAGTTTATTCATGATCCTTCACTCATTGTTCCTGCTGAAGAAATTATTATCGACGACAAACTTCATTTCACTGAGGAACCTATTGAAATCTCCGACTGGAAAGAGCAAAAGCTAAGGAGAAGCAAGATTAAACTCGTTAAAGTCAGATGGAACTCTAAAAGTGGTCCTGAATTCACGTGGGAACGTGAGGACCAAATGCAAAGGAAATATCCTCATTTATTTCTCGTTGTCTCTCCTGTTCGCTCTTCGTCTTAAATTTCGGGATGAAATTTCTTCAACCAGGGGAGAATGTGACAACTCGATATTTCTGGTATGTAATCTCATTTCATTTCTAGAACTTTCCTTAGTTAGAAAGTTTCTATATCTAGACATTTCTATTTTTGGCATCCAAACACACAACAAAACATCAATTTTTACACCATACATTAGATGTTTTGTTGTGTGTTTGGATGCCAAAAATAGAAATGTCTAGATATAGAAACTTTATAAGTAAGTAAGTTCTAGAAATGAAATGAGATTACATACTGGAAATATCGAGTTGTCACAACTCGGTCGTCGAACCGTGTCCCAACCGAGTCTCGGTTGGTTCGGTTTTGACTACCGTTTTTTTTAGTTATTTCGTGTAATAATAATAACAATAAACATAAAACTTGTTAATTGTAAATGAAAAATTAACATAACCTTTTCCTTGATTTTGTCTTTTAACCTATTCATTCCAATTATTCAAAAACTTTGAATAATATGCTTGGATCAAATATTCTAGGTTTTCTACTAAACAAAAAGAAACCTAATTCTTTATATCTTGAACCTGTTCAATCCAGTTGTTCAAAACATGAACAATTTTCTTGGATTAAATTTTCTAGGCTTCTTTCTAAGATAAAAAAAAAACTGAATAATTATATATACATATATAGGAATTTCAAAAAAAAAAAAAAAAAAAAGGAAAAAAGAAACCTAATCTCTTTTAATCTTGAACCCTATTCAATCCAATGATCATTCATAAACTTGAATAACCATATGCTTGGATTCGAAATTCTTAGGGTTCTTTTTCTAGACAAAAAGAAACTAAACTGAATCCTATTGAGATTAGTAAAAAGCTCTAATACCACTGTAGGAATACCTTGTAGGATTCACATGGCGGAACTTGAATCCCACATACTTCATCACTACTAATCAATGAGATCACTAAAACAAAGAGATGGTTAGAACAATACCTCTTGGATTGCTAAAGATTAATCCACCTCTACTGCACCACCTGAACACGTTGCAAGACCGCGTTGTACCAACAAAGTATCACACAACAAACCGTGTGTGTGTGTGTGTCGAACTCATATTCGACGAAGAACCCTATGGGTTTCTTCGTCCGATCGGCCAAGAGAGGAGAGGGAGAGATTAGGGTTTGAGTGATGCAATTGTGTAACCCTTAAGCCTTAATCTTAGTCCCTTATTTATAAGGAATTAAGTTACCTTTAAGTCCTTGGAGTTTATTTATGTTTAATCTTATAATTAAACTTTCTATTGACACTTTAAACCCTTGGACTTTTACTAGTTAATTAATTGTCTATTAATTAATTGTCCGTTAAATATTTAACTTAATATTTAACATTCCTCATAAATAATAATTAACTTATTATTATTTATTCTCTTCTTTATAATTAACTTAACTAGTTAATTATGCCACACAACTTACTTTATCCGGTTGTCCATTATTGGGTGTGTAGTGGTGTGACCCTTTAGTGTCTTATAACATTGGACACGATGACACGTGTGATTATCTGTGCACATAAATCCAACAGTGCGCCCGTATTGTTTGTTAAAAAGAATGCCGGTTCGATGAGGATGTGCATCAGTTACCGAAAATTGAATAAGATGACTATTAAGAACCGATACCCATTGCCTAGGATCGACGATTTATTTGATCAACTTCAAGGGGTCGATTATTTCTCAAAGATCGACTTGAGGTCGGGTTATCATCAAGTTCTTGTAAAAGATGGAGACACCGAGATGACGGCGTTTCGTACACGTTATGGGCATTACGAGTTCTTGGTGATGCCGTTTGGGTTGACTAATGCACCGGCCAGTTTTATGGATCTTATGAATCGGGTTTGTAAACCGTTCCTCGATAAGTTTCTCATCGTATTCATTGACGACACTCTCATTCATTTGAAAACCGAAGAATAACACGGAAGTCACTTAAGACAAACATTAGAAGTGCTACAACGAGAGAAATTATATGTAAAGTTTTCCAAGTGTGAATTTTGGATTCGGGAAGTCCAATTCCATGGTCATGTTGTGTCACGAGAAGGGATCAAGGTTGACCCGTCAAAGATTGAAGTGGTCATGAAGTGGGAACCGCCACGAACCCCAACCGAAGTAAGAAGTTTTCTCGGGCTCTCTGGGTATTATCGCCGATTTATTCAAGTTTTGTCTCGAGTGGCGTATCCACTCACAATGTTGACCCAGAAGAGTAGTAAGTTCGTATGGGAAGAGAAGCAAGAAAAGGCATTCACCTTATTGAAAGAAAGATTATGCAACGCCCCGATTCTCGCGTTGCCCGAAGGTATGGAAGACTTCGTTGTTTATAGTGATGCTTCAAATAAAGGCTTGGGTTGTGTTTTGATGCAACGAGGAAAAGTGATTGCATATTCCTCGAGACAATTGAAGGATGCGGAAACAAGATAAAAAACCCATGATTTGGAACTGGCGGCGATAGAGTTTGCTTTGAAGTTGTGGCGACACTACCTTTATGGCACGAGGTGTACATTGTATACGGATCATAAAAGTCTACAATATGTTTTTACTTAAAAAGATTTAAATATGAGGCAAAGAAGATGGATCGAAATGATAAATGACTACGATTGTGAAATTGTGTACCGCGCGGGAAAGGCTAACGTGGTGGCCGACGCCTTAAGCCGGAAAATTCATAAAAAACCGATAAAAGGGAGATCGATGCGTATTGAAGTGGTCTCAAGTATAGTTGATCGAATTAAAAATGCTCAACGGGAGGTGATGGAGAAATACGAGTTAAGACAAGAGCGTTTGGGTAAGAACCAACATTTCGTAGAAAATAAGCAAGGGTTGAAAGCTGTTGGCAGTCGAATTTGGGTTCCCAAATTAGGGGGCACCCGAAAGGAATTATTGGACGATGTTCATAAGTCGAAGTATTCGATCGACCCGGGAAGTAAAAAAACGTATCAAGATTTGAAGAAAGTTTATTGGTGGCCCGGGATGAAAGCAAGAGTGGAAAATTATATTTCTAAGTGTGCCACGTGTGCACAAGTGAAGGCCGAGCATCAAGTACCGTATTGGGTAGCTCAATCGTTGCAAGTACCAGCCGGAAAATGAGAATATCTAACAATGGATTTCATTGTTGGATTGCGAAAGGCGAGCAAGAGTCACGATGCCATTTGGGTCATAGTCGACCGGTTGACTAAAAGTGCATTATTCTAAGCAATTTAGGAAACCATGTCACTCGAGAAGTTGGCAAAGATTTATGTAGATGAAGTGGTAAGACTACATGGAGTTCCGTTGTCGATCGTGTCCGATCGTGATGCGAGGTTTACCTCGAAATTTTAGAGGTCGTTGCAAGAACAGTTAGGAACAAAATTGCAGTTGAGTACGGCTTACCACCTGCAAACCGATGGTCAAAGTGAAAGAACTATTCAGACGGTTGAAAATTTGTTAAGATCTTGTGTGTTAGATTTTGTAGGTAAATGGGATGAACATTTACCATTAGTCAAATTCTCCTACAATAATAGTTATCACTCGAATATTCAAATGCCGCCTTGTGAGGCGCTGTATGGAAGGAAATGTAGGACCCCATGTCACACCCCGCCAAAAATGAGTTTTACTGAAGGATTTATGTGCACAGATAAGTACACGTGTCACCGTGTCCAATGTTATAAGACACTAAAGGGTCACACCACTACACACCCAATAATGGACAACCGAATAAAGTAAGTTGTGTGGAATAATTAACTAGTTAAGTTAATTATAAAGAAGAGAATAAATAATAATAAGTTAATTATTATTTAAGAGGAAGGTTAAATATTAAGTTAAATATTTAACAGACAGTTAATTAATAGTTAATTAATTAACTAGTAAAAGTCCAAGGGTTGAAAGTGACAAGAGGAACTTTAATTATGACATTAATCATAATTAAACTCCAAGGACCTAAACGTAACATGTAACCTTATAAATAAGGGACTTATGTAAGGGTTTAGGGGTTAATCACTTATCACAAACAAAACCCTAATATACTCTCCCTCTCTCTCGGCCGTACGAACCGAGAACAAACCCCAAGGGGTTTCGGTTGGGTTTTCAACCGAATACACACACACACACACAAGGTTTTGTGTAATACTTTGTTGGTACAACGCGGTCTTGCAGCGTGTTCAGGTGGTGCAGTAGAGGTGGATCACTTCTTTAGCAATCTAAAGGTAATGTTCATCATCTCTTTGTTCTTGTGATCTCATAGTCTAGTAGAGATCCGGTATGTGGGATTTAAGTTCCGCCATGTGAATCCTACTAGGTTTTCCTACAGTGGTATCAGAGCTTCCTACTAATCTCAATGAGATTCGGTTGAGTTTCTTTTTGTTTAGCAAAAAGAACCCTAGGAAATTTAATCCAAGAAAATTGTTCAAGATTATGAACAATTGGATTGATTAGGGTTCTAGATAAAAAAGAAATTAGGTTTCTTTTTCCCTCCTTATATTTTTCGAATTTCGTGTACATATATATACATATTTTAAGTTTTTTTTATCTTAAAAAGAAACCTAGTAGATTTGATCCAAGAAAATTGTTCAAAGTTCTTGAATAATTGGATAGAATAGGTTTCAAGATGATAAAAATTAGGTTTCTTTTTTTGTCTAGTAAAAACCCTAGAAAAATTAGTCCAAGTAATTGATTAACCAAGATTTGGTAAATCAATGGACAAATTAGGTTTTAGACAAAATAAGGAAAGTTATGTTATATTTGGTATTAGAATAACACTATATATATATTTATTTGTTTTTTTTCTTTTTCTTTTTCCTTTTTTTCGGTATTAATAAAAAAAACAATAAAAAATAAATGGGATAGGGTTCGGCCGAACTAAGCAAGACCGAGCCACGGTCGAAGCTAGGGTTCGACCGAACGGAAAGACCGGGCGAACCGGACCAAGTCTTGGTTCGGATTTTTTTTCGTTTGTGATCCAGTTTATTCCCTCGTTATGATATAATCCAGTATCATTTATCCAAAGCTCAATTCCGGGCATATGGGTACATGGGGTCAAATTAAAATTAATAAAGTTTTAATAAACATTTAAATTAAACTGATTTTAATGAGGTTTATTAAAATCAAGATAATCGTTAAATTAAGGGGGAAATAAGAAACTAGTTTATGGGTAATTTAATAATTATCAGTTTATTTATTTAATTAATATGACATAACCCAAAAGAAGTGACATTGTGTTTTAATTAAAATTTTCGAATTTATATATATTTTTTTAATTTTTTCGGAAATTTATTTTTTTATTATACAAAACACAAAAACAAGTCTTTGGGGTTATGACATAAGCAATTTTAAATAATTGCATGTATTTATTTTTATTTCATTTATTTATTAAAGTTGGAATAAAAAGATGGTAATTATAAACAGTTAATTTATAATACCAAGGTTTTAATAAAGAATGGTAATTATAAATAGTTAGTTTATAATACCAAGTTTTAAAAAATTAATAATGGTAATTATAAACAGTTCGTTTAGAAAACCAAGTTTAAAATTGTAAATGGCGATATAAACAGTTAGTTTATAAAACCAAGTTTTAAGAAACGAAATTAAAAAGTGGAATTTATAAACAGTTAGTTTATAAAACCAAGTAATTAAAAAACTGGCTAACTTTTTTGAACAAAGGAAAATCCTTTTTAGAAAATCTTAGATCAGAGTGCAACCCACCTAATGGAACACCTCACTTGTTCAACGATATTCACATTGTAAGGAGAAAGAACCTTAGATGTGGATTCAAATCATTGCGAGTGTTAGGGTGCGTAGGGTCTTGTGATAATCAGGAGTCCCGGCGCTAGGCATCGCACTGTCTTAGGTGGTACGATCTATTTTGGTGATAATCAGGAGTCCCGGCCCAAATTGCACTAGAGGGATTAAAACATGTACAAGTTTGTTGTTCAACTTGATATCCCGAACATCTAGGAATCGTTTCTAGTTCAAGAGGCGATCGGTATGGTTATACCTACCAGAAATAGCGTGGCTCTAATGGGAAGTGCCCAAACCTTGCATTAGAGGGCGTGAAATATGGATCCTAGTCTAACTATTATTCTTAAAAGGTAATAATGTTAGAAGTTATTTATTTATCTAATCATACTAACCGTTTGTTGTTTTTCTTATAGATGTCTGTATTGTCAGAAATTCCGTTTTACTCAACGATTGAATCGGAAAGGCTCATCACTAGAAAATGGAAGCTTACTGGTCCAAACTACAAAGTTTGGAATGTGCATTTTAGGAACATCCTAAAGGCACAAGATCTACTGTACGTGATAGACGAGGTGCCCAAGGGACAACCAGGGCAAGATGCCCAGGATAATGAGCTTGATGCTTATTATCAGTATCTGGCAGATGAATCACAAGTTATGTCGATTCTCATTCTTACTTCATTATCAGAGCTTACTGATAATCTACGTAAGAAACCGTGCTATGAGTTTGTCCAGTGTCTTGAGGAGACGTTTAAAGATAGTACTGAAGAAAGTAAGCAGTTCATTTTGCAAGAAATCTTTTCGTCAAAGATGAAGGATGATCAACCATTGAGTGACCATGTTACTAACATAAGAAGGTTGCTAGATTGTCTCACCCTGGGTACTGGCACATCAAACCAGCAAGAACAAGTCTTGTATTGGATACCGGATGTGGTCATCACATTTGCAATCACTTGCAGGGATTTAAGAAGAACAGGAGGCTAGGACGAAGGGATGTTGAACTACGAGTAGGCAAAGGTTCCAAGGTTGGAGCCGAACCCGTAGGAACATATCTTCTCAAGTTGCCTTCAGGAAGAGTCTTGGAACTTAAAGATTGTTATTATGTTCCTAGACTTATTAAGAATGTTATTTCTTTTGATTTACTTATAGACAGTGGTTTTTATTATGAGTTTTATGGAAAAATGATTTCATGTTTAAAAGATGACATTTTATATTTTAAAGCAAATTCTCATAATGGTCTATATACGCTAAATCTAAATAACATAGAACGAGATGTTTATCATATAAGTAAAAGATCCAAGAGTAACTTGAATCAAACTTATCTTTGGCATTGTCGTTTAGGTCATATAAATGAGACTCGCGTTAAGAAACTCCACGATGATGGAGTTCTAGAGCCATTTGATTTGGAATCATATGATATATGCGAATCATGTTTGTCTGGCAAAATGACAAAAGACCCTTTCAATCACTACAATGAAAGGGCAGGCAAGTTGTTAGGGATTATACATAGTGACGTGTGTGGACCTTTCACTCCAGAAGCCAGAGGTGGATACCGCTACTTCATTACCTTTACTGACGACTTCAGTAGGTATGGTTATGTCTTTCTTATGAGACTAAATTCTGAAAGCTTTGACAAGTTCAAAGAATATCAGAGGGAAGTAGAAAACCAACTGGGCAGGAAAATAAAGTCAATTCGGTCGGACCGAGGAGGCGAATATTTGAGCCAAGAGTTCGACAATCATTTGAAAGAATGTGGGATTGTTTCACAACTCACACCTCCGTATACACCTCAGATGAATGGTGTATCATAAAGGAGAAATCGAACCTTGTTAGACATGGTACGTTCAATGATGTGTCGCGCTCCCCTACCACTATCATTTTGGGGACATGCACTCGAGACTGCAGCATTCACACTGAATAGAGTTCCAACCAAGTCAGTAGAAAAGACTCCGTTCGAGCACTGGACAGGGAGAAAGCCAAAATTGTCTTTCTCAAGATTTGGGGTTGTGAGGCGTACGTTAGACGTAACTTCACAGACAAACTAAACCCCAAGTCAGATAAGTGTATCTTCGTTGGATATCCAAGGGAAACCTTCGGATATTATTTCTATCATCAAGAAGACAACAAAGTTTTTGTTGCTCGGAAAGGTGTCTTCTTGGAGGAGAAGTTTCTAGGAACTGAAACTCCAAGGAAAGAAATAGAACTTCAAGAAATTGAAGAGAATGAAGATCCACCTACGACTTCAGTCGAACCAGTAGTTCAACCAAGAATTGTTGATCCCCAACCAGACCCACGATTGAGGAAGAAGAAACACGCAACCCTCGTAGGTCCAGTAGACCACGCCAAGAACCAGTTAGGTATCTTGAATTCATGATAGATGAAGATGATGGAAGTCTACGAGAACCATTGACCTACAGCGAGGCTGCTGATGGCGTGGAGTCTGAAAGATGACTCGAGGCTATGCAAGCAGAGATGCAATCCATGTATGACAACCAAGTTTGGGTGTTATCAGACTTGCCACCACAGTCACGTGCTGTTGGATGCAAGTGGGTTTTCAAGAAGAAAACTGACATGGACGGGAAAGTGCATACTTACAAAGCACGACTTGTCGCAAAGGGTTTCACACAAACACATGGTGTGGATTACTCTGAAACCTACTCGCCAGTCGCCATGCTTAAGTCTATTAGAATTCTTATGGCCATATCAGCATATTATGACTATGAGATATGGCAAATGGATGTTAAAACCGCCTTCCTTAACGGGGAGTTGAATGAGGACGTATTCATGATACAACCGGATGGTTTTACTGATCCAAAGAATCCTGATAAAGTATGCAAACTGCTAAAATCCATTTATAGATTAAAGCAAGCATCTAGAAGTTGGAACTTACACTTTGACAAAAGAATCAAAGAATTTGGTTTTGTCAAGAGTGAGTTCGAGGCGTGTGTCTACACAAAATTCAGTGGGAGCATAGTAATCTTTCTAGTGTTGTATGTTGATGACATACTGCTCATAGGAAACGATATACCAGCATTACAAGGAGTAAAATCCTGGTTAGGTAAATGTTTCCAGATGAAAGACTTGGGAGAAGCCGCATTTATACTGGGTATAAAGATCTACAGAGATAGATCTAGGCGGCTTATTGGAGTTAGTCAAAGTACATACATTGACAAAGTATTGAAGAGATTTAGTATGAGTGATTCCAAGAGAGGTCTCATTCCAATGTCACATGGCATTACACTGAGCAAAGCTCAGAGTCCTACATCTAGCAAGGAAATAGCTAGGATGATTTTGGTTCCATATGCTTCGGCAATTGGATCAATCATGTATGCCATGTTATGTACTAGGCCCGATATTGCTTACTCCATAAGTCTTACGAGCAGATATCAAAAGAATCCTTGTGAAGCCCATTGGATGGCTGTCAAGAACATTCTCAAGTATTTAAGAAGGACAAAAGAAATGTTCTTGGTCTTTGGAGGGTCAATGGAAGAATTGCGTGTAACTGGTTACACAGATGCAAGCTTCCAAACCGACAGAGACGATTACAAATCACAATCGGGATTTGTATTCACACTAAATGGAGGAGCTATATCTTGGAAGAGTCAGAAACAAGATACGATAGCAGATTCGACTACAGAGGCTGAGTACATTGCGGCAAATGATGCTGGAAAGGAAGCCATGTGGCTTAAGAATTTTATCGAGGATCTTAGAGTTATTGCCAGTATCTCTAGACCCATTGAAATATTCTGTGATAACAGTGGAACAATAGCGCAAGCTGTTGAACCAAGAGAGCATCAAAAGACCAGGCATGTGCGCAGAAAATATCACCTCATACGCGAGTATGTCAGAGAAGGTGATATTATGATTAAGAAAATACTAACGGATAACAATGTTGCTGACCCGTTGACAAAACCACTAGCTGGACCAAAGCATGAGAAACATGCGCACGCTATAGGCATGCAGTACCTAGATATTGGTAGCTAGTAATTTTGATTAGATTCATAGACGTATTTGAAATCGATACATTATGTAATAACATTTCGTGGGATTGAAATAGGAGGTTTTACGTAATATTTTCAAATTTTCTATTCTTAACATGTTTTAAACCTATCCTTGATACACAAAGTTTTGAGTATCTAAATGTCTGTGGTTGCTTGAATTTAGTGGGAGCTATATTCAGGGGTTAATACCATTATGAATATTTATCTATTCATAGTTATTGAATAGAGAAACAAGTGTTGTTAAAATAAATATTCATAGATGTTTACAGAGTTTGCTAAACATTAGACGTGACCAAAAGATCGAGATTACTTCATGGAGCCCAAGCATGAGTAATTTCGAGTAGATGTCCTCTGACCTGAGACATTTGGTTTGAGACGCGACAACTTCTGATCTTTAGCATTTGTCTAACGTCACACCGTAAAAGGGTGATCATAAGGAACCTGACTAAGACAGCGGAAGTCGTGGGCAAGATAACGCAAATTGTCAAGATGGAATTTGCACCTTCTTTAACTAGAAGAGATATTTCATGGCCGCTCGACGATTAAGACTACTGAAATGCGTGGCCGCGCTCGGAGAATGATTTGATCATTCGGTAATCTGTTACTGCAGAAAGTCGAAATTAGTGTCGAGAAAATTCGAGTATGTAGAACAAGATCCCTGCTCCATGTCTATTACTCAAGTTAAGAAATATCATGATGTGAAAGGAAAATCTATTAGTGTTATTCATTTATGAATATTATCTCTGGATGTAAGAGTTCTTATAACGTGGTTATCCTAAATGTCTGGCTAGGGACCACTTTAGGCCAACGATGATCAGTAAGTGATACTTAACTTGCACAAGTGGGAGTCTGAAGGATTTATGTGCACAGATAAGTACATGTGTCACCGTGTCCAATGTTATAAGACACTAAAGGGTCACACCACTACACACCCAATAATGGACAACCGAATAAAGTAAGTTGTGTGGAATAATTAACTAGTTAAGTTAATTATAAAGAAGAGAATAAATAATAATAAGTTAATTATTATTTAAGAGGAAGGTTAAATATTAAGTTAAATATTTAACGGACAGTTAATTAATAGTTAATTAATTAACTAGTAAAAGTCCAAGGGTTGAAAGTGACAAGAGGAACTTTAATTATGACATTAATCATAATTAAACTCCAAGGACCTAAACGTAACATGTAACCTTATAAATAAGGGACTTATGTAAGGGTTTAGGGGTTAATCAATTATCACAAACAAAACCCTAATCTACTCTCCCTCGCTCTCGGCCGTACGAACCGAGAACAAACGCCAAGGGGTTTCGGTTGGGTTTTCGACCGAATACACACACACACACACAAGGTTTTGTGTAATACTTTGTTGGTACAACGCGGTCTTGCAACGTGTTCAGGTGGTGCAGTAGAGGTGGATCACTTCTTTAGCAATCTAAAGGTAATGTTCATCATCTCTTTGTTCTTGTGATCTCATTGTCTAGTAGAGATCCGGTATGTGGGATTCAAGTTCTGCCATGTGAATCCTACTTGGTTTTCCTACATTTACTTCATTTAAAATGTTTTGCGGAAGAACGGAGGTGTAATGTACATGACAACACAACAAAAATTAAGTAAACAAACAACCACGTATTAACGAAAATAAAAGTAGTTTCACTTTCTAATAATAGAAAGTTTCCAAAAATAGCAAGTTTCCTAAAATAGAAATAGTTTGAAAATGAAATTATTGTTCTTAAACTTAATGTTTTATTCATGGCTCACGACAATCTCACTGCTCATATCCTCCAGTTCCACTGCACCTAATCACCTGGAAAGACATAAATATAAAAGGGTCAACACTAATGTTGAGTGAATCCACAGGGTTAATGTTTATGATAAAAGTAAAGTGTCTGCTACCCAAGATGTTTGTTATGAAAATAGTTTATGACTGAAAAGTATAAGGTTCAACACTCATATGATATGAGAAGTAAGTATGAAAAGTGAAGTGTAATTGTAGAAGATCTACAATTACTAGTTTTGTTTATGAAAATGTGTTGAACAAGTTGTTATGTTTGACATCGCATGACCGTTATCCCCAACAGGTAGCTAGTCTATTGAGTTAATATACCAACCCCTAAGTCCACAATCAACACTTCAACTCCAGTATGTTATCGTTCTTTTATGGATATACACTCCCGAAAAATGTCTTGGATAACCGAGTAATGATAAAATAATGTTTGGAGGATGAGTGTCAGCCAATAGTACTATCTGCATATCCATGGTCTAGATCCAGTAGTTAATGATTGTTGGCATCTTAGTCCGGTATAATAATTGTTTGTCATCCCAACACGATAATGAAAATGTATAGATGTTGTTGTATAGTCATAGTAAAACAGTAGCATTTGTTTACGTTTTCCACCCCAAAGTTTATAAAACAGTAAAAGTAGTAAAAAGGGGATGTGGACTCACCTGGGCAAAGCTTAACAACAGTTAGGTCAGAGGATTCCTTCACTGACTCCTAGCTTCCTAAACAATATAACTTTCTAATTAGATTAAGCTAACACAGGCGATTCTATTTATGATATATGATTTATGATATGCGATTAACGTTATGTTTTATGTTTTGTGACATCGAGTACACTTAGGTTATTGGACCTTAATGGAATGAAATGAAATGAAATGAAATGAAATGAAATGAAATGAAATGAGCTTTGAAATGAAATGGCATAAAATGAAATGGTCTTTAAAATGAAATGACATGAAATGAAATGGGTTTGGCTTAATGGGCCTAAATGGGCCACTGGGTGGGCCTAATGGGCCTAGATGGGCCTCTTGGGCCTCAAGTTGGGCTTAGGTCCAATTGAGTTGGGCCATGGATTGGGCTTGGGCCCTATTGGGTTCGGTTTGGCTATAGGAATGGGCCAAAGGGTTTGGGCTTTGGCCCAATGGGCTTAGTTAACTCTTTTTGGGCCAAGTACGGGCCTTAGCCCGATATAGTTCTCGGGTTTGGGTCACGGTTTTGGGTCAAGATCCGGCCTAGACCTGGTTTGACTTGTAGTTCAAAATTAGTCAAGTCTAGGGGTCAACAATAGTCAAAATAATCAACGAAAGTCAACAAATGACACCTAGGTCAATTAGGGTTTCAGCAAGGGGTTAGGGTACCGAATTAGGGTTAGGTTTAGCATAGGTTTCGGGTCATTGATGGTCAATCTAGTCATAGAAGGTCAACAAAAGTCAACCAACTAGGGTTTCTAGTTTGAGTTCGGGTATAGGGTTTTGGGTCTCAGGTTTGATCATCAAACCGTCACCGGCTACCGACGCCGGTGAATCAAATCACAAAAACGAATCTAGGGTTTCCTAGGGTTTCACAAGTCACAACAATTCTATAGTTTCATGCATTGGCTCGGTTATATCTAGGGTTTAGGTTATTCAAAACAACGAACAAACAAACGAAACAATAAACGAACAAACACAACACACACAAACACACGTACTTACGTACGCATCCATGCATGCTCCGGGATTAGTGGGCTGCCGAGACCATATGGCCTATGGCCATGGTCTCGGGTTCGAGACAAAGGAAACGAAATCAAGTGAGAACAATGAGACATCGGGTATCATACCTTGGGATCGGACGAATACGAACTCGAACGAGGATTTCTTGCTTGCGATCGGACGAACTCGGGGAGCTTGGGGTTTTGCTTGGCCGAAAGTTGTAAAGGAGGGGGTAGGGTTTCAGTGATGGTGTATATATAGTGTACGGATTTGGGTTTGAACTAGAGTTGTAGTAAGACTATAACTCTTTTTGAATGAAGTTAATGATAAGGTTTTAAATAGTTTTGGATAAGCTTCAAGAGAACAAGGTATGGTCAACACCATAAGGTTGTGTGGGCGAGTATGTGGTCACGGGAGGGAGAAGGGGGCCGGCCACTTAGATGGTCGGTCATCGAGTCCATGTGTTGGTTTTCTAAGAAATGTTCCCTTCGAGTCACGTTTATATTTCTTTAATTCATTTAGTGTGTATTCAATATAAAGTTATTATTTTTAGAAATGTTTTAGCTCAAAGGTGACACCATAAGTAAAATAATATGTTGTGTTGACTAAAATAGTCAAACACTAATGCATGGTGTAAAAATGGATGTTTTGTTGTGTGTTTGGATGCCAAAATAGGAATGTCTAAATATAGAAACTTTCTAAGTAAGGAAAGTTCTAGAAATGAAATGAGATTACATACCGGAAATATCGAGTTGTCACATTCTCCCCTGGTTGAAGAAATTTCGTTCCGAAATTTAAGACGAAGAACGAACTGGAGAGACAATGAGAAAAAGATGAGGATATTTCTTTCGCATTTGGTCCTCACGTTCCCACGTGAATTCAGGACATCTTTTGGAGTTCCATCTGACTTTAACGATTTTGATCTTGCTTCTCCTTAGCTTTTGCTCTTTCCAGTCGGAGATTTCGATTGGTTTCTCGGTGAAATGAAGTTTGTCGTCGATAGTAACTTCCTCAGCAGAAATAATGAGCGAAGGATCATGAATAAACTTCTTAAGATTTGACAAATGAAATGTGTTATGCACGTTGCTGAGCTCTTTAGGAAGGCAAAGACGATAGGCAACAACACCGATTCTTTCAATGATTTCAAATGGTCCAACATAACGAGGACTGAGCTTTCCCTTCTTGTCAAAGCATACAACACCTTTCCAAGGTGCTACCTTTAGCAACACATGATCGCCAACAGCGAACTCTAGAGGCTTTCGACGATTATCAGCATAACTCTTTTGTCGATCTCTTGCAGCCTTGATACGATCTTTGATCTTGAAGATCTTGTCAGTTGTTTCTTGTAGAATCTCAGGACCAGTAATCTGACGATCACCAACTTCAATCTAACAAAGTGGCGAACGACACTTTCTTCCATACAGGGCTTCGAATGGTGCGGCTTTAACAGTTGTATGTTAACTATTGTTGTACGATAACTCAGCTAGAGGGAGATGAGAATCCCAACTTCCACCAAAATCAATAACACAAGCTCTCAGCATGTCTTCCAAAGTTTGAATTGTTCTTTCAGTCTGAACGTCGGTTTAGGGATGATAAGCAGTACTCATATCGAGGCGAGTACCGAGGGATTTTTGCAATGATTGCCAAAAACAAGAGGTAAAATGACTATCACGATCAGATATGATCGCGACTGGCACACCATGCCAAGATACAACTTCTTTTAGGTAGATTCTTGTTAACTTCTCCATTTGGTAAGTTTCTTTAATAGGAATGAAATGAGCTGATTTGGTCAATCGATCAACAATAACCCAAATTGTATCATGACCACTAGACGTCCGAGGCAACTTGGTTATGAAATCCATAGAGATTTCTTCCCATTTCCATTCAGGGATCTCTGGCTGTTGTAGAAGACCGGACGGCTTCTGATTCTGTGCTTTCACTTTGGCACAAGTTAGACATTTGCAGACGAAAACTACAATCTCTTTCTTCATATTCGGCCACAAGTACAATTTTTTGACATCTTTGTACATCTTGTCAGCACCAGGACGAATAGAATAGTTGGATCTATGAGCTTCATTCAAGATCACATCGCGAACACTTCCATGATTAGGAACCCATAGACGGTCCATGAAATAAAGGGTTCCATCCACCTTTGCATCTAACTGCTTCTCCATACCACGCAAGGCTTCACCTTTGATGTTCTCTACCTTCAAGGCTTCAGTTTGGAATTCATGAACTTGGGAAGATAGATTAGAACGAACAGAAATTGGAAGGGCTCGAACACGACGAGGTTTAGGCTGCTCTTTCCGACTTAAGGCATCAGCTACCACATTAGCTTTACCAGGATTATACTTGATCTCACAGTCGTAATCATTCATCAAATCTACCCATCTGCACTGTCTCATGTTGAGCTCTTTCTGATTGAAGATATGCTGCAAGCTCTTGTGATCGGTGAATATTGTGCACTTGGTACCGTAGAGGTAATGTCTCCAAATCTTCAATACGAACACAACGGCACCCAACTCAAGATCATGAGTCGTATAGTTCTTCTCGTGGTTCTTCAGTTGTCGGGAGGCATAGGCGATCACTTTGTCATGCTGCATCAATACACAACCTAGCCATTGGTGCGAAGCATCACAGTACACCACGAAATTGTCGATTCCTTCAAGAAGAGATAGAATAGGAGCAGAACATAATTTAGACTTAAGAGATTGGAAGGCTGATTCTTGCTTTTCACCCCAGACAAATTTCTCATCCTTATGTGTTAACACCGTTAAATCCTTTACAATCTTTGAGAAATTTTCTATGAATCTTCTATAGTACCCAGCAAGACCAAGGAATTGTCTCACTTCAGTTGGGGTCTTTGGAGCTTCCCAATTCTTTATAGCTTCTATCTTCGCAGGATCAACGTGGATACCTTTCTCGTTGATAATATGACCCAGAAATTGGACTTCACGCAACCAGAATTCACACTTGGACAATTTGGTGTACAACTTTTCTTTTTCCAACAACTCAAGAATGATTCTGAAGTGTTCTTCATGCTCTTCTCTTGATTGCGAATAGATGAGAATATCATCTATGAAGACGATAACAAATTTGTCGAGATATTGCTTGCACACTCTGTTCATGAGATCCATAAACACAGCAGGTGCATTGGTCAAACCAAATGGCATTACCAAGAATGCGTAATGACCGTAGCGAGTTCTGAAAGCAGTTTTGGGCACATCTTCATCACGAACCTTTAACTGATGGTAGCCTGAACGAAGATCAATCTTGGAATAGAAACTCGATCCTTGGAGTTGATCGAATAGATCATCAATACGGGGAAGAGGATATCGATTTTTAATGGTTACTTTGTTCAATTCACGATAGTCAATGCACATTCTCATTGAACCGTCCTTCTTTTTAACGAAGAGGACCGGAGCTCCCAGGGCGAGAAACTCGGTCGAATGAAACCAAGGTCAAGAAGTTCTTGCAATGACATGAAATGAAATGGGTTTGGCTTAATGGGCCTAAATGGGCCACTAGGTGGGCCTAATGCGCCTAGATGGGCCTCTTGGGCCTCAAGTTGGGCTTAGGTCCAATTGAGTTGGGCCATGGATTGGGCTTGGGCCCAATTTGGTTCGGTATGGCTAGGAATGGGCCAAAGGGTTGGGCTTTGGCCCAATGGGCTTAGTTAACTCGTTTTGGGCCAAGTACGGGCCTTGGCCCGATATAGTTCTCGCGTTTGGGTCACGGTTTTGGTTCAAATCCGGCCTGGACCCGATTTGACTTGTAGGTCAAAATTAGTCAAGTCTAGGGGTCAACAATAGTCAAAATAGTCAACAAATGACACCTAGGTCAATTAGGGTTTCGGCTAGGGGTTAGGGTACCGAATTAGGGTTAGGTTTAGCATAGGTTTCGGGTCAATCATGGTCAATCTAGTCATAGAAGGTCAACAAAAGTCATCCAACTAGGGTTTCTAGTTTGAGTTCGGGTATAGGGTTTTGGGTCTCGGGTTTGATCATCAAACTGTCACCGGCTACAAGCGCCGGTGACTCAAATCACCAAAACGAGTCTAGGGTTTCCTAGGGTTTCACAAGTCACAACAATTCTATAGTTTCATGCATTGGCTCGGTTATATCTAGGGTTTAAGTTATTCAAAACAACGAACAAACAAACGAAACAATAAACGAACAAACACGACACACACAAACACACGTACTTACGTACGCATGTATGCATGCTCCGGGATTAGTAGGCTGCCGAGACCATATGGCCTCTGGCCATGGTCTCGGGTTCGAGACAAAGGAAACGAAAGCAAGTGAGAACAATGAGACATCAGGTATCATACCTTAGGATCGGACGAATACGAACTCGAACGGGGATTACTTGCTTGCGATCAGACGAACTCGGGGAGCTTGGGGTTTTGCTTGGCCGAAAGTTGTAAAGGAGGGGGTAGGGTTTCGGTGATGGTGTATATATAGTGTAGGGATTTGGGTTTGAACTAGAGTTGTAGTAGGACTATAACTCTTTTTGAATGAAGATAATGAAAAGGTTTTAAATAGTTTTGGATAAGCTTCAAGAGAACAAGGCATGGTCAAAACCACAAGGTTGTGTGGCCGAGTATGTGGTCACGGGAGGGAGAAAGGGGCCGGCCACTTAGGTGGTCGGTCATCGAGTCCATGTGTTGGTTTTCTAAGAAATGTTCCCTTCGAGTCACGTTTATATTTCTTTAATTCGTTTAATGTGTATCCAATATAAAGTTATTATTTTTAGAAATGTTTTAGCTCAAAGGTGTCACCATAAGTAAAATAATATGTTGTGTTGACTAAAATAGTCAAACACTAATGCATGGTGTAAAAATAGATGTTTTGTTGTGTGTTTGGATGCCAAAAATAGAAATGTCTAAATATATAAACTTTCTAAATAAAGAAAGTTCTATAAATGAAATGATATTACATACCGGAAATATCGAGTTGTCACACCCCATCGTGTTGGCTTGAATCATGTCTCTTGTTTGGTACAACAAGAAATTCAATAATAAATTATACTAATTTTATCATTAGCACACATTTTTTTTCACAACAGTCATTATTAAAACACAAAACTAACAAAATATGGTAAAATTAATAGTAAGAATGCATTAATAAAAATATTAAAAATATTAAAAATATCAAATTGCTTCTTTATTACATGCTTAAAAATAGACAAATACAACAAAATATAACGTAAAGTACAACCAAGAGTTCTCAAAGTAATAACAACAAAATAAAAAAGTTCTTCAAAGCTCATGCCTTAAATGATTCTTGTTTTCTTCTGTTCGTTCCAATGATGCATTTTCTACACACACAAAAAAAAAAAGAAAAAACACCAGCAACTAACCCAAACAGTGTTCCAAAATCTATGCCTTGCATAGTACAGAAGACTTTCAAAGGTATCATACTTTATTAAACCAACAAACTTTGCTCCATAACATAATACAATAATCCAAGTAAAGACAAATAATTAACCAAACCAACATCTACTAAGAAAAAAAATGAAAATATAATGAAAGCCATATCGGTGAAAACAGGTATCCAACTCGGAAGGAAAGTGAGAATGAGAGTTTTCACAATCTGCAGCCTTGATTATATGTTGACTCTTTCTACAATTGTACATATTTTTAATCTCAAATAAAAAGGTCATTGATTATATATCAGCATTTACTAAAAACTGACATTTTATACTATGTAAAGATTAGATTCTACACTGTTATACCAATCATTAATTTCCTAGAAACATATTAACCATAAAAACAAGGCTTAATTTCCATTGATTAGATACTACTAATTCCAGTTTCTATTTTGTATCTAATTCATGTGTTGTTCTTCAATTTACAAGTCACAAGTCTGGATAATCAATATTAGGCAGATATTCATAATATATGGATAATAAGTAGTAAGTAAATACTCCTACTAAAAGCAGTAACCAACATCATTGTATACAAAACCCCAAGACATTTGCCATAAGTATACAAAACCCCAAATTCAATTGATAACTCGTATGTTAAACTCAAAATTAAGAAAAAGAGATCGAAATTAAGAAATAGCGAACAAGAAAAAGATCGAAATTAAGAACGAGCCAGAGAACATTGTGTTTTAAAGATGATCCAGACCTGTGAGTTTCGACGAGCGACATGGAAAGAGACAGAGGACGAGACAGTTTGTCGCCAGATTGTAGAGAAGACGAACAATGTCGCCGGCTTGGAGAAGACGAGCATATGAGCCATCGTGTGGAGAAGAAGAGCAATCATCGTTGCTTTGGAGTTTACGAGGTTTTGGAAGAGATTCCAAATCTCCGTGTTTTTTTTCTTATTTCTCATTTTTCATTTCTCTCCTTTTCCCTTTGATTGTGAGAGAATCAAAAGTAGAGGATAGGAATTGTTATTTCTCCTCCTTTCCTTTTCTCAATTGCAAACAAACAAGATATTTACTTTTATTTCCATTTCTCTCCCTTCAAATCTCTGTACCAAACACACCCTAAAGGATTGGGATGTTGATAATCTAGACAAGATTAACATACTGACCGGAATACTCGAACACACACAAGCTTGTGTGTTCGTTCGACCATACGAACCGAAACACACACAAGTCTTGTGTGTTTCGGTCAAACAAAGAGAAAAAGGGGGAAAAGCGTTTTTCCATTCAATACCTTAGATTGCTCAAGATAGATCCACCAGTGATGAACACAACGAGAAGCCCTCTAGCAAGCTCTTGCAATAATCAATCCTTGCTCGAATCTTCGAAGAACGCGAAGAACGAATGAAGAACTCGAAGAACAATTGAAGAACACCAAGACTTGGTGTTCTCCTATGTTCGGCCGAATGGTGGGAGTATGGGGGCTAGGGTTTCGAAATTGGGATCAAGGAAATAAGGGAACCTTAAGCCTTCTATTTATAATAGAAAGACTTTCACTTAGGTCCCTTCTAGTTTAATTTAGTTTAATACTTAATTAAACGTTCCTAACTTTCGTTTCTAACCCTTGTAGTTTAACTAGTTATATCATTGTCACTTAATTATTCAATGTCTAGTATTATACACTTTATATATTTCGGTATTTGTACATACGAAATATATACTTGTATTTTATACTTTTAATAATTAATTATATACTTCCTCCGATTCAAAATAAGTGATACACTTTGGGTTTACGATTTTTGAGGCAAAAGATTATAATGAGGGTCAAATTAGATTAATTTGATGGTTAGTGGGGAATGAGTCCCATAAGTTTTTAATAAAGTAGGGTTAATGATGTTTAAAAGTTAAATGTAAGGGTATAAGGGTCAATTCACTTTATAAAGTATGTAGTTAATGGGTGTGGGGCCCACTACTTTTAATCAAATAAGGTAAAATTTTAAAGTGTATCACTTATTTTAAATCACTCAAATATGGAAAGTGTATCACTTATTTGAATCGTAGGAAGTAATGAACTTTATATAATTTAGATAATAATATTATCCAAATACCATATGATTCAATTGCTTTAAATCATATTATGAATAATCTATAATTTACACATTTTATATTTACTCAACTACTAAATACAAAATACTTCTATTAATTAATTAGTTAAACTAATCTAGTAATAAGTTAATCTTAACTTAATACGTACTGATTTATAATAACTATTATAAATCATTCCTCTCCGAGTATCATTGCATAACTACTCGATTTACATGCACTCATCGGTGTGACCCTTGAGTGTCCTATAGGCATGGACGTGACATCATAGGTTGACTAACTTTGCACATAAATCCAACAAATAAGGCATGGAAGAACTCTGGTGCAGGTTACTTAAATGAAATGTTTGACATCTCATTTCAACCTGAAAAGTATCCAAAGAAGATACAAAGCACAGAATGTGTAATGGGATGGAATGTTTTACCTTCGTGTAGGATGTACCTCATTGAAAGATTCTATAAAAAATGTGAGTTATACCTATTAGAAGCTGAATATGAACATTCAATGGAATCTTGCAGACAAATTCTCATTTGTTCCTTCATAAGACCTATTGACAAAGAGATGTATGAAGCAAAGAGGAAACAGATCCAAGATAGATATAAGAAATATGTGGATGAACAAAAGAAAATTCAGGAACAAGAAGAAAAAGAAAGAAGAAGAAGAAGAAACTTGATCAATTCACAAGGAATTAATAAGTTTAGGGGGATTTTTGCCGTTCAAAAAAAAATAAGTTTAGGGGGAGATTGTTGGGATATAAATGAGTTAGTACTGACATTGGTATTATTACTAATTGTTAGTTAATGCTGATGTGAAGATTAATGCTACTACATGATTTATTACTGATCAAGACTTAATGCTGCTTTAAGGATTGATACCGATGATGCAATTTCTACTGAAGAAACAACTTACTACTGATCTCAATATTACTACTGCTCGTACAAGTTAATGTTGATGAAGCTATTTTCAGAGATTATCATGTCCGAGATCTTAGAAAGTTTGTTTAGAAGATTGTATATTATTCAAATTGTATTGCAATCTTTTCCTAGAATAACTAGGTTAATTGTTAGGCTTCAAGGACTATTATATATAGTTCATTATGAATTGTAAACATACGTGTATATTGTAATTCTCAATCAATATACACTGAAGCTTTTTGTGAAAACTGTGTTGTTATTATTCATTTAATTATTTACAGTTTTCTATACAATTCTTGTTATCACAATAGTATTATTCCGCTGCAACTTCTCATTGTGAGTAGATCTATGATTCAATAATATTTCTGTGTTATTCGATCTTGACAATTACGTACACATGTTATTTTCATACGCTCTACCATTACAAATGTGCATATATCATACTATTGCAAAAGAAGGAATTACAGACAGAAATATGATTGTCCGCCTCTAACCTATAAGTAAATGTGTGAGTGTATACATCTTGCATCCCTCATACTCATTATTTGAAAAGATTAAGTAGTGTTATTGTTGTTGAATTATGAACATGCACGTATATACACTTCAAGAAGAGAAAAAAAATACAGTAACTACATTTATACAAATAGAATTACATGGATATTTAAAGCACTTTATTGAGCAATTAGAAGTTGAGAGGGTAATACATAATTACTCTATTGTACGTTTTTTCCTTAAGTAATACAAACTTTGGGGGCAAATTATAAGTATACAAAAAGTTTGAGGGTGTGTAAAGTAAGAAATCTATAATCTCCCACCAACTCCGTTTATCTCCTGGTCAACGATTTGGTCGTGGTCATAAATTCATGATGCCTCTTAGTCTCACATGATGTCAATTTTGAAAAAAATCATTATATTCAACGATATTTTTGAGATTCGCAACATATCCAACCTTTTCTTCAACGATAGAACACATAGGAACTTTAAAATACTTATAAATCCAAATTTTTTATTTATAGCGAGATACGGATTTATAACCACATACCGATAAAGTATACCTTCAAACACCTAACACCTTATATCACTAGGCTACGTATTCTAATTAAATTACACGTTGTTTTGCAAGTTGTTTATTGAATTAACAAAGAAAGATATTCTTTTATAAAACCACTCCACTTGTATTATAACATTTAGCTAGTAACAACATATTTATATAGTACAAGTCACGATTCATAAATGTCACGGATTCGGTCCTCATTGCTTAAATATTGGAAAGTTTCAGAAATAATCATTGAAACGGTTAAATCACGTACATCACGAGTAAAACTCGGTCACATTAAAGAGCTCATTATAACGGAAATACCATCTAGAAAAACAAATTTATATGCTAAACGCAGATCAAACTAACGTTATAGCTTTGTTCGGAACTCGCAAGGAACGGGTATTTAACAATAATAGCAAACCTCCAAAAAAAGAAAATAGTTACGCTTATAATCATCAAAATATATTTTAAAATAGTATATAATAATTTTACAAAATTACCTTTCACATGAAAAATATGGTAATTGTATCAAACAAAGAAAGTGTGTAATTAATGTCATATTGAAATCGTGCATTTCATATTGATAAAAAGCCATTATTTCAATTTTCACGAGTTAGCTCATGTGTTATTCACATATCATTTGCAGATCGTTGATATTCAACAAGAGGATAATTCTCTCCCGTTCTTAATTTCTTTTGTCCACATATTGAGTCTTGAGCCATATCAAACACTTTTAGGACACGTGTGAATTTCAACAAGCATATCTTATGTGATATTTCCAGAACATTCATAATGAAACTTATTAGT
The DNA here is from genome assembly GCA_963853835.1 of Calendula officinalis. Taxonomy (NCBI): domain Eukaryota; kingdom Viridiplantae; phylum Streptophyta; class Magnoliopsida; order Asterales; family Asteraceae; genus Calendula; species Calendula officinalis. Next base: position 38,868,711 of record OY970831.1, read on the forward strand.
ATTTCACAATGATGGAATGGAAATCTTACTAGTGCTAACATCAAAGCCAACGTTGAACGTAGGTCACTCGGTTTTTAAACTGTTGTGCTAACGGGCAACCTATGTGATCTCGGTTTTGTTACTTTCCCCTCGACTTTCACGCTAATTGAGAAATTCTCATTTACATGATGATTAGCATAAATCATATTTATCACGAGGGTAGCCACGGTTTACTCTCAACAGAATTATATGATATATCCAAAGTTAATGGGGATTAATTGAAATTTTGTGTTCTTCGGGGAGCAAAATTCAAAATGTTCAATCAAGCTCTAGTGAAAAATAATTGTTTTTTTTAGGAGGAGCATAAAGATTATTAAGATTTAAAGTATCAATGAAATATCAAGTACTATTTCATGACAAATATTATTATCTTTTATACAGTTTATCAAGATATTTCCTCAACAACAATTATAAAGAATTATAAAGGAGCATAAAACCACAATGATCAAGAAAAGACTTCCGATTTTAACTAGGATTTACTTACTAAAGATCTTATATTAGTAGATCAAGATGTGCCTTCAAAGAAAGTCTTCAAATACTACTTATTGGTTGAAAAACTACAAAAAGTATTTAAATTCACGGATTAACAAAGCTCAAGCTGATTCTAGTTCAAGATTAAACTTGATCTAGTTTTTGCTAAAGATGAAAACTTAGAAGATACGTTTTCCAAACAATTGTTACAAAGGGGGATATTATTAGAATATACATATTATATAATAGTTTAGGGACTTAAGTGTAATTAGTCATAATTAGTCAAAAATATAAATATCTATGTCTATGATTAATTAGACAAAAACTTTTGTCATAATTATAAACTCAGATATTGGGTAACAATGTCGCAGTGGGAGTAGAAACCAAGTACCTCAGCTTCGATAACAGCTCTTTAACAATTAGGCCAACACTTGGCTTTGAATGTTTTTTTTATTAATATAAACATAGGGTTATATTGTTAAATTAAGAACGTAAGAAATTTTGGAGTCAGTTTGTTATTTGGCACGGTGTAGGGGCCAATCGGTAAAGTTATAGAAGTTATAAAATTAAAACACGTAAAAACTGAAAACAAAAATAATTGGATTCTTACTAAATTTTCGTATTTCATCTTCCTATATATAAAATGATTGGGATGTGTAATTCATTAATTTATTTCTCAATCTCATCTTTTAATTTAGACACTTATATTGACTAGATAAGTAGTAAGCTAAGTGTAAATATTTAGTAGGAAGCATAAAAGAAACGTGTTTGTGGGAGTCCAACCTGAGTACCTCACCTACGATAAAAACTTCGAAATTAGGCCAACTTTCAACATATTTCTTATTTGGTGAAAATTACCAACATACGCAATGAACAGTAACACTTCACATTAAATGTATACATGTAGAAGTACGAGTATCCAATGCGTGTTATCAAATCATTCTAATATATAAACTGAGGGATTTGAAAGAACATTACAAAAGAGATTTTGTCGTGTTCACCTTTATGGTCGGATGTTCAAATCTCATGTGGATATATCATATATATAGTGTTTAGGATTAGATTAACATTTATCATTAAAAAACAAAACAAAAGATTTGAAAGAAAATTTAGTTACCTAAATAGAACGGTTATGAAAACTAGTTATTGTTTAGTGATATTTTCCGAAGTTGTTTTTTTTTTTTTTTTATTTTACCAGACAACACTTAAGAGGTGTTTGAGAATGTGTTTTGAAAAACTACATTTCCAAAATAATGTTTTTAAAATGATGTTTTTTAAAAGCAGCTACTTACATGCTTTTCTAAAATGAAACTTTGAGTGTCAAATAAAGATAATCACTTCATGCTATTCTTAGCCAAACACTATAAGTTAGAATATTGCATTTAAAAATACAATAAACAAATAATCAGTTTGATATCAGAGTCTCAAATACCCCTCAATCGAAGTAGTTTATTTTATATAATATAATAATAATAATAATAATAATAATAATAATAATAATAATAATAATAATAATAATAATAATAATAATAATAATAATAATAATAATAATAATAATAATATAATTGCAAGTCATTAACGTTGGAACATACAAAGTATTACATCCTTTTTGTTTCTTAGTTTCTAACTAAAATTTATGCAAAATGAAATATTAATAATTATTGTGAAACAACGGCCAATTAGCTAACTACTAACATATATTTGTCTTGAATGGTAATAAATCGACTTTATTATGCAAGTTGGAAAATAAAGTTTGTATTAATGATAAAAAATAAGAGAGGTCAATTTTGTAACACGGATGGCCAAAAGCCAATTTTGATTTCCATGTAGGGTTAGAGACTTAGAGTGACATGTAACAACTTATTTTAACAAGTGTTTCTATTTATTCAAATTTTTTTTTTTACTTTATTCTTATAAGATAATTGCATTTGTAAAAAATTCTCTAATAAGATATTTTGCAGCTAGAAACCATTTTTATTTTTTAACCAGTAAAAGTGTAGATATGGCGTTATGGTACCTGTTAGGTTTAATTTTGGCAGTCAAATGACCGAAATACCCTCATATGACCCCAACTAACGAAAATCTCCTAACATAGTTAGAGGTGAAGGACCGAAATAGATAACTGTTTGCGAAATAAGGACTGCATCTGCACTTTTGCCACCAAACCGATCAAACATGCAAATTAGCCCGATGTACAATTTGGCCAAACAATAAGAATAATTTTTGTAACTTACTTGAAAAAAATACAACGATACACAATCTCTTCAAATGAGGCACAGGTGCACCGTAGCTAGCCATGTGTTGCTTCCGTTACACTACGCAATATCTCTGTCTTCTTGGTCGCTACAATTTGGACTCATAATAAACTCTTAACACTTCATTTTACGTTCAAAAAGACTACAATACAATGAATATAATAACCATAGCCCTAGCTGCCGAGCTTCAAGGGGTTCTATAGTCACCGATTCAAATGATATTGAGTTCAGAAACCCTATGTGGTTCGTTTGTTTCGTGCATTCTTGTACTCTTCGCCGGAGCTTAACATTGGGATTAATGTCGCTTATCTCGAGATACTTCACAGGAGTGGTACCAATAGAGAGAAGAAACAAGTATAATCTAGCTATTTCGATTTCAAATTGAATGATCGTTTTTGAATTTTGATTCAATTGTTGAAGATGTAACATTTCGTAATATGTGCCTGTCTACCTAACCTAACACACTGTTATGTGTTAGGTAGAATTTGATTTTTTCTGTTATATTGATAATAAACTTCATAAAATCTATAGAATTAGCAGCTCTTAATTCGATTTTAAATCTAATCTAGGCATGAACACCAAAATTAACTATCAAATTACAAGACGAGCTTCATTTTTCAGTTAATAACTTCTGAATTTGATCCGTGTTAGAACTTGTTTAGTCGTATTGCATGCTAGAACTGATCATTGCAGCACAAATTTTTAATCTATAATCCATATGATTATTATGTTACTCTACTTTTGTACTTATTTTAATAATAAGGAAATTACTGCTAATCTCTGTGTATCGAGCAACTTGCAAGTAATGACTGTTATTCGTTTATCTACTTCCTTTGCAGCTGCTATCCTACCAGTTGTGCAAAAGCAACATCATCTGCTTGTAACATTGCTTTTGTGTAATGCTGCAGCAATGGAGGTGGGTTAAAAAATAATGTTTATTTTTATTTGTTGATAACAAGTTTGATTTGAGTGAATTCATATGGTAACATTTGTTTATATTTTATAATATATCTCTAGTTTCACTAATACCTTTGCATATGGACCCATGGCCTTTTATACAACATGTTTTACATACCTTACATGATCCATATGTTTTATATGCATTAATTGCCTTTTAAATCTTATTTTTAACATACTTTACATCCCCTTTATGTTTTATATGTTTTCCAATTTTGCAATAAATATATTTTATTTTGGTGTATAATCGGTTGTGAAACTTGATCCAGGGTACAATGAGACATGTTGGACTAATTTTACTTAATTATAATTATAATTATAATTATAATTAATAATTAATTAGTTATAATTAATTAATTATAATTATAATTATAATTCCCTACAGGCTCTTCCTATAAATCTGGATAAGATTTTCCATCCAGCTGTTGCAGTGGTGCTATCTGTGACCTTTGTGCTAATATTTGGAGAGGTATTTATTGGTATTTTATGAATTTCCCTATTGTTATAATATGATATTTATATAATAAATACCAAAAACTAGTATTTATAACTGAAGAATCAACTATAACGAATAGAAGACGACTGATGAAACGATTTCATTGAGAAAAACAGTAAAATACAGGTACGAAATACAGATGAAAATCCTCACTACATTCACTCAACACTCATACTAACAACGATTCAAACATGCTTGAATCTGTAAACCCTAAATCGGAAAGACGAAGAACGAGTGAAATACACATTCAATTTCACACACAATAATATCTCTCTCTCACCTAACTTCCCTAATTTATACTCAAAAAATCTGCACCTAACTAAGTGTAATATTTACACTTCAGTCCCTGCAAAATAGCAAACACACAGAAAAGGAATAAAAATAAACTTTTACCTTTTTTACCTTTTTTCCACAATCCATGAATCAAATACAACTTTACCTGCACATACTCAACAACTGATTAGAAGTAAACCATATTTCACCATTACATTATTTCAATACCCTCCCATAATCTAATTGTAAAATATGTTTACCAATTTAAGATTTTTACAAAAACCTTCATGAACTTTAGAACTCAAACCTTTTGTAAAGATATCAGCAGTATTCTCAGTGGTATCAATTTTACAAATTTCAACTACTCCTGCAAGAGCCTTGTCTCTGACAAACCTCAAATCTATTTCAAAATGTTTCGTCCTCTCATGAAACACAGGATTTGCAGCAATCAATATTGCAGCCTTGTTGTCACAAAACACTTTAGTTGGTTCACAACAGCCAACATCCAACTCCACCAACAATTTTCTGATCCAAACAATTTCACTGATTACAGAAGCTAGAGCTCTATATTCAGCTTCAGCTGTTGATCTAGAAACAGTATCTTGTTTCTTACTTTTCCAAAAATTAAACAATTTCCCAAAAAAACTACATAACCAGTAACAGACTTTCTAGTAGCCAAGCACTTACCCCAATCAGAATCAACAAAAGCATTCAACTTGAAACTTTCACCTTTTGAAAACACAATGCCTTTTCCAGGGGATGACTTAATGTACTTTAAAACTCTTAAAGCCAATTTAACATGTGACTCTAAAGGACTATGCATAAATTGACTTAAACAATGAACTGCATAAGATATATCTGGTCTGGTTAAAGTCAAGTAGATCAATTTTCCAATCAACTTTTGATATCCAATAAAGTCACTTAACAATTCATCCCCTATTCTAGCATTTTCTTTATCTGTAACAACAATGTTAGTTTCCATAGGAGTGGCTACAGGTTAACAACCTGTCATGCCAAACTCAGTTAACAAATCCAATGCATAATTTCTCTGAGATAGACAAATACTATATGAAGTTTGAAGAACTTCTATACCAAGAAAATATTTAAGAACTCCTAAATCCTTAATCATAAAATTAGAATTTAGATAAGTTTTGAAATTTTCAATTTCAACACGGTTATTTCCAGTTACAACAATATCATCAACATATACAAGTAATATAATAATTACTCTATTTTTATTTTTAATAAACAAGGAATAATCATTATAACTTTGCACAAAACCATTACCAATCAAAACTTCAGTTAACCTTTCATTCCATTTTCTAGGAGCTTGTTTGAGACCATAAAGAGACTTAACAAGTTTGCAAACCTTATTATCATTTTTATTAAAATACCCCTCAGGAAGTGTCATATATACATTTTCATCCAAATTACCACATAAGAAAGCATTATTAACATCAAGTTGGTACAAAGGCCAATTGTTCTCAACAGCTAAAGAAATAACAATTCTAACATAAACCATTTTCACCACAGGTGAAAAAGTCTCTTCAAAATCAATTCCTTCCCTTTGATTATACACCTTAGCAACTAATCTAGCCTTATACCTCTCAATCTCACCATTAGCCCTATATTTTATTTTATATACCCACTTACACCCAATAGGTTTTCTTCCTTTAGGAAGATCAGTAACAATCCAAGTTTCATTTCTATACAATGCTTCCATTTCAGCATTCATAGCCTCTACCCAGTTATCATTTAAAACAGCTTCACTATAACTCTTAGGTTCACAAAGTTTATTTAAACCACTTATAAAACACAAATTTTCAATAGACAAATTTGAATAGTTAACTACTTTGTTTATATCATACTTAGTTTTATCATTTAAAATAAAACCTTCAAACCTTTTTGGAATAACACTTGGTCTAGTAGATCTCCTTAATCCTTCATTCTGAATATTAAACATATTATTACCCTCAGAATTATTTTCATCAACTGGTAGTGCAGTGGTCAGATTATCACTATATATCCTAGGACCATTGTAAACACTGCCATCATCTCTGTTTTCAACAGTGCCATCACCTCTGTTCTCAACAGGTGTTGCTGTGTTACAATTATCACTAGATACATTAGGACCATTAGACCTACTGCCAACACCTTCATTAACCCTCCCTTCATCATTGGGCACCTCAAGGTTGTCAGAAGTTTCAGAATCATACTTATCAAAAAAATTTAAATGTGTAACATCAGTTTTAAGGAAAACATTTTTCCTTTCATAAGACATTTTAAAAGGAAGACATTTGTTCATAAAATTGAACATCTCTTGAAATCAAAAAAGTTTTATTTTCAATTGAATATAGTTTATAACCTTTTTTTGAATTTGCATAACCTAAGAAAATACATTTTTCAGATTTAGAAGAAAATTTATCTGTTTCATTTAGAATTTTAGCAAAATACAGACAACCAAAACTTCTGAGATGACCAAGAGAAGGTTCAACATCAAAAATACACTCATAAGGAGATCTACCACCAAGCACAGAAGAAGGCAACCTATTGATCAAATAAACAGCAGTTAAAACACACCCAGTCCACAAATTAAGAGGAATTCCCCCTTGAAACATAAGAGACCTAGCAATATTTAAGAGGTGTCTATGTTTCCTTTCTACTATACCATTTTGTTGAGGTGTATAGGTACATGAAGTCTGATGAATAATACCTTTATCTTTACAAAAACCATCCATATTTTGATTTACAAATTCTGTCCCATTATCAGATCTAAATATTTTTATACTTTTATTAAATTGATTTTTTAACAGATTAACTAAATTAACAATATTATCAAAAACTTCACCTTTTGACTTCATTAAAAATGCCCGTACAGCTCTAGAATAATCATCAACTACAGTTAAAAAATATCTAAACCCTTCTTTACTAGTGACTCTATAAGGTCCCCATACATCTAAATGAACTAGGTCACCTAATTCTTTTGATTTATGATCACTTAGTGGAAAGGGTTCTCTAGTTTGTTTAGCTTTATGACAGATCTCACAAGGAGAAATTTCTACATTACCATCTAGTTTTATTTTCGATTTTAGAATTTTAACTACTTGATCAGCAGGATGACGTAACCTATTATGCCACACTACTTTAGACAAATGACACATACTCACAACAGAATTACAAACAGGAGTAGCACTTACATCAAGGACATATAAACCACCAAATTCTCTACCAGTCACAACATTTGTCCTTGTTTTCAAGTCCTAAATATAACAATTAGTTTCATCAAATCCAACAAACAATTTACAATCTTTAGACAATTTTTTAACAGACAACAGGCCAACACAATACTCTGGTATCACAAGAACATCATATAAAACTACATTGTTATTTATTTTTAAATTTCCAATTTGTTTTATAAATGCATGTGTACCATTAGGTTGACTAACATAAATTTTTAGATCAGACACATCAACTACATCAATAAGACAATTAGAGTTACCAGTCATATGTTGATTGGCACCAGAATCTATGATCCAACCAGGAACAGTTTGATTTTCATTTATTACAGAATTAGAATTAAAAAATTTACTGAAATTTGTATTAAAAATTTTACTTGAGTTAAAATAACTACCTGCCATATTAGATTGTATACTGGATGAAGCTCCAGGACATCCTTGTTCTCCAATTAAAGTTATCAATTTTGAAATCTGTTCACTTGACAAAGTGTTACAAGAAGAAGTCCCATTGGAGCTTCCTTGTTTTTCAGAAATAGAAACATTATTAGCAGTATACTTAGATTTAAAATTGTTATTATTAGTCTTTTTCTTATACCCTGGAGGATATCCAACAATATCATAACACCTATCAACAGTATGACCCAACATATTACAGTTTGTACATTTTAGATTAGGGTTGGGTGGTCTACCAGAAAATTTACCATTATTATTGTTATTAGAAAAAGTTTTTACATTATTAGACTGAGATGAAAAAACAGCATTTTGACCTTTAGAAACATTCTCACTAACAGATCCTTTTCGATGCGACTCTTCTCTGGATATTACACCATAAGCAGTCTTCACATCAGGAAGAGGATCTCTAGTTAAGATAATGCTTCTAATGGGCATATAAACATCATCCAAACCCATTAAAAACTGCATTAGTTTTAAGACTTTGTTTTGATTATTAAGCACATTAGCATTATTACACTCATTCCCAGGAGCTTCAACCATAGAGCCATATTGTTTCCACAAAGAATTTAGCTTATGATAATATTCTGATATTGGTATATTATTTTGTTTTATAGAATTAATTTGGTGATGTAAATTAAAAACCATAAAACCATCTACTTTATCATAAGTTTCCTTTAACGCATTCCAAACATTCATAGGATTATTGTTAAAATTTTGACCAGCACACAACTCTTCAGAAATTGATCTCAAGATCCAAGACAGAACAACAGAGTTACACCTATCCCATTGATTTGCTAATGCCTCATTAGTCAGATTTTTAGTACATGTACCATTAATGAATCCCAATTTATTTTTTGTACCTAAAGCCAATAACATTGTCCTACTCCATATACTATAATTTTCTGTACCTTTTAGTTTAATTGAAATTATAGGAGTACCAGCAGTGTCACTGGCATGTAAAAACAAAGGGTCACTAAAGTCCAATTTATTTATAAGAGTTATCTCATTTTGATCTGCCATATCTCCACCAAAAATATTAAACATACACAAATAACAGAAGCAATTTATCCCAAACAAACAACTTCAAGCACCACAGATATTAAACACATAAAGCCAACACAAAATAGGATTATAAACCCTAACAAGGAAGCCAAGAAATTGACCAGATTCTAGATTCTAGAACTCTCTGAAGGAGTCTAGACAAGTATATCTTGGGCCTTCTCTGCTACACAAAAAACCGTTAGAACAAACCTAAGTAATCAATACAAAAAATATAAACCACACAAAGAGCCTTGATTATAGGCCAAGTGTGAGATCCATGGGCAGTTGATTCCTGTTAAGCAACAGAAACTCCCAGATCCAGGTACTTGCTACAATACAAGAGGGAAAGATACTTACAGAGTACTCCACGCCTGCAACACTCGAACTATCAGATTTTCAGCGGAAGAATACCAACGTCTTCTGGAACAGCCAAGAAGAAACACCTTAGGTTTTAAAACCCTAACAACCGATCGAAGTTAAACAAGCGCAGATCTACAGCGGAAGACTTGTAATCACCAGGATTCACAATAGATCAGAACAGATCAGATCAGATCAGACGAATCTTACCAGATCTGAACCCTAGGAACTGATTTTGTCCAAAACGATTTCGAAAACCCTAAGTATTGAGAAACAGCCAATACGTGTAGCGATCTATACTGATTAAACAAGATACGAAGAGAACGAACAAAAAACTCAGAATATGAACTCGAAACCCTAATTTCGAAGAATCTTCAATCGAATACAGAACAACGAACAAATCGAAGATTATAGGCTAACAGACTAGAGACGAGATAGATTCTCGCTCTGATACCATGAAGAAAAGTATGAATCAACTATAACGAACAGAAGACGATTTATGAAAGGATTTCATTGAGAAAAACAGTAAAATACAGGTACGAAATACAGATGAAAATCCTCACTACATTCACTCAACACTCATACTAACAACGATTCAAACATGCTTGAATCTGTAAACCTTAAATCGGAAAGACGAAGAATGAGTGAAATACGCATTCAATTTCACACACAATAATATCTCTCTCTCACCTAACTTCCCTAATTTATACTCAAAAAATCTGCACCTAACTAAGTGTAATATTTACACTTCAGTCCCTGCAAAATAGCAAACACACAGAAAAGGAATAAAAATAAACTTTTACCTTTTTTCCACAATCCATGAATCAAATACAACTTTACCTGCACATACTCAACAACTTATTAGAAGTAAACCATATTTCACCATTACATTATTTCAATAATAACAGGTAATTCCACAAGCAATCTCAACAAGATATGGACTTGCTGTTGGTGCAAATTTTGTGGGACTTGTTCGAGTTTTAATGATCATTTGCTTATCCCGTTGGAAAGGTAATTTAATGCAAGTTGATTTAATAGCTAATTTGTTTAAAATTGTTAACATTTAACATTTTGATCCCTTAGTGTGCCCTTTATAAAAATTTATTAGCTGAACATGAACATTTACACGCCTTCATATCAAACGTCTCACTAGGAAACTAGTTAATGTGCTATGCGTGGTTTTTAAAGTTTAATTGACTACTTATATGATTAATTATCCATAATTGTCATATAGTTGTAGTTTACTTAGGGAAAATGTCATAAAATAGAAATATACTTTAGAAGGCGGTCCATTTTCGTAAATATAACTTTTTAAGTACGTTTTTTATAATGCAAGTTTTTAAGTTGATCTACTTTGATAATTACAGCATTAAAAAACGTGGAAAATATGAAAAAATTAAGGGCCAAAGAATGTTACCAGATAAGGTGGAAAAAACTTAATTTATCAAAGTGGGTCAATCAAAACTTTTAATTACCAATATAGACCTTAAAAAGCTATAATTACCAAAACGCACCAGCACCTGAATTATATTGTTATTTTATGGCATTTGCTATTTATTTTAAGCAAATAATTTAATTTAGTCAGGTTTTGAACTCCAAATCACTTATACATAAAAGCTTACCAGCATATAATGTTAAAATTGACAAATTTGCAGGTTTTAGATGCTTTAATCGGGCATAATGATACCTTGTTTCGGCGGGCCCAGTTGAAAGCACTTGTCTCCATTCACAGCCAAGAGGTAAACTTTCTTAAATTGGTCGTTTTTTATACAAAATACAAATTTATATTCGCCTAAATCCGCACACAACTAAGAAATATATTTGCAGCTTATTAAAATCCATAATTTTGATGTTTTTTTATTAAAAAATTAAATTATTATAGGCAGGTAAAGGGGGTGAACTTACACATGATGAGGCTACAACTATAAGTGGAGCACTTGATTTGACAGAAAAGGTATACTCTGCAGTAAATACTGACAAGTTCTTTAGAAAAGGCTATTATAAAATATTAAACAAAATATATTTAAAACAAAGTTGTAAATCTACAAGATTGATCTAAAATCATTCTTTTGAGCATTTTGGTTCTGGATACATTTCATGTTAACCAAATATTGCCATCTTTTTTCTTCTTTTTGGTGATATATCCTTGAATTTAGAAGTCTTGAGCCACTGATTTGTCCAAGTCAACTAGATTCATTAACCAACTTGATTAGTGAGTCAACTCAGTGAGTCACACAAATTATTTCATTTGGCTGTATCTGTCTACCATGTTTTATTGTTAAATAGGATAGGATGAATACATTGATATAACATATGGAAATCTTCAGACTGCAAAAGAGGCTATGACACCTATTGAATCAACATTCTCCTTAGATGTTAATTGGATTGGTGAGTATCACTTGTCCAAACTATGTCTTCTTAAGTTCAAACTCAAAATTCTAGATTATTCTGCCTAATTTCCAACAATAATTAAATTTTCCATGAAAATATTTCCCCTTTTGTCCATACTTATGTGCAGAATTTGCTGCTAGTGCACGTGAAAAACTATACCGTCTCTAATAACTTGGCACACATCAAACTGATTTCGATTCTTTTTTACTTTTAAAACTACAAGACAAGGTCAAAGTAAATCTTCAATAATAATAATTTCTTATATTGGGAATAATATTTATTCACATTTCTTTTTTTATTGCTGTGTACTATTTGATTATTATTTATCGTTTTTAATGTACCTAATATTGTTTAGGGAAGCCTTTGGAAAAATCCTTGCTAAAGGCCATAGCCGTGTTCCTGTCTATTCTGGGAACCCAAAAAACATCATTGGACTCCTACTGGTATGCTTGTAAAATTTACATGCTACAGCTGGCACCAGTTTGCTGAGTTGATTTTGGGCTACCTTTTATCTCTAATGGGTCAAATAAAAAAGAAATATAGGGGAATGAGTCAAATATTGAACGGGTCAATTTTAACCCAATACCAGTTCCCGACCCACCCATGTTGCCACCTTTGTGTCCTAATTTTTATGTTTTTCAGAGTTTTAAATAATTTTTTTTTTTTAAGTTGGGTTTAATTTGTGTTTTCATTCTACTAGGTGAAAAGCCTTCTGACAGTTAGGGCAGAAACAGAGTTAGTGATGTTTCCATTAGGAAAATTCCAAGGCAAGTTTGTATTTGTTTAATAGTTGGGTGGCCTCCTTATACATTATTCCATCATTAATAATAAACCTCACTAAAACATCCAAAATTTCACTAATTTATCATTTTATGTTGTAGGGTTCCAGCAGATATGACATCCTTAACGAGTTCCAAAAAGGCAGCAGTCATATGGCGGCTGTAGTAAAAGTCAAAAGCAAAGACCAGCTGACATTGTTGACCGAAAGCCTACAGTTGTTGGTGAACGGAAAGTCGTTGGGAAAAAGACAAAAGGATATTCAAAACTAACCGAACCACTGTTGCTCAAGGTTGAAGAAGAATCGGATTTTTTGGTTAATATTGACAGAACTTCAAAACCGAGTGTGCAGGTGGCACAACAAAAAGTGTAAGATTTGTTAGTGATGATGGTGAAATTATTGGTATTATTACCCTTGAAGACGTTTTTGAAGAGCTTTTACAAGTAAGTTACTTGCTCATTTTTTTAATTAATAATTATTACTTTAATTGTAACTTTTGTTTATTGATAATTGGAAAGTGTTCTGTTTTCGTGATCATTTGCAGGAAGAAAAGGTGTGTGCTTCCTTTGACTTTTAGTCAACCCTAACCTATTTTATCTGACTTTTGCTTGAAATCACTTAATTTTAAAATGTTGCAGAATTCGAGTTGTAGCTGCTGCTACATTTGTAGCCCGAGCACCCTCAACTAGAAGGCTAGTTGGTCAAAGACACACGGCAAGTCAAATCTTTTAGCATCGAGTTTATTAATTTTGTTATATATATGGTAAATTCATACATATAAGTATATAGATGGGTACCCAACAATTATTTATCATCTTTCATTTCATTCCATTTAATTCAATTTTTTATGAGTTTATCGGTTTGAATAAACCTTTTTCAAGTTTATCTTGGTGTTATACAATTTTCATAGTATTTAAAAATGGACAGATTTAATTTTGATAATGTTGCATTTAATTACATTATTTTAATTATTATTTTGGTTTTGATGAAAATTTAATTTGTTTTTACTTGCAATTTAATTATCAATTGTTAACATATATTATATTATAATAATAATAATAATACTTCCTCCGTTTCAAAATAAGTGATACACTTTCTATTTTGGGGTGTTTTAAACATCACTTTAATCATAATATGTGGGACCCCTCACTCACTAACTATCCAATTTAATCTAATTTAACCTTCATTACAATCTTTTACCTCAAAAAACATGAAAGCTAATTTGTATCACTTATTTTGAAATGGAGGAAGTAACAGTTTACAGAAGAAGATAAATTTTAGTATGACATCTTTATTAGATTGAGTTGAAATAAAATTTGTCATTGCAAGTGATTTTTTGGTTGAATTTTTTCAGGGGGTGAAAGAAGACAAGGAGAAACCACCACGGTTGTAATGGTTGAATCCAAACGAATGATGAAATAAAGCAAAATATATATTAATAAAAACAATAGTAATATTTTCCCCTTTTTTTCTTTTAACTATATAGGTTTTCTACAGAATGACTATTACTTACGTAGTTGTGTTCTCTACTAAGGTATGTGGTTTTTGTGCCACATGTTCTTTGTTAGACGCTTTTCTAGGGTTTGTTGGGTAACACTTTTGTTTTACTCTTTTATGTTTTTAGAGCGAGTGTAAATAAAGGTTGATATTTGGCTATTATATACTGTATATTTTTAGAAATACTTCACATGATTTTCTTTCAATTTTATCCATTAGTGCATACTCATGACATTAACATTATTTTACTTATCAAGTTACTTTTTTTGTTCACTACACTATTGTTAAGGTTTTTAAGAATCACTCTCTATTTCCAAAACATTCTGTCATCATATCCTGTTTTTAGTGGGATTGGATATTATTGGTTTGAGTTTAAGTTGACAACTTACAAACAATAAATCCTAGATTAGCCGCTTTAACAATTTGGGCGGAAAATTGAAAAAAGAACAGGCAAATGGATGAGGTTTTAAACTACAAAGCAGTGTCCATGAAAAATAGGCAATAGAAACTAATCAATCATTGAAATTGAACTAGCGTAAATTACACAATTATAGCCACGGTCCCTGTACTTCGTTTATTACACTGGACATCCCTGGTATATCGATTTTGTTACACCCATGGTCCCTACTGCCCTTAATTATTTTTAAATAACCAAAATACCCTTTTGGCATTTTGTAGTAAAGCAAAGATAAAGGATTGTGAATGTAATAAGTGATAAACCACATGGACCATCCGTGAAATTTACTCTATTGATATATTGATTTTTTTTTCTCTCTTTTATCCATACTTTTTCACAACATTCAGACTCACCACCCACATCTATCTCTTTGAATTTAAACCTGAATCAATAACCATTATCGTCGCGCCACAAAACCCCCTGTAAAGTCGATCCATCCCAACCCCTACCTCCGCCTTGCCTTCTCCAGTTGTTCCGCCCTCGATGATGGACTATCAACTTGAATTGATTCAATCAATTGATGCACATCGCTAGAGGAGTTGGTGTTTTGGACACGCAGGTCGCTAGAACGTCATCGGCGGCGGAACAACCGGAGAAGGCAACCGTAGGTATGGGTTGGGGTGGATCGACTTTTCAGGGGGTTTGGTGGCGCGACGATAATAGTTATTGATTGAGGTTTGAATTTAAAAAGATAGATGTGGGTGGTGAGTCTGAATGTGGTGGAAAAATATGGATAAAAGAAAAAAAAATTCAATTAATAGAGTAAATTTCACGGATGGTCCATTTGGTTTATCACTTATTACATTCAAAGTCGCTTATCATTGCTTTATTACAAAATGCCAAAATGGTATTTTGGTCAATTAAAAAAAGTTAATGACAGTAGGGACCATGGGTGTAACAAAATCGATACACCAGGGACGTCCAGTGTAATAAACGAAGTTAAGGGACTGAGACTGTAATTAGTGGTACATCACAGGGACCTTCCGTGTAATTTAATCATTGAACTATATATGTATTTATTTGAATTTTTTTATATATTATTAAGGTAGTCCAATATATATATATATAATTTTCAAACGACCAAAGATGTGTTATTATCTTCTCAAATGAATACTTTGAATGTGTTTATCTCCCCCTCATAAGTCATAACCCATAAAAGCTTTTCTATTGAAGTAAAAAATTGAATTTACAAATGCATTAAACATGAAATCACACCAAAGTATTAATCTTGAGAAACAAAACCATAAACTTTGTTAAAACTATGAAACATTCCTCTCATCATTTAAAATTTTAATAGGTTTTTTAATCTGAATCCTATCATATCATTTGGTTTTGATTAGGGCTCTTCTAATGCTTTTTCGATGTCCTCCTGCAAGAGAAAACTGTAGCAAATCATACCACTTTTAAATAAATATAATGTGGTAATGTATAAGGAGACCGTTCAACCATTTAACATTTTTTTTATTATAGGTCATCACAAATATGTATCTAGACAAAAAAAAAGTATGGGAAAATACCTCAATTAGGGATGGTAAGGTTGTTGCCTTTATTCGTTTTATGACTTTTCCGTTTTTGCCAATTAAAAACTTTGTAAAGTTCCATTTAATTGAAGTCCCCATAAATCCACCCCCATTAGCTTTCAAATACTTGTACAAAGGTGTTGCATTATTACCGTTGACTTTGACCTAACAAATAAAACACAAAATTTTCCGCTGTTAAAAACAAAATTTTAAAAATAAAAAAATAATAAAAAAATTTACTTTTCCTAATACAGGGTATTCGGCATTGAATCTCTCGCAGGCAACATGGGCAGTTTCTTCTGACGTTCCAGGTGCTTGTTTGAAGAATTGATTACATGGAAATGCCAATATCTCAAAACCTGCAATCATAATCATTATTTCAGGAGAACTAAATAACAATTGCATAAAAAATAAAAAAGAATAAAAAAATAAATAAAAAAAGAGTAGAAGAATAAGAAAATCATAATTAGATTTTCAGACGCGTCTAACAAATGATACCTTTATCCTTGTATTTCCTGTACAGATCGGTAAGTTGTTTGTAAGTCAAATTCGATAATCCACTGTTAACATCAAACGATCCATCAGAAATATATATATATCCAATCAAACACATAAATCAAACCCTAAATTAACAAATCAAAAGCGTAATCTGAAACTACCATTTGAAAGCAATATTGATGATCAACAGAACTTTGCCTTTATAGATGCTAAGATCAACGTCGTTTCCCTTGCTATCCTGTATCTCACGATTCATTTTTCGTATTCGATTGAAACATTTAAGATTGGAAAATTAGAAATTTGGAATACCTTGACTGTGAAATCATGAACTGATAATGATGTTGATGATGTTGATGATGATGATGATGAATCAGGAACAGATGCAGTAGCTCCCATATTTGGATTTTTTTGGTTGAATTTTTGAGAAGAAATTGACGATTGATCATTTTTGAGGAGGGGAATAGAATGAAAATCAACCCCAATTCTCCCGCGCCTGGTGAATCATACCTTCCTTCATCTATATGTTTTATTTTTTTTGTGGAAATAAATGGTTAATTTCATCCCTTTTATAAATGAATAAATTATTAATAAAAAAATTAAACACCAACGTACAAAACTAAAGGTATGCATTTTAATTGAAAACTCAAAACGAATCGAATCGGGATTGGTTGGATCCACCTTTTCTTTTTCATTTGTTTATTTTATATATTTCGGCTCCAGTTTTATTAATTCTAGAACCCAAATTTTAACAATTTCAAATATAACTCATGATATAGTTTTTCGGTTTTAAACCAAAATAATCTGACGGAACTAGAACTAGAATTATTATTTTATTTCATTGTTTCTCCCTTTCTGTAATTTTCAGTTTTGAATATAAAAAAAATGATGCTAAGTTATACAAGATAATATATCAATAGTTATTTAACATCACGCTAAATCTTTAAACAAGGACTCAAAGTATTGAGAGTTGACGTCAAGTCATGGACTAAGGCTTTGGGCGTAAGGTTTGTGTATGCTGAGATCCAACTTGGCTCATATTTACCCGTAGTTGTGTTTTAGGCGTATTAAATCAACTGAGCTATATGAGCCAAATATCTATATCCCATATAATGCATTTGGGACATTTTGCCAATATTTCGGAAAGTCTTAATCCTGCCTTGTCTTTTCCGGAAAGTCTGAATATTTTGGAACTTTGGGCGTAAGGTTTGTGTATGTTGAGATCCAACTTGGCTCACATTTACCCGTAGTTGTGTTTTAGGCGTATTAAAGCAACTGAGCTATATGAGCCAAATATCTATTTCCCTTATAATGCATTTGTGACATTTCAAACAATGAGATATTCTGTTAATTTTCATAGTCCATAGATATTTGATTGTTTGGAAATGAGGTAGAATTGTTGGATATATATTTAGGTATATGTGTATTACTATTTGGATTTTTGGACAATCCGGATTTTACAATGGAAACCAAATCCAATCCGAAAGTCCAAACCGATCCAAAAAACCAAAAATCAATCCAAACGATCCAATCCAAGTTGTCCATTTGGACAATCCGGTTAGATCTGAATACTGAACACCCATAAATTTGACGCTTCAAAAAAAAGTTATAGGTACATGTCGCCACATTACGCGGGTACCCTGCTAGTATATAGTTAATTAGTTATAAGCATAGTTCGATATGTTGAAGATTCAAATATTTTTTAGATGAACTATGCTACAAATTTATAATTATGTTTTTTTTTAATCTTTGTTTGTATAAATATATATAAATAACTATAACTTATGTACAAGATTATCACCTTACATCATATTATAAAAAAATATCATGGCCTTAACATGACTTCCATAGATTGAAATTTGATTATGCCGAGCATCACATCTTGACAAAAAGTAGAACTTCTTTTTATTATTTTCGTATATTGTGTTTCATTACTGGGAATGGAGCCTATTTAAACATAAAGAGAGAATTACATAAAAGGAAAAGAGTAAATAAGAATCCCTTAAATCAAGCTTGACATCGTGTATTGTAGCCGGACCATGGTTGGATGTCTTGACCGAAATAGGTAGCAAATATTGTTTCCTTTTCTTTGTTTTATTGACTATTTTAACACTCCCCTCAAGTTGAATGGTGGGATCACCAAAGTTCAACTTGCCTAGAACTTCATGTAGAGATTTTCCACTAACTGCTTTGGTTATGATGTCAGCGAGTTGATCTTCAAACCATACAAACGAAAGTGTAATGATTTTGGCTTCTAGTTTCTCTTTGATAAATAGTCGGTCCACGTCTACATGTTTTGTCCAATCATGTTGGACCGGATTTTCAGATATTTGGATTGCAGCTTCGTTGTCGCTAAAAACTTTACTGGGTTTCCTTGAAGCGTACCCGATTCCGGTTAGAAGTTTCCTCACCCACAATACTTCAGTGATCCCTCTTGCGATTCCTCCGAGGTCTGCCTCAGCACTCGACAAGGCAACAACTTTTTGTTTCTTGCTGCCCCAGTTAAAAGGTTACCACCAACAAGAGTAAAGTACCCTGCTGTAGATCTTCTGTCATTTTTGTCTCCTGCCTAATCTGCATCGGTGTAGAGTTAGGTTTCAAGGTGACCATTTGGTTTAAACCAGATTCCATGCCCGACTGTTCCTTTAAGATATCTTATGACTCTTAAGACTGCTTCCATGTGAGGCTTTTGAAGTTTGTGCATATACTGGCTCACTACGCTTACGGCGTATGCTATGTCTGGGCGAGTATGAGAGAGGTATATAAGCTTCCCTACCATCCTTTGATACTTCATTTTGTCCGCCAAAACATCATTTTCTTTGTTGAGAAGTTTCCGATTCATAATCATTGGTGTTTCAGCTGGCTTGCAATCAATCATCTCAGTCTCTGCGAGTAGATCCAGAACATATTTTTTCTGGTGCATGAAGATTCCTTGTTTTGACCTTAGAACTTCGATTCCTAGGAAGTATTTGAGGTTTCCTAGATCCTTTATTTCAAATTCTGAGAATATATTTTGTTTGAGTCTTGCTATTTCTTCTTTGTCGTCACCTGTAATGATCATATCATCAACATAAATTATTAAACATGTTATTAATTTTCTCCTTCTTTTAAGAAATAAAGTGTGGTCTGAGTTGCTTTATTTGAACCCATAGCTTTTCATAGCTATGGTGAATCTCCCAGACCAAGCTCTAGAGGACTGTTTTAAACCATAAAGAGATTTTTTAAGGCGACACACTTCCCTATTTTTGTAGTTATCTTTGAAACCGCGCGGAGCTTCCATATACACTTCTTCTTGTAATTCTGTTAAGGCAAAAAGCCTTGCCCCTTTTGGATCTTAAGATAACAAAACAACCTAGACTAGTTTTGATTAATATGTAGAATAATATAGCTAAGTTTAGGTCTGATACTGAGTGATCAGTATTGGAACTCAGTATCAGTACTCAGTATCAGATGGTGATACTGAGTAGAAGGACTGAGTGATACTCAGTATAGTAACGGACTAAGATCAAATCCCTTGATCTTAGTCATTTCCCTTACTTAGTCCTTCAGTTACTCCTTTGCTCATTATGTAAGATCTCTATAACATTATAAATAGAGATCATCTTGCAAAGGAGTATTTACCAATTCACTTTACATTTTCATATCTTTGTAATTGATCAGTGGTCTTGTTATTCCGCAACAAGCCACACTTAGTGGATTTATACATTGACTATATTCTTGTGTTATCACGCTAATATTTCTCTAAGTATAATATTCTATCAATTTACATTATAAACCAGGGTTGTTGTGACCTAACAACTGGTATCAGAGCAGGCTAAATAAACTCTTATTTAGTCGATGTATAACCCTGGCAGCCATTTCCTACATCTATCCCTCCAACACTCAAAAATCCAAAATGTCTACAATCGTTGCACCAATTATGTCTGGAAAGGGAATACCTATCTTTGATGGAAAAGACTTTCACCAATGGAAGCTTAAAGCTCAGTGGTACCTTGAATCTATTCACCATGAGATGCTCACTGTGCTATATGATGGTCCCATCATTCCACAAACTGTGGAACCTGTTGCTGCTACTGATGATGCTCCTGAGGGCATAAGAACTGTACCTAAACTAAAGCACAACTGGACTGATACTGACCGTCAGTTGTATGCTTTAGACTCCAGAGCTAAAGGGGTGATTGGTAATGTTGTTACCAAAGAGATACTAAATGCAATTATGAAATTGCCAACTGCAAAGGCTATGTGGGATAGCCTATCAGTCACCTATGAAGGCACAGCAAAGGTGAAGTTGCAAAGAAAAAGCAACATGAGAAGGAAATATGAAAATTTCTTCTCAACTCCTAATGAAGACATCACCACTCTCTATAAGAGGTTCAATACTGTTATCCATGATTTAATCAGTGTAGGCATTGTGAAAGAGGAAGGAGAGCTTGTTCAAAAGTTCCTGGATAGTCTTCCTCAACAATTTCTTGACATGAAAAATTCTGTCAATGCTGCTAACAACATTGAGTCATACACTCTTCAAACTTTGTATGGTCTAATGTTGAATCATGAGGAGAATAATGCTGCAAGACTGATCAACTGGAAGAAAACTAACAAGTCTTCCACTGGCATGGCTCTAGTTGTGCAACAGGCCTATACCGTGACTGAGCCAGATGAACCAGAAGTTGATCTTGCTGATGCCGAGGCAGAAGAGCTTGAAACCCAAATGGCTCTTATGTCCATGAAGCTGGATCAGTTGAAGAAGAAGAGGCTTGGTGTCAGCTCTTCTAATACTGACCCAAGGTCAGGTCTTTGCTATAGGTGTGGAAAGCCTGGACATATTGCTGCAAATTGTCATACCAAGTCTTCTGAGACTCACCAAAATGACAAAATTGCATACCGAGCAAAAAGGTATAGAGACAAATATGTCAAGCTGAAGAATTGGAGCAAGGACAAGAGGGCAGAAGGGAATGGAGCACCTCATCAAGCACTTTACTCAGAAGCCTGGATGGATGAAGACTTAAGTGATGATGAGGAAGAGATTGAAAATAAAGCATTTATGGCTTTCACTGAAGATGATTTGAAGAGCTCCTTTGAAAAGGACATCAAAGAGGCTGAGAGGATGAGTGTTCATACTGATTGGGATTCCACTCAGTTGTACAAGGTAAGTTCCTTTCAAACTTATTCAGTGAATGAAAAAACTAAGATTTTTGAGTATATGCTTGTTGATCTTAAAACTTCTGTACAAAAAGAAAAAGCTTTAAAATTAACAATTCAAGAACTTGAAAGGGTAAATAATGAAAACTTAGATAAACTAGCAAAGTATAAAGATTTAGAATTAAATTTTTCAGACTTAAAAGACATTAACCAAAGATTAGCTGATAAAGCTCATTTACACAAACTTGAAAAAGAGAAATTTGAAAAACAGTGTAAATCTTGGGGAAATGCTTCAATAAAATTAAATAAATGTTTAAATGAACAATTTCCAGAAAATGTGAGGGCTACACTTGGTGTTGATCCTCAATTTAAAAATAGGAATAATTTTGCTGATTTATTTGAAGAATTTTCCAGTATGAACCCTATTAAATTTATAAAAGCCAAAACGTTTTGTGAAGTTGGATGTCAAACCGAGTCAGATGATGAGGAAAATGAAATTTTAGAAAAACCTATTGGTCCTTCCATCTGCTCAAAGTGCTATACTGAGCTACAAGAACCCAGTATTGAATTTTCTATAAAAGAAATTTCTGATACTGAGCTCTCAATAGATCAGTATGACACTTCTGCTGTTCCACCTTTTGAATTATTATTTAATACAACAACTTTTGAATTATATAATGATAATAAGACAACTTCTATCTCCAATGTTTCATCTAATACAGAAGTTGCAGGAACAGAAACATCATATACTGAGAAATCTAAAGAACCTGTTAAAGTTGTCTCTTCAAAACATGATAAACAAAAACCAACTTTAACTAGGTCCTTAGTTGGCAAAAACAAGAAGTCTTACACTAATAAAATTAGAAAGACTTCTATGCCAAATAAAAAGAAACAACCAGATCCTCCATCTTATAAATCAGCTAAAAACAATAATAATACACCTATTAAAAATGACAAAATTAACATTTTAAAAACACTTGGTGATCAGGTCAAATCTTAAAGTAAACAATTTGCAAAACTTGTTCATACTGATCTACCAAAAGTGCAACATTTTTCTAAAATACCTTATGAAAACATGTTTAGAAATAGACCTAGAAAATGTTATAGGTGTCATCATACTGGTCATAAGGGAGATGAATGTTGGACTGATCTCTCAAGTCCTAGGTACTCAGTACCAAAGAAAAGGAGAGAAACTAAGTCAGTATCACCAAAGAAAACTTCTAAAGTTTCCCCCGAAGTGATACTGACCTCTCCACATAAAGAGATCAAGTCAAATTATGTTTATCCCACCAAAGGTCCCATTCAAAAATGGGTTCCTAAAAAGAAGTAACTCTTATTTTGTGTCTTGTGTAGGGTGACAGAAAATGGTATTTAGATAGTGGCTGCTCAAGACACATGACAGGCAGTATGGAATATCTTCTCAATTATACTCCAGAGAAGGGTCCTTCTGTTAAATTTGGAGATGACTCGGTGGGAAAGACAAGAGGTTATGGTGTGATCAAGGCAGGCAACATAACTTTTAAAAGAGTTGCCTATGTAGAGGGTCTTAAACACAATCTGCTCAGTATCAGCCAGATGTGTGATGATGACAATGAAGCTCGATTCAGGAAGGTTGCAGGAATCATCTACAATGATAAAGGCCAGCCTGTACTCATTGCTAGAAGAGAAAAAGATGTATATGTGGTCAACCTATCTGAAATAGACCCAACTATTCGAGTATGCCTGCTTTCTAATGTCAAGCCAGAATTGCATTGGCTATGGCACAAGAAACTCTCTCACATCAACTTTAGAAATATCAACGAGCTCAGTATGAAGAAACTGGTGAGAGGGTTGCCCACAATTACTTATTCAAAAGATAAGTTATGCTCAGCATGTGAAATGGGCAAGCAGAAGAAGAGTTCATTCAAGTCCAAAGTCAATCATTCCATTAATGAACCTCTTACTATGATACATATGGATCTTTTTGGCCCCATCAGCACACCATCTTTGGCCAAAAAGATCTATACTCTAGTATTGGTTGATGAATTTTCAAGATATACTTGGGTCATCTTCCTCAAGACTAAGTCAGATGCAACAACAGAAATCATTGCCTTTATAAAAAGAGAGGAACTTCAAAAAGGCAACAAGGTCAAGCAACTTAGAAGTGACCATGGTACTGAGTTTAAAAACTCAGTATTAGCCGGTTTCTGTGAAGAAAAAGGAATCATTCAAAACTTCTCTGCAGCCTACACACCACAACAAAATGGTGTTGTAGAAAGAAAGAATAGAACACTGATTGAAGCTGCAAGAACTTTATTATGACATGCTGGACTGACACTGAGTTTCTGGGCTGAAGCTGTAAACTGTGCAAACTTCACTCAGAATAGAGCCACTATCGTCCAAAGACATCTAAAGACTCCATATGAGTTATACAATGGCAAGATTCCTAATGTGGAATACTTCCACATCTTTGGGAGTAAATGCTTTGTACTCAGTACAAAACAAAATCTCAATAAATTTGCTCCCAAAGCAAATGAAGGTGTGTTCATGGGCTACTCTCCACACTTTAAAGCTTTCAGAGTGTATATCACCTCAACCAAGATGATTGTAGAATCCATTCATGTCACATTTGATGAAGATCGGAATGAGCATTCTACCTCAGCAAGTGAAGACATAAGTGACATAGATATTCTATGCAATCCAGAACATTCCATTGCTGAACAGCCCAAGTTTCATACACACTTTATTCCTAATAAGTTTAATGAAACTGATCAAGTTCAAACTCAGTATCACTCAACTGAGACTAATACTGAGGTTCCCATAACAGAGGACCTCCATACTGAGTTTCCAACTAATGATCTGAACCACTCTATCTATGAAGAAGGTGAAACATCCAACACTTCACAAGAATCCACATCAACTCTGCAAAATGAAGATGAACAGCAACCTGCGCTGTCTAATACTGATCAGAATTCCACTCAGTATCAGACAGACAACACACCAAATCAACAAGATATTGTTGATCCGATTTCAAATGCTCCCTTAGGAAACAATTTAAGGGAACACAGAGACCATCCACACTCAAACATTATTGGTCCTATTGAAGAAGGTGTCCAAACAAGAAGAAAATTAGAATTTCCAACCCAAGCAACTGCAAATTTTTGTTTCTTCTCAAGTTTTCTATCTACCATTGAACCAAAGAAAGCTGATGAAGCTTTATTAGATGAAGATTGGGTAGAGGCTATGCAAGAAGAGCTCACAGAGTTTGAGAGGAACAAAGTTTGGAACTTAGTACCACCTCCTACTGGCAAAACAATTATTGGTACTAAGTGGGTGTTCAGAAACAAGATGGACAAGGATGGTGTTGTCATCAGAAACAAAGCAAGGTTAGTTGCTCAAGGTTACAGGCAAGAAGAAGGCATTGACTATGATGAAACTTTTGCACCAGTTGCAAGAATTGAAGCTATTAGGTTGTATCTTGCATATGCAGCTTTTAAGAATTTCAAAGTTTATCAGATGGATGTCAAAAGTGCTTTTCTAAATGGAAAACTACAAGAAGAAGTTTATGTTAAACAACCTCCAGGTTTTGTTGATCCTAAATTTCCTAATTATGTTTTCAAGCTTGATAAAGCTCTATATGGGCTCAAACAAGCTCCAAGAGCCTGGTATGACACCCTGTCTGAGTACCTTATTGAAAATAAATTTACAAGAGGTAAAATTGATGAAACATTATTTTCAAAAAGGAAAGGTTCTGACATCTTACTCATTCAGATATATGTAGATGATATTATATTTGGCTCCACTGACAAGTCAATGTGTGACTGGTTTGCTAAGATAATGTCAACTCAGTATCAGATGAGTATGATGGGAGAAGTTACTTACTTTCTTGGTTTACAAGTTGAACAAAAGCCTGATGGCACTTTTATAAATCAATGTAAGTATGTGCATGACATGTTAAAGAAATACAAATTTGAAAATTTATCTTCCATGCACACTCCTATGGGTACTCAGGAAAAGATAAGTAAGGATGAAACTGGTAAACCAGTATGTCAATCCACATACCGAGGTATGATTGGTTCCTTACTTTACTTAACTGCTAGTAGGCCTGATATCATGTTTGCCACATGTTTGTGTGCTCGGTATCAGGATGATCCTAAAGAATCACACATGAAAGCAGTTAAGCGCATCTTTAGATATCTTACAGGTACTCCTAACCTGGGTCTTTGGTATCCCAAAGACTCAAACTTTGACCATGAAGGGTACACAGATGCAGATTTTACAGGTTGTAGATTGGACAGAAAGAGCACAAGTGGAGGACGTCAATTCCTAGGTGGAAGACTAGTTGGTTGGTCATCCAAGAAGCAAAATTCGGTAGCAACTTCCACAGCAGAAGCAGAATATGTTGCTGCAGGAAGTTGTTGTGCTCAATTATTATGGATGCAGTATCAACTCTTAGACTATGGGTTCAACTTTCATAAGACTCCCATTCATTGTGATAACAAGAGTGCTATTGCTATCACAGAGAACCCAGTCTATCACTCCAAAACCAAGCACATTGATATCAGACACCACTTTATTCGAGATAATGTGGAAAAAGGTAAGGTTGAGGTAGATTATGTACCAACTGATCAACAATTGGCCGATGTGTTTACTAAACCTCTCCTTGAGGAAAGGTTTATGTATTTACTAGGGCAATTAGGTATGTTAAATCCTTAATTTTCCTTAATTTTCTTTAAAACTGAACGCTCAGTATCACTCCTGTTGATACTGACCACTCAGTATCACTAGTCTGATATCATCAAAATTTAAAATTTTTATTTTTTTTGTTAATTTCAAGAGTAAATTAATTGTTTTTATATTTTTTTAATATTTTTTTTAATTAATTTTTATTACTCAGTATTGGTTTATGACGGCTCTTACACCGAGCTTAATCCTCATACTGCTCAACGGTAACCTTTCTTAATAGGAAAGTTACCGTTGGCAGAGGATAAGGTAGTCAAATCAGCCGTTTTTACTTCCCAATACCTTAATTATCTTTCAAATAACCGTTTTTTTTTACTTCAAATATTTTTCAACAGTTATTTCATTCTTTCTTGTAAAATTCTCTCTGCGATTAACGATTTCACTCTTTCTTAGCAAGCAAATCTCTTAAATCAAAATCACAGATGGCCAATTATACTTTCGTTGCTCCAGAAGTTGAATCGGAAATCAAATTCTGAAACAATGAACTACCCAGGTTTGCGAGGAACAACATAACAGCAAATTTCACTATTCCTCAAGCCTGGGTATGCCAAGAATTCACAAACATTGTGACTTTTATGAAGTATTGCCCAATTGCTCGTGCACTGACCTTGTCTCCTCGAGCAATTTATCCAGAGATGCTATGCGAGTTTTGGTACTCTGCTACACTCGATTCTCCAGATATGATTGCTGGGTGGGTAATTAGAGATCAAAGAAGGGCATTTGTTTCTACTGCCATCATTCGTGAAGCACTCAGACTTCCCGCCCACGCTCAGTATGATCCATTCGTTGATAGATCAGAGGCACGCTCAGTCTTACCATTTTTGGGTCGAAGAGGAACAACGGGCACAATCAAAAGAAATGAATTTGGTCCTATGTGGGGTATTCTCATTACAACAAAAATTCGGTGTATGACCCACAAGACGGGAGCTTTGGACCAAATAAACGAATTTGGAATGCAAATAGTACATGCCTTGTACTATGGAAGAAACATTGATTATGCACGGCTCATTTTCAATGAATTAGCTGCTCTGGTTCGGGCTAACACAAGGGAATGCAATGTCCCTTTCTGCAGATTTTTATCACTCATCTTTCAACACTCAATGCCCACACATATTTATGATGAGTTTCACAGTCCAAGGGTTGATCTTCCTCCACTTAGTGAGAAGATTTTCTTTTACAGACCAAGAGAAGGAGAGCCTCTTCTAAGTCCTCCTATGTGGGCCATTGTTCAAGAACGCATAAATGATGAAGAACACATGTCTGATACTGAGTCAGCCAATGATGATGATGATGATAATGATGATAGTAGTGATAATGGAGCACAGGCCGGTCAAGAAATTGAGATGCAGGATGTTCCACAAGTTCAAGAACCTACTCAACAACATATCTCTCCACCTGCACAGGATCTTGATGCTCCTCATATTGAAACAGTTTTTGATACTAAGTCCTCAGAACACACACCACTGGTCCTTCAAAGAAGAAGAAGGAATCTTTCCCCTATCATTATGGGAAACTTATCATCTGAGGAGGTGCAGCCTGCAAATGTTCCATCATTAACTGCATCTCTTCAAGCCCAAAGCCTAGTTGCAGCCACCGCTGACCTTCCAGGTCCAGAACTAGTTTCAACTGCTCAACCAATTGAGGAACCCCATGTTCCTCTTGATGTGGAGATTCAATATGAGAAAACTACACTGGAAGGTGCTCAGCAAGAAAGACAAGTCGGTATTGAAGATGTTGGTGCTGCACATCAACAAACACATGATCCTGCACCGACCTCTGCAGATGCTAGAAGGGAATCTGACAGAGTCTCAGGTATGAATTTCTAAAAAGCCCTTAAACTTATATATATATATATATATTTCATTCCCAAATAGAGACGAAGTATTGGCCAGTACCAACTCAATACTGACCAAAGTCTCACACGATCTTTCAAATATATATCCTTTTATGGCCAACATAGCTAGCCCACTGCTGCTATGCAAAATTCATATACTGAACACACAATTGATCATTGTCAGTCTACAGCTGTCTCAACATTTAAAGAGACAATGGTGGTTGATGTCACACTGACACCCACTGGTGCTGCTTGAATCATGTCCAACTTATTTTTAAGTTGGATAGCATGACTCAAGAAATGATCACAAACCCTTAAGCCACAAAATCCAAAAACGTTTCCATGGGTTTAGCCACATTTCTGTTATCACTCTAATACCGAGTGATAAACATTGAAAATAACAAGAAGCACATCCCAGGCTTCGAATACCCAAACCCAAACCTTTTAGTAAATGTGACTTATCCTATACTGAGCTAATTAAATTTACACACTCACTTTTACTAAAATCTTCTTACACAAGCTATGCACAAGTCCACAATATTTCATCATAAACCAGATGAGATACAGACTTCACAAACTCTGTTTATATGATTATAGAGTTAAACAACACCACAATTCTATTTGATAAACCTTTCTTTTTAACCAGTTTTATATTTTTGTTTCTTTAGCACCATCTGTGCAGGGCATTCAGGCCCCTCAGGCTGCAGGAGACCAAGTGACTATGCAAGCAATCATGCAGCAAATTCTGGCCATCCAACAAAATCAAAATATAATACTAGCCAGATTGGACAAGATGAGTGGTGATATTGACTCAATAAAACAGTCAGTCTCACTACTTCAACAACCACACCAGCCTCCACAAACTCCACCATTCTCACATGGTGACCACAATGAAGAAGGAGAAGGAGAAAGAGGTGCAGGTGATACTGATGCTGCAACTGAGCCCATGCCCTCCCCTACTCTTGAACAACCTGAAGGGGACATGGGTGGTGATACTGATCCTCTTCCCTCCTCATCAAATGATAACAAAAAGGGGGAGAAGAGACAAAGAGATACTGAGGTTGATCAAACTGAGCCATCTGCTCAGGGGGAGAAAAGAAGAAGATTGAATGAAGATCAACCTCCACAACAAGAACAACAACATCAGCAAAGCCCTCATACTGAGCCACTTCGGATTCAGTATGAGAGAAGAAGACAAAGAACTAGGTCAGCATTACAAGTTCAAGACCCACTTGAGCCATCTGCTCAGGGGGAGACTCACACTGACCAACCACAGCAAGCTTATACTGAGCCACCTGTTCTAGAAGAAAATAACTTGCAAATTGTGGTCTATAGGCCTTTTGTGTGGCCCATTGCTGATGATGAAAATGAAGAACATCCAGTAGCATCAGAAGAATTTTTAAATTTTGCACTGGATGAAGCAAATAAAGAAACCTCTTCATCATCATTCTCAGATGATGAAGAGCATACAAGAAAACCTATCTCACCTCAAGCTAAAGGACCTTCTAGAATTCCTAGAAGACCAATAACAAGAAGAATGACAAATGTGGTTATGTCCTCAGAATCTAGTGAAGAACAAGATCCAGCTCCTCTGATCTCAAGACCTAGGAGATCTGCTCAGTTTACTAAGGAAAAGAGTGAAGCTGAGGATGAGATTGAGGCCCAGAAATTCTTCCCTGTTAAGGAAGAACCTGAATCTGAGTCTGAAGATGTTCCAAGAAGATCTCATACTGTAAGAAGAACTGGAGATGAATTACTTGAACAGTATTGGAACATTGTGGCACAAAGAACAAGATATAGGGAAACAAGGATGGGTATGCTGAGGAATAAAGAATTTCTAAGTGTAAGAGACATATACTGGCTAAATGAATTTGTCAACAAAATAAAAGTCAAAACTGTTGATAGATCAATTGTTGCAACTTGCACTGGGCCAGTCAGTCCTCCAATGAAGTTTTTCCTCCATGACATCCAAAATATGGGACTTCAAGATTGGATAAAGATTGCTAGACTGATAAAGGATATGCCCTCAAGATCCTCTGAAGCCCAAGTGATGATGGATGAAATCTGGGATGTATCTGCCATATGCTATGAAAAAGGAATTCTTTATGCAGCAGAATACAGGGCACTCAGTGTGATGACTGAAGCTATGAAAAATAACAAACCTGAGTGCCTTAATACTTTCAGAATAATTCCCACATATACTGTTCCCTCTAACCTTATCTTTCAGGATCAAAAGAGTACCATATATCCCACATCTGGATATATGTATACTGACTCAGATGACAGGGAGTGCTTCATTACTGAAGCAGATTTGGCAACAGCTCCTATAAGCCATTTGGTGGGCCTTAAATGGATGATAACCAAGAAAGAAGATGCTTGGTTTAGAAAGAAGATAGTTGCTGTACTAAACAACATGCAAGATGAACTGAAGAAAAGAGAAGAGTTCATCCATGTGAAGAAAGAAGTCTTCTACGAGTTTGAGTCGATCAACAAAGAATAAAGAAGAAGACTTTGCAGCCTGTAGCTTATTTTGTTTAGTTTCTCTTTGTAATTGTTTTGTTATCATTAGATAGGGGGAGATTGTTAAGGCAAAAAGCCTTGCCCCTTTTGGATCTTAAGATAACAAAACAACCTAGACTAGCTTTGATTAATATATAGAATAATATAGCTAAGTTTAGGTCTGATACTGAGTGATCAGTATTGGAACTCAGTATCAGTACTCAGTATCAGATAGTGATACTGAGTAGAAGGACTGAGTGATACTCAGTATAGTAACGGACTAAGATCAAATCCCTTGATCTTAGTCATTTCCCTTACTTAGTCCTTCGGTTACTCCTTTACTCATTATGTAAGATCTCTATAACATTATAAATAGAGATCATCTTGCAAAGGAGTATTTACCAATTCACTTTACATTTTCATATATTTGTAATTGATCAGTGGTCTTGTTATTCCGCAACAAGCCACACTTAGTGGATTTATACATTGACTATATTCTTGTGTTATCACGCTAATATTTCTATAAGTATAATATTCTATCAATTTACATTATAAACCAGGGTTGTTGTGACCTAACAAATTCTTCGTGTAGGAATGCATTCTTTACATCAAACTGGTGCAAGGGCCATCCTTGATTTGCAGCTACAGAACATAGAACTCTGATAGTGTTGATTTTTGCTACCAGAGAGAATGTTTCAGAGTAATCAATTCCATATGTTAGTGTATACCCCTTTGCCACTAGTCTTGCTTTGTGTCTTTCAATTTTTCCATCAAGCTTGTATTTGATTGTGAATACCCAACGACACCCAACGATTTTATTTCCTGGTGACAGGGTACATTAATCCAAGTTTGGTTTTTTTCTCGGGCTTTCATCTCTTCTTCGATTGCATCTTTCCATTGTCTAGACTCCAAGGCTTGTTGTTCAGTAGTTGTAGGAATTTCTTGAGAACATAGAGCAAC
Organism: Calendula officinalis; assembly: GCA_963853835.1. NCBI lineage: Eukaryota > Viridiplantae > Streptophyta > Magnoliopsida > Asterales > Asteraceae > Calendula > Calendula officinalis. Next base: position 38,900,581 of record OY970831.1, read on the forward strand.
TGCAAAGGCTTTGGCTTGTTGGGATAGATTTCCTTTGGTTATGTTAGCCATTGGATACATACTCTTTCTTGGTTCTCTTTCGGGTGAGTATCTATTGGGAGGAATTCCCCGGTTTGTCCTTGGAGGTAAAGTATACTGTTCGGATTCTTCTTCTTGAACTGTAGTAGGTTCTTCCTCATCTTCATCCTCAGATTCCTGTATATTATCTTGTACACATGGGTTGTTAGTAGTAGAGTCTTGGGGGGCACTGTCTTCAGTATGTGGACAAGCTTCTGTTGGAGTCATATTTCGACAGTCCACACTAGCGGTATCAAGCCAACTCAGTGTGTCATTTGTATCATTCATAGTCTCCCCCTGACCATTGGGATTGGAATTGTAATAATATTCGGTTTCAAGGAAGTCACAAATCATAGTGGTGAACATGCGTCGGGTTTTGGATTGTAGCATCGGTACCCTTTCTGATTTATCCCATACTTGACGAAAACACATTTTTCTGACAAGGATCAAGTTTAGATCTATTGGATTTGGGTATGTGAACAAAGACAGTGCAACCAAAGATCCGAGGTTCCATAGTGAGAGTAGACGGAGGATTAGTGTACTCAGTGAGAACCTGTAACGGAGTCCTTGGTTTCAAGATTTGGGTTGGGAGACGATTTATGAGGTATGCTGTTGTAACAAGAGCCTCTGGCCAGAAGGACTTTGGGACCTGTGATTCTATTAAGAGAGCCCAAGTGATTTCAAGGAGAATGCGATTATTCCAGTCGGCTACACCATTTTGTTCAGGGGTATGTGGACACGAGGTTTGGTGGAGAATACCTTTTTCTTGGCAAAACAATTTCGTATCATCATTAATAAATTCCCCACCATTGTCGGATCTAAAGACTTGGATTGTTCTTTTAAATTGAGTGTTGACCATGTTAAAAAACATTTTGATTTTCAAAAACTTCACCTTTGTTTTTTAGTAAGTATACCCAGGTCATACGTGTGCAATCATCCACAAACATTACCAAAAACGAAAGTTTTGCCGCCCGGTAATTGGAGCTAAACCCCAAACATCAGAGTGAATTAAAGAAAACGGAATATCAACTCTTGTAAAATTTGGTTTAAATGTTTTTCAGTGACTTTTGGCAAATACACACGTTTCACAGTGTGACTTACAATTTAAGGAAAAATTTAGGAAATAACGTATGTAAATAACTGGTAGATGGGTGACCTAGTCTTCTGTGCCACAATCATGCATCCCTCTCTGTTGTTCCATGACATAACATAACACTTCCATTTTGAGTTACCTCATCCACATAATATAGTCCATTCTTTTCAGTTCCACGCCCAATTATCACCCCATCATGATATCATGTAATATACAAAACGTAGGTTCCATAAGAACGGAGCAATTTAGCTCTTTTATGACATGACTTATAGACAAAAGTTTATGTGATAATGCAGGAATATAAAGACATTTTGACAGTTTTAAAGTTGGTGAAATCTCAATACTTCCCCCCGTTTTCACATGTAATTTTTCTCCATTAGCCGTTGAAATAAAAGTTTTAGTTGGTTTATTTGTTGTTGTAAAATCGGATAGATCCTAGGTCATGGTGTCGGTAGCCCGACAATAAAAATCCATGATTGTTCACGTTCTTTGGAATTTTGGACCATATTTACGGACCCACTCTTATGTTCTGTCCTAGAATTTTCGCACAGTTTAAGACTTTTGTTTAAAAAATATGTGAAAGCATTATTTTTACACGACACTAGACTGTTTTTATTTCCGGTATTATCTTTACAAGATAATGGACTGTTTTTATTTTTGGTATCCATCCCCTTTTTATTTTTACTGTTTACACTTAAAAAATTGGGGTCAATATGAGTTTGTAATATATAAATGGGGTTATTTTGACATAAATTGAAAAGAGAAGAAGGGCGGGGGTTAAAGGTTTTATCACTTTTACCCCCTGTACCTTCATGAACAGAAAAACCCTCGTCTCCTTCGTGTTCTGAAATCAACGCTGTAACTCCACCCGTGACACCACCTGCAACACCACCGAATCCAGAGGTTGAGCTATTTTTCCGATCGGATTTGTTTCCAGCAGTCTATTGTCGTCCTTTCTCTGTTCCGACGTTTTTGTTCCTTGTTTTGTGGCCCTGATTCCACCAATCGGGATAACCCACAAGTTCAAAACATTGATCAATGTTGTGTTTCTTCATCCCACAGTTATCACACTGTAAGTGAGACTTGTCTTCTTTAACTATTTGACCGAAGCAATTGCATAAATGATGCAGTATGCATCCAAATTGTACAAATAATGCTCTTTTGTGAGCATTTGCAAAAATAATGCTATCCCACGTTCCGGATCCTGGATCCCCTAGTTTCCCCGGTTTCAAATCCCGGATCCCCTCTACTTGTCCGTTTCTGTCTGTTTCTGTACCGTTTATGTACTGTCTGACAAAGTGAGGATCCCCTCTTGGAAAACCCGGATCCCCTAGGGGTATCCCACATTGCGGATCCCGGATCCCCTAGGGGTATCCCACACCCGGAATCCCGGATCCCCTAGGGTATTATAAAACGTTCATAATCAAGATGCAGATTACTTACAACCCATCTTTCCGATTTTCTCCTCCCTTATAAAACGAAAATTGATCACACAACACTACAATCCATCTTCTTTCTATCCCCATTTTGTTTTAAAATTAATTACAAAACATTTATTTGTTACAATGTGGCGAACTCAAAAATCGTTAATCATTGAACTTAACCTAAATCTTGAGATGTTAGAAGAGAGAGTTGACCTAATGCGCGAAAAAGCTCGAGCCCGTGAGCTTCGAAATATCATGGAGGAGATGCAACGTATCCTTCATGAAATGGATAACCTGGCTTATGAAGGGGCGATGGAGGAGGAGTCGGAGATGCAACGTACGAGGGAAATGCCTCCACCGACATTACATGTTGTGGAGCATCAAACTCAAAACTCCTCAATAGGTAATCAACAACCAGACACAATTGACTTGGTTGAGGAGTATGGTTGTGCCAGGAGTGTAGAGGAATTTTACTTGAACGGGGATAGGCGCGGGAATGAAACATTTTGCTATATATTATTCTTAGGTCGTACCCAGGTACCTAGGGAGTTTTGGAGTACCCTGTTAGATGAAAATTCCAGCTCTGTTTTGTTCCGTGCGGTACGTAATTTAATTATGTTATTATCAATATTCTCAATAAAATCTCAAAGGTAAATAATTGTATATTTATTACAGCATATAGATTGTTGGGTTAGAAGATGGATGCGTTATCGGTGGTATGTTGGCTATAAAACTGGAGAATATAAGCGATGGACAATAATGCCTACCAAGTTTGAGTCTCTACTCTTACCACTTCACGGATCAGATGCTTTACAATATGCAGATGGCAGCTTGACACCTTACCCCGCTTGGGGGGATGTAGATGTCTTATACATCCCGTTACGTTTAAATGATAATGTTTGGTTGCTTGTGCAGATGGATCTTGTTAGCAACGATACATGTTTAATTTGCAGTTGTCGTCGTTCCATAAACCATGACGTGCTTAAGGCAACCCTAAAACGTTGGCGAGATGTTTTGCCCAGTTTTAAAAGGAGTTTCTCCTATGAAGAAAGAAACCCCCAAGTTAAGGCGAATCTTGGTTTCGCCAAACGCATACCTCAAGGAAGGGAAGAAGACTCTGATGTGTTTGTTTGTAAGTTTATGCATTATCTGGTAACAGGGAAATCAATCAAGCAAGATGGAGACGTCGATAATAATCAGATTGCTACGGGTTATCGACAACTTATGGCTCGTGATTTGTATAGCTATCGTATTTTAGAATCGCAACCTGAAATTTTTCCTTTTAGACCAGTGGATTTGTTTGATGATTTGGATTAAAATTTCAATTGTATTTGGAATTAATTTATGAAATCTTGATGTTTGTGTTTGCTTGTCATTTAAAAATCAAGTCCTAAAAAAAAATTTTGCGAAAAAAATTAAATGTCTAACTTTCGAGCTTAATAGAGTACAATTTTTAGTTATCCAGATTTAACTTTCCAAATGATAGTTGTTGTATTGATGAGTATGTAAACATACGAAAAAGAATTAGACCAAAAAGATAAGTAATGAAAGAGTTATGATAATTTGAAAATGCGAAAAATGATTTTTTGTAATGCAAAAACATTCAAAATGCTAATTTCATGCATGGATAACTACAAATTTATAAGGTGTTGGACGTAATTGTATATACAGGATTTGTAGTACCCGGGTCAAGGTTTCCATGTTTATAAAATTCGTTAAAAAAAACACGAGTGACAAAGTTACGTGGTTTGCAAAAAGTAAAAAAAAATTAAATATCATAGTGTTTTTTTACAAGTACAATTATAATTTAAAAAAATCTAATGACGGTGTCCTAATGTACCGCCCGTCCCACAAGGAGGTGGTCTTACGATTCTTCTTCGTCTACCACCAGCGCCATCTTGTTCACTTTCTCCAGGGTTGTTCAAGTCAAAATCGAAGTTTACCGGACTAACATCTCTATTTGGCGGTTGACTAGTATCTCCGAGCTGGTAATAAGGATTTGTATTACCAAAGATACTATCTTCAGAAAAATGTTGCCCAAAATTGGCATACTGGGGAGGTATTACCCAATCATGTCTCATAGGAGACTGTATATGACTCATATTAAGTATGTTTTGAGAAAATAGGTCACCACCAGTATTCATTTCGAAATTCATACTTGAACCATCCTGGACAAAATCTGGTGCAGTACTCGTAAAAAGGGAGATAACAACCCTGGTGGCGGCAACCCCGGTGAAAACAACTCTGGTGAAAACAACCCTGGCGCTACTCAAACAGAAGGCACCCAGAGTAATAGACAACCCAATGCAGCTTTATGTAATTGGTACGTCAGAGCCATAAAGAAGCAGAGGGAGAGGCTTTGGCAAATAAGGTCGTGGAGAAATGTGCACATTTGTAGTGGGGTAGTGCGAGGATCGAATAACAAATGTTTGACAGCGAAGGTCGTAGCCATCCACATATTCCATTCTGTCTGTAAAGATATCGCATACCCTGTTAAACAAATCCTGGCAGATATCAAAAAATACAATGGGAATGACATATCCTACTCCAAAGCTTGGCGTGCTAGGAAAATTGCCATAGAGAGACTATTCGGGAGTTGGGAAAGCAATTTTGATGAGTTTCCTAAGTATATTCGTGCTCTAAAGAAGTCAAACCCGTCCACAATTGTCGAGTGGATAGTCGAACGAACTAACAACCCCGAGTTGAAAATTTTCAAATCTGTTTTCTGGGCTTTTGGTCCAGCAATTGCGGCCTTTCGTCATTGCATTCCTATAATATGTATAGACGGGACCTTTTTAAAAGGTGCGTACAAAGGGAAGTTGCTGACTGCCGTGACGAAAGACGCCAATAATCATATTCTACCTCTGGCGTATGCCATTGTTGACGAGGAGTCAAACGAATCATGGAAATGGTTTTTGGAACAGCTAAGGTATTTTGTTGTAAATGACAGTCCAAGAGTGCTAGGTGTCATTTCTGATAGGCATCATGGGATTCTAAATGCAATGCAAAAACTTGAAGACTGGAAAGAGCCATATGCATACCATTGATACAGCCTAAGGCATATCAGAAGCAACTTTAACAGCCGTTTCAAGAACCATCGAATGAAGCAATTGTGTTGGATCATAGGTAGCACGAGTCAAAAGCGTAAGTACAAGGAAGCCATACGTGAAATGAAATCTATAGACGCGGACGGGTGGGTGTATCTGGAGCAGATTGGGTTAGATAAGTGGACCCTCTTTAGAGACAACGGCCACCGACGTTGGGGAAACCTAACATCGAATATTGCAGAGAGTTACAACAATGTGTTGCGTGGAGCTAGGCATCTTCCGATTAAGGCTCTTATTGACTTCACATTCATCAAAACTGTCAAGCAATTCAGCAAGCAAGCTGAAATCTCGTCTAATTGCGAGATGCCACTACCCTCACGTATGTGGACTCTTTTCAACAAGCGCACCCGTCAAGCAACATTTCATGAAGTAATGCCCTTTGATTACGTGAAACAGATTTTCAGTGTGAAGTCAAGGATTCAAACCGGTGAGAGTGGTGGGAACGATTACACAGTCAATTTCATAAGTACAAAAGGGAACAGGCGTGGGTGTACGTGTGGGAAGTGGCAGACGTTGCGCTTTCCATGTTCACATGTTATTGCTGTTTGTGGTCATATGGGTGTCGACCCGCTAACACTTGTGAACATAGCGTATACAACAGAGGCGTACAGACAACAATATAGTACTGCCTTTAAACCACTACCTCATGTGGCCCTCTGGAAGGATGCTAAATGGAGAATGTTAGCCAGTGAAGGAAGAATATCAACAAAGAGAGGGAGAAGGCATCATGTTAGACGACGCAACGAGATGGACCAGCCTAGTACAAGCCAGCAAACCCAACGAAAGGCAAAACTTTGTGGGATTTGTAGAAATCCAGGCCATAACAGACTGAAATGCTCGACAACAAATCCTCCTCAAACAACAAATCCTCCTCAATGATTGTAGAATTTAAAATGTTGTGTGTTTTTTAATATTAAATATAATAAAAGTTTCTTATTGGTACTTAACTAATATAATTTTAAATATAATAAAAGTTTCTTATTTCAAGTGATACATTAAAACTGAAATTACATATCATTCATTCTCACGTTTAACACTAAAAATAAAATTTCTACCATTAGTCTTATAGTCTGCATTTATCGTAAAAGTACAAACTTCGTTAGTCAGAAATCCGTTTTCATTCTTAAATTTCTTGAAGTCACCACTCATTTTAACTTGCCCAGGATAACCATGCAGCTTCATTACTTCATGAGAATCGCCTCTTTCTATCATTCAATGTTTGTCCTGAAAGAGGTAGTTATGCTGCCTGACAAACCAAGCAGGTATAGTCTAAAAATACAACAAAATTATATGATTTTAGTTAATTGAGCAAATATTAAAAATATCAAAAAATATATATTATTTTAGCATACCATCCTTTGATTTTTTACTACATGTTTCGCGAACATTATTTTAAATTGCCAGAGATGCAAAACATCTGGTCCTATTTCAGCCAGCTTTTCAATATGTTTATCATAAACAGCCTGCTCGTAATTTTGAAAATATACTTGCATCTCGTCATTAGTTTCTTCTGCATGCATCTCGGCATAATCTTCGGCTATCAAATTCTCGAACTCAATCTCATCTACATAATTACGAGGCGAATCATGCACGTAGTGATACGGAGGAGATTCATTGTTCGATGAACTCATGATTTAATTAATTTTTTGTTATGAAAACTTTTGTATTAAAAACACACAAAGGGAGGAGAAAATGGGGATAGAAGATAGATTGTAAGTGAATTAGGAGAAAATGGGGATGTAAGATGGGTCAGTGTGATTTATGGATCTTTACACGTTTTATAAGCTACTGGTCACGAAGGGGATCCAGGACTTGAGGTGTGGGATACCCCAAGGGGATCCGGGACTTGAGGTGTGGGATACCCCAAGGGGATCCGGGACTTGAGGTGTGGGATACCCCAAGGGGATCCGGGATTCTGGGTGGGGGATCCTTACGTGCGTCAGACAAGTACAAGCAGAGTAACAGAGTACAGAACATAGTACAGAAATAGTGGAAATAGAGGGGATCCGGGATTTGAAACCGGGGAAACTAGGGGATCCGGGATCCGGAACGTGGGATAGCATTATTTTTGCAAATGCTCACAAAAGAGCATTATTTGTACAATTTAGATACATACCGCATCATTTATGCAATTGGTTCCTATTTGACCGGATTTCCGCCCGTCTGGCCGGTGATACCCTTTTGCGACCAAACCCACGCCGTCTGTTTCGGTGACAATAAGACCCGAGGCTATGCCTTTTGTTTCGAGATTTGTGGCTCCTAGAATAACATGGTGAGCTGCTTTTTTCCTAACAGCAACATATGCCGCCTCTGCAGACGAAAGGGTTTTGAGCCGGAGAATTTCTCTTTTCACTGACTCGTATTTCCGGTCAAGAGAGTTCAAGAACTTAAAATGTTTCTGGCCTGATCTGATTTTAGAGTATGTTTGAATATCATCCGGACATGTAACACCTCAATTTTTCAAACCAATTTAAACTTTTTAAATAAACAAGTTTAGTAAATATAAATCCATAATATCTAAAAAGTAATTTAAACGAAACATTTGGAATGATTACAAGTGCCAAAAACCAGTGTTACAATCATATCAAAACTAAAGTCTCGGGGAATCAAATGGTACACCGAGCTAAATCATCCAATGCTAATACTACGGGCCGCCTAATCCTTATCTCCCGAACTTGATTACATAGTCAAAAGAAATGTAGTACGTGAGACAAAATTGTCTCGTGGGAAACATGGGTTTTAGACCCGGTTAGAAATAATTACAATAAAATAATACTTAAATAAATATCACATTGCACATAGTCAATCAACTCTAGGGCTTACCATAAGCCCACACATACGTAACGGGCCTCCCCAAAACAAACTCCCCCGATATGGGTTATCTATGTAAACTCCCCCGTTTCTGGGTTATCTATTGCTCCCCCGATTTCCGGGTTATCTTAAACTCCCCCGGTTTCCGGGTTATCTATTTCTCGACATACTACTCTTGCGCAGGGTGGTACCGCCCCAAGTAGTAGTCACTAACTCCCCCAACTTGTAACACCCTGAGATCCGACCTATTATTTTATTACTTTTAATAAGTAATATTCTATTATTTTATATTTTATATAATTTTATTTGATTTAATTGTATTTTTAACCATGGGGTTAAAAATTAGCAAAACTGAGATATTTAAATATTAAAATGATTTTTTATATAATTGGGTTCTCTTTTGAACCAGAGTTCCAAAAATATCTTCGTTGTTAAAATTGGAGTTAGTTAGATCTAAACTAATTATCTGCGAATCAAATATTCTGTATTATACAATTTGAATTAAATGAAAAATCAGAATTTTAGTCCACATAGGGCACAAGTTATGTGTTGGTGTGTTTGGTGGTGACTCATGTTTTCCCTCTTGCCTGCTCTATGTCGAACACACACACACATATCATTTTTCTTGAAGTTTTGTTAAATTGAAGATCATAGCTCATTCCTTTCTCAATCATCTCTGGGATTTCATTTTTGAAGCAAGATTAAGGTAAGAAATGCCTCTTTGTATCTAGGGTTTCATGTTCTTAAGTATTAGATGAACTAGGGTTTTTGTGTTAATGGGTTTCTATGGACTTCTTGATGAATCATGCTTAGAATTCGAAATTGTTAAATGTTTTGGTGTTTATTTGAGTTCTTGCAAGTGTTATGTGTATTATTGATAGTTTTAACTTGGTTGGTGAAGCTTTCATGAAGCTCCATCAATGGAGATTTAGGGAAGAAGATGAGATTTTAATTAGTTATTGAATTTATGAAGTTTTGGTGTTTTATATGTTTGTTTAGGTCAAATAACATGTTTAAGATGATATTTGTAGTTTGTAATTAACTATATCATGAATTGGTTGTTTTTGATAGATTAAAAGTAGTGTTTGGGTGAAATTGGTAAAAATCCCGTAAGCACAAAAAAAGACAGCTTTTGGTCAACTTTTGATGACTTTGTAAAAATCATATAAAATCAACCGTAACTCCGTTTTGGGCGTGCGACCGGTCGTTTCGAAGGTCTATGGGTCTACTTTAATAATATAATATTTTCCTGGACTAATATAGTTATAAAAGTGATAAGATTTCTGAGTTAGTAACAGGTGGTCGAAGGCATCTTTTTCGGGTCAAACTTGTATTGATTATTTTGGGTGTTTCAAAGTATAACTAATTAGCATGAAGTTGGTTATTATATGGTAATTGTATACTTAATGAAAGGATAATTGAGTGTTTGTAAACGTTGGAAGTTAATAAAACGATTATGACCCGTTTGGGCCTTGTATGATGAAACTTGACTAAATTCAATTCTTAAACATTTCACTTATACTTTGAATGCCTAGTTGGAAGTAAAATGATATTAATATGGTTATTGACATGCTTGTAGAGGTAATATGTAATTTTGATTTGGTTTATATTCATTTTGACCCGTTTGGTCATAAAGTGTTAAGAATTGGATGAATGTGTTATTTTGGTGGACTTTTACTTGTAAAAGTCTTAGATGAGTGGCAATGACTTGTTAATAGAATGCAAGTAATGGTAGAGATATTAGGGTGAATTATTGGTTTTGAACTTAAATTAGTATCTGTTATAATTTGGCGATTTTGGGTTACTAACTCGGTTTATATTGTTAATACAGGAAAAGGGAAAGAAGCTCAGTAATATAAGACCACTGAGCTCGGGCAAGTTGCGGTTCTAAGGTGAGTGGATTTAGCAAACAACTTGTATGGGTTACAATGGTGTAGATGGTATTGCATTTGTGTTTGAATACTGACCAGTAGTAACTGACCAGTAGTAACTGACCAGTGTAGTAAGGGACCAATAGTAACTGAGCAGTATTATAGTTTGCAGTGTCTCGTGGCGCGAACTTCATTCCGGGTGGATTTTGGCTGTGAATCTTATGGCTTGTTTATTGGTATAGTAATTAATGACGATTATTAATTACTCGATTGGATGCGCATTCGGGTGGATAGAGGTCAGTAATGGGTGAATTCTGCTGGGCCATCGGTTACTATTGGATAACGGATAATTGGACCTTGGATGCATGTGTTGCATTTGAAGGAAGCTTTACCGTGCCAATGTAGTAAAGGGGCCATCGGTTACCATTGTTGGGCCGACAATGGTTTAGGGTTCTGCAGAGCCGCCGGTCCTCACTATTTGTGATTGACTGTGAAAGTTGTGATATTCTTATCTGTTGTGCTTGTACAATTTGTATGCTTTATCTATTCACTTAGCTTTGTGCTAATCCCCCACATCGTTGACTCTTTTGCAAGTTCGGTTTATGGGCGGGTCAAGAGGTGTTCGGTTGGAATGGTTGACCAATGTTTAAATGATAATATTTTGTAACGAGCCGAAGTATTAAGTAATACCGTTTAAAATTATAAGGCTTTTGAATGTGGTGTAATATATTTATGTTTTGTAGAAAGACTTAATTGGGACGCTTCCGTATATATATATATATATATATATATATATATATATATATATATATATATATATATATATATATATATATATATATATATATAAAATGGTTTCAAATTTTACGGTGTTACACAACTTGTGTGGGTTGTCTAGGATCCAATTGATTAGCTACCACATACAAATCATCAACTTGAGCCAATGCTACAAATCATAACTCATATCATACTAGTGGTAACTAACAAATTAACTAACATTTCAATTCAATTCATAATTGTATCAACTCAATCTTTTTCTTTATTAAAACAATTATCTAATAAAGACTCTTATAAAACATTTAAATCTATAAACATGGTTCACTATGTACTCAGAAAAGATCACATGTACTCACCTTAGCAATGCTATCCAATACTTGTATTAATCAACACAATCCCTTACTTCTCAATCAAGGAAGTATTCCAATCACAAGGTCTTCTTGACCTAACATCAATATCATTACAAAGACTAGTTATTTTCCATAACTAATTACTAATTAATCCATATTAACATTCTCAACCACCTAGTTCATACAACTTGGTGGAATCTCAAACCCTAGTTCAAGATTTCTATCCATGAAACTCAAATCCAACTTGTACACATTGATTACAAGTTTACATGAAGTGGTTTACACTCATATTTGGTCATCTTCCCCAAAGATGACATGGTTGGTTCCCCAAACCACCATTGATGCCCAAGAAAAGCTTGAAAAACTAAATACCAAGCATGAAGGATCAAGAATCCTTATCTTTGGTGTTAAAATCTCCAAGATTGATGAAGATTCAAGCAAAAGAACCCCAAAAACGAGCTCTCTCTCTAAAGACGGCTGGTAGGTGAGTAAGGTTGTTGGTGCCTAAAACCCTAGGCCAAACCCGAGTTTTAAACAGACCCGGACAGATATCGCGTCGCGAATTTTTCTCCCGCTATAATTCACGTCGACTTTAGTGACGCTATCCCTACACGATCTCCGACGCTATCCGAGATCGCGTTTTTCCGACCAACGCTAATTCGGGTCGCTGTTCGGTCTTCAACATGTTCGCGTCGCGAACATCAAGATCGCGCCGCGATCTTCCCTTTCCAGACATACTCGAGTTTTTTCCACTTAATACAATCCATCTTTGACCCGTTTCCAAATTAATACGAGTTTTAAACATTCAAATACCCAACATGACATAACGCTTACATGATCTAATCATAATATCTTAAATTCATACAAACCCAATTAATAATACAAATACGGATATAAAAATTTCGGTCGTTACAGGACACTTCATGGGATTTGGATCAATTCTATCAATTTCTCCCCAAATCCCTTGGAGTGTGATCCAGAGTTCTTCCAATGAGTTGCTGTTTTGCTTGATTTCGTTGGCTTTGACATAAAGGTTGAAGATCTGAAGGCTGTCTTTTCCGCTGCTGTAGGTGGCCACCAAAGCATCCCACAAGCTTTTAGCAGTGGGATATTCGGTGAGGTTGTCGGAAACCGTCGGCTCAATGTTTTGAATAAGCCAAGAGAAGACAATCAGATCTTCTTGTTCCCATTGGTCGAACAATTCGTTGTCTGGGTTAGGAGGATTTGTGGTTAATGAAGGGTTTCATTGAAACTGATTGACCACTTGGGTCAACCTCCTAAATCACTTGGTTCGAACCATACTGGCCAAGAACATGAACTTGTTCTTGACCGTTTAAACCATCTAGCTAATTTAATCCCTAGAAGCGGAAGTGGGATTAAACTTAATCCTTAAACCCTAAAGAATTGGGATCTTGGAAATCTAGATTAGATTAACAATGAAAGAAACCTTGTACGAAAAACTCGAACACACACATACACTTGTGGTATTCGACGAACACCAAGAACCCTAGGGTTCTTGGGTTCGAATTCGGCCAAGAGGAGAAGAAGGAAAAGGGTTTTCCAAAACATACCTTAATCTTGCTTAAGTTAGTCCACTGATGATGAACACAATGAGAAACCTTCTAGTTGGTTGATGCAATGAACTTGGATCTTCAAGGACTTGAAGAACACGAAGAACGAACGAAGAACGAAGAACACAAAGCCTTGTGTTCTTCCTCCTATTCGGCCGAAACTAGGGAGAGGGGCTAAGGTTCTTTTTCGTGTACAATGAGCAACTAAACAAGGAACCCCAAGCCTTCTATTTATAATAGAAGTACTTTCACTTATGGCCCTTCTAGTTTAATTAATATTAATCATTAATTAAACTTATTCCTTTTACACTTTAAACCCTTGTAGTTTAACTAGTTATTATTGTCCCACTTAATTATTAAATGTCTAGTATTTATACACTAATAATTCGGTACCCATATACACGAATTATATACTTGTATTTATACGTTTAATAATTAATTATATAATAACCTTTATATAATTTATACAACAATATTATCCAATTTACTGTATGATTTAATAGCTTTAAATCATATCATGGATAATCTATAATTAACACATTGTATATTTACTCAACTAGTAAATGTACAAATACTTGTATTAATTAGTTAGTTAAACTAATCTAGTAATAAGTCAAACTTGACTTAATACTTAACTTGATTCATAAATGACTATTATGAATCAATCCTCTTCCAAGTATTATTACATATCTAAGACATTTACAACAATAAAACAAGCATAAAACAAGAAATATAAAGTAAATCAAAAAAAAAAAAACTTGACTTACAATCTAGTCATAAAACTTGACTAGTGTAATTATCACACATGCACACAAAATAATTCAACCATGGATTCGAATTTATTAAAACCAAAAACTTTGTTTTAACATAAAAATAAAACGATTATTCAAACAATAAAATAAAATTGTTTTTACTAAATCCATAAAAATACTGAATTATGAAATCTTGGTGCTCGTGGGATCATCACCATCTCATGCCGGTCATCATCACTTTCCATCTCCTCCTGCAATAAACGATTGCAAAAGTTAGATTAATCGTAATGTACTTTACAAGTATCTTAAAAGTGATTTAGAAGTGTGGTTGTGTTACCTGAGGAACTTGCGTTTCCTTCACCACCACTTGCACCCTTTGGACAATTTCTTTTCCAATGCCCAGCCTCGCCACATTTGAAGCACCGATTCTCGGTCCTCGCTGTGTTAGGCTTTACCTTCTTGACCTTATGTTTGACACTTTTACCATTTGGCACTCCTTGGTTAGGATTGGTTTTACCCTTTCCTTTACCACCATGCCCTTTTCTCTTCTTGCCACTACCACTGCCATTACCGATCATTAGAACATCCTTAGATTTGGTCCCCAAACTCAATTCAGCTGTCTTGAGCATGGAATGTAGCTCAGCAATGGATTTCTCCATATTATGCATATTGGAGTTGACCACAAAAGGCTTGTAGTCATCAGACAATGAATTGAGTATAGTGTTTGTTGCCATTTGCAACGGTATGGGGTGACCAAGTCTAGCAAGGTGATCCATGTGCCCTTTCATTTTCATGACGTGGGTATTCACCGGTGTTCCTTTGATCATCTTGCAAGAGTTGAAGGCTCGATTGATGTCGAACCTCTCAGTGCGAGCTTGCTCTTGAAACGAATCCCTAAGTTGCTGGATCATCTCAAATGCAGGCACATCCATAAGTCCCGTTTGTAAATCTGGACTCATGGTTGCGAGCATTAAATAGCTCACATCGAGCGCATCACTGACATGCTTATTATAAGCTTTCCTTGCTTTAGCTCTAGCATTCGCGGCAGGGACATTTGGTACTACTCTCTCCAAGACATACCACTTTCTCTCATGCCTGAGCACAATGCGAAGATTGCGCTCCCAATTGAGAAAGTTTGACCCAGTCAACTTGTCTTTTTCGAGGATTGAGCGAAGTGAGAGATTGTTGGTACTTGTCGTTGTGGTTGTTGCTGCCATCTACAAATCAAACCCAGTTTAATTAGTAATCATCAATAAACTTTCTCTAAAATATATTATAAACTCATAATTAATATTTTAGGCCTAGGATCCATATATCACATTCTCGCCGCAAGGTTTGGGCACTTCCCGACGAGACAGGTTGTTTATGGTAGGTAACATCCTTACCGATCGTATCAAGACTTGACACGATTCCTGAGGGTCGTAGAATCTTTAGACTTACAACTTATTACAGCCTTGTACAATCTAATCGTGCATTTCTAAGTTAGTAATAAAGTCTAGTATGTTTATTCTACTCAAGTACTTTTTGGGCCGGGACTCCCGATTATCACCAAAGTAGATCAGACCATTTAAGACAGTGCGATGTTCTGCGCCGGGACTCCCGATTATCACAGAACCTTACGCACCCTAACACTCGCAATGATTTGAATTCATATCTAAGGTTCTTTATCCTTACAATATGAATATCGTTGAACAAGTGATGTGTTCCATTAGGTGGATAGTACTTAGATCTAAGATTTTCTTGGGTTTGTTTAAGTCTTGAACTAAACTTAAACTTTATTCCAATCTTAGTCCTTGTTTAAAATGTGTGACTTGTGAATTCAAGAATTCTACAAGACACCTTTTTAAATCTTAAGAACTTTTCTCAAAACTTATAGTTTCAAGAATTACGCGACTTATATGTATACCTAAAACGAGGTGTACAAGACGTATTACTAGGTTTTGTGGAAAACCTTATCTAGAGTAAAACTTACTTGTTTTATCTTTCTCGAAAAACTTAAACACTTATGTTAAACTTTTAATTCTTTAACGATTCACAAACTTGAATCATAAATCTAGTTTAACACACCTAGTTTTTCATATGTTTAATAATAAAATTAAACATTTGTTTTGACTTATTAGATTCGACCAAAACTTATGTCTTGACGACACATTTATAAACTTTGTGATTTTCTTGTATAGCTCCCACTAGCTCCAACAACCATGATGGAACTTAAGCAATCACATTTACCGGTCTATACTTGGTGAAACTAATAATCTTATTATATAAAGACTATATATAATAATTCTTAGTTTGTTTAAACCTTTCTTACATTTAACTCAAACTAGTTAAATATAGGTTCAAAAGTTATCTTGTTATTTAACCCTTGATCATTAATCTAGTATCTTACATGACTTGTAAAATACTTATATTATACTTGTATAATTATCTAGTTATAATAACTTATAACTTTATACACCTTATAATACTAACATATATAACTTTGTATATTTCTAGTTAATCATATAATCTCAACTTGTACAATTTCTAGTTACAATGAAATCATAACTTTGTACTTTCTAGTTTTAATTATATAATCAACTTATACAATAACTAGTTATATTATTAACCTTTAAGATCAAAAATAACATTATCTTTTAATTGTTCCATTTAATCTTGTATTTAATATATACATATAAATTTTCTCTTAAAATAAACTTGTAACATTCTAACAAAAATATTACATCTAATTTATATGTATGTATTTTAACTTAAACTAATTAAAATACGTTAAACTTATTATTCCCCTTTTAAAATTCATTTTACCTTTTAAATATTTAAAATTCCGAAATTATATATATATATATATATATATATATATATATATATATATATATATATATATATATATATATATATAAATGAATTGATACATCTTGTTAATTTCTTGAACTAAAAATTAACACTTCTTTTAATCCTTATTTATTAAACCCTAATCTTGTTCTTGATTAATCAAAACTAGGGTTTTGACTTACTTGATCAAAAACATTATTTATCAAAAATTAATTCTAATCAATCTTATTTAAACAATAAACTTTGTTTAAATTCTATGATAGATTATAACCCTAATAAATTTATTTAAATTTTTTAATTCAAACCTTTTTTAGACAATAAAACTTTGTCTAAATTTCTAGGTTTAAAGAACTAGTTTTAATAAATCTATTAAAGTAATAATTAAATCTATTAAACATGAACTTGTTTAATTATCTAGGTTTTAGATTATCATCCTAATTAATTATTTTAAACAATTAAACTCAACTAGTTTAATGTTCTTGGTCCTAAATTATGTCTAGGGTTTTTCGAAAAATCCATAAAGCCTAGGAAACTTTTCCACCAATTAAACTAAGCTAGTTTAACAAACTTGGTGTCCAAGAAACCTCCATAATCACGAAATCTTTTTAAAAAAGGAAAGAATCCTTTTTGATCAATTAAACAAAAACTTGGTTTAACATACTTGATCCTAGATTTTGAAGATCATGTAATTAAGGAAAGAATCCTCTTGATCAAAATTTTTGACAATCTTGATCCTAGGGTTCTTCAATGTTCAGAAATTGCTAGGGTTAGGGAAAGAAGCTTTTTGATCAATTAAACAAATTTTGTTTAACATACTTGATCTTAGGGTTCTTTGCCTTACACGAAATTTCTAGGGTTTTTCTAGAATCCTTTTGACCAATTAAACTTAACTAGTTTAATGTTCTTGGTCCTAGGGTTCTTACCCTTTTCGTAAATTAAGAAGAAGAAGAAGAAAAAGATGGAACAAAAAAAACTTTAAAATTAAACAAACAAACTTTGTTAATCTAGTTTAGATCTCTAAACCAACGCTCTAATACCACTGAAGGGTTTCATTGACACTGATTGACCACTTGGGTCAACCTCCTAGATCACTTGGTTTGAACCATACTGGCCAAGAACATGAACTTGTTCTTGACCGGTTAAACCATCTAGCTAATTTAATACCTAGAAGCGGAAGTGGGATTAAACTTAATCCTTAAACCCTAAAGGATTGGGATCTTAGAAATCTAGATTAGATTAACAATGAAAGAAACCTTGTACGAAAAACTCGAACACACACATACACTTGTGGTATTCGACGAACACCAAGAACCCTAGGGTTCTTGGGTTCGAATTCGGCCAAGAGGAGAACAAGGAAAAGGGTTTTCCAAAACATACCTTAATCTTGCTTAAGTTAGTCCACTGATGATGAACACAATGAGAAACCTTCTAGTTGGTTGATGCAATGAACTTGGATCTTCAAGGACTTGAAGAACACGAAGAACGAAGAACACAAAGCCTTGTGTTCTTCCTCCTATTCGGCCGAAACTAGGGAGAGGGGCTAGGGTTCTTTTTCGTGTACAATGAGCAACTAAACAAGGAACCCCAAGCCTTCTATTTATAATAGAAGGACTTTCACTTAGGGCCCTTCTAGTTTATTAATATTAATCATTAATTAAACTTATTCTTTTTACACTTTAAACCCTTGTAGTTTAACTAGTTATTATTGTCCCACTTAATTATTAAATGTCTAGTATTTATACACTAATAATTCGGTACCCATATACACGAATTATATACTTGTATTTATACTTTTAATAATTAATTATATAATAACCTTTATATAATTTATACAACAATATTATCCAATTTACTGTATGATTTAATAGCTTTAAATCATATCATGGATAATCTATAATTAACACATTGTATATTTACTCAACTAGTAAATGTACAAATACTTGTATTAATTAGTTAGTTAAACAAATCTAGTAATAAGTCAAACTTGACTTAATATTTAACTTGATTCATAAATGACTATTATGAATCAATCCTCTTCCAAGTATTATTACATATCTTACTCGTATTACATGCACTCACCGGTGTAACCCTTAAGTGTTTCGTAGGCATGGATGTATCATCATAGGTTGACTAACTGTGCACAAAAATCCTTCAGTTAAGTGAGCTAATAACGCCTTGGATTTTCCACCTATGGCAACTCGAATCATCCGAGTCCATAGGGCATAATTTTGGTTGTTAAGTTTGAGGTTTATTTAAATATTGTCGTATAGCTTGGGATTTTGAGGTTTTTTGTTAATGCCATTTAGTAGATTGGCTAATTGAAGGGATAAGTTTGTATCCAGACTGCCATCGGTTGTAACACACCAATTTTTCAAAACAATTTAAACTTTTAAACATTTAAGGTTTAACACAAAATCCATAGTATTAAAATGCGATTTAAACAAAACATTCGGAATGATTAACAATGTGCCAAAAACCGGTGTTACAAATATATCGAGACTAAAGTCTAAGGGAATAAAGATTGTACATCGAGCTAAATCATCCAATGCTACAACTACGGGCCGCCTAATCCTTAGCTCCCGAACCTGAGTAAATAGACATAAAAGAAAACGTATTACTTGAGATAAGATTGTCTCGTGAGAAACATGGGTTTTAGACCCGATATTAAACATTGCACTTAAATAATATTTAAATAAACATCACATTGCACATAAGTCAAACATAGTCTCGAGCTTATCCCAAGCTCAGACATACGCAACGGGTCAACCCGAAGCAAACTTCCCCGATGTGGGTTATCATCAAAAGATCACACGGTAATTGGGGTTCTGAAGGGTTTCATAACACTAATTGACCACTTGGGTCAACCTCCTAGTATACTTCTTTCAACCATACTGATAAGAACATGACTCTTGTCAGTTAAACCAACTAGCTGATTTAATCCCTAAAGCGGAACTGAGATTAAACCTAATCCTTAAACCCTACAGGATTGGGATCTTGGAAATCTAGACTAGATTAGCAAGAAAGCAACCTTGTACGAAAAACTAGAACACGCACACATACTTGTGTGTAATTCGACTAACACCAAGAACCCTAGGGTTCTTGGGTTCGAATTAGGCCAAGAGGAGAAGGAGGAAAGGGTTTTCCAAAACATACCTTAATCTTGCTTAAGTTAGTCCACTGATGATGAACACAACGAGAAACCTTCTAGTTGGTTGATGCAATGAACTTGAATCTTCAAGGACTTGAAGAACACGAAGAACGAACGAAGAACGAAGAACACCAAGGCTTGGTGTTTGCTTGATCTCGGCCGAACAAGGGAGAGGGAGAGGGGCTAGGGTTTCGGCTTTGAGGTGTAACAAAACAAGGGAACCCCAAGCCTTCTATTTATAATAGAAGGACTTTCACTTAGGGCCCTTTTAGTTTAATTAAGATCAATCTCTTAATTAAACTTTTCTTTTAAACATTAAACCCTTGTAGTTTATCTAGTTATTATTGTTACACTTAATTATTAAATGTCTAGTATTTATACACTTAATATATTTCGTGTATATTACATATACGAAATATATACTTGTATTTATTACTTTTAATAATTAATTAGACAATAATATTATCCAACACCATATGATTTAATTGCTTTAAATCGTATTACGGATAGTCAATAATTAACACATTGTATATTTACTCAACTAGTAAATGTACAAATACTTGTATTAATCAGTTAGTTAAACTAATCTAGTAATAAGTTGAACTTAACTTAATATTTAACTTGATTCATAAATGACTATTATGAATCAATCTTCTTCCAAGTATCATTACATATCTTACTCGTATTACATGCACTCACCAGTGTGACCCTTAAGTGTTTTGTAGACATGGATGTATCACCATAGGTTGACTAATCGTGCACATAAATCCTTCAGACTCCCACTTGTGCAAGTTCATAACATTAGCTTGATGACACGAGCTACAGTGGCCTTCTAGATGGGCATGTAGGTAACCAACCCCATAAAAACAGCTTACGTAACCCAGGTATAGTTTTTGAGAAACTCCTTTAATAGCGTTGCCTAGTAAAGAACACTTCGTCTTTACTTCTTGGGTAACATCGTTAGGTTCATCCCTTGTAGTACGATATTTGTGATGACGAATACGAGCATGGTAGAAATTATCAACTCCTGTACTCGAAATCATTTCTTGACTACTTGATTTAAACTGTTGTGATAAATGACAAAGAACGAATCAGTTCTCTTTTTGGGCATGGCCATGCACTTTTCAGTTTTCATCATGTCAAGGGACCCATAAATATCTCTCCTAAAAAGGAGGTGCAATTACCATCTTGTTATATTTCGATTCATAATACAAATTCCTTTGTACCCAGTAAAGCCTCGTTATGACAAACATATTTTAGGCTTGTCTAAGATGAACCAAAGTACATTAGTCATTGTATCGTAAACCAAATACCTCAGGCTTAAGGACAATCCTAGTGAATAATACTTTTGAACTTTTCAACCACGAAGTATTATCACGGTGGTCAATCCAATATTCGTCGAGCTCCAACACAATATCACCGATATTTGGTTTACACAAAAACTTGTGTATCTATATTCGAAGAACTTCGAATCTACCACCAAATACCGCGATGACGTTAACGTCCCATCAAGGTTCCCACCAAGACGAGTGGTCACGGATTTATATCTTTTGAATAAAGAGAATTTCATTCATGGATATTGTAAAACATACAAAGTCTGAATAACAATGATACTAACTCATGTACTATTCCTCACTGGACATAGATACTGAATTATTACTGGATCATTACTTATTCTTTGCGTTTATTTTGATTGCTCAATGACTCTTAATTGTAACTTTTATCACTAATTACAATTTAGTCATTTCTATTAAACTAAAGACATAAGACGATTATTTTAAGAATACTATTACTTTTGTCTTTGCTAGATTTTGTTCATGCAACATTAGAACATATTCTAGTCTTGCCTTTTATATGATTCGGTAAACATAGGAGGATTGGAAAATTAGCTCCTTAGTTCCTTGAATCTATAAAACTTGCCTTGTAACTAAATCTCTTTTAGCTACTTGATTTGTAGGTACTTTTACTAGTTAAAGAAGTTTCCTTAAATGATTTAACTTATTCACTGGAGTGTGAACATCCTATTAGATTTGCAATAATTAATCACAAGTCTTGTGACCACGCTATTAGGCTTGCAATAATCTAATCAATGATCATTTATTTCTCTTAACTCTTTGGCTAACGACTTGGTGATTCCTTGTTGTCAATGTCTCACTAACTTACTAAACTCATTAATGTCTTTAATGAATTATGTTAGTCATAGCTTCCACTTACTTTTATGGAATTTAAGCATCACTTAAACTAACACTTTGACCAAGTCAAGCCTTTGACCTTTTTGTCAATATGTAACACCCCGAAATTTTAGAGAATTAAATATTAATTTAAATTACATTTTCTAATTGTTATTTGCGTATTTATTATATGCATTTATATGTATAATTAATATTAATATTAATATTAATCGTTGAACCTTTTAGTTACACGACATTTCGTGTTTTAAATAATTTAAGCGTAGCGTCTATGTTTTCCCCGAGCCTATTTATTGTGTTTTTGGAGCCGTGCGAGTGTCTCGGAAGCCAAGGCCGAGTCTTGGGTCACTTCGGGTTCAACTGAGCAGGTTTAGAGGGGCCAAGAGCTGCGAATTCAGAGGAAAGGTGGACCGGGTTGGTGTTAATTGTGTTTGGCCCAAAACGTTTTTGTAGAGCCGGAGTCCAGAGATATTTAAGCTCCCAAAAACCTAATTAATCATTTCCTAATTCCCCAACCCCAAAGCAGCCGTGAGCCCCCAACCTACAAATTTTGTCCAGCCATTGTGAGTAACTTCAATCTTGTTCATTGTCTTTTTCGTGGCTGAGGAGAAACAAGCTGAGGATAATCTTTTGTGTGTACCGAGTTCAGCCATGTTCCGATCAATTATTGCCAAGATCGAGTGGTGAGTTTTGCTATTTGTTCCCTTCCTGCTCGTCATTAGAATTGTAAGCATTGACCGTTTTCCTTCCTTTTGATTCGTGCGTTAGTCATTCGGTGGTGATGATGTCGTTGTTAACTGAAAGCGGTGGTTTATCTATTTTTTTAATGAACTAATCAGAATTAGAGGTAGGAGAGTGCTGGCCACGTGAGGTCAAGAAGAGACGGTGGTTGTTTTGACGTGGAGGCATCTTAATCCATTTTATGGTTGGCAAGGACTTTTCAGAAAACAAGTCAGGTGGTGACGTGAGGAAGCAAGCAAGCAACTAGGCTCGTCAATTAATTTAAGCTAGCAAGCAGGCTGCTGAATTAATTTAAGCTAGCAAGCAGGCAGGTCCCGACTTTCATGTTATGTTTTCTGTTTTGTGTTGTTATTGTGGTGCTAATTCTCGAGTTCTGGAGTTCCATTGGTCGAGTGCTTGTTTTGGGTTAATTGTGCAGATCTGTATGTAAGTTTTGGCCACTGAAACGCAGTCGGTGTCGGGTTGGGGGACTGAATAAAACCTTTGCTTATAAACTAAACGTTTTACTAAACGAAAACCGAAAACCGAACCTTTAGGTTCTTGGGTTCCTAAACCGAGAAGGATTTCAAAACAAACAAGCTAGATTACTTCAAACTACAGTTTCAGATATGAAACGATTTTCAGGACTGTCGGGTGCCTCGGGTTATACGGGTTGATGTCGGGATTGTCAAAACGAGTTTTAAACACAACTAAGTTTTTGGGCAGAAACTGTCTTCTATCTTTGAGTCTGTTTTTAATACACTTAAGGTACGTTTCTGGATTTTTGGCCCGTGCTGGGACCTTGATTTCTGAATTACCTTTTCAATGCCGCAACCCTCTCGTCAATCCGAATTACGGTTCAAAAGTTATACCTGTTTTAATATGATGCTGTTAGGAAAATGACCTGTGCGACATGCCTGTCTTGAGACACGGTTTTGGGACACCTAGAGTCTGTTTTGGCCAGTGACCGTCTCATAGAGATTTGTAGTTCTGCTTGTCTACTTTTCATGGTAAAAATATGGGATAAATCTACTGCACAGTTTAAGAGTTATAGCAGTTTCCGTGAGATCGACGGGTGCTGCCAGTTTTCTAAATTGAGTCCTTAGAACGGATTGTAATTCGGGTTTCATTTTTATGCTTTTAGGATCATCTAGGAATAACCGAGCAGCGCTTTAGAGTATTGAGGATCCTTTGGAGCTTACGTTTATCGAGGTGAGTATTCTCACCGTGTATTCAGTTATAACGATACGTGCGTGACTCATATGGTTAACTGTTGATCTGTTGTACTTTCTGTGTGTTGATCTGTTATCTGGATGACTGTTTTTTTTACATACCACTGATCTGAGACAGACGTGCCGAGTATCTGAGCCGGTACCAAGTCATTTTGTGCTACCAAGTGATAGGGCTATCTGTGTGATTTATGTTAGGAGTTGAAAACATAAAAATAATTAATAAATCTCAGTGGAAATTCTGTATGGTGGCCTGAGTGCCAAATTCTGTGTGGGCCCTTGTGGCAAATTCTGTGTGGGCCCTTGTGGCAAATTCTGTGTGGGCCCTTGTGGCATTTTAGTGTAAGGAGAGGCGAGGTTGATCTCTCGACTCGAGTTACACAAGCGCGCTATATAAATTTAAAAGATACAAAAACTGAGAAATTAACTTAGTGGTAAATGATTAGGAGTTCACCTGTGTGCCCTCATGTATTGTATGTTGTAGTTGTTTGCATTTTGAGTTTATTCACTCAGCTTCCCCGCTGACCCAAAAACTCCCTCCCATTTTCAGGTACTAGCAAAGGAAAAGAGAAGGTGGGCGGTTGACTGCTGTACTACTTCTGAGTGCTGATGTGAAACGTTTTTATTATTTTAAAACTATGAATTTTATTCAAGACATTTCCGCATTAAATACATTTTTAAATCAAACAATTATTTTGGGGATTATTTATGGGACCTTTTTGATTATAATTTTGTACTTAAAAATTTTAAAAATCTTGTAAATTTTAGGGTGTTACACAATAACTTATAGTTTAATCTTTTAAGAATTTATCAATTATTAAAGTCGTCCTTTGGATTTGCGAATATCCAATATTCCTGTTCAGGGAATTATGACTTTTATTGATCATTGTATCTAACAAGTATCAAACACTTGAGATAACACTTCCAATTCTTAAATACCTTAGTATTCTTTTAAGAACCTTATTTTAATGCCAAAGTCATTTCATTGGATTTTAGATATCCATTATTCCTGTTAGGGAATTACGACTTGATTAAATATTGTATTAATTTCAAGTATGAAACACTTGTGTTTAATACCTTTAGTTCTTAAATACTTTAATATAGTTTGACCCTTTTAAGAGTTTATTTAATTTCTAAGTCATTTCTTGGATATTGCGAATATCCAACATTCCTTGTTAGGGAAGTATGACTTTATTAAATCCTTTATTACAAATATGAAACACTTGTGATAATTCTCTTAAAGTCCATCTTGATTATATCCAATATAATCATACTATATTAATACTAATGTTTTAAAACGTGATATCATAAGTAATTTTATTACTTAAGATGTTTTAACTAAGTTTAATAACTTTTGAACCTTATGCTTCCATAAAACTCTTAAATACTTTAGAAAAAAAACTTCTAATTTCTAGTATCTAAGTAATTGAGCTTCTAAGACATTATTCATCTGTACAACAATCAAACAAATATAAAACATGAGATATTAAGTAAATCAAAAACTTGACTTACAATCTAGTCATAAACCTTGACTAGTGTAATTGTCACACATGCACACATCACATAATATAATTCAACCATGAATTCTTATTAAAACAAAAAAAAAAAACTTGTTTTAACATAAAATAAAAAATTATCCAACAAAAATGAAATTATTTTACTGAATCCTAAAAAATACTGAATTATAAATATCTTGGTGTTTGTGGGATTATCACCATCTCATGCCGGTCACCATCACTTTCCATCTCCTCCTGCAATAAACGATTGCAAAAGTTAGATTACTCGTAATATACTTTACAAGTATCTTAAAAGTGATTAAGAAGTGTGGTCGTGTTACCTGAGGAACTTGCGATTCCTCCACCACTGGCACCCTTTGGACAATTTTTTTTCCAATGCCCAACCTCCCCGCACTTGAAGCACCGATTCTCGGTCCTCGCTGAGTTATGCTTCACCTTCTTGACCTTTTGTTTGACACTTTTACCATTTGGCACTCCTTGGTTAGGATTGGTTTTACCCTTTCCTTTACCACCATGCCCTTTTCTCTTCTTGCCACCGCCACTGCCATTACCGATCACTAGAACATCCTTAGATTTGGTCCCCAAACTCAATTCAGCTGTCTTGAGCATGGAATGTAGCTCAGCAATGGATTACTCCATATTATGCATATTGTAGTTGACTACAAAAGGCTTGTAATCATCAGACAATGAATTGAGTATAGTGTATGTTGCCATTTGCAACGGTATGGGGTGACCGAGACTAGCCAGGTGATCCATGTGCCCTTTCATTTTCATGACATGGGCACTCATCGGTGTTCCTTTGACCATCTTGCAAGAGTTGAAGGCTCGATTGATGTTAAACCTCTCAGTGGGAGCTTATTCTTGAAATGAGTCTCTTAGTTGCTGGATCATTTCAAATGCAGGAACATCCATAAGTCCCGCTTGTAGCTCGGGACTCATAGTGGCGAGCATCAGACAGCTCACATCGAGTGCATCACTGACATGCTTATCATAAGCTTGCCTTGCTTCAGCTCTAGCATTCGCGGCAGGGACATTTGGTACTGCTCTCTCCAAGACATGCCACTTTCTCTCATGCCTGAGCACAATGCGAAGATTGCGCTCCCAATTGAGAAAGTTTGACCCAGTCAACTTGTCCTTTTCTAGGATCGAGCGTAGCGAGAGATTGTTGGTACTTGTCGTCGTGGTTGTTGCTGTCATCTACAAATCAAACCCAGTTTAATTAGTAATCATCAATAAACATCTCTAAAATATATTTATAAACCCATAATTAATATTTTACGCCTATGATCCATATATCACATTCTCGTCGTAAGGTTTAGGCACTTCCCGACGAGACATACTGTTTCTGGTAGGTAGCATCCTTACCGATCGCACCAAGACTTGATACGATTCCTAGGGGTCGTAGAATCTTTAGACTTGTAACTTATTACAACCTTGTACAATCTAATTGTACATTTCTAAGTTGCAATAAAGTCTAGTATGTTTATTCTACTCAAGTACTTTTTGGGTCGGGACTCCCGATTATCACCAAAGTAGATCAGACCATCTAAGACAGTGCGATGTTCTGCGCCGGGACTCCCGATTATCACGGAACCGTACGCACCCTAACACTCGCAATGATTTGAATCCATATCAAAGGTTCTTTATCCTTACAATATGAATATCGTTGAACAAGTAAGGTGTTCCATTAGGTGGATAGTACTTCGATCTAATATTTTCTTGGGTTTGTTTAAGACTTAAACTAAACTTAAACCTTATTCCAATTTTAATCTTTATTTCAAATGTGTGACTTGTGTTATTCAAGAATTTCATAAGGAGCCTTTCTAAATATCTTTTAAAACTTATAGTTTCAAAAATTTGCACGACTTACATGTATACCTAAAACGAGGTGTACAAAACGTTTTATTAGGTTTTGTGAGAAATCTTATCTTTAATAAAACTTACTCGTTTTATTTACTTGAAAAACTTTAAACTTACGTTAAACTTTTAATTCTTCTATGATTCATAAACTTGAATCATAATTCTAGTTTAACACACCTTGTTTTTCACTTGTTTAATAATAAAATTAAACACTTGTTTTAACTTATTAGATTCGACCAAAACTTATGTCTTAGCGACACATTTACAAACTTTATGATTTTCTTGCGTAGCTCACACTAGCTCCAACAATCATGATGGAACTTAAGCAATCACAATCACCGGTCTATACTTGGTGAAACTAACAAACTTATTATATAAAGACTATATACAATAATTCTTAGTTTGTTTAAACCTTTCTTACATTTAACTTGAACTAGTTAAATATAGGTTCTTAAATTTCCTATGTTATTTTACCCTTGATCATTAATCTAGTATTTTACGTAACTCGTAATATACTTGTATAAATAACTAGTTATAATTACTTATAACTTTATACAATCTAATTATAATACTTATAACTTTTGTATCATCTAATTATAATATAACTTCGTTTTTACAATTTCTAGTTTTTTACAACTTTTTACATTCTAGTTCAAATTAAAACTTAATACAAATTTCTAGTTACTTAATATTATAGCTATGATCAAAATAACATTTAATTTAATGTCCCATTTAATCTTGTATTATATATATATATATATATATATATATATATATATATATATATATATATATATATATATATATATATATATATATATATATATATATATATATAATTTATTACTTTAAAAAACTTATAACATTCTAATAAGAATATTACACCTATTTGTACATATGTATTTTAACTTAATCTAATTAAAATACATACAAACTATTTTATCTTTTAAAATCACTTTTAAATAATTTGAAAAATCCGAAAATTATATATAATAATATAAATACATCTTGTTAATCTTAAGACTTTAAAATTAACACTTCCCTTTTATCCTTAATTAAATTTAATTAATTAAACTCTTATCTTATTCTTGATCAATTAAAACCTAGTTTTAATTTTCTTGATCAATAACATCTTTTAGTTAAAGATTAATCCCAATCAATCATATTCAAACAATTATTAAACTTTGTTTAAATTCTAGAATAGATTATAACTTTAATAATTTTATTTAAACTTATTAATTTAAACCTTTATAGACAATAAAACTTTGTCTAGATTTCTAGGTTTAAAGAACTAGTTTTAATAAACTTACTAAAACAATAATTAAACCTCATTAAACATAAACTTGTTTAATTTTCTAGGTTCTAGATTATGTTTTGATTAATCTTATTAACCAATTAAACTAAACTAATTTAATGTTCTTGGTCCTAGGTTAAGTCTAGGGTTTCGAAAATTTCCTTAAACCTAATAAACTTTTCCACCAATTAAACTAAACTAGTTTAATCAAACTTGGTGTCTAAGTCTCCTCATGATTTTCGAAAATCTTGGAAGAAAGGAAAGGATCCTTTTGACCAATTAAACTAGGCTGGTTTAGTATACTTGATCCTAGATTTTGAAGATCAGCGAATAAGGAAAGAATCCTCTTGACCAAAAATTTTGACATTCTTGATCCTGGGGTTCTTGAATATTTCGAAATTACTAGGATTAGGGAAAGAAGCCTTTTGACCAATTAAACTAAACTAGTTTAATGTTCTTGGTCCTAGGGTTCTTTCTAGATCTCGAAATTACTAGGGTTTAGAATCCTTACGACCAATTAAACTAAACGGTTTAACATTCTTGGTCTAGGGTTCTTTACCCTTTTTCGAAATCTACAAGGAAGAAAAAGAAGAAGGAACAAAAATAAAAAACTTGGAAATTTAAACAAACAAAAACTTTGTTAATCTTGTTTAGATTTCTTAACCATCGCTCTGATACCACTGAAGGGTTTCATATCACTGATTGACCACTTGGGTCAACCTCCTAGTATACTTGGTTCGACCATACTGACAAGAACATGACTCTTGTCGGTTAAACCAACTGGCTGATTTAATCCCTATAGCGGAACTGAGATTAAACCTAATCCTTAAACCCTAAAGGATTGGTATCTTGGAAATCTAGACTATATTAGCAAGAAAGAAACCTTGCATGAAAAACTCGAACACACACACATACTTTTGTGTAATTCGACTAACACCAAGAACCCTAGGGTTCTTGGGTTCGAATTCGGCCAAGAGGAGAAGGAGGAAAGGGTTTTCCAAAACATACCTTAATCTTGCTTAAGTTAGTCCACTGATGATGAACACAACGAGAAACCTTCTAGTTCGTTGACGCAATGAACTTGGATCTACAAGGACTTGAAGAACACGAAGAACGAACGAAGAACACCGAGGCTTGGTGTTTGCTTGATCTCGGCCGAACAAGGGAGAGGGGCTAGGGTTTCGCCTTTGAGGTGTAACAAAACAAGGGAACCCCAAGCCTTCTATTTATAATATAAGGACTTTCACTTCGCAATCTAAAGGATTGGTATCTTGGAAATCTAGACTATATTAGCAAGAAAGAAACCTTGCATGAAAAACTCGAACACCCACATACTTTTGTGTAATTCGACTAACACCAAGAACCCTAGGGTTCTTGGGATCGAATTCGGCCAAGAGGAGAAGGAGGAAAGGGTTTTCCAAAACATACCTTAATCTTGCTTAAGTTAGTCCACTGATGATGAACACAACGAGAAACCTTCTAGTTCGTTGACGCAATGAACTTGGATCTTCAAGGACTTGAAGAACACGAAGAACGAACGAAGAACACCAAGGCTTGGTGTTTGCTTGATATCGACCGAACAAGGGAGAGGGGCTAGGGTTTCGCCTTTGAGGTGTAACAAAACAAGGGAACCCCAAGCCTTCTATTTATAATAGAAGGACTTTCACTTAGGGCCCTTCTAGTTTAATTAAGATCAATCTCTTAATTAAACTTATCTTTTACACATTAAACCCTTGTAGTTTATCTAGTTATTATTGTTACACTTAATTATTAAATGTCTAGTATTTATACACTTAATATATTTCGTGTATATTACATATACGAAATATATACTTGTATTTAATACTTTTAATAATTAATTAGACAATAATATTATCCAACACCATATCATTTAGTTGCTTTAAATCGTATTATGGATAATCTATAATTAACACATTGTATATTTACTCAACTAGTAAATGTACAAATACTTGTATTAATTAGTTAGTTAAACTAATCTAGTAATAAGTTGAACTTAACTTAATACTTAACTTGATTCATAAATGATTATTATGAATCAATCTACTTCCAAGTATCATTACATATCTTACTCGTATTACATGCACTCACTGGTGTGACCTTTAAGTGTCTCGTAGGCATGGATGTATCACCATAGGTTGACTAACTGTGCACATAAATCCTTCAGGTTCCCCCAAACTTACCGAGATCATCACTCCCCTGTCTCGCGGGTTATCGTAATCCCCCTTTTTATCGGGTTATCATAGTCCCCCTAATGTCGGGTTATCGTTCACATAGATATACCACCCTTGCGCGGGGAGGTATCGCCCCAAGTAGTAATCTTAACTCCCCCACGAATGGGTTATCGTTTCCGAAAATTTGACTAACATATAATTGGTCAACAAACATGAGCCATTGCTCCATTTCAATCATCATTTCATCATATCAAGATCACATTTCATATCATAACATCTAAGCATTTCAATCAATTTCTTTATCAAATCATACATTAAATAAAAACTCTTTTAATTATTTTAATCATTTAAAAATCATTTACTATGTACTCAGAAGAGATCACATGTACTCACCTTAGCAATGCTATCCAAAATTGTGTTAGCAAACACAAATCCTTACTCCTTGAATGAAGGAGTAATCACCAAATCCTTAAGCCTTTAAGACCTAATCACCATTTGCACAAATAATCTAGTTATCAACCATAACTAGCCATAAACAATCCATAACTACACTCATGACCACCAAGTTCATCCAACTTGGTGGAATCTCAAACCCTAGTTCAAGATTCCCATCAATAAATCCCAAATCCAGCTTGTACACATTGAATACAAGTCTACAATGAGTATTTTACACTCATGTTTGGTCATCTTCCCCAAAGATGACATCGTGAGTTGTCCAAACCACCATTAATGCCCAAGTAAAGCTTGAAATATCAAAGAGATGCATAAACTAACAAGGATTCTTACCTTAGATCAACAATCTCCAAAAATATGAAGATTTGAGCTCAAGAACACCAAAACCGTGCACTTCCTTCAAAATAACGGTTGGTAGGGTATAGGGGGTGTAGGTGTCCAAACCCTAGCCCCAAAACTCGTTTTTATAGATCTGACACAGTTCACGTTCGCGAACTCGAGTTCGCGCCGCGAACTTCCCGCGTCGGGAACACTTCGCGATCGGGAACAAGCCGTGAACTCCAACCATCAAAAACTCAAACTTTCTGTCCACTGTTCGCGATCGCGAACCATAGTTCGCGTCGCGAACTCCCCCAGGCAGCTAGGCTGCAACTTTTGTTGTTTAACTTATCCTGGTTTCGACCTTAAACTTATCAAACGGTGTCCAAATGACACGAAACCAATTCCTACGTGTTCTAAACGAATTATCCATATTTATCATATTTTTACACAATTTATTTATTTACAAAATCCGGTCGTTACAACTACCTACCCCTTAAGAGGATTCCGTCCTCGGAATCACATCATAATCCACAAAATTCGGGTAGCGTTTCTTTATCTCATCTTTGACTTCTCAAGTCAAGTTCGGCCCAAGTGAATTCTTCCACTTGGCCAACACTAGCTCAATTTCCTTGTTCCTCAATTTCTTCGTTTGGGCCTCCAATATGACCTCGGGCTCTTCAATCAATCGATTGGGTGCATCGACCCGCAAGTCTTGAAGTGGGATCACATTCTCCACTTCTCCCAAAAATTTCTTCAAATTACTAACATGAAACTTGTGATGGACACCTTGCAACTCGGGTGGAAGTTCAAGTTGTTGGAATATGTTTCACGCGTATAACATATAGTTATATGGCTAGTTGTATGTGAGCCTAAAGGGTCACACACTTAAACACTTAACACCATTAAATACATAATGTAATTAGGGTAATTGCATTATTTATTATAACAACTTCTAGCTTATATTAATTATGTTTAATATTAATTGTTAATATTGAAACTTAATTGTGAGCTAATTATAAGAACAAAGAAACAAAAGGGGCTAAGTGTTATATCTCTTAACTTGTAATTATGGAATATATACTTAGATTAGGAGCAAGAAACAAAACCCTAATCCTCCCTCAAAACCCCCTACGGCCGTAATCACAATAAAAGATAACAAGGTTGTTTGGTTTTTTTTCTCTTACGCACGTACTAAGAAAAAAAAAAGATTCCAACTTTATGTTTTGTGATTTGAACGTCCGAAAAGGAATTCAATATTCTTTGATTTCTTGTTCAAGGGACTAGCATCCAAATTGGTGTTCTTGCTATAGTGTTGTGTGGACTAGCTTTGGAGGAATTCCCACTTGGAGTTCTTAGTTTCGGTCACACCCCATCTCCAACCGAATCATCATAATCAAAGACAACTAGGGTATGAACTCTTATACAATTCTCTTTGATTTCTTTTGTAGTTTAATTGTGTCATTCAATATTAGATCCGTTTATGGTGATTAAACTTTTCCGCTGCGTTTTGGTTCATGTTTTAACCTAAAATTACCATTACAAGCTTGAAAGCTTGAAGTCCAATTCTCTTCAAAATCTTGAATGGTCCAACATACCGTGGACTCAACTTCCCTTTCTTACCAAATCTCATCACACCTTTCGAAGGTGACACTATCTACATAATCATATCACCAACTTTCAAGTCATAGGGCCGCTTTTTCAAACCCGAATAACTTCTTTAACGATCTTGTGCGGCTTTCATATTTGGTTGAATTATTCCAATTTTCTCATTTGTTATTTTCACAATCTCGGGACCCGTGAGTTTCGTCTCACCCGCCTCTAACCAACAAGAAGGCGTCCTACACTTCCTCCCATACAATGCCTCAAACGGTGGTATTTGGATACTTGCATGATAACTATTGTTATATGAAAATTCCACCAACGGTAGATGTTCATCTCATTTACCACCAAAATCCATCACACACGATCTCAATATATCTTCGACCGTCTGGATCGTCCTTTCACTTTGACCATCGGTTTGCGGATGGTAAGCCGTACTCAACCTTAAATTTGTTCCCAATTCCTCTTGAAGTGACCTCCAAAATCTCGAGGTAAACCTTGCATCCCGATCAGATACAATCGGTATCGGTACTCCATGCAACCGAACCACCTCATCAACATATAATTTTGCCAACTTCTCAAGTGGCATAGTTTCCTGAATAGCTAGGAATAACGCACTCTTCGTTAACCTATCAACAATCATCCAAATGGCATCATGATTCCTACTTGTCTTTGTAAGACTAACAATAAAATCTATATTGATGTCTTCCCATTTACCGGCCGGCACTTGCAAAGATTGTGCAACACCGTAAGGCACTTGGTGGTACACATGTGGCACACTTTGAAATGTACTTTGCTACTCTCGACTTCATCTCCGGCCACCAATACATCCTCTTCAAGTCTTGATAAGTCTTTGTACTCCCGGGATGAATCGAATACTTGGACTTGTGTGCATCATTTAGCAATACTTTTCGGTTTCCACCGAACTTTGGAGCCCAAACTCGTCCATTTACGGTTTTCAACCCTTGAACATTTTCTTCAAATAATTGGTTCTTTCCCAATTTTTCTTGCCTAAGCTCATCCTTTCCCATCACTTCGGTTTGTGTGGTTTTTATCCCTTCAATAATACTAGATATCACCTCGATCCGCATCAACTTAGCCTTGACCGGCTTCTCGTGAACTTTTCTACTTAATGCATCGGCTACCACATTAGCCTTTCCTTCGTGATAAACAATTTCACAATCATAATCACTAATCAATTCGATCTACCTTCTTTATCTCATATTTAAATCTTTTTGCGTGAACATATATTGAAGGCTTTTATGATCCATGTACAATGTACACCTTGTTCCATACATGTAATGCCTCCAAATCTTCAAGGCAAAAACGATCGCCGCCAACTCTAAATCATGAGTAGTATACCTCGTTTCCACATCTTTCAATTGTCTTGAAGCATAAGCTATCACCTTTCCTATTTGCATCAACACACAACCAAGACCCTTATTCGAGGCGTCACTATACACCACAAAATCTTCCATACCGTCGGGAAGTGTAAGGATCGGCGCATTGTGAAGGATTTATGTGCACAGTTAGTCAACCTATGGTGATGCATCCATGCCTACGAAACACTTAAGGGTCACACCGATGAGTGCATGTAATACGAGTAAGATATGTAATGATACTTGGAAGAGGATTGATTCATAATAGTCATTTATGAATCAAGTTAAGTATTAAGTTAAGTTCAACTTATTACTAGATTAGTTTAACTAACTAATTAATACAAGTATTTGTACATTTACTAGTTGAGTAAATATACAATGTGTTAATTATAGATTATCCATAATATGATTTAAAGCAATTAAATCATATGGCGTTGGATAGTATTATTGTCTAATTAATTATTAAAAGTATTAAATACAAGTATATATTTCGTATATGTAATATACACGAAATATATTAAGTGTATAAATACTAGACATTTAATAATTAAGAGTAACAATAATAACTAGATAAACTACAAGGGTTTAATGTGTAAAAGATAAGTTTTAATTAAGAGATTGATCTTAATTAAACTAGAAGGGCCCTAAGTGAAAGTCCTTCTATTATAAATAGAAGGCTTAGGGTTCCCTTGTTTTGTTACACCTCAAAGCCAAAACCCTAGCCCCTCTCCCTCTCCCTTGTTCGGCCGAGATCAAGCAGACACCAAGCCTTGGTGTTCTTCGTTCTTCGTTCGTTCTTCATGTTCTTCAAGTCCTTGAAGATCCAAGTTCATTGCATCAACCAACTAGAAGGTTTCTCGTTGTGTTCATCATCAGTAGACTAACTTAAGCAAGACTAAGGTATGTTTTGTAAAACCCTTTCCTCCTTCTCCTCTTGGCCGAATTCGAACCCAAGAACCCTAGGGTTCTTGGTGTTAGTCGAATTACACACAAGTATGTGTGTGTGTTCGAGTTTTTCGTACAAGGTTTCTTTCTTGCTAATCTAGATAGATTTCCAAGATCCCAATCCTTTAGGGTTTAAGGAGTAGGTTTAATCTCAGTTCCGTTTTAGGGATTAAATCAGCTAGTTGGTTTAACCGACAAGAGTCATGTTCTTGTCAGTATGTTCGAACCAAGTATACTAGGAGGTTGACCTAAGTGCTCAATCATTGTTATGAAACCCTTCACATTGCACAATTTCTCCTTTAACAAGGCAAATGCGTCCTCTTACTTTTTCTCCCAATTAAACTTCACGTCTTTTCTTGTAAACATAGTGAGTGGGACCGCCACTCGGGAAAAATCTTCAATAAACCTTCGGTAATAACCGGCTAATCCGAGAAAACTTCTCACTTCGGTTGGAGTTTTCGGCGCCTCCCAATTCTTTACCGCTTCAATCTTAGACGGGTCAACCTTTATCCCGCTTCGAAACACCACATGACTGAGGAATTGAACTTCCCGCAACCAAAATTCACACTTGGAGAACTTTGCTTACAACTTTTCCCGTTTCAACACTTCTAAGGTTTGCCTTAAGTGTTCTTCATGTTCCTCTTCGGTTTTGGAATAGATGAGAATATCGTCAATGAACACGATAAGAAATTTATCGAGAAAAGGTTTACAAGCCCGATTCATGAGATCCATGAAAATAGCCGGGGCATTCGTCAAACCGAATGGTATTACCAAAAATTCATAATGCCCATAACGAGTTCTAAAGGCCGTCTTCTCGGTATCACCTTCTTTAACCCGAACTTGATGGTAACCCGACCTCAAGTCAATCTTGGAGAAGTAATCGGCTCCTTGGAGTTGGTCAAATAAATCATCAATCCTTGGAAAAGGATACCGGTTCTTGATTGTCATTTTGTTAAGCTCCCGGTAGTCGATACACATTCTCATTGAACCATCTTTCTTCTTCACAAATCAAACCGGTGCACCCCATGGTGACGAACTAGGATGGATAAAACCCTTATCAAGCAACTCTTGTAATTGGGACAATAACTCTCGCATTTCGGTTGGGGCTAGACGATACGGGGCTCGGGCAATCGGCGTCGCCCCCGGAACCAAATCAATACGAAACTCAACTTGTCTCTCCGGTGGCAAACCGGGTAGGTCATCGGGGAAGACCTCGGGGAAATCCCAGATAACCTTCACATTTCCAACCGCCTTCTTCTCTTTCCTTCCATCAAGGACATAGGCTACAAATGACGAGCATCCTTTTGACAAACATTTTCTTGCTTTAATGGCGGTAATAAGATTTGGCATATGATGCCTCCTTTCTCCATAAATATACACTTTCTCATTATCGGGCGACTTTATCGACACCAATTTTTTTCCACATAAAATCTTGGCTTGGTGGACACCCAACCAATCCATCCCAATAATCACATCAAAAGCCTTAATTTCCATGGGCATCAAATCTACCTTAAACTTCTTACCATCGATTTCAAGTTCAGAATTCCTATAAATGTGTTGGACCATGGAGGTCTTTCCATTGGCAACCTCAATCTCATACAATTCATCAAGTAACTCTAGTGGAACATTGAACTTAACACCAAAATCATGAGACACGAAAGAATAGGTAGAACCCGAATCAAACAATATATGGGTAGGTATGGAGTTTATAAATTGTGTACCTGACACGACATCGTGTGTCTCTTTCGCTTCCTCTCGGGTTAGTTGGAAAGCTCTCCCTTTGACCTTGGACGGCTCCGATTTCTTGTGAGCGGTCGACACCAACGTTTCGGTTCCCTTCTTTGGGCAAACATTGCTATAATGCCCCTTCTCATGACATGAGAAACATTCCACCTCATCAAGGCTCTTGGCCTTGCAATCTCTAGCCTTGTGGCCAAATCTTCCACATTTGAAACAACTTCCCGACTCAAGCTTACATTCTCCTTGATGAGTCTTGCCACATTTCACACATTTCACATAACCACCTCCACTTCATTGCTTTGACCCGCTCGGGGTAAACTTTCCTTTCTTTGATGGCCCCGAGTAATTCTCGAACTTCCTTTTTTCATTCCCCACCGACCTCTCTTGAATCCTTCTCTTACTAACTTTCTCAACACTTCGGGCGAGATTAATAGCCTCATCATGAGTCGCCGCCCTCTTCACTTCAAGTTCATATTCCCAAGGCAATCCATTAGCAAACCGAACCACACGGCTACGTTCGGTTGGGTAGGTGTTCATCACAAACGGGAGGTACCCCGTGAACTTCTTGGTATATTCATCCAAAGTCAAATTGCCTTTCTTAAAATGCAAGAATTCTTCCAATAACTCCTCCAACTCCCTTTCGGAACAAAACTTTTCTTTGAGTATCCTAGTGAACTCTTCCCATGACATCTTATAGACGGCTTTGTTTCCCAACGACTCATACACAGTGACCCACCAAGTCAAAGCATCATCCTTAAGCAAACGTGAGGCATAAGTCACCATGTCTTCTTCTATACACTTGCTACTTTCAAGCACATGCTCCGTCTCGCGGATCCAACGGATAGTCACTTTCGGTTCCATACTTCTGAAGTAGTTGTCGGGTCGGCATGCCAAGAATATCTTGTAAGAATATCCTTCACGCTCAATTTTGTCAACACTTCTTTCCTCATTAGAAGATTTCTCAGTTGGGACACTTTCTCCCGTTTTGGTCCTTGTGAGAGGAGGAGTATCCTCCCTCTCTTCCCTTTCTTCCTCATCACGATCCTCATCGTCGTCCCTCTCCTCATCATCATTCCAATTCAACCGATCGTTAATGATCCGGTTCACATCTTGTTGCATCACCTCTCTCATGTGGGTGAGCATGGATTGAATACCCTCTATCGTCACCGGTGCATTGTTATTTCCAACACCGGATGCGGCTCCACCATTTCCATTGCGAGGCGCATTGGGGATCATATTCGAGTCCCCTTCTCCATCCGGTATGGCTCGACCACTTCTCGTTCTAGCCATCTTAGCAATTCATAAGATGTCACCAAATTAGAATCCAATTATTCAACTAAATAGTTGCATAAAGTTTAAATAAAGCTCGATTAATAACAATTCCCTCAATGGTCAACCCTAGTTCTCAAAGGTCAACCTAATTTTCTATGGCACATAATGTCCCACTTAGCAAAGTCTAAGTCTAGGGTGGTAAACCAACCTAATTCACTTAGACTAAAGCTCTGATACCAAGTTGTAACACACCAATTTTTTAAAACAATTTAAACTTTTAAATATTTAAGGTTTAACACAAAATCCATAGTATTAAAATGCAATTTAAACAAAACATTCGAAATGAATAACAATGTACCAAAAACCCGTTTTACAAATATATCGAGACTAAAGTCTAGGGGAATCAAAATTGTACACCGAGCTTAATCATCCAATGCTATAACTACGGGCCGCCTAATCCTTAGCTCCCAAACCTGAGTACATAGAGATAAAAGAAAATGTAGTACGTGAGACAAGATTGTCTCGTGAGAAACATGGGTTTTAGACCCGATATTAAACATTGCACTTAAATTATATTTAAATAAACATCACATTGCACATAAGTCAAACATAGTCTCGAGCTTATCCCAAGCTCACACATACGCAACGGGTCAACCCGAAGCAAACTCCCCCGATGTGGGTTATCATCAAAATATCACATGGTAATTAGGGTTCCCCCAAACTTACCGAGATCATCACTCCCCCGTCTCGCGGGTTATCGTAATCCCCCTTTTTATCGGGTTATCATAGTCCCCCTAATGTCGGGTTATCGTTCACATAGATATAATACCCTTGCGCAGAGAGGTACCGCCCAAGTAGTAATCTCAACTCCCCCACGAATGGGTTATCGTTTCCAGAAATTTGACTAACATATAATTGGTAAACAAACATGAGCCATTGCTCCATTTCAATCATCATTTCATCATATCAAGATCACATTTCATTTCATAACATCTAAGCATTTCAATCAATTTCTTTATCAAATCATACATTAAATAAAAACTCTTTTAATCATTTTAATCATTTAAAAATCGTTTACTATGTACTTAGGAGAGATCACATGTACTCACCTTAGCAATGCTATCCAAAATTGTGTTAGCAAACACAAATCCTTACTCCTTGAATGAAGGAGTAATCACCAAATCCATAAGCCTTTAAGACCTAATCACTATTTGCACAAATAATCTAGTTATCAACTCCATAAATACACTCATGACCACCAAGTTCATCCAACTTGGTGGAATCTCAAACCCTAGTTCAAGATTCCCATCAATAAATCCCAAATCCAGCTTGTACACAATGAATACAAGTTTACAATGAGTATTTTACACTCATGTTTGGTCATCTTCCCCAAAGATGACATGGTGAGTTGTCCAAACCACCATTAATGCCCAAGTAAAGCTTCAAATATCAAAGAGATGCATAAACAAACAAGGATTCTTACCTTAGATCAACAATCTCCAAGAAATATGAAGATTTGAGCTCAAGAACACCAAAAACCGTGCACTTCCTTCAAAATAACGGCTGGTAGGGTATAGGGGGTGTAGGTGTCCAAACCCTATCCCCAAAACTCGTTTTAATAGATCTGACACAATTCGCGTTCGCGAACTCGAGTTCGCGCCGCGAACTTCCCGCGTCGGGAACACTTCGCGATCGGGAACACGCCGTGATCTCCGACCATCAAAAACTCAAACTTTCTTTCCACTGTTCGCGATCGCGAACCATGGTTCGCCTCGCGAACTCCCCCAGGCAGCTAGGCTGCAACTTTTGTTGTTTAACTTATCCCGGTTTCGACCTTAAAGATATCAAATGGTGTCCAAATGACACGAAACCAATTCCTACGTGTTCTAAACGAATTATCCATATTTATCATATTTTTACACAATTTATTTATTTACAAAATCCGGTCGTTACATCGGTTGACATGGCTGCTCAGAAAAAATTGATCACTGATGCTAATTGAAAAACATGGTAGATGATGGACTAACCATGCTCTGATACCATGACAAAAAGTAGAACTTCTTTTTATTATTTTCGTATATTGTGTTTCAATACAGGGAATGGAGCCTATTTAAACATAAAGAGAGAATTATATAAAAGGAAAAGAGTAAATGATAATCCCTTAAATCAAGTTGACATCGTGTATTGGAGTTGGACCATGGCTGGATGTCTTGACCGAAATAGGTAGCAAATATTATTTCCTTTTCTTTGTTTTTCTTTGTTTTATTGACTATTTTAACACATCTTACAACCTTGGATTAAGCACACATATGAGATCCTCGTATAGATATACAACAACTTCTGGAAGCTTCTAATTCATGTTCTTTCAACATAGCCACCAATAACAACGGGCATTTAAGGCCACCTCACCCTACTTCGTCATCTCAGTTTTCATATTTCCAATCAGATCAACCGATTCCACAGCCTTCGTATCCGGACAGCTTTCATTTTATTAATGGTACAGATTCGGGCAACTTCCATAGTGACCATGATGGCCCACCACCACCACCTCATGATGACAGCTGGCAGTACCCACCACCTCCGTACGCTAGTAAAGATCTTGATTTATATAGCTTTTAAAGGTAGTAATTATGGCCCGTTACTTATGAACGGGCGAAATGGGTAAAAATAAAAGAATTAGTTATTATTATAATGATTGTTTTTCATGCTAATTGTGTTAGTGATTTACGGTTTTTATCAAAGTAAAACGTAGCGGAAATATAACATAAATCACCGAACAAGGATCATCATATTGACAAGATAATTAAGCATTAAAATAAAGAGTTTAGTATGAAAACCATACCCTTGAAGCCTTTGTAATCACTGATGATTATGAATGTAGTACTCAAAGATCCAATGTAGAATCTCTCTAAAGTTGATCCACACAACACTCTTGCAAGAACACCATAGGGATGCTAGTCCAATTCTTCAAGCAACAAGAAGCAAAAAGTCTAGAGAGGGTGTAGAGAAGGGGGCGGCCGAATGAGGGACAAGTTATGTGAGATTAGGTTGCCCTAATCTCTTTTATTAACCTTCCATAAACCAATAGGTTTATTTACACTCTAGTCCCTAGCTTTGTTCCTTCTTGTTTGCTTACAATAAAGTTTCAATATTAACAATTAATATTAAACTTTAATATATACAAGCATGTAGCTTATATTGATATATAATGCAATTACCCTAATTACACTATATATCATATGGTGTTGAGTGTTTAAGTGTGTGACCCTTTAGGCTCACATACAACT
Source organism: Calendula officinalis (assembly GCA_963853835.1). NCBI lineage: Eukaryota > Viridiplantae > Streptophyta > Magnoliopsida > Asterales > Asteraceae > Calendula > Calendula officinalis. The sequence goes on from OY970831.1 coordinate 38,942,371, forward strand.
AGCCATATAACTATATGTTATAATCGTTAAGCATATTCCAACAGCTCCCACTTTTGCACGTTATAACATCAGGTAGTTATAAAAGAAAAGGTTAGAGTCCAGCAACCCGCCAATGCCCCTAGAAGTATATGAGTGAGTTTCAGAAAAGTCCAGACTCAAAGTTTTTCAATCAATTATCCTTTTGTTACTGATACCATGTTGAATTTTAGACAAGGATTAATGTCAATCTAAAATTTCAACGATTCTGTTTCTCGATTTATACATTGAAGTAGATTACCAAACTAATCAAGATTCATCTTGGTTACCTTTGGGTGCGGCCGCACATACATCTATTCAAATCATCGAGGGGCCCAGTAGTATCTAATCCAAACATGTGGAGGAACAAATTCTTTATTGACTACACGTGTTTGATATACGCTTAATGACAAACCCGAAGATGGTTGTTATAGCAGCCTTATTCAGGTCAGCGTTTAACCACATCAAAGTTTGGCACTCCACATACACAAACCAGCTTGCATCTCAAGTCAGAGGATAAGCGACAAAGCCTTTGTGAGATTCACTTGTGACATAAATCCAGGAAGTGATTTCTCATAGGTTGGGTCAGTCCAATTGTGCGTCACAATGAACAACATGTGATTTTGATTTTATCATCCTTAGTCATACTAAGATGATGTCATCAACGCCCTCAGATTTGTCTTAATACTATTCCCATATTATTAATATGACAATGGACAATTTTGAATATAAAACGCAGTAAATATTCAAAGATGTAAACATGCAAATATAGAACACAGTAGATATTCATATAAAAATGATCATATCAAATATATCAATTTATTCCAATATAAACTGCTCATCGTTCCATTATCCAAATACTAAAACAGATTTACATGAAACTACTAGCTTGTCGAAGTCCAACGTTCCATTCATATTCAATATGTTTGGTACAAGACATTGAGTTCGATAAAGTGTCAGCTAGTTAGTTATCTGTTTGAACTTTAAGAATACGAATTTCACACATCTCGATAAATCATTCGAATGTAGTGAACCTTCGTAAATAGGATCTAGCGTCATCACGACCTATTTCAAAACCAGCATAAGTATAGCAAGTATACTTAGTTTCAGTTCGGTATCTCCACCATAACCAAGGAACATATATCTAGTATTTTAAAATACTTCAATGTGTTCTTAACAGCCATCCAGTGACTCTCTCATGGATTCTGTTGATATTTTCTAGTAAGGTCCTCTAAGGACGTTATATTTGGCCTAGTGCTCCTTCCAGCGTACATGATGAATGGAATAGCCGATTCATAGGGGATTACATTCATTCGCTTCACCACATCAGGTGTGGAAGGTCCTTGAGTCTCACTCAAGTTTACATTGTGTGGCATACGAGGACTTCCTTGTTTGGGAGTACCACTCTAAACCGTTCAGAATTTTGTCAATGTAAGCACTTTAACTTAAACCAATTAACCGATTTGATCTATCATTATAGATCTTTACTCCAAGTATGTATGTCGTGTCCCTGCAATCCTTCATGTCAAAACATTTTCCAAGCCAGGATTTTCATCTTGTAGCATTGGTATATTGTTTCACATGAGTGACATGTCATCAACATGTATGACTTGAGAAACGACAATGCTCCCACTAGCTTTCATATATACACATACTCAGTTTGGGTTTTAGGTGAAACAAACGTTTTGATTTCATCATTAACCAAATCTCATAGTCATAGTACACTACTTTAGCTATAAGAATCCTATTGTCTTTAGTAACAGGCGAGAAGGTTTCATCATTGTCAACCTAGTAGGATTGAGTGTAACATTTTGTTACTACGAGAGATTTATAGGTGTGTATATTTTCATCCATGTCAACAGTCTTACTGTTTGAGAAAGATCAACTAAGTTCAAAACTTGATTGTCTCTCATGGACTTTATTTTCTTATTCATAGCTTCAAGTCATTTTTCGAATTCAAAATTCGATAATGCAACTCGATAGTTAGGGGTTTCATAATGATCCTCGAAACTTGCTCCTCAGCATCGACATGAATCTATATCGTTCAGGTGCGTGAGGTGTCCTTGCGGATCTATGAATGGGAACAACATCATCATGTGGTCCAACATCTGTATGTTCAGCCTCAGTGTGATGTTAGCTAGTGTTACCAGAAGGTTGTGCATCTTCACTTTGAATCTTGTCAAAGTCTATAGTGCTCCCACTTGCTTTGTGAAATGAGACTGTTCTCAAGAAACTTAGCATACCGAGCAACAACAATTTGTTCTCGGGTGGTTAGTAAAATAGTAACGAAGATACACTTGATAGATATGGGCTCAAGTTTGTTTGGCATGTGTCGTTCTACGAGATCCTCACAACCCCAGATCTTCAAGTAAGACAATTAGGGACTTTCCCGTGCCATATCTCATATGTTGTCTTTTTAACCTTTTGGTCGGAACCATATTAAGTATTCGAGCAGCAGACTTCAGTGCATGCCCCTCAAAAGGATAGTGGAAGAGTAGTAGGACTCATCATAGACCGAACCATGTCAAGCAGGGTCCGATATCTCCTTTCAGACACACCATTATCTTGTGGAGTGTATGAAGGAGTGAATTGTGAGACAATCTCACGATGTGTGGGATGATCCAGAAACTCTTGACTCATGTACTTTCATCCTCAATCAGGACTGAAAGCCTTTGTTGTCTTGTCGAGTTGATTTTCTACTTTTACTTTAGAAAGCTTTGAACGTTTCAAAGATTTCATGTTTATGTTTAATCAAGTAAACATAACCATAATGACTGATATCATCAAAGCTTTCATGTCGATGTTTAATCAAGTAAACATAACTACAGCTACTGATATCATCAGTGAATGTAGGTGGCACCTTCCCTAGTCTTAGTTCTAAAAGGGCCACATACATCAGTATGTATGAGTCCAAGTAGATTTTTAGCTCTTTCGCCAACATGGGAGAAAAGCTTTCTTGTTATCTTTCCATAATATACAAGAGAGGCATTTAAATGATTCATAATCATTTGTAAAGAAGCCCGTCGAGTTTTAGTATCAAAATGCGTTTCTTATTTATGTGGAAAAGATGAAGATGCTCTAGGTAAGTAGAATCCAAACCAATTTTGAATCTTGAGTGCTACATTTATATATAGAACTATCGTTTGAATTAGGATCATGCATATTAATTTCAAATATAGTATTACAAGGAATAGTTTTAAAAAATGTTATTTTTCATAAAACAAAATATCATAATCCATTATTCAACAAACGATAAAGCTAAACAATGCATAATTGACAATTGTTCAAAACAATAATTAACGCATTAGGAAGGATAAGATCACAGCTTCCTTTCATTTAGCTTTTAACTTCACATTCAATCTTGCACATTTGTGTAAATGTGAGTTCCATAACTAGTGTCATACACTCAAGATTTATCACGAAAAGTATAGAGTTCTATAATGAAGATACCTAATGTGCTAGCTAAAACACATTTGTCCTTCATCAACTCTGCCAAGTAGGCAGGACAATTCCTCCTTCAATGGCCAGTTTCATCGCAATGATGGCAAGAAATATCCTTTGTAGGGTGCTCCTTTTTAGCAGGTGAGGGGATCGTAGGTTTGGAAAAGTAAACTAGCTTACCCTTACCTAGACTATTGCCTCGTGCTTGCGGTTCAACCTTCCCTGATTGCTAGAAAAGTATTGGGTAACCCTTGCTCAACCAGTTTTACCATAGCATGTTATTCAACGATTGTCTTCCCCATGCTATGTACTTGTAAAACTTTTTTCAAACTGGTCATAGTCCTTGGATAGTGAGGTAAGAATCACGCTCATTCCAAGAACTTGTAGTAAGGTTTAGCCAAGACACTCCATTTAATCAATATAGCATTTCATATTCAATATGTAAGTGCTAACTGATTTGCCGTCCTCCTACTTGTAAGCGTTGAATGCTTTAAATGTTTCTAACAGTTCAAGTTCTGCTTTTTGTTGAAATATCATTTTCAACTCGCTTATCATGTCATATGATGTGAGTTCCTCGAAGTTCTTTCGAATCTCGGGGTTCATGCTCACAAGTATAGGAGTATCGACTTCTTGGTGTTTGTTAAATGTTTCGGTAAAGGCTTGACGAACAACAGCAGAATTATTGACAGGAGGTGCCTCAGGTAAGGCATCTTATAGGTGTATCAACTTTCTCATCTCTAAGGACAATCCTTAGAATTCGATATCAGTAGATAAAGTTGATATTAGGCACTTTCAGTTTTCAAGAACTGATTTTAGAGTGGAGATACTTAGGTTTTGATGTTGTTGTTATCTGTATAACACACAAAGTTCAAAAAATAGTATTTTCAATAATAATTTCTTTTAAAAAATTAACTACCCAATTAATTTGATTAAAAGCTAAGATCCTCATTGACTTCTATCATCACATCAGTTGATCTGCTAGCAATGATAGATCCAGTAGGTAGGTGACGATCAACAATTGCATTACAAGTGCAACTCTTAGAGTTATGGGACTTCATGGCACCTAGTGAACAAGCATCTAGGGTCAAGTGGCATGTTTGTCGCATCTTCGCATCGTGTCAAGGTCTCACCGTTAACTTGATTAAGTCATCCAATGTGAACTCATGTCAAAATAAATCTAGGTCTCACGCGTAGACAATAATGACCTCGGATCTAAATTCAAACCACGTCTCACGTGATTTTAAAAGTAGAAGCAAGTGATTTCAACCAATTGGACGGCGTGACTTAAATTTTAGGTATGAAATTTTAAGGAAAAATTTTATTTAAGGTATGAATGAATCATGTACTTCATTCACACCACTTCATAAGTCGGTTTAATAAGCGGTAAAAACGTTTTAGCGATTATTAAATTATAAGTTTCAAATCATATTTAAACTTTTGTTTTAATCTCAAAAACAAGTTTAGATTAAAGAATAATAATAGATGATTAAACTGTAATCATCGTTGATTAACAAGTAATCATTGATGATTAAACAGTAATCATGGATTATTAAACAATAATCATCGATGATTAACAAGTAATCATTGATGATTAAAAAGGAATTTTTAAGTTTCAAATCATATTTCAACTTATTGTATTAATCTCAAACGACAAGTTTAGATTAAAGAGTAATCATCAATGATTAACAAGTAATCATAGATGATTAAAATTTTGGATGTTTTAATGTTTGTGTTTCAAAAATCATAATTTTAGTTGTTTATTATTTGTATCATATAGAAATTATATACAACCACAAACATGAAATAAAACATGCAACACAATTTGTGCAAAACCTCGACCGATGATAACCTAAGTTTGGTCACGTGAGTCATCACGACGGACCGAAGGGTCAAACTAGGGGACGGGCTAACATGAACCCGAATGGGCCAACATAAACCCAATGGGCTCCCACTTGCTCCAAGACATTCATGGGCAAGCAGAGATCAAAATTACCCAAAACAGTGAAGTGAAGAATCTGCCAGAAATTTCCAGCTGTCTTGAACGCCCTAAAAGTCACTCAAGGAGTCTTCGATGGTCTTCCCTACCTTCTGGAAAGTTGTATCCAGCGAGATGGCACGCGGTTTAGGCTGTTGAAACTTCCAAATCGGAGTTGTATAACTTATGGAAATTCAGTTTTCGTACAGCTGTCGCAGAATGACGAAAATGCATGTTGTGTCTTCTTTTTCTTCCAACTTTGGTCAGCAATTTTACAAAGGAAATAATAGAATTATAACAACTAAATCTATTACTTTTACATTTAAAATTGCCCCAAAAATGGCACCAAAACGAAATTAAAAGAATTTACAACATAGCCAAAATCGGCTTTCTCAAAACAACCAAACAAGCACAATCATTCACAACACACAATGGGTCTAGGTTTTCATCGGTTTTGCACAATCAATCAAAATTTGACAAGGTATTGGCTTGGGATATGGCAAAATAACATGTTTTGCCATATACAACGATTAACAATTAATTTTAAAATCCAAGCCAATTAAAATAAAAAATTCAATAAACAAGATTAATTTTTTATTTAGGATCTTGTAACTAGTAGCAATTAGGGTTCCAAAAAATTAAATTTTCAACCCAATTTTATAAAATTTTCGAAAAAACAAAGAACCCTAGGGTTCTTTGTTCCGTTCGGCGCACCAAGGGGGCCAAAAAACAACGATTTTTGCTACATATTACAAGAAACTCGCTAATTAAATCATCAATATGATGGCTCTGATACCACTGTTAGTGATTTACGGTTTTTATCAAAGTAAAACGCAGCGGAAATATAACATAAATCACCGAACAAGGATCTCCATATTGACAAGATAATTAAGCATTAAAATAAAGAGTTTAGTATGAAAACCATACCCTTGAAGCCTTTGTAATCACTGATGATTATGAATGTAGTACTCAAATATCCAACGTAGAATCTCTCTAAAGTTGATCCACGCAACACTCTTGCAAGAACACCATAGGGATGCTAGTCCAATTCTTCAAGCAAAGGAAGCAAAAAGTCTAGAGATGGTGTAGAGAAGGGGGCGGCCGAATGAGGGACAAGTTATGTGAGATTAGGTTGCCCTAATCCCTTTTATTAACCTTCCATAAACCAATAGGTTTATTTACACTCTAGTCCCTAGCTTTGTTCCTTCTTGTTTGCTTACAATAAAGTTTCAATATTAACAATTAATATTAAACTTTAATATATACAAGCATGTAGCTTATATTGATATATAATGCAATTACCCTAATTACATTATATATCATATGGTGTTGAGTGTTTAAGTGTGTGACCCTTTAGGCTCACATAGAACTAGCCATATAACTATATGTTATAATCGTGAAGCATATTCCAACAAATTGTTGATTGTATTTTTTATTGTTATTTGTATCTATAACAGGTCCATGTCATCCACTTAATATGTATGTGGGCCCACCTTACGAGCCACTAAACAACAAGCATTATCCTACAAATCATAGACCATACCCTGAACGACCAGGTTTTTGCTTTTCTCTCTCTCTTGAAATTTAATATTTTAAGCAGAGTGACTATAGGTTGTATAATGGGCGTGCTGGATAATGAGTAATTAGTTGTGTATCCGGATCAATCGGGTCGGGTTAGCACTGGCGGATCCAATGGCTATTAAGGGGGGTGCAAGGCCCCCACTTGATGGGACACTTACATGTGGAAAAAAATTTGATAAAAGAAAATTAGTGTAAAAATTGTACATGGTCCCCGGTTAAAATTTTGTGAAAGCCCCGGTTAACTTTAGTCCTGAATTCGCCACTGCGGGTTAGGTTGACTTACAAACATATTTTTGTCCATCTCTTACTAAAAAAATCTTATAGATAATGAATGTATTAAAATATGATTATTTTTTCAAGTAAATGACTGTAGATAAATTCAGTTTATGTTTCGATTTGTCCTGTTTTTTCAGCAGTTTTTTATTCAACCCGCTTGAATAAAACATAATTCGACACTTTTAATGTTTTTTTTGTTGTTGCAGGACCCAACTATTGGAGACCATGGTGACTTGCGTGAAGAACAACCTAATACTCACTGAAATCTTCATTTAACCTATAAAGACACTAAATTTTCACATGAATGCATTGGTCTTGTCGTACGGACAATCTTCTAGCAAGAACTCGTTGCATCAAAAAGTGGATAAATTAAAAAGATCAAGATGTACATAATCTCATCAAGAATCGCGAGCCGACATTCTTCTCTTTTTTTTTAAGGGATTTGATAATGACAGCCCTTAGGGCTGTCAATAACAACCGATAATAGGAAGATTATTTTCATATTTACCCCCTTTTAACTTCATTAGTCAACTTATGTTCCTTCTTTTTAGTAAAATTCAAAATCCTACTCCAATCAGAATCAAGACTGCTCAATCTTATCCATTCTTATTGACAGCCCTTAGGGATGTCATTATCAAAACTCTTTTTTTAATTATGCTTTTATTTTTTGCATCAAAGTAGGATTAGTCTGTTATTTCTATTTTCTTTAAGAATTACATGTTTGCATGAGAAAGCAAAGTGTAATATACTCATCAAAAGCAATTCGAGATGGTCAATCTCCCAAGAATTAGACTAAAGAGAAACTAGACTTTTTAATAAGTTTTTCTTTTTTTTCCTTAATCAAAATACAACTACTATTTATAATGCATCCTAAGTAACCAATTATCCTACCCTAACCATGATCTAACTCATGGAAAATAACACATGCATACAATGTAAAACTACCCACTAAATGATAACAAAACTACATTTTACTTGCCTAATAATAGACATGCATTTTTCTCTATTGTTTCTAGTTTAGCATTTAATCTCCAACATCTAAAACTTAAACAAATCAATGCAATATAAAGCTGGAGCCCTTTCATAGTTACAACAACAATAACTTATATTGACTATTTAAATATCCATGAATAAACTGTTACTTACATAATAATTATAGTAACAGATTGTAACAATATAGATATATAATTAACCAATATGGATTGAGAATTAAAGCGAGTGCTCCCATCTAGTAATGGTGTGTAATCAAAAATGGTTTAAACGTCAACAGAACTCCAATTCCCTCGATCACATTCAAGATGAAAAATATCATTTGGTCACCTACAAGAAATGACGAGTAAATATCAATAATAATTTAAAAAAAGGAATCTATGCAAACTAATGTCAATAAATGAGTCAATTTGGGTTATGTCACGTGACTGAGTGAAGTTGAAAATATCATCTAAAAAGAAAGTGGTATAAATAAAAGCACATACCTGGAAGAAATGCTGCATTTTGTCGCTTTTGGGACCAGGACAAACTACAAAAAACAGATAGATACATAATATTTAAGGTAATGTTAATGTAGGTGTTATTTAATTGAAGAAGAGACTGTATAAATAAATAAATAAATAAATAAATGATTGGTTACTGACAGTGCTCCTCCACATGCGGGACCAATTGCTTTACAAATTGACTGCAAAGTCATGGATATACCGTTTGCCGCACCTCTTTGGTGTTGATCCTGTTATTCATGTATAACTTAACTTATATATATATACACGCCTTTTTAGCATATATATATATATATATATATATATATAGAATATGGATCAAGAAATAAGCATCTTTATTTGAAAAAGCTAGAAAAGGGTTGAATTTTCGTAAAATATACATATACATACATATATGTACATATACATAAATATTTAGACCATAGATATATATATTTTCACATGTATACCCTCTATATGTATATATATACACACAAATATATTCGGTATGTATATGTGTTAGGTACTAAATATGTTGTAATAGTTAGTCTAGGGGGTAAATGGTAACATTGTATAGATGTTAAGTTTTGTTTAGGAAATGGTCCTAACTAACCAAGGAATTAAGCCATGGTATAAATACCATTGTGTAAGGCTTAATTCATAACTTTTGCCATAAATCCCATTTCAATTCTCTCTAAAAATTACATCTCTCAATGGCGATTTCATCTTCCACAACATATGCTCTCACTTTCTTAATTTCTTTGCTCATAAGTGGAATCGTTGTTACCAACTCACAACCGAGTCTCAACTCGGTCGAGTAAGAATCGGTCTACCGAGTCCTTGATTCACTCAACTCGGACATACCGTGGCGTTCACTCTTCCCAGACGATTTATGCTCCTCCGCCCCACACGGCGTCGTTTGCGGCTACACCACCATGCCGACCGACACTAAACCGGGTAACGTAAACATTATCGAACTCAGTTTCGGGTACGTTTCCGACCACAACCCGAACCCACCGTGTAACCCGAAATCCATAATTTTCGACCCGTTTATCTTCTCTTCATTTCCTTACCTTCGTAAACTCTTCTTTTACAACTGTTTTACCCAACAACCCGTTTCATTACAAGTTTTTTCACGGGTCGGGTCGTCTCTTGAAGAGCTTGTTTTTATAGAAAACCCGAGTTTATTCGGGTCGTTGACCGAAGTTTACGGTAATATGACGAGCTTACGGAGGTTGGTTATCACCGGAACAAACGTCTCCGGCGAAATCCCAGATGGGTTTGGTGGTTTACAAAATCTTGAAGAAGTTACACTCTCCCGTAACAGATTCACCGGAACTCTACCGGAAAATGTATCAAACCTCAAGAAACTAAAGATTTTTGATCTTAGTCAAAATGGGTTTGAAGGGTTTATTCCGGCAACCATCGGAGACCTGCCGGATCTTATAAAACTGGATTTGAGTTCGAATCTTTTTTCAGGCGAGTTTCCGGTGAGCATGAAGGGTCTAAAAAGTTTGGAGCTTTTGGATTTAAGTTATAACAAATTTTCAAATTCTGGAATACCATTATTTTTTTCAGAGATGAGTAAATTGAAGGGGGTGTATTTGAACGGAAATGAAATAGGAGGGGTGATTCCTGACATATGGGGAAAGTTGAGGGATATAAAAGGAATTGGGTTTTCAGGGCTAGGGCTTGTTGCTAATATTCCATCTTCAATAGGGGTATTTTTGGGAAATTTGAGCTACTTAGCTCTTGATGACAACAAACTAACAGGAAGAGTGCCTTTGGAGTTTGAAAGATTAAATATGTTAAATGAATTGAATTTGAAGAACAACAATTTGAGTGGTAGGCTTCCATTTTCTGGTGAATTTGTTTCAAGAGTTGGAAAGAAGCTAAGGATTCAAGGGAATCCTAATTTGTGTGTGGATGAAAGGGTAATTTGGTCATTTGCTAAAATTAATGCGAGTTTGGGTAACTTGAAGGTATGCAAAAAGATTGAAAATCTCAAATCTACCCCTATCCATGTTAGTAGCTCAAGTTCATTAGGTCATCTAGCTCTATATCTAGTAGTAGTAATGTTTATTTGGCTTTTTTTTGTTTAGTGTTTTGCTCTAAGGGTAGGTTTGGCATTTCAAGGGCAAATATGTAATTATATTCTCATGAATGTACACTTTGTATATGAAATGAAATACAAAGACGGATTTTTATTGAAAAAAAAAAAAAAAAATATATATATATATATATATATATATATATATATATATATATATATATATATATATATATATATATATATATATATATATATATATATATATATATATATATATTAATTCTAGGGGGAGAATTATTATTTTAGGGGGAGAAAATATAGAAAAACAAAAACAAAATACCCAAATAAAAAGTTTTATGTTTGTAACGTTAATCATAAGTTGTTGTAATATCCGTAAACGATCTCTTTACTAGTTCTCTAGTAAAGATTGCATCTGTTTATTACAAATTCTTTTGGTTTTATAATGGGAAAATAATCATCATTTTCAAATTGAGCCCTTTTAGTTTCATATGTTTTATTTAATTCAGTGTAATTGAAACTAATTTGAGCATTCTCCTTTTTAGCTCTGTTGAAGTTCTCTATTTCTTCTTCCTCGTCAGTCATCCGAATGAAACGCTGCGAGATTCCATCGAGTAGATATCTTGAATCATATAATGTAGGAGCCATTTTGCACGCGGTCTTAAGATATTCTGGATTGTCAGCTCCTAGCCCATCTCGAGAGTTGAAATATTTGAAATCTTTAGGCTTGTTAAGATGAATGGTTTGATCAGTGTGTCCTCGTTTAACAATCAATTCCTCAAGATGTTTGATATGTGAATTCAATTTAATTGTTTCATGCTTGAGTGTGTTTATGATATTTTATTTGTTTAGCATTTCATTTGATGAAATAATGTTTTGTTCATGAAGATTTTCGGTTAATTCTTTGATGTGTGAATTTAATGATTCAAACTGTTGTTCATTTTCATCAAACTCTTGTTGTTTACGTTCCAAACAATTTTTGGTTATTTGATATTCAGAAATTGTATGAGACAAATTCTTAACATCATTATCATATTTGACATTCAATTCTGATACTTGATTTTGTAACTCCAGATTCTCAAGTTTGACATTTTTAATTTGTTTAATCTGTTGAACAAGTTGTTCATTTTCATTTTGCAAATTATTTAAACGTTCTTGAAATTGATTATTTAAATCTTTTTCATCTAAAATGTTTTGTTTTAAAGAATCAATTTCAGAAATCTGAGTTGTAACAAAACACGTATCAGGACCAATAAGATTATCAGAATTTGAAAAGAGGGAACTGATTACCTCAAGTTCTTTGTTGGCCTCTTCATGAAATCGATCAGTAACCTCCATATGCTTTTCATCCTTAGGATCTGAATCTTCCATTCATTTACTATCTTCAACTAAGAACACTTTTTCATACTCAATTTGTTTAGCCCTCGACATTTTACGTTTATAATACTCGGAATCCCGAACGATTAATTTCTTTGTAGCATCCAAAGGTGTGACGGTTGGCTTTTTAGTTGAGATTGTAGCAGATATATCAGGCTTAATGTCGAATGAAGATCTCAGATTATTGTTTGTAGGCTTTGAATTATATTTCTTCTCATAGTCTGAAATTTTTGCCATAACTCGTAGTACGTCTTGACGTTCTTTATCCAAATCATCATTGATAGCTGGTGTAGGTTTTTCCATTTGTTTATAATATTCGGCAGCTTTTCTCGCATTGGCAAGGTCTTTATCCATATTTTTGCGATTAGGATTTTGGGTAAAAGTTCTTGTGTGTTTAAAATGTTAAAATTTTAAAAAATGTAAATTTTAAAAGTGTTTAAAAATTGTATTAAAAAAAATTTGTTCAAAAAAAATAAAATTGACAGTGTTAAATTGGCCTTGTTTGAAAATTGTTTTAAAAGTTCTTGTTTTAAATTGTTTAAAGTTTTTGTATTTAACCTTTTTATATTCAAAATGTAGAATTTGAATTCACTTTAACGTTTTTGTATTGGGCTTAATATTTGGAATTATTTGGTTCTTGGGCTGAAAATGAACGATGGGCTTATTGAATTAATTTGTTGTTGGGCTTGATTTGGCTAAGATTTAGCAAACCGCAAAATCAAATATCGTGAACAAAGGTTATTGGGATGAGATCCAGATTTTGATTTTGGGTTAAACATTAATTTGGGCTGATCGTAGGTCGAGACGCGGATTAAGAACAAGACACAGATTTACAATTCCGAAAGAAAAAAAAAACTTTACGATCCAGAATCTTTACGAGCAATCTTTAAGATTATGATGTTTACGATCGTGTTTAAGGATTACTTTCGAAGGTTTACGATTCTGATTGAGTCTGATTGCAGTCAAAATTGATTGAGTTTACGAGTCAGATATGAATCTTACGATCTTGATACATCTTTACGATCCTGGCTTTACGATTAAAGATTATGATTACTGCTGATTCCACGATTGATTGAAGGTTTACGATTACGATCCAGAATCTGATTTCTTATTAGCCGAACTTGTTGATTTTAATTAGCCGAACTTGTTGAATTTTATTAGCCGAACTTGTTGAAAAATCAGAATTGAACAAAATTGAAGATCAGAATTGAAGTCGGAATTGATCGAATTGATTATCTGATTGATTGTGTGGACAATTGATAAAAGATATGATCGAATTGAAAATTGTTAGGACCAAACCAGTTGATAGCCGAAGTCTGTTGAAGATAGAACACTGAATAAGATGCCGAACTATGTGTAGAACTAGGTGAAGATGCCGAAGTTGGGTTTTAACTTCGGGCCGAACTATTGGGCCTTCGGGCCGAACTTGTTGGGCCGAGGAACTACTTCGGGCCGAACTACACTTTAGAACTTCGGGCCGAAGTTGTTCATCAACGTTCTTGAAGCCGAAGTCGACGAACGAATTGTACGCTACTTTTCTTCTCTATTTTGATCGGATTTTTCTTAATACTCCATCAATTTGAGTGATTCTTTTTGCTAAATGCTCGAAATCCAATTGCTAACACTTTGTTCCGATCAATTTCTTCAATCCATAACACAAAAGCTTCGAATCTTCGATTTACAGCAACTTTTGAACTTTTTCACTTTTTCTCTAAAATCATCAAATCTCGATCGATTGTTGACGGAATTGATCGATTTTTGATTCTATTATGCTTAGAAACACTGGAGAAACACTAATCCATGATCAAATCTTCAATTCGAACAAAAATTTTACAACATTAAATTTCATTGACGAACATCAACTTTTTCTTCAAAACTCAGATCTGGATGATTCTAGCTCGAAATTGGATCTTCTCTAAGGGAGATTTTGCTCTGATACCAATTGTAGAACCTAATGACACTTTAATCAAGCTAATCCATTAAGAAATGATGAGAAATTGAAGAATTAGTGTGTGTGTTCTTGGTGTATTTGGTGTGTGAAGCTGAGAGAGAATGAGATGGAAGAAGAGCTTTCAATTTGATAATTCTGTAAAAGTGTAGGAAAGCTTACATTCTAACTCAATATTACAAGTATTTATACCATCTACCACCTAACAAGGGAATTGTTAGTTAACGAGATTAAAGGTCAAAACCTATTACAAAAATAGTCCTAACAATCTCCCCCTTTTTGATCTTTAATACGTCATCCCAGTCTTCAAACTTCAGATTCTTGTTATCATCTATCTTTGGCAAGAAAATGTTTTTCTGTATTTTAAGAACAAAACATTTGCAGAAATCTGGAAGTTTAAGGTACTCAAAGGGAATATGTTTTTCGTTGATAATATTTGAGTGAGGAAATCCTATAACTGATTTACTAAAGATTTGAAAACTTTGGGAAATGGAATATCAGTTAAGTAAGGATTTGACTGGGTTTTCAGATAATGGAGAGGTTGTTTTTGGAATTTTGTGGTAGAGGATTATATTGAGTATAGAATGATGATGTTTTTGAATGATTTGTCAGTTAAAGTTTTGGATGTGTGTGTTTGTTTTTGTAAGAATGATATGTAGATTTAGGATTTGGGTGAATGTGGATAATTTGTATTTGATGTGGAACAAAATGTTTGTACAGTTAAGCTTTTGTACGGATAATGAATGTTATGGAATTTTGGAAAGAATGGTTTAAACGGTTAAGCTTTTGAATGTATGTGATCGTTACGGAATTTGAAAAGAAAAATTTAAGCGCTTAAGATTCGGATGGAAATGGATGTGGATTTGTGGTTTGGATAGAAAGATTTATTCGATTAAGTTTCTGGTTGAAATGATTGAGTTTTTTAATGTAATGGTTGAGATTTTTGAGAGAGATTCTGTAGATATGTCGATTTCTTCTTCTTCTTCACTTGTCTTTCTTTTTAAAACATTATTTATCACTTTCTCTTCCTCTGAATTTCTTGATATATACTATATCTGATTTTGCCGATAATTTGAGTACATTAGACATGAATTTTCTTCGTTGATGAGATGTTTGTGGTTCTTCTTAAAGTTGTACATTTCTTGCTCATTTATTTCTTGATCATTTCTCCCCCTCATGAGGATCATAAAAAAGGAGCCTCGTGTTAATGATGAATAAATGCTTTGTGAAAACGGAGAGAGGATAGTTGTACGGTGCAGTTCGGAATCGAGAACCAGTAACATGTAGTACTCATGAAGTATCCAGCTAGAATTGATTTTCCAGAATCTTTGAGAAAAATATTTGAAAAATAGAGAATAACGGTGTCAAGAATCACCTGAAGTCATAAACAGATGCAATCTTTACTGAAGAACTTCAGTAAAGAGATCGACGAATTTGACAGACAGGATGATTGAAGACATTGTTAAGCAAAGATTTGAGGATTAAAAGAAATCAATTTGAAGTGGATCAAAGATCAGTGCACAAAGACGATTTTGTGTGTGAGATCATATGAATAATTCAGAATTTAATCTGAACCATTTGGAGAAAAGGTAAAATACATTCTCCATTGCTATATGTTTGTACAAATTGTTTGAAAAATGGTAAGAACAATCAATTCAAGAAGTTGTTATAAACAGATGCAATCAGTACTAATCGAAATTAGTAAAGAGATCGACGAATTTAACAACAGCTTGTGGTGAGTGTTACAAACAAATATTTGAAAATTTAAAAATTGTGCAAAATCAGAAAAATGATTTGAAAAATTATGTCAGCAACGCAAGAGAAAAAAGTTGGTCATAAACAGATGCAATCTTTACTAATCAGGTTAGTAAAGAGATCGACGAATTTGACCAAAATTTATATCCTACGTTGTGAACACATCATTGTGAGCACAAAGTATGAGTAAAAATTTTGTGAGGAATATACAGATGTTGAGCATAGAGTGTCAACTCTGTATGAGAAAGTGAGGTCAACAACGCAAGAGAAAAGAGTTTGACATAAACAGATGCAATCTTTACTAATTAGATTAGTAAAGAGATCGACGAATTTGTCAAAAACTTATATCCTACGTAACTAACACATGAGTTGAGTAAAAAAAAAATTATAACAGTTAAGATTGAGTTGTGCTAAAGTTGTAGCAACAACGAAACTCAAAATGTTGAATTTAGTAGAAAAATTTGAGTTTCACAGGAATATGAAAAATCAGAATGTGATGTCAACAATGCAAGAGACAAAAAGGTGTCATAAACAGATGCAATCTTTACTAACGAAAGTAGTAAAGAGATCGACGAATTTGACAACAGTTTGTATCCTACATTGGTAACATATGAGTTTAAGTAAAAATTTTGAATATAGTGTGAAGTTGTGCCAACGGTATGACAACAACGAAACTCAAATAGATTTTGAAAGATATTGAGTTTAAGTTTGAAAACAAAACTGAGGAGATGATGTCATCAACGCAAGAGACAAAAGTATGTCAAATACAGATGCAATCAATTCTAATCGAAACAAGTAGAGAGATCGACGAATTTGACAAAAATTTGTATCCTACGTAGACAACATATAAGTGAGGAAAACATTTTTGAACTAAAATAATGAAACTCAATTGAACAAATTTTGAAAATATTAAGATTGAGTTTCTGAAAAATTTGAATGATGAATAAAAATGGGTTAACAAAGACTATGCTCCCCCTTTACCGATGAAGTTTCATAAAAATGCTCCCCCTTGACGAATGAATGTCAATTTTCTCCCCCTTAACAAGTGAATATTAATTTTCTCCCCCTCAACCAATTAAGAGCTATTTGCTCCCCCTCAACCAATGAAATCATTGAGGAACGGGGTTCAAGCTGATTTACTTGAAAGCCATTATTTTGAAACGTGAGTTATACACTGAGGCGTGTATAAGTCATTAACCTGCAAAACAAATCAAACAACTTTTGGTACCCATTTTTGTTTGGGTCCGACGATGTTAGCGTGAGAATGAAACCACCGATAAGTTGTATCGATTTGATTTAAAGATTGAGAGTTCCAAGAAAAACTGTAACTTGATGTTTCACGTTCAAATAATTTCCGGGGAATTATTTGAGATGTTGGAGTTTTGGGAACCCATTTTGCTTTTAAGATTGAGGATGTTTTGTAAACATAAACAGGAGATGTTTTTGGCACTTGTGTAAAAGTCATATTAGGTGCCAATGAAAGTAAATCATTTCTTGAGTATTTTAACGATTTAGTTTTGGAAAAGATTTTCTTTGAAGCACTCGAATGTTTCAACACGGTTGATGGTGTAGGTTTATCCACTTGAGAATGCTTAAGTCTATAAGAGGAACCTAATTTATTTGGAGTTTTAGGTGCGGAATTTCCTCTAATAACTTGTTTAAGAGCATTCAGTTTTTATCAGAGTGTGGCGGGACCGTGGATCTCCTAGGCTTAGGCTTGGTAGAGGATCTGACTTGTGATTTCGGTTTTGGTGTAGAACTTCCTCTATGAACCTCAGTTTGCATGATTTTATAAAAATCACGATATGCCATGACAGGAGAGAACATTCTTGAGTTTTTACTTTTATTCGTTGCAGTTAAAGGAGAATCTAAGTTCATAGATGCACTAGGCTTCTTAAGTTTCTGAAGATTAGATGATTTAGATTCTAAATTTTGAATTTGTGCTTGCAACTTTAGTTTCTCTTTCTCATAAGATTTATGTGTTTCATCAATTTTATTTTCTAATCCATGAATTTTTGTTTGTAGAACTGATTTTTCTTTGTCAAACGCCTTATGTGTTTCATCTATTTCAGTTTCCAATTGACAAATTTTCTTTTCAAGAATTAGAGTTGGTACATAAATCTTTGGTGTAACCTTTTGTTGAATAACATCATTTCCCTTAATTTCAAATTCTGATAATCTTATTGGTCCTGATACGTGTTTTGTTACAACTCAGATTTCTACTATTACAAAGGGGGAGATTGTTAGGTACTAGAAAGTTGTAATAGATAGTCTAGGGGGTAAAAGTGAAACATTGTATAGATGTTAAGTTTTGTTTAGGAAATAGTCCTAACTAACCAAGTTTTAAGCCATGGTATAAATACCAACATGTAAGGCTTAAAACTTTAACTTTTTCCATTAATCTCATTTCAATTTCACAGCAATTGTTCACTCTCTCTCTCTCTCTCTTGTTTCTCTCTCTAAAAGCCCTAATCTCATTCTTCACTTTTCTAGCCAAAATCATCATCCAACACCATCAAATGGATTGAATCAATGTTATTGTGCTTTTCAATTGGTATCAGAGCATAATTTCATCTTGAAAACGATCCAAATCCATCAATTGGTGTTAAAATCAGAAGAATCAGTGGGTTTTTGAAGGTTTTTGAAGAAAAAGGGGTTTAAGATCAAAAATCGGATTTAAGGTACTATTTCTTGTTATTATGGATTGAATTGCTTCCTTTTATTGTTATATTAAGCTTAGAATCAAGCTAGGATCGAATCTAATCCATACTGATGAAGAATTAAGAGTTTTAGGAAAAACCATTAAAGCTTCAAAAACCCTCTAAATTCAAATTTTCGAATAGATCTAGGTTGTTTTTGAGTAATATAGTAGTAATGGATTGAAGGAAATAGTATTTGGGTCATTTTGCAAAAAGAATCGAAGATTTTGGCTAAGAAACGACCATTTTAGGATCAAATTAGTGGGTTTTTCTGTTCTGTTCGTCACTGTTCTGCCAAGAAAGACTTCGGCCCGAGAACAGTAACAAGTTCGGCCCGAACTTCAACCCAAAGTTCGGCCCGAACTTCAACCCCAAGTTCGGCCCGAACTTCAACCCAAACTTCGGCCCGAACTTCAACCCCAAGTTCGGCCCGAACTTCAACCCGAACTTCGGCCCGAACTTCAACCCGAACTTCGGCCCGAACTTCAACCCGAACTTCGGCCCGAACTTCAATCAATCCTCGGCCCGAACTTCTACACAACTTCGGCCCGAACTTCTATGCAACTTCGGCCCGAACTCTTTCTACACTAGCGTGACAAAAGGGGCTGTACTGTAACGGTCATAACTTTCAGCTCGGGTGTTCGTTTCGAGCCCACGAGTAACCAAATCGAAGCTAAAGACGAAGGCTACGACGTGATAAACAGCCGTAGGCGGTTTACCCAACTTGCCGGCCCAAAAACGCTTGTTTCGATCGCTTAATTTGCTTTTTTGTGATTTTTCGGTCAATTTCCAAACTTCGTTTAGCCCCAGTTTCTAACCCGATCGTCGTTTTTCCCTAATTCAAAAATCTTAGGCACATTTAAAGTGTACTTTATCATCTGGAATAACCAGTTTAAGATTTCGGTAATTTTGAATTTTTGAAGACCAATCCACGGTCTACATCACATATTCTATTCCAGAACCTTCTCATTCTTAAAATTTTCTTTACCCCGTTTCAATCAAAATTCCCGTGAATTGTTCTTAACATGACTACCAAAGAAACATTGTCTGCCGGTTCGAATGCCCAGGAGGTTAAACAGTGTATTGCCAACCTGGCATTCATGGCAATACCAACTGAGGCTACAGCTGTGTTAGGCATTCCAAAAGATGATGAAAATGAGGTACTCTCTTTCTCCTTTGACTCTTTATTATCTGATTCAGACACTGATGAATCAGAGAATTCCTTGTTTAATGAAAAACTTTTTACTAAAATTGATGAGAAATCACATTTGACAAAACAAATAACTGATTTGGAATCTGAAAAAGCACAACTCTTAAATGATTTGAGTGACTTTAGTCAATGCTCTCTTCAAATAACTCAAGTAAACAAGGAATTACAAAATCAGTTGTCTACGTCAAAATCTGCTTATAAATTTAAGATTTCTGAATTACAAGAAAGTTTACAAAAACAAGTAAACACAACCAATGAATCAAATGCACAAATCTCAAAATTAAAGGCAGAAAATTTAACATTTCGTCGTCAACTTGAAACTCTTGTTCCTCAAGTCAATCAAAATAACCTTTCAAATCAAAAAACCCAAGAGTTACAACAACAGTTGTCACAGTTTCATGCTGCTCACACCAGTGAGGTAAATCGTCTAAATCACATAATTAATACAAAAAATCTTGAAATCTCGAACCTGAAAAACATGAAGACGGTGTCAAGTGATAAAGACGACTCCAAGCAGCTGATAAATGACTTGGCGAATCAACTAAATCGACAGCAAACATGGATGAAGTCCTCAGACATCAAGATAAAAGACTACCAAGAACAGTTGAAGACGGCTGACATCGAAATTCAAAAATTGAATGAACAAATCAAAAACATAACAAACGATTTTAAAAAGGAAATCGATGAACAATCAGCAACTATACACAGTCTTACTGTCAGAAAAGAAAATGCTGAAGAACACATCTCAAAACTGGAGCAGACGATTGTGAAAGCTGGTCATACTGAACAAACGATAAAATTAAACCAGCCTAAAGAGTTCAGATCTTTCAAGTCAAAAGTAGGTCTTGGAGCAGAAAACATCCGCCCTCTGGAAAAAGCTGCAGATGTTCTTCCAACGTTATATAACTACGATTACATGAACTTGGGAATCTGGCAAAGCTTCCTTCATATGCCAGATGAAGAAGCAGAAATCGAGAAGTTCAACAGAGAAAAGAAGGAACACGTTCAAATTAGCTTTAACTATTCTGAATTGAACTATACATATGAAAAGAATAAAGCACAATTTGAAAACAATGTGTACTTCCCGATTGTCACTCCAGAAGAATTTTCCATCTCTGACAATGAAGTTTTAAAACAAACAATTGAACCGAAGCTTTATGTTCCTCCATTAATTTTAGAAAAGAAAATTGTACAATTAGAATCTGAAATTGATGAAACACAAAAAGCTTTTGATAAAGAAAAGGCAAATCTTCAAAACAAAATACATAATTTAGAGGACACCATTTTAGAATTAAAACCTAAAACGAACAAACCTGTTTCTCAAAATTCTAAATCCTCTATATTAGGACCGGCACCAGTTAATCCAGTTCCAATCATCTTGAGGAGAAACTCTAATTCACCAGTCTTAAATGCTTCCAATAGTAAATTAGAGTCTCAGAGTGAGAAGGTCAAGAAGCCCAATGGAGTCACAAGAGCCAAGCAGTCCAAGAAGTCAATTCAGACTGGACCTAGTATGCTTAAGAAGCCCAGCCTACTTAAGAAGTCTAGTCCTCGTCCGTCTGTCGTTTCTTCTTTTTCTGTTCAAAAGAAATGTAATAACTCTAACTGTGTGAAAACTCGTTTAACGACTTTTAGAACTGATTATGATTCAACTGTTTATCGTCCCGTACGATACTCTCCTGATTTTGGTGATGTATATGTTAAAACTGACAAATCTGGAACAAAAAGATTTTTTGATAAAATTACAAAGAAACGGATAACTCAGACTGATAAACGTTTTTTTGTAAGACTTGATGCACCTTGCAGTATTCATAAGAACATAGTATTTCATAAATCTGGTAAACTTATAAACACATGCAAAACGTGTTATCCATATCAATGCAAATCATACGTCACTAAACCAGCAAAATCAAATCAAAAGATTTCATCATCCCCAGTTTCCAAACAGACGAAGAGTTCTTCCAAAACCCCATCAATCTCTGATAAACACTCGTCTTCTCGTCGCAAAGTTTCTCGAGGATCTTCCGCACCTAAGCCAAAGTCTTCAGGTTCCTCAAATAGCGACAACAACACAGCGACCAAATCTTCAACATTAGTAAAATACACTTGGATCAAAAATGAAAAATCTCATTGGATTATCCAATCCTCTGAGAAATCTTTAAAATGGGTCGTCAAATCCACAACCTCTGAACTGCCTACTTGCAGTTATCGAAAGCTCTAAATTAATCATAAAACAATTCTACATAAAACATCTGTCACTAATCGTATAGGACCCATAGATAATTGGGTACCAAACATGTTTTAATTGTTTTATGTAGAATAACCAGCAAGGTGTTTGGAGTTCAGATTGACTTGTACACATTTCAGTGTATAACTCGAGCTACAACAGAATGGCTTATACACACGTCAGTGTATAACCCGCGCTTCAAAGCAATGGCTTTCAAGTATCTCAGCTTGAAACCCGGTCCTCAACGAAAGATGGCTTCTGATCAAAACAGATTCAGAACCCGCTCTTAAAAGAAACCACAAATCTCAATCAATCTTCAATGCAAATACTCTCCTTCAACCCTCCGACGATGTATAAGGTACGTCCTCAAATCAACACTTGTAAATACTTTTGTTTTGTCGAGGGGGAGAAATATTAATTCTAGGGGGAGAATTATTATTTCTAGGGGGAGAAAATATAGAAAACAAAAACAAAATACCCAAATAAAAAGTTTTATGTTTGTAACGTTAATCATAAGTTGTTGTAATATCCGTAAACGATCTCTTTACTAGTTCTCTAGTAAAGATTGCATCTGTTTATTACAAATTCTTTTAATTCTCGTTACTTACTACTTCAAAAGACATACCTTCCCATGGTTTGCCAGATCCGGCCACACCTTCCCAGGGAAATATTTCAGCCAACTGGTAAATGTGAGGGTTTAGGTCTAGGGTATAGTAATAGGTGAGTGCAAGGTGATGTGAAAACATGATAAATCAAAGAAAACACACCTTTGAGTGCATCCAAACCATCAACGAACCGGGCAACCATTCAAATAGGTGATCATTCATAAGTTGAATGTTTCACTAGACTTTACTGGCCCAGTAAAGTAAATGCACGCCACCACCAACTACTCAAATTCCTCTCAACAGGAATTTGTTTCATTTCATTAGGGGACGTAGCACAAAAGCTACTGACTACTCATTCGGAGTATGTCGGTATTGAAACAAAAGAACCTCCTGCCCCGGGTTACGTCTCAATTGAATGCACAAAGTGTCTAGATCTCACAGACAAATCTTTCCAATTTAGGACACTTACACTGCCAAAATGGATCTCTGTGAATCCATCGGAAAACTCATAGTAGCATCATAATCTGATGCTTCACGAGGATTGAGTGGAAATCCTGCTAGAGCTAAAATCACGCCAACTCTAAACGCAGGTCACACATTTGAATCAATGGTTGTGCAAACGACTACCGATTCATACGGTGTGCTAACGGATACTCTATGTGAGTCTGGTGTTGCCTTAAATGATCAAGTTGTTGTGCTTAAACATCATCAATCAAATAGCAACAACTTATACCGGAACCAACAAAAAATCCGATGGACAAAATGCTGATATTGCACATGAGCGTTATAGAATACTTCATATTACTCCTATGATCTGCTATAACCGGCATGATCTTCCCCGGGAGCCACCTACGATATAGGAAATGATGTGAGGGTCCATTAAGTCTAGGTGAGCAGAATCAAGTATCACGGGATCTTGATTGGGGTGTGATGAGATAAAAATTGAGAGGGGTGATGAAGTTTGGGGTGCAAATCAGCTTATCATTCTATAAATGTGAAAAACAATGTTATACACGATGCATTCAAAACATTGTTGATTACTTCAAACATATCATGAAGTTTATGAGGGAGGAGTTGAAAATTTAAAAAGAGAGCTTGAGTGAGGAGTGTGTGACATGGTTAAAGAAAATGAAAAACCCTTATCAAACCGACTAAAAAGCTGGGTAGCCACATTTCTATCAGACTGCATATGTTTCTTTCTGATATTGAAAGTCATCATGGACCCAGTGATGCAATGCACAACCCTCCTAGCTACTCAAGTACTTCTTAAAAAGTTCTTGTTTCATTTTTCACGGAGATTAGTCATATGTTATCGACATCTCATTTGGAGATTGTTGATATTGAAACAAGAGGACAATTCTCTCCTATCCTCGACTTCATTTGTCCACATATTGAGTCTAGTGCCATATCAAACACCATTAGGACACATGTGTATTCCACCAAGCATATCTTTTGTGATATTGCCGGAACATTCATAGTGATACCAAAAAATATTGGTATTCCACGATGATTGAATGGAAATCCTACCAGTGCTAACATCAAAGCCAACACTGAACGTAGGTCACACAGTTCATGTAACTGTCGTGCTAACAGGCAATCTATGTGATCCTGGGTTACCCTGATACATTCGTGCGAAGATCAGACGACCGTACTCCATTGTTATCAACAACGGTCACTATGTCTGATAGAGGATCTGATGACTGTATTCCAATCTTATCAACAACAGTCAATAAATCAGATAAGGGATTCTATGACCGTACTCCAACATTATCAACAACGGTCAGAAAATCCAAATCATATCAACATTCCGCACCGCTTCGACTTCATCAAGCATCAGGAACCAAGGATCGGCAGCAAATCGACAAAAGCCACAACCTCAAGAAAGGACTCCCGCTGCTAACTGCTCTATCTATGGGTCAACATTCCGTCGATCTGCATGAAGTCTTCTGGAATACTTTATATTGGTTGAAAAGCCAATTAAAAGTATGTCTGTCACCGATGATCAAAGGCTGATGCTGTTTTATCAACATAACTGCTCAACGGTTCAAATCTCAGCTTCAACCTTACAAACACAGAAGTCTTCAAAGATATGCAACCTAGACTATTATTACAAAGGGGGAGATTGTTAGGTACTAAATATGTTGTAATAGTTAGTCTAGGGGGTAAATGGTAACATTGTATAGATGTTAAGTTTTGTTTAGGAAATGGTCCTAACTAACCAAGGAATTAAGCCATGGTATAAATACCATTGTGTAAGGCTTAATTCATAACTTTTGCCATTAATCTCATTTCAATTTCACAGCAATTGTTCACTCTCTCTCTCTCTTGTTTCTCTCTCTAAAAGCCCTAATCTCATTCTTCACTTTTCTAGCCAAAATCATCATCCAACACCATCAAATGGATTGAATCAGTGTTATTGTGCTTTTCAATATGCATTTTCGTAAACGAAAATGCAAGTTCCGATATGAAAATGCAAATGCAAGTTACGTAAAATGCATGTGTATATATATGTGTATATATACATATATATAGGGCATGAATTTGTATATATATAATATATATGATTTAATTATATATGTATATATACATATATGTTTGTATATGCATGCATATATGTATAAATTACGAAAATGCAACCCTTTTCTAGCTTCTTCAAATAAGGACCCTTTTCTATGGATCATTACCCTATATATATATATATATATATATATATATATATATATATATATATATATATATATATATATATATATATATATATATATATATATATATATATATATATAAAGTGAGATCGGATGAAGACTCAAATTCTGATGAGGACTCATCATTTTAAAAAATTTGGATCATTTTCAGAAATTTTGGATCATTGTCAAAAAATGTTTCCTCCCAAAATTCCTGACAATTATCCAAAACTTTTAAAATGATTGATTGAAAATGTCCTCAGCGGATCCTAAACAGTGTGAAAAATAAAGTTCAAACTATAATTTACAAAGGAAAGAGGCTATATTACCACAGCTTTATTTTGCAACAAGAATGTTCCGGTTATGATAGAAACCTGGTAAAAATGTAAAACAAAAGTATGTTGATAGAGATAACGTCAAGTTCAGTTACAACACAAATAAATTGTTGAATGTTTGTTTTTAGGGATCTCAAGTTTGGGTCGACCCGAACACTACTTTTTTGTCTATTTTTATAAATTTTCACAAATAACTAATACAATTACGGAAGCTATTATTAGAACTTGTAAATGTTTGAGTATACTTTGGGTAACTTTTTATCGCATTGGACCCTTTTCTTTACTTTATTTTTTTTTTCAGTTTTACTCATAAATATGATATAGCTTAAAATGAGTTGTCATGGCATAAATTGGTTGAAAAACTTACCGATAAAACGTTCTATATAAGTAATTGAAATATTCAATTCAACATAATTACAGATAATTGTGTTAACCTATTCTGAGGAAAAATATATGATATGTATTAATAAGTAGGATAATTATCATATGCTAAGAAGACTAGGTATTAAAACAGCAGAAAATTAATACTCCTTCCGTCCCACAAAAAATTTCTCATTTGCCTTTTGCACAAGTTTTTAGGTGATAGTTAGTGGTGGGGTCATTGATAATACTTTTAATTAAAATATAAGATTGAATTGGAGAGAGAATGATACTTAGTGTAATAGTTTTTTATTGTGTGAATCCCATCAAATGTGAGAAATAGGAATTTTTTTGTGGGACAAAAACTTAGAGGCAAATGAGAAGTTTTTTGTGGGACGGATGGAGTATATGATAATTGCAAATCTGTTAAATGCAAGTTTGACTTTGAAAGTCAATGGAAGAAAAAGATCACTTACTCCTGAGATACGAGCTACCATGATGGGGCCCATTAGCCTCTCTGCAACTGGATATAATGTTGACTGGAAAAGAAGAAGACCCACCCCTACAATCATATCTTTTTGTTAAAAGTAGACAAAACTGCAAAAATTGTCCCTGTGGTTTAGATTTTTTCAGGAAAATAGTCCAAACCTTCAAAAAATTGGATAAATGGTCCTTTTGGAAAACCTTGTTTGTGGATATAGTCCTTGATGTTAACATCCGTTAATTTGGATCTGTTAACTTATATCCTTTTCATTTGGAGGGACCTATTTTGACAAAACTCTAAATATGATTTGTCCTCCGGCCAATTTCCGGTCGTTGACGTTGATCGAATTTACATTAACATAGTACCTATCAACACCATGGGTTGAGCTCAAGGTTGTGTAAGAGAGAGATTTAGAGATGCCGGTACCGTTACCGAACATTATAAATCCGGCCAATGAAGTCAAAGTTGCTGGCCATCTGATATTGTAAACCAATCTTTGACCTCCCAAAACCCAATACGCCATTAGCATCGGTTACCAGGCCTTTCAATAAATAAGTCGGCGAGATGAACAAGAAGTTTGGTCGGCAGTTGAGGAGTTCCGATGAGCAATTGGGTGGTGTATTGGTGGGTCTCGTGATCTTTAATGACTTTAAGAAGAAGATATCGATTATGGAATTGTATTGTTTGGGTAGCTAATGAGTGTGTGACAGTGAGAAGAAAAACAATGAAAAGAGGTTGAAGATGAGAAGCCATTGAAGCTTCCGGTGGAGAGAGGTGATGGTTACTGTACCAGCATCTCTAAATCTCTCTCTTACACACCGTTGAGCTCAACCCATGGTGTTGATGGGTACTATTTGAATGTAAGATCGATCAAAGTCAACGGTCGGAGATTTCTGGAGGACAAATCATAATTAGAGTTTTGTCAAAATAGGTCTCTCCAAATAAAAAGGACGTAAGTTAACAGATCCAAATTAACTGGATGTTAACATCAAGGACTATATCCACAAACAAGGTTTTTCAAAAGGACCATTTATCCAATTTTTTAAAGATTTGGATCATTTTCCCAAAAATATCTAAACCATAGGGACCATTTTTGCAGTTTTGTCTTAAAAGTATTTTCTACAACATCAATTACTTTGTAATGGAAAATCAAGTATGATATGCTTCTAAATGTGTAGTAAAAAAAATAAAAATTGATGGACCAAATCAATCTCATATTATATACTACCTTCGTCCCTAAATAAAGTTCTCATTTCTCTTGGGCATAACTTTTTAGGAGATAGTTATTGGTGGGATATTTGGTATTACTTTTGATTCAAATATAAGTTTTGATTGGAGAGAAAAAGTGTTTTAGGGATAGTTAGTGGCGAAGATATTGCTAATCATATTATTATATTAAATGAGCCCCTTAAATTTGAGAAATGGAAACTTTATTTAGGGACAATACTCGAAGGATAAATGAGAACTTTATTTAGGGACGGAGGGAGTAATATGCACATTTTCACCTGAGATAGATAAGATTGTGCCAACATCCTGAGTAGTGTAGTTCAAGCCCCCCAAACTTTTAGGGCTCACAGCCCACAAAGAGAAAATCTGTCAACCATAAAACCCAATACTATGTTATAAGTCACCTTTAAGTACATAAGCGGTACCATGAATTTTTTTTAAAGGTGAGCAAAATTTTGAGGTGTAAGTTAGGTACTCGAGTGAACTTTTTTTCCAACGTCAAATCGTAAATCAAATCAATTAATTTTAGTTTGAAAAAAGTCTAATCATAAATTAAATCAACCAAAATGTAAATTCACGTTCTCAGTTATCCCGAGAACATAAATTCTGAAATTTAAGATTATGAAACGCAGTTACAAATTTTTATAGTAGAAGGTTTCGTTTATGAAATTTGTATTCTTAATTCATATATGTGTTCTGTTTTGCTATCAACTTCAAATAGTTTCTGTAAAAAGTTTATAGACAGATTATGTGAATTAACATGTCATTAATTAAAATACATGTGTAACAAAAAGATGGTAATAATAACATTTTTAAACCTAGAAAAATAGTAGGAAAAATGGGTCAAGAAAAATTCAATCGGAAATAGAGAGAAATAAATGACAAATTTATAGATTTTGTTCATTATATGGAAAATAAAGAAATGAAAAACAAGAAAATAAAACGAAAAACATGGAAAAAGGAATTTTTTTAGAAGATTCAAACTCAAGGTTAGATGTTCAAAATACCATATGTTAACCAGTAAGCTAAGATGCAACATGCACTAGTTATCTGTCATAAATTATATATCTTTAGGTAAGCAACATCAAAAAAATAAAAAAATAAAGCATAATAATATTATACTACTCGAGAAAATTTCAGAGTCGGCAGATTCCAACGTAGCATTCATAGCAAACTAACCATCATTCTTATATTTTAATGAGTTATTTATTATTTTGTGGAAATGTTAACCACCATTCTTGAAAAATGACTATATATAATCTACACCATGTTAAAATGAGTGATCTTGAACAATGGGAAAGGTTTACATCCACCATTCTATGCAAAAATGCTCATTTTTATTTGCATTTTCATGAAAAAATGACTTGATTATTTAAAATAGTTAGAACTTAAAAATATACCTCTGTGTAAGCCATATCATGAAGTGAAAAAACACAATAGACAATGATAGAAGACATTAATGGCCAATTCCTGATGAGACTTGTTATACTAGAATCTTTCTCATCCTCCGTTTCCTCAGCATCCGGAACACATGTAGCAGATTCCAACTCCTTTTTCTTATGAAAGTGTAACGTTTCCTGCAGTTTTGGATAATAATATTTAAAAGGAAAATGATAATGACAGCCGTTAGGGCTGTCAATAAGAAGCCAAAATCAATATAAAAACTGTATTGAATTTTAGGATATCAATAAATGTACAACCATGTTATGCATGTTAGAGACATGGCTGTCATTAACAAAACTATTTTTAAAATAATAGAACAGAAATTATTCTCATAAATATTCTCATACTAATTGCTATTAGAAAGTCCAGCCTAATTGTCTCCGAGCCCATTAGGGTTTGTTATTATTAGGGTTTCCTATGATTGATATTTATATGAGATCTTATAATGGTTATATCAATCAATCAAATTACAATTATATTTTGCTATCATATAAAATTGACCAAGTTTTTACAACACTTGTGAATATCATGTTAAAATGCATCAAAATGAAAGTATTAACACATGATAATTAATTTCATACCGGAAGCCAAATTGCTGCACCAATGGTCACTAAAAGTGCAAAAATGGAGATGCAAAGGCAAGGTAACAAGTATGGAAATCTGCATCACTTGCAATTCTCATCACCCAAATTTGAAGTTAAATAAAAATATGAAATGATATTTACAAACGATTTATAAGAAATTAGAATGTATTTGATAAAGACATAATGTCACCTTCCAAATACAGAATCCGAAGATACTAGACCTGGAAATTTCTCCACAGGCTTAAATTAACATAAAACAAACACAAAAGATTAAAGAAAGGAATATATAATAAAAAGGGAAAATATATATGTAAATAACATAGCAATATATTTTTGATAAAACACAGTAAATTCTATTACATGATTCTGATTGAAAGATTGTGAAATTGAATTTGAGATACAAGTGGAGATATAAACCTGTGCAAGATAACCTCCCAAAGCTGGGCCCACAATCAGTCCAATTCCCCATGATGTACTAACCTGGAATAAATCACCCATTTTATAATTACAAGTAAGAAAAATCATCTTTTAAATGGTAATAAAACATGGCCAATATATATTTTACTACTCTAATCTTGGTTCAATACATCCTCGACTATCCTGAATTATGGTATTTTGAACTTGCAAAAGTAGTAATTTAGTTTCTTGGCTCACTAATTTGATACTGATTTTTGATGTCATTTGTTTCTAATTTCAGCATGTTAATACGAGCTTATATTTTTTAGTTCGTCAAAAGTTATAATGGAAGTAAATAATGTAAGAAAATGCAATCAAATAATAAGCCAGTGTAATAAATTAATCATTTTAGTAAGTTCTACCATTATACACATTTAATAGTTCAAGATAATAAAGACCAGCCAACCAAGTTTATATTACCAAAATGCTTTTAGGCCATAAAAACATTTTCTATTAATTTTGTAAATTCACTCTTTCCCAGATTTCATGGAATGAGAGAATTAAAAAAAGGGGCCCTATTTCTTACAGCTGACAATCCTGAAGCTTGATGTTCATCTCGAAAAAGCTCACATGCATATGCCTGCAAAAATTTTAAATATCATCTTATAACAACATGAAACCAGTATAAGACTGATGTCAACCATGAAACAAACTGATAACTTCAGTTTTTTGCACATCAGTGTTACATTAGATGACACTCCAACTGACATACACATGTTAACAATACCTCTTCTTTTCAGTTTTTTGGCATAAAATGTAAGATAATGAATACCTTTATGGGGCCAAGTAGCCCATTTAAAGAGCCCAGAAGAAACCTTGTCACAATAGCCATCCAATAGTTGACACTAAAACCGAAAAGTGTGTTGAAAATAACCCTGAAATAGATGAAAAAAATATATAAATAAAGCTTTAATTATGAAATATATACAGAAATAGTAAACAGTTTAATCAAATAGTTAGTTACTCACACTGTTGAAGTGCCCAAAAGAATAACTGGTTTTCGACCATATCGATCAGCGACTACTCCCCAAAACACAGATGTAAGTGCCCTTCCAATCATGAATGAAGACCCTTCATAAGATTAAATAAATATTAATTAAAAAGAAAATAGATTAAACCTCCTAACTAAATCATTTTATTTGAAATAATATGTAATTTTTGTAAGTATATTTGACAAACTAACGAGTTAGAGATAACTTTTAAAAATTTGGTGATTTTTACACCACATAACTTAACCTATACATCAAAATATGTGTTTTATATATTTGTACAGTATGCAATAATACTTGTACAGTATGGTATAAACATCAAAATATGTGGTATAAAAATTAATTCCCCTTTTAAAATGTTGGAATATAAGGGTTTCGGACAACCTAACCCGGCCCGAACAGCCCATTTTGCCAGATTTAATGAAGCACAATGAGCAAAAATTCTCTTACCAACAAATCCTGCATAGTAACTAATGTCTTCTTCATCCTTTGCAATGTTAAAATCTCTTATCTAAAATAGAAATCAAGATAAATAATTACAATTGTAAAACAAACAAAAGAAAAAACAGAGGTGAGATACACTTACCATGAAATAAAGAAATGGAAAGAGAGAGGATATTGGTAGTGCTGACAAGAAAAAAAAGGAAATAGATGTCACACATAGTCATCAAGATTAAAAAATTTCCAACTTCAACAGGGTGCGTGTTAAGAATATAGTTTTAGCGAAATTTTAGTTCGTGTTTTAGTATAATGGAAATAATACGTATGCAATGAGTTTCATATATATGTTCTAGTGAAATATTTAAGGTAATCCTTAATTTTAATGTAGTCTTAGGGGACAAATTTCAACCGTTAATCAATAAGATCTAATGATCAAGATTAATCACATATTTTATAAATGAAGGGGTATTTTGGTCATTTGGCATTTTTTTTAAAAATTGAATTTTTTTTTATTTTTTATTTTCTTTTAAAAAATTATTTTATTTTATTACTTCCTCTGATTCAAAATAAGTGATACACTTTCCTTTTTGGGGTGATTCAAAATAAGTGATACACTTTAAAAAGTTTCCTTATTTGGCAAATAAAATGGGACCCACACTCATTAACTATCTAGTTTAACAAAGTGAAATAACCTCTTTACCCTTACTTTTTACTTTTAAACATCATTAACCTTACTTTATTCAAAAGGTGTGGGACACATTCCCCACTAACCATCCAATTAATCTAATTTAATCATTATTATAATCTTTTGCCTCAAAAATCGTGAAACTCAAAGTGTATCACTTATTTTGAATCGGAGGAAGTATTATTTTTTCGTTTAAAAAACAATAAATTGATAGTTGAACGCCCACACACTCCTTTTCAAAAGAGAAAATACATCAGAGATACAATCAGTTTTGATGTGGTGCTCTGTCAGACATTTTATCAAACAGGTTATGTGCAATTTAGCGCCAACACGAATCAGTACCCTCGTACCAAAGGTGTACCAGGTGGACAGAAATGGCAGAAAAGTACTATTTCTGACACACAGACATGAGGGTACAGGTAATTTCCGGACTCCGGGACTCCGATTTCGAGGTATTTCCGGACTCCTAGAGTCCTAAAAAATTATTTTTGAAAATAAAAAAAAAAGAGCATCATTTGTGAAAGTTTTTAAAAAATAGGAGCATTTTTAAAAAAAAAAAAATTAAATGGGAATCGATTGGCTCAGCCAGCACTGTATTATCATTTCGAAAAGATTTATTGTTGCATTACATAACATATCAAGTCCATATATTCCGAGTAGTAAGTACCCGGGTGTGTGGAATAACATCGTTAAAATCCGTGTGCACCTCGATAAAATAAACATCCCACTTGATTCATGGTTCCAACAAAGGGTACACCCGGTTTCGGGAATGATAACAACAAATTGGGTCTTCGAAAACGATGGTATGTTCACTGTGGCATCAGCGAGGAAAGTTATTGAAGATACTATGGTTGGCCCGTGCCCGATTCTTAATTTCTCGTGGGTAAAAGCAGTTCCGGTTAGTGTTAACATTTTCTTTTGGAGATTTATGCATAAGCGTCTCCCAACGTGTTTCAATTTGTTAAAACGCGGTATAATTCTGGAATCAGCGGTATGCCCTCTTTGTGAAAGAGACATTGAAGATGAAGAACACTTGTTTTGGAGATGTTATAAATCTAGAGCTATTTGGGTGGATTTTTGCAAAGGGTGGAATATTAATATCGGGGATATAAGTGGGATAGATCAATTGATGGAGTGGCATATTAAGGCAAACTTTGTGAAGGAGAAGGCACAAAGATTTCTTACAACATTCATCTCCACGCTGTGGCAAATTTGGAAAGTAAGAAATGAAATAGTTTTCAACAAAAACTACGGTGCTTTTCAACTAATTAATATGCATTCACAAGCTCAAGCATTTTTTTGGCTAAAAAATCGGACGAAAGAGAGGTGGACTTCACTTAATTGGGGAATGTGGTGCACAGACCCTTCATCAATCTAAATAGGTGTCTCGGATAAACTGGTGGTTGGGTACCATAATCGCATAGTGTATATAAAGTAGGAGTATTGATTGTTGAGAATTGATTTGGTGTGCATGTAGTACATTTCTCTTTTCTTTATTTTTCTTAGCATACATGTAATAGGTGGACGAGTTAGTTTTGGTGTAACCAGGTGATCCATATTAATGATAATCGGGTTGGTCGGGATGGGTGATGGCAATGCCGAAGCTCATTCTTGATTAACCTTTGTTTTTGCTGTTCAAAAAAAAATCATTTCGAAAAGATTCTGTTATACGTCATCAACATATAATTTTTTTAATTAAAATATATTACCAAATCGTAAAAAACGTGAAATTGATGCTACTTCATTCTTTCGAAAAAAGGAGCGTTGAATGTCTGACCTCGTGCAAATTTGCAAACTAGTGTTCTATTGTAGGAATTTCAAAATAAAAGAAACTCATCATCTTGGGCCTTTGGCTAAACCAACTAAACCTAATCCAAGCTAAACAATATCAAATAATCATATCGGTATGAAAATTTGAGAATATACATTCAATGAGAAATGTAATGATGATTAATTATGATTTCATTGTCATGGTTGATTGGGTTGAGTATAATGGAGTGAGAAATATAATGGAATGAGCCAAATAATATACTGATTAATTACGATTTCATTGCCACTTAGTTCCGGACCAACTTTTTTAAAAAATTATTTATTTGAGAAGAGTAATGGTATTTAGTCATATCATTTGGTCATACGCATAATCTTACTCATTAGATTAAGACATGTGTCAAAATCAAGGGATAACATTATGAGAGATAATTAATGGAGTATACATGTCATCCTATCAAGTGGGTAGGACTAGGTAGAATCAACTGATATGACTAATCATTTTCATTTGAGAAAGTTAGTGTGCTGAGAAAATTAAACTTTCTAGCCATAAATTCATATGTAGAGTAAGATATACGCTAATCTTAATGTCTCGTAAAATAAGTTTATTTGCTGCGGATGACGTCATTGCTGATGTAAGCTGATTGAGAAACGATTGAATATAGACAAACAAAAGAGTTAGGTGATGTATGAGAAATTAAAATCAAACCAAACACGATTGCCATTATCACTGATTGTTTTTCTGTATATCTGTCCAATTTGACGTTGACAGTTGATACATCGAATAGGTTGTTTGTGGCGGTGGTTCAGACAGTTGATTCAACAGGTGTTATGCAATTAGGGTGCCCAAATATTTAACCTAATCTGATCCAAACCTAAATTTAATTATGTTAATCATATCAGATGTAATCGAATCTTATATTAATATTGGGTTTGCCATCAAATTAAGAAATTA
Organism: Calendula officinalis; assembly: GCA_963853835.1. NCBI lineage: Eukaryota > Viridiplantae > Streptophyta > Magnoliopsida > Asterales > Asteraceae > Calendula > Calendula officinalis. The sequence goes on from OY970831.1 coordinate 38,977,433, forward strand.
ACACATTAATAAATATAAATCAATGAAGTACCACATTAATAATTATAAGTCATTAAATAAAAATTAATAAACAAGTATAAGTGTTAGATAAAAACTCATAAACTTTAATATGTTAGATATTTTTTATAATTTTTACTTAAATTTAAAGTTAGGTGTAACTTGATCGGGACAAATCCAAAACCTGACCAATCTGACCCCAACTGATAAGAGTTGTAACTCAATATGTTATTTAAAACAACCCAATCTTTCTTTTATTTCATTTAACTATTTAGTTCCTAACTTCAATATTTTGACATATGATTTTGATGAGGATTGACCACGATAGGACTTTACGACCATGTTCTCCTATTACGTTATCTCTGTTGGATGTGTCTTTATGACTTTTTTATGTAGGTTTGGTTGATCTGACTATTGATATAGGGCATGCGTAATGTTAAATGCAGGGGCGAGCACAAAAACCGAAAAATCGTACCGAAAAAACCGAGTCATTTGAAAAAAATGTGATCGGATTTGATTTTTGGAAAAACCAAACGTTTTGGATGGTTTTCGGGTGCATATAAAAACGAACTAAAAAACCATCTCGCTCCGCCATTATAGATATTTAAAAATTTTAAAAATATTATTATCTCTGTAAAAGATTTGATGCTCTATTTAAAAATAATATGTATATATTTTAGTATATCATTTTTTCTCACATGGTTTAGTCTTTATATTATATAAAAAACTTAATTTTTTATTTATAGAAAAAATAAGTTAAAGTTTGGAAGTTTGAATTATAACGTTTAAATTATTAAATTGGTAAATTTTAAGAAAATCAAAATACAAAAAGAAAATCGAAACTTAACTAATTTATTGAGAAATACCGAAAAATAAAAGTAGAAAAAACAAATATTGACGGTTTGCAAATCTTAAAAACGAAGTTTTTAATTCGGGGTTTGCTTTTACTTTAAAACTGTCTCAAACCGCCTCATACTCACTATAGTGCAATGAGCGCTTGTAGATTATGCATGAATAAATTCAATTTTAAGGTTTAGTCGTGAGTTTGTTCACCACTACCATAACCTTAAGGGGTTTTTTCCCTCGTAGAAAATATATATTGAAATCATATTTTGTTTTCTAAATATAATTTTCTTTTTTATGTTATATAAATTTTAGTAAACAATCTTTTAAATATCATATGAGATTTAAATAAACGATCAATGTTTGGCTTTATCTTACGAATAAAAATAATATTTTTCTTGTAATAAAAAAGAAAACGAATAACTTTATCTCTTTATTTCTTTTCGATTCATTTCTTTTCTTTTCTTCAATATCAATAAGGGTCGAGAGTGGACAATTTTTTATGCGTCAATCGCAAGTGATGATATCCTTAGTACTCGCTATTTAAGCGCCTTTAATATATAAATTTCCTTCGAATGATAACAAGCTACAAATAATTAAAATAAATGGGAACTGAATAGCAGTAGGTATATACATGAATCCAACTCATAGCGGATTCGTAAACTATTTAACGAAACTCCTTTATTTTCATTAGTTTAGTTAAACGGACGAAAATGAATATATATAGTTCTTGTTTGGTCAATTACTTTCGTGAACGTGAGTCTGTTTAGAAAATTCCAAATCTATTATATATAGTAAATATAAAAACAAAGATAAAAGATAAAAGATAATAAAATGTTTTATGTATGTATTTGTAAGTCAAATGGTAACTTAAATATGTTTTTAACTATGTTGCCGAATGTAAATATATCATATCATACGTTAAAAAGTAAATGGTGAAATTTTGATGGTTCGGACCTATTTTTGCCACCCTACTCTTATTATTACCGTTCCCTATAAGTTCTTTTTTAGGAATTAGTTTTCATACCACAATTTAGAAAATTCCAAATCTATTATATATAGTAAATATAAAAACAAAGATAAAAGATAAAAGATAATAAAATGTTTTATGTACGTATTTGTAAGTCAAATGGTAACTTAAATATGTTTTTAACTATGTTGCCGAATGTAAATATATCATATCATACGTTAAAAAGTAAATGGTGAAATTTTGATGGTTCGGACCTATTTTTGCCACCCTACTCTTATTATTACCGTTCCCTGTAAGTTCTTTTTTAGGAATTAGTTTTCATATCACAATTTTTTATTCCCCTACCCTAATGTACAAATATTCCTGCAAACTGTACAAGCATATAAAGCACATTGTGGTACAATGCTTAAAAGATGTAGTATGAAAATCACCCCCTTTCTTTTTTAGTCTGTCCGGCTGTCCCTATTCTTGTTCAGACCTAAAAATATCAGTCAAAAATATCAAACCACAATTACCAAACCAGCCCAAATTTTCGTCAAAGACCGGCCAACCCAGACCATGGTACACACCTGAGTTTTACCATTATCTCCTTCTCTATCACACTCTATGTACCTAATATATTGGTGAAACATATAATATCTAAATAAGGGTGTATTTTAATTTTTAGACAAATGATAACTCTTTAAAGAAAAAATACCTTAGGATGTTCCAAAATTACCCTTTAGAGAAAAATTACATAGAGAGTTATTTAGCATGGTGCTAATGGTACGTTTGGTTCAGTTTACATCGGTAAACTGACACCATTAACATGACTATTGGAGAACTGTGATTTTGTAAGTATTGGTGTTCAGTGTATTTTATGTATAAAATACTACGTGAATGTGTATTATTGACATAAATGTGTCATCTGAATGTCAATTGGAGTGTCAATTGACATGACACTGATTTAAAAATAACTGAAGTGTTAATATGTGTCACGGTTGGGAACAGTCTTAAAATCAATGCAAAATCAATGCTCCAAAGAGAGAAGTACGTACAAAAAAAAAGCAATTTTTACATCATAAACAAAAGATTGATTTTTAGTGTGTCAGCATAAAACCCAGATAGACCTTTTTAACCGATCATCCTGTTTTAGTAATATGAGAATTAGATCCATGGTTATTACAGTTTACCCATTTATTTTCTTTTTATTTTAAGTTATTATTATTCTTCCAGTACGTAATTACTTATCAGATGACAAAATACAGGAAAATAAATATATACTTACCAACACATAATACGACAACCCATATAAAGATGAGCTCCTTGAGAGGTAACCCGGTTTGCATCCGTTTATTATGATCAACTTTACAACCCGGACAATTCTCGTGGTACACGTGCTCCAAAAGCTCATCTTTTAATTCATGTTCATCCTTGTTGATTGACGCCATTTTTGGTCACTAATCTAATCTTTATCTGAAATCAAACTTGTGTTTTTTCTCCTCCTTTCGATCTCTTGGATAAAAGATCGAGTAGGAGGACGAAGAGAAGAGGAGCTTGAGTTTGGCGACAAGATAAACCAAGCTTCAAATAAATTCATCCACTCAAATATCAATAGTAGATTTACAATAATGGCCCTTCTATATTGGTGGATTATATATTTGTCCCCCAAAGGTTAAACTTTGGTACTTTATAGGTTATACTAGTGTTAATTGTTGCTTCAGTAATCTTTCTTTGGAGTCATTTTGGAGATTCAAATGGCAGCAAATCTTCAGTTTGCCGCATTCTTCAGTGGGGTATTCAGTAGGGGGGAACTATAAAATTTTTGCCAACAGTAGCACCCTTGCGGGGATAAAAAAAGCAGAGGTCAAGGGGGTTGCGCTTTCTTGCAGGGTCTTAAGAGCAGCACCCATAGTGGTGTCCAAGGAGCAGTGTGTCGAAACACAAATGATTTTTAGATAAATTATTCTGTTACATAAACACTATGTTTGATTATATACACCAAGTCTTCAATAACTAATTATTAGTTTCATAAACATATAAGACAATTCAATACTAATTTATAGACCTAAAACTAAAAAACTAGAAGACACATACTTTGGATCCTTTTTTATTTGATTTAGATTTTTGTTTGAGCTTTGGTATGGACTATTGGTTAATACTTTAGTTTTTTTTAAGTTTGATTTGGACTATTGGTAGGTTTTTTTTAATCCGGTAAAAGCATTGCACCGTAATAAAAAAAATTCTAAAATATTTACTATGTGGGAAATTTTTTGAGTAGTAGCATGTGCTACTACGAGACCTATAACAGGTCTGCCCCTAGTTTTCAGTGTGCCGACGGATTGAGAAAGGGATGGGTGAGGTATTTGAATAACCATGAATAATTTGTGTGTGTGTAATAATAATATATGAGGTCCAAAAATATAAAGTGAATGATATTGTTGATATAAATGTGTTAGTTGAATACGGGTTGGAGTATTGTAATATCCCAAAACCCGGCCTAATAGTTTATTGACCTTAAGGTATCTTATTAAATGATTATCTGATTAAATGCCTAGTTAATTAAATTAGCCTGCTGTCCTTTGCGGTATTTTAACCAAGGGGTTAAAATACCCGACTTGTGATATTTTTGGAATGAAAACGTGATTTTTATATATTTGGATTCCTTGTTAAATATCGTTTCCAGAAATGCTTTCGGTTTTAAAATTGGAGTCCGTTTGCTATTTTAAATAAATTAATTACGAAAGGGACTTTCAGACATATACTGTTTTATTAAAAGAAAAGACAACAAGGGGGTCCCACCACCCTTGTTGACCGGCCAAGAGAGAGAGGAGGGTAAACCCCTCTTCACTCTTCCATTTTGAAAGCTTATCCACTATTCCATTGCACCCATTTTCTCTCTAAAACCTCCTACTTGTTCTTGAGTGATCTTGGTGATTTCTTGGTGCTAGGATCTGAATTTTACACCCAAGTTTGTGTAAGAGAAGTCTAGAAGTAAGTCTCATCCTTTCCTTGGTTTGTTCTTGGTGTTCTTGAGCTAGAGTTTGAACTAGGGTTTGTGATTGTTAGTAATCTATGGATGAATCTTGATATGGAAGTTGTTTTATGTGTTTATGCAAACGTTTACATCTTTTGTATGGTTGATTGTTGAAGGAATACAAGATTTGGTGAAAATCACCTTCAACCTCCATTAATGGTGGAAGTTGAAGGTGGGTTTTGACAAATCTTGGATTTCTTGAGTTATGGTTAGATAGAATTGTTTATTAGGTTGTGAAATCATGTTTGTTAAGTTATGGATGTTAAAAACCTAGTATTGATCAATTGGTGAAGTAGTTTAACTAGTGTTTGGATGATTTTGTCAAAATGGTTAACTAGTGATCTTGGAAGTATCATACTTGGATTTTGTGATGGTTATGATCTTGATGGAATTGTTAGATGATTGTGAATTGCTAGTTTAAAGATTAAATTGCTAGTTAATGGAAATGTGGAAGTGTTTGGATCATATTCGGGTTTTTTTGGCCCGTTTGGGTCAACTAGTTGTGAATACTTGATAAATGGTCAAAATGGTCAAATGTATTGATGAAGGATTTGTGCTAGTTGTAAATGTCATAAAATGTGCATTTTATGAGTCTTATGTAGTTAGATGTTGAAATTGATGATTTTGACGATTCGGTGGATTATCACTAACTCGGTATGTTGTTGACAGGAACCGGGAAGGATACTCAGTGATACTAGCTCACTGAGTTAAGGAATCGAAGGTTGAAAGGTGAGTGGATTCGACCTACAACTCGGGTTTCGGTTATTTCATTTGGTATTGTCTTGTTGGTGAAAAATGCAGAAAATCGCCAGATGAAGAGAGTTCGCGAAGCGAACTTAGTTCGCGATCGTGAAGTCGGTCCAGAGAAAATTGTTGGTCGTCGCGAAGTAGTTCACGACTGAGTTCCCGGCGCGAACCCTAGTTCGCGATCGCGAACTAGAGTTCGCGATTGGGAACTCAGTTTTGACGTTTTTCGCGGTGTCTTTCGTAACTAGTTGACTTGTTATGTATGCCTAGTGTTAGGGAATACCATACATGACTAGGTGCACCATTCGGGATGAGGTCAGTGTCGGAAGGAGAACGGCTGGGCATCGGGTATCGACTAATCGGGTATCCGACCTTACCTGTATTTGTTGCATGGTTAAGGGGAGGGAGTTGCCCGGGTGTTGGATACGAAACGCTATCGGTTACCGTGGTTTTGGCCAACCATGGTTTAAGGCCCGCAAAGCCGCCGATCCTCTCAAAAAGTGATTACCCAACCGGAGATGTTTTATAACTTCCGTGTTTAAGTGACCAGTGTAGTTGCTAGTGTAGTTGTTAGTGTTAGGAATTCATTCACTTAGCTTTTGTGCTAATCCCTCCCTTATTGACACATTTCAGGTTGGATGGCTTGAAAGGGGTCGGGCTTGGACGGAAAGTTTGACCATGCTTAAATTATGTTTTGTAAAATGAGCCGTGTCTAGTAATACCGTCTTTTAAATAACTTTGGTTGTAATATTTTGTGGGACCACGTTTTGTAAACTTAACTAGCTAGATGCTTCCGTACTTAGACTAATACTTAATTGCCTTTATTAAAAAAAAAATACGGTGTTACAACTTGGTATCAGAGCTTCGGTTTGGCGATGGATACATGGGGTTGGTGTTCCATTCCCAAATCGTGGCTCGTGTGTTGGTCAAACCTTCCGTTTAAAGGGGATTAGAGCAAGTGTGAATTGGGTTTAGTAGTTAGTATATGTGTACTAACGAGTTAAACTAAGCCTTGGTGAGATGTTCTGTTTTGTAGCACGAATGGCTACGGATGGAAACACCTTGGATAATATCCCACCGAACACGAACCTTGGGAACGATGGAGCAACGGGCTCAGGGGGTGATGAAATACCGAATGAAGAATATATCTTGTTGTTGGAAACACGAAATATGGAACTTGAGGATACCATTAGGGCTCTTCGCCAAAGTCAATCGACTGAGCCGCGACCCGAGGCTCGGTCTACCTTGCCACCCCCAACCCAAGCAAACCCACCCCCACACTTCACTCAAACTACTCAAAATCCCGTCTTTCCCCAAAATGACTCCTCATCTCCCAATACAAGCATATTACAACCGCCACTCGCCCACACCGTACCAATTTCCAATGCCCAACACCAACAATTCTTCTACCAACCATTCCCGATTGAGAAGAAACCGTGCACTTACAAGAATTTTCTCGATTGTAAACCAACCGAGTACCGGGGAAGTACCGACCCGGCGGAAACTCTAACTTGGCTTAGGGCCACCGAGAGGGCTCTTATTGCTTGTAATTGTGAGGACCACTTGAAGGTCCGGTATGCGTCCCGAATGTTGGGGGGACCGGCTATGGATTGGTGGGATGGGTTGACCGCGAACTTTAGCAACGAAATGATGGATGCGGTCACGTGGAAACAATTTAGGGAGCAAGTGGAGGCTCGGTATTGTAGCCCGTTTGAGTTGGATAAGATCCGGAATGAGTTCATGATGTTGAAGATGACCGATCGGATGACGGTGGATGAGCTTATCCTCCAATTTAATGGTAAGCTCCGATTTGTGACACAATGGGTGCCCGATGAGTCCACCCAAATCAAACACTTTGTTGGGGCGTTGTTGCCCGAGTATCGGAACGTAACAAGGCTTGCGGGAACTCTCTTGCAAGCATATGATCTTGCCAAATTGGCCGAAGGTGACATTTTGGCCCAAAAGGCCGCGAATCGAGAGAAGGCCCCGTTTCATAAGGGAAAGTATGATCATTCAAACTCGAGCAACCACAAGAAATCCCAAGGCAATCATAGGTCTAACAATGATCGACGAACACAAATCCTTCAAGGTTCCAACCAAAGGAACCCATGGTGCATACCGTGTAAGTCCTCCCATGCCTGTCCGTGTACGACACAAACTCGAAGGTGTATTAAATGTGGGCAACACGGGCATGAGTCTTCGGAATGCAAGTTAGAGAAGAGTGTTTGTTGGACGTGTCAAAAAGAGGGTCACCGGGCCATGTTTTGCCCAATGAAGAAAGGTTCGGGTTCGGGTTCGGGAGCGGCTTCGTCGGGAGGTCAAAAGAGGAAGAGTCATCCGCCACCTACGGGTTGGGCATTCAAAATGACAGTGGAGGATGCCACCACCACCGACGATGTCATCACCGGTATGTTTCTAATAAACTTGATACCCGCTCGCGTGTTATTTGATTCGGGTGCAAATAGTTCGTTTTCCTCAAAGAGTTTTTGTGACAAATTGAAATTGTCTATTTCCTTGATCGCGACACCTCTAGAGGTAGAGGTGGCCGATGGTGAAATGGTTCCGGTCACGACATCCGTGTCCGGGGCTAGTATTGATATTGATAGCGTGAAATTTTCGATTCTTTTACTTGTTATGCCGATATCCGGCTTTGATGTGGTTTTAGGTATGGATTGGTTAAGTGCTAATAGGGCCAACATAAATTGTCACCAAAAGTTAATTACTTTTCTTTTACCCGACGGGTCACACGTCGTGGCCCGGGGAGACCGTGCGACCCCGACCATACCCATGATAACCATGATGAAAGCCCGTAAGTCCTTGACCAAGGGATGTGAATCGTTTATAGCTTATGTGATTGATGTGAAAAAGGAAAAGAAAGTAGTTGGCGATCTCCGGGTGGTTTCGGAATACCCGGAGGTGTTTCCCGAAGACTTGCCTGGGTTACCTCCCGTTCGGGAGGTAGAATTCAAAATTGATTTGGTGCCGGGTGCCAATCCCGTGGCTAGAGTACCGTACCGTTTAGCACCGTCCGAGATTCGGGAAATGATGACACAAATCCAAGATTTATTGGATAAGGGTTTTATTCGGTCGAGTTCCTCACCTTGGGGAGCCCCGGTTTTATTCGTAAAGAAGAAAGATGGTGCACTTCGTATGTGTATCGATTATCGAGAATTAAATAAAAGAACGGTAAAGAATCGGTATCCTTTGCCGCATATTGACGATTTATTTGATCAACTCCAAGGGTCTTCTTACTTCTCAAAGATTGATTTGAGATCGGGTTATCACCAAGTTCGGGTTCACGAAAACGATGTTCACAAAACGGCGTTCCGAACTCGCTATGGCCACTATGAGTTCTTGGTTATGCCGTTTGGATTGACGAACGCTCCCGCGATATTTATGGATTTGATGAATCGAGTTTGTCGGCCTTATCTCGACAAATTCTTTATTGTGTTCATCGATGATATTTTAATTTACTCCAAGACCGAAGAAGAACACGAAAAACACTTAAGGCAAGTGTTAGAAACGTTGAAGCGGGAACGATTATTTGCGAAGTTCTCGAAGTGCGAATTTTGGCTTCGAGAAGTTCACTTTTTGGGTCACGTTATTTGTTCGAATGGGGTCAAGGTGGACCCGGCGAAGATCGAAGCGGTTATGAATTGGGTTGCTCCGAAGAACCCAACCGAGATAAAGAGTTTCTTGGGTTTGGCGGGTTATTACCGCCGGTTTATAAAGGATTTTTCGAAGATAGCGGGTCCTATGACGAGATTGACCCGTAAAGATGTACCGTTTCGGTGGGGTGAAAATCACGAGAAGTCATTTCAAACTCTAAAACAATTATTGTGTCAAGCTCCGGTTCTCGCCTTTCCCGAAGGCCCGGAGGATTTTATTGTTTATTGTGACGCTTCACTTGCGGGTTTGGGTTGTGTGTTAATGCAACGAGATCGGGTCATTGCTTATGCTTCGAGGCAATTGAAGAATCACGAGAAGAATTACCCGACTCACGATTTAGAGTTGGCGGCGGTGGTTTTTGCACTAAAATTATGGAGACACTATTTGTACGGTACTAAATGCGTGATTTGCACGGATCATAAAAGTTTGCAATACGTGTTCACGCAAAAGGAGTTGAATATGCGTCAACGAATATGGTTAGAGTTGATTAAGGATTACGATTGTGAAATCCGATATCATCCCGGGAAGGCAAATGTGGTGGCCGATGCCTTAAGTAGAAAGGGAGATTCGGGACGGGTACAATTTATGCGGATGGAAATTGTGTCGGATTTGGTGTCCCGGTTGAAGATTTCACAAATGGAAGCATTGAATGTCGAACATTTGAAGGCCGAGATTTTATTAAAGAGGAAAGATGATTTAGAAGAAGATTCTCGGGGTTTGAAGACATATCAATCTCGGGTTTGGGTACCGTTACTCGGGGGTTTGCGAGAATTGATTTTAGCCGAGGCTCACAATTCTCGGTTATCGGTTCACCCGGGTAGCACGAAAATGTATAATGATCTAAAAGCACTTTATTGGTGGCCGACAATGAAGACCGACATTGCCCGTTTTGTGGGCCAATGTCATATTTGTGCTCAAGTGAAGGCCGAGCACCAAAAGCCCTATGGAACTTTAACCCAATCACCGATTCCCGAGTGGAAGTGGGACCGGATTACTATGGATTTCGTGACCAAATTGCCGCGTACACAAAGGGGTCACGATATGATTTGGGTTATAGTTGACCGATTAACGAAGAGTGCTCATTTCTTGGCTACTAGTGAGACCGCCTCACTTAGTAGATTGGCGAAATTGTACATTGACGAAGTAGTATCTCGACATGGAATTCCAATTTCTATCGTGTCCGATAGAGATCCCCGTTTTGCTTCGAACTTTTGGAATAGCTTGCAACGAGAATTGGGGACGCGGGTGAATTTGAGTACCGCGTATCATCCTCAAACCGATGGGCAATCGGAAAGAACGATACAAACGCTTGAAGATATGTTGCGGGCTTGTGTGTTAGAGTATGGTGGGTCGTGGGATTCCCACCTACCGTTGATCGAGTTTGCTTATAATAACTCGTATCACTCAAGTATTAAGATGCCACCGTACGAGATGTTGTACGGGCGTCGGTGTCGAACTCCGACGTGTTGGTTGGAAGCGGGTGAGAAACAATATGCGGGGCCCGATATTGTACAAATGACCGCGGATAAAGTTGCTATTGCTCGAGAAAAGTTGAAAGCCGCCCGTGACCGACAAAAGATGTATGCCGACCCGAGGCGTAGACCTGCTACGTTCTCGGAGAACGAGATGGTTTATTTGAAGGTTTCACCTTGGAAGGGCGTTATTCGTTTTGGTAAACGAGGAAAGTTGGCCCCGAGGTTTATTGGGCCGTTCCGAATTAGTAAGGTGGTGAATTCTCAATCGGTAACACTCGAGTTACCCCCGGAGTTGTCGGCAATACACAACACTTTCAACATTTGTTACTTGAGAAAGTGCAACATCGAAGATCCGAGCCAAATTCTCCCGGTGCAAGAGTTGCGGGTTGATACGAAAAAGAGATTGGTCGAAGAACCGGTGGAGTTATTAGACCGAAAAGTAACGAAATTGAGAAAGAAACAGATTCCTATGGTTCTAGTAAAATGGAAGCACAGTTTGGGTGCGGATATGACGTGGGAGACCGAGGCCGATATGCGGGAACGTTATCCCTCCTTGTTTGATCGAGATGGGATTCCGGGGACGGAATCTTCCTAAGTGGGGGAGAGTTGTAACATCCCAAAACCCGGCCTAATAGTTTATTGACCTTAAGGTATCTTATTAAATGATTATCTGATTAAATGCCTAGTTAATTAAATTAGCCTGCTGTCCTTTGCGGTATTTTAACCAAGGGGTTAAAATACCCAACTTGTGATATTTTTGGAATGAAAACGTGATTTTTATATATTTGGATTCCTTGTTAAATATCGTTTCCAGAAATGCTTTCGGTTTTAAAATTGGAGTCCGTTTGCTATTTTAAATAAATTAATTACGAAAGGGACTTTCAGACATATACTGTTTTATTAAAAGAAAAGACAACAAGGGGGTCCCACCACCCTTGTTGACCGGCCAAGAGAGAGAGGAGGGTAAACCCCTCTTCACTCTTCCATTTTGAAAGCTTATCCACTATTCCATTGCACCCATTTTCTCTCTAAAACCTCCTACTTGTTCTTGAGTGATCTTGGTGATTTCTTGGTGCTAGGATCCGAATTTTACACCCAAGTTTGTGTAAGAGAAGTCTAGAAGTAAGTCTCATCCTTTCCTTGGTTTGTTCTTGGTGTTCTTGAGCTAGAGTTTGAACTAGGGTTTGTGATTGTTAGTAATCTATGGATGAATCTTGATATGGAAGTTGTTTTATGTGTTTATGCAAACTTTTACATCTTTTGTATGGTTGATTGTTGAAGGAATACAAGATTTGGTGAAAATCACCTTCAACCTCCATTAATGGTGGAAGTTGAAGGTGGGTTTTGACAAATCTTGGATTTCTTGAGTTATGGTTAGATAGAATTGTTTATTAGGTTGTGAAATCATGTTTGTTAAGTTATGGATGTTAAAAACCTAGTATTGATCAATTGGTGAAGTAGTTTAACTAGTGTTTGGATGATTTTGTCAAAATGGTTAACTAGTGATCTTGGAAGTATCATACTTGGATTTTGTGATGGTTATGATCTTGATGGAATTGTTAGATGATTGTGAATTGCTAGTTTAAAGATTAAATTGCTAGTTAATGGAAATGTGGAAGTGTTTGGATCATATTCGGGTTTTTTTGGCCCGTTTGGGTCAACTAGTTGTGAATACTTGATAAATGGTCAAAATGGTCAAATGTATTGATGAAGGATTTGTGCTAGTTGTAAATGTCATAAAATGTGCATTTTATGAGTCTTATGTAGTTAGATGTTGAAATTGATGATTTTGACGATTCGGTGGATTATCACTAACTCGGTATGTTGTTGACAGGAACCGGGAAGGATACTCAGTGATACTAGCTCACTGAGTTAAGGAATCGAAGGTTGAAAGGTGAGTGGATTCGACCTACAACTCGGGTTTCGGTTATTTCATTTGGTATTGTCTTGTTGGTGAAAAATGCAGAAAATCGCCAGATGAAGAGAGTTCGCGACGCGAACTTAGTTCGCGATCGTGAAGTCGGTCCAGAGAAAATTGTTGGTCGTCGCGAAGTAGTTCACGACTGAGTTCCCGGCGCGAACCCTAGTTCGCGATCGCGAACTAGAGTTCGCGATTGGGAACTCAGTTTTGACGTTTTTCGCGGTGTCTTTCGTAACTAGTTGACTTGTTATGTATGCCTAGTGTTAGGGAATACCATACATGACTAGGTGCACCATTCGGGATGAGATCAGTGTCGGAAGGAGAACGGCTGGGCATCGGGTATCGACTAATCGGGTATCCGACCTTACCTGTATTTGTTGCATGGTTAAGGGGAGGGAGTTGCCCAGGTGTTGGATACGAAACGCTATCGGTTACCGTGGTTTTGGCCGACCATGGTTTAAGGCCCGCAAAGCCGCCGATCCTCTCAAAAAGTGATTACCCAACCGGAGATGTTTTATAACTTCCGTGTTTAAGTGACCAGTGTAGTTGCTAGTGTAGTTGTTAGTGTTAGGAATTCATTCACTTAGCTTTTGTGCTAATCCCTCCCTTATTGACACATTTCAGGTTGGATGGCTTGAAAGGGGTCGGGCTTGGACGGAAAGTTTGACCATGCTTAAATTATGTTTTGTAAAATGAGCCGTGTCTAGTAATACCGTCTTTTAAATAACTTTGGTTGTAATATTTTGTGGGACCACGTTTTGTAAACTTAACTAGCTAGATGCTTCCGTACTTAGACTAATACTTAATTGCCTTTATTAGAAAAAAAAAATGTGGTGTTACAAGTATCAACTGACGCTGATTTAAAAAAAAAAAAACTAAAATATTAGTAGTTACAACAATTGAAAAGAGTATTGGAGTTACGTGGTGTTAGAGAAGCATTGACTTCCATGTGATGAAAACAAACGCGGAATAATTAAAGAATGTGCATATGCATGAACATAATATACAATTTGACTTTATATATAATGCAAATCGAGCTAATTCAGGAAAAAAGTTTAAGTTTTGTATATTCTTTGATTCTTTGCATCTACTCGAGACATCACCTTAATTTACGTTCTCCTAAACGTCTTCAATAAACGAATGTGGTGTTCAATGGTTTGGCTTACGGTTTCTTCATTAATACTTTAATAGTAAATGTCATGTTCGGGGTCATTGGTCTTTTTAGCAGTTCGGTTGAGGCCTAGCTTAGTTGTAGTTATATATAGCCATGATTATACATAATATATACACCTGTTATATGTAAATATATTTCATTTATTGCTATAAATAATTAGAAATATACTTAAATATGTTTATTTGCTTTTCCTTTGATAATTTCAGGTAATTTAACATAATTGATGAGAAGATTGAGCTTTCAACAAAGATTTGGAGCAAAAGTGAAGATCGCGACACACTCTTTATACCAGAACAGACCGTGCTCGAAGACACGATACGCTAGCATCGCGATGCGCTCAAGAAAATTCTAGGTGTTCAAGGTCGGTTACTATTTCACCCACGATCTCATGAACGTGGGGCAGAACGCGATGCGCTACACCAAAACAAGACACGTTCCAATACGTTTCTATACGTTTCCTGACCTATAAATAGATAGATCAATCACTTCATTCACTGCACCACTTTGTATATATAGCCAAAATTATACATAACATATGGAGTACCTGCAAATGATGTCTAGCTCAGCTGGATTGATGCATGAGTTTTACTCCCATATGAGACGTGTGGTTTGGAGTTTGAATTCTGTAAACACCTCTTGTGGTGCCAAATATGGGGGATTTTCCCTGGAAATCCCTATGTGGCTGGGTTTGCCCTGTAAAGGAGCTCGAACCCGGGGTGCTCGCTAGAAAATTGCGAGTAGGCTTCCGTTGATATCATTTGTCGTTTCCAAAAAAATATATGGAGTAACTAAGCTATTCACATAGAAGTATTAGGATAGCCTAAGTTATTCACATAGAAGTATTAGGATTGGTTACGGAAACTATCCGTTTCTTTTGCGAAAAAGTTGGTAGGACCTCAATCAATTAAAATACGTACAAAATAATAAATATTGCGTCTTTAATAGATAAACTAGTTTCTTTATTTGTGCGTAGTTAGAAAGTATTATACGTAGTTAGAAAGTATTATACGGAACCTAACTGTTATTTTCGTTTTTAATTTTCTCCAAATCATCTAATAAATATATTTTTTATATATTATTTAGGAAGAAATCGAATATGTAACATCTAGGTAATTGTTTTATATCCCTCTTCATCAACTGCTGGTTTGAAAGTGATAAAGTATAAAGTTTTTATATGAACTAGTAGGGTACCCGCAATGCGGCGGTGGGTACCCTGTAACGATAGTGATGGTGAGGAGTAGCACTAGGAATGGCGGTGGATAGTAGTGCGTAATGATAGTTAATGGCGGCGGTAGGGTCGGCCCTGAGTTCGTCAAGGCCCTAGGCGAACACTGATTTTAGGGCCCCAGTCGTAATTGTAAAAATAAATATTAATGCAGAAAGTTCAAAATATTTGTTAAATAGATTACTCATTTAAATGTGACGCGTCTAGCGTTTCTAGAGACAAGAGTACAAATCAAATCTGAATAGTCGAGTTTTTAGACCCTATCTTTCTCGATTGACAACATAGCTAAACCACTCAACCTATCAATTTCAACTTTGAGAAGCTTCTTTCTGCATGTGTAGATTGGTATGGTTAGCATAATCCGGTAAGTAATCCAAACATTTGGATAAGAGAATTGATATTGCTACCACAACTTTTAATGGTTATACCACACTGTACAGGTTTTACAGCTGACTGTACAAGTATATTAAGCATTGGATGTGGTAGATGCCTCAAAAGTTGTGGTAGAAAAATCACCCCCTTTTGGATAACTACAATCTAATTATTAAATGTAATTCAAAACATCAATTGCTCTCTTCATGTCATTTGGGCACATTCCGACTTAGCATTTCCAATTCCTTCAAGAGATCATCTGCATCAATATCTGAAATTTGATTGTGTTCCATTGACTTTGTAAGATTGGTGCAGAAACTCTTCAAACTATCTTTTTCTGCAACCTTTAGTTTCTTCAGCTCAAGTAAAAGCCCAAACTGTTTTTCAAAACTCTGAAATTGTTCAAACCTAAATGAAATAATAATAAAAACATCGCCTTAGATTATGAAGAAAAAGGATAATGTATAAGAATGTGAAAGTATTATTAGAAATATTCTAACCTGATACGGAATGAAGCAATTACTTGATCAACAATATAGAGAAAGTAGTTTTTTTTTTTTTTAAAGATTTCTTTTCCCGAAAGCTTGATCAAATCCTATTTTCCTGTAGTACTCTTTAAGATAGTCAAGTAGACTACCTAATTCTCTAATGGCAACATCAATTTGCATATCCTTATTCTGGAGAATATATTTTGCTAACAATGTTAACAACAAATAACTAATCAAGCAAATAACTAATGATGCCAAATTACTAATGATAACAAAAACTCAAATTTTTGAATATTGTAAACTGCGAGACTCTCAGCATCATTTTTTTTTTATCTTTGTTGCCATTTACCAAGAACATCAGAGCTTCTTTTATTTTTGAAACTTGGTATTGAACTGGTTTAATGCTATCAATACGACTTTCCCAACATGTCGTATCTTTGTCCTCTTATGTCATTAAAATCAAGATCTCGAGACTTCAATACCCGAACAAGTTCATTAAATAATAATGTCATATATACCTGTAGAAACTCTATAAAAAAGTCTTCAATAACAACTGGGCCTCCAGAAATATTCACACATCGTAATATCAGAGACATTTGTTCTTCATTACTCACATATGGAGTACAACAATAAAAAACTTCAATCATAACCATAAAATATATATTTTACATTATATTTTAAATTTTAAGAAACCATGTTGTAACTAAAACATATATGAACTTGCATAATTTTGTTTGTTTGTTACTGAAAACTAAAGAAATTAAAAAAATCAAAAGATGAATTTAATCTCAATGGAAAATAATTATGTTTTAAAATCCGCAACAACGTGTGGCATTACAATTCTCATTATCACACATTCCAGAGTAGACCCACCACGTGCACATTAGCACCCACATGGCCACAAATATATTTGTCGCATTTACCAATCATATTGTATGCACATCTTTTCAGTTTTTAACTTGTTGAAAATGCCAAATATTAACGTGGATTCTTCAATATATTACTTTTAATTGCACATTTGTTCAATTTTGGAATCGGACCGAACTGAACTAGAATAAAAAAAACATGAAATTGAAATATATAAAAAAAATAAGAACCGAGAATCAGGTCAAAGTAATGGTTCATGTTCAGTCTGGTTATTACAATTTTAAATAGAACTGGAAACTAATTTCATAACATAAACTACATCTTGAGTTATACTTAAAATTGTCAAATTCGGGTTCTAGAACCGAAAAAAAAAACAGAACCGAAAAAGATAAAAATAGGGAACCGAGAATCGACATGAAATCCAAAACAGGGTCCAACCAGTTATGCTGACAGTTCTGGTTCTAGTTGGATCTATTTCACGTTCGTTTTTTCAATTAAAATGCACACCCTACTTTTAATAGATAACTAGCTAGAGAAGAAAACATTTTTTTTTTTTGAATGACAATCCTAATCTACTCCTAAATTCACTTATGTTAACTATAGAACTTGAACCATCAACATCAAGATTAGGGGCAAGCACCAAACATATTATTATTATTATTATTATTATTATTTTGAATTTGCAAATCTTATCTACTCCTAATTATCACATATGTGCACGACGAGATTCAAACTCCTAACCTCAAGATTGAGAGGCAAACACTATACTATTAGGCCTAAGTCCCTTTAGTAAAACACCAAACATATTCGATATGAATTTTTGGATAAAATATAAAGAGTTCCCTTAATTTAATGATTTTGTGTCCCCACACACAACCATCTCCATTGACGCCACCAAGCACAATCCATAGCCGACCTCCTTCGTCCTTCTTACACCACCGATTTGATGAAACATCGAAACCTGCAAAAAATGAAAAACCCACCTTCCGCAAAGGGTACTTTTTCGAAGATGGTGAAGAACCCACCATCGACTATAAAAGAAAGTATATTGGCTTTAAGTAATTACTCGAGTTTTAATGAAGGTTTCGGAAACTCATTCCCTTTTCAATTTCACGGAATTGAGAGATTAGTGTGAAAGATTGACACGTAACTGTATGGTTTTGTCGGCCAAAAATGCAACTCTAATTTCGTTGTTATGCTTATAAGATGCTAGGTCTCCTAATAAGATTCAAGTGCCTTCTATTTAGTCTATGCTTGTTTTTCCTTTGATGGTGAGAAAATGAATTGTTGATGAAGAACTCTACTGAAGAAGAAAGAGGAAAGACCAAAATACCATGTGTTTGCCACGTGAGGGGATTTAATGAACCAATTTAGACCGAGTTGGACAGAAAGATAGAAATCTAGGAAATCAAAAACTATAATGACAAAAATCACAAAAGAAAAAATTTTAAGGACAAAATACATGATCTAGAATGCAACGGGACAATTTATGTAATTTAGTCTAATAGGTATTATTTGACAACGAGTGTAATGGTGCTCGCAATTCATTAGGAGTTTACGTAGTCTCTATTCATCATTTATCTAGTATGAATTTAATTTTTTTACATCACTTTGAGTTTTTGAAATTTTATTCATGTTTTCATTCATATATGCTAAGAATGCTTTAATTATTTTTATATTCAAATACATCAATGAATGACTTTTAATTAATAAAATTCCTTAGTTTGAATTCATCACTAAAAGAATTTGATTGAAACCAAATAATAAGTTAGTTTGAATGCATCCCTTGTACCACTCATCTATGTTGCACTAAAATGTTAAAACAAAAAAACGGCATTTTTGCATACTAATAAACAAATAAAGACGTTTGCCTACAATCTCAAACGTGTGGCGTAGTGGTGGGGCTTCAGATTCTTAATTATTTAGTAGAGTTCTTTAATTCAAATTTCACATGACGACATCTTTGGCGCAGCCTACAAAGATACAATTGCTTTTTATAATAAAAAATTCAGCGACAAAAAAATATTATATAAATTATATTTATTCAAATCTTATTTTAATAACTTTTTTTAGTTGTATTTTTTTAAATATACATAGTGTCTAAATGTGTTGAGTTAAGACTTAAAACATAAGATAGTGGTTATTAATTTTTTGTAATTAGTAAATAGTTTAGAGGTAAAAGTTGAACTTTTTATAAAAATTTACTATTACCACACTATTTTAGGAGGTGATTTTAAATATCGCTAAACTCAGTTTTGGTTTGACCACCCTGTTTTGGGTTTCTAATAATTATTTAGTTTTTGATTAATGATTCAGATTACAATATGGATTTTGAAAACGATAAAAAGAGAGAGAAAAATAAAATAGTGGGTTTGATAACAAGAAATTCTTATTGTATTTCTAAGAAACATAAAATTAACTATTGATATTTACATTTTATAAATATTATATAGAGTAAATTATTGACAATTTGTGATTTTGTTATAATCTAGTGTATATAAAAGTGAATAGATCGGGCTAACAATATAAAGGCTGTTTAGAATCCGGGTTCATTTCCGGCCCATTTATACTCGCGCACGTTAGCCCAATTCTTTTAAACTACACACACCGAGTGCACAATAGCTCCAACGAACAAATTCAGTCCACCAACTGTTCACTCTCTGTTATTTGTCCCCTTCTTCACCAGTCGCTATATGATTGCATGTCACTTTAACCTTTCCAAAAATGTCAAATCACAGACGAAGTATATCATCATCATCTACTCAATTTCACGTGGCAATAGATAAAAACGAGAATTTATTCAATCCGTATTTCAGTTCTTCGAGCAAAATATGGATAATTTGGGCGATTTTGATCTGATTGTGATCGGTTCCGGAGTTATGGGGAGCTCAACGGCGTATCAATCAGCTAAATTAGGTCAAAAAACGCTACTTCTTGAACAATTCGATTTCCTGCACTACCGTGGATCATCGCACGGTGAATCACGAACAATTCGTGCAACTTATCCTGAATCGTACTACGGTCCGATGGTAATCGAATCAGAGAAATTATGGAGAGATGCAGAAGCTGAAATCGGTTATAATGTTTATTTCAAAACAGAGCAATTGGATTTAGGTCCTATAAATAATACTTCTCTTGCTTCTGTCATCGCGAATTGCAAACAACAATCGATTAATTATCAAGTTCTTGATCATCAACAAGCAAACGGTCATTTTTCCGGCAGGATTAAGATTCCGGCGGACTGGATTGCAGTTGTGACCGGTTCAGGTATACTGTATAATTTGACAATATTGTCATTAAGAAAATTATTACATGAACAATTCTTTAAATGATGGTTATTAATTAAAGTACAATTTTTTTTAAAGAAATCCGAATATGTTATTGAGAGTCTTATTATTATTTAAATAAGGATTTTGATAATGATATCCTTAATATGCATTACTAACTTGTATTTTCAACTTGAAAGAGAAATTTCTCAAATGTTAGTTTATAATTTTTTTATACATGTCTATTGAAAGCACTAAGTGCTGTGATTATCAAAACCTTTTAATTAAATATAGTTGGAAACCTTCATCACATCTTTATCCAATAGGTGGTGTATTGAAGCCTACAAAAGCGGTTGCAATGTTTCAAACACTTGCAATCAAACACGGAGCCATGCTAAAAGACAAAACGGAAGTTGTTGATTTAGCGGTTGAAGACGAACGAGATGGAATTCTTGTGAGTTGTAAATCGGGAGAGAGGTTTTTCGGGAAGAAATGTGTGGTGACTGCTGGTCCATGGGTCAGTAAATTGGTTAGTAATGTTAGCAATATGGTTTTACCCGTACAACCGGTTGAAACCACAATTTTTTACTGGAAGATTAAAGAGGGTTGTGAGGTCGATTTCACGATTGGTGCGGGATTTCCGTCGTTTGCAAGCTATGGTGAACCGTATATATACGGAACACCATGTTTAGAGTTCCCGAATTTGATCAAAATTGCGGTTCATGGTGGTCGGGAATGCGATCCCGACAATAGAACATGGGTTGCTACAACAAATGTTGTGGAACATTTGAAACATTGGATCAAGTTGACTTTTGGCGATCGAATCGATTGGGAAAACGGGCCAGTAATGGCCCAATCTTGCTTGTATTCGATCACACCGGATGAGGATTACATTATTGATTTCTTGGGTGGAGGGTTTGGTGAGAATGTTGTGATTGCGGGCGGGTTTTCGGGTCATGGGTTTAAGATGGCTCCTTTAATTGGGCGGATATTGGCGGATCTTGCTATCGGTGGGAAGGCGGCTGCGGTGGCCCGAGGTGAGGAAGTAAAGCATTTTAAGATGGGAAGATTTGAAGGGAATCCTAGAGGAAATGTTAAGGTGTTTGGGGATCAAGTTCGCCTTAGGTAGGCTGTTTTTAAGGAGTTGTTGCACAACTCTTAGTGTCTTTGTGAATGATTTCGTACTTATTGATGATGGAAAATTGAATACCTCTACATGTTTTTTTTTCTCTTTCTATTATCTTGTTCCGACTTTCTTTGTGAATCGACTAATCTCATAGGAATGACCCGCTTAACGGGTAGCGCGTCGGTGTAAATAAACCTCTGTGGTCACAAGGAGGTTTTTCTGATTATCACTCTTTTTGAAAACTAAATCTTACCAATAAGGCACACTCATACATGTTGAATGATAATGTTTATGAAGTAGGGTCTCACACTCATACATGAATGGTAATGTCAACCAACAATAAAAGTAATATAGCAAGTAAGTCGATGGATATAACGTAATTTTGTTTTGTTTTGTTTTTGTTAGGTAGGTGTAGTTGTGTTCTAATCCAGGTAGTATTGTAATCGTAAACTAATGACGTGATACTATTAATGACGAGGTACAAGTTGTAAATATACGTACACATAAGATGTAATACTACCTCCGTATCAAAATAAGTGATACACTTTTCTAAAAGGGGTGGAACAAAATAAGTGATACACTTCAAAATCTTTCCTTATTTGGCAAAAAAGTGGGACCACTTCTCCACTAATTATCTACTTTAATAAAGTAAAATTACTCTTTTACCTTACTTTTACTTTTAAACATCATTAATTTCACTACATCCAAAAGAAGTGGGGTCCCATTATCCACTAACTATCCACTTTATAATATTTTAAATTACTTTCCAATCTTTTGCCTCAAAAACCGCAATTTCTCAAATGTATCACTTATTTTGATACGGAGGTAGTATAAAAAATAAGACTTTCAAAATTATTCTTCTTTTTTATTTTTGTGATGAAATTTTGGGTTTTGATTATGACAATAAGAAAAAATATTTGGTTTTGAAAAGAGCTTTTTTAGTTAAATTAATTGAATCAATAATTGAATATTACTAAAAAAATGGAAGAATTTGAATATAATGAAGATAAATATGGGTTAATATTTAATAAGATTTTGATAATGATAACCCTAAGCTAGAAAAAGAATAATTAGTTAAATTGTAAACCATTTTATCCATGTTTATCTTATTGATCAAATTTATTCCATCTTTCATTCTTTTGTAGAATTATTCAACTAATCAGGTAAATTGTTCAACTAAAAAAAAAATTCTTTTTCAAAACAACATATTCATTCTTAATGACAGTTGTCATTATCAAAACCCTAAAATTATAAATTTTTTGGGTTTTTTCGTATATACATAGATGTATATGTATATTGTGAACATCTAAAACTATGTCTACTAAACCATATATGTGATGTATCATCATTCATCAGTTTTATCCTAGGTTTTACAACACACGCCACGGCGGTGTCATATCGTGAGGCGCGACCTCGTCGTTCTGAAATAGCACATGACAGTGGTGTTAAGTGTGACGTAAGTAAGATAAAACGAGATAAAGTGGCCCTTATCACGAGTTTTTTTTGTGGCGTAAAAATATATAATTATAAATTTAGATGTATTGTTTTTTTGTGAGCTTCACATATAAAAAAATTGCCGCTTTACGTCACGCATTAAAAGACATCATGGCTCATAAAGCTTAAAGTTTGATGATGTTGCCACACTGCCTCTTACTTCTTTTAGTACCTTGGCTTTATCATTTAAAATATTTTTGTTTCTGATAAAGCAACCTAAATCTGAACATTATTTAGTATTTACAAGTATAATCTAATGAGACTACTCCAATTGGGGTGCGTTCGAGAGAGTTGGGTTATACGAATAATAATTAAAAAATACGACATTCATGAAAAAACGGTGGTCTAAGCCGTGGGCATGGAGTGGGTTGTGACAACTCAATTTTGTTATTTATTTTAATAAGATGTAATTTTATTATTGATAATTTGTGAAACATTAGATTATCCATAAAGGTGCCCCTCCCCCTCTTCGTCGCCCTTGACCGACGCGTACCACCCCTTACATACAATTTGAGCGACGTGTTCCCATGCACATGTGGCAAAGGTTTGATCGCCTGGGCGACTGTTGAATGTCATCTGCAACATGCAATGGTCGTTGTACATTATGTATGATACGTGATACGTGTATTAATAAAATCTATTTTAGGTTTGATTGTGGTTTTTGTAGCTCCTATGTGGGTTTGGTCAGATTGATGTGACAATGGTGATCGAATTATTTATGGGTAGTCTTAGGTTGAATTGGATTGTATAGACGGAAGAGAAATAAATTATTTTTTAATAAAACTATTATGTTGAGTTAAGTTGATAATGGGATAATATGAGAACATACAAAAAGTTTACTTTCATACAAAGCAACATGCATGTGATAAAAAAAATACTTTCACACAAAGCAACATGCATGTGAAAAATAGGTGGCTATTTGGTATTATTAACTTCCCCTATCCAATGTACCTGTTTGACAGTTTACTCCAATTGAGTGGAGTAATTGCAATTTGCGACCATTTTGTATCGTTTATCAACTCAAACGGATTTAGATGTTAAGACATCAACGAAAATGTCAAATTATATGTTTGAAAGATATATATAAAATGTTATATGTGTAAATTAGATGGTTTTTATCATGCGTGAACTATGGTGGATTTTTATATGATATTTAGATAATTGTTTATTAATATTCATGCAAGCAGGGGCAGACTTATAGTAGGTCCTGTAGGAAAACCTTGTAGGATTCATATGGCGGAATTTGAATCCCACATACCGGATCTCTACTAGTCAATGAGATCACAAGAAGAAGAAGATTAAGAACATTATGTAACACCCTGAAATCCGGTCTAGTGTTTTATCACTTTCGGTAAGTGATAAATATTATTTATTAATTTATTTAAATTAACTGTTATTTTAACCAAGAGATTAAAATTAGTTGAAATTAAAATATGTAGGTATTTTAATGATTTTAATGTCATTAGATTCATTTTTGAACCAAAGTTCCAAATATATCTTTGTTGTTGAAAATAAGTTAGTTAAATATTTTAAATAAATTAATTGTGAGTAAATGTGTTTAAATATTTCAATAGAAATTAATAAATGTGTTTAAATGAAATTTAATCTTTTCCCTCACACTTACACGTATCGTGTGTGTGTGTGTGACTTAGTGATGTGGTGTCAAGCCTTTGTTCTTTTTGCCTATATCTTCTGTATGCATCATCATCACCTCCAAATCCCATTTGTGTATTTTTTTTGACAAAGTGAACTCTTACCTTGAATCATCATATTTCTATCTCTGGATCTCGAATTTAAATTAAATCAAGGTAAGTTATCATTTTATAGTTATGTTAGGCCTCTCCCAACAGTGGCGTGTCACTAAACCCGTCAGTAGCGCCACATCATCACATCTTTACCGACACGCTACTGACACGGTCGTGCCAACCATAACCCATCACTAACACATCACTAACCCTTAAAATATTACATTTAACCCCCCTCCTCCCTCACAAAACGCTCCCCGACGCCTTCTCTCTCCCGTCGAAAAGACGACGTCTCGCCCACGACGCCGGCCACGACGGCTCGGTGCCAACGCCGTCGTGGCTCGATGCCCCGTCAACGCCCCCCGACGGCTTCCGTTGGCAGCGGTCTTATTGAAGCTTTAACTAGTAACGAACTTTACTTGAGTTTTAGATTTTGGGGTTTCTTGTTAAAAAATTGATTAATTGTTAAATTCTTTAGACTCCTATGAGTTAGAATAACCTAGTGGATGTTTCTTTGGTGGTTATAATATTTTTGACTAGGAGATTTCTTCATGAATCACTATTGTTGGTGATTTGGGGAAGAACCCTAATTTCTAGAATTGGGGGTTTTGTGTTAATTATGGTTATGTTAGGTTAAGTGGTTGTGTTTAGGATTATAATTGATGTTGGTAACTAGTTATAACCTAAATTTGATAGAATTGTTAAAGTTTAATGAAATTAAGAAACGAAAAACTAGTTGTTTAAAAGATGAATATTGACCAAAAGAAATGTCAAAGTCTTATAAATATGTACTTGAAAATGAAGTAAGATAATTTTATGAATTGTGAGATTATTAACTGATATTTTAAGTGTTTTAGAAAAGAATTGAGTTTTGACCCGTTTGGGTCAAGATAGTTGAATTTGGTTAAATGCAAACTTAACTAGTTAGACTTTGACTTTATTTATGTCAAAATGACCAAGAAGTTGAAATGGTAATTGAATTATATGACTTGGAGGTATTAAAATGAAATAGTAAGTTTAATAGGGAAAGTGGTGTCACACCTCGCCAAAAATGAGTTTTACTTCATTTAAAATGTTTTGCGGAAGAACGAAGGTGTAACGTTTATGACAACATAGCAAAAATTAAGTAAACAAACAACCACGCATTAACGAAAAATAAAGATTTGTTTCACTTCCCAAAAGTAGAAAGTTTCCAAAAATAGTAAGTTTCCTAAAATAGAAATTGTTTGAAATGAAATGATTGTTCGTAAACTTAATGTTTTAATCATGGCTCACGACAATCCCAATGCTCATATCCTCCAAACTCCACTGCACCTAATTACCTGGAAAAACATAAATAGTAAAAGGGTCAACAATAATGTTGAGTGAATCCACAGGGTTAAAGTAAAGTGTAAGGTAAAGTAAATGTTTTTGCTACTCAAAATGTTTGTTATGAAAATGATTTATGACTGAAAATGTATAAGGTTCAACACTCACATGATATGAGAAGTAAATATGAAAAGTGAAGTGTAATTGTAGAATATCTACAATTACTAGTTATGTTTATGAAAATGTGTTGAACAAGTTGTTATGTTTGACATCGCATGAACTGTTATCCCCAACAGGTAGCTAGTCTATTGAGTTAATATACCAACCCCTAAGTCCACAATCAACACTTCAACTTCAGTATGTTGTTATTTTATGGATATACACTCCCGAAAGATGTCTTGGATAAACCAAGTAATGATCAAATAATGTTGGGAGGATGAGTGTCAGCCAATAGTACTACCTGCATATCCATGGTCTAGATCCACTAGTTAATGATTGCTGGCAACCTTAGTCCGGTATAATAATTGTTTGTCATGCCAATGCGATAATGAAAATGTATAGATGTTGTTGTACAGTCATAGTAAAACAGTAGCAGTTGTTTATGTTTTCCACCCCAAAGTTTATAAAACAGTTAAAAAGAGTAAAGGGGTCTGTGGACTCACCTGGCAAAGCTTAGCGACAAGTACTTAAGACAGAGGAATCCTTTGGAGACTCCTAGCTTCCTAAATGATTTAACTAATGATTAGACTAAGCTAACACAGACGATTCTATACACGATATAAGTTAAGTAATATGTATTTCATGTTATGTTTTATGTTTTGTGACATCGAATGAATTTGGGTTATTGGACCTTAACAGGTCGAAATGAAATGAAATGAAATGGACTTCGAAATGAAATGAAATGAAATGGGCTTGGGTTAGGCTTATTGGGCCTAATGGGCTTAATGGGCCACTAGGTTGGGCCACTTGGGCCTCTTATTGGGCTTAGGTCCACTTAGATTCGGCCATGAATTGGGCTTGGCCCAATTGGGTTCGGTTTGGTTGGGTATGGGCCAAAGGTTTGGGCTTTGGTCCAAATGGGCTTGGATACTAATGGGCCAACTAAGGTTTGGGCCCGATGGACTAAAGTAGATCGATATGGGCCAAGTACGGGCCTTGGCCCGATTGGGTATTCGGGTTTGGGTCCACGGTTTGGGTCAAGATCCGGCCTTGACCCGGTTTGACTTATTGGTCAACATTAGTCAAAATTAGTCAACAAAAGTCAACTAGGGTTTCTAGATTTCGGTTAGGGTTTAGGGTATGATACAATTCAGTCAACCAAGGTCAAACATGGTCAAATTTGGTCAACCTAGGCTCGGTTTGATGGTAATTCGGTTAGGGTTGTCCGGCTAGGCCGAAACCCTAATGGTTCGGTTCTAGTTCGGTCTAGATCGGCTTGGTGCAAGGTTTGTGGGTCTAGTTTCGGCTAGATCTATGATCTAACACATCTAGTATGCTAAATCTAGGGTATTCGGTCCATCTAGGGTAGATCTAGGGTTCGAATCTGCACAAATACAAGGTCTAGGGTTCGAACAACAAATCAAACGGATTAACGATTAAGAGGTGATGCATGTTACGGGTTTATGGGTGTTAGGGTTCTATACCGAGACCAAATGGCCTTGGCCATGGTCTCGGGTTCGAGCTAGGGACCGAAATAAACAAGAATCAAATGAAAACATAGAGGGAATCGTTATACCTTGCGAACGATCAAGAAACGAATGGAGATGCTCGAGTTTGCTTGGGGATCAGACGAAGTTGATGATGATGGTGTTGCTTCGGCCGAGAGGAAGAAAAAGGGAATCAAAGGGATTATGGTTTGCAATGGGTATGTATTTATAGTGCATGAATTCTAGGGTTTTCAATAAGAGTTTGAGTCAAACAAGGACTCATTTAAGTTGGTGATGGATAAGATCAAGCAATTCAAATAAGGAAGAGATAGACACCACCACACTTGGTGGTTCGGCCGATCAAGGGTCACGAGCAAGGGTGTAGGCCGACCACATTGGTGGTCGGTCTAGGTTCATGTCGGTTTTAGATGGTTTGGTTCATTCGTGTCACGTTTATATTAGTTTGTTATGATTATTGTTTAACCGGTAAAAGTTACAATTTTAGAAATGTTTTAAGCTCAATGTGTCACCATAAGAAAGTAATAATGTTGTGTTGACTAAAAATAATCAAACACTAATGTATGGTGTAAAATATGTATGTTTGTTGTGTGTTAGGAATGCCAAAAATAGAAATGTCTATAAATAGAAACTTTCTAAATAAGGAAAGTTCTAGAAATGAAATGAAGTTACATACCAGAAATATCGAGTTGT
Organism: Calendula officinalis; assembly: GCA_963853835.1. NCBI lineage: Eukaryota > Viridiplantae > Streptophyta > Magnoliopsida > Asterales > Asteraceae > Calendula > Calendula officinalis. The sequence goes on from OY970831.1 coordinate 39,005,493, forward strand.
CACATTCTCCCCTGGTTGAAGAAATTTCGTCCCGAAATTTAAGACGAAGCACGAACAGGAGAGACAACGAGAAAAAAGATGAGGATATTTCTTTCGCATCTGGTCCTTACATTCCCACGTGAATTCAGGACCTCTTTTGGAGTTCCATGTGACTTTAACAATTTTGATCTTGCTTCTTCGCAACTTTTGCTCTTTCCAGTCAGATATCTCGATTGGTTCCTCAGTGAAATGGAGTTTGTCGTCGATGATAATTTCTTCAGTAGGGACGATAAGCGAAGGATCGTGAATAAACTTCTTCAGATTAGAAACATGAAATGTGTTGTGAACATTGCTGAGCTCATTAGGAAGACGAAGGCGATAAGCAACGGCACCGATTCTTTCAAGAATCTCGAATGGTCCAACATAACGAGGACTGAGCTTTCCTTTCGTACCAAAACGTACAACACCTTTCCAAGGTGCTACTTTTAGCAAAACATGGTCGCCAACGGCGAACTCTAAAGGCTTTCGACGATTATCAGCATAACTCTTTTGTCGATCTCTGGCAGCCTTGATACGATCTTTGATCTTAAAAATCTTGTCAGTCATTTCTTGTAGAATCTCAGGACCAGTAATCTGACGATCACCAATTTCAATCCAACAAAGTGGCGAACGACACTTTCTTCCATACAGGGCTTCAAACGGTGCGGCCTTAATAGTTGTATGATAACTATTATTATACGAGAACTCAGCTAAAGGGAGATGAGAATCCCAACTTCCACCAAAATCAATAACACATGCTCTCAGCATGTCTTCCAAAGTTTGAATTGTTCTTTCAGTCTGACCATCAGTTTGGGGATGATAGGCAGTACTCATATCGAGACGAGTACCGAGAGATTTTTGCAATGATTGCCAAAAACGAGATGTAAAGCGACTGTCACGATCAGAGATGATCGCGACTGGCACACCATGTCGAGATACAACTTCCTTTAAATAAATCCTTGTTAACTTTTCCATTTGATCAGTTTCTTTAATAGGAATGAAGTGAGCTGATTTGGTCAATCGATCAACAATTACCCAAATTGTATCATGACCATTAGATGTTCGAGGCAATTTAGTTATAAAATCCATAGAGATTTCTTCCCATTTCCATTCGGGGATCTCTGGCTGTTGTAGAATACCGGAAGGCTTCTGATTCTCGGCTTTCACTCTAGCACAAGTTAAACATTTGCTGACATAAACTGCGATTTCTTTCTTCATATTTGGCCACCAATATAACTCTTTGACATCTTTATACATCTTGTCCGCACCAGGATGAATAGAATATTTGGATCGGTGAGCTTCATTCAAGATGACGTTGCGAACACTTCGAAGATTAGGAATCCATAAACGATTCATGAAATAAAGAGTTCCATCCACCTTTGCTTCTAACTGCTTCTCCATACCACCCAAAGCTTCACTTTTGATGTTCTCTACCTTCAAGGCTTCAGTTTGGAATTCTTGAACTTGGGAAGATAGATTAGAACGAACAGAGATTGGAAGGGCTCGAACACGACGAGGTTTAGGTTGCTCTTTCCGACTTAAGGCATCAGCTACCACATTAGCCTTACCTGGATGATACTTAATCTCACATTCATAGTCGTTCATCAACTCTATCCACCTACGCTGTCTCATGTTGAGATCTTTCTGATTGAAGATATGTTGTAAACTCTTGTGATCGGTGAATATTGTGCACTTGGAACCGTAGAGGTAATGTCTCCAAATCTTCAATGCGAATATAACTGCACCCAACTCAAGATCATGAGTTGTATAATTCTTCTCGTGGTTCTTCAGTTGTCGAGAGGCATAGGCAATCACTTTGTCATGTTGCATCAATACACAACCTAGCCCTTGGTGCGAAGCATCACAGTACACCACAAAATTATCGGTTCCTTCAGGGAGAGATAGAATATGAGCAGAACATAATTTAGATTTTAGAGATTGGAAGGCTGATTCTTGCTTTTCACCCCAGACAAATTTCTCATCCTTATGTGTTAACACTGTTAAATCCTTTGCAATCTTCGAGAAATTTTCTATGAATCTTCTATAGTAACCAGCAAGACCAAGGAATTGTCTTACTTCAGTTGGGGTCTTTGGAGCTTCCCAATTCTTTATAGCTTCTATCTTTGCAGGATCCACGTGAATACCTTATTCGTTGATAATATGACCCAGAAATTGGACTTCACGCAACCAAAATTCACACTTGGACAACTTGGCGTACAACTTCTCTTTCTCCAACAACTCAAGAATGATTCTTAAGTGCTCTTCATGCTCTTCTCTCGAATGCGAATAGATAAGAATATCATCTATGAAGACGATAACAAATTTGTCGAGATATTGCTTCCACACTCTGTTCATGAGATCCATAAACACAGCAGGTGCATTGGTCAAACCAAATGGCATTACCAAAAATTCGTAATGACCATAGCGAGTTCTGAAAGCAGTTTTGGGCACATCTTCATCACGAACTTTTAACTGATGGTAACCAGAATGAAGATCGATTTTGGAATAGAAACTCGATCCTTGGAGTTGATCGAATAGATCATCAATACGGGGAAGAGGATATCGATTCTTAATTGTTACTTTGTTCAATTCACGATAGTCAATGCACATTCTCATTGAACCATCTTTCTTTTTAACGAAGAGGACCGGAGCTCCCCAGGGCGAGAAACTCGGTCGAATGAAACCAAGATCAAGAAGTTCTTGTAATTGCGATGAAAGTTTTTGCATTTCAGACGGTGCAAGACGATAAGGAGAACGCGCGATGGGTGCGGCTCCTGGAATCAGATCAATGCGAAATTCAACTTGTCTCTGAGGCGGCAGTCCAGGCAATTCACTAGGAAATACACCAGGAAATTCACGAACAATAGGAATGTCCTCAATCTTACGATCTTTGGACTTTGTGTCAACGACATGAGCAAGAAAGGCTTGGCATCCTTTACGAAGATATTTTTGAGCTTTCATAGAAGTTATGATTTTTATGTTTTTGTTTCTTTGTTCACCTTGAATTATTAAAGTTTCTGTTTTGGATAAGGGAATTCGGATTTGTTTGGTGTAAAATATTATTTCAGCACGGTTTTTAGACAACCAATCCATCCCTATGACGATATCAAAACTACCTAACTCTACAGGCACAAGGTCTATATTAAAAATGTGATCATCTAGGTCAAGCTTACAACCTTTAAAAACTTCTCTAGACCTAACAACTTTGCCATTTGCTAACTCGATTTCATAATTCACTTTCAAACGATCAGGATTTAGATTTAAGAAACTTTTAAAGTCGGTCGATACGAAACTCAAGTCGGCTCCCGAGTCAAATAAAATAGAAGCAAAATGATTGTTGACGATAAACGTACCAGTGACGGTATCAGGATTTTCACGAGCTTCTTGAGCATTCATAACAAATGCACGACCACGACCATTTTGACGATCATTGTTGTTGGCATTGCGATTGTTGTTGTGATTGTTGTTACGATTGCCATTGTTGTTATTGTTGTTGCCATTCTGGTTGTTGTTGATCTGAAGTTTAGGGCAACGATTACGATAATGGTTAGGATCACCACACTCGTAGCAGACAGGATTTTTAGGAGGATTGTTGGACGAACACTTTCTGAAATTATGACCCCAGCGGTCACACTTGAAGCACTTCACACACTGACCACCATGATGCCAGTTACATCTGCTACACAGAGGCTTGCTCCCAGCATAAGACTTAGATTCTGAATTAGACTGATTGTTGTTCTGAGTAGAGGCTGCATAATTCTTAGTCTTTTGATATTTGTTCCCTTTGTGATCACGCTTGTTGTCATAGGAACGCTTTCCATTTTCATTGCTCACATTATCAGTAGATTTGCTAGACACCACTAGCTTGTCTTTGAACGATCCACTTCTCATTGCATCATCAGTCAACCTTGTTGCACGATTCACAGCATCTTCGAATGTTGTCGGTTCAGAAGCAATAACATGAGTACGAATAAGATCATGAAGACCTTGAAGATACTTTTCAATACGCTTGAATTCAGGAGAAACCATATGAGGAACGAGACGAGCGAGTTCTTGAAACTTAGTTGTGTAGGTAACAATATCAGATCCAACCATGGACAGATTCCATAGTTCCACTTCAACTTTTTGTAGCTCTCTCCTTGGACAAAACTTCTGAGTTAACTGATCCTTGAACGTATACCAAGTCATAGCATCAACAGTTGCACGACCTAAGACTTGCACTTGAGAATTCCACCAGGACAACGCTTCCTTGGACAACGTACTAGCAGCACACTTCGTCATATTCTCAAGGGCACATTGAATGACACTGAAAATGGATTCCACCTTCTCAATCCAGTGGATGATAGCAATAGCACCTTCAGATCCAGAGTAGGTCGGAGGATGACAGGACGTAAAGGTCTTATATGACTGACCTTGACGATTGGGATCTGAAGTTTAAACAAATAAGGAAAGAAAATGAACAATGGGTTAAAATAAGATGGAAATAAATGAATCTTCTTTCATGAAGTCGTATAATATACCGTTGTTTCCCACATTAGATGCACCAGCGGCATTTCCTCTTGCAGCGTTCATTTGGGCCATTGCTTCAGCGATTCGGCGTTCCACCATTTGTTCGACAGTCTCAGCGTTTCCTCCTCGAGCCATTGATGAATTGCTGATACAAATAATATGATAAGAAATTAAGAAGTGAATAATGTAGGAGGACTATAGGGAAAATATACTTATAATAAGGATCAAAGAATAGATATACAATAGACGTAATAGTAGTAGTAGACGTATAGAAAATACAATTTATAAGAACAATAGAAATTACTAAAATATCACTTTATTAAACACATTCCTAATACATAATAGTTTTAAAAACTTGGCACATACGCCAATACTAAAAACAAAAATACTAAAATAGCTAAACATAGAATCTAATAATAGTAAATAGAAAAACAAATATAGACGATACGTAGATGACTAATCATCTTCTTCTGGCTCAGAGTCTTCCATAGGCTCTGACTCTTCTTCTGGTTCTTCCTCTAGTTCTGATTCTTCTTCGGGCTCAGAGTCTTCTTCAGGCTCTGATTCTGACATCACTTCTGGCTCTGGTTCTCGACGTCGTGGAGTTCTTGGAGCAACATCACGCTTGGGTTTAGCAGGCGAACATAGATAAATAAGACCGCCCTCACGCTTACGATAGACAATAGGACGCTGACCACGAGCTGGAGTAGGAGGACCATTAGGAATAATAGGAAAGGGACGTCTTCTTGGGTGACGATGCCATGGGACAACAGAAGGTTGTACCACTGCTGGCACTGGAGCAACAGGCACTGGGACTACTGGGACAGCAGCACCACGATCACTATCGGAATCAGACGAAATATCGAGGACACTAGCAAGCGACATTCTACTAAACACGACGCATAAAAATTTATTAGATTATGAAAACATAAGGTTCGCTGACGAATACTAACTATAACACTAAGGCAAAACTAACTAAGGCAAATGTTCTAAACTAAGAACAATGGAACTTCAGGATATGAGACTGAGCATGCCATGATTATTTTGATTTTATAAAAGTGTTTGTTTTTCCCAAAAATCTTTTGTAGTTATAGACTAGGCTTGCTAATTCACTATAACTTAAGCTCTGATACCACTCTGTCACACCCCGCCAAAAATGAGTTTTACTTCATTTAAAATGTTTTGCGGAAGAACGAAGGTGTAACGTTTATGACAACATAGCAAAAATTAAGTAAACAAACAACCACGTATTAACGAAAAATAAAGATTTGTTTCACTTCCCAAAAGTAGAAAGTTTCCAAAAATAGTAAGTTTCCTAAAATAGAAATTGTTTGAAATGAAATGATTGTTCGTAAACTTAATGTTTTAATCATGGCTCACGACAATCCCAATGCTCATATCCTCCAAACTCCACTGCACCTAATTACCTGGAAAAACATAAATAGTAAAAGGGTCAACAATAATGTTGAGTGAATCCACAGGGTTAAAGTAAAGTGTAAGGTAAAGTAAATGTTTTTGCTACTCAAAATGTTTGTTATGAAAATGATTTATGACTGAAAATGTATAAGGTTCAACACTCACATGATATGAGAAGTAAATATGAAAAGTGAAGTGTAATTGTAGAATATCTACAATTACTAGTTATGTTTATGAAAATGTGTTGAACAAGTTGTTATGTTTGACATCGCATGAACTGTTATCCCCAACAGGTAGCTAGTCTATTGAGTTAATATACCAACCCCTAAGTCCACAATCAACACTTCAACTCCAGTATGTTGTTATTTTATGGATATACACTCCCGAAAGACGTCTTGGATAAACCAAGTAATGATCAAATAATGTTGGGAGGATGAGTGTCAGCCAATAGTACTATCTGCATATCCATGGTCTAGATCCACTAGTTAATGATTGCTGGCAACCTTAGTCCGGTATAATAATTGTTTGTCATGCCAATGCGATAATGAAAATGTATAGATGTTGTTGTACAGTCATAGTAAAACAGTAGCAGTTGTTTATGTTTTCCACCCCAAAGTTTATAAAACAGTTAAAAATAGTAAAGGGGTCTGTGGACTCACCTGGCAAAGCTTAGCGACAAGTACTTAAGACAGAGGAATCCTTTGGAGACTCCTAGCTTCCTAAATGATTTAACTAATGATTAGACTAAGCTAACACAGGCGATTCTATACACGATATAAGTTAAGTAATATGTATTTCATGTTATGTTTTATGTTTTGTGACATCGAATGAATTTGGGTTATTGGACCTTAACAGGTCGAAATGAAATGAAATGAAATGGACTTCGAAATGGAACGAAATGAAATGGGCTTGGGTTAGGCTTATTGGGCCTAATGGGCTTAATGGGCCACTAGGTTGGGCCACTTGGGCCTCTTATTGGGCTTAGGTCCACTTAGATTCGGCCATGAATTGGGCTTGGCCCAATTGGGTTCGGTTTGGTTGGGTATGGGCCAAAGGTTTGGGCTTTGGTCCAAATGGGCTTGGATACTAATGGGCCAACTAAGGTTTGGGCCCGATGGACTAAAGTAGATCGATATGGGCCAAGTACGGGCCTTGGCCCGATTGGGTATTCGGGTTTGGGCCCACGGTTTGGGTCAAGATCCGGCCTTGACCCGGTTTGACTTATTGGTCAACATTAGTCAAAATTAGTCAACAAAAGTCAACTAGGGTTTCTAGATTTCGGTTAGGGTTTAGGGTATTATACAATTCAGTCAACCAAGGTCAACCATGGTCAAATTTGGTCAACCTAGGCTCGGTTTGATGGTAATTCGGTTAGGGTTGGCCGGCTAGGCCGAAACCCTAATGGTTCGGTTCTAGTTCGGTCTAGATCGGCTTGGAGCAAGGTTTGTGGGTCTAGTTTCAGCTAGATCTATAATCTAACACATCTAGTATGCTAAATCTAGGGTATTCGGTCCATCTAGGGTAGATCTAGGGTTCGAATCTGCACAAATACAAGGTCTAGGGTTCGAACAACAAATCAAACGGATTAAGGATTAAGAGGTGATGCATGTTACGGGTTTATGGGTGTTAGGGTTCTATACCGAGACCAAATTGCCTTAGCCATGGTCTCGGGTTCGAGCTAGGGAACGAAATAAACAAGAATCAAATGAAAACATAGAGGGAATCGGTATACCTTGCGAACGGATCAAGAAACGAATGGAGATGCTCGAGTTTGCTTGGGGATCGGACGAAGTTGATGATGATGGTGTTGCTTCGGCCGAGAGGAAGAAAAAGGGAATCAAAGGGATTAGGGTTTGCAATGGGTATGTATTTATAGTGCATGAATTCTAGGGTTTTCAATAAGAGTTTGAGTCAAACAAGGACTCATTTAAGTTGGTGATGGATAAGATCAAGCAATTCAAATAAGTAAGAGATAGACACCACCACACTTGGTGGTTCGGCCGATCAAGGGTCACGAGCAAGGGTGTAGGCCGGCCACATTGGTGGTCGGTCTAGGTTCATGTCGGTTTTAGATGGTTTGGTTCATTCGTGTCACGTTTATATTAGTTTGTTACGATTATTGTTTAACCGGTAAAAGTTACCATTTTAGAAATGTTTTAAGCTCAATGTGTCACCATAAGAAAGTAATAATGTTGTGTTGACTAAAAATAATCAAACACTAATGTATGGTGTAAAATATGTATGTTTGTTGTGTGTTAGGAATGCCAAAAATAGAAATGTCTATAAATAGAAACTTTCTAAATAAGGAAAGTTCTAGAAATGAAATGAAGTTACATACCAGAAATATCGAGTTGTCACAAGTGGTGCTCTATAAGTTAGAGTTTGATAAAGATGTTCACTTTGTATTCTGCTGCGTTTTGGGACAGCTTGCTGTCATTATGTTCAGGTCTGTTTTCGACAATGTTCGGGACAGAAACCGGGCTCTGGGTCTTGTGGACTATTTTAGCCCGATGAGTTAGCTTTCCATGGCCGCTGACCGCTCGTCAATAGGACTTATGGTCTGTGGGTTACGACAATTTTCGTGAAGTGTCACAGTACTGATGACACTGTGCATTTCTGCAGTGTTGTGAGGCAATTTTGAGGCCTTTTGGGTTAGATTCAAGCTGAGCGTTCTGAATATGAGTTGTAGAATTATGAGTCTAAAGTAAGCGATGAAAACTTGGTAAAAAAAAGGATAAATGGTTTGAAAGTTATGGCAGTTGCGGTGAGCTGTCGCGGGTTTGGCAGATTCTGGTTTTTATCTATGGTTATAATTTAAGTTGTTAACTTTGTATTAGGTCAAACCTGAGATTTTATTATGAATTGGATGATAATTATGATTTGGTAATTGTATTCTAAATTAGTTGTAATAGTAAGGTAATAAGATGGGCTTTTGACCCGTTTAGGTATTTTTGGTTAAATTGGACCAAGTGTGTAAGTTTTGATCAGATTTGACTTTCATGAATCAAAGTGTCAATGTGCAGAATTGTAGTGCAGATTTTGAGTTAGTACACTTGTTGTTATGTCCGTATAGTGTATTGTGCAGTTTTACACCGGGTCAAACGATTACTAATTCGAGTGTTACTTGTGATTGCAGGAAAGGGAAAAGAGGCTCAGTGATATTAGACAACTGAGTGGAAAGAGATTTGGCAAAGGTGAGTGGATTTATAACCTTTGTATTGTTTAAATTGCAATGATTTTGGTTGCAATTGAAAGTGTTTAATCTCTAACTGGAGTTAGTGATGAACCAGTTAGTGCTGATGCAGTTAGTGCTGACCCCGTTAGTGCTGATTAGTTAATGGTGATCAGTTAGTGTTGATCAGTTAATGCTGATCAGTTTGTGTTGATCAGTTAATGCTGATTCTGTTAATGCTGATTAGTTAGTGCTGATTCAGTTAGTGCTAATCTGTTAGTACTGCTCCCTTATTTCTAGACTGGTATTAATGGTATAATGATAATTAACTGGCTATGTGTTAATTGAATGATATGTGCACATGGAATCTGATATGTGCACATGGAAAAGAGTAGAGGTCAGTCTGCGTGGGGGGCTGGGCTTTCGTTTACTGTTAGATAACGGTAATTGTACCTTGGCATATGTGTTGTGTTTGAAGGAAGCTTTACCGTTGCTAATGATTAAAGGGCTTCCTGTAAGCTGTTGTTAGGCCCACAACACTTGTAAGTTTCTGCAAAACCGCCGGTCCTCTCGTTATTTGTGAATCTGTAAAGATTGTGAATCTGTGAAGATTGTGAGTCTGTGAAGATTGTAAATCTGTAAAGATTGTGAATCGAGATTGTTGTACCTAGACAATATAAAATGTTATATTTTCATTCACTTAGCTTCGTGCTAATCCCCCACTATGTTGTATCTTTTACAGGTTGTAGACGGATGGGTCTTTTGGAGAATATGATTAGGAATGATTGACCAAGACTTAAAGAAATGATTTTGATGTCGAACCGTAATGTTAAGTAACACTGTTTTGGAAATTTAACTTTTATAAAATTATACACCTTATGTTTTTATAACTTGTGAATAACAAGTTATATATATATATATATATATATGAAATTTTGACACGCTTCCGTATTTAAAAAAAAATGGTTCAGATTTTGCGGTGTTACACATTACCTTTAGATTGCTAAAGAATGATCCACCTCTACTGCACCACCTGAACACGCTGCAAGACCGCGTTGTACCAACAAAGCAATACACAAAGACTTGTGTGTGTGTGTCGAACCAAGCACCACCTAAAAACCCCTTGGGGTTTTTCTAAGCAAGTGAATCAACACCTAAGCCTTAACCTTAGTCCCTTATTTATAAGGGATTAAGTTACCATTAAGTCCTTGGAGTTTAATTATGTTTAATCACATAATTAAACTTCCTATTAACACTTTAAACCCTTGTACTTTTACTAGTTAATTAATTAAACTTCCTATCATCCTGCTGAATCTCAGGGAGAGATTCTTCCTCTAGCCTTTGAACATCGCGTATACACAAGAGATTCTCGTGTAGTCCTGCGATAGTCAAATCAAAATTGTCAACTAAGCGTACTACCTTATCCTGATAGTATTAAGTGAGAGATCCAAACAAGAACAAGACGTGTTCTTGCTGGTTTGATGTGCCAGTAACCAGGGTGAGATAATCTAGCAACCTTCTTATGTTAATAAGATGGTCACTCAATGGTTGATCATCCTTCATCTTTGACGAAAAGATTTCTTGCAAAACGAACTGCTTACGTTCTTCAGTACTATCTTTAAACGTTTCCTCAAGACACTGAACAAACTCATAGCATGGTTTCTTACGTATATCATCAGTAAGCTCTGATAATGAAGTAAGAATGAGAATCGACATAACTTGTGATTCATCTGCCAGATACTGATAATAAGCGTCAAGCTCATCATCCTGGGCATCTTACCCTGGTTGTCCCTTGGGCACCTCGTCTATCACGTACAGTAGATCTTGTGCCTTTAGGGAGTTCCTAAAATGCACATTCCAAACTTTGTAGTTTGGACAAATAAGCTTCCATTTTCCAGTGATGAGCCTTCGCGATTCAATCGGTGTGTAAAACGGAATTTTAGACAATACAGACATCTATAAGAAAAACAACAAATGGTTAGTATGATTAGATAAATAAATAACTTCTAACATTATTACCTTTTAAGAATAATAGTTAGACTAGGATCCATATTTCACGCCCTCTAATGCCATTAGAGCCACGCTATTTCTGGTAGGTGTAGCCATACCGACCGCCTCTTGAACTAGAAACGATTCCTAGATGTTCGGGATATCAAGTTGAACAACAAACTTGTACATGTTTTAATCCCTCTAGTGCATTTTGGGTCGGGACTCCCGATTATCACCAAAATAGATCGTACCACCTAAGACAGTGCGATGCCTTGCGCCGGGACTCCCGATTATCACAAGACCCTACGCACCCTAACACTCGCAATGATTTGAATCCACATCTAAGGTTCTTTCTCCTTACAATGTGAATATCGTTGAACAAGTGAGGTGTTCCATTCGGTGGGTTACACTCTGATCTAAGATTTTCTAAAAAGGATTTTCCTTTGTTCGAAAAACGTTAGCCAGTTTTTAACCTTTTGAAAAATTACTTGGTTTTATAAACTAACTGTTTATAAATTCCACTTTTAATTTTTGTCTTTATAAAACTTGGTTTATAAACAAACTGTTTACTTTGCCATTATTAATTTTAAACTTGGTTTTCTAAACAAACTGTTTATAATTACCATTATTAATTTATACCTTGGTTTTCTAAACAAACTATTTATAATTACCATTTTATTATTAAAACTTGGTTTTCTAAACAAACTGTTTATAATCACCATCTTTTTATTTCAAATAAGGTAAATTAAAGAAATAAAATAACTACATGCAATTATTTAAAATTGCTTATGTCATAACCCCAAAGACTTGATTTTGTGTTTTGTATATTTTAATAAAAAATTAACTTCCGAAAATTAAAATAAATAAAAAATTTCGGAATTTTTAAAATAAACACTATGTCACGACTTTTGGGTTATGTCATATTAAATAAATAAATGAACTGATAATTTAAATTACCAAACTGATAATTATTAAATTACCCATAAACTGGTTTCTTATTTCCCCCTTAATTTCATAATTAACTTGATTTTAATGGACTATTAAAATCATTAGGTTTAATAATTTTATTATCTTTTATTATTAATTAAATTAAAAAATATATGTAATCTAGTTAAGATCTATGTAAATCTATCCCTTTGATTTAATGCTTGATATTTAATCATAAATCAAAAGATTCACATAGATTGACTTACCATATAAAAATATATACATAAAATCTTGTAGATTCTTTATTCCCGATTTAGGTTACATAAAATCTTGTACCCTAAATACGATAACTTGGTCACCAAGAAACCATCACCCAACCGAGAACTCGGTGGGTTCGGTTTCGGCCGACCACTCGGTCGTCGAACCGAGCCTCAACCGATTCTCGGTTGGTTCGGTTTCGACTACAGTTTTAATTAATAATAATAATAATAACCTTCTTCTTATTGTCTAAAAATCCTATTCAATCCAATTGTTCATGAACTTGAACAGCTTTTCTTGGATCAAATATTCTAGGGTTTTCTTACTAAACAAAAGAAAAATAATTTCTTTTATCTTGAAACCTATTTAATCCAATTGTTCATAAATCTGAACAATTTTCTTGGATCAAACTTACTAGGTTTCTTTCTAAGATAAAAAAAAACTTAATGATATATATATATATTTACGAAATTTTGAAAAATAGGAAGAGGGGAAAAAGAAACCTAATTTCTTTTTATTTAGAACCCTATTCAATCCAATTGTTCATAAACTTGGACAATTTTCTTGGATTAAATTTTCTAGGGTTCTTTTTGCTAAACAAAAAGAAACTCAACCGAATCTCATTGAGATTAGTAGGGAGCTCTGATACCACTGTAGGAAAACCTTGTAGGATTCACATGGCGGAACTTGAATCCCACATACCGGATCTCTACTAGTCAATGAGATCACAAGAAGAAGAACATTACCTTTAGATTGATGACTTCGATTATTGGTTAAGAGACTTTGTTGATTTGTGTTGCCCAACTTGTGGCAGCAAGGATATTTGCGAGCACACGTCTGATGTGGGACTGTTGGACACTGAATTTTTCAGTGATTCAGGTATCTTTATGATTGATTGTCTCGTTACTTCTAGTGAATCCTGGGTATTGGATACCGGATATGGTCATCACATTTGCAATCATTTGCAGGGATTTAAGAAGGACAGGAGGCTGAGGCAAGGAGATGTTGAAATACGAGTAGGCGAAGGTTCCAAGGTTGGAGCTGAAGCCGTAGGAAGATACCTTCTCAAGTTGCCTTCGGGAAGAGTTTTGGAACTTAAAGATTGTTATTATGTTCCTAGACTTATTAAAAATGTTTTTTCATTTGATTTACTTATAGATGGTTTTTATTATGAGTTTTGTGATAAAACAATTTCGTGTTTAAAAGATGATTTTTTATACTTTAAAGCCAACTCTCATAATGGTCTATACACGTTAAATCTAAATAACAAAGAACGAGACGTTTATCATATAAGTAAAAGATCCAAGAGTAAGTTGAATCAAACTTATCTTTGGCACTGTCATTTAGGTCATATAAACGAGAATCGCATAAAGAAGCTCCACGATGATGGAATTCTAGAACCATTTGATTTGGAATCATATGCCATATGCGAAGCTTGTTTATCTGGCAAGATGACTAAAGACCCTTTCAACCATTACAATAAGGGCAGGCGAGTTGTTAGGGATTATACACACTGACGTGTGTGGACCCTTTACTCCAGAGGCCAGAGGTGGATACCGTTACTTCATTACCTTTACTGACGACTTTAGTAGGTATGGTTATGTCTTTCTTATGAGACTAAAGTCTGAAAGCTTTGACAAGTTCAAAGAATATCAGAGGGAAGTAGAAAACCAACTGGGCAAGAAAATAAAGTCACTTCGGTTGGACCGAGGAAGCGAATATTTGAGCCAAGAGTTCGACAATCATTTGAAAGAATGTGGGATTGTTTCACATCTCACACCTCCGTATGCACATCAGATGAATGGTGTATCAGAAAGGAGAAATCGCACCTTGTTAGACATGGTACGTTCAATGATGTGTCGTGCTACCCTGCCACAATCATTTTGGGGACATGCACTCGAGACTGCGGCATTCACACTGAATAGGGTTCCGACCGAGTGAGTAGAAAAGACTGTTCGAGCACTGGGCGGGCAAAAAGCCAAAATTATTTTTTCTCAAGATTTGGGGTTGTGAGGCGTATGTTAGACGAACATTCACAGACAAAATCAACCCCAAGTCAGATAAGTGTATCTTCGTTGGATATCCAAGGGAAACCTTAGGATATTAGTTCTATCATCAAGAAGACAACAAAGTCTTTGTTGCTCGGAAAGGTGTCTTTTTGGAGGAGAAGTTTCTCGGGACAGAAACTCCAAGAAAAGAAATAGCACTTCAAGAAATTGAAGAGAATGAAGATACACCTACGACTTCAGTCGAACCAGTGGTTCAACAAAGAATTTTTGATTCCCAACCAGACCCACCAGTTGAGGAAGAAGAAACACGCAATCCTCGTAGGGGTCTAGTAGGCCACGCCAAGAACCAGATAGGTATCTTGGATTCATGATCGATGAAGATGATGGAAGTCTACTAGAACCATTGACCTACAAGGAGGCTGCTGATGGCATAGAGTCTAAAAGATGGCTCGGTGCTATGCAAGCAGAGATGCAATCCATGTATGACAACCAAGTTTGGGTGTTATCAGACTTGCCACCACAGTCACGAGCTGTTGGATGCAAGTGGGTTTTCAAGAAGAAAACTGACATGGATGGGAAAGTGCATACTTACAAAGCACGACTAGTAGCGAAGGGTTTCACGCAAACACATGGTGTGGATTATTCTGAAACCTATGCGCCAGTCGCAATGCTTAAGTCAATTAGAATTCTTATGGCCATATCAGCATATTACGAATATGAGATATGGCAGATGAATGTTAAAACCGCCTTCCTTAACGGGGAGTTGAAAGAGGACGTATTCATGATACAACCGAATGGTTTTACTGATCCAAAGAATCCTAACAAAGTATGCAAGTTGCTGAAATCCATTTATGGATTAAAGCAAGCATCTAGGAGCTGGAAATTACACTTTGACAAAAGAATCAAGGAATATGGTTTTGTCAAGAGTGAGTTCGAGGCGTGTGTGTGACAACCCACAAAATCGAGTATTTGACCTGACACTTAATTAACCTAAATTATTAAACAATTCATGTATCATAAATAAAGTACCTATTTCGCGTTTAAGTTCACTAAAACCCTACAAGACAGTAAAACTTTGGTGCACATAAGTAGTGATTCAAGTAAATGTTTATTTGTGTTCATACAGCGATAACAGTAAAATTTAGCGAGTTGGTGACCAAATTAACACCAAAATAGTAAACTTTATATTTTATAATAAAGACTTAATTAAATTAAACTGATCAATACAAAATTTGGTGCAAATTATCTTATTTCAATAAAGATACAAATTTATAATACTCGGTATAATGTGGGAATATCGATATAATTAAATATGTACCAAAGTAAAAGATTTATATCCTGAAATTAAAATTAAATAAAACTTCGGTTACAATATGTTATCAGACTAAAGTATTAGCAATTGTGAATACTAAATATCTATTTTATTTATTCTATTAAGAATTAGAATTAAAACTTACAATTATCTTTCCATCACACCATGATTTCAAGCCGCTACCGAACTCCCCTCAATATGGGGACACGTTTGTATATAATTGGATATTTTATTCACTAATTGTACTTATCATCAATCATCGTGCAACACCTTTCAACCCTACACATAAACTAGCAACCTACGCCCCACCTTCTAATTCGTTTTTCCTCTCTTCTTCGGAGGCAAACAGAAAACACCACCATTCTCCTTCTTGATGCCTCGAGCAAGAACCGAAAGGCCAACATCTCTACCTCGATCTCTTTAAGCTTCACTCCGGCGAACCAGAAAGATTTCCAACGAAATCCAACCACCGCCGGCAACATAGACGACGCCAACCAGCACCTCCGATCTCTCTCTCGGTCTCTCCACATCCCTTGCTAGGTATAAACTTTATTCTTTTTTGTATATATAGATAATCACGAATTCACGATAGATTAAGCATGCACGTGTGTGTATTATTCTGGGTTTTCTTGTCCATCGATCTCACCTCTTCTCCGGCGAAGTGAGGTCTCTGTTTTACGTTTTGTCGCCAGGTCCGGCGAGTGTTTTTATCCTTTGGTGTGCGTAAAATAAACCGGTAATGTTCTCCCTGTTGCTCGTCTCTGCTTCTCGATTTTTATGCACAGTAAAGTAAACCCGATTGTGTGTGTGGTGCTTAGTGTCGGCGAGCATGGGTGTAGCCGGAGACATCGCCGGTAGATGTCCTGGTGAAGTCTGCTGTTTCGTTCTTCTCCGGCCAGTCACGGGCTTTGGCCGGTGACCGTGTCTCGTTCATCATCTGTTTGTTTTGCGAGTCCTATGTTCGGTCGAGTTGCGACCAGAAGCTGTGGATGATAATTTACTTATTTTAATAAACCCAACAGTTCAAGATTTAGCCTAAATCACATTAAATTGCATCGATGGTTTTGATTATTTAATATTAAATTTTATTTATTTAATGTTAATTAACATTATTTAACCTTTAATAATACGTATAAAGAAACATTTTTTAAAAACCATGATTATATAGAATTAATAATTATTTAGTTATTTCATTATTAGTATTTAAACTAACATATTTAATATACAAGTTCAACCCCACCGGTTTACCAACTTATCGCTCGAGTCTAAATTTGTATAAGGAAATCATCATGCATCATGTAGCTTAGGCGTGTCATTAGACCGTCACTTATTTGTTTATTATTATGCGTTTAGGACGCCATGATTGTTTGGATGGAAACCCTAACTTTTGGTTGATTACACTTTGCTAGCTTCACATCAGGTGAGTTTCACGACCCCACTTTTACTGTTTTATAACTACTTTATTGGGGGAGAAAATATATACTACTCAAACTATTTTGCAATAATTGATCTTTGTATAATCATTGTGGTGTACACGTACCAACTGTTTAAGGACCACAATACATGTCCTCGTTTAACCGTAATCATTAACTATGCGTTTTAGTCAAGGAATATAGAGATAGTACTATCGGGATTGATCCCCCACTCATGGTTAGTTATGCACTAGCCCAACTGGGTTTGAGCTTTATATTCTAACTACTTTAGATTTTGGTTTGATTATAGGCTCTTTGATTATACCTTAACTTGTATTGCTTCGCGAGCTTACGAGGGATTATGCATTGCACCTAAAACTACTTTTGTACATGATTTGTACCAAACGATTTTGATGATACTTTTTATGGAGCCACAAAACCTGTGAACTCACCAACCATTGTGTTGACACTTTTTCTATATGTTTTCTCAGGTAACGGAAACTAAGTTATTTCAAGGTTCACTTTTTGTCAAGGATTGTCATGCATTGGTTTCAAGAATAAGTCTTTATGACACAAGTTTTTCAGTTGCAAACATTTATTTTGGTTTATGTTCAAACATTTTCTTTTTAACGTCAATGGCAATCCATTTTTCAATACTATGCGAAGTTTACTATTATTGATGTGTTATGTTTCTAATTAGTCGCACCTCGTTCTTCCGCAAAATCATTTTTGGCGGGGTGTGACAGTGTGTCTACACAAAATTCAGTGGGAGCATAGTAATCTTCCTAGTCTTGTATGTCGACGAAAAACTGCTTATAGGAAACGATATACCAGCATTACAAGGAGTAAAATCCAGGTTAGGTAAATGTTTCCAGATGAAAGACTTGGGAGAAGCTGCGTTTAGAGTGGGTATAAAGATATATGGAGATAGATCTAGGCGGCTTATTGGACTTAGTCAAAGTACATACATTGACAAAGTACTGAAGAGATTCAGTATGAATGATTCCAAGAGAGGATTCATTCTAATGACACATGCCAGGTTTCATTGTAACTGATTGACCATTTGTGTCAACCTCCTAGTATCTTGAAGTGAATTTCTAGAAGTTGGTCAAGTCAACTGAGGAGATTGCATTGCCTCCTACCCTTTGACCCTTGCCACAACCAAGACACCGTTTCTCGATCCTTACCTTGTTTGGCTTCACCTTCTTGACCTTTTGT
This sequence comes from Calendula officinalis, assembly GCA_963853835.1. Lineage (NCBI taxonomy): Eukaryota > Viridiplantae > Streptophyta > Magnoliopsida > Asterales > Asteraceae > Calendula > Calendula officinalis. The sequence goes on from OY970831.1 coordinate 39,023,733, forward strand.
TTGACTCCATTACCCTTGGGCACGTCTTGTGTCACACCCCGCCAAAAATGAGTTTTTACTTCATTTAAAATGTTTTGCGGAAGAACGAAGGTGTAACGTTCATGACAACATAGCAAAAATTAAGTAAACAAACAACCACGCAATAACGAAAAATAAAGGTTTGTTTCACTTTCCAAAAGTAGAAAGTTTCCAAAAATAGCAAGTTTCCTAAAATAGAAATTGTTTGACATGAAATGATTGTTCGTAAACTTAATGTTTTAATCATGGCTCACGACAATCCCAATGCTCATATCCTCCAAACTCCACTGCACCTAATTACCTGGAAAAACATAAATAGTAAAAGGGTCAACAATAATGTTGAGTGAATCCACAGGGTTAATGTTTATGATGAAAGTAAAGTGATTTGCTACTCAGAATGTTTGTTATGAAAATGGTTTATGACTGAAAATGTATAAAGTTCAACATTCATATGATATGAGTAGTAAGTATGAAAATGTTTAGTATAGTTGTAGAATGTATACAACTACTAGTTATGTTTATGAAAAAGTGTTGAACAAAATGTTGTGTTTGACATCGCATGAACTGTTATCCCCAACAGGTAGCTAGTCTATTGAGTTAATATACCAACCCCTAAGTCCACAATCAACACTTCAACTCCAGTATGTTATGTTATTTTATGGATATACACTCCCGGAGATGTCTTGGATAAACCAAGTAATGATCAAACGTTCGTTGGGAGGATGAGTGTCAGCCAATAGTACTATCTGCATATCCATGGTCTAGATCCACTAGTTAATGATTGCTGGTAACCTTAGTCCGGTATAATAATTGTTTGTCATGCCAACGTGATAATGAAAATGTATAGATGTTGTTGTACAGTCATAGTAAAACAGTAGCAATTTATGTTTATGTTTTCCACCCCAAAGTTTATAAAACAGTTAAAAGAGTAAAAGGGGTCTGTGGACTCACCTGGCAAAGCTTAGCGACAAGAAATTAAGACAGAGGAATCCTCGGGAGACTCCTAGCTTCCTAAATGATTTAACTACTGATTAGACTAAGCTAACACAGGCGATACTATATACGATATAAGATATATGATATACGTTAAATGTTATGTTATATGTTTTGTGACATCGAATGAACTTGGATTAATAAAATGAAATGAAATGAAATGCATTGGGTTTTATAAAATGAAATGAAATAGGCTCCAAAATGAAATGACATGAAATGAAATGATTCTCGAAATGAAATGATATGAAATGAAATGGGCTTCGAAATGAAATGAAATGAAATGGGCTTGGGTTAGGCTTATTGGGCCTAGATTGGGCCTATTAGGCCTAATGGGCTTAATGGGTTGGGCCACTTGGGCCTCTTATTGGGCTTAGGTCCACTTAGGTTGGGCCTTGAATTGGGCTTGGCCCAATTGGGTTCGGCTTGGTTGGGTATGGGCCAAAGGTTTGGGCTTTGGTCCAAATGGGCTTGGATACTAATGGGCCAACTAATGTTTGGGCCCGATGGACTAAAGTAGATCGATATGGGCCAAGTACAGGCCTTGGCCCGATTGGGTATTCTGGTTTGGGTCAACGGTTTGGTTCAAGATCCGGCCTTGACCCGGTTTGACTTATTGGTCAATATTGGTCAAAATTGGTCAACAAAAGTCAATCAAAAGTCAGCAAAAGTCAACACTTGATCAATTAGGGTTTCTAGGTTTCGGTTAGGGTTAGGGTTTACTAAAATTTGGTCAACCAAAGTCAACTATAGTCAATCTAGCTATCAAATGGTCAAATAGTCAAACATGCATTCAATTAGGGTTAGGGTTCGGCTAGGGTTTAACCTAGGGTTGGCCGAAGGCCAAAACCCTACGGGTCCATGTTCTAGATCGGGTCTAAGGTTCGAGTTCGGTGGCTAGTTTGGCTAGATCTTATGTTATACACCTCAAGGATTCTAGATCTACGGCATTCGGTCAAATCTAGGATAGATCTAGGGTTCGGGTATCAAGACAAGGGTTTTAAGCAACAATCTAACGAATTATGAGCAACTCTAGCGAACACACACACACATACGGATATATGCATGTATGTCACGGCTTTGGAGGCTAACCGAGACCATATGGCCTAGGGCCATGGTCTCGGGTTCGAAACAGTGAACAAATAAGGATTAAGCAAGTAGAAATCACGAGTTGCTTGGGGTTGCTTGCGATCGGAAGTAAACGAAAAAGAGGGTGTTGGGGTTTGCTCGGCCGAATGAATGAAACAAAAGGGGTTAGGGTTTCGGTGATGGGGTTTATATAGGGGGAGAGATTAGGGTTTAGATGGGGGTGTTTGAGTCTAATAAGGACTCTATCAAGTATGGATGGATAAGCATTCAAATCCTTGGATAAGCACAATGAATTTTGGCACATGGCCAACACCACAAGGGTGTTTCGGCCGTGTAGAGGGTCACGAGCATGTGCATGGCCGGCCACTTAGGTGGTCGGTCATGGTTTGATGTCATTCGAGTCACGTTCATTTAAATCGTTACGTTTATTGTTTAACCGGTAAACTTGTCGTTTTAGAAATGATTTAACTCAAAGTATGTCACCATAAGTAAATAAAATGTTGTGTTGACTAAAATAATCAAACACTAATGTATGGTGTAAAATATGTATGTTTGTTGTGTATAAGGAATGCCAAAATAGAAATGTCTATAAGTAGAAACTTTCTAAATAAGGAAAGTTCTAGAAATGAAATGAGGTTACATACCAGAAATATCGAGTTGTCACATCTTGGCTGAGATCGGTTTTACCCTTTCCCTTTCCACTGCGCCTCTTTCTCTTTTCACTACCATCATCAGGTACTACGAGATAATTCTTAAACTTGGTCCCCAAACTCAACTCATTAGTCTTGAGCATGGAATGTAGCTCATCAATGGATTGCTCCATATTATGCATGTTGTAGTTGACTACATAAGGCTTATAGTCATCTGACTACGAGTTGAGTATCATTTCTGTTGCTAACTGCAACGGTACTGGGTGTCCTAGTCTTTTTAAGACGATCCATGTGCTCTTTCATTTTCATGACGTGAGCACTCACTGATGATCCCTTAACCATCTTGCAAGAGTTGAACACTCTATAAGCGTAATATGCTTGTACTGTTTCATTTCTAGCATTCGCGGCATGGGCATTTAGCATTGCTCTTTCTAGGACATTTCCTTTTCTCTCATGCCTAAGCATAATCCGAAGATCACGCTTCCAATTGAAATTTTTTGACCCAGTCAATTTGTCATTTTCTAGAAACAAGCATAGTGAGAGATTATTGGTACGCGTCGTGTTGGTTGTTGCTACCGTCTACAAATCAAACCCAGTTTAATTAGTAATCATCAACAAACATCTTCTACAATATATTATAAACCCATAATTAATATTTTAGACCTAGGATCCATATATCACATTCTCGCCGCAAGGTTTGGCCACTTCCCGACGAGACATGCTATTTCTGGTAGGTAACATCCTTACCAACCATACTAAGACTTGATACGATTCCTGGGGGTCGTAGAATCTTTAGATTTTTAACTTACTACAACTTTGAACAATCCAATTGCAAATTTCTAATTGCAATAAAGTCTAGTATGTTTATTCTACTCAAGTACTTTTTGGGCCGGGACTCCCGATTATCAACAAAGTAGATCAGACCATCTAAGACAGTGTGATGTTCTGCGCCGGGACTCCCGATTATCACAGAACCCTACGCACCCTAACACTCGCAATGATTTGAATCCATATCTAAGGTTCTTTCTCCTTACAATATGAATATCGTTGAACAAGTGTGGTGTTCCATTAGGTGGATAGTACTTCGATCTAAGATTTTCTTGGGTTTGTTTAAGTCTTGAACTAAAGTTAAACCTTATTCCAATTTTTATCCTTTATTTAAAATGTGCGACTTGTGTTATTCAAGAATTCCACAAGACGCCTTTCTAAATATCTTTTAAAACTTATAGTTTCAAAATTTTGCTCGATTTATATGTATACCTAAAACGAGGTGTACAAAACGTTTTACTAGGTTTTGTGAAAAACCTTATCCTTTAATAAAACTTACTCGTTTTATTTACAAGGAGAAATGATTTGAATCCATATCTAAGGTTCTTTCTCCGTACAATATGAATATCGTTGAACAAGTGTGGTGTTCCATTAGGTGGATAGTACTTCGATCTAAGATTTTCTTGGGTTTGTTTAAGTCTTGAACTAAACTTAAACATTATTCCAATTTTAATCCTTTATTTAAAATGTGCGACTTGTGTTATTCAAGAATTCCACAAGACGCCTTTCTAAATATCTTTTAAAACTTATAGTTTCAAAATTTTTCTCGATTTATATGTATACCTAAAACGAGGTGTACAAAACGTTTTACTAGGTTTTGTGAAAAACCATATCCTTTAATAAAACTTACTCATTTTATTTACAAGGAGTAAAATCCAGGTTAGGTAAATGTTTTCAGATTAAAGACTTGGGAGAAGCCGCGTTTATAGTGGGTATAAAGATCTATAGAGATAGATCTAGGCGGCTTATTGGACTTAGTCAACGTACATACATTGTCAAAGTACTGAAGAGATTCAGTATGAATGATTCCAAGAGAGGATTCATTCCAATGACACATGGAATTTGAAGGGTTTCATTGTAACTGATTGACCATTTGGCCGGTTAAACAACCTAGCTAGTTTAATCCCTAAAAGTGGAACTGAGATTAAACTTAATCCTTAAACCCTAAAGGATTGGGGTTAAACAACCTAGCTAGTTTAATCCCTAAAAGTGGAACTGAGATTAAACTTAATCCTTAAACCCTAAAGGATTGGGGATGTTGGAAATCTAAACTAGATCAACAAGAAAGAAGCCTTGTACGAAAAACTCGAACACACACATTGCTTGTGTGTATTCGACTAAGGGTTTTCCAAATCATACCTTAATCTTGCTTAAGTAAGTCCACTGATGATGAACACGACGAGAGATCATCTAGTTGATCACTTGCAATGATCTTGTTCTTCAAGACTTGAAGAACACGAAGAACGAACGGAGAACACGAAGAACACAAGGCTTGTGTTCTTGGCACTGTGTTCGGCCGAAATAGGGGATGGGAGGGAGTGTAATTCGTGGCTTAGGGTAAGCATTAGAGACATAAAGTGAAGCCTTAGATCTTCTATTTATAATAGAAGATCTTTCACTTAAGTCCTTCTAATTTAATTAAGAAACGTTTCTTAATTAAACTTTTCCTTTTTACGCTTCCATCCATTATAGTTTATCTATTTATTATTGTTGCACTTAATTATTAAATGTCTAGTATTATACACTTATATATTTCGGTATTATATACACGAAATATATACTTTGTATTTTATACTTTTAATAATTAATTATATAATAAACTTTATATAATTCAGACAATAATATTATCCAATTACCATATGATTTAATTATTTTAAATCATATTATGGATAATCTATAATTAACACATTGTATATTTAGTCAATTAGTAAATGTACAAATACTTATATTAATTAGTTAGTTAAACTAATCTAGTAATAAGTTGAACTTAACTTATTCAAAAATTTCTGAATTTAATGAGGAGGTGACACGTGTACAAGTAGGGGTCTAAGAAAATGACATGTGACCATATATGTTTTGTTTTATTATAGTAGTAGAGTAGATTACATAACTCTCAAATAAATATATTGATTTTATATTTTAAAAACAAATCATATGTTCCAAATTATGTCATATGAGGTTCACTCACACCGACTACGGGATATCCAGAAAAGACGTGGTTGCTCTGTAATTAGTCGACTCACAAAACGAATAAAAAACCAGACTATAAATAAATCATGTCAAGTAAAAAAAGATATATCAAATAACCAATTAAAGTAGATAGTTAGTGGATAAAAGGTCCCACTTTTTTAACGAATAAAGTAAGTTTTAGTTTTTCACTTATTTTGATCCACCCCTAAATAAAAAGTGTATCACTTATTTTGATACAAAGGTAGTATATACTTCCTCCGTATCAAAATAAGCGAATCACTTTCCTTTTCGGGGCGTATCAAAATAAGTGAATCACTTTAATATTTTACCATATTTGGTAAGCTTTTATATTTAAAATTACCTCTTTGCCCTTACTTATCCTTCTTTAAACATCATTAAAGGTGTGAGCCCTATTCATTTTTATCATCTTCCTATATTTGACTTTTTCACCATTTTAATTACTCTATTTAATTTTACTAATATCTTATTACCTTATTTTACTTCAAAAAACGTAAACTTTAAAGTGATTCACTTATTTTAATACGGAGGAAGTATATGAATTTTTACAATAAATTTTACAAGCATGCCCAACAGTTTTGCTAAGTTAAGTAATTATGTTTTATGAAAATAACTTCAATTTTTATTTTAAACAATGCAACATCACTTTTATTTACGAGACAAAATTTCTCCTCACTTTCACAAATCTTATTATCTTTATCTAAACTAAGTATGTATAAATTTGATCGAAAACCGATTACAATCATCAAACCGAATTGAATCGAACCAAATCAGATCGAACTGAGATGTAATAATCATGTTCTCTATATAATTTTTCATGCAAAATTAGTTCTCGGTCCGGTTCAATCCAGTCTAAAACCAAAAAAAGAAGAAAAATATCGGAAAACCAGGTTTTCAATTTTGGTTTGATCTGGTCCTAGACGTTATCAGTTCTATCTTTGGTCAGGTCAAAACTACTTCCTTGATTCTCAGCCCGATCTGATTCCAAGCGGTTCCATTCAAATGCCTAATCTACACTCCCTTTCAAATAACTTATCATTATATACGGAGTGATTTGTTCAAGGAGGTCCAGAATTATTATAAAGTCCCAAGGAACACTTTTGGACCATTTGATCAAGGAGATCAATGGTCCAGATATATCCTCATTTAAAATATTTTTTGTGCGTGAAAGGGTATATTGGTCATTTCGTGCATTACATAAAACCCTCCTTCTTCACATTTCATCTTCCCTCTCTCTCTCTCTCCTCCCTCTCGTCTGCTCTCTCTCTCTCTCACACACACACACAATCGTTGAATAATTTTTCACTCGTTTTCACCGATTTCTTCTCAATTTTTTTCTAAAATCATTTGTTAAACACTTATACAGCCTCGTTTTTCTTCTATTTGGTGTTTGATCTACTTACAATGGCTGATTCACGATCTTCTCGTTCGAAAAAACCTTCCGACAAGAAGCGTGGGGAATTCGTACCCGTTACAGGTAATTTTTACTTGTAATTGTTGTTATTATTAGATTTTTTATCGTTTATGCAGAAATCCTTGTTCATTTATGGTTTTTTTTTGTATTTTGAACTTTTCTAGCGCTTCTATTTGATAATACGTCGATTTCATATGATGTTTGTTGATACGTTTCTCTTTATTTTGTTGTTTTCTATTAAAATAACAAATTTATTGTTAAGTGCTTCAGCTTTCTAATGTTTTGTATTAGTAAATCACATGTGATTTAGCGAAATGTTAATAACTCCCTTGTTTTTGAAAACCTCTGTTTTAAATCACATGTGATTTAGATATGTTTTAAGTTTAAAACACATGTGTTTTAGTTACTCACATGTGATTGTGCATCTATTTAATTTTAAACCACGTATTTGTTTTAGTTAATCATCTGTGATTTTATATTTGTTTAATTTTATATCAGATGTTTCTTATTAGTTAATCACATGTGATTTAGATCTGTTTTATTTTAAAACAAATGTTTTTAGTTAATCAAATGTGATTCTAAGTCTTTTTCGTTTTAAATCATCTATTTTTCGTGTTTAAACATATGTGCTTGTAATTTTGTTTTAAATCACATGTGATTTTGTAGTTATTATTTATTTTTTTTAGTTGTAAATCACATGTGATTTTACTGTTTTTATTATAGATTTCAACGTTCTAGTGTTTTTTAGTTGTAAATCACATGTGATTTTACTGTTTTTATTATAGATATCAGCTTTCTAGTATTTTTTTAGTTGTAAATCACATGTGATTTTATTGTATGCACATGTTATCTGCCGTTTATTATTTTTATGTTTACTCTGTTTTTAAATCACATGTGATTTTATTATAGATTTTCAGCTTTCTAGTGTTTTTTGGTTGTAAATCACATGTGATTTTACTGTGTTCACATGTTTTACTATTTTTATGTTTACTCTGGTTTTAAATCACATGTGTTATTTATTATTTGATTGTTATGTTATTTGAGTTCAATCACATGTGATTGTTCTCAGTATCTCACATAATCACAGTCAAATAATTCATATCTTTCAATCACATATGATTAGTAAGCTAAGTTACAGTTGTTTATGTAAGATTGTGAGTTCAACCACATGTGATTTCAGTTTAACTATCTCATATTGTTATTAGTTGTCATAACATGCTTCTTTATGTTTTATAGGTGGTGATGATGAATTTCCTACTATGTTATCTAAGTTGCCTGAGATACGAACTAATGTTAATATTGGTAGAAAAAGACCTCTATCACCATCAAAAACAAAAACTGTAGAGGTGTCAAAGAAGATCAAAATAAGGCTTAAAAGATCAATTAGCAATGAACCATCCGCGTCAAAAACATTAGTTCCAGTTGAAATCACTATGTTTTACTTAACAGAATCACATGTGAGTGCTGACGAAATCACAAGTGAAAGTTAATAAAATCACATGTGATTTAATACTAAGTAACATGTTTTGTTTTTGTGCACTTGATGTTTACAATCCAATCACATGTGATTTTGTTATATGTATATACTCCTCTGTTTTATGAAATAACTTTGTTTACTTACCAGAATCACATGTGATTGGGATCAGCATCACCAGTGATTTAATACTAAGTAACATGTTTCATCTTTGTGCAATTGATGTTTACTTTCCAAATAGTTGTGATTTTTATTAACAATCACATGTTATTATTTCTATGTACATGTCACTATTTTTGTGCACTTTGATGTTTACTTTCCAATCACATGTGATTTTGTTATGTATATAGACTCATCTGTTTTCTAATAAAAAATCTGTTTTACATAACAAAATCACATGTGATTTTTAATGAAATCAAAAGTGATATAATAAAATCACGTGTGATTTAATACTTAACAACAAGACTAATAATTTAATTTGTGAATTAAACATAAATATTTATAATGACAAAATAGTCATCCAAAATAATATTCTACAACTAATAATTAACTATCATTAATTATCAAATAAAATGTAAGTTTAAATAATACACCATTTGATGTTTACTTTCCAATCACATGTGATTTTGTCACATATGTACATGTCACTGTTTTTGTGCACTACTTTTCCAATCACATTTGATAGTACAAATACCCACTTATACCAAATACATAAAATTAATACTCTTCCTGATTTTTCTCAAAAGTCAAATGGTTTTTGGCTTGTTTCTTCCTCCTGTCAAGATTCCATATCTCATCCCCTAGACTTTCATATTTTGGTTATTAGGTCATTTTCTCATGCATGCATGCATTCCCAAAGTTGTTCAACTTTCCTCATTAAAACACCACCTACAACACTACTTTTCCACTTTTCAAGTTAATCACCAAAATGGAAATTCTTTTTTGCTTTTTCTTTTCTTCTCAAACCAAGGTTATTGACCATCCAAATATGTTTGAAAATCCATCTTTTTAAGTCTTAAAAGACTTGTTACATCTCTGCACACTCTCATCCTACTAGCAAAGTTGTGTCACTAATGCATAGCATACAATCACATGTGATTCGCTCAACAACCTCATCTCAACGCAGTCAACTAATGCATAGCATACAATCACATGTGATTTGTAAAGCGAATCACTTGTGATTTGTTTCTTAACAACCTCCCAGTTTTTAAGTAAAAAATCACATGTGATTCGCTTAGCAACCTCACATGAAGCAGCCAACTAATGCATAGCACACAATCACATGTGATTTGTAAAGCGAATCACCTATGATTTGTTTCTTAACAACCTCCCATGTTTTTAAGCTAATAAATCACATGTGATTCGCTAAGCAACCTCACATGAAGCAGTCAACTAATGCATAGCACACAATCGAATCACTTGTGATTGTAATCTATAAACTCCCCTGTTTTACGAAAAGAAATCACATGTGATTCGCTTAGCGTTCTCAACTGATCGCAGTGAATTAACGCACAACTTACAATCACATACGATTCGTTAGCGAATCACTTGTGATTTTGTTATCTAATAAACTTGAATTGTAATTTTTTACCTAAATCATCTATTTTTTTCTCTGTTTCATTGCTATTGACATATTCTGGATGCAGATTCATTGAAAACATCAGATATCTTCATTTCGATATTCAGATCTGCGTTTGATTACAGTGATTCGAGAAAAAACGTGATTCGAAGTTGTTGATTCAGATCTGCATTTGATTGCAGTCGACTCGATGCAAACGTGATTTAGAAGTATGCATCAATGGTGATTCGCCGGAAATCGCTCTAGAGAGGAAGTGAGGAAGGTCTGAGAGTATTGAATACACAACTCTATATACGGATAGGTTCCTAATTAACTGGAAAGTTTGTGCTTATGAGATATTTAATTTTAATATTTGATAAATCTTAGACAATTGTATAGAGCAAAACCCCTAAAATTATTTTGATCTTTTAACATAAAAATCCAACAGAGAGCTCACATCCAAACACTCCCGGGCGTCACAGGCCCTCTGAAACAGAGATACAACTTCGAATTTCGCACCTTTTCACACCCCTTCTTCCTAAAATTCCAAAATTGACACACTTTTTAATCGAATTTCCCTAATTCTTCATCATCTTCACGGAAGCTCAGTTGAATTGCAGAATTTTCGCTACTCATCAATCTCAATGTTGTGAGTTTCCGAGTATTTTTCTTCTTGATTCTCATTATCTCATTAAATATATCAGCATATGTTCTGATTATGTCTAAATCTGTTTAATTCGCCATGTCCGATTTGAAGATTTTATACATGATTTTAGAATTGATCAACATTTCGGATACTGATTACTCCTAGGTTTTCTCAACTAAATATCTATTGAATGTGTCATTACTTTTGAAATTGTAATTAGATTAGGTCATTACACGATTAAATTGTCCATTTTGTTAAGGAAAAAGCTGTAGTTATTGTTTTTGCTGTTATCGCCATATATATACCTGTAGGCTGGATATAATCTTCATTAATTGTTACTAATATTATTGTTTAGAGTGCTAAACCGCTAATTTTTCTTACTTTAAGCAGAAAGAGATCGAGAATTTAGTAGAGTGATAACAATGGCAATGCTATCATTATCATCTACAACTCACCCTCATCGCTTACCATGTGGAACCATTAAACTCTCCAATTTAATCATTACCAATAGCTGCAAATACATTAAAAGAGCCACACAAAGTGTAGGAAGAAGAAATTCAGACCAAACCCTAGTTTTCAGTAAAGTTGCAAACAACATAACAAAACATTCTTCCCACAATTGTGGAAGAGTTTTGGCTGCTTCAACTGTTCCCATAATTCAAAATGTCGATAAATTTTCGACTTATTTATTTAGGACAGAAAAAGGCGGTCATGTGAAGGTTATTATTACTAGGATAAAGGACGGAAAATATGGTGTAAACATTAAAGTTTCTGGTTTACAAGTTGATGAAAATGGTGATAATTTGATTATGAGTTGGGGAATATTTAGATCTGATTCATCATCACTAATGCCTTTGCAATCGAGTGATTCTGGAATCTGTGAAACATGTTTTGTGAATAGTACTTCAAACGAGCTTTCAGTTGAATTGGAGTTTGATGCAAATTTAGCTCCTTTTTATGTTACATTTGTGTTAAAATATCCTAAAAATGGTGAAAAAATCGAAATTAAAAGCCATAGAAATACAAATTTCTGTTTTCCGGTTGGTTTAGAATCTGGGAATCCCGTTCCACTCGGTGTTTCGTTTTCACGTGACGGTTTTGTGAATTTATCTATTTTCTCACGAAATGCAAAAAGTGTAATTTTGTGTTTATTTGATGATAATTCGAAAGAAGAACCAGTTTTAGAGATTGATCTTGATCCTTATATTAATCGATCAGGTGACATCTGGCATGCATCACTGGATAATGATATGAAATTTGTGTCTTATAGTTATAGATGTAGAATCGACGGTCAACAAAAGTCTTATGCAGGTCCCGTTTTATTAGATCCGTATTCTAAAATTATAGGAGAGAATTCTCTCGGGCAAATTTGCAGGGATCCTGGTTTTGATTGGAGTGATGATATCAGCCCTAGTTTACCAATGGAGAAACTAATGGTTTATCGGTTAAATATCACAGATTTCACAAGAGATACATCGAGCAACCTACCGGACGAAATTCGAGGGACCTTTTCTGCCATTATTGAAAAGTTGCACCATTTCAAAGATTTAGGTGTTAATGCAATCTTATTAGAGCCAATAGTTCCATTTGATAAGAAATTAGGACCATATCACCCTTCTCATTTTTATTCACCGGATAACTCATTTGGACCTCATAATTCCATGAAAGAAATGGTAAAAAAGTTACACATTAACGGGATCGAGATCTTTCTAGAAGTCATTTTCACACATACTTGTGACGACTCATCATTGACCAAAATCGATAAATCGACCTATTATAATGACGGAAACGCCCTCAACTGTGCTCATCCGGTTGTTCAACAATTGATACTAGATAGCCTTCGAAATTGGGTGATTGAGTACCACATTGATGGATTTTGTTTCATTAATGCTTCTAATATGATAAAAGGATTTAATGGCGAGAATCTTTCTCGCCCACCTTTAATCGAAGCAATCGCTTTTGACCCGATACTCTCGAAAACCAAAATCATCGCGGATTTTTTCGACCCGATTCAGAAATCCACAAAAGAAATCCAATTTCCTCATTGGAAGAAATGGGCGGAAATGAACACAAAATTTTGTAATGATGTGAGAAGTTATCTAAAAGGTAAGAGTCTCGTTAGTAATCTTGCAACCCGATTATGTGGGAGTGGTGATGTTTTTTTGAACGGTCGCGGGCCCGCATTTTCGTTTAATTTTATCGCGAAAAACTGCGGGTTTTCTCTTGTGGATTTGGTGAGTTTTAGTAGTGTTGGGGAAGTAAGTTGGAATTGTGGTGAAGAAGGTGCGACGAAGAAGAAAACGGTGCTCGAAACGAGACTTAAACAAATTCGTAATTTTCTTTTTATTTTATATATTTCTTTGGGCGTTCCGGTTCTGAATATGGGAGATGAATGTGGTCAATCATCGGGTGGAAAATGTTCGTTTAAACACGGTGATAGAAAACCGTTTAATTGGAAGTCATTAGAAACTGGTTTCGGTATTCAAACAACTCGATTTATTTCGTTTTTGAGCGTGTTAAAAATAAGAAGAAACGACTTTTTTCAAAGTAGGGAGTTTTTAAAAGTCAAGAATATCGATTGGTACGGGCCGAATTTGTCTCCGCCAAATTGGGAAGATCCAACGAGCAAGTTTTTGGCCATGAGTTTAAAGGTTGACCGAGTTGACCAAGATGATGACAATTTGTTAACCGGTGACATGTTTGTGGCGTTCAATGGCGGAGATGGTTTAGTAACCGCTAGTTTGCCGCCACCTCGTGATGGGATGGTTTGGGTTCGGTTGGTGGATACGGGTCTTCCGTACCCGGGTTTCTTTTCAATGACGGGTGACCCGGTTATTGAGAAGATACCGGGATTACTTGCTTATGAAATGATGTCTTATAGTTGTGTGTTGTTTGAGGCACGGAGTGTAGATGGTTGATGCTCGTTTTGTTGGTATATTTTTGTTATTTTTGAGCTTTGTAAATCGTAAAAGATTTTATGTTAACAAAAAAAGATTACATTTTTCGTAATTGGTGCTTTTGTAATGTAAAACAATGCAAATAGTGATGCTATATACATGAGGTATAAAGGTTTACTTGCTTGGTTGTATCTCTCTCTCAAACACATAGAAACACATTTTTATTGACGCATGATACAATCTTTTTAAAAAAAAAAAATTTATTCCAGTTTATGACAGCTCTTTTAGGATGTTGGGCTTTGCTCATAATATACACAACCTAACTGTTGTTGTGGCTGTTTTTGAATATTCCTTTGATTTTTTTTTAACGGCAAATCTAATCTACTCCTAAACAACTTACCGCTAGGCCAATGGTCATTTGGTTTCGAACATTCCTTTAATCATCTGATAAAAAGCCACGAAATCGTTGCATGATGCAATTTATGTATTATACTTCCTCCGTATCAAAATAAGAGAATCACTTTCCTTTATGGGGTGTATCAAAATAAGTGAATCACTTTAATATTTTACATTATTTGGTAAGTTTTTATATTTAAAATTACCCATTTACCCTTACTTATCCCTCTTTAAACATCATTAAAGGTGTGAGACCCCATTCATTTTTGTCGGGTAGTGATTTGTTCAAGGAAGAGTTTTATTTATACAAGGAAATTTAGAGTGAAAGGACAATTTTAACCCTAAATACAATATAACCTAATTTTTCATCTATTTACCCTAGAAAACCCTACAGAAAAGCGGCTAATCTCCAACCAAAAAACTCATCGGAAAGTTGCCCCAAATCAAGATAAAACATTTGTTATCATTTAACAAATATAAAGAACTTGAACAATCTAATTTACCCCAGTTAACCAACATTTTTTGCTTTCAAAAACACGAACAATTTAATGACCCAAATCATAAAGAATTAAAGATTCAAGTATACAACCAATCTAACATCTAATTTACCCCACCCAAATCCTCTAGTTTTCATAAGATTTCATTTTGTGGAGAAAATATTACATTTTCTTTCCTGTAATAAACAGTTTGTGTTGCTTCTGCTAATTCAAGAGGAAGATTTTTCAGGAACCATGAGTGGTTTTTATGTCTTTTAGGCTAATTTTATGGAGTATAAACAAGAATTTTAGTTATATTGAATATATTGAATATTTAATTTAGATAATGACTTTTGATTTCTTTTGTGCTAGTCCTCTACAGATTTACCTGGACGGCGATTTTTGGTATCAACGAGTTTTTAGGCTAAAAAGTGAAAAGCTTAAATAGTATTATGTTTAAAGGGTAAAATTGTCTTTAACTCTAAATTTCCTTGTGAAAATAAAATATATCCTTGTGCAAATCAGGACTCATTTTTGTCGTCTTCCTATATTTGACTTTTTCACCATTTAGACTACTCCCATTGGTATTGGTTGGGGTTGGGTCACCTAATAAAATAATAATAAAAAGAGGGAGAGGGTCACCAAAAGAGGTGACCTAGGTTCGTGGAGGAGACCAAGGTCACTTGAGGGTCACCAATTATTTTATTCTTTCATTTTGTTTTTTATGTGAGGTGGATTTTTGTGATTGGTTGTTTTGATTTTAATAAAGTAATAAAAATTCAGGTTGGGTTGGGTTGTTAATGTGTGTGAAAAATAAGATTGGGTTGGGTTGTGTAGGTGGAAGAGAGAGATATTATTTTTTAATGAAAAAGTTGGGTTGGGTTGGGTTGCTAATGAGGATATTCTTAGAAAAGGCAACAAAATAGTAAAAGGTGTGGAGCTCATCCATTCTAATTACTTCATTTAATTTCACTACTCTTATTACCTTATTTTGCCTCAAAAAATATAAACTTAAAAGTGTTATTTTAATACGAAGGAATTAATATACTAGCATCTTCAACTTTCAGATTATATCTACTGTCTGTCTGCAGTTTCCAAAGACCTCCCAAGAGGTGCTTAGTACTGACAGTCATCTGGTTTGCTGTTCTTTGAACTAGATTTCTTTTCCTTCATTTCTGTATGTTTTAATATGTTTTGTATTAATGTAAATGATAAGTGAAATTCTAGATTTCTATATTTTTTTTATTATTTTTAACTTACAATAAAAAAGTATCTAGACTCTGAATATGCTAAAATTTAAGGCAGCACTAGCTACTACTTGGCATGTACAATTTAACCGAGAACTGACTAGAACCGCAAAACCAGACCGGATCGAACTGAATCGAGCTACGTCGGTTCGGTTCTCGGTTCTAATTTTTATGAAGAATTGGTTCTCGGTTCCGAATGTTTCGGTTCGGTCCAAAACGAAGAAAAAACTGAAAAAGTCAAAGAAATTACTTCGGTTCGGTTCCGGCCGGTTCTCGATCCAATTCGGTTCCAGCCAATTCTCGGTCCGGTTCGGTCCTCAGTCCAGTTCTTGGACCATGACAGGCCTAGCCACTAGCCGGAGCATCAATTTGCAAGTGATACAACGGCCCTTAACTATTCACTTCTTTAGGTTACGTTTGAGAAAAATAACTAAAAACTAGGGTGGCAATTCAAGTTGTATTCAGGTTGGTGGGTTCGGGTTCATGGGTTGATGGGTTGATGTGTCAGAAATGTTCAACATGAAACCAACATGTTTATATAAACGAGTCAGATATCTCAACCCCAACCTGTTTATCTTCAACCTGAACCTAACCCATATAACCATTTAATTAAACGGGTTAAACAGGTTGCGGGTTAAACGGATCAAGTAGGTCAATTAGGTTGTTGTTATTTCACAACTTCATAACAAAATACCAAAACATCAAAATTACTAAGTAGACATTTTAGTTTTTATCTAATTATTAGTTATGTTTGAACTAGTAAACTATAAGCTAACTATAAATATATATTTTTAGAATATATTTTAATACTTAAACAAGTTGGCGTGTCGATCCATTTAAATTATCATTGACCCGAACATAACATGTTTAATAAACGGGTCGATTGAGTCAACCCAAGACTGACTCAAAACGTATTTACCTCAACCCAAACCTGTTTATTTTCGTGTCGGTTTCAAGTTGGGTTTCATTTCGGGTGAGAAATTGCCACCCTTACCAAAAACTATGTTTTTAACAATATTTATTTAGATCTAGGGAGTTTTTGTTATATTTAATTCGTGTTATGTGTATAAAAAATATTGAAAACTTTAACTCAACAATATATAAAGTGTAGATTAATTTGTCTTAATTCTATAGATAATATTAGGGGTGTAAATGAGCCGAGCCGAGCCCGAGCTCGACTAGGTTTGAGCTCGACTCGTTTAAGTTTTAGAGAGCTCAAGCTCCACTCGTTTCAAGCCTTATATGTAAAGCTCGAGCTGAGCTCGTTTAGGTTTTCACAGGCTCGGGCTCAGCTCGGTTAAGCTCGTTTAAGCTCTCATATACACAAAATATAATGTTTTAATATAATTATAATATTTAATATATTATGTAAACATTTCATTTTTATACGACACTATATTATATACATATACGTATAATACACTTAAGCATTTCTTTTTTTGTAATAATTAATATATATTTGCTTGTTTAGGCTCGCGAGTCTAATGAGCTTTTTATCTGAAACTCAGGCTCGGACTCATTTAATAAATGAGCTCTAAGTTAAATTCAAGCTCGGCTTGAACTCATTTAACTTGAGCTTTTATCGATCTTTTAGCGAGCCGAACCCAAGTAGCTCACGACAACTCGAGTCGCTTTCACACCTAGATAATATATAAAATTGATTCAAAAAAACTCATTTCATTCTAGGTTCAAACCAAACACGAAAATGGAATGTAGTGATCCATTCCATTACATTGCACATTCAATTACCGTACCCAATCCATTCCACCTGCATTTTGTTGGGTTTCGTACCAATTTACCGACACTTTGTTCGTCGCGGAATTTACGAACAAATCATAACGATAAATGACGAAACGATAAAGGATCGTTTAGATCTACGAGTCTAAGGTAGCTCTGAATAAAATAAATAAATCACTTACATTGGCAACACTTGGTGATGCGAATCCTTGAGATCTTGTACGAGCCAGAACTTGTCAAGAACGAGGATTCAAACTAGAACCCCTCTACTTGATCACACTTGAGGTTGACAACAAACGAGACAACACACCACAACGTAGTGTAAAGTACCCTTGAGAAAACCCAAACGAAACCCTAACCGAAAACCCTTTCGGTCGACGGTGGCTCACGGCGGCACCACGGCGGCGGCGGCGGTGGCTCACGGCGGTGGTGGCGGACGGACAAAGGGGGCGGCCGAAACTTGGGTGCAAGCTCAAGGCTATTGATTGTGTGTATTAGGTCAAACCCCATGCACCCTATTTATAGGTTTCGCCAAGGAAACGTTTCCTTATTTGAGTCGGACTCAAATAGCCCAAGCCCGTTTCCATTTAATTAAAATATTAATTAAACTAAAGCCCACTTGAATAACTAGTTAATTACCCATTAACTTATTCAGTCCATTTAGCCGGTTACACATTTGATTAAACAATTAATCAAAGCCCGGTTCGTTTATTCTCGTGTTCGGTTGCGCCTCAAGAGCAACCACAGTAGGACTTTAATTTATGTTGACCAAGTCAAACCGTTTATTTGATGACATTGGACACCATTTCCAACAGTCTCCCACTTGGACATCTCATCAACTATAAACGTCTGTCAAGCATACTTTTAAAGTGTGCAAATAATGCATCTGCTGAACTCTGAATCTTATCAGAATACAGTTCCTAAGATAAGTGATCATATGTCCTTCACTTCGCGATATCTCGTTAACTAGAGACACGGACAATCGTCAATCTCTAGTCATGACTATGTTTCCTGATCTAGATTTATGATGACTGATTAAGACTACTAATTGAACTTTCAATTTAGTCATGACCTGCGCAGGTTTTAATTGTCACATCAAATCAACAGGGGGCCCAAAGATATCTCTTCTTTCATACTTTTGAAAGAAGGAGTGAATAAACTTCGACTTACACCGTCTCTGCCATAATCGTTACATAACACATGGAAGTACTCTGTATAGCTACCATTTACGAATAGCGTTGGAGCAAACCAATGCATCACGAACTCATACTAAGAGACTAATGTATCTAGGTTTTAAGACCTATATGATATTACCGTCTCACTATTACCTTTGAATTTGTCCATGAGGTAAAACTCTGAGCATGGGTTGGTCCAACATTTAAAATCTCCATTTAAATGCTCATGAGAGTAGCAGCAATCTCTATGCAATGTTCAATCTCTATGAACAGTCTACTACCTCTCCATGACATCTTAATTCACTTCTCATTCCCATGAGAATGATCGACTGTGGACGTTTAAATGATCTCTTAGATCACTTTGGAATTTGTTCTAAACATGCAAAAATGAAACACAAATTTAAATACTATATGAATGATAGAACACTTGCAAATTATTTAATCACCATAAATAAATCATCCATTCATACAATTTAATATTTGTAATACAGTTTCAATAAATAAACTAGTATAAGTCACTTTGAAATCTAATTCCTACCGTCCTAGCATGTTCATCATGCTTGGATCGACTCAGTGGCTTTGTGAATGGATCAGCCGGATTCTCATCCGATGATACCCTAGTCACGATGATGTCCCCTTCCTCAACACGGTTTCGCACATAGTGATACTTTCTGAGTATATGCCTGGTTCGACTGTGATATTTGGATTCTTTAGTCAGGGCGACTGCACCTTCATTATCACAGTAGATTTTCACTGCATCCTTGATGCTTGTTACAACACCAAGGTCACCTATGAAATTCTTTAACCATGTGGCCTCTTTTGATGCTTCACTAGCAGCAATATACTCAGATTCACATGTGGAATCAGCAACTGTCTTCTGCTTGGAACTCTTCCAAGTGACAGCTCCTCCATTCAATAAGAATACCCACCCAGATTGTGAGCACGAGTCATCTCTATCCGTTTGGAAACTCGTGTCACAATAACCTTCCACTTTCAGTTCGTCTTTCCCACCATACACTAAGAACATATCTTTTGTTCTCCTTAGGTACTTGAGAATCGATTTCACCGCAATCCAATGATTATTGCCAGGGTTGTCCTGATATCGACTCACCATGCTCAAAGCATATGAGACATCATGACGAGTACATATCATGGCATACATGATCGAACCTATAGCCGAAGCATATGGGATTCGACTCATCTTATCCCGCTCTAACTCAGTGCTGGGACATTGACTCTTAATCAAAATTATGCCATGGTTCATTGGTAGATAACCTTTCTTAGACTCAAGCATATGAAACCTCTTCAATATCTTGTCTAAGTATGTACTCTGGCTTAATCCTATTTGACGTTTTTCTCTATCTCTATATATCTTGATTCCAAGTATGTACGCTGCATCTCCTAGATCCTTCATTGCAAAACACTTTCCCAACAAAGACTTCACATCTTGCAGTGTAGGAATGTGGTTTCCAATGAGCAATATGTCATCCACATATAATACTAGGAAGACTACAGTGCTCCCACTAGTTTTGATGTAAACACAGGACTCATCTTCGCTTCTCGAAAATCCAAACTGTTTGACTCTTTCGTGAAAGCAAAGATTCCAACTTCGAGATGCTTGTTTCAATCCATAGATGGATTTCTCAAGCTTACACTCTCTTTTAGGATGTTGTTTGTGGATAAAACCTTCTGGTTGTGCCATATAAACATCCTCAGTTAACTTTCCGTTCAGGAAAGCAGTTTTCACATCCATCTGCCAAATTTCATAGTCATGAAATGCAGCTATTGCAAGCAATATCCTTATAGACTTTATCTTGGCTACTGGTGAAAAGGTTTCATCATAATCAATCCCATGAGTTTGTGTATAACCTTTTGCAACCAGCCTAGCCTTATAAGTGTGCACATTCCCATCCATGTCTGTCTTCTTCTTGAAGATCCATTTACACCCAACAGTTTTAATGCCAGGTGTAACGTCAACCAAGTTCCATACTTGATTGTCATACATGGACTGAATCTCGCTCTTCATAGCCTCTTTCCATTTATCGGCCTCAGGGCCTTCCATAGCTTCCTTATAGTTTGATGGCTCATCATCATCAACTGGTAAACCATTATCAGTCGATGCATCGCCTTCAGCAATATGGTATTCATAATAATCACCAAGATGCTCAGGAGGGCGAACAACTCTAGAGGATCTACGTGGAATGGTAGGAGTTATATCATTTTGTTCAACAGGAGTCTCATCCTCAGGTTGAGTACTAGTGTCAACTAAAGGTTCCGATTCAATTTCATTGGTTGACTCTTGAGACTCTTCAAGATCAATTTTGCTCCCACTAGCTTCTTTGCATAAAAGCTCTCTCTCAAGAAAGAATCCTCTTCGAGCTATGAACACTTTATTCTCAGCCGGTTTGTAAAACCGATATCCAAAAGACTGGCGAGGGTAGCCAATGAAATGACACTTCTCTGATTTTCTTTCCAGTTTGTCATGAGTTTCGTGTCCCACGTAAACCTCACAACCCCAGATTTTCAAATGTCGGAGCGAGGGAGGATTCCATGTCCACATTTCAGAGGGTGTCTTGGAAACCTTCTTAGTTGGTACAAGGTTCAAGATATGAGCTGCTGTTTCTAGGGCGTAACCCCGGAAGCTCACTGGAAGAGTTGCACGAATCATCATCGATCGAACCATATCTAACAATGTTCGATTTCTCCTCTCAGACACTCCATTAAGTTGTGGAGTTCTAGGAGGCGAGAGTTGGGATACTACTCCACAACCCTTTAGATGATCCATGAACTCTTGACTAAGATACTCTCCACCCCTGTCAGAGCGGAGCATCTTAATCCTTTTGCCCAATTGATTCTCAACTTCGTTTTGGAACACTTTGAACGTTTCAAAAGTTTCTGACTTATGTTTAATCAAATAAACATAACCATATCTACTGAAATCATCAGTAAATGTGACGAAGTATCTTTCACCATGTCTAGTGCTTGACTTGAATGGTCCACACACGTCAGTGTGTACAAGATCCAATAAGTCTTTGCCTCTTTCACAAGTTCCTGTGAATGGCGCTTTTGTCATCTTGCCAAGCAAACAAGATTCGCACACATCATTCGATTTGAGGTCAAATGATTCCAACACTCCATCCTTTTGGAGTTTGGCGATTCTCTTCTTGTTTATGTGGCCTAAGCGACAATGCCATAGACATGATTTATCCAATACACCTTTGGATGAATCAACATTCAATATTAGATTTCTATTGTTAACGCAAACAACACTTTCATATATGCTAGAACAAGGAATAGCTTTGAATATAAAAACATCATTTTTATGAACTAAAATAGAACCATTTTTATTATCAAAACTAAAAGTAAAACCATCCTTAAACAACGCATAAAATGAAATAATGTTTCGTGCCATGCAAGGCTAATAACAAACATCTAATAAAGTAATCGAACTATCACTACTAAGCATGAGCTCAAAATCTCCAATCTTGGTGACAGCAGCCGAGACTCTGTTTCCCATGATTAGATTCAGCTCACCATGCTTCAGCTTCCTGCTATTCTTTAGTCCCTGCATATCAGTGCAAATGTGAGTACCACACCCTGTATCAAGAACCCAAGAACTAGACATAGAAGTACTATGAAGTTCGATCATAAAAGTACCTGATGGTCCAGACTTTTGGACTTTCTGATTTTTCAGATCTTCCAGGTACTTTGGGCAGCTTCTTTTCCAGTGCCCTTTCCCCTGACAGTAATAGCAAGTGGCTTCCTTCGGATTCTTAGATGGTGCTACGTCAGAATCGACCTTCCTTTTCTTGTATCCCACTTTGGCCTTGCCACTGGGAGGAGGTCGTTTCTTTTTCTTAGAACCATTAGAATGAATAGCCAGCACGGGAGCAGTAGGAGAAGAAAACTTTGCTTTTGCCAAGCTTGCCTCGGTAGTTTTTAACATACCATGCAATTCCATGAGCGTCTTGTCCATATCACCCATGTTATAGTTAACTATAAATTGTGAGTATGACGATGGAAGCGAGTTCAGGACCATGTCAGTGGTCAACTCCTTCGGTAGTGGGACACCCAAGTTCTCCAGCCTGTCTATGTAGCTTTTCATCTTTTGGACGTGGCCACATACAGGTTGCCCCTCTTGCAACTTACACGCCACAAGGGAACTTACAATATCGAAACGTTCTTGCCTAGCTCTATTCTGAAACATCAGTTTGAGCTGTTGGTTGATCTCAAAAGCACTTAGCTTCTCAAAACCCTTTTGGAGTTCAGAAGACATGGTGGTGAGCATCAGGCAAGCAACCTTTTCCGATTCAGCATAATGTTGCTCATAAGCTTTGATGTCATCTTCAGTCGAGTCATCAGTGAGCTCATGAATTTCTTCGTCAAGGACATACTCCTTGCCCTCGTACCTTAAAGTAATTCTTAGAGTACGAACCCAATCAATGTAGTTGGGTCCGGTGAGCTTCTCTCGTGATAACACCGACAGTAGATGGAAGTTAGAGTTTTGAGGTGGTTGTGGAAGTGGAGGTGGTGGTGGAAGATTTTGATTGTTGTTGTTATTGATTGGATTAGACATCTACACAAGAAACAATTTCTTTGTTAGTTTATTTATTAGATAATCCTTAACATTATTTACCAAATAATCAAATTAAGGCTAGGATCCAACATTACGTTATTTGATGTGAAGAGGGATGCCGTAATTCACACCGAATAATTTCATAAGGAAACATACTATTGTTAATTTCAATTTCCATGAAATCCCTAGATCTTTTAGATTCATTTTAAACTTTTAAAATGGCATGTTAATCTCGATTCTATGCTCGTCACATAATTCATGACAGGGATACCGTGGATCATGAATTTGACGGTGAATCTACCATAAAAGCACTCACGAAGATCCCCGGCTCAAGTTCGCTTGGGTATCGCGAGAATCTATTCACTCACGATTATAATCTCAAAATTAACGTATCGGCTCAATTGCACGCGCTTCGTTAATCAGATTATAGATGAGTGCGTGTCTCTCATGGAGAACAACAATCTTTCACATTTAACATCAAACGGGAAGTTTTGTTTAATGTATTTACTTTAGTTGTACATATATAAACTTTTATAATATGTCAAATTAAACCTTTAATTTATCTTAACTAAAGTAATATATATAATTCTTTTAATTCCATTAAAATGCGAGGACGCACCTTTTAATAATTAATTAATTATATCTTATTATAATATTTAAATATACTTTTATTTACATAATATTATAACGGAGGAATATATCAAAACTATTTTGATATATATGGGAATTTCGAATTTCGAAAAATATATACATACATATATTAAATTACACTATTAATTTACATATATATATATTTAATATATATTATAATTATATTTTAGATTCAAGATTTTATCTCTTTGGGGATATTTTATATTACATTATATAAATACAAAATCAAATCTAAATAATTATAGAAGATCCGAACCCCCTAAAATTTTTATTAAAAATTCGGATATACACACTTTGTGTATATCCCTATTTTAAATTTGATATCCTTATTTAAAAACTCCTTTTAAATAATTATCTATATATTTACCAAATCAATTTATATAAATATATATATATACCGATTATATATATATATATATAAATATAAATATTATCTTATTCAAATCTTTTATTCAAATACATCTATATATATATCCGAAAATATATATATATGTATAATAAATTTTGATTTATTTAAAACATTAAATAAATATATATTTATATATAAAACCGAAATTTTAATATATAAATACAATCTTTTATTTAATCTAATTTTAAATAATAGGCAAGATAATTATGGAAAAAATATCTTGATAATTTTAAACCCTTTTAAAATTATCCACTTACCATATTTTAATTTAAAACAATTTTACAAAATTAAAATATATATCTATTTATTTTAATTTCCGAATTTTCGGAAATTCCGAAAATCATAAAAAAAAAAACTTTTCTTTTTCGAATTTCGGATCTAACACTCTTAGATTCGTAGAACAACGCTCTGATACCACTGTTGGGTTTCGTACCAATTTACCGACACTTTGTTCGTCGCGGAATTTACGAACAAATCATAACGATAAACGACGAAACGATAAAGGATCGTTTAGATCTACGAGTCTAAGGTAGCTCTGAATAAAATAAATAAATCACTTACATTGGCAATACTTGGTGATGCGAATCCTTGAGATCTTGTACGAGCCAGAACTTGTCAAGAACGAGGATTCAAACTAGAACCCCTCTACTTGATCACACTTGAGGTTGACAACGAACGAGACAACACACCAAAACGTAGTGTAAAGTACCCTTGAGAAAACCCAAACGAAACCCTAACCGAAAACCCTTTCGGTCGACGGTGGCTCACGGCGGCACCACGACGGCGGCGGCGGCGGCTCACGGCGGTGGTGGCGGACGGACAAAGGGGGCGGCCGAAACTTGGGTGCAAGCTCAAGGCTATTGATTGTGTGTATTAGGTCAAACCCCATGCACCCTATTTATAGGTTTCGCCAAGGAAACGTTTCCTTATTTGAGTCGGACTCAAATAGCCCAAGCCCGTTTCCATTTAATTAAACTATTAATTAAACTAAAGCCCACTTGAATAACTAGTTAATTACCCATTAACTTATTCAGTCCATTTAGCCCGTTACACATTTGATTAAACAATTAATCAAAGCCCGGTTCGTTTATTCTCGTGTTCGGTTGCGCCTCAAGAGCAACCCCAGTAGGACTTTAATTTACGTTGACCAAGTCAAACCGTTTATTTGATGACGTTGGACACCATTTCCAACACATTTCATTCTAGTTAATCAAACAGACCCTAAGCTACTAGAGGTCTATAATTGATTTTTATGGTATTAAAACTATTTGAAATTTCGTACCATTAACCGGGTAAAATAAGGTAGACATTAAAAAGTTAAGCATTGTAGCTAATTTTTTTTTTTTTTTTTTTTTTTTGAAATTATTACTTTTTACAAATTATAGCTAAGCATCGCTAATCAAATCTTTCAAGTATTATATATGTGACCTATTGCGTATAGTTTTAAATTTTATAATCAACATATAGAAAATGTCAATCAGCGCAAGCAGCTAGGCCTCACCTAATGTCTATCTGCCTAGACCAGTTAGTCGCTATGTGAAGGTTATCACTATCGACTTCGAAAAATTTGACAAAAAAAGTTTGTCCACCTAGTTAGAAATCACAAGTCATTTATTCACGCACCAACACCACAAAAGAATATTTGAACCATTTTACTCGTAACAAAATAAACACAAAATACTAATTGGTAAGAGTACAATGGTTAAAAGTTCAAAACCACTAATTTAATTTAAGGGTGATTTCTTAATATAGACCAAATGAAACCAAAGTTCCCCTAGAAAAGTCTTATATTCTCAATTCTTTCCAAAATACACCGTGCGAATAAGACCGTCGTGTACTGCACTAAAACGCCGCCACATGTCCGAGTTAGTACTGCTCAACCTTGTTACTACCGCTCTCAACCTTGTTACTACTGCTCATTAGTACTGCTCAACCTTTTTACTACTGCTCGTTAGAACTGCTGCTGCTCCAGTTAGTGCTGCTCAAAGTTAGTGCTGCTCTATGGAGTCGCCCAGTCACACAGGGTATTTTGCTGCTGCTCACCACTTAGTGCTGCTCAAAGTTAGTGCTGCTCAACCTTTTTACTAGTGCTCGTTAGTACTGCTGCTGCTCCAGTTAGTGCTACTCACCACTTAGTGCTGCTCAAAGTTAGTGCTGCTCTATGAAGTTGCCAGTCACACATGATATTTTGGAAAGATTAAAGTCTATCAGTTTTAGATTGGAATTGAACAATACGCACGTTTGAACTTAGTAATTATTTCTTAATTTAATTTAAGGGTGTACAGATGAATTTAACAAATTGTAGACTTCCAACAAGACCTCAACTACACACACATACAAGATATACCATATAAGTGATCTTTTGAGCAACAAAATTTAGAGTTGTGCACAAGTATAATTCTAGTTTAAAATGCAAGTAAAATACATGAGTTATATTCTGTAATTTCTAGCCACCTCGGGCTTCTCTTCTTGTGGCATCATGTAGCAGCTCTATATCTACTCCATCTGGTGGTAACCGGACGTATCTCACTACCGATCCTCTAATGAAACAGTTCCTTACTGACAGCCGTAACATTGTGAAAATTAGTAAACATTAAAACATATGGCAACGCAGGTTATAATGGCTAAATAGACACAAATATAGGAGCCATAATGGCATATTCAATCAATTTATTATGAAATACGAATTAGTCGATTCACGTTTAAGTTTTATATGCAATGCTCAAATTAGTAAAATATATAAAATAAAAAAATAAAGACTAGAAAAGGGTATTCCCATTTGTGCCGAGCTCCCGCTGAATGGCCGAGCTTTGCTCGTGATGTATGAAAATAACTTTTCGGCTGAATGCAGTTTTTTTACTTTTTATGACTTAACAATGAATTTTATAACCCATCAGGGACAAAATACTATAACCAAAAAGTTTGACCGCCTGCTGACCTTGCGAACTAATTTGGCCGATTGGCCATAAATGCTGTTGAGCTATTTTAAGGAGACAAAACGTCTATTTTTAAGTAATTTTTAGAACTTTAGAAACAATTCCATTATGCTTAGATTGAACGGTATGGGCCAAAGGTCGTTGGCGTGGTGCTGAGGTGGCCTATGGCCACGGCGTGCTGGGAACAACGAACACCGCCCCCCTACACGGCGTGGGGCGGGTGGTGGACGCCGGTGGTAACGAGCACGGGCTTTAACGGGCGTGGGGGTGTGCTTTTTTGACCGTTGGAAGCTTTTTTGAAAGAAAAGTTTATACATAAAAAAAAAAAAACTTACCTGGTATGTTTGCCATTGCTAGGGTTGGAGAAGACGCTGTACGTTTTGGAGAAGACAACTTTTAGGGTTTTCTAATACTAGCTTTTTTATTTTGGGCCTTTGCTTTTTTTATTTTGGACTTTTATTAAAACTTGGGCAAACTTTTTGTATTGGGCTTTGGACATATTTTTTATTACAGAAATTTTAGATGAATATATAAAATTAAATAGTTTGTTTTAAGATTAAGTAGTAATAAATGATAATTGTTTTTAAAATTATAATTTAAATCTCTTTTATTAAAATAAATGGAAAAGAAATGATGAGTTGAAAAAAAATGGTGTGGGGTGGGGTGGTGAGTATTTCCTGGATAAAGTGGAGTGGTGTGGTGTGGTTGCTGAGGTGGCAGATGATGTGGCAGAAATTTTCAAGTGGTGGTGGTGCCCATACCCCATAGTCTTAAAAAATACTAGATTTCAAGTATTAGGTAAAAATTGGGGAGGTAACAGCCAATCTCAACAATGAAAATCCTTCAGCTATATATTCAAGTATATATTTGGTTTCAAACTTAAATTCATCAATTTCAGATCTCTAGATCGCATCTAGCAATTGAGATCAAACCCAATTTCATGTAACCTAAAACCCTACCAATTAATAAAACGGAGGTTAAAAAATACATAAAATCACACCATGTGAGGGTATTTTTCTTGATCAACAACTCTGGTGTTTTCCAGCTTAATATTGAGGTACTGATCGACGGAATGAAGAGTTCCTCGTATCGCTAAATCGTTCTTCAGTTCCACCGTAACTTCTCTTCCCACCAAATCCTTGAAATACGAAAAGAACAACTGCGACAACGAAAACATCGAGTTACATTCATCATAATGCATATGAAATCAATATAATTTTCGAAAATATAAGAGGATATAGGATTACCATTTTCAAGAGTTTTTGTTTTCCCGCTGTAAAACGTGGTTTGGTTTTCAGCAAGGTTCTAAAAAACGCGCCTTGGCGGCGCCAAGGCGTGAGGCGCGACTCCGCCGTTACGAAACAGTCCATGGCGGCAGTATAAGGCGTGGCGGAAAAAAAACGCGATAAGGCGGCATAAGGCTTATGGCGAGTTTTTTTGAAAATTCTTGTAAAATTTTGATTTTTTTTTGAAAAAATGATTTTTTTTTTGAAAAAAATGATGGCATGTAATTATAAATTTAGATTGAATATTTTTATTATAAACTTCACATATGAAAATCATGTAAATTAATAGGGATATAATTATTTTTGAATTTGATATACTTATGTATTAAAAAATTTTCCGCCTGAAGTCACGCATTGAAAAATGTCATGGCTCGCCACGACTCGCCATACTCAAGGCTTGATGGTGTCGCCACGCCGCGCCTTGCGTCTTTTAGAACCTTGGTTTTCAGTAATTGCGCCAAGTAACTACTCCCTACAACCTACGGAATTAATTAATACACCAACTTTTAATTTAATGTTTGTACTATACTCTACATGTATTATTACATATTGTACAAACAAAGTAACAACTATGATATATGTGTTAAAATATATGGTGTAAAAATCACCACATTTTGCAAAAGCGAATCGTAGCACTGTTTAAAATTTTGGTACCAATGGCAAAGCCAAAGCATAAGAGAAGTTAGGGTGCTCGACTCAAACTACTTAGCATTTTAGCACCACATCAACATTTTATATTTCACATTTAAATCAACAAATATCAAATCAACAAATACCAATCAAGAGGGTTCGTTCCATCAAAGGCCGGTAGGGTGATTTTAGGAAGACTGATTTGAAGATCTCGGTTGTTGGTTTGGGGTGGTGGTTGTGGTGGAGGCGTTTGGTTTTGGGGTGGTGGTTGTCGGTTAGTAGCAATGAGAGCTAGGTGTTTCTGGGTATCGGCTATGGATGAGATAAGTTGTGCGGTTTGTTCGTATTGGGTGGAGAATTGTTTGACAACAATATCAAGTTTCTCGGTGTTGGCATTGTTGTTTAGGACAAGTTTGGAAAAGTTGTCTGCCATGAGAGCCATGGATTCTTCAATGGAGGGTGGATCTTTTTTTGGAGGCATGATTCGAGTGAATGAAAGCACCAAATGATAGAAGTCGATTTGAGATGACTGATCTCCTTAATTAAACAATGAAAAGCTAAATACGTAAACTAAAATTGGATCAATTTTCTTCTCTATTTCTTTCTCAAATGCAAGTACAATATTTATACTAAAATGCTAGCTAGAATTTAGGAGACAATGGAAATAATGGAAATATACTTTTAACTACTACATGCATGCAACAATTAATAAACTAAATGGAAATGGTGATCGTGGGTTGTGAAAGTCAGTAGAGGTGATCATGGTTGTGGAATTGGTCAATAGTAGAGAAGAACATCACTTGGCAGTTAATAACGTATCAATTTCACTCATAACTCAAAACATTAATTTTGAAACCCACTAAAAAATCACTCACTCACAAAATACTTCAAAGAAAAACAACTCTCTCCTTTCATTGGTCCATTACCTCCGCCACTACCCTTACGTGCAGCCTCACACCAAGCACGGTGAGATGGTTGCACCACTTTGATATGCCACATATGATGGCGAGACTTTGGTATCGCTTGCTCTAATTTATTACTTTTATTATATTGTATAAAAACTAGTAAAGTCTATCTCGCGCGATGTTGCAGTGATTTTTATATGACACCTAAAAGATGGTTTACATAGCAAACATTTCAGTTGTACAACGTCCAGCTATATACGCGACGTGTGTTATTATCCGGATTATCCAAATTTGTTTTATTCTTAGTTTCTTATACACATTAGTATCCTTTAGTTTTACTTTATGTAAGAATGTGTGCTATTTATGTCAACCAAAAAACTTTATAATAAAAATAAGATCAAATAATGTGTTAATTTTGAAACTTGAACCTTATTAAAACCAACTTTGTATAGAAAATTATTTATAATAATATAAATATAAATAAAAATATAACTCATTACCCTTATAATACATTTGTGGTACTAAAGTCACTGTTCACAAGTAGATTATTAGTTTGTGCTTTAATAAAATACCAACATGTAACTTTAGTTTACCTTATATGAGATTTAGATTCTTTCATATTTTAATATAAAATGATGTAGACTTGATTTTGTAAAGGGAAGTGATTGTGCGTAGATGGCAAATCCCTCCAACTTAAGGTTTAAATGGTTACATTGACCTGAGTTCGAACCCAAGCATTCATACACTTTTTTAGCTTCACTTTTAATGTGTTTGTTGTTTTGCAAAACTATACCACTAAACTATTTTTATTTCAAATTTGAACTCCTAAAACTTTTAAAATGTCTAAAGTTATTAAAACATTTATAATTTATATCTTTAATTATACTTTTAATCCATTTATAAAGTTATTAAAAGTATATCTTTAATTGTACTTTTAATTTATATCCAAAAAAAATTTTATGACATATACTTCTAATCTCATTTATTTAACGTTTATAATTTATACTTTTAATCCAAAAAACTTTATAACGTATAATTCTAATCTCATTTAGATTTTTTTTATTTGATTACTAAATATTTTTAACAAGTTATGTACCAAAAGGATGATATCGAACCCAATTATGACATTGGTGGAAGTGGAGATAGCAACAAGTTTAAGATTGTCAAGATGACTAGCGAAAGTTTGAGTAATGAAAAACAAAAAATAAGTAGTTATGCGGCTGAAGATGGTAGGATCTAGTATGTGCCATGGCTTCTTGGATCCAATCAATATTGTGTGCGAAACGATAGCTGGAAACCAATTTAACATTTGAAGATAAATGATCCAACAAGGGTACTATACCATTATAATATGAATATTATTATTATGACTCTACTATTATTACTAATTTTATTATGATTACTTAAACAATATACATGTTTATTTTAGAACGATTTAAATTCTTATGATATTTATATGAAGGTTTACAAATAAGGAACGATACCTATTAGAAAAACACAATCAACTTAATCTATTTTTTATATAAGAAAACTTCGTTAATTAATGAAAAATGATCACATTCATAAATCATGGAAAGAAAATGTTAGTAAACTATGCCCGCAACAACGTGCGTACATTACAACAGTCGTTAATGTCAAATATCATAATCAGTATATGAATGTAACGACCTGAAATTTTATATCAGATAAATTATGTAAAAATATGATAAATAAGGATAAATCATTTAAAATACGTGAGAATTGGTTTCGTGTCAATTGGACATCATTTGAAATGATTAAGGACGAAACCGGGTCGAATTAAGCAACAAAATGTGCAGCCTTAGCTGCACCGGGTAGTTTGCGACGCGAACCAGAGTTCACGTTCGTGAACAGTGGACAACGATTTTGGGTTTCTGATGAGAAGAGTTCACGACGAGGATCACGACGCGAAGAATTTGGGATGCGGGAAGTTCACGGCACGAACTCGTCAGACACAGCATTAAAATCGGGAAAAAGCTAGGGTTTGCTCATTTTCACTCCCACTTCATTGCAGCCGAATTCTAGAGAGAGAAGGGGGGTGATTTTGGTGTTCTTGGGCATAAATCACCACCATTCTTGAAGATCTTCAACCCTTGTCAAATATCTAAGGTATATTTCATCTCTTGATTAGTTGTGGGTTGAGATTTTGGGGAAAACTTGTTAATGAAAGGTTTGGGTTATAATCTTGTTAAAGATGGGTAATGGAGGGTGTTGAGCACCCATGGGAAGCATGTGAACATTGTGTTCTTACTAGATCTATGATTTATTTGGGGAAAACCTGAAGTTAGGGTTTTGAGATTTCACCAAGTTGGATGACCTTGGTGGTTAAGGGTATTATGTTGATGTAGATGATGTCTAGTTTTGGATGATAACTGTAAATGTGATAATCATATTGATAGGTTGCAAGGACCTAAGAGTTGAAGTCATTCCAAAGGCGGGATGCAAGAATTCTTGTTGATAAACATGATTTGGATTTAGCTATTGCTAAGGTGAGTACATGAGACTTTTAAACTTGGTACATAGAAAAGAGTTATTTAACATGCGTATGATATTTTTATGGGTCTTTATTAATAAATATTTTGGTAAAGATAGTGACTAAAAAGATAAGAAAGTAGGTATGATGTGATACTAGAATATGTCTAGTATGATTGATGATTCTGGAGGTAAATATGATAAACTAAAGTAAATATGAAATCTTTATTAATGAACCATAATAAGAAGGTTATTGATTAAAAGAATGTATATTGAGTCTTTATTAATAAATATGTAATAATAAAGCTATTGGCAATGATTTTATAGTAATGAGTATTTATTGGTAAGATTTACTAATAGAAGTGATGAGTTAATATATATGAAAATGAATATGATGTGACTAGTAATAAATATGTATTATAGTCAAAGAAAAGATAAAAGTATGATGATGTCGATAAATAAGAAATGTATCGTATGAAATAAGTAAGCATGGACCACCCCTAAGATTCATAGATGTAGAAGTATCTGTGGGTTGCTTATGATAAATTCCATGGGACTATATGGGTACGTTCACATTATGTTGAACTAGTTATATATTGTTATTATTAGATAACTAACTTGTTTGATGACTTACGTGATAGCTGAGGGCTTTGATTGGAATAACTGATGAGATATGGTAAGAATGAGATGATGTGATGGTGCGGGAGATCCCTGGTCATGAGGTGTGGAGTGAGGGGCAGTTCGGTGGATTCCCATCGACTCATCCACGGTAGTAGTCTTGCTATCTGGGGGTAGTCCGGCGAGTAAGGCAGATATTGGTAGATTGGGCGAATCCCTCTTGCCGTTACCTTGGAGCTTCTAGTATACATATGTTTGTATACTAGGCGTGTTTGTGCTTCTAGTATACATATGTTTGTATACTAGGCATGTTTGTGCTTCTAGTATACATATGTTTGTATACTAGGCATGTTTGTGCTTCTAGTACATATATGTTTATGTACTAGATATGTTTGTGCTTCTAGTACATATATTTTTATGTACTAGATATGGTTGTGCTTCTAGTACCTATATGTTTAAGCACTAGATATGTTTGCTAGGGAAGCAAGATCGATAGGTTCACAATAGGGTGACTAGACGGTATTGATGTAGTATATATATGACGTGATAAAATCAGTTTAAAATTAATGTCCTAAATACGCCTTTCCTAGATTACCACACTATTAGGCAAGTATGTCCTAATCGCGAGCAATATAGTTCAGGTAAGTACTTTCGGGTATTTCGTTTCCACAGGAAACAATTTAGCTGATTATGCAAAGTAAAACTAATTAATTAATCTGAACAAGTAAGTAAAAAAAAGGGTTTTCATTTGTTTAACTTTTATTTGCAGAGAGATTAATTTAAATAAAATTGATTTTAAAAACAGACAATTGACAATAAACAAGGTGGTAGAGTTTTCAAGTTTTAAGAAGGATATTCACTATGAGTCGAATCCGTCTAGGTTTAGGTCTGGTTGTGAAGTACCGATTTAATTCATATTCTAGGAGTTTAAGGAACTAGATTTCTCTCAAAACCTTACAATGTCTCTAATATGATCTTTAGGAATTTCTTCTCCAAAAACCCGTTTAAAGTCACACTCCGGTTTATTACTCTTAACTAGGTCCGACTTTCCGAGGCCTTCTAATCCTAGGAATTTCTTCTCTACATATTAGACTTTAAGTTTTTCCTATATTATCGGTATCTAATCTCGGACCCCTATTTCTAGTGAGTCGCTGACTACATCAATTAATATGAAAAGTCAAGGAAATTACTAGATTAATTCAATGTTGTCAATATTTAGTCAATCAAGCAATAAACAGATTAAATAATGCGAAGAACAAGGTTTAACAAAAAGTTTCTTTGTTAAAAGCATAAGTGTTCAAACAATCATCAATAAATCCTAAAAATATCCAAACCTAAAACCTAAACTCATCTAATCATAGTGAATATAAGACGATTAGCACATAGACATGCTAAAAATCATCAAACAAACATAAGAAATCATAAACATAAACATATTATCAAATAAAGATGATAAAAAAACAATGTTTAAGCCTTAGAATCTTGATGTTGAGAGCTCCAGGGTTCATATTTTCGGCTGCCACAATGATAGGTCAAAAGTTATGAATCCAGATCTACAGTTTCGCTTAAATAGGTGTCAGGTCGTGAAAAATCGCGTCGCTATGTAGAAAAATCGCGTCGCTATGTGTATCCCGCGTTAAATCGCGTCGCTATCTATGAGATAGCGACGCTATCTCGTCTTTTTGATGGGAAACAGTGGCTCGAAATAGCGTTTAGTTCCAAAATAGCGAGGTGAATAGCTTGACAGATAACGTCGCTTTTTCTTGTGACGTTTTGACCCGTTTTTGTCACGTTTTCTTCTAGAGCCTGAAAAATATAACGAAAACTATTTTTGAGTGATAACATCGTATTCTAGTCAATAAACATACACAAAAAGAGGAATATTGGCATAAAAATATATGTATAAATAGTGAATAATTAAAATCAGAACCGATTAAGGCTACAAAACCTGTAGAACTCAATCTTAAACCATTGATTTTAAGTTTAATGGTTAAGATTAATTAGGGTATTTTTGTAAACAAAGTTTATTACAATTTTAATACAAATTAAATGAAAAGGGTATAATTGGTATTTTGGCAAATAATTTATTATAGAAAACCGTATTAATCACGGTTTTTCTTCACATATTCTTCTGAAAATGTCTCATTCCCTAATTTTCATTTCTCTCTCTAAAACAAAAACCCACCATCAACATTTCTCCCTCATTCCGACCACTTTTTCTGTCGAAATAGAGAGATCTAATAACACCATTGAAACATCTCATTTTTTCGATCGCGGTGGTACCCATCTCTACCGGAAGTGACGCCGCCAGGTACCGCCGTTTTCCCGCCGGAGTTATACTTTTTGGCAAACCTTAATGGTGGATTAAGGAATAATAAAAGGGGTTTTAATCTTTCTGGGTAAGTCTTTTATTGAGTTTACCATCTATATTTGTTGACTGAGTTTCTTTTCTATATTTGTTCATCTATAAATATGCTCCACTTTCTGGGTTTCATTTGATTCCTGTATCTTGAATTTGATTTACTTTAAGTTTTTTTCTCAACAACAATTATTTACTTTAAGTTTATAAATTTCTAATTTTGATCTGGTGAGCATTTTCGATTTTTAAAAGCATTTTGAATTGTTAGACAACTCTATTTTTTATAATGATTTTCAAATAAACTATTTGATGAAAGAAGTTGTTTTTTTATTCAGGTACTCATTGACGAATGCATATGAAACCTTTTGGAGTTCTATGGAAAAATGCCCAATTTAGAGATGCATAGCAAGTGTTCGATGAAATGTTTAGCTTTAAAATTTATAGTTTTTGATTCATATATGACTGAAGTAGAATGAGATACATATATGTTATGATACATCTATTTATATCTTATATGTATGTATTTGGTAGTGATGGTCAATCCTTGGTGTATACATGTATGTATTTGTATTCAACTTTTTTTTTATGAATATTTTTGGAAGCAATTATTGTTGTATACATGTATGTATTTCGTATAACATACATGTATTTCGTATAACATGTATGTATTTGTATTCAATTATTTATTTATT
Source organism: Calendula officinalis (assembly GCA_963853835.1). Lineage (NCBI taxonomy): Eukaryota > Viridiplantae > Streptophyta > Magnoliopsida > Asterales > Asteraceae > Calendula > Calendula officinalis. The sequence goes on from OY970831.1 coordinate 39,060,088, forward strand.
TTTGAATCTTTTTGTATTCAATTTTTTGGAAGCAGTTAGTGTAGCAAACATGTATGTATTTCGTATAACATACATGTATTTCGTATAACATGTAAGTATTTGTATTCAGTTATATTTTTTGTGAATCTTTTTGGAAGCAATTAGTGTATCAAACATGTATGTACTTTTTATAAGATTTACGTATTTGTATTTTCAAGAAAATATTAATTACAAAAACTGACTTTTCTTAAATCTAGAACTATTTAAAAATTTTGGCAGTTACCAAAACAAGAACATAAACATGCTTTTACATTTATACCATTTAGAATTAAACAAAATAAAAATATTTTACTAAATTGTGATTGGTCTACAAAAAGTTCTGCGGTTCTACATCTAAAACGAGTTCTGCATTTAATTGGCCCCTGTATAAATACGCCAATATCAATATATATGTTTATATATTTATGAGATGATTTTATTTCTGGGGTCTGAAACCCATGTATCTCACGAGACTATTTTGTCTCACGTACTACGTTTGTTTTGTGGCTATGTACTTAGGTACATGTTTGAAGTGATATGAGGTTGCACTGGAAGTGGCCTAGAGATGTTTAGCTCGGGAGCTCGTAGGTAGATCCCGTTAACCTATGGTTTTGATATACTTGGTGACACCGTATTTTTGTACACTCTGATAAAGGTTTTAAAGTTTTTGTTAAACTGTATTTTGGACAACATGATGGATGTAAAAAAAATTGTATTTTTAATGTTTTAAATGATGTTATAAAAATACGGTGTTACAACTTGGTATCAGAGCTATAGTTTAAGTGAATTAGGTTGGATGTCCATCCTAGTCTTAGACTGTAACAATAGGAATGTAAGATTCCTTGAGATTGTAGGTTGACCTTGAGACTTTATGTTAAGTTTAGGGTTGAACCTATGGGACCTATAGAAGTTGTTATGAATTGTACTATGTGAGTCTTTGGAGACCGTAGGGCACTTGTGTGATAGGGTTGACCCCTATGAGAAATTTCATGTCTTGATCTAATTGTGTTGTTTTCGACTGTGGAATCGACCGTTTAAATCTTGATTGTTGGATATGTTGGGATGACGAAAGAATGAATGTGAAAAGTGGACGAGCTCCACTGAATTAGGAAGAGAATTTTAATGGAATTCTGACGCTTCATGGTAGTCATGGAAGAGGTTCCGGTTTTGATAGAAGCCGAACCTCGATAACTATGGAAGTTATCCGGGATTGTTAAACCAGATGGGAAGAACTGTGAATGAGGATATGAACCGGGTTGTGCATAATCGAATGGATGAGGGTAGACGGAATGATTCGAATACCCGTATGAAGGAAGAGTCATCGAACGGCGAACTCCGTAGTGGGAAGTGTTGGATTTATGTGCACAGGTAAGCACACGTGTCATCGTGTCCATTGTTATAAGACACTAAACGGTCACGCCACTACACACCCAATAATGAACAACCGAATAAAGTAAGTTGTGTGAAATAATTAACTAGTTAAGTTAATTATAAAGAAGAGAATGAATAATAATAAGTTAATTATTATTTATGAGGAAGATTAAATATTAAGTTAAATATTTAACGGACAGTTAATTAATAGACAATTAATTAACTAGTAAAAGTCCAAGGTTTTAAAGTGTCAATAGAAAGTTTAATTATGAGTGTAAACATAATTAAACTCCAAGGACTTAACGGTAACTTAATCCCTTATAAATAAGGGGCTAAGGTTAAGGCTTAGGGGTTGATTCACTTGCACAAAGAAAGCCCTAAACACTCTCTCCCTCTCCTCTCGGCCATCGCACGAAGAAACCATGATGGTTTCGAACCCTTGTTCGTTCGCCGATACACACACACACACACACACACAAGTTCTTGTGTGATACTTTGTTGGTACAACGCGGTCTTGCAGCGTGTTCAGGTGGTACAGTAGAGGTGGATTAATCTTTAGCAATCAAAGAGGTATTGTTCTTATTCATCTCATCAAGAATGTGGGATTCAAGTTCCGTCATGTGAATCCTACAAGGTTTTCCTACAGTGGTATCAGAGCTTTCTACTAGTCTCAATGGGATTCAGTTTAGTTTCTTTTTGTCTATTAAAAAGAATCCTAGGAATTTCGACCCAAGTATGTGGTCATTCAAGCTCATGAATGATCATTGGATTGAATAGGGTTCAAGATAAAAAGAAATTAGGTTTCTTTTTCCCCTCCTTGTTTTTTTCGAAATTTATATATGTATATACTTCCTTCGATTCAAAATAAGTGATACACTTTGGGTTTCACGGTTTTTGAGGCAAAAGATTATAATGATGGTTAAATTAGATTAATTAGATGGTTAGTGGGGAATGGGTCCCATACCTTTTGAATAAAGTGGGGTTAATGATGTTTAAAAGTAAAAAGTAAGGGTAAAGGGGTCATTTCACTTTGTTAAAGTAGATAGTTAGTGGGTGAGGGTCCCACTTTTTTTGCCAAATAAGGTAATTTTTCAAAGTGTATCACTTATTTTGAATCACCCAAAAAAGGAAAGTGTATCACTTATTTTGAATCGGAGGAAGTATATAATTATTAAGTTTTTTTTATCTTAGAAAGAAGCCTAGAAAATTTAATCCAAGAAAATTGTTCAAGTTTTTGAACAATTGGATTTAATAGGTTTCAAGATAAAAAGAATTAAGTTTCTTTTTTTTGTTTAGTAGAAAACCTAGAATATTTGATCCAAGCATATTATTCAAAGTTTTTGAATAATTGGAATGAATAGGTTTTAAGACAAAATCAAGAAAAAGGTTATGTTAATTTTTCATTTAAAATTAACAAGTTATTATTATTACACGAAATAAAATAAAAAAATGGTAGTCGAAACCAAACCAACCGAGACTCGGTTGGGACTCGGTTCGACGACCGAGTGGTCGGCCGAAACCGAACCCACCAAGTTTTCGGTTGGGTGATGTTTTTGGTAACCAAGATATCGTTTTTAGGATACAATATTTTATGTGACCTTAATCGGGAATAAAGAATCTACAAGAATTTATGTAAGATTTTTTTTAAAAAGTCAATCTATGTAAATCTTTTTTTTGATTTTTGACTAACCCAACAAGTTTACACGCTGCTAAAATCTTCCCAGACTTTATTCTTTGACCAGAGTGTAAACAACTAGTTATATCTTTGTTACTTGATTTGAGAATTGAATCTCTGTAACGAAGATATCTGGTCTTGTGCCTGATCATTTGTTGATCGAAACTTGTCTTAGATAATATCTGTTATTGTCTATTTCCTGCAAGTAGTTTAGTTAGGATTTGTTCTTAGTTATTCTGCAAACTACTTGCTGCTTTATTGTATCATTATTGATTAATAAAGAAAAGTTTAAAAAGTGTTGAATGTTGCCTTAATTTTTTATTTGGTCAGTGAAAGCATATAAGTGCAGAAATTCACTTATCACGGGACTAACAATCTATGTTATGATAATGATAAGAAGAATAATGTGGTGTAAACCACAAATCTTAAGTGTTAAGAACATTATGTTATTCGATTAGTTGTTCTTTAATCTTTATCACTTTTCGCAAAACATGATAAATTGAGTGTGGCAGCCGGGTGGAAAGGGCATCGTCTATCGAGTCAAAACGGGTTTACATAATGCAAAAATAAGAAAATTGTAATATTAAGCTTGTTTTGATTGTATTTCAATAATTATTTAAGAGGTTTGTTAACAATTGTACTTATTGCACTTAGGGCAATAGTTAAAGATAGTTAAAGTGGTTGATATTGGCATATTTATACATATATTTATATGCCAATATACCTATTTTTGTATGTGTTTATTGATTAAAACAAGATGTTATCACTCAAATATAGTTCCCATTGTATTTTTCAGGCTATAGAAGAAAAAGTGACAAAAACGAGTCAAAACGACGAAAGAAATGAAAATCTGCAGAAATTGGAGAGATAGCGCCGCTATCAATGGATAGCGACGCTATCTAGGGTCGCTATCTATCACGCTATTTTTCTTCAAGACGCGATTTTGGGTCTCTGTTTGCCATCAAAAAGACGAGATAGCGCCGCTATCTGGAAGATAGCGACGCGATTTAACGCGGGATTCACTTTAGCGACGCGATTTCTTGAATAGCGACGCGATTTTTGGCGACCTGACGTATATTTAAGCGAATCTGCAGATCTTATCTCATAAATTTTGACCTAAGACGAATTGGCAAATACCCTAGGAGCACTCAAGATGAAGATTTCAAGCATCAAACATTGGTTTTTTATCACTTTTGATTACTATTATGTTTATGTTTTTTGTTTTTTCACGATTGTTTGATGATTTTTAGCATGTCTATGTGCTAATCATCTTCTATTCGCTATGATTAGATGAAGTTTAGGTTTTAGGTTTGGATATTCTTAGGATTTTATGATGATTGTTTGAACACTTGTGTTTTTTCATAAAGAAACTTTTAGTTAAACCTTTACATTTGCATTATTGAATCTGTTTATTGCTTGATTGATAAAATATTGACAACATTTAATTGATCTAGTAATACCCCTGACTTTTCATACCCCTTGACCTAGTCAGCGAATCACTAGAAATAGGGGTCCGAGATTTGATACCAATAACTTAGGTGCAACTTGAAGTCTGATCTTAAGAGAAGAAATTCCTAGGATTAGAAGGTCTCGGAAAGCCGAACATAGTTAGAAATAACAAGCAGGAGTGTGAATTTAAACAGGTTTCTTGAGAAGAAATTCCTAGAGATCATATTAGACTCATTGTAAGGTTTTGAGAGAAATCTAGTCCCTTAAACTCCTAGAACATGAATTAAATCGGTACTTCAAAACCAAACGTAGACCTAGACGGATTCGACTCATAGTGAATATCCTCCTTATTATTAAAAGACTTTCTCGTCATTTTAGTTGATTGTTTACTTTTAAAAATCAAATTTAGTTTTATTATTCAGTTTGCAAATAAAAATGTTCTAAATGAAAACCCTTTTTAATTACTTGTTCAGTTTAATTAATTAGTTTTATATTACATAATCAGCTTAATTGTTCCCTGTGGAGATGAATATACCCGAATTTACTTACCTGAACTATATTGCTCACGATTAGGTCATACTTGCCTAAAAGTGTGGTAATCTAGGAAAGGCGTATTTTAGGTGATTATTTTATAACTAGATATTACACATCAAGTTTTTGGCGCCGCTGCCGGGGAACAGTTGTGTGATTAATAAATTAGAACTAGTAAACAGTTGCGTTTTTAACAATTGTCTTGAAGTTTTGCAGGTGTATGACCCGTAGCTCTGACTCTGATCTGATATTACCGTATACTGAGCCAGGGAGACTTTTTCGCTAGCGACGTAGAGCAGTTTTAGCAGCGCAATACCTAGTATCAATCAACTTTCGAACTATTGACAACTCCATTTTCAATATGGGAGACAATAATCCACCAGAGCCACCACCAGAGCAACCCATGTGGAACATTAGACAGACACCACCAACTCCCACCACTCCGTCTATCACAGTACCAGAGTTGAACAACATCAACTTCGAGATTAAAGGTCAATTCCTCAGTATGGTGCGGGATCTGAACTTCTATGGCAGATTATGCAATGATCCTAACAGACATCTCGAGAAATTTCTAGAAATTTGTGAGTTCTTCAAGCAACGCGACGTGTCGTTGGATGTTATGAGACTCAGATTGTTTCCCTTCAGTTTAACTGGGGATGCAAGAGAATGGGTTAAATCGTTAGAGTCAGGCTCCATTACGACTTGTGATGAACTGCGAAGTCGCTTTATCACTCGATATTTTTCACCTGCTAAGGCTGACAAATTAAAAACTGACATTATGGCTTTTATGCAGGATTCAGGTGAAAAGTTGACAGATGCGTGGGAGAGGTTGAAAGGTCTATTGAGGAAATGCCCAAACCACGGTTTCGAGAAAAACAACATAGTACACATATTCTATAGGGGATTGGATTACACATCTCGATCCCTTCTCGATTCGTCAAGTGGTGGGTTGTTCATGTACAAAACTCCAACCCAAGCATATCAACTCGTTGAAGGCCTAGCTATGAACAGTATGGAATGGCAAACTGACAGACGAACTGGTCAATTGAATATGGTGGATGATAGAAAGAACGATGAAGTGGCCGCATTAAAGAACAGTCAAAAAGCATTCGAACGAAAATTAGATAAAATAACTAGTTGTTTACATGCTATACAGGTTGGGTGCGACAAATGCAAAGGACCACATCTCACCAAAGACTGCACACAACATCAACCAATGTCAGCAGAGGAGGAGTTGAATTATATCAACAATGGGTACCGTAATAATTATCAAGGTGGAAATCAAGGGTACAACAACAACAATCAGGTGTACAACAACAGAGGTTATAACAACATTAACCAAAACAATAACTATCCCCCGAGAAACTCGAACCCCCTGGTTTCCAACGTGATAATCAGGCAAATCAACCACCGCGAGATAATGCTGCAGGTCAAGGGCAAAAATCCTCAATTGAAATTTTGCTCGAGAAATATATGGAAAAACAAGACAAGAAAGGTGAAGAACAAGATCAGATTATCAGAAATCAGCAAGCAGTGATTCAAAGCTTAGAAAGGAACCTGGGTAGAATAGCTGAGACGTTACAGGAACGTCCAAAAGGCACTTTACCACCCCGTACACAAGATAATCCTAAGCGGGGCTTCGAGAATGTTAAAGCTATCACCACTCGATGTGGTAAAATGGTAAGTTCACCTGTATTGAATACTAATGAAAGTTCTTGTGATGTACAGGTTAATGGGGAGACGCAAGTTGAAGAAGAGGAGGTAGCTATGGAGAAGATTGATACTCCAAAAGAACCGGAAAAAGCAGAACCAAAGGAGGCACACAAGTCTACTAAACAAGATGCAACAAACTTGTACACACCGAAGGTTCCTTTCCCTCAACGGTTGAGGAAGGAAAAGCTTAAAGAGAAATACGGTAAGTTCGTTGACATGATAAAACAGGTGCGCATTAACGTCCCTTTGGTTGACATGTTAGCAGGAATGCCGAACTATGGGAAGTTCATCAAGGATATGGTATCTAGAAAGACGCTGAATGAGGAGGCATCATCAGCAGTACTAAGTGAGGAATGCTCAGCTATCCTCCAACCAAACATGCCTCCAAAGAAGGGCGATCCAGGGAGTTTTATTATCCCTTGTCTTATAGATAACCTACCACCATGTAAAGCACTAGCGGACTTAGGAGCTAGCATAAATTTAATGCCTTTGTCGATGTACCTGAAATTAGGATTAACAGATATTAAACCGACTAGGATGAGTGTTAGGCTAGCAGACATGTCCTTTAAATACCCGTTAGGCATAGCAGAGAACGTCCCAGTAAAAGTTGATAGATTCATATTCCCTGCTGATTTTGTTATCCTAGATATCCCAGAAGAGCCCAGTGTCCCTCTCATCTTAGGGAGACCCTTTCTGAACACTGCCAGTGCCATAATCTTGGTTGCTGAAAAACAGCTTAGTCTAGGTGTCGGGAATGACCGAGTCACTTTATCCATTGAGAAAGCGATGAGGCATACCTCTGCCTCTGATGATACATGCAATTTCATCGTCATCATCGATGTATGCATGGAGGAGGAAATTACTTTGTTTCTAGACCTAGATTGCGATGACATTACTACCTATGGTGATGTCACTCTAGACTCTCCCGAATCCATCCAAGATCTCTCAGAGCTCGAGGAACTACTTCTCCTTGACGAACAGGATTTGGAAGAAAATGAAGTAGTTTTTGAGAAATTCGATCCTGATCAAAAACTCCGTATTAAAACATCTTTCGAGGACCCTCCATCTCTTGAGCTTAAACCATTACCAGACCATCTAGAGTATGCATTTCTTCAGGGAGAATCTGACTTGCCCGTAATCATCTCTTCTGCTCTAGCACCAAAAGAAAAAGAAAAATTATTAAAAATTTTAAAATCTCATAAGAAAGCCCTAGCTTGGAAAACCGCAGATATTCTGGGTATAAACCCTTCTTTCTGTACACATGAAATTCTGATGGAAGAGAACTTCAAACCGAGTGTGCAGAGACAAAGGCTTTTAAATCCCAACATGAAGGAAGTCGTGAAGAATGAAGTTCTTAAACTACTTGATGCAGGACTCATCTATCCCATTTCTGATAGTCCTTGGGTGTGTCCGGTCCAAGTGGTCCCGAAAAAAGGGGAATGATAGTTGTGCGTAATGAGAAAAACGAGTTAGTCCCTACTCGAACCGTCACGGGATGGCGAGTTTGCATCGACTACCGCAAACTCAACGAAGCCACCCGAAAGGATCACTTTCCTTTACCTTTCATTGATCAAATGTTGGAGAGATTGGCCGGGAACAACTTCTATTGTTTCTTGGACGGTTTCTCTGGCTACTTTCAGATCCCGATCGACCCCCAAGATTAGGAAAAGACCACCTTCACGTGCCCTTTTGGTACATTTGCGTATCGAAGGATGCCTTTCGGGTTGTGCAACGCTCCTGCAACATTTCAGCGGTGCATGACTGCGATTTTCCAAGACATGATCGAGGACTGTATGGAAGTCTTCATGGACGATTTCTCAGTATTCGGAGACTCCTTCGAATCGTGTCTTTCTAGCTTAGAGCGAGTTCTCATTAGGTGCGAGGAATCAAATCTCTTGCTTAATTGGGAAAAGTGTCATTTCATGGTGCGCGAAGGCATCGTGTTAGGTCACAAAATTTCTGCGAAGGGGATTGAGGTCAATAAATCAAAAATTGATGTCATTGCCAAACTACCTCCCCCTTCGAATGTCAAATCTGTGAGAAGTTTCTTAGGTCATCTGGGTTTCTATCGTCGGTTCATCAAGGACTTTTCCAAGATAACCCGACCCATGACTCACTTCTCGAGAAGGATACACCATTCGTGTTCACCCCCAAATGTGTGGAAGCCTTCAATCTTCTTAAGGATCGGCTCACAGAAGCTCCTATCATGGTATCTCCCAATAGGGACTTACCATTCGAACTCATGTGCGACTCTAGTGATTTCGCGCTCGGTGCAGTTTTGGGTCAGCGTATAAACAACCACTTCCAACCTATTTATTACGCGATCCGAACACTCACTGGTGCTCAGGCGAATTACACCACAACTGAAAAAGAACTCCTTGCAGTGGTATTCGCCTTTGACAAATTTCGTCCGTACCTTGTTTTATCTAAAACAATTGTCTATACGGATCACTCAGCGTTGAAATATCTCTTCGTCAAGCAAGATTCAAAACCGCGTCTCATCCGTTGGATTCTTCTCTTACAAGAATTTGACATTGAGATAAAAGATAAAAAGGGGGCGGAAAATCTTGCGGCGGATCACCTATCCCGATTAGAGAACCCTCATCTTGAGGAGTGCAATGAGGACGAGATTCATGATACTTTTCCCGATGAATTTATCGAAGCGGTCAATGCTTTACAAGACACCAACGACCCGTGGTTCGCTGATTTTGCAAATTATCTAGCGGCGGGTGTTCTTGTTAAAGGAATGACCCATCAGCAAAAAGGGAAATTCTTCTCTGATCTAAAGCACTACCACTGGGATGCTCCACATCTTTTCTGGGTCGGTCCCGATTTGATGCATAGACGGTGTGTCTCCGGTGATGAAGCCCATGACATTCTCAACAAATGTCATAACGGCCCCACCGGTGGACATTTCAGTCCAAACTACACCGCCCGGAAAGTTCTTGATGCGGGCTTCTATTGGCCAACAATATTCAAAGAAGCACAAGAATTGGTCAAAACTTGTGATGCGTGCCAACGAATCGGAAGTATATCCAAACGAGATGAAATGCCACAGCGTGGAATCCAAGTTTGTGAGGTCTTCGACATTTGGGGCATAGACTTCATGGGTCCGTTTCCGAGCTCCCAAGGTAACAAATACATCCTTGTTGTGGTTGATTACGTCTCCAAATGGGCAGAGGCAAAAGCCCTTCCAACGAATGATGCCCGAGTCGTAATCAACTTTCTTAAATCTCTTTTCTGCCGGTTCGGTTGCCCAAGGGCACTGATTAGTGATCGTGGCACGAACTTTGCCAACCATCTCATGGAGAAAACTCTCCTACGATACAGTGTCCACCATCGTTTCTCGACCGCATATCATCCCCAAACTAGTGGTCAAGTCGAGAACACTAATCGAGCTTTAAAAAGAATTCTAGAGAAAACCATTGAGAAAAATCCCAAGTTGTGGTCTCAACGACTTGAGGATGCTCTTTGGGCATTCCGTACCGCATACAAAACTCCTATCGGCCATACTCCTTATCGGATGATTTACGGGAAAGCATGTCACCTTCCATTCGAGATTGAACATAAAGCCTACTGGGCTATCAAAGAGTGTGACATGAGCATCATTCCCGCCGGGACCGAGCGTAATCATCAACTCAACCTTCTCGATGAACACCGTTTTGAAGCATATGAGAATTCGCGAATCTACAAAGAGAGAAGCAAGTATTTGCACGATAAGAAACTAAAAACTCATAAATGCTTCCAACCGGGTGACAAGGTCTTAATCTATCAATCCCGGTATAAGTTTTCACCGGGAAAACTTAAATCCAAATGGGTGGGTCCGTATACCATCCTAAAGCAACACCCATCGGGATACATAGACCTCGTTACTGAAAACGGTCATTTCAGTGTTAACGGGCATCACTTAAAGCTTTACCATGAAGATGAGAATGAAGGCGTGACTGAGACGGAGGAGGTGCATTTTGCCATGATGGGCGAAAAGAAGTAAAAGAAGTAAAAGAGCAACACCGAGTCAAGCTCTAGACTCGTAAATCCATGAAGCGCTTCTCGGGAGGCAACCCGTGTTTAGTTGTTTTTCCCTTTCCGTTCTGCGTATTTTCTTTTAATAAAAAAAAAAAAATCGAAAAATATAAAATTTTTAAAGATAGCGGCGCTATCTGCCCAAATCGTGTATCCAACAGAAACCCGAAATAGCGTTGGCCCTTAAAATAACGTCTCCAATCGCGTTATAAATAGCGTCGCTATATCCAAGATAGCGTCGCGATCTTCTGTCTGGCCCCGCTATTCTACCCGACCCGATCATGTTATTATCCGAGACCACGATAAATAGCGCCGCTATCTCGGATAGCGGCGCGATCTCCTCTGGGTATAAACATAACGTCTTCGTTCCAGACCTGCAGATTACGCACAAACCCTAAACCTCTCGCGATTTTTCGGCCACCAGCACCCAAAATCACCCAAATCTTCCGATTTCTTCCACAAATATTCATCTCCATGGCATCTAAGGTTGGTATACCCTTCTTTTCTTCCGTTGATTCATCTTTTAGGGTCCAAATCTTAGATTGTTGTGGGTGTTCTTATTTAGGGCCGAACATTTGGGGGTTTTGCTATTTTCTTCCGTTTTCCCTTGATTAGTTATAGATTTAAGCCGTAGATTGTTAGTTAGTCGAATTGTTACAAAACCCTAGTGTAAAATTCGAATTTTTACGGCTTAATTTTGTTTTTTTTAGGAAGAAAACCTATGAATTAGGGCTTGTTCTTGTAAAAAACCCAAAAATTGCTTATAGTTTGCTTGTTAAATTATCTACATTGTGTTAATGAATTCAATTTTTGTATAAATAATAGAAATACTTGTTAAAGTTTTCACATTTTGGCTAATATGTTATTAAATTGGGTTCAAATGTTTTGACAAATATATCACAAGTTTTATAAATTCAGATTTTAATGGGTAAAACAATCATTATAAGTGTTGAATAATTTCACACTTAGTTTAACAACTAAGTGTGGGTAAGGAAAATTGGTAATCTTTTACATAGTGTCACACTTAGTTTAACAACTAAGTGTGGGTACGGGAAATTGGGATTTAAATTACAAAAAAAAAAAGTTTATTAATTCCTTATTTATTTTGAAACTTTTCTATTAAATAACGCTTCTAATGATTACTCTTTTATTATTGTGATTGACAGCGAACAAGAGCCTCAACTAAAGCCTCATAATACACAAAAAGGTGCATGTGGGCCGAACACCCAAATGGGATCAACTTGCGGCATTGGGGAAAGAGGAAGACATACGGGCCTACTTGGTTCGTGAATTTTATGGCGGAGGGGGGCAAGTGCAATTCACATGTAATACATGGTAAGTTGCCCTAACATTAAGAGAGCCGGTATACTCCGAGTTGGTGCTAGAATTTTTCACCACATACCGCTTGGAAGCAGTAAAGACCCACAATGAACCCACCGCCGATTCCATTCATTATCGAATTGCAAACAGGTGGGTTAATTGCTCTCTAGCCCAATTTGCGATCAACCAGGGGCTTTACACGGCAGCTCAAGCAAATAGCAATCACTTCATTCCGTACCTCAATTGGGGCGAATTCCAAGAAGCCCGGAATGTTGAACACATTTGGACTGAACTGGGTATGGGAGCTTGGGACCCAAGGAGCTCTAAAAGTAACGAAATCTGGAACAGTGAACACCGATATTTATACCGAATGATCACGAACACTATTCGGCAAAGAAAGGAGGGTACCGAAAAGATGAACATGTACAGTTTATGGCTATTGCACCAGTTAGTCCACAGGGACCGCCTCACCAACATACCACTTATTATGGTTGCGTTTCTGAATGGTCCAACACAAGGACATAAAGGTAAAAGTGGCTTCACGGGAGGCCAATATATCACACGCCTGGCCAAAGCAGCAGTCACTCTGACACCACGGGTGAGGTTGAGCATGACGAAGCAAGAAATGGGATTCCTGGACTATAATCAGATGTCGGGTATGGGTGTAATCAGGAATGCAGTACAGGGTGTAGAAGATGGACGGTATGCATGGGAAGATAACCCGTCCACCGACAATCCTAGACGGGTCAGGCAGAGGCAACCAGCACAGCCGCCAGTGCAGGCAGATGCGGAGATGCACCCGGGGGATCAACCGCCATCTATGGGCCATGTCCATGGACATCCCGGAGCATCTGGCTCCGGAGCGGGTCCTTCTACATTTGACCCGTACCAAAATTTATACGCTGATGTTCATGCTTTGCAGGTTGATATGGCTGGATTGAGGACATACTTCAGCGGGATGAGGCACCATATGGATAGTATGACCTTACAGCTCCAACGAAATTACTATCAAGGAGAAAGGGCTCAAACTCTCCCGTACTGGCAAGCCCCCGCACCACCATTCGAGCCCAGAACCCGTTACCTTATTAGGGCCCGAACTTGCCTGCACCGCCAAACTACCCGAGTTATGAAGACTGGTTCCAACAATATGATCCGACATCCCCTCGTGATGGGCGTGATCATTGATCATTTTCTTTCGGTTTCAAAACTGATGATTCGATTTGGTTGTATTCCACATTACTATTATTTTTTTTTTTAAATTTTTTTAGCTACAATTTTATTTTCGTTTTTTTTAATTATTAGATGTTTAAACTATTTTACCAGTTTTTATGTTAGTTTTGTTCTAGTTATGATTTAATAGAATATGGTGAGCTGAGGAACTGGATGGAAATGCTCGAAAATGAATCGTGCATTTGGGTGATAACAATACTTGGAACACACAAAAATCAAAATACCTTCAAGGGGTACCGTTCCCTTTTTCCTTTTTCTTTTTAGTTTATAGTTCTTTATTTTTTATTGCATTGAGGGCAATGCAATGTTTTAAGTGTGGGCATGGGGTATGGTATCCACCACTTGTTAGTATTCATAGTAAATCATCTCAAAAACGAACAAACCAATTCAATCAGAAAATTTTTTTTAGACACGTCTCAACCTTAGAAAATAATTTTTAGACAATAAAGTTCACTTTAAAAGTTAAAATTTTTCTTAGCTTTTATGTGTCAATTTTTGTGGCTTTTTGCCAATCTAATTATCTCTTTAACTCGTTAATTAAATCACTTTCTAACTTGGAAAATTTGAAATTCTTGTAAATCTATAGGTATTGTCTTTTAGAAAATTAAGTTTAGCAAAGCTAACTCCGGATGACATTATGTTAGATTAAGATCTTTTAGTTTACGTAAATAAATTGCTAAATAATATACATGAAAAATTTGAGAATCGGTGAGAATATTCAACCGGCCTTGTGCTCCCGACAAGTACGCCCCCTTCAAACCTAGCATACTAAGGTCAACTGATCTGGATATGTTGGTCGAAAGTCTTTTACGCGGGTTCACAATGTAAGCTGAGGTTCGAATCGATTCTTGAATAAATACCTAATTAAATACTTAGGGGGAACAATTAGCCGACCTTGGGTTCCCGACAAGTAAGCTCGCGGGGTCCTTTAAACCTGGCATACTAAGGTCAACTGATCTGGATATGTTGGCTGAAAGTCTTTTACGCGGGTGCTCAATGAAAGTTGTGGTTCTCTCTTCCAAACAAAATAAATAATTAAAGTTAATAAACATGCAAAGCATGTATAAGAACAAATAAATAAAATAAATAAACATGCAAAGCATGAATAAATAAAGCAAATAAGTTATAAAATGAATAAATAAACTAATTGTTCTTCTTTTAACCTTACTAGTTGGGTGATTTTCATAAAGATGACATTTTTAGGTTAGGCAAGGATGAATTATGATCTAAGTTAAAAAGTAGTCTAATTAGCATAGTTAAGGATTTAATTAGATTTTTGAAAAGTTAACTGATGTTTTTTACACAAACTTGAGCATAAAATATAATGTGAAATTTTAACTGCTAAATGGGCTAGGTTCTGAAAATTGTGGTGTTTATATAAATAAATTGAGATGAAATGTCGGTTGCTTTATAATTGTTTATACTTGATTGAATTATTTTAATGATGATTTGCTTGAGGACAAGCAAAGTTCAAGTGTGGTCATCTTGATATTGGCATATTTATACATATATTTATATGCCAATATACTATGTGTTAATTGATTAAAACATGATGTTATCACTCAAATATAGTTCCCATTGTAATTTTCAGGCTATAGAAGAAAAAGTGACAAAAACGAGTCAAAACGACGAAAGAAATGAAAATCTGCAGAAATTGGAGAGATAGCGCCGCTATCTATGGATAGCGACGCTATCTAGGGTCACTATCTATCACGCTATTTTTCTTCAAGACGCGATTTTGGGTCTCTGTTTGCCATCAAAAAGACGAGATAGCGTCGCTATCTGGAAGATAGCGACGCGATTTAACGCGGGATTCACTATAGAGACGCGATTTCTTGAATAGCGACGCGATTTTTGGCGACCTGACGTATATTTAAGCGAATCTGCAGATCTTATCTCATAATTTTTTACCTAAGACGAATTGGCAAATACCCTAGGAGCACTCAAGATGAAGATTTCAAGCATCAAACATTGGTTTTTTATCACTTTTGATTACTATTATGTTTATGTTTATGTTTTTTCACGATTGTTTGATGATTTTTAGCATGTCTACGTGCTAATCATCTTATATTCGCTATGATTAGATGAAGTTTAGGTTTTAGGTTTGGATATGCTTAGGATTTTATGATGATTGTTTGAACACTTGTGTTTTTTCATAAAGAACCTTTACGTTAAACCTTTACATTTGCATTATTGAATCTGTTTATTACTTGATTGATAAAATATTGACAACATTTAATTGATCTAGTAATACCCCTGACTTTTCATACCCCTTGACCTAGTCAGCGACTCACTAGAAATAGGGGTCCGAGATTTGATACCAATAACTTAGGTGCAACTTGAAGTCTGATCTTCAGAGTAGAAATTCCTAGGATTAGAAGGTCTCGGAAAGCCGAACCTAGTTAGAAATAACAAGCAGGAGTATGAATTTAAATAGGTTTCTTGAGAAGAAATTCCTAGAGATCATATTAGACTCATTGTAAGGTTTTGAGAGAAATCTAGTCCCTTAAACTCCTAGAACATGAATTAAATCGGTACTTCAAAACCAAACCTAGACCTAGACGGATTCGACTCATAGTGAATATCCTCCTTATTATTAAAAGACTTCCTCATCGTTTTAGTTGATTGTTTACTTTTAAAAATCTAATTTAGTTTTATTATTCAGTTTGCAAATAAAAATGTTCCAAATGAAAACCCTTTTTAATTACTTGTTCAGTTTAATTAATTAGTTTTATATTACATAATCAGTTTAATTGTTCCCTGTGGAGACGGATATACCCGAATTTACTTACCTGAACTATATTGCTCACGATTAGGTCATACTTTCCTAAGAGTGTGGTAATCTAGGAAAGGCGTATTTTAGGTGATTATTTTATAACTAGATATTACACATCAGTGGTTAATGTACAATTAATGAAGCATAACAACTTATAGTTGGTTAATGAAATTCGAAAGAGTTGGTTTTTATTAGCTAATTTACAATTATTTTAAACTACTTTTTTTTACCATTGCCTTTAGGGTAATGTTTAACATTTTTCTTATTTTAACACTAAATTTTATAGAAAGTAAATATATCATTTTTTAAAGTAAAAATCAATTACAATATTTTTATAAATATTTTGTCATTAGTAAGTTGTTTAGGGTTGAAAACAAAAGTTTTTTATAAATGTTTACAAAATCACCTGTAAAAATAGGGTGGGTGGATGACCTTGTTAAAATTTCCAATCCTCCGTTTTGTGTTTTAACTCCTCTTTGTGATTTACCAATGTGCTTGAATATTGTTGGACAAAAAACTAAACAAAGTTATATTACATTCTAGTGAACAGCATAATTTGTATGGAAATTGTATTATAGATACTTAATGTATAAGAAGCCGAGATCTCGAAAAATAGAGTTTTATATGAAGACGTTGACAAACGTAGAGAACAATTGATGAAGTTGATCAAATAATTGAGGTATGATTTTGCCTTTTATATATTTTATTTTTTGTTTGATTCTATTGATGCCCAACATTTTCGATTTGCCACATTCGATATTCATTGAGAAAGGTTAATTTCAATTGGTTAAATGGTCATTATGATCTATGTTATGATAAGGATAAGAAGAATAATGTGGAGTAAACCACTAATCTTAAGAGTTAAGAACATTGTGTTGTCCCATTAGTTGTTCTTTAATCTTTATCACTTTTTGCTAAACATGATAAATTGAGTGTGGCAGCCGGGTGGATATGGTATCGACTATCGAGTCAAAGCGGGTTCACATAAATATGGGTAATTTTGGTTCTAGATTAATAGTAAGCTTGAGTTGACCGGAAAGACTTTATCCTCCTAAAACTTTAATTTCTTTATAAATAATTGAGTAAATTACACGGATAGTCCATATGGTTTGACATGAGTTTTGGATTTGGTTCCTAAGTTCCAGAATTTACACCTGTGGTCACTGTGGTTTGGATTTCGTATCGGTTTTGGTCCCTAACGCTAACTGCCATTAAAAATGGCTGTTAAATCTAGACCCTCCTCATCATCTTCATCTTCCTCATCATCACCATTGACAAAAAATTCTCCCCTTCTTCGCATAACAAGCACTTGAAAAGCTAATGATGAAGATATCGATGACGGCGATGAAATTAGGGCCTCCGATGATTTTATTGAGCGAAATGAAGTTGAAATTGAAGAAGCGAATCTGAAAATGATGAAGAAAATGATCGAAACTGAATTACAGGACAAGAGAAGGAATTTTGGGAGGCAACTTCTGTTTTCAGTCAGAAATTACGAAAATGGCAACAAATACATAAAGAAAAGAAGCAAAACAGAGGCTTAAATGGCGAAATTGACTTTAACAAGTCAAAATTAGGGCAATTCGGTCATCAAATAAGGGATACCCAATCTGAGGTAGCAGATTACGGATTAGGTAGAAGATCTTGCGATACAGAACCTAGGTTTTCAATCGATGCACATCGATCATCTGATTAAGAACCACGTTTTTCAATCGATGAACATCGACCTTCTTGGGATGGATATCCAATAGTACGAACAATTCCTCGTCTTACACATGTAAACAAGATTGAAAACAAGACTGAAAACCTGCAAATCCATTCAATAAGTAAAGATGGTGTTAGTTCTGGTGGTTCGGGTCAATCGAATTCAAATTCTTCTAGGTCAAATAGAGGAAGTAGTTCAAGTTCGAGTACAAAAACAGTAGGATTAGGAATTGATGATGTGAAATCGGTTTCGAATGTTATGCGAAGAAGGGGAGGATTTTTTTTGTTAATGGTAATGATGAGGAAGATGAAGATGATGATGAGGGTAAAAGGACTAAATTACCCCCATGTGCTTTACACTTGTCTAGATTTAACAGCCATTTTTAACGGCGGTTAGCGTTAGGGACCAAAACCGATACGAAATCCAAACCACGGTGACCACGGGTATATTTTCTGGAACTTAGGGACCAAATCCAAAACTCAGGTCAAACCACATGGACTATCCGTGTAATTTACTCTAAATAATTAGTTTGATGTTTATTATAGAACGAGTATGTTTTTACCTGCGCGATGCCGCGAGAGATTTTCATATTATATCAGAAAAATTGTTTACTTATATTCATACAATACCAAAAAGATTGTTTATATTAAAAAAAATAAAATATAGTTCCATGAAAGGATAATTACTAATTAACATTTTACCAACATCTAATATGTATTGTACACAAAATAAAAATGAAAGGGTAATTTGTGGCGGAATAACCACATGCATCTAATAACCGGTCGATCAGTGGGACGGGGAACTAATTCCCACGTGTCATTATCCATTAAGGCTTTGTATTCATCTTTCATTGCATCGAGCCAAAAAGGATCCTGAAATGCCTTGTTATAAATGGATGGGATCGGGGAGATGGGTGGTTGGGTGGTGGTGTGAAGGTTTAAGGGTTGGCGGTGGTTTAAAAATGCCTTGCTTGGCACGTGTGGTCATTTGGTGGGTGTTGGTGGGTTGCGGGTTTTGTGGTGGTGGGGAGGGGGTGCGGCTGGTGGGGGATGGAGAAGTGTTATGTGGTGGGGACGGTGGTGGGGATGGTGGTGGTGTAAAAGCTGGTTGCGGGTTGGGTCTTGGTGGTGGGTCGGTATGGTTTGTGAAGAAAGGAGTGGGTAAGGAGTGGTCATCGAGGAAGTCATATGAGGTGTCGGGGTTGGTTGTGGTGGAAGGGAAGGAGGTTTCGTCAAAAATGACGTGTCGGGATACGATGACCTTCCCGGTGGAGGGGTCGAAACATCGATATCCACGAAAGTTTGTGGGGTACCCGAGAAAAATACATCGGAGAGATCGAGGGTGAAGTATGTGGGGTTGGGTGGCGGATGTATTCGGGTAGCAAGCGCACCCAAAGACTTTGAGGTGGTCATAAGTCGGTTGTCTTAGGTATAAGGCATAGGTTGGGGAAAGGGAGTTTAGGCGTTTGGTTGGGAGGATGTTATGGGTGTAGGTGGCGGTATGGAGATCCTCAACCCAGAATTTGGGCGGTAGATGAGCGTGAGAAAGGATGGCTCGAATGATGTCATTGAGACGACGTATCATACGCTCGAATTTATAGTTTTGGGAGGAGGTTTGTGGACACGAGAAACGGAATACAAGAACGTTGTTAGAGGCAAACGTTTTGAACTCATTATTATCAAATTCTCCCCCGAGATCACATTGAAAAGATTTAATTTTGCGATTAAATTGTGTCAAAATAAGTTTATGAAATTTTGCAAAATTAAGAAAGGTGTCCGACTTATATTTAAGGGGGTATACCCAAACATATTGTGTAAAATTATCAATACGCACCATATAATATTTATAGCCGGAATTGCTATTAACGGGAGATGTCCACAAATCACAATGAATAATATCAAACGGAGCAAACGTAGTAGTATTAGAATCATAAAAAGGTAATCTTTTGTTTTTCGACACTTGACACGAGTGACAAACTGGTGAGGTTTTCACTTTATTACATGAAAGAAAAGAACGATTACGAAGGAAATCTAATATAGTAGCCCCCGGTTGACCAAGACGGTTGTGCCATTGCTCGGTGGTGGAGCTGGCTATGTTGACGGATGGAGGAGTGGCGGGAGTGGTGAATGGGTAGAGATTGCCCGAACTATTGTGACGAGAAAGAATTCTCCCATCCTTCAAATCCTTCACAGAAAAATCAAAAGGGTCAAATTCAAGAGAAACATTATTATGACGTGAGAATTTACGAACGGATAAAAGATTTTTAATAATGTTTGGTGTGTAACGGGGTATGGCATTTCCGGATCCTTTTATTGGTATACTTTTACCATCACCTACAAAAATCAATTTAATATTAGAAGGTGTTAACGGGGTATGAATTTTACCTTCCTCGGCGGTTAGGTGGGAAGATGCCTCGGTGTCCATGTACCAATTCGGGTCTGGGTAGTTGAGATGCATAGCCTGAAACACTGCACCAATATCAGTGTGCTGAAGAGCATTATAATCCGTGGGCTACTGGTATTGGTCTGGGCCGGCTGTTCTGCATTTGGGCTTTGGCCCGGCTGAATAGCCATGTGGGCCGAAGCAGGTTGTTTGCTGTTCGGGTTTTGCGTGGGCCACGGACCGCTGGGCCATCCGCTGGGCTGCGTAGGGTACGTGCAAGGTGGTGGAGCCCACCAAGCCCACGGTGGATAAGCGTTTTGCGGAGGCACTGCTGTACAGGATCTTCCGCGCCCTGAGTTCGACGATCGACCAACCCGATTGAACGAGCGGCCCCGAGCACGGCCTCTCCCATGCGACATGTGGTCCGTAGAGGGGGTCGGTGCTTCGGCAGTGGTACCATGGCCTCCTTTTGTGTTGGCGGGAGTAACCATGGCAGCTTCCTTCGGTTTTGTCGAGCCGTTTGGCGATGCTGCTCCAGTTGCGGCATACTGCATGCGGTGTCCCACAAAGGAGAGGATTGGTTGATAAAGGATGCAACCGTATCAAACTCAGAGGGGAGACCTCGGACTAGTTGTAACACCAAGCGATTTTCTTTTATCGGGTTATCAACATCGGTTAATTGTTCGGCGAGGTCCTTGAGTTTTTGACAGTACTCATCCATAGATGAGCATGCGGCTAACGTGAGGTTGGTGAATTCGTGCTCGAGGGCCGCCGCCCGGGAGCCTTTGTTATTCAGAAAGATATCGCGGATTTTTGTCCACGCAGCGTGTGCGGTGGCGTCCGCATCAAGAACCCGGACCAAGAGATCATTAGATAGGGTTCCGTAGATCCACTGTAAGACTATGGCGTCGATCTCTGCCTACGTTTCATACGTTGCATCAGTGGTGTTCGGTGGATCCGTTCCAACGATATGATCGAGAACCTTATAACCTCTAGCATGGAGCTTAAACAGCTTAACCCACGAGCCATACGTGACCTTCACACCGTCGAGGATTCGAACTTTATTCTGAATATTCGTCACTGTGTAGACGGGGTGAAGGTTAGTGTTGGCAGCGGTGGTTTTGGGAGCATCAGTCGACATTGTCGTGGCTTGGTTGGAGAAGGATGCGGTTGCGTAGGGTTTTCCGGCGGCTAGGGTTATCGAAGGTATTGGAGAGGAAGCTCTGATACCATAAAAGTGTGTATATTGTATATTACTTGAATGATCTGATTATACAATTGATATTTAGGCCTCTCCCAACCCTTACCCATCACTAAACCCATCACTAGCGCCACGTCATCGCATCCTTACTGACCTGCTACTGACACGTTCGTGCCAACCCTACCCATCACTAACCCATCACTAAACCCATCCTTTCCACATCATCATTTCCACATCACCATTTTAATTAATAAAAAAACACATTACATTAAATAAAAAACATTACATTAATTATAAAAAAAAAATAAAAACATTACGATTAAAAAAAACACGATTACGGAAAAAAAAATACGGAAAAAAAAATTACGGAAAAAAAAAATTGCTCACCCGAAATAGTAAACGGAACTACGGGAGACCTGTCTTGCCTTATTTCATCAAACAAATCTGATTCGTTAAGGACGTTAATGTCGTTATTCGAACCCGCCGGGCCAAAGTACGCATGCCATATCCACAAGTCGTATGACGCAACAGCTTCAAGCATTATTGTGGGACACCCTTGATCACCACGTGTGTATTGGCCTTGCCATGCTGTTGGACAATTTTTCCAAGGCCAATGCATACAATCAATGCTACCAAGCATCCCAGGAAAACCATGTATCTCTTGATGTTTGGCATGTAAACGTTGTACATCTTGAGTGGTTGGTTTTCGCAAAAACTCAGTCGAGTATAGATGGAATATACATTTACAAAAGTTGTCCAAACAATCGTACGCTGTTTGTTGACCCATGTGTAGGTACTCATCAAACATATCAGCGGCACAACCGTACGCCAATTGACGTATGGCAGAGGTACACTTTTGAAATACATTAAAACTGGGGTAACCCGTAGCGTCTCTCTTTTGACGGAAATAATCAAAATACGATGGTAGTTGACCCGGTGGATTATAAAAATGTATAGCCTGGCATATACGGATGAACAAAGGTTTCGACATGCGAAACCGTCTTCGGAAGTAGTCCGGGGGGAAAACGGCATTGTCGGCAAAGTAATCATTCCATAAACGTTCAGCAGCCGCAACGCGATCTCTTGGTATATATCTTCGTGGTGCTCTTGGCACGGTGGAATTTTCGGCTTCTTCTTGATCCAGATAATCAAGCCTTTCAATAGTTTGGTTCAAATCGAAGACGGCTGTTACATTGACATAATCTTGCCAGTAATCATCGGCGTCATCGTTTGGATCCATTTGAGAGAAAAAAATATGGAAATTGGGAAGAGAGGAAGTATGTGATTGTGAGAGGAAGAGAGGAAGTATGTGATTGTGTGTTTAAAATGGTAGAGTATAGTGGGTTTTTATAGAGGTTGTGTGTAGTATTAATTATTTGTATTAAAAAAAAAATAAAAAAAAAATTGATTTTTGAAAAAAACCCACACGCTCCCTCGGTCCTACCCCCTCGACGGCTTCCCACGCCCGTCGACGCCACGACGAACCCGCCACGACGCCGGCCACGACGGCTCGGTGCCAACGCCGTCGTGGCTCGACGCCCCGTCGACGTGCCCCCTGACGCAGGGTTGGCACCGGTCTTATCCATATATATAGCGTAAATACAATAACGTAAGGGATTCTACCAAATCTCTAATATAGATAACTATCCTAAATTATGTATATACACGATATAATACATATTAACTAATAGGATTGTTCACATATAAAGTTAACATTTTCTTAAATGCGTAAAGCCAATATATAACAGACTAACAGTTGAGGAGTAGAAATTTATAAACCTCCAAAGTAAGTGTTGTTTTTGATATTTTTGTATACTTGTGAAATGTTCAAGATAGCCCTTAATTTTTGTATAGTCACAAGAGATAAATCTCAATCATTAACTAATAAGATCTAATGGTCGAGATTAATCACATATTTTATACATGAATGAGTATTTTGGTCATTTGGCACTTTAAAAAAAATTCAAAATTTTTTATTTTTTAATTTACTTTTTTATTTTTATTATTATTTTTTTTATTTTTATATTAAAAAAATATTATTTTGATAATCACGTGTGGTTGTTAATCACATGTGATTTTATTGTACACTCAAATGTGATTGTATATATAATCACATGTAATGTTTAGTACAACCACATGTGATTCAGTATAAAATCACATGTGATTAAATATACAATCACATGTGATTACATTATGTGTTATTAACAAAAAAAAAAAGTTATTTTTTTAAAATAAATTAATAATAATTAAAAATAATAATAATTCTAAAAAAATAAAAATATATTTTTTTTTGTATAAATGACCAAAATACCCCTCTATTTATAAGATATGTGATTAATCTTGATCATTTATTATAATTAATCAATGAATGAGATTTGTCATTTGTGACTACATAGAAATTATAGACTACTTTGAATATATCTCTACTCGCGCATTATACAAAATTATGCAAAAATAAGAAATATTGTAATATTGTGCTATTTTAATCGTATTTAATAACTTTATTATAGTAAATTTAATAAAAAATAAATGTCATTTTGTCAAAGTAGAAGTTAGACTAAGATAATTGCTCTAATTATTTTGGTCGTTAGTGCCGAGTTAGGGCATAAAAACTAAAAAAGTTACACATATTTACCTTTTTAAATTAAATATTTCATTTCACTACTAAGTGGTATGTTTTGTGTATCCAGTTACGTCTTTTATGTAAATATATGCGTTTATAAAATAATGCAAAAATAAGAATTTTATAATATTAAGCTTGTTTTGAATGTACTTCAGTAATTATTTTAGGGAAGTGAATTTAATACCGCACAAATTATTTTACCCACCATACTGTATAACATTTAAAGCATATTGTACAAGTACTGTAAAGCAGTGATTGTGGTGTTTAGATTAATTTATGTGGTCCAAAAATTACTTCCCATTATTTTAAGGGATTTGTTAACCATTGCACTTAGGGCAATAGTTGATGATAGTTAAAGTGGTTAATGTACAGTTAATGAAGCATAACAACTTATAATTGGTTAATGAAATTCAAGTGGATGATTTTTATTAGTTAATTTACAATTATTTTAAACCAAATTTGTTTTTTGACCATTGCCTTTAGGTTAATGTTTAACATTTTTCTTATTTTAAAACTAAATTTTAGAAAGTAAATATATAATTTTTTTAAGTAAAAATTAATTACAATATTATTATAAACATTTTGTAACTAGTAAATAGTTTAGGATTGAAAACTAATCTTATAAATGTATATAAAATCACCCCTAAAAATAGGGTGAGTGGATGACCTTGTTAAAATGTTCAAACCTCCATTTTGTGTTTGAACTCCTCTGTGTGATTTACCAAGTTGCTTGAATATTATTTGACAAAAAACTAAACGGAGTTATAATACATTCTAGTGAACAGTATAATTTGTATGGAATTTATATTATAGATATAGCGAAATGTTCAAGGTAATCCATTTTTCTTGTGAATTCTTGAGAGACAAATCTCAGCTATTTGATAAAAAAAGTTAAATGATAAAGATTAACCCCAAACCACCACCACCCTCCATCATCACATGTGATTGAATATATCACCACCACCACCACTCTAACTGCCTACCGCCCACTATCACTGTAGGCAACCACCGCCGCCGGCCACCGTTACCACCACCGGAAACCTCTCGCCACCACCGGTCGCTTTCAAACACATGTGATTGTGTATTAAATCACATTCGATTGCACACTACCAACCACCACCACTACCGCCAACCTCATCCGGCCACCGTCTTCACCACCGACAAACCCTCGCCACCGCTTTCAATCACATGTGACTGTGTATCTAATCACATGTGATTGCGGCGGCGGCGGCGGTGGTCGGCGGTGGTCGCGGAGGCAGTGGGCGACGATGGTGGTGTTGGCCGGCGGTAGTAGTTGTATATTCAATTAAATGTGATTTGATGATGACGGTAGTTAGGGATTGATCTTTACCGTTTTTTTATCTAATGACTAAGATTTATTAATTGGGATTTTGTTTTTAGAGATAGAATTTCCTAAGATTTATCATGGTTAAGTAGCAGTAAGATATAGATACAATTGTTTTTTTTTTTTTTTTTAAATATTTGATGTGGATATTAAAACTGCATCCACTGAACTCCACAAGAAAACAAGTCTTGTAGATGGATTTTACAGAACTCCACGAGTTCTTGTAATCCACTCTTAGCATCAGATCCCTCACACACACACACAAACAAACACACACTGACTTTCCCCTTTTTTGAATCAATCAGGGAAAAAAAACCCTAATTGCATCTCCAATTTGTTGTATTTCGATTCCGACTTTGAAATTTATCTTCACACCTTATGTTTGATCTTCAATGTCTGGAGGTTAATTTCGTTTGATCAATTTGCTAAACATCGCGATGGTTCCTTGGGGCGGAGTTACCTGTTGTTTGAGTGCTGCAGCTCTTTATCTTCTTGGACGAAGTAGTGGAAAGTAACTTAATTAATCCATATTTGTGCTTTATTTTTCAATTCAGTTCTCGTTTTTAACTGATATTCATTCAATTTGTCATTGTTCGTGTTTGATCAATGTTTTAGGGATGCAGAAGTTCTCAAATCGGTAACTCGAGTTAATCAGCTGAAAGATTTAGGTTAGTCATTTATTTCACCTTCTAAGTTTCCAGTGCAGATTATATCATGCTCTATTATGGTTATTTTGATGTGTTTGGATGTGCATTTCGGAACTGATTATGGTGACTTGAAGAAACAAATAATTAGATTAAAATCAGGGATAGGTTTCACACTCATCTCACAATTCAGTTTATAATTGATCCAGTTGATAATCAGAAACTTACAAATTAAAAGTGATTACTGCAGTTTCAAATTGCAATATTAACTGTAGATTAACAGCAGTTTTATTTTATTTTTTTCATGTCAGCACAATTACTAGAAGCTGCAAATAAAGTGTTGCCTTTTGTGGTGACAATATCTGGTAGAGTCTGTTCAGATACTCCAATCAACTGTGAGTATAGTGGTTTGAGAGGAGTAATTGTCGAAGAGACGGTATTGAAGTGCACACACTTGCTATATTTTTCATAATAAAATTGATGTCATAACACTTGTTTTTATTACCATTTTCAGGCAGAACAACACTTTTTGAAACATAATGATGCTGGTTCATGGATCCAAGATTCTGCTTTGATGCTATCAATGTGTAAAGAAGTTCCCTGGTTTTTGGTGAGCAATTGTTCATATTTTCAGATATTCTCTTGTGTAATTTGAAGTATATTGGGATGGATTTATGTCGGATAATACTTGAAATAGGTGGCAAAATGGTCGGTTAGGTAGGCTGGGTAAAAAATGGGTCGACTTTACATGCCAACACTCTCTTTCTCCACTTCTCCTAAATTTCATAAGTAGTTAATATACTAAATATGAATTGAAAAGATGCTATTGAGAATATGATATGATTTTATTTGAATAGACCGGTTTAGGGGGATGTAAATTGTAAAAAATTAATTATTATTTATAATAACCCAATTCGACCCATTTTCACATAAATGTGTTTGAAATTTACACTTTTATTAATTATTATTATTTATAATTAGGATGATGGGAGTGCTCGAGTATATGTTGTTGGAGCTCGTGGTGCTGCTGATTCGGTATTAACTGTTGGAAGTGAAGTATTTGAGGAATCAGGTCGATCACTTGTTCGTGGAACATTAGATTATTTGCAAGGTCTTAAGGTATGATTTTTTTTTTTTTTTTTTTTGAATTATGTTACATTTAATTATCTATACTTATTCATGCAAATTAACTCATGTTGTTAATTATGTTATGTAATAATTTGAAGATGCTTGGAATTAAGAGAATTGAAAGAGTTCTTCCTACAGGCACTCCATTAACTGTTGTTGGTGAGGTATGGTTTTTATTAAATTAAAAAAAAAAACCTTTTACGTGCTTCCTAAATATGTAACAAAATTAACTAAAAATTTGGCCAACAAAATAAGCTCATAAATAATCTAATACAAACATCCCTTCATATATTCTTGATAAGATTTTTGTTAATGCAGGCTATTAAAGATGACATTGGAACAGTTAGGATCCAGAAACCGCTTAAAGGCCCGTTTTATGTCTCTCACAAAACTATTGATCAACTCATTGCAAATCTCGGGAAATGGGCCAGGTTATTTACCATTTGTTAGATTGTATTTAATTTCTTTTATCCTTGTTGGTTTGCTATCAAAATATGGTTAAGTATGTTTTAATCCTCATATATTATAGTGGGTTGAATTGTTAAAAAAAAAGCCGTTGTGACATGCTATTTGAAGTTAATATTTACCAAATGCTAAATTAAGGATTAACCGCCAAATAGGTGAAAGTGCAAGGATAAAACCATATTTAACAAAAAAAGTTTGAGGGTTAAACCATCGGATAGGTGCAAGTTTAAGGATTAAATAACAATATAAAAGCCTAAGAGAAAAATACACTTCAACACAAAATAACCAGTTTGACCGGTAACAGGTAAACAAAAGGGTTAAAACACTAAAGTCAACAGAAGCATAGAATAAAACCATTACCTAAAAAAGTTGAAGGGTTAAATTGCAAAATCAATGAAAATTTAAGGATTAAAACATAATTAGCCTTTTAAAATACGCAATGGAGACAATTTTTCATATTTCCAATAGCAAGGTTTTTTTTGGTGTTTTCAGGTGGTACAAGTATGCCTCAATGGGCTTTGCTGCATTCGGTGTTTATCTAATTGCTAAGCATGCTTTTCAATACATAATGGAAAGAAAACGTCATTGGGAAATCAAGAAAAGGTTTTTTATTTTCATATTTAAATAATAATTTCCCTTTTTTATCGAAACAAATATTCATATATTCCTGAGATTAAGCTTCCTAAGTTCGATGATTTCACCCCTTTAAACTAGGGAGTTGTACAAATTTTCATGCATGATGCGCAAGTCATTAATGCAGGATAGCTTTGATTTTGAAAATTTTATCCCTAAATTTGTGAATAATTTTTCTATGTAGAATAATTTTATAAAAAATTTGTACATATTTTTTGTATGTAGAATAATTTTATAAAAAATTTGTGATTAATTTTTCTATGTAGAATAATTTTATAAAAAACTTGTAAATAATTTTTCTATGTAGAATAATTTTATAACAAATTTGTGAATAATTTTTCAATGTAGAATAATTTTATTAAAAATTTGTGAATAATTTTTTTAACCAAATTTTCTATGTAGAGTTCTTGATGCTGCAGCCAAAAAAACAACAGATAACGAAGGTCAGTTACTCTGTTCTTTTTCCATCAGTTTAATGTTTTTCAGAACTACATTTCTATGTTCTAACAAAAAAATTCAGGTTCAATTGATAAAGCAGAAAATGGGGTCAACGGGACCCGAAAAGACGGTCAAATGCCTGATATATGTGTCATATGCCTTGAGCAGGAATACAATTCTGTTTTTGTTCCGTAAGTTATCTGGAAACCATCCCTTTTTTATAAATTTTTAGCTATTTTATTCATAAATTGAGGGCAAACACTTAAATTATTAAAATTAGTTATAAAATTTTATTAAATTAAAAAACTGAGTATTATTTTCAGGTGTGGTCATATGTGCTGTTGTGTGACATGCTCTTCACACTTAACAAGTTGTCCGTTATGTAGAAGTCGTATCGGGCAAGTGGTGAAGACCTTTCGCCATTGAGAAATTGTGATTTTAAAAGTCAAACTCATTTTGTTGACCATGAATGCAATACCGCACGTGGTCTTGAAACTTTAGTTTTCATGTCGCTTTCAACAACATTCAATTTGGTGAACTCGATTATTCTTCATTTTCTAGATTAGTTATTTAGTGTTAGTTGTATATTAGAAGTTACATTCATCTTTTCAGATTCTTTACTTTACCCAAAGGTGTAAATATAAATATATAATAAAGTGACTTTTGTATTCCCTTAATTTAATTACCTCTATTTCATAAATTAGCTAACGTATTATTACATTAGCGACTTAATGTACGCTCCCATGGGATATTTGTACATGTATTATTACAGACTGTACAAAGATATAAAGTAACTATTGTGGTATGTAGATTGAAAAGTGTGGTGTGAAAATCACAACTTTTCTAAAATAGGTTGATTTTCTAGCAACCCAAGCAGTCACACAAGATGTCCCAAGCTAATCACTTGAAAGGTAAATCAATCACATTTAGAGTATGTTTGACAAAATTCAGCTTTTATTTATATAAATATGTTTGTAGATAGGATTGTATAAATGTGTTTACATAAGGGTTTAATTTTTTTTTAAAGTTCATGCTACTTTTTAAAACTACCTTAATTGACCTTTTGTTTTGGAGCATGATCTTTAAAATGATAGTTAAAAACTCTGCATGCAATTTTAATAAAAACTTAATTCTCAAAACTAAAAGATAAAAACTCAGAAGAACTTACAAGATAAAAACTCAAAAAAATTATTACCAAACATACCCCTGGTATCTCGTTCAAATGGTGGCCAACCAACTAACCCAGTTTTATTAGGGCCGGTTTAATCAATCTTTAGGCTATATACAAAATCTTAAAATGGGTCCTATAAAGTAAAACTTTTTCCCACATAAGTAAAATTTCCATAAAATTATAAGTATCATTTTAATCTCCAAATTATGTCTATTTTTTTTCTTTTTTTTTTTTTTTCTTTGAGTCATTTAGTCCGCTCATTTTCAATATTTCATTTGGTTTTCTTTGATTTAAGTGAGCTTAAACATATATATATACATAATCTAATTTTATAAAAAAAAAATGAATCCCTAAATTTTGTGGGTCCTGTGGCATATCAAGTCTTATAAGACGAATTTATGGAATTTATGTAATTCTTCTGATAAATCACGTTCCTTGTTGATACAGCTGGCAGTCGAACCCAAGATAACTAGTGTAATTTTGCACATTTTAGTATCTATTTTGGGATACAGTGATTTGGTTATATATCTATATTCGATGTTAAATCACAAAAATGTGAGGGATCACCGAGTCCTACTAGTGAGAAAGTAACCACTAATCGATTAAAGAATGCCGATATTCCATATACTAGCAGGGTACCCGCGCAATGTGGCGGCGGGTACTCGTAACTATTTTTTGAAGTGACGAAAGTACCGGTGGTGGTGACAATAGCGATGGTGATGAGTGGTGGTGCGTAGTGATGGTAGGTGCTGACATTAGTGATGGTAGGATCAGATCCGAAATTGGCCTTTTTTGTGAAAGTAAATATGGGCCTTTTAAATAGAGAAATGATGGTTCAGTTCTGGTGACGTTAAAGCTTATATATATTAGTATCTGGAACAAATCAAAATAATCAAGCAGTTGAAGTGGTTAACTTATATCAACATGCTTGTCTAAATCACAACATTCATAAACAAACATCAACAACTTAAACTAAAAATAAAAAATTTATATGATTTTCAATTGGTCGATCATAACACGAATTTACCAGAACAATCATCTGATCCATAGAGAGATAACATGGTAGAAACTCACGTGATTTTCTTTAACTTCAACCGACAATTATGTCAATTTACATATAGGATGGAAGTAAATAATTTAAAACGGGAAAATAGAAATGAAAAAAAAACGTTAAATGATTAAAAACAATGAATATTGTTGTTCACATAAAGTGGATATTGCTACAAGGAAGCAAATGGATAGCTGCGAAAACATCCAAGATCTCCCATAGTAGTCCTAGCAAGTTCGGTTTTTTTAGTGAACACTACTGTCCAATAGTTTTGAACGAGGTTGTAGTTTCCAAAACGTGGATAGTCTTTGGGTAGGTAGAAATCTATCTCGAAGCCCTTCAACGAAAACACACCACCTTGTAAATTGAGTCCGTCATATATAGTCCTTAAAATGTGGGGGATAAAGGCCATGATTTTGTGTCCCTAAGACGAAATCAATGAATTGGTAATTGTAAAGTTAAGAAATTTAAAGGTACTACATGTCATTATTTAATAGCAACTTACAAATTTGTCGAGCAAAACAAGCCACATGTTGTTTTGTTTGTCGTCCCTCCAAACATAATCAACCCGGACATAGTTGCAGCTGTAAGTCCACTCAAGTTGGCAGAGAGAGTCAAAGCTCACTATTGGTACATACAAGGGGCATTCCATCTGCTGCAAACGTTTTAAAAATATATTGGTGATTCAATGGTTTACTATATCACTTTAGCTGTAGTGTAGATATATTTATAAACGGAGTGATTGACTAATGCGTAATGCACGTTATGTGTACACCTTAATGACGAATTTCATTTAATGCCGTAAAAATTTAAAAACGGCCAAATGAATGTAAATATCACGGATTCACCTAATCATTGACCAAGTAAATATGCGATATATATCTTCATATTAATTACAGTCAATTCAACGACGTTACAAAAATAGACCATAAAAACGTTTCCTTATTTAGAAAAGTCCAAAGCTGTTACTTTGACTGTAATTATTTCAACATTTACTAAAAAAACGTTTCCCGATTTTGTTAATAATCATGAATAATACGTTTTCTTTGTTGCTTACACGTAGCTAGTTGAAATATGTATAGTTATTTCAAGTTGGTATGACAATTTGACAATGGATTGTATATATATAATTGTTATGAACCGGACACTAAACATTAACGTGGAGCATATAGTGTGGCCTGAATTGTAGCTGCTTGTTTATGTATGGTCAAAAGTTGATTTCGGTTATAAATGGTTTTGGTATGGTCAAAATTTGATTTTCGGTTATAAATTAAACGGAAATTGTTTCTAGAAATTGTTGATATATAGCCTGTTATATATGCTTTTCGGTTATAAATTTTTGTATCCCAAAATGCTTTGCATGAATTGTAGATGGTTGTTTATGTATGGTCAAAAGTGGATTTTCGGTTAAAAAATGGTTTTGGTATGGTCAAAATTTGATTTTCGGTTATAAATTAAACGGCTTTTGTTTCTAGAAATTGTTGATATACAGTCCGTTATATATGCTTTTCGGTTATAAATGAGTTTGGTATAGTCAATTGTTGCTATAACTAAAGCGGTATAGTTAATGTTAGTGATAAATCGGTTGGAGTAACAAGTTAATAGGGGAAGTGTGGGTGGTTTTAAATAAAATGTAATGTAGAGCAAGTGGTTAACACATAGTCCTGAGTTAGGAGAGGTCCTGTCCGAATCTTAAAAGCTGCGATTTATTTTTTTAAGGCAGAGAAGTAAGTAACAAAAGAGGAAAGCTCCTTAAAATTAAGTTTAAGGAGGTCCTTAAAAGTTGCCTAATGTGGTAGGCCTAAATGCATTATATATTAGTAAGATTAGGTTATAATTAGCCTATTGGAGTAGACTTCTGTAACGCTTTCCGACTTTTAAACATTACTTATCGCAAATATTCCTCTAATTTTGTGGTTCATTTCGGACTTGGAAAGCTTTCCCAGAATCTGATTCCTGTGATTAATTGGTCATTAACCAGTTGTAGCACCATAAAAGCTGGTACATGAAAAAGGTGGAATATGATTCATTGCAATACAAATTATAGAAATATCAGATAGAAAGTTATGCTTAGAATATATCATAAATGCCCTTAAACAAGAATTTGTACGACCCGAAATTTTGTATCGAATAAATTAAATAAAAATATGATAAATAAGGATAAATCATTTAAAATACGTGGGAATTGGTTTCGTGTCAATTGGACATCATTTGATATGTGTATTATATTGATAAAGTCGAAACCGGGTCGAAAAGAATAACAAAAAGGGGAGCCATAGCCACCAGGTATAGATAGCGGCGCTATCTGGGAGATAGTGGAGCTATCTTGTGCAATAATGGGACATCAAACAGAAATAGCGTTGCCTGTAAACGCGAAATCGAGATCGCGTGAACGCAAAAAGACACGGGCTTCCGGATAGCGACGCGAATTATGGAATAGCGGCGCGAATTGTGTCTGGATCAGGATAAAATGCGGAAATCAGCCATTTTCTTCTCATTTTCAAACTCTAACTTTTCTCTCTAAGTGTGTGTGCGATTTTGAGTGTAAGGGACCATTGGAGCCGATTTTCACACCAAATCTTGAAGATTTTTACTCTATTGTTGAAGTTTAAGGTATATTTCTTCTTATGCTAGTTGTAGATGGTAGATTTGGGGTAAGTGGTAAAGTTTGTAAACCCTAGTTGGAGGGTTTACCATAAATGACGAAATGGAAGTTATTTAACATAGATCTACAGTATTTTAACAAGGAAAATGTATTTATAGCATGGATTTGAAGTAAATCTTGAGATTTATGAAATTAGGGTTTTGTAAGTTAATAAAATTGGGGAAAATGATACTAGTAGTTAACTAGTGGTAGAATATGTAGTCAATCGTGATGTTTGATGTTAAACCTTGTGTGGTTTCGATATTAGGGCTTGGATTGGAAGACTTGGAGTTTACAAGTCTTAGGAAGTGAAGATTTTGTTCAAGAAACACGAGAGGATTAAGCTTGGCTAAGGTGGGTACATGTGAACTTTAAAAACTGAGTACATAACGGTAGTGGGGTATTTTATTATGTGAGAATTAATGTTTAAACTAATTGTTTGTTGTTATTATGAACTAGTTGAGTAGACAATGTGAATATTAATTAAGATTAGTGTAACGACCCGAAATTTTTGAATAAATAAATTATTTAAAAATATGATAAATAAGGATAAATCAATTAAAAGACGTAGAAATTGGTTTCGTGTCATTTGGACACCGTATGAGAAAGTTATGGTCGAAACCGGGTCGAAACACTTGATGAAAACTGCAGCCCTGCCGACCTGGGGAGTTCGCGGCGCGAACTCTAATTCGCGATCGCGAACTTGGAACAGAGAGTTGGGATTTTTGGTGATCGAGTTCACGGCTAGCTCACGATCGGGAAGAAGTTCGCGACAAGGGAAGTTCGCGGCGCGAACTGCCTGTTCGCGGCGCGAACTCGTCCGACCAGGCATTAAAGACGGGATTTTGCTCATTTATGGCATATCAAAACCCTAGTTTCTCTCTTTGGCGATTTTCGAGCATAGCATCTGATTTTGGGTGATTCCTTCACAAATCCTTGGTAGATTTCACTCCTAGTGGAAGATTAAAGGTATATCTTCACTCTTTTATCCTTGTAGCTCAAGATCTATGGATCTTGAAGCTAGGGTTTGAAACCCTAGTTCTTGGGTTAGTGATTTGTGGTGAAATAAATGATGTATACACCTAGTAGATGGTATATTAACAAGAGAATCAAGTGTATGGTTAAGATTTGTAAGAATCTTAAGGGTTGGTTAAACCTAGGGTTTGGTAAATCACCATAATTGGGGGAAAGTGGTTAGTAAGTGTTATCTAGAGATGGATGAACAAACTAGTAGTAATGAGTGATGTTGATCATGTTGTTATAATTGTATTAGGCTTTTGGTGAAGCCTTGGGAAGTCGATTGAATTGTGAAGCAAGAGATTGGGTGTCAAGAACACGGTTGGAGCATCATATTGCTAAGGTGAGTACGTGTGGACTTTACTGAGTACATAGCCTTTGAATTACCTTCTTACTTGTGTTATGGTCTATTTGCCTATGTGTGTAGACTTATAGTATGTTGAGTTAGTGATAGATATTATTGCTAATATTGGACTAACTGTTTGATGATGATGTGATAGCCGAGGGCTAGATAGGCATAACCATTGAGTTATGATATGATTGAGATGATGTGATGATGCGGGGGACCCCCGGTCATGAGGTGTGGATTGAGGGGCAGTTGGGTGGATTCCCATCGACTCATCCACGTTAGTAGTCTTGCTAACTGGACGTATTCCGGCAAGTAAGGCAGGTATCGGTAGATTGGGCGAATCCCTCTTGCCGGTATCTTGAGGCTTATTAAAGGCGATGGATTTCGGTTAATAAGCGAATGTGGAACTTATTAATGGCGATGGATTTCGGTTAATAAGTTAAGTTGCTTCAAGTTAGTGCGGTGGATTCCGGTAGCTAGATATGATTGTTAAGGATCAAGATCGATAGGTCATAATAGGGTGACTAGACTGAGTAGACGTGTTGTTCATATAATTATGTTTATATAATTTGTTGTTTGTTATCCTTGGGTCTAAAACCCATGTATCTCACGAGACTTTATTGTCTCACGTACTCCTTGTTGTTTTGTTATGTACTCAGGTTCGGGATCGAAGGTATAGGTGCGCATGGATAGAGATGCGGGGCCTAGAGTAGAAGTGTAACACCCTCAAATTTACAAGATTTTTAAAACTTTTTAAGTATATTATTTAATATAAAATGTCCCAAAAATTTAATTATTAAAATCCCAAAATAGTAAAATCATGTGTAACAAAAATCTTTAAGCGGAAATAGTTTAATAGAGTAAAAAGTTTGTAATAGTAATAAATGTTGTCCACATCAGCATGGGTAGAATACAGCGGTCAACCGTCCACCTTCTCCTTCCCTTTGCTAGTACCTGAAACAGTGGGGAAAAATAGGGGTCAGCTGGAGGAGCTGAGTGAATATCTCAAAATGCAAACAATTCTAACATACCACACATGAGGGCACATAGGTGTACTCCTAATCAGAAACTACTCGGTTAATTACTCAGATATATTTCTTAGATTTTATTACTCAGATTTATATAGCGCGCTAGGGTGACTTGGGACGAGAGATCAACCTCGACCCGCCTCACACCACCTCAACACCTGTACTCTTCGGTGTGAGTAAAAAGGCCTGGCACCAGTACTCTTCGGTGCCAAGTCAAAACGTCTGACACCAGTGCTCTTCGGTGTCAAGTCAGATATATTAGGTTTAATGTTTTAGCTCAAATCTCAGGAACTCAGAACTCAGAAAGCTAGATCACAGAAAGCTCAGATAACAGTTGACTCAGATAACAGATAAATCTCAGATACAAATCAGTCTCAGAAATATAACACGTAAGTCATGCATGTACAACGTTAAAACTGAATACACGGTGAGAATACTCACCTCGAAAAAACGTAAGCTCCAAAGGATCCTCAATACTCTAAGGCGCTGCTCGGTTATTCCTAGATGATCCTAAAAGCATAAAAATGAAACCCGAATTACAATCCGTTCTAAGGACTCAATTTAGAAAACTGGCAGCACCCGTCGGTCTCACGGAAACTGCTATAACTCTTAAACCGTGTAGTAGATTTATCCCATATTTTTACCAGGAAAATTAGACAACCAGAACTACATATCTCTGTGAGACGGTCACTGGCTAAAACAGACTCTAAGTGTCTCAAAACAGTGTTGCAAGACAGGCATGTCGCACAGGTCATTTTCCTAACAGCAGCATACGAAATTAGCTATAACTTTTAAACCGTAATTCGGATTGACGAGAGGGTTGCGGCATTGAAAAGCTCACTCAGAAAATAAGTGACCAGCATGGGCCAAAAATCCAAAAACATATTTTAAGTGTGGTAAAAACAGTCCCAAGTCAGCAAACAGATTCTGTTTAAAATTCAGCATATTAAAATAGAACCCGTTTTAAATCCCGACATCAACCGTTTATTCCCGAGACACCCAACAGCTCACACAAAACATAATCTGTACTTAATACGGTTAAACACAAACTGAATAAATCATGAATCTCACAAGGAATTAAAGAAACGATAATGGTATATGGATGGAAGAGTTATATACCGAAGGTTCTCCTCAACACACCCTTCTTTTGATTGCGACTATCAAACCCGATAGAAGGCTGCTCAAATAATGCTTGGCAAATCTGCTACACCACCCGATAATTACCACGTCTGTTTCTTGACTGCTGCTCAATTCTCGCAGCCCCCAAATACGCGTACACAAGAACGATTGCAACTATGATCGATGAAAAAGAAGCATCCAGGAAAAGAATGGAAGAAAAACTACCGAAACACAATAATCCCGTGCTCACTACCTGCTACCGGAACACTCTTGCTCCTCACTTGGCTCGCTATCTCACCCCGGTTCGATCCCGATAGTACTCCGCTGCACAATCAGTGATGACGAAATCCACAACACAGTAACACAATCAATCAAAACGGAAACGCTGAACGAAAAGAAACAAACGAAAGAGAGAAAAAGGATGACACACTACCATTACTACTCGATCAATCCCTTGGATTTCACATGATTACAACCCTGGTTTGCACCTGTCGTCGATGGCAGTCTGCTCGTCTTGGGCCACTACTCGATCCTGATCAACATATTCGAAAGCAACCATATTGGTTTGCATAGAATCGGCGGCTGGAACCTCCGGGTACCTGTGTCGAGTTGCTTTGGCCTCACTCCTCACGCCAAAATTCTCGAAGAGCAGAAGAAGGATTGCAGCTTGGTGGATTGCAGAACTCGAGATGGAGAAGAAGGGTTGTCGGCTGCAGATATCAGGAAGCGAGTGAGGGAGGGAGTAGGGTTTCTTATTTAATTGTTTAGCCACTGAAGGCCTCAAGCCTCAATCCCATTGGTCCAATAATAAATTACACGTGGGGTGGGCTTCTAGTAACATGCTACTTCAGCCGACATAGTATGGCCAAAAGGAATTGGACTCGCACTCATGGAGTTGGCTTAAAACGGAACGATCGAAGAGGCCTTGGCCTCTCGGCCGGCCTCCTAAAACTCAAACCCGCCACTCAACAACGATATCTAATTAACTCGCAGATGATTACTCATAAATTTACTAACACTCTTAGTTATTAAATAAACGGCATATATATTTAATAGTCTCATAATTAATTCTCTTACGAATTAAATAACACTCTACTTATTTTATCAAAATATTACGCATTCAATTACTCAAATTAAATACCCGCAAAGACACATAAGACATAGTCTCATAACTAAATAAATAACACGTAATTTATTTAATAAAAGTAATAATTAAATTACAATTAAAATTCAAGGCATTACAAGAAGAACACTAGAACGGATTTAGACTTAGCTTTGGTTTTGATCTATTTTGTAACACCAACTTTATACTCTGATTTTCATACCAAAGGTTTTTGTAAATCCGTATTTTGGGATAGTTCTCCTCTATATTAAATGATTATTTTGGCCAAATGTTTCGTTATATAATTTGAGGTGTTACAATTAGTATATGTATGAATTATGTGATGGCCTTACGGCATTGTTGATAGATGTTACATAAAGTCACATGTAATGGTTATGAGAGTAGTTTGAAATAGGGCAAGTACGTCATAGATCGGAGGCGTTCTGGTTATCATCGTATCTTTAAACTAATGGATTGGAGGCATTCCGATCATCCCAACAAAATGTTGGATCTTACTAGATTGGAGGCTGTCTGATTAGTAAGATAAAATAGGTCACTTTGGCTGAACACTGTGACAATGGGGGTCCTACTAGACCGGAGGCTTTCCGGTTAGTAGGACAAAAATAGGGTGTTGTTGAATTGGAGGCTTTCCGATCAACTTGATTGGTCGAATATGCTATGAATGAGCATGATAGGGTTACCGAGTGAGTAACCGATGGATATGAATGTGTTAGGGTTACACAATGGTAACTAAAATATGTATGTATATATCTAACATATGTGATTATTTATATATTATTGTCGGGTTTAAAACTCATGTATCTCACGAGATAATTTTGTCTTATGTACTATGTTTGTTGTGATGCTATGTACTCAGGTCCAAGAGCTATGGAATTAGGTGCGTATGCTAGTGATGGCGCACGGGTTTAAAGTAGAGATAGCAATGTGGATTTACGTTTGGCTTTGGTTATGATATATTTTGTAACACCAACTATTGGTTTTTATTTTATACCAAAAGTTTTTGTAAATCCATATTTTTGAGACAAATATTCTAATGTTTTTAAAAGGAAATGACTTGTATTGAAAATTGAGGTGTTACATTATGGACCCTTTTATGACATGTTTCACGATGCTACCCTTGCTAACTATTGACAAGTTGGGTAGGTCGGGTTATGTAAGTTTAGTTCATCTATTTTTTAGATCATGATTTAAGAGATTGCATACGTTAAAAATAGACTTTGAGCAAATTTCTGTTAGTTTCACCAAGTCCTTATGTAGCTTAATTTTTATGATTCGATCCCTTTGAGATAAATACGACTCCGATCGACCCTAGTAAGTAAATATTAAGAGCATCTTCAATGAGAGGTTGAAGAAGAAGTTGATACTATTTAAATAACATCTAAAATGATTTTTTACCATTGGAATGGATGACTAATTTAAGAGGTCATTTCAACCACTTGATCTTCCCCAACCACGTGAACATCTTTCAATGTTTGATTCTTTTAGTCCGAATAAACCCATGTATATATTTATATGTGAATCATTTATTATTTCTATAACTATAAATTATAACTTTATCATTTTTCAATAAATTCTATAACTATATAATAGTTTTATAAAAGACATTTTAAAAAAATGTTAAGTTTTGTAATGCTATAAGAATTGTTAATTTAAATAAGTGAGGGGTATTTATATAACATTTGATATAGTTAAAGAAAATTTAGTAATTTGTAAGAAAAAGTATTTTGAAAGGTTAACCACTGGAGAGGTTTTTAACTAATAGGTTATTAGATGATGTGTCAAATATAATAAGTCATTGGAGAGGTTAACCATTGTGGATGCTCTTAGAAAAGAATCTTACTCGAACCTCTTATGACTGTAATACGATGCACGTCTTGCTAACTATTAATGATTAACAGGTACCCGTGCAATGTGGCGGTAGGTATTCTGAAACTATATTTTGTGGTGGCGATAATAATAGTGGTTGTAGAGATGGTGTTGGGTGATGGTGTATAGTGAGGATGAGTAGCAGCATTAGTGATTGTGCTGGTGGTGGGTGGCGATGATGGTTGTGAGTGAGTGGCGATCAATAAAATAATATGGATTTAGAGATTAATAAATATAATATGGTACATAAATTATTAGAGTCAAATAATCAATTTATGCCTTATTAGCCCAGTTAGTTAGAGTCCCTTATTAATAACATGAATGTCACAAATTCAAGTCCTGAGGGTATCAATTTTTTCAAAATGCAAATATTTTCCGTGACTGAAAATTAAAATTTCTGAGAAGGTTCTAAATATATTATATATAGTAATGATTTGATTGAAAGTTAATTTTAATTATTCTTTGCTTGTTAGCTAACTAGCATAAAGTAACCCGCGCAATGCCGCAGATATTTTCATATGACGCCTAAAATGTGGTTTGTATGAGTATGCATTTCAGTTGTACAACGTATAATTATATGTGCAATATTTATTACTCTACTGATCGTATTCAAGTTGTTTTTATACTTAATTATTATGTGGATTTGTATTTGTTTTACTTTGTATAGTTGTGTGTGCATCTCGTATCAATCCAAAAGCTATATAGTAAAAATAAAATCATATCATCTATTATTTTGAAAATTAAAACCTCTTCGAAACAAACTTTATAAAAAATTATTAGTAAAAAAATTAACTATCACTATTTCTAAGTTAAACCTATCTTAGTAGTAGCTTGATGCCAATTTTATT
This sequence comes from Calendula officinalis, assembly GCA_963853835.1. NCBI lineage: Eukaryota > Viridiplantae > Streptophyta > Magnoliopsida > Asterales > Asteraceae > Calendula > Calendula officinalis. The sequence goes on from OY970831.1 coordinate 39,100,971, forward strand.
GTATTGTAAAATTTGCTAGTTTATATATATTTCATAAATAATATCCCTTTATTTATAAATAAAGCGCTAAGCTCATCACTCAATCATTTCACATTTTTCTATTAGACTAAAAAAATCAACAATGGCGTCTGAAAAACAAAAATAAAAACAAATTTTTTTTCACGTGTGTCACTATTCACTAAAGCGTTAATGTTATATATTGAATGTCACTTTAATTCCATGTTATAAATAGCCACCCATTATAACCAAATTCCCCCAAATCACTAGCTTTTGTGCACAAAATTTTGAACCCGATGGCGAAAGATCATTCAAGCAAAAGCTTAGCTAGGAGTTCATACGAGAAAATATCAAGGGTCACTTTTGGTTTTTCACATCGAACCAAAAACAAAAACATTCAAGATCCTTCACTATCAACCACAACTCCAACCATTAAACCTGTTGTCTCCTGCACCCCATCAACCTCTCTTAACCAACCCGTGTGAAACAAACCCGACACCAAAACCGCCTAAAAAATTTGTGCGTTTTTCCTCAAGTAACACAAAAAAAAGTGGAGATGGTGGCGGGAAGGAGTTGAATGGAAATAAGACTTTTAGTGAAGAGAAATACAACAGTTATATTGATCATACAAAGATGAAGATGAGAACTCCTTCAAATGTTCCGGGTGGAAGGGCGATTTCTAGGCGTGAAAGCATCAACGACATGTTTTCTAGTTATATTAGCCGAACAAAACTGAGGTTGAGAACTACTTCTAGTGCGGGTACCTCTAAATGAAGTTATGGATTGACACTTAAAGCACCATGAAAATAAGGCTACGTGGCATCAAGGTCGAATTTGGTGATTGATGACCTACCTTTTCCTCCTATTGCTTGTTCAAAAACTTACGTTTGATTTTTGTATCTTATTGTTATGTGTGATATTTGTAATATACTTTTGCTATGTTAACATGTTGTTTATGCGATCGTTTTCGATTATTATTTGGTAAATAATTACACAGGATAACTCTCTAAAACTACTCTTAAATCCATATTATTTTGCCTTCAGGTAAATAATGAGGTTTTCGATTATTATTTAGTTAAGTTCAAATATGGGTTTGAAGGTGCGGAGTCCACACCCAATTGATTAGCTCAATTCATTAAATTGAAGGATTACATTTATTAGTTATTGTATTTTATTTAAACAAAAATTGAATTTATGGTCATATCAAATTAACCGTTAACATGCATAACTACTTTTGTTTTGCTATATAAGAAAAAAAAGAAGTTGCCAAGTTGGCCGACAGTTTTTAGAATTTTTTTGCAGAAAAGGAAAACCTCCGGTCTTAATCACTTCTATTTTGATCGGACAATGATCTAATTATCCGATAAGAAAAGTTGCAACATTTACTCTTTGTTTAAATAATGGTTTGGTCTCATTTGTTTGTATGAAAAAACAACATATATATTCTTTGTTTAAACTCAAATTCATATTTTCTCGAATTTGAGTTGTGCTTTTGTCTAATCCCAATAAGGATTTCGTAAAACCCGAAGGCAATCGGTAGGGTTGAAATACTTTATTGCGAAAGTGATCACACGATTCAAAGGTTTATCCGGTAATCTCCAAACCCAATTTCCAACATACCGCTAGGCTAGAAGCTTTTGGATTTCTATTGTTCACTTTTTTCTTATTACAATCTAAATATAAACCAGTTGGTGTAGATCAACTGGTCACCAAGGGACACCTTGGGGGGTTTGCTTTCAGAAGGTCTCGGGTTCGAGTCTTGCTGTAGGCTTTTCCTCAGGTGAATAGGTGGTGGGGTTTATTCCCCATAGGTAGAGGGTTCGAGTAAAGGCATATTACCCCTTGTGGATATCACTGTCTAGGCTCGAATCACTAACTTACTAACTAGCCGTTAAAAAAAACAATATATATATATTTTGATCAAAAGTCAACGCATTAAGTAAACATCAACAATAGTACAATACTATCTATTTTTAGGGCAAATTCTAATATACTCCATCCGTATTATAAAAAAAGTCTCATTTCTTCCTTAATTCTATCCCATAAAAAAGTTCACATTTCTCAAATTTGAAGGTCCACTTAATAAAATAATATTATTTCTATGGACCCTATCATTAACTATCTCCTAAAAACACATTTTCTCTCCAAACAACCTTATATTTTAATTAAAAATATTACCAAGGATCCCACCACTATCTCCTAAATACTTGTACCCATAAGAAATTGGAAATTTTTTGTGGGACGGAGGGAGTAGTTGTCACACCCCGCCAAAAATGGTTTTGCGGAAGAACAAGGTGCGACTAACTAGCAACATAACACATCAATAATAGTAAACTTCACATTAATTGAAAAATAGATTGCCAATGTCGTTACAAAAACCAAAAGAAAAATTGTTTTAACGTAAACCAAAATAAGTATTGTAAATGAAAAACTAGTGTCATAAAGACTTATTCTTGAAACCAATGCATGACAATCCTTGACCAAAATTGAACCTCGAAAAGACTTAATTTCTGTTACCTGAGAAAACATATTAGAAACAATATGTCAACACAATGGTTGGTGAGTTCACAGGTTTATAACTTTGTAAATCTTTGATTTATTCCAAAATGTTTACAAGTACAACTCGTGTACTAAAATAATCTTTGAATTCTTTTGTCTTAAATGTAGTGTCACATATTAGTCTCACAGTGTGTACGTCGCCTTATGACATGTGTTCACCAATCTCATGGAAAGTGTTCTCCAAACTCATGGCAAGTGTTCACCCTCATGACAAGTATTCACCAATCTCATGGCAAGTATTCATCAGGATTAAGTGTACTAAAATACTAAGCATAAACGTTTTCAAAAGGCCAGTTGTTGCTAAATACACATAAATGTATAAGATATATTTACAAAATAGTTAATATGTTTCTCACCCCAAAATAGTTAAAACATAATAAAAAGAGGGGTCATGAACTCACCTGATGCGAAGCTTTCCAAAAATATAGTTTAGCAAATTGTAGTCCAACCAAACGATTCTAGCGTCCTAAACGCATAATTATAATAATTAATAAGTGACGATCACAATGACACGTCTAAGCTATATGATGCACAAATGACTCTTAAGATAAATCTAGACTCGAACAATACGTTGGTGACTCGGTGGGGTTGGTCTCGTATTATAAATATGTTTGTTTGGATTTAACAAGTTTTGAAAATAGTTATACCTCCATTTTGAAGTAACCGAATAATTATTAAAAATAAAACTACTTTAAATAATTAAAAATTAATTATTAAATAAATAATAATTAAATTAAGAAAATTAGATACTAAAAAAATTACAATGTTAGATTTTAAATAACTGACTTATATTAGAAAGAAACTTTAGTTGAATTTAATTAAATAAGAAATGAGTTTGGACTTTAATAAGATTTCGAGCTTCCATATAATACGATTGGTGTACACAAAACAGATGAAGTAAGAGGCAATCAATGACATTTCCGGCTACGCAAAATAAAAAAAAGAACTCCGGTGAGGAGAGCCAGCGACGGGAAATGAATCACGCATAAACACACACACACATCACATACACGGCACATCACAGATCTTCACCCACTACAAGAAAAAGAAGCAAAAGTGAGGAAAAAAGTCCTCACCAAAACTAAAACGAAATTATAAAAGAAACATATGGTGAGGACATGTCCTCTCTAAAAGGTTTGTCAAAGTAAAAAAGTCAATAAAGTCAGTTGTTTTGAATCGTTTTAATTTTGTTGGGGAAAGAAAATTCAAAAATAAAATCTAAAAGACTTACAGTGAGGACATATCCTTACAATAGAATAATTCAAACTATGTTTTCAATAAAGTTATATGATTTTGTGTTTTAGTGAGTTATGGTGAGGACATTTAGTCCTCACTAAAAGTTTTGGTGACCATAGGTCTTTTTTCTTGTAGTGGAGACACCCACTCACACAAACACACACAGCAGCTAAAAGACACACACATACATCAGATTCGGGTATGATTGTTCGAGAGACTGACCGAGATGAGTTTGTTCGTGTGTTCCTAACACACACCTGACACACATTCAACACTACCCTTACCGGACTAAACAAATGATATGACCCGCTTCGGCCAAGTTTATAGCAGACGCAAAAGCAGGGGACCCGAATTGAAGACTTTGAAGATATTTCGGGTCAATTAATCAATAAATCGTAATTTATGTTTATCAAGGGGGCTGGTCGTAATTTTTATTATTTCGTGTCTTTTTAGGGTTGGGGGCGCCGCATGTGGCCACCCCATTGAGATTTGTCGAGTATTTTCTTTTTCTTAGGGAGACCCCTGCTTCTCTGAGTGCAGGCACTATCTGTTCTTTGTTTTTATCAATTGAATCCTTACCAGCGGATTAGATACTATCAAATTGGTATCAGAGCTAGCCCTACGTTGCGAGGTTCCAACACTCGGAGTGGTGGCCTGTGGAGTGGTGGCTTGGACCCGAAAGGAGGGTGCCAACCGTGACCAACATAGCCGTGACCAACGAGTTCGGAGTGGTGGCCTGTGGAGTGGTGTCTCGGACCCGAAAGGAGGGTGCCGACCGTGACCAACATAGCCGTGACCAACGAGGACGTTGGTTCTTCAAAGCGTGGGGTATTGTTATGATCCCACATTGGCTAGAGTAAAAACTAAATGATGGCTTATAAGCCTAGGTGTCCCCTCCTCCTTCAAGCTAGCTTTTGGGAGTGAGTTCTACACTTGGACTTATAAGCATGGTGCGAGTCTAGTATGAGATGGGTTCGTATCAATTACAGACGAGTTACTGGATGAATTACACGGCGCAGCCGTTTTTAGCAAGCTTGACCTCAAATCAGGATATCATCAGATACGAATGCGCACGGAGGACATTCCCAAGACTGCTTTCCGTACCCACGAGGGACACTACGAGTTCTTAGTCATGCCGTTCGGTTTGAAAAATGCACCCTCCACCTTCCAATCCTTGATGAATCGCATCTTCCGGCCCCACTTGCGGAAGTTTGTGCTTGTTTTTTTTGACGATATTCTTGTGTATAGCAGGTCACTTGAAGAGCACGTGCTACATTTGGAGGCTGTTTTCCAGAAACTAAAGGCGGAAGGACTTTATTGCAACCGGAAGAAGTGTGCTTTCGGACGATCCCAAGTGGAATACCTCGGCCACATCGTGTCAAATGAAGGAGTCATGGCCGACCCATCGAAAGTCGAGGCAATGCTGACGTGGCCACAACCGAAGAACATCCGTGGCCTCCACGGTTTTTTAGGGCTAACTGGTTATTATCGTAAATTTGTGCAGGGTTACGGGAGGATCGCGCAACCGTTAACCAATCTCTTAAGGAAGGATGGGTTCAACTAGACCGACGAGGCAACCACAGCCTTCGAGCAGCTGCAGCAAGCCATGACGAAAGTGCCCGTACTCGCATTGCCGGATTTCGCCAAGGAATTCACGGTCGAAACTGATGCGTCCGGATACGGGGTAGGGGAGGTACTGATGCAAGACAAACGAGAGTTGATGGCCATTGTGATGGCAATCCAGAAGTGGAGACCGTATTTACTGGGTCGAAATTCCAGGTGATCACAGACCAAAAGAGCCTAAAATTTCTGCTGGAACAACGGGTTATTGCAGGGGATCACCAGAAATGGATCTCTAAACTATCCGGGTATGATTTTGATATAGGGTACCGACCCGGTAAAGAAAACGGAGCGGCGGATGCCTTGTCACGGTGCGGAGAAAGTATAACCTTATCACAGTTGACCGCGACGACCACCGAGTTACACTCCGGGTTAGAAAGCGATTTAAAGGCAGACGCGCAAATTTCCGCCTTAAGATCGAAAATTGAGGCGAAGGAAGACGGATTGACCGGGTATTCAGTCACCAACGGTATGGTTTTTTACAACAGTCGGGTGGTCTTGCCTCGGGATTCGCCTTGGATAGCGAAACTGTTCCAAGAGTATCACGAAGGGGCGGTGGGAGGTCACGGGGGTACCCAAAAAACGTATCACCGGCTCGCCATGGAATTCTATTGGCCAGGAATGAAGGCGGATATTGCTAAATGGGTGGCCTAGTGTGACGTGTGTCAGCAAAATAAATGCTCGAACCTCGCACCAGCCGGATTATTACAACCCCTAAACTTACCCGAACGAGTTTGGGAAGACATCACCATGGATTTCGTGGAAGGTTTTCCCCGATCCGATGGTTTTACAGTCATCTTTGTGGTCGTTGACAGGCTGAGTAAATCAGCCCACTTCATTCCGTTAAAACATCCCTTTACAGCCGCTAGCGTCGCCAGCGCTGTTATTCGAGACGTGGTTCGGTTACATGGTATTCCTCGTTCTATCATATCAGATCGCGATAAGGTATTTTTGAGTTTGTTTTGGCGGGAAATTTTCAAACAGTAAGGGACGGTGCTGAAGCGAAGCACCGCGTATCACCCCCAGACCGACGGTCAAACTGAGGTTGTGAACCGCAGCTTAGAGGTTTACCTGAGATGTTTCTCCTCAAATAGACCGAAATCATGGAACAAGTGGCTGCCTTGGGCAGAATATTGGTATAACACCTCGTATCACTCCGCGCTAAAAACGAATCCCTTTCGGGTACTATACGGCCGAGAACCACCGGCGCTGCTCCGATATGACCATGGGTCTGCCGTTAAGTTCGAAGTTGACAGCTATTTAGCTGACCGAGATGAGCTACTTACGGAGTTAAAAGGGTCATTGTTACGGGCCCAACAGATAATGAAAGCGCGTGCTGACAGTCATAGGCGGGATATACAATTCGAGGTGGGGGACAAGGTTTATTTAAAGATGCATCCGTATAGACAGGTTACAGTGGCGGGAAAACGGAACGAAAAATTAGCACCCCGGTATTATGGTCCGTATTCGGTGGTTGACAAGATCGGGGCTGTAACGTATAAACTGCAGCTACCGGAGACTTCTCGCATTCACCCCACGTTCCATGTGTCACAGCTCAAGCAAGCCGTGGGCGCTGATGTTCCAGTATCCCCATTACCGAATACCTTAGCAGAGCCACGCGGAGATACCGGGTTCAAACCAGTGGCGGTACTAGGAGTGAGGGTCAAAGATGCAAAACGCCAGGTGTTGATCGAATGGCATGGCTTATCCACGGAAGAGGCAACATGGGAGAGTTTTGATACGATACAACAGCAGTGTTCTTCCTTCCACCTTGAGGACAAGGTGGGTGTTTGGGGGGGGGGGGGGGGAGTGATGATAAGACCCGCTTCGGCCAAGTTTATAGCAGACGCAAAAGCAGGGGACCCGAATTGAAGACTTTGAAGATATTTCGGGTCAATTAATCAATAAATCGTAATTTATGTTTATCAAGGGGGCTGGTCGTAATTTTTATTATTTCGTGTCTTTTTAGGGTTGGGGGCGCCGCATGTGGCCACCCCATTGAGTTTTGTCGTGTATTTTCTTTTTCTTAGGGAGACCCCTGCTTCTCTGAGTGCAGGCACTATTTGTTCTTTGTTTTTATTAATTGAATCCTTACCAGCCGATTAGATACTATCAACAAACACATGCGATGCAAACAATGTTAAAAAGGATCGATATTGTTATACCTTTATAGTACGACGGAGAGAGACCGAGAGAGAGAGAGAGAGAGAGAGAGATGATCGCCGAAGATGTTTCTGTTTCGAGGTCGCCGGAGCTCGTCTTCGTCGCCTGAGTTGGGTTTCGATCGTCGGATGCTTCTCGTAATCTAAATTCTGATTCGGTTACATGGTTGAGAGGAAGAAGGAGTATTATGAAGGAAAATAAGATGGGGTTTTATTTTCTGGTTAAAAGCGACAGTGAGAGAGAGAGCAAGATGGAGATGTAGGGGTTTCTTTTCTACCTGATTCCAACTAGTGAGAGATGAGATAGCAGCTTAAAAAAAGTTTGTTTTCACTTAGTCAATTGTGATTGGTAGAAAGAATAGGAAGTTAGTGGTTAATTTGAGGATAAGTACTTGAATATAGAATTCAAAATTCACTCCATGCACGATGAGTGTGGGAAGGGTACCGGCAAAACGGGTGGTGGGTGATAGGGTTGTTATTAAATTTAAAAGATGAAAATTATTAGAATTGGTCACTTAAGTTTAGTGGTGTATTTGCTTAGTAAAATATTTTTATCAGGGTTTTACTTGGTTTTTGATTATGATCATTTACTACTAGATATATATCACTTCAGAAATATATTTGGTCAATTTCAATATTCTCATATTGTATTGTGTAGTTGAGTGTCAACACTTGTGCATTTAATTGTGTGGGATATTGTGTGTTGTTCTTGGTTGATTTGGTTAAACAAATACTTCATTATGAAATATAAAATATATATATATATATATATATATATATATATATATATATATATATATATATATATATATATATATATATATAGGGTGCGATTCAGCGCAGAACCATTTTTAGCGACAGAACCACAGAACCCTCTTCCAGCCAATCAAATCGCAGCATTTAATAATTAATATGTTTTTGTTAATATTAAACGAAAAGGGTATTTAAGTCAAATTGCACAAATCGGTTAGCAGAGGAAAATACATTGGATGTTTGCGGCCTGTAATATTTAACGAAATACATTGGATGTTTCGGCCTGTAATCTATGGAACATAAGATGTTTTTGCTATTAGGCAATGAGTATTGTACGAAATGTGTTACGTAAAATAATCATTATATGATGTTGGCCCAAATACATACAATGTTAACGCTTTCAATACATACAATGTTTATACGAAAACACTTTAATATCAAATTAATAATGACAAAACATCAAATGCAGTAATGACAGATACATCAAATGTAATATCAAAAACATCAAATGTATTACACGCTATTGATTAAGAATTTTTAAGATTCAACACGATATTGCTGCACGAATAACATTAGCTTCATCTCGGTTAGATGATTCACCAACCTTGCGTTCCCTTTCCGTTTATGATCAAGTCGATCCTTTTCTTCATCATCTAAATCTGAACAAATAACATACATTAGATTAAATACATACAATAATAAATCAAACCAACACACCGACTATGACAACCGGTTTAGGCCTATACAATTGAAAACAATAAAACATCAAGTACTCTCTTCTGCAAACAGTTATAAGGTTAACTTATGCAATTCAACACAAAATGTGGATCAAACACCATATTGTTATACAGCTTTTAATCAACCAATCATTACTTAAATATCTGATTACATATTGTTGTATCTAACCGTAGATCAAATTTTCAGATTAATTCCATCAATCCTTTATCCAAACTGCTTTATTCTACTGATATGATACATCGAGCACATAGATTAAATCTTATTTTCACTAAAAATCCGAAGCTGCCAAACCAGGATGCAAAAAACGGCATAGCATTCAATGTATTGCAATTTACTAACGACTATGCAACTATTTCTCGAGACCTAGCTACCATCGAAACGCAATAAATCGATATACACTAACTGAATCGAAAATCATGATGAACATACAGATCTATCAAGTATAACTAGAAGAAAAAAAAAGTGAAAAAACACGATTGAGCCTGTTTCGACACGACTAATAACAAGTTTCACTGATTTAAAAATCAATTAACCAATTAACGTTAATGAAGAACCCTAAATCAAGGACCGTACCTAATTCTGGAGTTACCGACGCCCACCACCATCACGTTTTTCCGGTGACTGTACACCCAGCCACGCAACAGCTTCCGTCGAACCCAAAATCAGCCTTCAAATCTACACTATTTCGCGAATTCCTCGATGGATCCATGTACTTTACATGTTTCTGAGTTGAACCATGTGATTCACCTTCTACCCTGCACATTTTTTCGGCCGATACTGCATCTACGTATCAAGAAATAGAGAGAATGAAGAATGGGAAGTGGGGTTAGGGTTTTGGAGAGAGAAGAAGGATGCGAGAAAGTAGGAGGTGGGGGACGGTTTTTCTAAGAGGTGGTTTTTTTTTTTGTTGTAAAATTCCTTCTTTACCCTTTTATTTATTTTTTATTTAAAATATAAAGGGTTTAATTAACAAAAATAGGAGGATTGATCTTGACCGTTAATTCTAAAATCTAAAGGTCTAAAATTGGTTCTGTGGTTCTGTCGCTTAAAAGGGTTCTGCGCTGAATTGGACACTATATATATATATATATATATATATATATATATATATATATATATATATATTTTGTGTTCAGTTTAATTTTATAATATGTCACCAAATCGCTAAATGTACAGTTCTAACTGTACAAAACACAGGCAAATTAACTTGTGCATAAAGATTATGTGTACTACCTACACATGATATGATTATTTTTGTTAAACTTAAATGCTAAAATAAATGTGATGAATGTTCTACTACCATTTTTGGTAAAAGTAAGTGGCGGATCAAGTACCCAATTTCTAGGGTTGTCACAGTAGTAAACATCAACAATAATATCTATTTTTAGGGCAAATTCTAATATACTCCAGAAGAATAAAATTTGAACCTCCGATCATAAAGATGAAGGGTAACTTCATACTATTAGGTTAACAAAACTATGTATTTTTAGGGCAAATTCTAATATACTTTAATATGACCGACCACCTATATCAATAGAATTTGAACCCCAATTCATAAAGATCATCATACAGCTAGGTTAAAAGTCCTTTAGTAATCATACTATCTACTAGTTATCAGTTATCAACAAGAGATGTGTAAATTGTAGGCTAAAATATGAGAAAGGAATGGTCTATATGTGAAAAAACAAATCAGTTTTCTTTCTTCCCCCTTTTCGATTATTTATCATAGAAAGCAAACACTAATCCGACATCTAAATTCATAACTTGGTTTTGATATACATCATATCAGACAGGTTACTCTAGTTTTCCTATTGGTCAAGTGCATTCGCTATTCGATTCCATCCTCGATCCCACCAAATTTATATTCAAAAGTTTGTATCTCTTCTTTACTTTTAACAAGGGGGTGACAAAGTTCTCTATGTCGCCGTCTCATCAATGAGCGTAGATTGATAGAGATGGCTTTCCACTCGGTTTTATCCAAATATTAAACAGATGACTATGAAATGGTTCGAAAATATCCACAATAACAATTAAGTCACATTCACATACATCACGAGCAAAAATCAACCACTCCGTTATAAACAAAAATACCTTTTAGAATAATAAATAAATATATAACATATGATACTTCCTCCGATTCAAAATAAGTGATACACTTTCCTTTTTGGGATGATTCAAAATAAATGATACACTTTGAAAAGTTTCCTTATTTGGCATAAAAAATGGGACCCACACCCACTAACTATCTACTTTAACAAAGTGAAATTACCCCTTTACCCTTACTTTTTACTTTCAAACATCATTAACCTTACTTTATTCAAAAGGTATGGGACCCATTCTCCACTAACCATCCAATTAATCTAATTTAACCATCATTATAATCTTTTGCCTCAAAAATCGTGAAACCCCAAGTGTATCACTTATTTTGAATCGGAGGAAGTATATAAGATACTCATAATATTTTGCTCATGAAGGCTTCATTACATCATGTGCTATAAAAATTCAACAACAAAACTCGATTAATCCTACAAATACTCTTGATCACTATCTTCATCATCATAATCCGAATCCCATTCATCATCTCTAGGTCCCATCAAACTATTCATATCAAACGATGAATCATCTCCCATTTCCTCCATGTCTATTGTATCATAATTCATCCTTTCTTCAAATTTAGCATCCGTACAATTAAGAAGCCATGCAAGTGAACACTTAACCCCCTTTTTCGCAACCATCCGATGCCTCGGTCTAATTGTCGATTCCAAACCATATGTAAAAAACGCCGGAAAATCAACCAACTCCTCCAATTCCCGCCCCATTTTGCTTTCAAAATAATCAAAGTTTAATTTCATTATATCCATATTTAAAGCAAGTAATTGTGGACACCCGATAACCATCTTTTGCACTTGAAGTAACGAAAACCCGCAACTTTTCAAAAAGTCAACGTGCTTGACCACGGGCGTGTTAGTTAAGCTAACAATTTGCGGCATTTTCTCGATAACTTTCCCGAAATCTTCACGCTCGAAATCGATTACGGATTTAAGGAAGCTTTGTTGTTTAAGTAGTCTCGGCCCGAGATCGAGGCCTATAATTTCGGGATATTGTGCGATTACGGATGAAATAAACGACTCGCGAACACCGAATTCGGTCAACAAATCGATATTTGGTTTGACTTTTTCTTGTAGCCCGAACCCAAGTATGTGAGGTCGTTTTTCAATCAATCGAGCTACGGCTAGTGTCGGGATTCCCAAACTTTCAAGATATTCAACAAACGGTTTTATCACTCTCCCTACTCGCATTCCCAAAATGTCGGGAAATTTAGTTAAAACCGCACCAATTTCTCTTCTCGCAACCCCGATTGCAACCAAATAAGCAACTGACGTGCTCATTGTACCCTCGAGTTTATACCCCAAAACCTCGGGATATTTTTCTAAAACTCGAGGTATGTCGGTTGGTTTAATATCCATGCCCCCGAGATATTTAACAACGGGTGCAAGATCTACCACTACACTCGCGTGAAGAACTTGAGGATACCGTCTTAAGAATTCGGTCAAAGTTGACCTTTTTACCCCCAATTTACCGAGATAGTCGAGAACCGGAATCATGTTTTTCTTGACACTGCAACCGAGAACTAGAGGATAATTGTTGATGTCCTCAATTGTTAACCCTAACGTGTGAAGAAAGTCAACACGTTCCTTCATGACATCAACCGTTACGGGTAGCTCCAAACCGTCGAGCTCGTCCGGTTCGATCCCGATACTTTTTAAGAAATCATAAACACGGGCTCGATTTGCAATTCTTTCGTTTTTCATCTCTAATAAGCTAGCTCGACTGTATAATGATGAGGGTGATTCTTGTTTTCGATTTGTACGGTTGGGATTTGATCTAGAAGTGTATGATCTACTTGTGACGGAACATTGTAATTTAGTGACGAAATTGACTCTTTTTTGGTAATGAGTTGAAATGGAAAAAGATGATGTGGCGGTTGTTAGGGGGTTGCGAAACGTAAGGGCGGATATCTCATGATGCATGATTAATATACTTGATTTTGGTATGTGATTATAGCCTATGATCTTCATGGTTGCTGCACATCCAAAACAATCTGCACGAATTGTTCATAAGCTACAAGTGTTTATACTTTAGTCCAAAAAAAAAAAACCTTAAACTAATATTAGGCATGTTCAAGGTCCAAGAACCGAACCAAGAACCATAATTTGGATTATGTCTTTTAATTACAATAATGAGTATGGTACAAAACTACAAACCTCCTAATTACATGATTGTTATGTCATCTAATTTTTCTATATCACTTCCAAATTGCTAATCAGTTGAGATATATCAGGCATAATTTCGACATAAACAGAAAAAATAAACCCTAACCATAACTACTGACAGAAATCTACGATTGTTAATAGATAACAAAAGTACCAACACGAAACAGATTAGTTTCAGCTCAATTGTTTACCAAACCGCTAATTAAACTATAGTAATGCATTATATATATATATATATTTTTTCAATTTCACTTAAAATTTGCTAGTAAGTTGTGCTATTAGGCGTAAGTTCGGAAAAATAAACCCTAAAATAGTCACTGAGAAAATGATGAGAAATTCGAACCTACAGACAATGAACGGTTTCCAAACGAGAATTAAAATGTAAAAGAAGAATACCGGTGGAACAGCCGGATAACACCGGCGAGCGACGGTGGCGGGCCGGGCACTTTTTGTTGGATTTGCGGTTTGGGATATTTCCACCTTATTATTATGCGACTTGATTGTGGATTTAGCCCCTCATCTATGTTTTTAAGCTATTTCGACCCCCTCTATAAATAATCTCCCCATGAGTCCTCCTTTATCTTTCATGTTTTACATACATGTGCTTGTAAATTCTCGAGATTTTAACAATTTTTATTTGGTTTGGTAAAATGTGTTGAATCTATATAGAATCTCTACAAGGTTAGGATGTTACATAATATCAATTTTAACCATAGGATCATAAAACTTTAATCTCATATGATCTGATTATATTTAATTTAAATAGTTCAATATACTGAGAATTGAGTTTTTTTTTTTAATTTAATTTTTTCAATTTTCAACACTGATTTTGTATGAAAATCAAAAACAGAAACCAAATCAGTATTATTCGATTCCAGTCAAAATTTCACTACACCAATTCCCAGTCCAGTTTGCAGAGGCACATTGTACACATCTTGTGTTGAATGTAATACACTAACTACATTCATGAAAACAAAAACAGTTGTATCTTTCACTAGACATACTTAAAGCAAATCATGAAAACAATTAAAATTCAAGTTGATACATAACTTAACAAACCGATAAATTGTAATACAAATCACTATATATCCATATGACTACAAACTACTTCATTTCTTATCCAAATACAATGTCACAATAATCATATAAAATCAAAACTCGGATTCACCGCTTTCTCCAAGTTGTCAAACTTCTTCGTACCGCTTCTTTTTCAGCAACCAAAACACAAAACTCAGCACCAAGCATATCATTTATCTCAACACCTTTCAAATTACTCAAATCCACAATTTCAAGAATCACATCAACAGTAATACTAAACCCTAATGTAGACAAAACCCTAATAGCATTTGCAATCTTGCATATATTTTGTCTTGTTTCCAAAGGAGTGTAAGTTTGTTCTTGTTCTTCAAGGCTCATTGAGGTTTGAGATTTGTCATTTTGTGGGCCCGGTTTTGTGGGTTCGTCTTCTACGATGTTGTCTTTCGTTTCAACATGTTGGCCAACCCATATGAAACCGTTACATCCGAGGATTAAGTCGATGTTGTATTGTTCGAGATGGTGGAAATGTTGTTTTCGTCTTTTTATGAGGTATGGAGATATTGTGAGCATTTGACCCTTTTCTAGCTGCAAAATGGAGGATATCATAATTAATCATTATGCTAAAAATGGGTTATTTGCCTTACAAAGTACATACTCCTATTGGGCCATTAAAATATGGTTTTTTTTAAGGGAAAATGTCATAAAATAAAAATATAATTTTGACGGTGGTCTATTTTGGTAATTAATTAATTATAACTTTAAATGGTCGGTTATTGTAATTAGTAATTACAAGGTTTTAGTCAGCCTATATTCACAATTAAAGTTTTCATCAGTCTCTATCTAGTAACTCACACAGGTTTTTTGGGCCTTATCTGGTTATTATTTTGTTATGTTTCTTAACTATAAAATTACCAAAAAGGGTCTGCTAAAAACTTCTAAATACCAAAGAGACCTTAAAAACTTTTAATTAACAAGTATAAAGTATATTTCTATTTTATAACATTTACCCTTTTTAAATTACATTATCACTAGATATAAAAATCTAACATTTTTGTATACTAATTTAACATTTATTTGTAAGAAACATTTTTTAGTGACTAAAATGAGACACAAAACCATCTTTTAGGGAAATAACCCTGCTAAAATCCATGACAGTGAACAATAACACTATAGAGATATGAAACTTTTACTTTCTTATAAGTTATGCTAAATAATTCATAAAATAAAAGAAATACAAAATGATAAAAAAAGTCAAACCTTTCCATATTTTTGACTCCTTGCTTGCAGTTGTAGACTTCCATCACGCATGAAATCACGGACTTCAGCCTAAATGAACAAAATGGATCACATTATTATTATTGCACTATAAATATTGTTTAAACATTTGTATCCACTAATGATACGCATGTGCAAGGTCCAAATGTCCAATAACTGAACAGAACTGAGAACCGAGAAAATGGTTTCGGCCGGACTGAGGAACAAACCTATGATGTCTTGGACCAGACCGAGAACCACGGTTTTCCGAGTTTTTATGGGGTTTTTTTTGGGTTTTGGACCGGACTGGGAATTGATTTTGCATGAAAATTAGAACTGATAACTGGACCGGCCAGTTCTCTATCCATTTTGCACAAGTCTAACTTATGAAGTTAATGTATTTAAAAGAAAAAAATAAAAATAAAGAGGTGAAACTGGTTTTTGAAAGAATTATTATATGGGTTCTAAATGATGTGATTGCTATGTAACAACAGAGGACATTTAACATTCAAAACGAATAAAGAATCTGATCTTGTCAACTAGATGTGGCCATTTTGGCCCGTTTACTTATGAACGGGTGGACTTGGGTTGTGTTTTATCTTAAACGGGTTAAATTGGTCGAACAGGTTAGAAGTCACTCAAATTCAATTTTATAGCATAAAAAATTACAACCTCCCAATCATTTTTTTTCAATAACTAGATTGTTATTGTATTTGAACTAGCATATTTGATATACCAAGTATTTATTAAGGAAATATACAAATGTGTCCCGGGTCAACCCAATTTCATGTCAAAACGGGTTAGAAGTCACCTTTTTTATAGCATAGAAGCGGAAGCCCCTAAAAAAATTCCCAAAAAAGATTATTTTTATTTACTAGTATAAATCTTGTAATCATATTTGACACAGAAACTTATTAATGAAAACATTACACAAAAAAGTGTCTCGAGTCAACCCAATCCACCAACACCTAAAAGTTAACCATTTTGACCCGTTACCTGACCTTCTCATTGTACCATCTGTCTTATTAACTTTAATTTCCAATATAAAATTGCCCAACAAATATAATTGAAGGAATCCTAAACCAGTTTCAGCAAAAGCAAGAGGTTATATATACTTACACAGATGACATCATTTTCTTCAAAAATGCTACGCATATTCAGCTCATCAACTGCAGTTCTTCGCCTCTATCAATTTAAAAAAAAAAAATTAATGGAAGAAAAAATAAAAAAACTGAACGGGTCTAAACCGACCCGTGAAGGAAATTTACATGCAGTGTTATTAAGTTATTTAAATCTGAAATATATAAACTTAATACATCATCGTTTAAGTTAACAAAATAGTTTAAGAGAAATCCAAATATACCTGAATGCCATCAGGCAAATTCATTGAAGAAAGCATCAATACTGCATCTTGGCTAAAATTAATCTCCAACCTCCACCTCTTTGGAGCAACCTATATCAAACATTCAAACAAAACTTAATTAATTAAAATAAAAAGATAATTATAATATATATATATATATATATAAAATGTCTTGTATAGGAAATACAGTTGTGACTTGCCTCAATAACACGGCCAACTATGATATCACCAACTTCAGGCTTATACCTACACACCAATTTTAGATCCAACCTTTAGCTTCAATTCTAGCAAAATCATTTTAGAGTGATTTTAATTTTATGAAATGCAAATTAAGATAAATATAAATTAGTGATGACCTGGCTCTTAAAGTGCGAACATAGACCAATTTATTTACACGCTCGATTACTCCACATACGGTTGCAACAACTTCACCATCAAGCTCCGTTGTTCCATGACCCCTTTAATAAATTAAAATAATATTATAATTGGAAATGAGAAAAATAAAAATTAACATTATGGTATGTATAGGAACTCGAATTCTGAGCTTTAACTAAAATTAAAACAATATCAATTCACATTTCAAACTTGACATTAGGGTTGCAAACTCAGAAAGTTTAGGCTAAGCTTGCTCGAGCTCAATAAAAGCTATAATGAGCATGGTTTCTCAATTCTCATAACAAATTTGATATTTTTTGCTAATAGTATTCTACATCGTTACTCAAAGTTCAAAAGATTAGAATGCACATAATAACACACAAATAAACACAGCGCATATGTTAAACTAAATATTGATTAGGGTTCAGGATTACTTAAGAACGCCGTCTTCTTGGTTAACCGGAATGGTATCGGCGACGGTGACGGAAGCATTTGCATTGGTTGCCGAAGAAAGAGATTCCAATAATTCGATCGCTTTTTGTAGCCTTAATTTTTGTGTTTGATTCAGTGGTAGCTCCATGCCTCTCATGTTTGAATTCGTGTTTGTGTTCTCTAAGAAAACAAACGCATAAACCCCTTTAGTTTCCGTCGCAGAAGAAAACCCTACCCATTAATTTAGACCCAAAATATAAATACTAATTGGCAGTGTTGTAAAACTCGGCCTACTCGGCCGAGTACTCGGCGGATAACCGCTACTCGGTGGTGTGCCGAGTCGGGTAGGTCCTAACCGGTTAAATTACTCGGTCCATATAAAACTCGGTTAAAACTCGGACAACTCGGTCAAAACTCGGCCAAAACTCGGCCAACTCGGTCAAAAATCGGCCAACTCGGTAAAAACTCGGCCAAATCGGTAAAAACTCGGCCAACTCGGTCAAAACTTGTCCAACTCTAAAACTCAATCAAAAGTCAAAACCTCAGTCAAACTCGGTTAAAATTCGCTCAATTTCTCCAAAATATGTTGTATTTTAAAGAAATAAGGAAATTATATGTATAATATATATATTTTTATAGAAAAATATATATGAAAATCTCAAGCCGAGTACTCGCCGAGTACTCACCGAGTAACCGGTTACTCGCTACAAGGTCGTCGAACGAACGGGTAGCGAGTAGCGAGTTCTGCAACCTTGCTAATTGGTATCGACCAAGACCCGGACCCGGAACCGGAATGCTGGTGAATCTTCTTCATAAATTATTTTTCTCGCTAATAACATAAAATAATATAATTACCAAGGATCCCACCACTAATTATCAACTAATTATTTTTCTTTCTTTAAACCAACTTTATATCTTAATCAAATTTATTACAATGACCTCAACACTAACTTTCTCTTTAAAACTTGTGCCCAAGAAAAATGAGAACTTTATTTAGAGTCGGAGTGAGTATATTTTAAATTTCTATATTAACATTAATCTTTTTTTGAATCAACAAAATTAATCCTTAATCATGATATTTAGTTAGCAAATTTATATATCTGTTATAGTAATAAAATAATCTTTCAAAATGTCACGTGACATCTTCTAAATCCTTCAATGTCACATGTCAACCTAATAAACCACCTTATTTTTTAAATTTCTTGCTTACTTATTGATCTCATCATGTAGGTTGTTAAATTTTTAATTAATAATTATTATGAGAATTCAAATCTTTATTTTTGGTATTATCCTAATTTATGAAAATATAAAAGATCCAAATCAGCGAGAATTCAATGATAACTTTCTTTTGTCACAATTTAGCTAAAATTGTAAACCCGGTTCGGCAATATGCCATTCAGTCTCACTAGGCATGTGCACGTGAGAATCGAAAAAATGATTTTGACCGGACCGAGTATGGAATCGATGACGTCTTGGAACGTAACGAGAACCAAAATTTTTCAGTTTTTTGCAAGTTTTTTCTAATTTTTTCCAATTTTGGACCGAACTAAGAATCAGTTTTGCATGAAAATCAAAACCAAATTATTACTCGTCTGTTTTTCCCCTTCCAGTGGTTCTCCGTTCTCATTCCATTTTTCAATAATTCATCTTCATTATGAATCACAAAGAGGTATACATTTCAACCTACACATTGTAAAACTAGATAAAAAGCCTATGCAGTTACATGAGAGTAAAGAGAAAAACATTAATTTGAGATGTTTGAAACTTAAAAATAACGTGAGATTTATAAGTGGACAATTAGTTGGATTGATCAGGAGACAAATTAAACGAGAACAAAGCGAGAAGTTAATTAACGAACTAAATGACAAAATCATTAATCGCATTGATAAATATCGTTAAAATGAGTAAGCGAGTAGTGTTAAAAAGAGTTAACAAGAAATAGTTAAATATGAGTTAACAAGAGTGAAGGGTTTCATAACACTGATTGACCACTTGCGTCAACCTCCTAGTATGCTTGGTTCGACCATACTGACAAGAACATGACTCTTGTCGGTTAAACCAACTAGCTAGTTTAATCTCTAAAGCGGAATTGAGATTAAACTTAATCCTTAAACCATAAAGGATTGGGAGGTTGGAAATCTAGACTAGATTAACAAGAAAGAAACCTTGTACGAAAAACTCAAACACACACATACACCTTGTGTGTATTCGACGGCCATCCAAGAACCCTAGGGTTCTTGGTGGTCGAACTCGAACAAGAGGAAGAAGGGGAAAAGGGTTTTCCATTACATACCTTAATCTTGCTTAAGTAAGTCCACTGATGATGAACACAACGAGAAACCTTCTAGTTGGTTGATGCAATGAACTTGGATCTTCAAGAACTATGAAGAACACGAAGAACGAAGAACACAAAGGCTTGTGTTCTTCCTCTATTTCGGCCGAACAAGGAGAGGGTGAGGGGGCTAGGGTTTCATGTAGAATGAGCAACAAACAAGGGAACCCCAAGCCTTCTATTTATAATAGAAGGACTTTCACTTAGGGCCCTTCTAGTTTAATTAATATTAATACTTAATTAAACTTATTCCTTTTACACTTTAAACTCTTATAGTTTTAACTAGTTATTATTGTCCCACTTAATTATTAAATGTCTAGTATTAATACACAGACATATTTCGGTATTATACATATACGAAATATATACCTGTATTTATACTTTTAATAATTAATTATATAATAACCTTTATATAATTTATACAATAATATTATCCAACACCATATGATTTAATTACTTTAAATCATATTACGGATAATCTACAATTAACACATTGTATATTTACTCAACTAGCAAATGTACAAATACTTGTATTAATTAGTTAGTTAAACTAATCTAGTAATAAGTTAATACTTAACTTAATACTCAACTTGATTCATAAATGACTATTATGAATCATCCCTCTTCCAAGTATCATTACATATCTTACTCGTATTACATGCACTCACCGGTGTGACCCTTAAGTGTTTCGTAGGCATGGATGTACCATCATAGGTTGACTAACTGTGCACATAATTCCAACAGACTACCACTTGTGCAAGTTCGTAACCTTAGCTTGATGACACGAGCTACAGTGCTCCTCTAGATAGGCACGTAGGTAACCAACCCTATAAAAACAGCTTTGTAACCCAGGTATAGTTTTTGAGAAACTCCTTTAATAGTGTTGCCTAGTAAAGAACACTCCGTCTTTACATCTTGGGTAACGTGTTAGGTTCATCCCTTGCAGCACGATATTTGTGATAACGAATACGAGCATGGTAGAAGATGTCAACTCCTGTATTCGAAATCATTTCTTGACTCCTTGATTTAAATTGTTGTGATAAACGACAAAGAACAAATCAGTTCGCTTTGGGCATGGCCATGCACTTATCAATTTTCATCATGTCAAGGGACCCATAAATATCTCTCCTAAAAAGGAGGCGCAATTACCATCTTGTTATATTTCGATTCATAATACAACTTCCTTTGTACCCAGTAAAACCTCGTATGACAACCATATTTCAAGCTTGTCTAAGACGAACCAAAGTACATTAGTCATTGTATCATAAACCAAATACCTCAGGCTTAAGGATAATCCTAGTGAATAATACTTTTGAACTTTTCAACCACGAAGTATTATCACGATGGTCAATCCAATATTCTTCGAGCTCCAACAGAATATCACCGATATTTGGTTTACACAAAAACTTGTGTAGCTATCTTCGAAGAACTTCGAATCTACCACCAAATACCGCGATGACGTTAACGTCCCATTAAGGTTCCCACCAAGACAAGTAGTCACGGATTTATGTGTTTTGAATAAAGAGATTTTATTCATGTATATTCTTTAAAACATACAAACTCTGAATAACAATGATACTAACTTATGTATTATTCCATACTGGACATAAACACAGAATTTATTACTGGATCATTACTTATTCTTTGCGTTCGTGTTGATTACTAAATGACTCCTAATTGTAACTTTATCACTAATCACAATTTAGTCATTTCCATTAAACTAAAGACATAAGACGAGTATTTGGAAAATACTATTACTTTGTCTTTGCTAGATTTTGTTCTTGCAACATTCTAGAACCTATTCTAGTCTTGCCCTTTTATACAATTCGGTAAACATAAAAGTATTGGAAAAACTACTTCTTAGTTTCTTGAATTTATAAAGTTCATCTTGTAACCAAAGCCTCTTTTAGTTACTTGATTTGTAGATATATCATTGCTAGTTAAAGAAAATTCCTTAAATGATTATCATATCCACTGGATTGTGAATATCCTATTAGATATGCAATAATTAATCACAAGACTTGTGATCACGCTATTAGACTTGCAATGGTCTAATTAATGATCATTTATTATTTCTTTTAACTCTTTGGCATAACGACTTGGTAAAACCTTGTTGTGTAATATCTAACTAACTTACTATATTCATTAGTATCTTTAATGAATACGTTAGTTATAGCTCCCACTAAATTTTATGGAAATAAGCATCACTTAAACTATTACTTTGACCTAGTCAAGATCTTATAGTTTAACCTTTTAAGAATCAATCAATTATTAAAGTCATCATTTGAATTTGTGAATATCCAATATTCCTTTTGAGGGAATCATGACTATCATTGATTACTGTATCTAACAAGTATAAGACACTTGAAACGATACTTCCAATTCTTAAGTGTATTAGTATCTTTTAAGATTCTCATTTAATGCCAAAGTCATTTCTTGGATTTCTCAAATATCCATCATTCCTATTAGGGAATTATGACTTGATTAAATATTGTATTTATTACAAGTATAAAAGACTTGCAATAATACATTTTAATTCTTAAATACTTTAATATAGTTCTATCTTTTAAGAGTTCATTTAATGTCTAAGTCATTCCACTTGGATTTTACGAATATCCAATTATTCCTTTTAGAGAATTATGACTTCATTAAATCCCTTTATCACAAGTATAAAAGACTTGTAATAATACTTTTAAAGTCTATCTTGATTATATCTAATATAATCATACTATATTAATACTAATACTTTGAAACTTACTATCATAAGTAACCATTACTTAAGATGTTTTAAATAAGTTCAATGTACCTTGAACTTTATGATTTCCATAAAAACTCTTAAATACTTATATTAGAAAAACTTTCTAACAATTAGTATCTAAGTAATTTGAGCTTTTAAGATATTATCCAACAATCAAGCAAATATAAACAATGAGATCATTATTAAGTCAACACTTGACTTTATAATCTAGTCATAAAGCTTGACTAGTATAATCAACACACATGCACACACAATATTATTCAACCATGGATTCAACGATGATAAACTTTAAAACCAAAAATTTATCATAAAATAGAAAAATGTAATTTTGTTCAAAACAAATAAAACCAAAAAATTGTTTTACTGAATCCATATGAAAAAATACTGAATTAAAACGTGGTGCTCGTGGGATCATTATCTCATGTTAGTCTATCTCACTTTCCATCATCTCATGCAATAAACGATTGCTTAAGTTGAGTTACTCGTAATAAACTTTACAAGTAGGAAGGGAGTATCTAGAAGTTGGTCAAGTCAACTGAGGAGTTGCCTCCTACCCTTTGACCCTCGCCACAACCAAGACACCGTTTCTCGGTCCTTGTTTAGCTTCACCTTCTTGACCTTTTGTTTGACTCTATTACCTTTAGGCACATCTTGGCTGAGATCGGTTTTACCCTTTCCCTTTCCGATGCGCCTCTTTCTCTTTTCACTGCCATGATTGGTTACTACAAGATCATTCCTAAACTTGGTCCCCAAACTCAACTCATTAGTCTTGAGCATGGAATGTAGCTCATCAATGGATTGCTCTATGTTACGCATGTTGTAGTTGACTATATAAGGCTTATAGTCATCTAACAATGAGTTGAGTATCATTTCTGTTGCTAACGACAACGATACTGGGTGTCCTAGTCTTTCAAGACAATCCATGTGCTCTTTCATTTTCATGACGTGAGCACTCACTGATGATCCCTTAACTATCTTGCAAGAGTTGAACACTCTACAAGCGTAATATGCTTGTACTGGTTCATTTCTAGCATTCGCGGCAGGGGCATTTAGCATTGCTCTTTCTAGGACATTTCCTTTTCTCTCATGCCTAAGCATAATCCGAAGATCACGCTTCCAATTGAGAAATTTTGACCCAGTTAATTTGTCATTTTCTAGAAACAAGCGTAGTGAGAGATTATTGCTACGTGTCGTGTTGGTTGTTGTTGCCGTCTACAAATCAAACTCAGTTTAATAAGTAATCATCAACAAACATCTTCTAAAATATATTATAAACCCATAATTAATATTTTAGGCCTAAGATCCATATATCACATTCTCGCCGCAAGGTTTGGGCACTTCCTGACGAGACATGTTGTTTTTGGTAGGTAACATCTTTACCGATCATATCAAGACTTAACACGATTCCTTTGGGTCGTAGAATCTTTAGACTTTTAACTTACCACAACTTTGTACAATCCAATTGTACATTTCTAATTGTAATAAAGTCTAGTATGTTTATTCTACTCAAGTACTTTTTTGGGCCGGGACTCCCGATTATCACAAAGTAGATCAGACCATCTAAGACAGTGCGATGTTTTGCGCCGGGACTCCCGATTATCACCGAACCTTACGCACCCTAACACTCGCAATGATTTGAATCCATATCTAAGGTTCTTTATCCTTACAATATGAATATCGTTGAACAAGTGAGGTGTTCCATTAGGTGGATAGTACTTAGATCTAAGATTTTCTTGGGTTTGTTTAAGTCTTAAAACTAGACTTAAACCTTATTCCAATTTTAATCATTAATTTTAAAAATTTGTGATTCGTGTACTTAATTACACAAGACGCCTTTCTAAAATTACCTTTAAAACTCTAAGTTTTTAAATTTGTTAGATTTTATTTGTATACCTTAAAAATGAGGTGTACAAAAAGATATTACTAAGTTATGTGAAAAACATTATCTTAATAAAACGCACTTGTTTTATTTGCCTTGAAAAACTTTTAAACCCTATGTTAAACTTTAAAATAGAGATTTTAATTCTTTATTACCTACGAACACAAGTCATAACTCTAATTTAACATAACTTAGTTTTTCCATGTCTAATAATAAAATTAAACATTTACATATTAGATTCTCCAAAATATGTCCAAGGGACACATTTATAAACCATGCGATTTTCTTGTGTAGCTCCCACTAATTCCAACAACCATGATGGAACTTAAGCATGAACACAATCACTAGTTTGAACTTGGTGAATACTAATAATCTTATTATATAAAAACTATATATAATAATCTTAGTTTGTTCGAACCATTCTTATATTTAATTTGAACTAGTTAAATATAGGTTCTAAATTTCCTATGTTATCTTTACCCTTGATCATTAATCTAGTATCTTACGTAACTCGTAACATACTTGTATAATTAACTAGTTACAATTCCTTATAACTTTATTCAATCTAATTATAATACTTATAACTTTTGTATTATCTAATTATAATAAAACTTTATCTTGTACAATTTCTAGTTGTTCACAACTTTGTACATTTCTAGTTTATTTATAACTTAATACAAATTTCTAGTTATCATAATATTACAACTACATGATCAAAATAACATATGTATTTAATGTTCCATTTAATCTTGCATTTAATATATATATATATATATATAGGGTCCGGATCCGGTGAGAACTCTTTTCACGGTGAGGACTGCGAGGACTCTAAAAAAACACTAAAAATGATCCAAAACAAACTTTTTTCAAAAAAAATTCTTTTTTAAATATTTAAATCGTAACCTATAAGATCCAAAAAAAAAGAGTTTTTCAAAAATGATCCAAAAAAAAATACGGATCATAATAATGATCCACAAAAAAAATATGGATCATTGTTATGATCCGCAAAAAAAAATCATATTTTTTTTTTCGAATTTTTTTTTTGGTCAAATGTAGTAATTATCATGGTGAGTTATATATATTTTTTCGGAATTTTTTGAAATTTTTATGAGGTGTATATATATATATATATATATATATATATATATATATATATATATATATATATATATATATGTATATATATATATATATATATATATATATATTATCCTACCCTATATATGAGGCCTAAATTTGAAGAGGGTTTGACACCATGGCAATTCCAAGCATTCCTATTCGTCCATAATGCCACTTGGAATTCCCTGATTGGTCCACGTCATTTGCACTAATACAAACGAATCTGGTACAGCTTACGGTCTACATTCATACGCTCCATATACGGCAAACGAATCTGGTACGGCTTACGGTCTACATTCATATGCTCCATATACGGCTTCCTACATACAAGGAAACAAATAAATAACTATTTAAAAGATCATACATACAAGGAAACAAATAAATATTTAAAAGATTAATCAGCGACTCAATCGTATTTATTCAGAAGTGATACACGACTCAATATAATTTCCATAAAACAGGCATTCTATGATTACGGCATAAAAAACTGCAACGGAACCAAACTTTAGATATTACGGATTACGGCATAAAAAGCTGGATTCTTCATTTAATAAAATGCCCGTGTAACATTTCTTCATTTACCGTTTTTTGTACAAAATCATCATCACATCTATCGATTATTATGTCATTTAGAAATATATAAAGTTTTTGGACATTTTTCTACATACTAAAATTTACAGCATACCCGCCCATCGGGCGGGTTTTGTAGCTAGTATATATATATATATATATATATATATATATATATATATATATATATATATATATATAGGGGTGAGTTATATAGAGAACTCATTTACCCTTTTAGCCAATCAGAAATTAGATTAATATTTTCCATTTAATTAAATGTGAAGGGTAATTCTGGTATTCCATATATTTCGGTTTTTTTAGGCACAATTAATTTAGATCCTATAATTATGGAATGTTGAGATTTAAATCCTACAATTAATTTAAATCCTATAATTTCGGTTTTTTTGGTATTCCATATATCTTACTTTTATAATTTCGATTATATTAGGGATAATCAGAATGTTAAGTTCATCCATTTCCTTTATAGTTGTGTTACATCAATGTAATTTGATGTATCATCATTCATGTATCATTTATACATTAATGTAACTCAATACATCAATGTATCATCATTCATGTATCATTTATACATCAATGTAACTCAATTACTAAATGTCCAAAAAAAACCAAATAACCTAAATAACTTAGATACCACATCAACAATCGCATACAAAAAAGATAATAATCCACCAAAATCCTAAAACACCCAGAAAACACACAAATCCAAGTACTGATATTTAAAAAAACCTAACATTTTCCTAGTTCATGATACCCAATTCCTTAATTCCTGCTCTTTCGCCAATTACTAATTTCATACGTTTATGTTTTGCACATTGTTTAATGGGTAAATCATCTAATTTTTTTCCCTTTCCGTGCAATGATGTCAGCTTATTCTGCTTCAAGATCTAAAATCAAAATTCACAATTAGCTAAACATTTTTAACCATTAATCCAAAAAACACATACCTATTGGTTCTTGTTCTTTCACTTTTTTCCTCGGACTATCACTGTAATCCACATCTTTTGATGTTTTCCGTCGAACATTGATGTTTGTAATATCTACATTGATGTTTGTAAAATCATAAAAACATTATTGTCATGTATATAACAACTTTATCTACATAAACTGCAGTAATTTTGTTAAAATATTAAACCACACATTCTTGTATATTCAGAAACATTGATGTTCTTAACATAATAAAAACAATATTTTAATGTAAATAACGGATTTGTGTACATCAAACAGTAATGTTGTTAAAATCTCAAACCAAACATTCATGTACTGTTAAGAAGACCGACAAAACCCTAATTGCATCTTTGCTACTCTTCAAAAAACCAACAAAACCCTAATTGCAAGTTTGGTACTGTTAAAAATTATCGTCATTCAATCTTTTATTTTTTGATTTCATTACCGATATCCTTGATTCTGGTTTAAAAAAACTGAAATCAAACGAATCACAACCTAATCGTTTTGTATGTAGCAATCAAAATTAAAATTTTACCTGCCATTGTTCTTCCTCGTCGTCGCCGTCTAAAGATGGAATATTAATTTTTGATTTCACCGATTCACAACCTAATCATCAAACTGAATTTCAAATACGAAAGGATCTGACATTTACATCAATTAAAAGCCAGCAGTCGGAGGAATTGTTACGTGTATCAAATCTCGCCAGAATCGCTCTTAATTTGTGATAGCAGATCTCGACGGAATCTTGAGGCGCCTTGCTGGAAAACCTTCCGATGATGGTGATGATTATGATTTTCTTCCGATTTAACCATTGTTGGTATGAGGTTCGCTACACATCTGATGGGGAAGAGGAGTGCAATTGAGTTTTCAAAAAGTCACGTAATTTTGGATAATGGGGGTATAATCACGGTAATTAAGGAGCTGCAGTTATCAGATATACATTTTCCTTTTTTAATTCTTTTTTTATGAACAAAAATAGTAATTGTAAATGTGAGATTACGAAAGTACCCTTTTAATTTAAAGATGGAGTTCTCTATATAACTCTCCACTATATATATATATATATATATATATATATATATATATATATATATATATATATATATATATATATATATAGGGTCCGGATCCGGTGAGGACTCTTTTCCCGGTGAGGACAGCGAGAACTAAAAAAAACACTAAAAATGATCCAAAACAAAAAATTTTCAAAAAAATTTCTTTTTTAAATATCTAAATCGCAGCCTATAAGATCCAAAAAAAAAAAAAAAGTTTTTCAAAAATGATCCAAAAAAAATATGGATCATAATAATGATACACAAAAAAAATATGGATAATTGTTATGATCCGCAAAAAAAAGTGGATCATAACTATTTTTTCGAAATTTTTTTTTGGTCAAATGTAGTAATAATCATGGTGAGTTATATATATTTTTTTCGGAATTTTTTGAAATTTTTATGAGGTGTCCTCGCGAGTTCTCACCGTTTTTTGAGTCCTCACAGGATCCCACTTCTCTCTCTCTCTCTCTCTCTCTATATATATATATATATATATATATATATATATATATATATATATATATATATATATATGTATATATATATATATATATACATATATATATATATATACATATATATATATACATATACATATATATATATACATATACACATACATACATACATACATACATACATACATACATACATACATACATACATACATACATACATACATACATACATATACATATACATATACATATGGTCCGGATCCGGTGAGGACTCTTTTCCCGGTGAGGACTGCGAGGACTCCAAAAAAAACTTTAAAAATGATCCAAAACAAACTTTTTTCAAAAAATTACTTTTTTAAACATTAAAATCGCAGCCTATAAGATCCAAAAAAATAAAAAATTTTAAAAAATGATCCAAAAAGATAAATATGGATCATAATAATGATCCACAAAAAAAAAAATATGGATCATTATTATGATCCGCAAAAAAAAGTGGATCATAATTTTTTTTTTTGAAATTTTTTTTGGTCAAATGTAGTAATAATCATGGAGAGTTATATATTTTTTTTTGGAATTTTTCAAAATTTTTATGAGGTGTCCTCACCGTTTTTTGAGTTCTCACAGGATCCCACTTCTACCCTTACTTTTTTACTTTTAAATATTATTAACATTACTTTATAAAGTGAAATGACCCTTATACCCTTACTTTTTTACTTTTAAATACTATTAACATTACTTTATTTAAAAATTGTGGGACCCATTTCCCACTAACTATCCAACTAATCTAATTTAATCTTCATTATAATTTTTTACCTCAAAAACCGTGAAATCCAAAGTGTATCACTAATTTTGAATCGGAGGAAGTATATATATATATACAGAACCAGCATAACTCAATCTAAACCATTGATTTTTGAAATGAAATGATCATGGAAGACACATTAATGTATTTGATGAGTGACCCCAAATATTGGTTTGCATGGATTTCATTCATGCATGTATACATATATGTATAGATAACACTTATATATACATACATGAAAATATATACATATACTAGCTTCATAGCCCGCCCGACTGGGCGGGCATGCTTCAAGAAATATATTAAAGAAAAATAACAACAAATATTAATACTTTTAAAATGACATAAGAATCCATAGTTGTAATGATAAGTTTGTACAAATTTTGATACATGAATAAATGTTACAGAAAATTTATAAACGAAATAAGACTTCTTTGTAAATGACATTTGTTGTTGAATTAGTGTAATTGTCATCTATGTCACAACAAATAACCTTCAATCCGTTACTTCTTTGTGAACGACATTTATTGTTGAATTAGTGTAATTGCCATCTCTGTCACAACAAATAACCTTCAATCCGTTCTTGTTCTTAACTCGTGATATAGCTACATAAAGTTGGCCATGTGAGAACACTGGTTTCTGCAGAAACAAACCAACTTATAAACAGTACTAACCTGGTTTTCGAATGGTAGGTCTGCTGATATCGTTGCAAGGTAAGACAATGTAAAACATATGAAATAAATTATGTTTAAAACATACAATTTCACGAATTAGAAATCAATTGCAGATAGTTTAAGCATACCTGTTGCTGCTTACGAAGGTACTGGCACGAATTAAAGAGGTAAATTGTATGTTAAAGGTCAAAACAATATACGGTTTAAATAGGCAATTAACATAATCCGATAATTATGTAAAGTTTGAATAGTTTCTGTTATTTAAAGATAATATAGAGGAAGATTCGTATTAGGCCACTGTGTTTTGAATTCGTGTTCTGTAAATTTCTGGAATATATATATATATATATATATATATATATATATATATATATAGTGGTGGGTTCATGCGAGAACACCCTGTTTGCGAGAATAGCGAGAATACTTTTAAACCATTAGATTGATAGATCGTGTGGCTAGGATTTGGATGATATTTTTATAATTAATTGAACAATCAATAATTAACAAAATAGGGTGGAAGGGCAATATAGTAAAATGCCAAACCCTATTAAATTTGTCAGTTAATAAAATTGGAATAAAGAAGCTGTAGATGCACACGTACACACACACTTAGTGTGTGTTTTGCAATTTCACTCCAAAAGTTTCGCCCACCGCCGCTCCACCTCCCTCCCCCACCCTCGTCTTCTCAATCCACACCACCACGATCTCAGGTAAGTCCGATGAACACATGTCTTCTCCGTCACAGAAGATCTCCGAAGAAGAAGATATCGTTGTTTGATTTAGATCTTTGTCGTCGATGAAGATCTCCGAAGAAGAAGGTATGTTTGTTCGATTCAGAAGAAGGTATGAAGATCTGAAGATCTCTACCAGCGGTTTTCTCTCCATCATTCCGAGATCCGGCCACCCATTTCAGAAGGTACGTTGACAGAGATCGTGGGAGCCGTTTCTGTGATTTTCGGTGAGAATCCAACCTATTTTCAAGAGATCCAT
Organism: Calendula officinalis; assembly: GCA_963853835.1. Taxonomy (NCBI): domain Eukaryota; kingdom Viridiplantae; phylum Streptophyta; class Magnoliopsida; order Asterales; family Asteraceae; genus Calendula; species Calendula officinalis. The sequence goes on from OY970831.1 coordinate 39,132,375, forward strand.
CTCTATGATTATTTGTGATTTCGAAGACAGGGATAAAGTTTTATGTGATTTTATTATTTTGTGTTGAGATATGGCGGCACTGGGAGAGTTTTTGGTTTTCCGGCAATGACGGCACTGGCGGTTTGAGGTTTCCCGCTAGGCGGAAAGTGGTTGATGGAGGCAGACATCAAGCTTTTAAATTCTGTTCATTGGTGATCTGTACCCTTGATTACGATTCTGTAAATTCGTATGGTTCATAGTGAACTTTACGTATTAATCATAATTCTCTAAATTTGTATTGTAAAATTGTATGGTTCATTAGTGAACTTTACATGTTTGTTCAGATCTCCATTTGTTCATTAGTGTTTGTTAGTGTCTGTTTAAATCTGTTCAGATCGTTGTTCATTAGTGTTTGTTATTAAAATCTTCATAAATCTTGAGAAAGAAATGTATGTTCATTGGTGATCAATACGAAATGTACAGCTGAAAGTTATATTTTAAGATGGTTATTTAAGTTCATTAGTGATCAAGAAATGTACAGCTTTATATTCATTAATTAATGATAACATAGAACACGTTCTCGATTATAAAGGACATTTAATTTTTTTAATATTGAAATATGGAAGTTATTGTTTTTGGAAATGTCATTAAATACATAATTTATTAAAAAATGACAGAAAGACACTTTTGCCCTTATTTATTGAAAACTAAGTTGAATCAAATGATTGGTCTATATTTGTTCTCGCAGTTCTCGCAAACAAGGTGTTCTCGCATGAACCCACCCCTATATATATATATATATATATATATATATATATATATATATATATATATATATATATATATATATATATATATATATATATAGTGTAGAATTAGAATCAGAACCAATTAGAGCTACAGAACCAGCAGAACTCAATCTAAAGCATTGATTTTTGAAATGAAATGATCATGGAAGACACATTAATGTATTTGATGAGAGACCCCCAAATATTGGTTTGCATGGATGTCATTCATGCATGTATACATATATGTATAGATAACACTTATGTATACATACATGAAAACATATACATATATGTATACATGCATGAATGACATCCATGCAAACCAATATTTGGGGGTCCCTCATCAAAAACATTAATGTGTCTTTCATGATCATTTCATTTCAAAAATCAATGGTTTAGATCGAGTTGTGCTGGTTCTTTAACCTTAATTGGTTCTGAAACTAATGCAACCCTGTATGTATATATATATATATATATATATATATATATATATATATATATATATATATATATATATATATATATATATATATATATATATATTAATTCAGTAGATTAGAAAATCTCAAAAATATGAGATATCAGTTTTTAAACATAGATTCGTAATATGTATTTTTGGTAAGAAAAAAATTTCCGTGGTTAAATCTTTTGAATGATTGGTGAATTGGTAAATGAAAAAACGTGAATATTGGTGAATTGTGTGAATATAATCTTTTTTTTAATTGTTGGATCGTGTAGATTAAGTTTTGGAACGTGAATATATATGTGTTAATATTGGTGAATTGGTGAATTCGGAATTACCTTATTGGTGGACTAATTTGGATAAAGATATACATATATATTTTGAATTGTAAAGATTTGTTGCTATAATTAAGGTTCAAGAAGCCATCTGGCATATGAGGTGGCATTGGCAGCCAATGGGGATGCTTTAAAGTGATGTGTTGGCAAAAAAAACTCAAATCCAAGCCTCATATATAGAGGAAGATGTATACATGCATGAATGGCATCCATGCAAACCAATATTTGGGGGTCCCTCATCAAATACATTAATGTGTCTTTAATGATCATTTCAGTTCAAAAATCAATGGTTTAGATTGAGTTCTGCTAGTTCTGTAGCCTTAATTGGTTCTGAAACTATATATATATAGTCAAGAGTTATATTGAGAACTCTGATTTCAAAAAGAACTCTGAGAACTTTCAATTAAGCATTTTAGACCATTGGATTTTAGATTAATAGCTGAGATTAATTATGGCGTTTTTGTAAATAAATTAGAATATATTCTTAGTAAGAATTAAATAAAAAGGTCAGTTTAGGTATTTTGCATATAAGAAATTTTAAAACTCCTTAAAATCAGAGTTTCTCTCTCTTTTAGGTAGTTTCCTCTTTTTCTAAATTATAGAAACCATATCTCTCTCCTCCCATGTTCTCCTTCTTTTACTCTAAATTTAGGGTTTTGTTCAAAATCACCACCGGCACACGAATTCACCTCACAAAATCACGACCAAATCATTCCCAGAAACCACCCAAACCACCCCCACCCCTAACATTGAAGGCGCATAAAATATATCCCAACACCATTGGAAAAAGCTGTTGAAATTACAGAAACGGAGAAAGTAGAAGAATGTCACCGGTGCCGGAAGCAACATCCAAAATAAGGGTTTCTTAAGCTACATTCGGTAATTAATTAATTAAGTTATTATCTATTTAGTTTGGAATTTTGAATGGTTATAATATTATATGTACAGGGGAATTAAAGTAGATGTTATCCGGGTCAACCGGACTACACCATGAAGATCAAAAACTAAAATGATGGTATGTGTTTGAGTTTCGACATCGGAATCGTGTGGGATACGATTAGGCTTCCTGAAGATTACAAAAATTGGTGAAAGTATGTGTTTGTTTGTTGATTTTTGTACAATAAAAGAAGGCACGAGTATGTAGTATTCCTTAAAATTACTTTTAAGTTTATAGAACAAATTTTAATTTTAACTTTTGAGCTCTAAGAGTTTGAAATTTTAGAAATTGTGGACAATGAAATAGTAGCAAGTCTGTTAAAAAATTGTTTTTTTGTCTTTTTAAAAGTAGAATTATGCAAATCAACGTTTAACAAGTGATGCATACAAACAGGTGGCTACATAGAGCAAACATACTGCAAAGTTAACTTATTTACAGAACCTATTTAAGCTACAGAACCGAAAGAACTATTTTAAAAGAGATCTTGACCATTAAATACTTAAATCAATGGCCTATAATCCGTGTGTCAATTTTGTAATATTAATGAAGTTAAAAAAACGTGGGAAGGGTAAACTTGGCAATCCTAATGTGTACATCTAATTTAAAAAGGAGTAAAATCCAGAAACATATGTGTATGTAAATAAGTCATTGCCTAATACACTCCAAATCGTAGACTTCGTGATAAGGCAATCCCATTAATTTCGGAACTACCAAAAAACATAATCCTAATAAAGGCAATCCAATTAATTCCGGAACTACCAAAAACCCTTATGTTAAGAAAGGCATCCCAATTTATTAATTGCTTTTGATTTAGGAAATAATTGATACAAAACGTCCTTACCTGTGTATTATTATATGTTTTGTTGTGCATATATGTTTGTAAACCATTTTTTGTTAAAACCATGGTTGTAATTATAATTTATGTAGGATGATTTTTGAAGCCGATCACTAATTATGTTCCAAACGAATATAGTCACATTGCTTCTAATTATAAATGACATTATTTATATTTTTTTTATTTACTTATTAATTATTAAAGCAAAGAATATTTGTTGTGATGTGTGACATACATGATATAACGAGTGTTTTGGTTGGATGTTGTGTTAAGATACATAGAATAACCAAACAAGTAGACATATATATACAATATACATAAAATAACCAAACAATTATTTTATCTGTGTTCGTCAGGAAGAGCTGATTTATCACATAATAAACTTGGTTTATCCTCATCAAGAACATCTGGTACCCAATAAAGGGTGTCTTTGGAAGTAGGGATAAACTCGGTGTCATTTGTATCGTTCCAACATCTGATTCATCTATAAAAAATCATTAATTAATTGTAAAACATGAATGTATAACTAGTTATATATTACTAAAAGCTAGCAAAAATAATCCTTAAAACATCAATGTATAATTCTTTCAATACTACTAATAACTAGTTAGTATAAATTCGACTATGAAACATGAATGTACATATTGCTTAATAAAACTATGTATCATCCATACATACATGTATCCATGTGATACATACATTGATGTTTCATATCTTTGGTAACATTTAAACAACAAATTAAGGTAGTACATGTATGTATGATAAACACCTATGTATTATACATAAACACCTAGTACAAAAGCTTCAACATAAGATACATGCAACACAAATATGTAAACAAAACATAAAAGTATAAAAAACACAATGTTGTAATGAAACGTATAAGACTATAAGTAGCTTACAATATCTTCCGTCTACTAGGAAATATACATATATGTACAATCAAATAATTTTGATACGTAACTTATAAATCTGCAAATAATTAATATAATCACAAAAAAGAATGAAAATACGGAATTGATGATCTATGTCATCAACAGATTCGTGGGTCGAAATGTTGAGGATCTTCATTGCAAAAATTATTCCCATGTATGTAGATAATCTCGTTGCATATTGGATGATCTTGATTAATTCAATTGTCATTCTCATTCAACATTTTCTCCGACAGGGGCGACGATTATATTTGATAATTGGATGAAAATCTCTGAAAGTTTAGACAATAAAGAAGACAAAAGCGAACGTACCAGGGTTCTAATTCGAATTTACATCTAATTAATTTTAGAATATATGTTTATGGAAACCAACAATCCTATAAATTAGGCAAAAGAGTTGCTGGCCAATTTTGTGCATCTCGATATTTTAAGCAAGTGAGTCTTTTGTTGTTTGCTTTTTATTTGTATTAATATTTGCTGAATATCAGGAGTAGTTCATTATTCATTCTTAAAGTTTATTGGTGCTCTTTTTTAGGAGATATAGGGTTGTGGTTTGCAAAGTATCATGAAATTGGTATTCATATTGCAAAATCCCATGATGTGGTGAAGAATCATGGGCAGGTTTAGGTACTTCAAGAAACAGGAGTGGTTCAAACTGGCCAAATGAATATTTGTACAAAGTCTATTTTTATACATAACTTTTTTTTATTATATTTTTTTTCAGCTTAAAAAAATACATTAATGATTTGTATATTTAAAATGGTAAAAAATGGTTTACGGGTCAAACCAAGGTCTTTTGACCCGTTACACAAATGTCCCATTTTCAACCCGACCATTTTGCTTTATCTTATTGTAGGAGGTTGTAAGCCTTAGGAATACACTTTGGGTTATTTCTGGTTGTCTCAACTAGGCATTTGAGCATGTTTGTAACCTACCCGTTTGAATCTCCTAAAATAAGATATAGAAGGTTACATCAAGTTGCGGGTTGACTGCCCATTTTAATTGCACGTTTTGACAGGATACCCATTTGAATGTCTACCCAACCCACGTGTTTCACACCTTTCATGATTAGTAGATTATCTTAGCTAATCATTTTAACCAAAGAACCTACACCAGTACATATCTTTGCTCATAATCCAGGAATGACAATTAAACACAAAGTGCTATTTTGTACATTAAAGTTTACATCTTAAGATACAACGCTACTGCTTTTCTACAATTCGGGTGAGTTTATTATTTTATTTAGACTAAAACTACACTACAACAGTGCTTTTATTTGTAATTTTTATGCTAAATTGATTAAATAAAAGGTGAATGGCAAACGTGGCAGAAGTCCTTCAAATTTGAGCAACAAACGTGACAAAGATGACAATTACACTTATTCAATAACAAATATCGTTTACAAAGAAGTCTTATTTCGTTTATAAATTTTCTGTAACATTTATTCATGTATCAAAATTTGTACAAACTTATCATTACAACTATGGATTGTTATGTCATTTAAAATGTATTAATATTTTTATTATTTTTCTTTAACATCTCTCTTGCTTTGAAGCTAGTATACATATATGTACAATCAAATAATTTTGATACGTAACTTATAAATCTGCAAATAATTAATATAATCACAAAAAAGAATGAAAATACGGAATTGATGATCTATGTCAGCAACAGATTCGTGGGTCGAAATGTTGAGGATCTTCATTGCAAAAACTATTCCCATGTATGTAGATAATCTCGTTGCATATTGGATGATCTTGATTAATTCAATTGTCATTCTCATTCAACATTTTCTCCGACAGGGGCGACGATTATATTTGATAATTGGATGAAAATCTCTGAAAGTTTAGACAATAAAGAAGACAAAAGTGAACGTACCAGGGTTCTAATTCGAATTTACATCTAATTAATTTTAGAAGATATGTTTATGGAAACCAATAATCCTATAAATTAGGCATTGATCAAATTTCGGCCAGTTACCAAATATACCCCACCTGTACGAAATACTTGTACTGGCCCCTCGTGTATTAAATATAAATAAGTAATAAAATAGATTTATCTTAAATCTGATTGGTTTAAAAAAGTTCTTACGGTTCTGTAGCCTTAATTGGTTCTGATTTTAATTCTACACTATATATATATATATATATATATATATATATATATATATATATATATAAGTGGGATCCTGTGAGGACTCAAAAAACGGTGAGGACTCGCGAGGTCACCTCATAAAAAATTCAAAAAATTCCGAAACAAATATATATAACTCACCATGAAAATTACTACATTTGACCAAAAAAAAATTTCGAAAAAAAAATTATGATCCACTTTTATTTGCGGATCATCACAATGATCCATATTTTTTTTGTGGATCATTATTATGATCCATATATTTTTTTTTGGATCATTTTTGAAAAACTTTTTTTTTTTGGATCTTATAGGCTGCGATTTAGATATTTAAGAAATAAATTTTTTTGAAAAAAGTTTGTTTTGGATTATTTTTAGTGTATTTTTTGGAGTCCTCGCATGCCTCACCAGGAAAAGAGTCCTCACCGGACCCTATATATATATATATATATAGTGGAGAGTTATATAGAGAACTCTATCTTTAAATGAAAAGGATATTTTCGTAATCTTACATTTACAATTATGTTTTTTGTTCTTAAAAAAAATTAAAAAAGGAAAATATATATCTAATAACTGCAGATCCTTAATTAACGTGATTACACCCCGTTATCCAAAATTACGTGAGTTTTTGAATTGAGGGTTTAGGCGTCGAGAAGGAGAGAAAATCTCCAAAATCCAGTTGAATTGGAAAGCGATTTTAACAAAACAAAGTCGTGAAAATTTGATTTGATGCAACATATATAAGAGGAGAATCGTCACAATCGAAATATTTGCAAACGAAAATTGATATTGGAGCTTCAGACGGAGACGACGATCAAGCCGAATATCAAAGAACAATTTCAGGTAAAATTTTCTTATAGTATGATACATACACAACTATTAGGTGTTGATTTGTTTGATTTTATCATTTTTGAAACCAAAAAGAAGGGTATCGGTAATAAAATCAAATATTTAAAAGATTGAAAGTTGATATTTTTAAGGGGTTTTGCATAAATAAAATTCAGGTTGGTTTCGACATGAACTAATGATGTTTTACAAGTATTTGTATGTCGGCATTCTCTAAAATCGTTTTTTGGTGGTATGATTGTTTTCATAACTAAGGGGTTTTTTTTAATCAGGCCACGATGGATTGCATTAATGCAATTTAAGGTTTTTTTTAATCAGGCCACAACGACTATGTTTTTTATTAAATGCAAAATTGTGGTTGTTTAGGCAAAACATTGGTGTTTTATCATGACATGCACAACACGTAGTGGACGAAAGAGAGAAAGAGGCGGTGAAGATATCCACAAAACATGAATGTATTTTTATTACATGAATGTTTGTTTGTTCTGAACAAGTGTAATGATAGTCCGCACTTCGTTACGAGTTTATGTAGCTTTGATCTATTCTTCGTTCATCTAATTGTGAGATTTAAACATAAACCATCTATGTTCTAGTATTCTAGTTATAATAAACTGTAAATGGTTAAAATTAACAAAATTTACTTTTATAAATGACCAAGATATTTGTGAATGCCACATATGACATAGAAAAAAGTACGAACACATATTGAGTTTGTTTATACATTGTGGAGTTATAATAAAAGAAAACAACATTATGCAATATAAGATTTATATAAATATATATATCTTATTAAGAATTATTCACTTTTATTTTATTTACTTAGAATTTTAAGGGTAGTTCTTGGCCTCATGTTGGTACGGGCTTTAATTGTATATATATTTTTCATATTGCGATACTAATGAAAATTAATAATATTTAAAACATTGCGGCGATGTTTAAATATTATTTTTTAATGAAACCAATTATAAAAAACCCGACATATTAAGTTAAAATATTTTTTTTAAATACATAAATAAAATGGTTAAGGAGTAAAATTACTTTTTTTTATAGAACTCACCAAAGTATGTAATATTTTTGATATATCTTAAACTTACTAATACATTTAAAAAATGATGGAAAAATTAAAAATAATGTAATATTAGGCTAATTCTGATCGTAATTCAATAACAAAGTTAATGGTGGACTTTTTATAAAATAAATATTTTTATTTTTTTAAATAAATCTGAAATTAGGATAAAATTATAATTATAAAGTAATTAGAAAATAGTTTGAGGGCCAAAAGTGAAATATTCACCAATACTTACAAAATAGCCCTTATCATTTGTAAATTTTGAATACCTAACTCAACCGATTGCCCATCATATTTATTGTCCACTTACCTACATTTTAGCAAAACTAATTGACCAATTAGATGAGAGTGAACAGTACTTTAATATAAAAAACTATCATAATTGTATATTATAGGTAATGTGTTTTTATTACATGAATGTTTGTCTGAATCTGTATTATTACATGAATGTTTTTATCATGATATTACACTAGCATTAGCTATGGATGTTATGAATGTGTTTTTATTACATGAATGTTTGTCTCTGTTTTTAGTTATGATTTTGTGAAGACATCAATGGTTTGATAACATGAATGTTAGATATGTTTTGATTACACTATTACAATACCATGAAATGATGTTCTAAGACCATTATTCATAAAGACCTATAAATTGAACCAAAAATCATATGTATCACCACCACAATTTCGAACAAATCGTTGGTTCGATACACTAAAAACAAACGAGTACAAAAACATAAATGCAAACACGTTAACCCAGTTCATACAAATTAAAAAACCAGATGGGGTAAAAAGATTTCCGTGAAAGGTGCTAAAGTTTTGGAAAATATGGGGTAAACGGTTTTCAAATGGAATATAGATATACGAAATCTCCACTTTCCATGATTATAGGATTTCAATTAATTGTTTTTATAAATCCGAAATAATGTGAATACCGGAATTGCCCTTTACATTTAAATAAATGGAAAATATAAACTAATTTCTGATTGGCTAATAAGGGTTTATGAGTTATATATATATATATATATATATATATATATATATATATATATATATATATATATATATATATATATATATATATATATATAGGGGAGCGTTCATGCGAGAACCTATATTGTTGCGAGAACTGCGAGAACCGTTTCTGACTAATCATTTAAATTAATTAGTTATTTAATTTTAAAGGCATTGTAGTCTTTTTATCATTTTTTTAATTATGGCAATTTACCAATTAAATTAATACAAGATATTTTCCATATTCAATTAAAACTGTTTTCCATATTAAATTAAAACGACGTCTGTTCACCAGTGAACAAATTCATACATATCAGTAAATGCAAACTAGTGTATCACCAGTGACATTTGTTCTCCAGTGAACAAATCCATACATACCAGAAAATGAAAACTAGTGTAAATAGATGATTGTTCACTAATTCTCAAAAGTAGTGAACAAACTAATACATACTATTGTAATTTGATGAACAAAATCGTATAAATCATTAATGAACAAAGCCCTACATACGACATCAAATGGAAAATGTGAATAAAAAAGAATTAATATTTATACAATCTAACAGATCTGAAATACATGAACAAAGAACAAATAAGAAATAGATCTGAAACAAATGAACAAAAACAGAATCAAATGAACATATCTTCCCGGGAAATGAAGCAAATGAACAAATCAGAATCAGATGAACAGTTGAAACACACGAACAAATCAGAGTTAGATGAATCGGAACCCTAGTTGCCGACTTCACCGGAAACTAGATCTGGTCGCCGACGTCGGAACCCTAGATCTGCAACCCTTTGTCTCTGGTCGTGGTGGTGTAGTAGTTTGGGCGGTCGGATCTGCTCTTCACTTTCTCGGCGGTTGTGATAATTTCTGATCGGAGATGGAGGGGGGTGTTGATTGTCAACCGGTTTAGACAGCCGGAGGGTGTAGATCTGGACAGAAACAAAAAGAAATAAAAGGAGAATGTGTTTTCAGGCAATATTTAATCGTAGATCTGATCAAAAACTGTTGAGAATAGTGAGATTTTGAGGATGGTGACGGTGTTGGGCGGAGGAGGTAAACCCTTGCCGGAAAACTTCTTGGACAGATTTAAATTTGGAGAGAGAACTCCAAAATACACACAATTGTGTGTGTGCGTGAGTGGTGGAATGAAAAGGGGGTGAGTTGTTTCTTTAATTATCTGCAATGTATTTTTACAAACATACCCCTCCGTGTAATTTTTTTAATTAATTGGTTTTTACTTAATTCCAAGTCTGCCACCAAAGATCTTGACCACTCATCTAATAATCTAATGATTTGAAAATGGTTCTCGCAATAATAATGGTTCTCGCATGAACGCTAACCTATATATATATATATATATATATATATATATATATATATATATATATATATATATATATATAGGGTCCGGATCCGGTGAGGACTCTTTTCCCGGTGAGGACTGCGAGGACTCCAAAAAAACACTAAAAATGATCCAAAACAAACTTTTTTGAAATTTTTTTTTTAAATATCTAAATCGCAGCCTATAAGATCCAAAAAAAAAAAACTTTTTCAAAAATGATCCAAAAAAAAAATATGGATCATACTAATGATCCACAAAAAAATATGGATCATTGTTATGATCCGCAAAAAAAAGTGGATCATAATTTTTTTTCGAATTTTTTTTTGGTCAAATGTAGTAATTATCATGGTGAGTTATATATATTTTTTTCAGAATTTTTTGAAATTTATATGAGGTGTCCTCGCGAGTTCTCACCGTTTTTTGAGTCCTCACAGGATCCCACTTATATATATATATATATATATATATATATATATATATATATATATATATATATATATATATATATATATATATATATATTCATACATATATGTATGTATATGTATACATATATGTATATTTTATGAAAATGTATTACTTCTTCAACTTTTTCAAATAAGGATGCTTCTTTCTTGATCCTTATTCTGAATATATATATATATATATATATATATATATATATATATATATATATATATATATATATATATATATATATATATATATATATATATGGTTTAAAATGTAAAATTATAAAATATAGGGACTAAAAGAATAAAACAATGAAAGAAGATTAATTGGTTGAGGAAGAATAAGTGGTTGGTGTGACCTCTTAAAAAAGTCATCTATTACAATGATAACAAGTTATTTTAGAAGTTATTCAAATAGTAATAACCTTTTAAAAAACCTCTCATTGGAGATGCTCTAATAAATATGAAAAAGTAAAAGAGAATTTCAATTTTCAAGGTGGTCTATATATTTGATATGTATAAACTGCGCTAATAATATAACCCTTATGAAAATGTGATAATCTAATAATCAGTAAAAAAAAAAAACCAAAAACCCCAAGCACTCTTTAAATGGTTGGAATATATTTTTTTTTTTAAAATTCTTTTTCATTCCATTGACAAAAAGTTATTTTTAAGTTGAGTAATGGTATTTCTTCTTATTATCTTTCTTTTCTACCGATAGTCCTTTACATTTGATAATGACAAGTGACAAAATTAAAGGATAATATGAGGAAATAGAAATAGCGGATTACACATGTCAAGTTTAGAAGTTTGATAAAATTATAAGTAGGAAGAAAAAGTAAACAAAGATATGGTAGACTTTATAACTAACTTGCCATTTTAGAGGGAAAAAACGAAAAGAAAATAATCTAAAAACATTAACTATACAAAAATGTATGATTGGATATGTTTCCTCATTCTTCTAATAAAAATATTGTCTATACGATTCGATTGAAAGTTAAAACTAAATATTTGGTAGAAAATCAACTCAACAAAATTCGGGAACAGAAACACATCTTCGAATTCAATCAAATCTTCAAGTCAAACCTAAAACCAACAGAACTTGCGATTACTTTCACGCATCATAAATCAATTCGATTACGCTCTCGGATGATCATAGTTGATAGGTTAGAGTCGTCAGCTACGGCGGTGGTGACGGTGGGGGCGGTGACGGACGGTGACGGACGTTTTGTTTTTATCACTGGTGAGTCGGTGGTGGTAGGTAGAGATTCCGGCGAGGGATGAAGAAAGGAAAGGGGAAGAACTCTGGATTATTACCTAATTCGTTGAAGATTATTTCTTCGTGTATTAAGACTGTGTCTACTAATGCTAGCACCATCGTCCGTTCCGCCGGTGCTTCCGTCGCAGCTTCGATTGCAGCGTCTGGTGATGATCATAGAGATCAGGTGTTTATATGTTTGTTTTCCGATCGACTTCAACTGCTTTTGTAGATGTTAATTAAATGTCTGTTAAGTAATTTTGATTGTATGATTGAAATACTTATGCTGCACGAGATTACATGTAACAACTCCTAGCATCGTTATGTTTGATAATTACGATTTTGTGCAATTGTTAATTGATTCGAGTGCTTACGAGTTCATTTTATGTTGTTCCTGCTTAATACGGCAATAAAATGCAACAACATGCCTAGGATTCTCAACAATGTTCATGTATAAGTAATATAATATTATATTTCGATAAATATATGGATGCTGATGTATGAAATTTCTTGCTGTAACCTTCCTTTGTAAGTTTCATAAAATTCAACTGTGTGGATCGACTCTGTTGACTGATGCTTCAAATTATGTTTGACCAAATAAATTCCATTTTTCTACTTTTGCAATATGTTGAGTTTTGCATATTTAATGTTACCAGGTAATATGGGCTGGTTTTGACAAATTGGAAATCCATCCTGCTTCCTTCAGACACGTGTTATTGCTTGGTTATCAGACTGGTTTTCAAGTGATTGATGTTGAAGATGCTTCTGATTTTACTGAGCTTGTTTCAAAGTGTGATGGGCCCACCATATTTTTACAGTTATTGCATATTCCTGCAAAATCTGATGGAAATGAAAAGTTCTTACCGTTACATCCAATACTAGTAGTTGTTTCAGGTGATGAACCCGCCCGGTCAACCGTGGGTCAAAGTCAAAGTCAAACCTATCTGAGTCCACTTGGAAGGGATGGTTCAGGAACTGCTCTGGACTCTCCTACTGCTGTGCGGTTTTATTCACTTCAGTCCAACTGTTATGTGAAGGTTCTTAGGTTTAGGTCAACTGTTTTTATGGTCAGATGTAGTCCTTTGATAGTAGCTGTGGGGCTTGAAAAGGAGGTATGATGTTAAATCATTCAAAATTGTTTTTAATTTTATACACAGTTTCATCACTAATATTCACATAGCAAATAACACTTATATATCAGGGCTAATTGCATAAAAATGTAACAACTTTGGTCCAATTTATATACCATTTTTTTCGTTTGACACTTCTCTAGACAAGTTTTCAAGGAGAACTCGACAAACAGAAAATGTGTTCCAATTGGACTTTCACAAAAAAACTTCTATGCGTTTTTCCCTGCACATACTTTTATATAAATATAAATAAAAACAGTAAATTACACGGATGGTCCCTATGGTTTGCTAAAAGTTTTGGATTTAGTCCCTAAGTCCTAGAAATTACACGGATAGTCCCTAATATTCAAACGTTGTCATGCTTTTGGTCCCAAAGATTTTTAATGGTCGTTAGTACTAGGGACCAAAAGCATGACAAAATTTGAATATTATGGATTATCCGTGTAAATTCTAGTACTTAGGGACTAAATCCAAAACTTTTAGCAAACCACAAGGACCATCCGTGTAATTTACTCTAATATAAACTTAAAATTGCACTCTAACAAGTCCTTTTATTTCCACAAATTGATAATTAATGTCTATTTTATTATTATATATTTTTGGTTTGTAATAGATACATTGCATAGATGCTGTCACACTCGAGAATAAATACACAGTTCCTACATATCCGGTTCCTCGATCTGGAGGACAAGGAATAATTGGAGTGAACTTTGGGTACGGGCCATTAGCCTTGGGCTCAAGGTGGTTAGCTTATGCATCAAACAAACTGCTTATATCGAATACGGGCCATTTAAGCCCGAAAAACCTTACTCCTGGAATTAGCCCGTCAACCTCACCCAGCAATGGCTCTTTGGTGGCCCGTTATGCAATGGAATCCAGTAAACAATTGGCTGCTGGAATAATAACTCTTGGTGATAAGGGGTATAAAACATTTTCTAAATATTATCCAGATATGCTTCAAGATCGTCCAATTTCTCCTTCAACAAAAGCTAGGAATGTGCCTTCAGAAGTTGATAATGCTGGAATGGTTAGTTATTTTGGTTTTGTTTTAGCTATTACTAGTAATCGTTGTTAGCTTTGTGAAAATTAATGATATTCTAGGTTGGTTTTCCATATGATATAGAAAAAAGTAGAAATTTTTAAATGTTTGTAGTCACATGAAAACCGTCTTGACATCATTCAGGGTAAAATGGGAATATTTCAAAAAAAACTCTTGTGCAAATCTAGCTGTTACAGTATAAATATTATGAAGTTACCAAATTATATATATTTAAAATATGCTTGTGTAAATTCTCAAATTTTATATTTTGGTGCAGGTAATTGTGAAGGATGTGATTACAGAAGGTGTTATATCACAATTTAGAGCTCATTCAAGTCCACTATCTGCATTATGTTTTGATCCAAGTGGGACCCTTTTAGTCACAGCCTCAATTCATGGTAATAATGTAAATATCTTCCGAATTATGCCTTGTACCCGAAGCAATCAAATCCATGATTGGAATTCTTCTCATGTGCTTCTTTACAAGCTGCATCGTGGCATAACTTCAGCTGTAAGTATATATTTTCTTATATTTTTTTTGTTTGTCTAGAGGTGGTGATATAATTGGGCCAGTTTTTTTGGATTAAGTTTTATGATTTTTATCCCTAATAGGTCAAAATGATAAAGATTAGCTAAAAGGAAAAGAGTTATATGGGTTAAAGTCGTCCAAAGTGTAGTCATATGCATACAACCTAGGTGGCAATTTTGGCCCGTTTGCTTATGAATTTGTCAATTCGGGTTATGTTTTATCTTTAATGCATAGAACTTTCTAAATCATTTTATTCAAAAGCTAGACTATTATTATAATAATATAACCTTTGCAATCATATTAGACACTAATATTATTAATGAGAAAAGTAAGATTTTTGATATAGCAAGTGTTGTGGGTCGACCCAGCTCGAGCAGAGTCGTAGTAAACGACTACCCATTTTTACACCTCTTTTTATTTATTATTTATTTATCTATTTATTTATTTATTTAACAGGTTATCCAAGACATAAGCTTTGGTTCCAACTGCCAATGGATTTCCATCATTTCATCAAAAGGTACTTGTCATGTTTTTTACCTCTCACCCTTCGGTGGTGAAACGGGCTACCAGGCCCAACAGGCCCAACAGGCCCAAAACCAAACAATCAGCCCGGCCCATTCTCTACCATGGTGGTCCACACCTTCATTCATAATAGATGAACAACCATTTCCACCACCCCCACCCCCACTTACCCTTTCAGTAGTGGGCAGGATAAAAAATAATAATACTTGGGTTACCAGTGCAACTTCTTTTGTTGGAAAGACAAATATACCCCCGGGTGCTGTTGCTTCTGTTTTCCACAACTCTATGAGTCACTGTCATAATGATCTTTCCAAAAAGGTTAATTCTTTGGAATATATGTTAGTTTATGCTCCTTCTGGGTATGTAATCCAATATGAACTTTTACCATCAACAACGGGCTCATATAAAACGGGCCAAGATGAGGAAATGGGAGTTCTATTTGAATCCAGACAATGTTGGCAAGTTTGTAGGCGGTTGGACTCTCCAGAAAGGGAGGAATGTATATCTTCAATGTCCATGTATAATGTTGGTCAAAGAAGTCAAAGTTTGGCAAAAAGTGATTTGGATTTGGTAAAGGGAAATGATAGATCCCATTTGTTCCTGTCAAATGCTGAGGTTCAACTGAACTCTTGGAGATTACCCGTGTGGCAAAATTCCAAGGTATGTGTCTTAGCATAAACGGGTCAAATGGATTCAGTTAGTTAATTAGTACGGGTTGGGCCGGGTCACAAATACTTTTTTCTTTATATATTATTACGAAAAATATATAATTACTATAATCTAATAGTTTGAAAAATAAATCATTTTAGGAGGTTTATGCATTAAACATACACTTTGGGCTACCGACCCGTTCATTTTTGGCTAAATTTTTATTCTGACCCGTTTATGAAAACTTGACCCAGGTACATTTTTATGCTATGAGATCTGTGAATATAGAAGGATTTGCAGGTGGAGAGACACATATTGAGAACATTCCATGTATTGAAGTGGATATAAGACGAAAAGATTTATTACCTGTTTTTGATCATTTCAACAGCATCAAATCAGGCTGGGATGACAGGTAATTGCCATCTATCTGGCTCATTCCTGATTTGACTTTCTTGTTGACTTTTTTTCCTTCTCTCAGGAAAATTCAGGGTGCATCTGGTCAATGTAGAGAAAAAGGCAGTAATGATGAATCTGTCATCTGTCTTTCAAAACCAGCATCAGTTAGCTCTACTGAAAGCTCGGATGGAGGTATAACGATAGCTTCTATGATCAATGATTATTGACTTGCATTTTGAATTTTATAAATAATTAATTTATTGTATTAATATATTATTTTTGAAACTTGTTTTTCAGGATCTTCTAGAAGGACCGAGAATTTGCTCGACATTGATCCCATAAACTACGAAAAGTCAAATACGTCTATTAACTCATCTTTAATAAACCAAAACCTGAATGGACAATTATTTTTGCCATCCGACCTTTACAAAACCATCACTTCTCAAACGGGCCACAACCATTTTGATATCAAGGAACCCACTAGCCCGTTAGGGGGCCCAGATAAACCGGTGGCTTTTCAGGAAGGTTATTGTAAGGTGGTTGAACCCGATGGTGAAAATGATGGAAGTTTGGAGTGTGATGGGGAAGAGGATGAATTGCTTGGTGGTATGTTTGACCTTTCTGAAGAAGGTAAAAACACATTTTGACTTTTTCCATCAAACGGGTCAGTTTTTTTTGGTATGGGTCAGGTTGGGTTGGCTTGAAATGTTTTCATACATATATTTTTACTTTCTTTTTAATAATTAATTGGTAGGTCGATATAGGATTACAAGAAGGTAATTATGTTATTTAATTGATAATCTTATTTTTTGTAAACAAATGACATAGGAGGTTTTATTTAGTAAAATACAATTGGGAGAGTTTCGACCCATTCAACCCTTCTGACCCGTTTGCTTTTAAAATATTTGTTTATTTTACCCGTTTAACCCGTTAGGGATAAAACATAACCCGAATCGACCGATTCATAAGTAAACGGATCGAATTGCTTTATCAGGCAATGTCACTCAGTTATGTTAATTTGGGTATAATGGGTAAGTTAAAGTACTTGGCTAACCAGAGAAAAAGATCAAATGGTTTAAAAGTGACCCACAATATAGTTAATTGTTTACAACCTCCTAAACTGTTTTGTTATTTTAATAATAGTTTGAGTAAATTACACGCATAGTCCCAAGTTTTAGATTTGGTCCTTAAGTTCCAGAAATTACACCGATGGTCACTAAGTATCGGATTACGTATTGGTTTTGGTCCCTAAGCGTAACAGGTGTTAAATTTTGCCGTTAAAACCTGTCATGTGCGATGCACATGAGGGTATATATGTCTTTTTACCATATCCCCTCAAATATCCCTTTTGTTTCTTCTCCAACCAAACACAAACAGCTACACCAAGAAACCGTTTGTTGCTTATGTACCATCTCCGGCAATCGATTTCTCTCACACACCCTCGTTGCTTGAGATTTTTGGCCGGAATCTGGCCGGATTTTTTGTCTGAAGACGTTGAAATTGAATCTCCGATGAAGACGACAGCGAGACTGATGGGTTTTCGTCTCCAGATTTGCATCAACTCTTGATTTTAGGGTTTGTGTTAATCCATTTTTAGGTTTTTTTATAAAGATTTCTCAGAAAAATCACGAAATACGATTGCAAAATCTAGTTTCTCGGTTCATAATGTCCTCTTTGTCGCTTCTGATTTTATAATCTCCAATTGTTATTGTAAATTCATGAATTTTTTCATAGATTTTGTATATATTACCGATTTGTGTTTGATCCAGTGCCATTGAGACAAAAGTACCAGCAAGGGGTAAAGCACCGATTTTATAATGCTGATTTTGAAGTGAAAACTGGTGATCGAATTGCACAGTTGATTATTACTCCTGAAGTTTTTGAGGTTGATGATTTGGATTCAACTGTGAGAGGCGAAGGTGGTAAAAAGACAAATATACCCTCATGTGCATCGCACATGACAGGTTTTAACGGCAAAATTTAACACCCGTTACGCTTAGGGACCAAAACCGATACAAAGTCCGATACTTAGTGACCATCTGTGTAATTTCTGGAACTTAAGGATCAAATCCAAAACTCAGGTCAAACCATAGGGACTATCCGTGTAATTTACTCTAATAGTTTTCTGTAATATCATTTATTTTTTTATTTATTAAAAAATACAAACCAAAAAAGGACAAATAAGTGTTAGAAAATCAACCCGTCCCAACCCATTTTCCATTTTTACTTCACAAATTGGAATATATAATCCTTTCATTTTGTTTGTTATGATTTGGAAATTCCGTTTGACCACAAAAGTCAACCCAACTGAAACTGAACAACATTATGCAACAGGTTAATTACATATTTACATGGCAATGGTGTGACATTTTCTACAATCAAGTCAGAATCTTTTTATCATTGTATGTGATCATCTCTCTCTTTATCTTTTTAATGTATATTTGTGAATAAACGACGGTATTGGTTCAAAGGGGAATGGGTCTTATTTGGTTCACTCCATGCATTGGACTTTCTATCTAGTTTGCTTGTTTAGATGTGAAAGTTCTCTACAAAATGTATAATAATAAATATGTATATATTTTTTTCCAAATAGAAATGCAAAATAAATGTAAATCAAGTGCTTGCTAGGAATATTCTTTTTGTTGAGAGTGTTTGGTGTTTTTGGATAGGATATCCGGTTAGGTCGGTTCACGGTCCTATAACCGAACCGAACCAAATCACTCAGAATCAGACCAGACTGATAGCTGATGAAATGGTTTTGGCCAGACCTAGGATTAAACCGATGCTGTCTTGGACTGGACCGACCGGACTGAGAATATGGTTCTTCCGATTTTGGACCGGGCCGAGAACTGACTTTGCATGAAAATTCAAACTGAGAGTCGGACTAGTATAGCTCGATTCAATCCGGTCTGTCAGTTCCAGCTGATTCTCGATTTAGTTTGCATAGTGAATATTGCCCTAAAAAAAGAACAACGTAGTAGGCCAATAGAATTATCTTTATTTTATTTTATTGGATATATCTCTATCTCTACTAATAACCAGTCAACCACCACATTTAAATATTTTAGTTTTTTAAGAAGTAAAATTACTAATATAACCTTCAATCTAAAACAATACAAATACGTGAATGGAATTAAATCTTTTTTAGAAACAAGTTCTCTGATGTGTTGATTAATTACATAGAATAAATAAAGTCTTTTAAAAATATAAATTAATTAAATCGTGCATATAACACTATCTCACAAACTGATAAATCTGGAAAATGTGTAACATGAACTTAATAACATTTACAAATTTAATTCCAGTAGTCTACAATGAGAAATGAAGTGTTAGAGTTATAGTATATTCTTTTAGATAAGTGACATCATATATACTTGTATATTACATTTAGATGTTGATGGATAGTGGATTTTGTTTTTATTGAACTTCTATATTTATATACTTCCTCCGTATCAATATAAGTGAAATAAATTGGTTTACACATTTTTTGAGGTAAAAGATTAAAGTAGAGGTTAAAATAGATTAAAAGATATATAATTAGTGGATGGGTCTCACTTTTATTGAATAAAGTGATATTAATGAGTTTCGAAAGTAAAAGTAAATGTATAAGGGTAATTTCACTTTATTAAAGTGGATAGTTAGTGGGTATGAGTCCCACTATATTTATCAAATAATGAAAGTTTTAAAGTGTGTCACTTATTATGAAACACCTCAAAATGAAAAGTGTGTCACTTATTTTGATACGGAGGAAATATAAGGTATTGATGTTCACACCACAACCTTTAGATTATCTACCACAATTAATGTTTGAAGTAATTAGTTTGCTATAAAACATGTACTATGTGGTATAAGAAGTAAAAGTTATGGGGTAGAAATAATTCCTTTTTACACCGAAAGGGTAACATCATAACATGTTTAATAGCCACTCCTGCCCTAGATGGCTATGTATTCAAGCCATGGAATAGTAATTTTTTTAATTTCTGTGTTTTTCTCACTCTTTAGATTGATTCAATAGTTTAATGGGCCCAATGCTATCACCACTTGAGCTCATTTGTTTTCGAGGGTCTTAATTGAAAAATTAATATTTTTTGTAATAGATTATTAGAGCATCTTCAATGGGAGATTTTTTAAAAGGTTATTACTATTTGAAAAACCTTTTAAATGACGTTTTACCACTGCAATAGATGACCTTTTTAGGAGGTCGTATGAATCACTTATTCTTCCATAACCACTTAATCATCTTTCAATATTTGATTCTTTAAGTCCTTATATTTAATAATTTTACGTTTTAAACCCATATATATATATATATATATATATATATATATATATATATATATATATATATATATATATATATATATATATATATATATATATATGTGGGATCCAGTGAGGACTCTTTTTTCCGGTGAGGACTGCGAGGACAAATCTGGGCCTTAGATGAAAGAAAATTAATGACTAGGATCTAATGTGAAGAAAAAGTAACAATGTAAGAAGGTTAGGGGGTTTTGTGTTAAGTTTAATAAAATAGTGGGGGGTAAAAAGAAAATTTGTAAGGTTAAAATGGTCATTTCCGCACACATACTCTCTCTCCTCGCCACATGTCTATTTCTGATTTGGTGAGTTTTATCTTTACCCCTAAGTTCGTAATTCGGTCATAACTTTTTTTTTTGCTTTGTAAAAAAAAAAACTAAATATGCCAAAGTTCTTATAATTAAATTTTCTACAAAATGAGTATAGTAATGAAAATTTGAAAAAAAAACTCGGATAAAATATTGGATCATTTTGTTAAATTTGAACCATTTTATTAATTTTGGATCATTGTTATAATTTTGGATCAATTTGTTATTTTTGGATCATTGTTAATCTTGCATAAACATAATTTTGTATTAATAATTAGTCAAATAATATATCATATATAATTTTGGATCATTTTGTTCATTCATGGTCATTTTGTTTACTTTGTACTATTGTTAATTTTTGGATCATTTTGTTAGTTATGAATCATTGTCAATTTCGGATCATTTTTTTTTTCAAATTTTCGTGACTATACTCATTCTGTAGAAAATTTAATTTTAAATTTTTTGGCATTTCTAGATTTTTTATTTTACAAATAAAAAAAAAGTTATGGGCGAAAAACAAAGTGCGGGGGAAAAACCCACTTCCAATTATAAGAGGACAAGTGGCAAAAGGAGGAAATGGGGGTTTCGAAAATGACCTTTATGCCCTTTTGAAGATGAGTGGACGAAAATTGTCCTCGCAGTCCTCACAGTGAAAAGAGTTCTCACCGGATCCGGACCATATATATATATATATATATATATATATATATATATATATATATATATATATATATATATATATATATATATATATATATATATATATATATATATATATATATATATATATATATATATATATATATATATAAAGTGAGTATGTGGGTGTCACATACCTAAGGTTAGGTGTGAAACCACCTATAACTACATAGTTTTAGTTAAAAAAAAACTTAAAACGGTTATTTTTATAATATTTTGTCACTTCCCACCATATTAGAACACTTATACAATAAAAAAACATCAATTCAACACCCTTTCTAGAATATGACATGTGTTCAATATAAACATTATTTAAAAAATATGAAGCTTGAAACATCAATTCAACGAAAACATAATTATGATTTAAGATAATTGAGGAGTTTTAGACGGGATTTGATATACTAATGAGTTTATGTAATGAATTATAAGTTTTCTTAACCAAAATTACGTAGTTTTAAGTGGTTCCACACCTAACCTTAGGTATGTGACAGCCACACACTCACTTTTCCATATATATATATATATATATATATATATATATATATATATATATAAGTGAGATCGGGTGAGGACTAAAAAGTTGGTGAGAACTGTGAGGACAAATCTCGATCGTTGATCTCAAATATGTGTGGCTCAGATTTTCTGGGTTTTTTCTAAAAATTCGTGATGATATTTTTGTAAATATTATAGACCTTTTTCAATTTTTCCTTTAAAGGGTAAACTATTTAGGGGCTCTTTGGTCTCTAGACAAAAAAAAAACTCAGGTACAAGAAGTCCTCACGCGCTTGGAAAAAATTTGTACCCACTCTCGCCATGTGTCACCACCTGATTGGTTGGACATTATTTTTTTTCCACCCACTTGTGTTTTTTGGCAATAACTTTTTTTTTTCTTTGATAAAAAAAATTTCTGAAAAAACCAAAGTTCTTAAAATTAAATTCTCTACAAAATGAGTATAGTCATGAAAATATGAAAAAAAAAATATTATTTTTTTAATTTTGTTAAATTTGAATCATTTTGTTATTTATGAATCATTTTATTTTTTATGGATCATTTTATTAACTTTGAGTCATTTAAATTTTTGGATCATTTTATTAGTTTTGGATCATTGTAAAGTTTTTGATCATTTTGTTAATTTTGAATCATTGTTAATTTTTTGATCATGTTATTTTTTGGATCATTGTGTTAATTTTGGATCATTGTTTAATTTTTGGATCTTTGTGTTTATTTTTTTCCCAAATTTTTATATCTATACTCATTTTGTAAAGAATTTAATTTTAAAATTTTTGGCATTTTTAGATTTTTTATTTTTCAAATAAAAAAAAAGTTATTGACGAAAAACGAAGCGGGGGGAAAAAACCACATCCAATCATTGGATGACAAGTGGACAAGGAGAAAAATATGGTTTTCAAAAAGACCCTTATGCCCTTTTGTAAATGATTGAGTACTCACCGGATCCGGACCATATATATATATATATATATATATATATATATATATATATATATATATATATATATATATATATATATATATATATATATATATATATATATATATATATATATATATATATATATATATATATATATATATATATATATATATATATATATATATAGGGGAGCGTTCATGCGAGAACCATTATTTTTGCGAGAACTGCGAGAACTCTTTATGACCACTCATTTAAATTAGGGATATTTTAAATTTACAGGGGTAGTTTAGACTTTTGTTCATAACATCCATTAAAATAATTCTAATCAGTCTTAAAAAAAATCCAGTTTCCAATTTTAAAATATGTGAAATCGTAACAATCAATGCTATTTTTATGGATCTGGTATTTTTCAATTACCATATTTTTCAATTCATCTGTGTATTATTCAATTCATCTGGTGTCAAACACTGGTTGAAATATATATAACGTCGATTCACAAATATATATGTGTTCACTAAAAAATTATGTACACAAAATTTAATTTTGTTCAGTAACGAGCATTTGTTATTCTTTTCAGTATCCAGTTAAAATTGTCTTTTGTGTTCACCAATAATTAATATTATTCACCAGTGAACAAATTCATTAAGTGTTCACCAGTGATCAAATTCATTCAAAACTAGTGTAAACTGAAGATTGTTCATTAATAAAGAAAATTAATGAACAAATTCATACATACTAATGTGAATTGATGAAAGAATTGCAAAATTTATTAACTAACAAACACATACATACCAGCAAATGCAAACTCGTGAACTAAAATATAAAATAAAATATATATACAGATAGATCCGGAACAAATGAACACATCAGAAACAGATGAACATAATATGCCAAATCTGAAACAAGAACATTATTCATTGATGAACATTACATGTAAGATGGATTCACGATAAAAACCAAATCAGAAACACATTTGTTTGAACACCCGCAATATGAAGTCCATAAATCAGCCATTTTTATTTTACTACCTTCTTAAAACTGAAAATGCAAAATAAATAAAAAAAGATATTAGTAAGTAAAAAGAGTTCATTAACAAAATTAATTAATAAGAAAAAGAAGAAATTAGAATGTAAGTTTTAAAAGTGGTGATTTATAAAACAAAAAAGTCGAAGGAGATGTTTGAAACCATCGACGGAACCCTAGATCCGCCGCCAGAAAAGTCGATACTCGCCACTGCCGCTGCCATGGCAGAATCCGCCGTCGGAAAAGTAGATACCGTCGCCGCCGCCATGACAGAAAGCCTAAATCTAGCAACCTTATATCTAAAATCTCAGATCTGATCGAAACTCTTTCTTCTTTGTAGTGGTGTTGGCGGTGATGATGCAGGCGTTGGTGGTGTAGACGGTGGTGCTAGCTGTGGAGAGGAGGTTTTGGCCGGTAACCTTCGATCAAAGAAGAACACGATAAATAGAAAACCCAAAAAAAACACGCCCAGAAGATATGTCTCATTACGTGTGAGTCCGGTCAGAAAATAATTTGTCGTCGGAGGAGAAGTTCATCTTGAGGAAGATGAATTAGAGAGAGAGAGAAAAAGCTTTATGAACTAGAGAGAGAAAGAGAGATCGTGAGATGGTACGTGGGGGTTGATTTCAATTAAATGAGTTTTTAATTATTTTCATTATTAAATTGTAATTTAACTGACCATTTTATCCTTTTGGCGACTAATTTTTAAACCTTCCATGTTTATTTATTTACGATCGTGCCACCAATGATCTTAACCACACATTAAACAATCTAATGGACAAAAAGTGGTTCTCGCAGTTCTCGCATGAACGCTCACCTATATATATATATATATATATATATATATATATATATATATATATATATATATATATATATATATATATATATATATATATATATATATATATATATAGGGTGAGGATCTATAGAAAACCATTGTTAATTAAAGAATATAGGGAATTGTTTATAGCCCTTAGATTAAGACTTGAAGGGATCAGATGAAAGGGATTCCAAAATCGCACATTCATAAATTAGGGAGGGGATTTGGATGAAAAATTAGTCTGGAAGGGTAGGGTAGTATTGTAAAATACCCCATCTCTCACCTAAGCAACATTCACGTTTCTGATTCTCTCCAAAGGAACGATCTCAAAATTGCCAGGGTTCATCTGATTCTCTCTCACAAGTCGCTCGATTCTCTAATTGGCTAGGGTTCTTCTGTAAACGCAACTCAATCGCCAGTGTTCTTCTATCAATCGACACAATTTAGGTTTCTGTAAACGCGACTCAATCGACGGTGCGTTCTCAAAAACGAAGGCTTTCAGTTAGGGGTTTCAATCGAGACTTTCAATCGGAAAATCGAGGGGTTTCAGTCAAGGAGTTCCAATCGAGGATTCTAAAAGGTAACTTATCAAAAGTTGCTTATAGATTAATTCATGTTTTTATGTTTGAGTTGAAGCAACATTATGACAAACACAATTCTGGTTCATATTTTGATTTTGGTAAGTAGCTTCTTGTTTGTTTGTTATTACACATTTGTGCTTCATGTTGTTTAAATCAGTATGTAAAAACTATTTCATATGTGATTTACATCATATAATCAATTGATGTAACAAATGACACAGCATGAGTATTATTAAAGTTTATTAATCCAAAACATACTAGCATTTGCATTTTCAAATGATAATACATTTATGTACACTACATAATGTTGAAATGCATTTGCATTTTCAAATGAGTATGCATTTAATGTTTAGTGATCCAAAATGCTAATATGCTTCCTAAATTGCAGGTAACAGCTACAAGATGTATAAAACATCAAAAACATGAAATTTAACAAGATCGGAAACAATGTAAGCTAAGGTTTGTAGTGATCCTAAAAGAAAAAAGAAAACAAAGAAAGATGATGACAAAGTTTCTTGGGTCAAAGCAGTAAGGAGAAACAATGTAGACGAAATTCAAGAAGGTAATCATTGATGTTGCTATAATTTATAGAAATCATGTTGATTTGTATTTTG
Source organism: Calendula officinalis (assembly GCA_963853835.1). NCBI lineage: Eukaryota > Viridiplantae > Streptophyta > Magnoliopsida > Asterales > Asteraceae > Calendula > Calendula officinalis. The sequence continues at coordinate 39,158,820 of OY970831.1, forward strand.
GGTATTTAAAATTATTTTAAAAAATTTTGAAAAGTTGAAACTGATTTGTAGAAGGAAAATGGGTTTATGGTTTGTGTATATATTTCTGTTATGCAGATATAACAAAAAAAAAGGAAGCTGAAGGTAGTACAGAAGGAAGCAATAAAGAAGATAACAGAAAAGGAAAACGAACTAAAAAAGTAGAAGAAACTAGAAATGAAGAAGCAAACGGAAGGTATAAATCTATCTCTATGCATTTTCATGTTATGTGTGTATGAAATATGAAGTTGAAAATGAGTCTGATTTGTGTGTAACAATATGAACTATAAAATAAAAAAAGGATACGTGTTCGCATTTTCATTCCTGACTGTAGAAAGTAATGGAACTGCATGCAAAAGGTGAAAATGCAACTGCAGGCAGAGGTGAAAATGCAACTGAAGACAGATGTGAAAATGCAACTGCAGACACATGTGAAAATTCAACTGCAGACAGAGGTGAAAATGCAACTGCAGAATGAGGTGAAAATGCAAATGCAGATATAAGTGTAAATGCAGATGCAGAAAGGGTTGAAAATGCATAGAGGAGAGAAGAATAAAGGGTTGAAAATGCAGAGGGGAGAGAAGAGGCAAACAAGAAAAATGAAGTTGAAGCTGAAAAAATGTTGCTGATAGAGCAAAAAGAAAAGTGAAACCATCAGTCATCCTGAAATCTCCGTACAAAGGAAGAAAGGGCTAAACAAGCGGAATTTGCTAGAAGTGAGTTATGAATAGACTACATATGAATCCGTAAAAGTTGGATGTCGGTCTAACTAAATAGTAGGTTTTTATCATATGGATTGTTGGTTGGTTGTTTTTTTAATCATATGGATTGTTGTATTTAAGTGGTTGGTTGATTTTCTGATCATATGGATTGTTGGATTTAGGTGGTAGATTATTTTTTAGGTGGTCAAATTTGTTTTCGAGGTGGAGGAAGCCATTGATGGAGCTATGGAAGAGATCTAGAGAAGATGATGCAGAGACGAATGAAAAACACGCATATAATGAGGGAAAAATGAAATAAGAAGGTATATATTGTTAAAGGAGGAGGGAAAATGACAATCATGCCCTTTAGTGTCCTTAGATGTTCTAATGAAATTAATGCTCCTAATTGCTTCTTTAAGTTCTTTAAATAACATAGCTTCTTTCTTGATCCATATATATATATATATATATATATATATATATATATATATATATATATATATATATATATATATATATATATATATAGGGGTGCATTAAAGACAGAACCCAATTTATAAGAAGAACCCACAGAACCCACGATTTTTAATCTGGTCCGTTGAAAGTCTAAGTTAGATGGCTGAGATGAGTGGGTCCATTTTAAAGGGTATTTAATATTTCAAAGGGTAGTTTTGTCAATTTTCTGTGCAAATAAATAAGGAAATATAAAACTAAAATATGTATATCATTTATGGAGGCGTTTTTTACGGAAACCACCATCATTGGATTCCTAAAATATTTAATCATCTCTCATCAACCTACTAGATCATCTCTCATCAACCTACTAGAATCGTACCTATCGTCATCTTCGAAGTTTTTGGGAGATTTCGTAGGGTTTTTTTCATTCCCAGATAAATCTTACCCATTTGAATTTAAGCAATAATGATATTAGCGGTGTGATTCCATCCGCCATTGCAACCTTTCAAGAATCATGTTCTTGGATTTGAGCTCGAACTTGAAAATGGGTTCCTTGATTTTGTTCTCAAATGCAACAAGTAATAATACATAGATGTAAGTCGCCATACATCAGTGTATACTAACCACACATGGTGATGAACACTAACCACACATGGTGATGAACACCAATGTTTGTAAGGTAAATTTGTCAATGGTTGTTTTCGTTTCTGCTATGATGTTGGATGTTAAAAGTATATTAATCAAAGATATATAAGAAAATTAAATGTAGAATTCGGGGATGTAAGGCATACAAATTTGTAAGTTACAGTAAACTGGAAAGGCATCAACGAAAGGCGTACATCCATGTTTGTTAACCCTACGGTTAAAGGACATCAATGTATTCGAAATTTCCATATAGTTATTAAGCATCCAATTTCGTCATCATTAGGTTAGTAATACGGGATATTAACACTTACCATATTTCTTTCTTGTTATGTTTACACGGGAAAGTATAAAAAATTTGATTAACATGGATGCATTAGGGGATGATTTAATACATTCATGTAAATCGGTATATTAACTATTAACATATATATTTTCATGTTATGTTTACATGAATGTATCATGGAATGATTAAAGATATTTTTTTCTAACTTATTAATATTACATATACATGAATGCCAAGTACACAAAAATTATGAAATATGAAATATGCGTTGAGAATTACCATGATGTATTTATTTTGTACTAATTCAAAAGTACTTTAAACTAAAAACATAGTTCAACAACATCATCATTTTGTCCTCGTCTTCATCAAATGATTCGTATTGTTCTTCATCAAATTAATCAGAAAGTATAAACTGTATGTTTGAAACACCATACATTATCAAAACATACATGTATGATTAAAACAGAATATGAATGTATGAAACCATTAATTTTCTGAATTAGATGATACGAATGTTACACAAGAGTTGCAGAAAACATATGTATACAATCCTTCACATAATCAATCAGCAACAATACCAAATAATAATGTACAACAATAAAATAATACAGTAGTTAAAAACATACATACATACATGTAAACAGTAAGTCATACAAGTAATAAATCACCACAGCAACCATCTCCTTCTTGAAGCATGGACCATTTCCGACATGGATCAACCACCACCACAACAGATCTTGTGGATTTATTTGTAGAACTTTCGATGGGTTGCGGGTAGGGTTTGGTTTCGATGCAATTCTTAAACATGTCGGTCACCACTTACCGTCGGTAACTTGCTGCACCACCGCCGCCTCTGGACGATCGTAAAAGTAAATTCCGATGACGACGAAACTCCACCGTCGCCGCCTCTGGAACCCTAAAATCGTCGTCCATACCGGTTTCGATGGTGGCGGGTATCGTTTTGATCGGAAGAAAACGCTGGTTTTAATGGTGGTACGGGTGTTCCTTGGTTCAGCGTTTAAGGTGGCCGGAAATTGGAATTAAAATGGTGGTGGTTTTTGTTATTTTAGAAAGAGAGAGAATATGGGTAATCTAAAATATGGGAAGAAGGAATGGAGAGAGATACGCTTTTAAACAAATTAAAGAGAGAGAGGTTAATTTGTCAAAAACCTATTATACCCCTCCAGAATTAATGAATTAAAAAAAGATTTCCTTTATTTTGATTGGTTTGAATTAGTTCTTACAGTTCTAACGCTAAAAATGGTTCTGATTTTAATTCTACACACTATATATATATATATATATATATATATATATATATATATATATATATATATATATATATATATATATATCAAATCTATGCAGAACCATTCTTAAGTAGAGTACTGCAGAACTATATCTCAACCAATAGGATTAAAGAAAATACATTTTAATATTTAAATTTATAAAAAAATCATGGGGGGTATATTATGCATTTCCGAAATTCGGTTATCTAAGGTAACTGCTTTATTTTAAAATCTTCCTAAAAATGTGGAAACTTAGTTTCCATCTTTAATATTCGATTAAAGTTGTAATTGATATTATACGTTATGTAAAATTCAATTACCAGTATCTTCTCCATCGCCATTTCTCCATCTCCATTTTCTTCTCCAAAAAACCTCAGTAAAAGTCAATTTTAACGATGTCGCATAGTGAAGAAATCGAGAATAACGGGGATCGACCAATATGCACTGATGTAATTGACATTCAAGAGAGTTCTTATTCCGGTGTATCCTCTCCGATTCCAGCGTTCGTATCTGATTGTGTTGACGATGATGGTGGTATGTTTTTTCCTTTGTATAATTAAAATGTTCGTGGATGAATGATTGTGTGTAACTATTTTTTGTACATACATGTATGATAAAGTTTTATACATACATGTTTTCATGAATGTGCGCGATAATTATTTTAATTATCAAATATATTTGTGTATATTAGTTATAAACTAGCCATTAAACAGAAGATTGATTTACATATTAGATCGTTTTATGTGTAGATGATGTAGACCATGAACCTGGTTCAATACAAACCGAGTTAATCCCTTCCCACGGCGGTACTCCGTATTGGATTCCAGTTGTGGATGACGAAGATAAACCAAAGGTCGGTATGACTTTTGATAATTTTGATTTATGTTACGAGATGTACAATGCATACTCTCAGAAAGCAAGATTTAATATATGTTAGTCAGGTATCAAAAGGTATAAAGGACAAATAACTCACCGGTATATACTATGCAATCGTGCCGGTAAATCAAGGTATAAAAATGACAAAAACACATTAATTGATTCTGATCAAGAACAAACAGCAGCTGATGGAAAAAAAAAGGAAACTGAAAAGTGTTTCTAAGGTAATTGAATGCCCGGCGAGGATTGCGTTTACAGTCGAAAAAGGTACAGAATCTTATATAGTGTCTAAATTTGTTGAAAACCACAACCAGCCTCTAATGAGCAAGTGTAATATGGAATTATCTAATGCCCGGCGACAGTTAGAGTATAGTGATTATATTTTTATCACGCGTGCATCGTTGAGTAATTTAAGTGCTACAGAAGCACATCGATTAAAAGTAGCTCTTATGGGTGGCTATGACGGTGTTCGTGGCACTCCACTTGATTGGAGGAATGCTAGAAGAGCTATGAAATCGTTCACTGGTGATCATGATGCACATATGTTAGTTGATAAAATGAAAAATAGACAATTACATGTACCAGGGTTTTCTTTTGAATATCAGCTTCGTGATTCTGTAATCGTAAGTATGTACTGGGCAGATGAAATCATGAAGACCAGCTACGATGTTTATGGGGACGTAGTGTCATTCGATGCTACTTTTCGGACAAATCAGTAACAATCAAATCTTAAATTTTTTCAATTAATTTCAATATCATTCATGTTAATAACATGCGTATACATTTATGTAGGTACGATTTTGTATTTGTGCCATTCACGGGGATTGACAAAAACAAGAGTTGTGTCACTTTTGGAGCTGCGTTACTATCCGATGAGACGTTTGATTCGTATTGCTGGATGTTAGAAGCTTTCTTGAAGGTTCATAAAATGCAACCTCCATTAGCTTTAACCGACCAAGATCCGGCATTACGCAAGGCAATCCTTAAGATGTTTCCAGAATCTCGCCATAGGTTGTGTATGTGGCACATTACCCAAAAGCTTCCACCAAAGGTAATTGGATTATACACATAAGTTAGATATTTCCCTTTTTTGTGATTACTTTTAAAATCAATTTACCATATAATTTGATAGGTTCTCAGTCATTTACCAACTGATTCGGAGTTCAGGAAGGAATTCCACAAGTTAATATGGAATGTATATATTGACCCAGAAACTTTTGAAGAAAGATGGGGCGATATAATTAATCGTTACAACTTGAATGCTAACAAATGGTTAACTGACATGTATGCAATCAGACAACGTTGGATACCTGCTTATTTCAAAGACTTTCCCATGTGCGGATTGATGAAGACAATGTCTCGATCTGAGAGTTCGAACGCATTTTTCAAAAGTTTTTAAACAAAGGTGATACATTCATTCATTTCATGGTAGGTTTCGAACAAGCTATGGAGAAACAGAGGTACAACCAACGTTTAGCTGACAATGCGACCGATGGTACATCAATGTCAATCCGTACTGAATTACCTATCGAGTTGCATGCTCGTTCATTGTACACACATGCAGTATTTAGAGACGTACAAAACGAGATACACAAAGGTTTATATTCATGTGCGTTGATATTGACCGGTGACGAAGGTGATGCTCAGTGGTACAATGTAGCACATAGGAACAAGATAGGTGTAACAGTTGCTGAAACAAAGGTACGTATTGTATTAACTTTTAAAATTGTCATTTCAAAATTCATGTATTATACTCATACACACTACTTAATTACAATAAAATAATGCAGGTTGTATATAACAACCAATCTGGAACAATAATGTGTTCATGCGGTCGTTTTACTCGTTACGGTTACTTGTGTCGCCATATATTTCATGTTTTTCAAAACAATTGCGTAGACAAAATTCCAGAATCTTACATTAAGGCGAGATGGACCAAGAATGTGTTACCTTTGTCACAATTGATAGAGAATACACACCGATATGGTTATTGCCATGGAGAAAATGGTAAAATGTTATCCGAGATTCATGTAATATTTGATGATTGTATTAATATGATTCGTGATAATGCTCAACAAGTACAGCAATTTCTCAAAAATTGCAAAGAAACGAAACAGAAAATTGAAGAAGAATTACAAGTACCCAGCAAAATGAAAAACAAGGGTCAAATGTTTGGGGAAACATTTCATGTAAACGTTCGAGACGAGGATTCAGTAGCGATACCTCCTAAATCTAGCAACAAAGGGTCAAAAAGGATTAAGAGTGCTGCAGAAATAGCCAAAACTGGTATGACATCTAAAACGACGGGGAAAGTACCGTTTAAAAATCGTGCATGTGGCATTTGTAAAAAAAAGGGACATAACAGGCGCACCCATGAACTACGTCTAAAACAGGTACTACTCGATGTTATAGATGGGAATGAAGACGATGAAGATGTTGATACTGATTCCAACGAAGATTACAGCACCGATTAAAATATGACGGAATATTTTCTTTTAAACTATATTCTTTTATGTTCTTATTTACAAACACTTTATTTTTGAAGTTATTTTGTTCTGATACTTAAAATGTAGTGTTTTTGATTTTCCGTTTTGAATCGGACATCATTGTTTGTTGATTTAGTTTCATTTTAAATTTAATGTTATCCCATACACGTTTGATATTACTTTCTTACATAGTGGTATTCTGCACATCAATGTAAACCATTTGATACACCTCTTTTGTTAACCTTTATGTTCTTTTCATGGTTTAATATTGGCATTACTAATCACTCACCATTTGGGATCCAAAGCGGAAGTCTTTTACATTAAAACATATACGTTTGTTACAATTACACTACCCAATACATTTATGTTTATGTATTTACACGCACATATACATTGATGTTCTCCAGTAGATTTCCAGATTACATTTATGTAGTCCACATTTATGTATTGGGTATACATGGATGTATTCCCCATTCTTATATATTAGGTGACTACATTAATATACAATGACGTTCTCCAGTAGATTTGCAATTCTTATATGTTAAGTGCTTTTTGTAAACTACCCCATCACATACATACATACATACATAAACGTATTTCAAAACAATTATGAACCAAATAGACAGCTCGCATTACACATTACATTTTAAGTAGAATAATTGAAAACACCATAATTCCTAGGAATCCAACATCAGCAAAACACAACTGTATTCAACCGAAAAACCCAAAAATTATCATCCAAAAAATCTGGCAACATCCTATTTATTATTTAGTAACTAACGAACACCATTTTTGAAGTTATTCCAAAAACCACCAGCAAACACATCAAAAGACTAAATTGTTATCATCAAAAAAATGTAACTTTCTAGAAAGTAGACAAAAAGTAAACTAGTACAGCAACATGAGTGTTTTTCGGACTTTGAATGTCGCTAGTTTTCCTCTTATTGTTGCCATGATCAAGTTGCTCTCCGACAACATTATTTTGGCCACATACTTCTTTGCAAGGATACCAAGTTGCTTTTCAAACTTCACCTTATCTCCATCTAGCCCATTATCCCACCTTTGTAGATCCTCACCCGAGTATGTTTCCATGACTCGCATCATACACAGCCCACTCAGTTTCCTGAAACGGTGTCCCTGCCATTTGAAAGAGCCCACCACCAAATAAGCCCCGATTATGACTTTAGCCTTGGTATGACGAAGGTTTTCCACGTACCATCCATAAGCACATTTCTGTTGGCAAAAAATGCGTAGTTACAAATATAATGGTAAAACATCAGTGTCATAATTGGTTTTTAAAATCTCAACTTACTATCATTTCAGCAACTACAACATTGAACGAATTTCCTTTCTTGGATCCCTTCCCTTTCCCCGACACTGCTGTTGTCTTTTTGAACTCAAAAAACCGAACACCGCTCGTTCGCATGTCAAAGCACAGAACGAAGTCTTTTCCACAATTATCTACCGGAAGGAAGACTTTAAGAAACAATAAAAATGTAATCCATTATCTATTATAGAAAACGACAACATACATAAGGATTTTTTTTTTAATTAATTAAGTACCAGGTCTGATTTCTCAACTCTTTGCTTCGATCGTTCATTAAAATTATCTATAAAATTGGTCATCTCCTGTACTTGATCATCCATGTCTTGTTCCATAAAATTACTCAATCTCTGTAATGAGATTAATATTAGAAACAATATATGAACAAATTATTTGTGAAAATGATTTGTGAAAATTATTTACCACTTCGAAAGTTGGTAAAAAAAGTCTTAAGGATGAATCGTTGCTTCTAAAAATTTCCAAATGGTTAAGCACCACCGACCATGCAGACAAAACAAGGTTGAAACAACCCTTTTCAAGCAGACCTGAAAACTCCATCCTAATAACCCTCTGTCCACGGAAACTTTTATACATCGGCTCACTACACCAAATTCGTTAAACATAGATGTTTAAACATGCAAATATAAGCTTAAATAATAATTGTCAATCATTTAAAATAAACGAAATTATGATTAACTTACCCCTGATCCGCTTCATTTACTGCCACATATTTCCAAGCTTTTTGCTCATCCACTGTAAGTTTTTCACCAATGTCGACCACTCGTTGAACAAAAGGTGATCGTGCAACACTAGATTTCGCTATTTCACGCTTTCCCCGATCGACATTGCTACACCCTACATTACTCAAAGGTTTGTATGTTCTTATTGGTACAGGTGTGTCAAATCGACCCCTATGTTGTTCATCAGGTATAACATTTTCTGTTTCAAACATTTGAAATTCTTGAGTCATTCCTAGACTAAAACTAGGTTCGTCATTAGTTGCAGTTTTATTTTTCTTCTCAATTGATTTTTCAAGTACGTCAGCGGTTATTATTGCATGTTGTGTGAAAGGTCCGCCGTAATTAGGAGCCACAGTTCCTGTATCAGCCACTTCAGGTTCTTGGGTCATTCCTAGGCTAAAACTAGGGGCTTCATCAGTTGCAATTTGTTTTCCCTTTTTAGCAGATCTTTCATACTCATCAGCGGTCAGTATTGCCTGTTGTGTTAACGGTCCACAATACACTAATGTCTCATCGAACCCACCTACTTCCGGATTATCCATACTAACACCTTCTTCTACGATTTTTTCACCACCATTCAATGGAACTTCTCCTTTACAACTTTCATTCACTCCACTGGTTTCAACACCTAAGTTTGACAAATTGAATTTCAATTTTCGATTTTCCCTTGTATCATTCATGGTATCATGCGTTGCTGGTTGGACTGTATCTGTTTTCCCACTGTCTGCCATCCAATTGAATTTGTAATCTAGAAGTTTTGAAAGTCGGTCGACCATTTCATCAAGCTCACTATTATTTTGGAAATTTCTTCTTGCTTCAGTCATTATACGTTCGAATTCGATAACCCCGTTCCCAATATTTCTAATGCATTCATTCAACATCCAAAAACACCCGTGCACAATATAAATAAATCAGACATTCATGTTATTTTTTCCTGTAAAAACCAACCAAATAATAAAACTGTAGGCTTACATCTTTGTCCTCGGGTATTCGTTCCTCACCAACTTCTCGAACGGTTGTATCTACTTCACCGTGGCCAAATCCACCACCTCGAATTTCTGCTACTTCCCGATCAGTCAGTAATTCTAAGTTCCAAACAGATACAGGCGGTCGACTTGTTGGAATCAACATAGTATCATTTTTGCATTTGTCAACGTAACACATTTGTGGCAGAAAAATTACCAAATTTATTTAAACAGTGTTAACATATCAACACCAAAAATTTAATGTATTATAATCCACCCCTATATAGTGAGCAAATAGTGAGCATTTTTGCATACCGAAAAATTTCAAAAACGGTGAGTACTCGCGAGGACACCTCAAAAAAAATTTCAAAAAATTTCGAAAAAAATATGTATGACTCCCCATGATTATTACTACATTTGACAAAAAAAAAATTGAAAAAAAAAATTATGATCCACTTTTTTTTGTGGATCATAATAATGATCCATATTTTTTTGTGGATCATTATTACTTCCTCCGATTCAAAATAAGTGATACACTTGGGGTTTCACGGTTTTTGAGGCAAAAGATTATAATGATGGTTAAATTAGATTAATTGGATGGTTAGTGGGGAATGGGTCCCACACCTTTTGAATAAAGTAAGGTTAATGATGTTTAAAAGCAAAAAGTAAGGGTAAAGGGGTCATTTCACTTTGTTAAAGTAGATAGTTAGTGGGTGTGGGTCCCATTTAATTTGCCAAATAAGGAAACTTTTCAAACTGTATCACTTATTTTGAATCACCCCAAAAAGGAAAGCGTATCACTTATTTTGAATCGGAGGAAGTATGATCCAAATTTTTTTTTTTGATCATTTTTGAATTTTTTTTTTTTTTTTTGGATCTTATAGGCTGCGATTTTTAAGTTTAAAAAAGAAATTTTTTTGAAAAAAGTTTGTTTGGGATCATTTTTAGAGCTTTTTTTGGAGTACTCGCAGTCCTCACCGGGAAAAGAGTTCTCACCGGATTCGGACCATATATATATATATATATATATATATATATATATATATATATATATATATATATATATATATATATATATATATATATATATATATATATATATATATATATATATATATATATATATATTAAGAACTTTAACATTTTTAGTTTTTTTTTTTATTTTCAAAGAAAAAAAAAGTTAAGGCCGAAAAACAAAGTCGGGGGTAAAAAAACACCCACCAAATCAAAAATTGACATGTGGCGATGAGAGAGAGTATGTGTGCGCAAATGACCATTTTAGCCTCCCCATTTTTCTTTTTTTCCCCATTATTTTGTTAAGCTTTACACAAAACCCCCTTGTACTTCTAATGTTGTTTACCTTTCTTCACATTAAATCCTACCCATTTATTTTCTTTTATCAAAGGCCCAGATTTGTCCTCGCAGTCCTCACCGGAATAAGAGTCCTCACTCGATCCCACTTCTATATATATATATATATATATATATATATATATATATATATATATATATATATATATATATATATATATATATATACGTGGGATCGAGTGAGGACTCTTTTTTAGGTGAGGACTGCGAGGACAAATCTGGGCCTTAGATCAAAGAAAATTAATGACTAGGATCAAATGTGAAGAAAAAGTAAGAATGTTAGAAGGTTAGGGGGTTTTGTGTCAAGTTTAACAAAATAGTGGGGGTAAAAAGAATATTTGTAAGGTTAAAAAGGTCATTTCCGCACACAAGACCTAATCATCTACACCAATGCCAACATCAACAACACTTTGATTGCTTGATTATAACACCTTAATCTTAATCACCTCCTTCGGCAGGATGATTTGCACCAATGTTGACAACAACGGCTCATGGTACCACCCACTGCAAAATATATATAAAAAAAACATATATGTTTAATCAAAAATATATATACTAACCATCATAAACAAATTTACGGGTTTAGAACCGGTGGAACTAAAAATTTAAATTTAAGAAATTTTATCTTTGTTATGTATATACTAACCATCATAAACAAATTTGAGTACTTACTGACCAAAAGGCATATACGTATACAAGAGTTGTAGCAAGCATCATTCACTAGTTGCCCGGTTTTCACAAGTTAAATTGGAAGACAACACGCAAGTACAGCAAAATAGTAAATTTTGATGGCAAGATATTTTCACAACTTCAATTGGAAGCTTTATGCCACCCATCAATTCTAAAAAAAGGCATTTGAAAAAAATTCAAGTTTTAATCTTTCTCTTTTAGCCCTAAAATTTCATCAATCTCTTTAGCATTTAATCGAGTAGTTAGCGTGCATATCACTTTAGCCCAAGGTTTCAATTAATTGATCAACTTACCGATTATGGTTCACATGTCCACCTGCCTACTTTGACCAAGCAAAGACAACCGTCGGCCTACAAAAGTACACACATAATGGAACAACAAAGATACAAATTCGTCTATTACTTGAGTAACTTTTTAACAGCAAATCATAATATCATTTCCTTACTACTTTTAATTATTCTCTCGAGAGATGTATGAATATTATGCCATTTTACTAAAAACGAGAAGCCCTGAAGTATAAGGATTCGAATAGTTACCGAATATTTGGATATTCATCGTCTCTGTATCATCACCACCAGCATCAACATTTATACCATGGCAAGATAACAAGTAAATATTTTGCGATGGAGAAAGGTGTTTTCGGTGAACATTGGGAGGCTATCGAAACAGTAATAGTTGTTCCCGGTGAACTGTGGGAGGTTTGAGGTTGAGAACGGCGGTTTCCGGTGAATTATTGTGGGTTTCAAAGTGAAATGAAAGAAACCCACAAAAAGAAGAGAACGATGGCTGCTGTTCTTAGTTGAAGAATTAGGTGATGTTTGCTTTTTTAGGCCGAACCACATCTGGCAAGTGCTGTAGCTTCTGAGGTGGACCAAAGGTCTGCGGTCTGCACAAAAATGTTTGTTTGTTTTTTAACATTTGCACAAAAATAGGTTTGGAAGCAAATTAGGGCAAAATTTAGGGCAAAATTAAAATCTCCCAAAATTAGGGTAAATATACCAAAATTAGGGCAAAATCAACATCAATCCAGATTTTGGGGTAGGGATCGCTGGAAACTTGACCAGAGATGACGACTGAGAGAAGAAGGCGTCGGAGAAAGATAGGTGACGAGAGAGGGAGATAACGACGGAGAGAGAGAGAGAGGCTATGAGAGAGAGAATGACGGAGAGAGAGGTGACGATGGCATTGCAGAGAACGACGGAGCTTCTATTGGGATGGAGATCGGACGATGAGATCTGGAGGAATCCTCGCCGGAGAAAGGCAATGGCTTTTTGCAGAGGAGAACTGTGACATCCGTGAAAAACTAGGTTTTCAAGTTTGCTACTAAATACTGTAATATGAATTTTAGTAAGTAAACAAAATCTATTATGGTTAAATTATAATAATAAAAGTGTTAGTTATCATATGTATCTTGACAACATGCTTGAAATCCCTAGTAAGACGTATAAACATTTTAGTCGTGTTATAAAGTTCCAAGGTGCAAAAATTTATATTAAATCGCAACCAAAGTAATAATAAATGTTAAAATACATATAATTATATGTAATAATGTAAATTTTAACTTAAGATAACATAACTAAAAACTAGAGCAAATAACCTTAATTTAACACATCATTTTACAACCTTTATTAGACATATATCTAACAAATACTTAAATACATATATAATATACAAAATACTATAAAAATAATAATAATAATAACAATAATAATATAGTAAAAATGCAGATTTTGAATCTCTCCCAACTCTACACCCACTCATAAGACATGCAACTCCACCACTTCAACATCATTTCCATCATTTCCCACTAACTCTCTTTCTCTCTCTTTCTCACAAACTCTCCCAACTTCTCTTCATTCTTTTCTTTAGTTTCCAGCAGAAAATCAGCTCTAGAACACATATAAATCTCGAATTTATTGAAGATAAAGTGAAGATAAACTTCATCCAAGAGTTAGTAAGTCGATTGCCTTGTATTTGTTGCATTTTCTTGTCATTTCTTCATGTGTTCTTGCATCTCTCTTCACGTTTCTTGAAGTTTTGTATCCATGAAAGGCACTTGGGTGTCTAGATGGTAGATTACACTCCAATGTCTTCAAGATATCCAATGAAGGTGGTAATCCATGATCCATACATCAAAAACTCAAGAACATAAAGTTTGATGTACATGCATGTAACTTTTTCTTACAAATCTTAGATGTTTAATGACATGCATGTGTTTATAAAAATTAATATATGATTTTGAGCTAAAAATAATCTTGCATGATCCTAAATAAGTGTTAAAAGCAACGATTTAAACCATTGGATGTAGAGAAATGGCTAGAACACTTAAAACCTTCAAAACTTTTATTTTTGAAATCTGGCAGATTGCATGCATGTACTTAATTCGGCCATATCTTGAGTATTAACCATTTAAAATACATGATTCTTTTTCTCAAAGTTAGTTTTATGTCTTATCTTTTCAACCCATTTAATTTCATGCCAAAATATTGAGTTTTGACCCACGAAACCCTACCCACAAGTTAGATGTGCAAACAGACTAGCTGAGCAGAATAAAACTCGAATTTAAACTGATATATCTCTTTCATAAAACCTTTAAAATACATGATTTTTCTTCTGGAATTTAATTTAAAGGGTTATCTTTTAAATGCAGCTGGTTTCATCGAAAAACATAAAGATTTGACCTCCCAACCAAACATGCAAAGGTAAGTGTGCATTGAAAAGAGTGCTGGCAGATTTTTACATGCAACTTTAAGTAATCATAACTCTTTTATAAAACATGCAAATGTAATGATTCTTTTTTTTAAACTTTAGTTGAGTGAGTTATCTTTAATACCCCATAAAATACAGAGAAAAACTCGAAGGTTTGATACCCCAAATGGGTAAAATAAAATAAGTGTGCAGACTGATTTGAAGTCAGTGACACATAAGTTTATAAAATATAATTTAAATAGTTATACAACTTCAAAAATAATGAATGTTATGCTAAAAGTTCCCTAAGACACTAAATAATAACATATAAAAAGTTGGTAAATTAAATCATTTGTTATGATATTAAAATAACTTGTGGAAGTGGACTAAAAATCTGGACAGCAACAAACATTTAGCTTTAGATGTGAGAAAAGTAACTTTTAAGAAATATTGGACTATGTAGCACATAAAGTATAATATTTTACAATATACAAGTTAATTATAATATAACACATGTAAAATAGAAATATAAACTCAAATGAGCATATAAGTATAAAGTGCATACCAACAAGAATAAGACTTATAAGTATACATTTTTAGGAAATACAAAAATTAACATATAAATAAAGGTGAAACTAAACATATCTATATATATAAAGTAAGTAGGATTATATATATAAACTAATATCTCTACTATATTATAAAGCATTTATCCCTTCCATAATTAGAAGGCTGAAAATTCGGCCAACACACTTGCTAAATTTGGACGGGATTACTTTTAATTAAAAAAAATACATGTGAAAGCAAGTTTCGAACATGTTACCTTCAGGTTAGAGGACTACGCACAAACCACCGAGCTAGGCTTTAATCTTGTTAAACTCTCTAAACATTATTTAATAAAGCTGAAACAGGTCGCAGGTGTGGGCTTCAGCCCGACACAACACAATCGAATTATGCTTCGACCACTTAAGTGGACCATCTGGGCCCATGCCAAAACGCTAGAAGCAGTTGTTATTTGTTAAACCACAATCACCAATGAACGATTCCGTCCATTCCTTCATCGCCGACCTTTCAGTTCGTTTATCCTCTCACAAGCCTTCTTGATTCTGCCTTTAGACTCCTCGGTTTCTTCAACCATGAGTATCCTTCTGCAAACGCCTCCTCGATTCCATGAATGCTTGCACAAATTTTCACCCTATAAATAACAAGTACATAGGATACCAAATTTAAGGCACAGTTCTCCTGATTCTAAATCTTCATCAAAGAATTTGAGGTGAGTATAATTATGTTTCAGGGGTTAGTGTTTCATATTCTGCGATGTATTTGTATCATTCTGTATCGGTTGATCTGGTTTAGATGGCCAACTACTCTAATTCTAATTTCGTTTTCATATTTTGTGTTAGAACTTAGATATTGATGTATATCACTGTAAGTATGAACGAACGAGTGCATATTGAGCACTATCAATGAATGAATTATTGCTTCAAACTCGATACCTTTTATGTTAAGTTAAGTTTATTGATTGAAAATTTTAATTTATACCGTTTGTTGCCGGACGATTCCACTTTTATTAGGAATTTTTGTTTTAAATCACTTCGACCCATTGGTTGTCAAACGGGCATGAAATTACCTCCACAACGAAGAAGGGGCTTCGTTGTAGGTTTTTCGTAGTTATATGGTGTCATTTAATTATTACAATGCATTTTTTAACTTGTTATGCTTTTTGCAGAGATGTCTTTGTTAGGAATTTATTTGACGGTTTGATCTAAATGCAAAAATTAGGTATGTAATATGCACGATCTCATCTTAATGTTACTAACTGGATGACTGATGCTGATTATTCTATTGAGTTTCAAATGCTTTCAAAAAAAGAATTGTGATGCAGAAAGCTTCAGATGCTGGTAGATTTTGATATATTTGAAACAATTAGCAGCATCACAAATGATTTGTATTCCCCTTACAGTGACAAATGAAAAGCTCATATGGCTAAATTACCACTTTATTAGTCTAATTGAATCAAATTAAAAAAATGAGGATGAATTCATATATATTTACCAAACTATGAAGAGTAGGGTAATAAATAAACAAATGAGTAATTGCATGTCGTATTAGACTGGTACTGTTTTAATATACATCATTT
This sequence comes from Calendula officinalis, assembly GCA_963853835.1. Lineage (NCBI taxonomy): Eukaryota > Viridiplantae > Streptophyta > Magnoliopsida > Asterales > Asteraceae > Calendula > Calendula officinalis. The sequence continues at coordinate 39,175,492 of OY970831.1, forward strand.
TATTTTCCATTAACATCTTTCCGTATGTACAAATTATAATCTAAGGCTTATTCTATATCTAATACAAATCATTTTCTTTTTTGACTAAAGTTGAGTCCGAGAATGGGGACCTGGAAGAAGCCAGGAGAGATCTTGAAGATAAGCTTACTCAATTAGGTTTGTAGTTTATCCATGGGTTGGACTTGAGAACACCTAATCTGGTCATTGACAGCAGCAATGGGAAATATTTATATTCATTAGATTTGTATAAATTTAGCTTTAGATAATTTTAGACCATTTGACTAAGCTTGTGTTCTTGATTTTGATCTTCTTTGATCTTCATTTTTGTAAGTATATTAGTGATAAAAAGGTTGTGACTTCTACATCTTTGACTATAGGAGTTCTGATATTGATTCTAAGAATGTTTACAAAATTTCTATACCCAAAGATGCAATTGTACAAAGAAAAAGCGTAACCTGTAGTTCATAGTTAGGATAGTTGTGATGATCATATGCATTGTCTTGCTTAATGTAGCTCAGATTCACGGAGATCATCCATTATAACCATTTAAAGATCAAAGGTGTTCTCTCAGGATCCTTACGGAGTTATGGAAATTAATATTGTGGGATATTGGAATGGTTAAGTTGTACAGTAGCGGTACAATTGTCCTTTATGTTGTGACATTTGCCTATTTCCCCTGATATATCCAAGGTGTTTCTCGGGTTTTAAGCATGTATAGAGCAAACATTTCGATATATTTGTTATTTATATCGTGTTGTCTTATTTGTCGTGTTTAACGATTTTTTAATTAATTGTGTTCATGTTAGCAAAACAAAACATGACTCCATGTCGTGTCGTGTTGAAAAAAACGAATTCATGTCATATATTATTACCCAAAAACATGAAATGACAACACGAGTTGACAGCTCTAGCCTTATTAACGCAATGTTCTAACCAACCGAGCTACTAAATCATTTATTTCTTACTTGATACAAATTTTTCTTTATCAATAGTTGAATCTTACTATCACCACCACCCACCAATCGGTAGCTACTAAATATAGTCACAAGGTACCCGCCGCCGCATTGCGCGGGTACCTGCTAGTACTACATAAAGGACTATAAATATTAAAAACTTATAACTATAATTGACAATTATGTACATCTCAATAAGTTCACTATTTTCCTTACGAAAATTCTTAAAATAAACCTTAAATACTGTATATAGAAAGTCTAAGATTTTATGAAATTATAATAGCTAAATAATATTTTATCCCTAAGGTTAGACATAGCCTAATATTCAATTCCATTAATATAGGAAGGATTTAAGTCGGACTGAGCATCAACCGGAAAATTGTTGGATACAGCTACACACTGTGAGTATCATAGCCCCTTTTTACTTTGCTTTTAAATATTTTGGGGTGAAAAGCATGTTATAAAGTTTTAATGGTTGCTCTATGATTGAAAAATGTTGTTGAATTAAATTGTTTGTGCGCTATGTTATGTATGCTAAAATGCAATTGCTTGAGTTAAAAAGTGTAAGTCCCCGAAACGTGGAATTAAAATTTAGTGACACTACCATTAACTCGAACGGGGGCCTGCGGATTTGTGGATAGCGCTATTAGGGTTTGGACATCCCCACTTAAGGTCGACGGGCCTTGGGTGCACATTTCCTAAAATTAAAAGTTTTGTTCTACACATGTGAGAAATTGCTCACCGCTGAGGTAGGACTTGTTACATTAGGGGCATCGTTGTCTGAATGGTTTGGTAGTGGCTCATGGCTGATAATTGCTAGCGTACTCTGCACTTGTGCTAAAAATATATTTGAGCAACCAGTTACTTAATGTCTTGTGAACAAAAGTTTCACAATAACAACTTATGGATACTAATTTAATTTTTGTTCATCAAAAACCTATGAACTCACCAACTCTTTGTAGTTGACCTTTTTAACTCATGCTTTTCAGGTATAAACAAGTAAGTGTTGGCATGTAGGTGCATTTTGTGTGACGACATCAACATCAAGAAATTTTAAAATCCTTTATCATCAACTTTATCTATTGTGAATTTTGGGAACAAATTTGGTTGTAATAACTTAATTTTTGAACTACTTTTGATTAACGTTGTAGTTGGTGTTGTTTATTACCTCATGCTATGAAACCTTATTCTGTTGTATCTCGTGTTTCCGCTTTAGCGGGGTGTGACAGATTTGGTATCAGAGCCTAAGGTTATAGAGAATACCGGTTTTCTTATGAAAACCAAAAACTATAACCAAAAAAAAAAAAAATTCAAACTATTTTCAAAAATGGTTTCCCAAAATAAAAATTTTAAAAAAAAAATAATAATAAAAATAATAAAAATTAAATTTAAAATTTGAAGTAAGGCATATTATTGGTATAACTAGGTTCAGTGTCTCATTATTATACCTCAATTATACATAACCTGATCACCTATGTTTAATTTAGTTATACATAATGGGAGACTTGGATTAGTTATATTGGAAATATGTTTAAAAAAAAAAATATACAATTATTTAGACTTGGAAAGCATGATTTTGTGTGTGTTTGCATAAACATTGCATACCCTAGGCACTCACAATTACACAATTCGCTATTAAGTTAATTATTATCACATTTAGTACTTGGTAGATCTTGTGTGGCACAAATCCTATATTCTAAGATTAGCCATTAAACATCAAGTCATTACCTACTGGTTATGGTACACATGAGGTGAAAAATACTGCTAATTCTCGTGAGATAAATGATCCTTTTGATGACGTACTTTGAGTAGTTATTAAACACTCATAGAGACCTCTAAAATTTAGATGATTACTATTTTTCCTGTTATTGATACAATTATCTTGTAGAGGAAAGTAATCTTACTCTATTAGCCTAACTAATGGCTCAAATTGAAAAGTTTATCAATAATATAACAACAAATATTGTGGACACTCAATAGAGAGCAGCTATGTATAAGAAGTGAGTATCGACAGAGCTACTAGCGAATGTCCTTGTGCATCAATAATGTAGTTCACTCCCATAGGTTCACAAATTAAAGTTAACTTTAAGGAGCTAGCATTGTAATATCGAAGAAAGTGATGTTAGGAGCATCGTATAAAGCATGGACCATGTGTCGTCACTAATATACACTTCGGACGTACTTCCGTCATGAATCACAAATACTATAATCCTTTATAAAAGAATATAAGTGTAGGATATAGTAGAATCGTTAATATGATCACTGAATTGCATATGTTAGGTATACGATAGAGGTGCATGTAAGAATAAAATTGCAAAAAAAAAAAAAAAATAATAATAAAAATAAAATAAAATAAAATATTAAATAAATAAATAATAACATCCATTGATTGTAAATGAATTAGATGTCATTAGTTAAAATAAGGCATCATAATGAAGGATAAATCATCTATAATTATAAAAGAATTCGAAGAAGATAATTATATTTATGAAAGGAAGTATGAAGTGATAATGATAAGGAAATATTGTATGATGTGATCATAAAAACGTCTGGCCAACGTGTTTATAATTACAAGATACAATATCGAGTTATCAAAGTCACTGATTATTGAACGAATTGATGAATAAAAGAGTTGTATACAAGTAGTATCTATAATATTAAAATAAGCGGCCGATTGAAATTAAGCAAGATTAATAGTTAACCAAGTCAATAAAATACCATCAAGAAATAAAGATAAGTCAAGGTTGGAGGATAAACTTACTGGACTAATAATGTGAAATTAGATTAGTGATCAGTTTTGAGTGACCTTTGATGAGAAAGATAATAATGATGATGGTGATGAAGTTCGATGACCCCGGTATATAATAAAGTTTATATTGGTATCAAAATACTCAAGAAGGAGTTTGTAGAAGAAATATATAATAATGAAAGATTAAGAAAATGAAGTAAATATTCAAATGGTTAACGTCAAACTATGAATTTAGCGGAGGTGAAAGTGCCTAATAAATGAAAAGAGAAATAAATTCGATGAGCGTAAAATTTACTATATACATGGAGGAGGATTAATAAATAAATAATTGTTTCGCAAAATTTTTATAAAGTAAATGATAAGAAAATAGAAGAATTAAGGATGTGTCATATTATATAATAGAATAATTACAATAATATGTGAGATGAACAATAGTATATAAATTTTGATAATACTAACTAAAAAAAAAATTAAATAAATAATAAATAAATTATAAATAAATAAAAATACTTTAAAATTATGAGTTATTCTGAGATTTGAGTGAAACATGGATGTGAAGTATGATTTTGGTTTAAATTCAGCTAATAAATTTTATTTTAACCATGGTTAGTAAAATATATATATATATATATATATATATATATATATATATATATATATATATATATATAATAATCTACTTTAATGAATAATGAGATCTATAATTGGTCACCAGAATGACAATGGAATAAATAAATATAAAGACCTAATATTAGAAGGATATAAAGTATAGATTTATTGATACCAATATTATAAAACCTCATAAATTAATGAAAGAGGTGAGTGAGTTAGACTCATTGATAAACATAATTTTAGGAAGATTGAATTAGGTGTACTAAAGAAAGAAATGATAGTATACAGATTATAAATTGATGACAAGCAAGACATTATAAAAAGAAAAGATGAGGATGATAAGAACCAATTTATATCGGTTAGAATTAAAAAGTTATATCGGTTAGAAATTTATATCGGTTATAAAAAGAAATTTATATCGGTTAGAAATGAGGAGTATTATCGAGAATTAATAATAAACAAATGCTTAATGAACCAGTTCATGAGTAAATAGAATTATGCAAAAGATATAAATGATATGTGAGTTGAATTCAGTTCATGAAATAAGAGGAGGACCATAACTACGTGTTGGTAAGGAAGTGAGTCGAAACTTTCAAAAAAAAAAAAAAAAAAAAGGAGAGTGGAACATGAATATATACATCAGGAAAGATATTAGTACATTAATAAGTTAAAATATATAATAACTCTAGATCACATCTATAGTTTATGATAAACAAGTTGTGGTACAAAGATAATCAAGTTATATGCAGTATATAATTCACGAAAGTAATTAAGATCAAGAATTTATTACTTAAAAACAACTACTTGTATAGTAGAGTATACGCACATTTATAACATACATATGCAGTATCATTATGAAATATTAATACATGAGAAAATAATAAATAACTAAATATGTATTGGAATTATAGCTGACATTGAAGAATATAATATATAAAAGAAGTGTTAGAAATTGATATCTTCATAGTAGAATCAATAAAGTAAATAATAAGTGAAATGAGACCAAAATGGTGTCCAATTCAATAATAAGGAAAAATATATATATATATATATATTAAAAGGGTATGAGCATTATAAGGGGTCGTTCTTACGAATCTAAGGACTTGAATCTTTGAAATGTAAAAAAAAAAAAAAAAAAAAAAAAAAAATTTCAAAATATTTCATAAATATATGCTACATACTTGTGCAATAGATATCAGATGAAGTTGGATACTCATCATCCATTAGTTGAGTTCTCATACAAACATAATTATCACAATAGAATTTAGTTTGCTCCATATGAAACCTTGTATCGGAATAAGTTACATTTGCCACTTAATTGGTTGGAAATTGGCGACTGACAAGATTTTAGTTATCAAGGATAGATTTAAGGCTACAATAGATCGTGATAAGAGTTGTGCAGATAGTCACATAAGACCTCTAGAATTCCAAATGAGTGATAAAAGACTTCAAAAGGAATTATTCTTCAGAAGTGAAGACAAAGTAAACAATATAAATATATATTGGTACATTTAAAATAATAGAAAGAATCAGGCCAGTGCAAGATAAACTTAAACTTACAAGAACAAAATGTCATCCAAGATAAATTTCATGTATCAAACCTAAAGAAATCTTTTACTTTTAAAATGTTGATCATATCCCAACAAAAAGTTAAGATTAAAAACATATTGCGGTTAAGGAGGAACCAGTTGAAATTCTAGATCGCAAAATAAAACTACTTATACGAAGTAAAAATATAATTTTTATGGTTCCCTGAAATTCAAGACACTTGGATATAAGAGCATTATATGAAATTAAAGCAACCGAGCCAAATTTCTAAAGAGCAAAATAAGGATGTCAATTAATAAATTTCGGGACGAAATTTCTTTAACTAGGGGAGATTGTGACATCCGTGAAAAACTAGGTTTTCAAGTTTGCTACTAAATACTGTAATATGAATTTTAGTAAGTAAACAAAATCTATTATGGTTAAATTATAATAATAAAAGTGTTAGTTATCATATGTATCTTGACAACATGCTTGAAATCCCTAGTAAGACGTATAAACATTTTAGTCGTGTTATAAAGTTCCAAGGTGCAACAATTTATATTAAATCGCAACCAAAGTAATAATAAATGTTAAAATACATATAATTATATGTAATAATGTAAATTTTAACTTAAGATAACATAACTAAAAACTAGAGCAAATAACCTTAATTTAACACATCATTTTACAACCTTTATTAGACATATATCTAACAAATACTTAAATACATATATAATATACAAAATACTATAAAAATAATAATAATAATAACAATAATAATATAGTAAAAATGCAGATTTTGAATCTCTCCCAACTCTACACCCACTCATAAGACATGCAACTCCACCACTTCAACATCATTTCCATCATTTCCCACTAACTCTCTTTCTCTCTCTTTCTCACAAACTCTCCCAACTTCTCTTCATTCTTTTCTTTAGTTTCCAGCAGAAAATCAGCTCTAGAACACATATAAATCTCGAATTTATTGAAGATAAAGTGAAGATAAACTTCATCCAAGAGTTAGTAAGTCGATTGCCTTGTATTTGTTGCATTTTCTTGTCATTTCTTCATGTGTTCTTGCATCTCTCTTCACGTTTCTTGAAGTTTTGTATCCATGAAAGGCACTTGGGTGTCTAGATGGTAGATTACACTCCAATGTCTTCAAGATATCCAATGAAGGTGGTAATCCATGATCCATACATCAAAAACTCAAGAACATAAAGTTTGATGTACATGCATGTAACTTTTTCTTACAAATCTTAGATGTTTAATGACATGCATGTGTTTATAAAAATTAATATATGATTTTGAGCTAAAAATAATCTTGCATGATCCTAAATAAGTGTTAAAAGCAACGATTTAAACCATTGGATGTAGAGAAATGGCTAGAACACTTAAAACCTTCAAAACTTTTATTTTTGAAATCTGGCAGATTGCATGCATGTACTTAATTCGGCCATATCTTGAGTTTTAACCATTTAAAATACATGATTCTTTTTCTCAAAGTTAGTTTTATGTCTTATCTTTTCAACCCATTTAATTTCATGCCAAAATATTGAGTTTTGACCCACGAAACCCTACCCACAAGTTAGATGTGCAAACAGACTAGCTGAGCAGAATAAAACTCGAATTTAAACTGATATATCTCTTTCATAAAACCTTTAAAATACATGATTTTTCTTCTGGAATTTAATTTAAAGGGTTATCTTTTAAATGCAGCTGGTTTCATCGAAAAACATAAAGATTTGACCTCCCAACCAAATATGCAAAGGTAAGTGTGCATTGAAAAGAGTGCTGGCAGATTTTTACATGCAACTTTAAGTAATCATAACTCTTTTATAAAACATGCAAATGTAATGATTCTTTTTTTTAAACTTTAGTTGAGTGAGTTATCTTTAATACCCCATAAAATACAGAGAAAAACTCGAAGGTTTGATACCCCAAATGGGTAAAATAAAATAAGTGTGCAGACTGATTTGAAGTCAGTGACACATAAGTTTATAAAATATAATTTAAATAGTTATACAACTTCAAAAATAATGAATGTTATGCTAAAAGTTCCCTAAGACACTAAATAATAACATATAAAAAGTTGGTAAATTAAATCATTTGTTATGATATTAAAATAACTTGTGGAAGTGGACTAAAAATCTGGACAGCAACAAACATTTAGCTTTAGATGTGAGAAAAGTAACTTTTAAGAAATATTGGACTATGTAGCACATAAAGTATAATATTTTACAATATACAAGTTAATTATAATATAACACATGTAAAATAGAAATATAAACTCAAATGAGCATATAAGTATAAAGTGCATACCAACAAGAATAAGACTTATAAGTATACATTTTTAGGAAATACAAAAATTAACATATAAATAAAGGTGAAACTAAACATATCTATATATATAAAGTAAGTAGGATTATATATATAAACTAATATACTACATAAAGGACTATAAATATTAAAAACTTATAACTATAATTGACAATTATGTACATCTCAATAAGTTCACTATTTTCCTTACGAAAATTCTTAAAATAAACCTTAAATACTGTATATAGAAAGTCTAAGATTTTATGAAATTATAATAGCTAAATAATATTTTATCCCTAAGGTTAGACATAGCCTAATATTCAATTCCATTAATATAGGAAGGATTTAAGTCGGACTGAGCATCAACCGGAAAATTGTTGGATACAGCTACACACTGTGAGTATCATAGCCCCTTTTTACTTTGCTTTTAAATATTTTGGGGTGAAAAGCATGTTATAAAGTTTTAATGGTTGCTCTATGATTGAAAAATGTTGTTGAATTAAATTGTTTGTGCGCTATGTTATGTATGCTAAAATGCAATTGCTTGAGTTAAAAAGTGTAAGTCCCCGAAACGTGGAATTAAAATTTAGTGACACTACCATTAACTCGAACGGGGGCCTGCGGATTTGTGGATAGCGCTATTAGGGTTTGGACATCCCCACTTAAGGTCGACGGGCCTTGGGTGCACATTTCCTAAAATTAAAAGTTTTGTTCTACACATGTGAGAAATTGCTCACCGCTGAGGTAGGACTTGTTACATTAGGGGCATCGTTGTCTGAATGGTTTGGTAGTGGCTCATGGCTGATAATTGCTAGCGTACTCTGCACTTGTGCTAAAAATATATTTGAGCAACCAGTTACTTAATGTCTTGTGAACAAAAGTTTCACAATAACAACTTATGGATACTAATTTAATTTTTGTTCATCAAAAACCTATGAACTCACCAACTCTTTGTAGTTGACCTTTTTAACTCATGCTTTTCAGGTATAAACAAGTAAGTGTTGGCATGTAGGTGCATTTTGTGTGACGACATCAACATCAAGAAATTTTAAAATCCTTTATCATCAACTTTATCTATTGTGAATTTTGGGAACAAATTTGGTTGTAATAACTTAATTTTTGAACTACTTTTGATTAACGTTGTAGTTGGTGTTGTTTATTACCTCATGCTATGAAACCTTATGCTGTTGTATCTCGTGTTTCCGCTTTAGCCGGGTGTGACAAGAACGATGACTGAGCTTCGCCGGCTTTCACTGACGACTGTGTTGGAGGAGATCAGAGATCGATGATGGAGAACGATGACAGAGATCAGAGATCGAAGATCGGAGACTGTGTAGCTTCTGAACGATGACGGAGATCAGAGATCGAAGATCGAAGGTCATCTTTGTTGGAGGACACATGCTACGGGATGAAAAGAAGGATGACAAAACTTTTTATTCTTTTTCTTTTTTTAATGTTAGAAGATCCAAGAAGCGAATGCCCAAAGCTTCTTGGGGAAGACCTTGGGCAGATATAATAAGATCTGCGGGCTTCCAAAAAACAAACATCTGTGAAAGCCTTTTTCAGCGCGTGGTCTGCGCCGCGAAGATAAAAGACCCCAGGAAGACCTTTAGGGTTAGTTTTTTAAGAAGCAACGTCCACGGATTTTTAGGATCTAATAACATAATAAATTAATTAATTTATTTTTCTTTACACAATTACCATCCTAACCTTTTTATTTAATACTAACTAAAAATAAGATTAAGTTTTTTTTACGAAAAGGCCATAAGTAATCTTAACCGTTAATTTAAAATCCAATGGTCATAATTGATTAATAAATAGTTCTCAGAGTTCTTTTTGAAATCAGGATTCTCAATATAATTCTTGTTGGATCCAAACAACACGAACGTGTTGCGTTACGGCTAAGTAAAGACTTTAATATAAGGAACACACAAAATTTCAATGATTAAGAGTTTACTAAAACAACTTAATACGGTACAAAGTTTACGGAAATAGATAGTACACACTAACTAAAACTTTATACTTGAAGTGACACTTTTGCTCGCTCAAACTAGAAGACAATGCAAGGAGAGTTATATCAGCTGATACTAACAGCTGATATTGAATGCTTGACTAATAACTATGAAGGAGTTAATACCAGACAATAACAAACTCTCAGAGAATGTTCTTATGCTATGAATGCTAAAAGGTGTGTGTAAATGCAAGCATTTACGTCTCTATATATAGCCCAAGATCCGTGTTCCTTTGTCCACAAGTTAATCAACGTGTAAACATATAATTCGTCGATGCAGACTTGTCCACGAAAACATTTAATGCACTTGCATATGTTATAGGCCCAATTGTACTTTGTGTCAACTCCTTTTGCTACCTTTTCTGACGCACAGTGAAAAGGTGTACTATGATAGGACAAAAGATGTTGACTTTCCTTTTACATGCTTGGAGGGACAAACGATGATGTACTGACATAATATCTTCTATTCAAAAATAGAAGATCCTCATCGTTTTCTTCTTCTTTGAGTGGAAAGGAAAATGTTCAAAGTGTCAAGAATATTTTCCACTAAGTCTTTATCTGCAGCACGTACCATCAGCTGATTCCACTATCAGCTGACTGGTCTTCTTCTGGTCTCTGTCCTTCGGCCATAGACTTCGAATGATTACTCTTGAATTTCTGCTGATTTGACTTGATTCCTAGAGCTGAGTACGTACTCAGCTGAAGGTATATGAATATACTTGTATTTCAGCTGAGATACTTACTTCAGCTGATTTATTCTTCTTAGCTATTGATCATCAAATCTTATTTACTTAGTCTGGGGACTAACAATCTCCCCCTATTTGATGCAGTTGAATAGCTGTATAAGTATGAACCTGTAATGAGTCAGCTGTTATAATTAGCTGACTACTTATGCGTTTTTAACCCTTTGGGTTCTTTTATCTTTTTACTGTATTTTTACAAGTATATTACAAAAATGATTTTCCATTGATATAAAGCTGATTAAGTACAAGGAAAATAAAAACAAATACAGTCTTAAGCATTTATTCTCGTAAGACCTTCTGATACACTGAGCTAATGGCTGAGTTGATTAATTTCTTCATGTCTTTTCCCTCTTCAGTAGAGGAATTCAGCAGTTTGTGATAGACCATAAGTTGTTCAACGTCGCACAGGTCTAGTTCATCAACTTGTTGAAAGCAATGCTTTCTCTTTTCATCCAGATAGCATAAACCATAGATGGGTTCTTTGACGACTTGTCCAGGGATAAAGTTGACTCCCATGGGTACGGTTCTTGAGAGATTGAGTCTTGGTCGTTTAGCATAGATTATTGAAGACCCAACCTCAGCTGATCTAGGTTCAGCAAAAGGCTCAGGGAGAACAGACTTACGTTTCTCCTCTCTTGCTGTGGAGCTTTCACCAGCAGGTTCTCTGATAGTATCAGCTTGAGGTTCACGCAATTCAGCTGGTATGCGATTTGCCAGAGCATGAGAGTATCTCTTGACCTTGTCGCATAGAGTCTTGAAGGAGAACATTGCGATTTTTACCTCACTTTCCAGATCTGCAATGTTTGGAGATGGTTTTGCAGTCCTGGCAGCTTTTAACATCTCATTCCATTCATCATAGTTGAAATGAGTGCTGACCTTGTTCAGAGATACCCTTTCAGGAGCGAAGGGCCCTCCAGCTCTATATATGATGATTTCTTGTGGAGTGCTGGATGATGATTTAGGACACCTTACGCTGCTGATTTTTGCTTCTTGCTGACGTTTATAAAGAACTTTGTTGAACAATCTAATGTTCTCAGCTCTTTCCGCCTCAACTCTTTGAAACAACTATTCTTGAGTTTTTCTTTGAAGAGTAATAGCTGCTTCAAGATCTACAGCGATTCCAGTTTCTTCTAGAAGAGCATCTATAATCGTGGCAGAAGATAGCTCCCCCTCAGCAGGTTAAGGATTCACCTGTATAAAGGGCTGAGGGTTTTGGATTTGCGGGTTTTGGACTTGTGGGACCTCAGCTGATTCAAAAGAATCAACAATGCGAACATCAGATGAGGTTTCTTCTTCCCTGAGACCTTCAGCAGGAGTAAATATTGAATACGTTGTTGTCTCTCCTGCTGAAGTAATTACCTCAGGTGTTTCATTAGGAACGAGTGTTGTTGAAGTTGGAGTCTCATCTACTGAAACGTCTTCTTCTTCTTCTGGTATTCCAGCAGAGGTGAGTGGTGGTGATTTTGGGATCTCACCTGCTGGAATATCTTCTTGAACATTGGCTCCAACAGCAGAGGTGACTATAATTTGTGAATCTTGTTCACCTTGTTGTTCACCTGCTGATGTAGCTTGCTCCTTCTCCCCCTCAGAAAGTCCCTGAAGAAGTAAGGTACTCTCTGGTGCAGCAGCAGGACGGACAGCTGAGGCACCTTCATTAAGTTTTTGTAAAATGAGGTCAAGGGTGCCTTGAAGACCGATGACTTGAGAGGTTAGCGAACAAACGTCAGTCTCCAATTTGTCCATCCGAGTGGACACAGCAGCAGCAGAACCATCAATAGCCTTGGCGAGATGGCTATGAGTATTGGCCAGCAGAGATTCTTGCTTTTCTTGAGCAAGGACAATACGATCAACAACGGTGATGAGAGGAGTGACCTGAGATTGTAACAAGGTCAGCTGTCGATCAACTTCTGCTTCAGTTGCCCGGGCTTCAGCCTATCCTTCTCAGATATGTCAGATTCTCGAATGGTGCAGAGCTCTTGCTGAAAAAAGTTTTGAAGCTTGATGAGCTCGCTGGTGTTGCATCAAATCTGATCAGAAAGAAGAGCCAGCTGAGGAGTTGCAGTGTGGACTTCAGTATGCAGAGAGGCAATACTCGTTAATAGATTCTCAACGGATTGGGCATACTGCTGAGGAACATCCCTGCGAAGGGTGTTCAGCTGCTTCCTCAAGATGGCCATCCCAGGACGTATCTGGGATTTAACAACTCTAGAAACCAAGGCAGCAAGAGCCTTGGTGTGAATACCTTCACCAGCTGTGTTGGCTCCAGCATGGGACATTTGGACAATTTGGGGGGAGGGGTCCGGAATGTCTCCAGCTGAGGTGGTAGCCTCAGCTGTGGGAGTAGGCATTACTGAGTTAGGGGAATGGCTCCTATGGGATGCTCAGTAATTGTGGGGGTGAGTTGGGTCCAGCTGAAACTTCCGGGGTTCTGTCGGAAGGGCCGACATCAGCTGTCAAATCTAGTTGAAGCCAAGGTTCATCTGCTGCCTCGTCTGGAGACGAGTAATAAGGCCGGATGGGCTCATCAGCAGAATCAAACATTAGAGTGAAAGCTGTTTGATTACCTTGTACATCAGTCTCACCAGTCGGCTGATCTGGTATAGAGACATGAGGAGAAAATCCTCTGGGTGGTGTGTCAGCTGTCTCACAGCTCAGTTGGCGAATACATTCGCGATCACTGACAGCTTGGGTGGGTGCCTCAGTAACAACTGGGTCTACAGTTATCTCTTCATCGGCGGTGGTGGTTTCCTCGATCTCCAGCTGGTGTAAGCTGGTAACGTTGTGGGAAACAGAAAGAACAATTTCAAGAATGACTTGGTTTCCAGTCAACCTATCGTCAACTGCTGACTCAGAAAGTGATGAAGAAGTTGGTGGTGGTGTGTGTGCATCTGACTCTCGGGTGGCTTGGGATGAGCCAAAAACTTCACCAGCAGTCTGTTGAGAGACTTAGGTTGCTTGTGGAGTTTGTCCCCTTGTTACAACAACTGATAATGAATCAGTTGAGAAGCTACGCAGAAGTGTGGAGCCGGCACTAACTCCTAAAGAATGAAATTGCCGTTTTGAAGGCTGCTGACCTGTTGAGAGATCAGCAGGTGGAAGAGAAAGAGGAAGATAAAGAGAGAAGTGATCAGCCAGGAGTGTCTGACTAGAAGCTCCGAGAAGAGGAGAAGTTTCTAGTGAGACACTGCAAGAGTGAAAATGAGAAGGGAGGTCAGCAAGGGTGCTGGCACAGCTTCTGATCGTAATCCACTCAAAGTGGAGCTCAAAAGGGGTCCACGAGGATCCTGGCCGAATACTGATGATTCTGTGAATGCCAAGTCAGCATCATCAGTTGCCATTTCTTCTCCACAGGTAGCAGACCCTCTTACCCTCAGCCGAGGAGAAGAAGGAGCATGTGAAGTGGGAGAAGATGGCGGGGAGCAGGGAGAGGGTGTGATGAAGCGACGGGCTGATCTTTTAACTCGTTTCATCACCACTACATGAATGAAATCCTCTGCCTCATCTTCCACATCAATGGGCATAGAGATCCCAGTGGAAGTGGATTCTTTTTCATCAGCAACTAGCGGACGACTAGCAGCTGATGAACCCTGCGGATGAGAAAAGGACTTACCTTCTTGTAGGGCAGATTTCTTCGATGTGGTGCCCTTTGGTTGATCCCTCCTGGATCTAATATGATCTTCAATGATCTTCAGCATGTACGAGGAGAGGGGAATATCCTGACCAGCTTCCTTCTTAGAAATGAAGATGGTGTTGGATAAGGTACGAACCTCAAACCATTCCCCCGGAAGGTCATCATAATCTATCTCCAGCTTCTCGGTCATCACATGAGCGATGCATAAGGTGAAGAATCGAATATAGGTAATGTGATTTCCCTTTCCTTTGAGCTTGGTTTTGACCTCCTCGAACACCAGTCTCCCATAATCAATCCGCTGACCGGTGATTAAGGCTTCAGCAAAGATCTGAAGCTTGGAGTTGCACTGGTTTTGAGACCCAATGTTTCCGCCTATACACTGAATGATATGAGTGAAGAAATAGACCCATGGTCTTGACAGCTGAGACTTCTTGAAGATCGGAACCCTGTCTTCAGCATTTTCTAACCGATATCCAGTAATATCGATCAGATTTTTCTTTGCATCCTCAGCAGATTTCATCTCCTGAGGGTCTTCATTAGGGTTCAAGTAGTCGAACCCACAAGCAGTTCGGAAATCATCAACAGTAATGGTGATTTGATGAGTTCCTACTTGCGCAACAATGTTGTCCCTAGAGATGGAGACAGGCATCCAAAAATCACGCAAGAGTTCGTAAAAGCTCTTGGTGAAGCGCAAGAATGCACCACTGACAAGACAATGGCGTATGAACTTTCCAACCGGACGGTAGACGTCCTTGAGGTTGTCCGGTGGAGAGGTGTTTGCCACCAAGTTCGAGTTCTGAGAGAACTCGATGGCTTCTTTGGATAAAGGTGCTTTGAGGGTTTTTCTGAAGGTAGACATGGTTGAAGAGAAAGAAAGATGAAAGAAGAAGGTTAGGGTTTTTGTGAGGGAGAACGAAAAGAAATCTGAGGGTGGTGATTTGGGAGCAGTGAGGGAGAATGAAGAGAGACGTGGGGTATTTATAGAGAGGAGAGTGACCATTTTGGGTAAATATTTGAATTTGAACCGGATTAAAATGGATAGTTGGAAACCAACTATGGAAATGTTGGTTTTCGAGCGAATAAACAGGTATGATTTGACAGTAAGGGGTTAGTGGAGCCGATTCGGTGTCAGGGATGTCAAGTCCCTCATAAAAGCCAAATATTTTCACTCCAGTGCAAATATTTGCCACAGAGAACGTGTGGATAGGGATGAAAGATTCCTTTTTCTTAGAAAACCAAACGTTTTAACTTATAAAACTTGATAAGTATCATTTTGAAATGTTTTATTCAGCTGATTGATAAATTCAAGCGTTTTAATCAGCTGAATGTAGTAAATGACAAGGTGAACTTCATCAGCTGCTGATAGTACTTCAGCAGATGATTTAAGCATTTAACATACCCAGCTCGCTGATTAAAAAGTTGAAACATTTTTCTTCTAAAGGTTTAGTAAACAAATCAGCCAGCTGAAGGTCTGTTGAAATCAAATGAAGTTCCACATCACCTTGTTCAATGTGATCTCTAATGAAATGATACCTTATGTCAATATGTTTGGTTCTAGAATGAAGAACATGGTTGTTGCTGATTGCGATAGCACTTGTGTTATCACAGTAGATAGGAACTTTGCAAAAGTTCATATCGAAATCAACCAGCTGATTCTTCATCCAAAGGACTTGAGCACAACAGCTTCCAGCAGCAACATATTCTGCTTCAGCTGTGGATGTAGAAACAGTATTTTGTTTCTTGCTTGTCCAGCTGACTAACTTTCCACCTAGCAGCTGACATCCTCCAGTGGTGCTCTTTCTATCCATCTTGCAACCTGCAAAGTCTGAATCTAAATAGCCAATTAAATCAAACCCAGAGTCGTTGGCATACCAAAGACCTAGGCTTGGAGTACCTTTAAGGTACCTTAAAATTCTCTTAGCAGCTATTAAATGAGATTCTCTAGGATCAGCTTGATACCTAGCACACATGCAAGTAGCAAACATAATATCTGGTATGCTGGTAGTGAGATAGAGCAAAGACCCAATGATTCCTCTATAGAAAGTGACATCAACTGATTTCCCAGTTGTATCAGCATCTAGATTATTTGGAGGAGCCATTGGAGATTTCATGGATGATGATGAATTCATATCAAATTTCTTTAAAAGATCTTTGATATATTTTTCTTGACTTATGAAAATTCCATTTTTAGATTGCTTAATTTGTAAGCCAAGAAAATATGTTAATTCACCCATCATATTCATCTCATACTTTGTAGACATGAGTTTTGAAAAACGTCTACAAAGTTTTTCATCAGCAGAGCCAAAAATTATGTCATCCACATAAATTTGAACAAGAATGATATCACCTTTGATTTTGCGAATGAATAAGGTTTTATCAATCTTTCCCCTGGTGAAATTATTTGCTAGAAGGAAAGTGGAGAGTGTGTCATACCATGCACGAGGAGCTTGTTTCAACCCATACAACGCTTTATCCAATTTAAACACATAGTCTAAATACTTGGGATTTTCAAAACCTGGTGGTTGCTTAACATAAACTTCCTCTTGCAGCTTCCCGTTTAAGAAAGCACTCTTCACATCCAACTGAAAAACTGTGAAGTTCTTGTAGGCAGCATAAGTTAGAAATATTCTTATAGCCTCAAGCCTTGCTACTGGGGCAAATGTTTCTTCAAAATCGATTCCTTCTTCCTGTCTATACCCTTGTGCAACAAGTCTAGCCTTATTGCGAATAACCACTCCTTCCTCATCCATTTTATTCCTAAATACCCACTTGGTACCAATTATCGTCTTACCAGCTGGTGGAGGCACCAGCTGCCACACTTTGTTGACTTCAAATTGGTTAAGTTCTTCCTGCATCGCTTGAATCCAGCTGGAGCTTTCTAAGACAGCCTTAATATTTTTCGGTTATTCAGCTGCTAAGAAGCACGACCATAGGCAGAGATTGCATGATGCTTTGCTTCTTGTGACTACTGCTTGTTGTGGATCTCCAATGATTAATTCAATTGGATGTTAAGAGGTCCACTTAGATTGAGGAGCAGCTGTAGAAGAGGAAGATTCAGCAGAATTTGATCCTTGTTGAGCGGCTGAATGCTCAGCAGGATTATGTACTTCATTTTGAACTAATCTTCTTGAAGTATGAAGAGGTGGCTTAGAGTTAGCCTTTGATGATGCTCTTGTTGTTGGTATTTCTTGTTGAACAGCAGCAATATCTATTAGATATGTGGGAGCATCATGAAACGTGTCATCTGAATCATTTATTGGAACATCAAAAAGATTCAAGGCATCAACAAATGCTTCAGCAGAATCGTCAGTTGATGGTTCAGTTGATCTTTGAAATGAGTCAGATGAATCAGCAGATGTGGGGTTTAAGGCCTTTGAGTGTTCTTCAAAAGTAACATTGATAGATTCTTCCAGTGTTTGTCTTCTTTTGTTGAAAACTCTGTATGCCTTAGATGAAGGATTTATGTGCACAGTTAGTCAACATATGATGATACATCCATGCCTACGAAACACTTAAGGGTCACACCGGTGAGTGCATGTAATACGAGCAAGATATGCAATGATACTACGAAGAGGAATGATTAATAATAGTCATTATGAATCAGTTAAGTATTAAGTTAAGTTTAACTTATTACTAGGTTAGTTTAACTAACTAATTAATACAAGTATTTGTACATTTACTAGTTGAGTAAATATACAATGTGTTAATTATAGATTATCCATAATATGATTTAAAGTAATTAAATCATATGGTGTTTGGATAATATTGTTGTTTATATTATATAAAGTTTATTATATAATTAATTATTAAAAGCATAAATACAAGCATATATATTCCGTGTATATATTATACCGAAATATATTAGTGTATTAATAATAAGACATTTAATAATTAAGTGCAACAATAATAACAAGATAAACTATGAGGGTTGGAAGTGTAAAAGGAAAAAGTTTAATTAAGAAACGTTTCTTAATTAAATTAGAAGGACTTAAGTGAAAGATCTTCTATTATAAATAGAAGATATTAGGCTTCACTTTAAGTCTTCCACCACACACCATAAGCCACGAAATATTGGCTCCCCTCCTCCCTATTTCGGCTGAGTAACACAAGGAAGAACACAAGCCTTGTGTTCTTCGTGTTCTTTCGTTCTTCGTGTTCTTCAAGTATTGAAGAACAAGATCGTTGCAAGTGATCAACTAGAAGATCGCTCGTCGTGTTCATCATCAGTGGATCTATCTTAAGCATTAACTAAGGTATGTTTCATGGAACACTCTTCTTCCTTCTCCCCTTTGTACGAAAGTCGAACCAAGAACCCTAGGGTTCTTGGTTAGTTCGACGAACACACACAAGTGTGTGTGTGTGTGTTCGAGTTTTTCGTACAAGGTTTCTTTCTTGTTAATCTAGTTTAGATTTCCAACATCCCAATCCTTTAGGGTTTAAGGATTAAGTTTAATCTCAGTTCCGCTTTTAGGGATTAAACTAGCTAGTTGGTTTAACCGGCAAGAACAAGTTCATGTTCTTGACAGTATGGTTCGAATCAAGCATACTAGGAGGTTGACCCAAGTGGTCAATCAGTTACAGTGAAACCCTTCAGTGGTATCAGAGCGTTGGTTTAGAAATCTAAACAAGAATAACAAAGTTTTTGTTTGTTTAATTTCCAAGTTTTTTTATTTTTTTCGTTCCTTCTTCTTTTTCTTCCTCATAGATTTCGAATGAGGGTAAAGAACCCTACACCAAGAATGTTAAACAGTTTAGTTTAATTGGTCATAAGGATTCTAAACCCTAGTAATTTCGAGATCAAGAAAGAACCATATGACCAAGAACATTAAACTAGTTTAGTTTAATTGGTAAAAAAGGCTTCTTTCCCTAACCCTAGTATTTTCGGAAAATACAAGAACCCTAGGATCAAGAATGTCAAAGTTTTTTGATCAAGAGGATTCTTTCCTTCTTACTTGATCTTCAAAATATAGGACCAAGTATGTTAAACTAAGTTTTAGTTTAATTGGTCAAAAAGGATCCTTTCCTTTTTCTCCCAAGATTTCGTGAATCATGGAGGAGACTTGGAAACCAAGTTTGATTAAACTAGTTTAGTTTAATTGGTGGAAAAGTTTCTTAGCCTTAAGGAAATTTTCGAAACCCTAGAATTAACCTAGGACCAAGAACATTAAGCTAGTTTAGTTTAATTGGTTAATAGGATTAATCAAGAACATAGTCTAGAACCTAGAAAATTAAACAAGTTTATGTTTAATAAGGTTTGATTATTGTTTTAATGAGTTTATTAAAACTAGTTCTTTAAATCTAGAAATCTAGACAAAGTTTTTGTTTAGAAGATTTAAATTAAATATGTTTAAATAAATCTATTAAAGTTATAATCTATCCTAGAATTTAAACAAAGTTTAATAATTGTTTGAATAGGATTGATTAGGATTAATCTTTAACTAAAAGATGTTATTGATCAAGAAAATTAAAACTAGGTTTTAATTGATCAAGAACAAGATAAGGGTTTAATTAATTAAATTTAATTAAGGATAAAAGAGAAGTGTTAATTTTAAAGTCTTAAAATTAACAAGATGTATTTATATTATATTATATATAATTTTCGGATTTTTTCCAACTTATTTAAAAGTAATTTTAAAAGATAAAATAGTTTGTACGTATTTTAATTAGTCTAAGTTAAAATACAAATGTACAAATTAGGTGTAATATTCTTACTAAGAATGTTACAAGTTTTTAAAGAAATAAATTATATATATATATATATATATATATATATATATATATATATATATATATATATATATATATATATATATATATAGTGTAGAATTAAAATCAGAACCAATTAAGGCTACAGAACCAGCAGAACTCCATCTAAACTATTGATTTTTGAAATGAAATGATCATGGAAGACACATTAATGTATTTGATGAGGGACCCCCAAATATTGGTTTGCATGGATGTCATTCATGCATGTATACATACATGTATAGATAACACTTATGTATACATACATGAAAACATATACATATATGTATACATGCATGAATGACATCCATGCAAACCAATATTTGGGGGTCCCTCATCAAATACATTAATGTGTCTTCCATGATCATTTCATTTTAAAAATCAATGGTTTAGATTGAGTTCTGCTGGTTCTGTAGCCTTAATTGGTTCTGGTTTTAATTCAACCCTATATATATATATATATATATATATATATATAATACAAGATTAAATGGAACAATTAAATTAAATGTTATTTTGATCATAGTTATAATATTAAGTAACTAGAAATTTGTATTAAGTTACAATTTGAACTAGAATGTACAAAGTTGTAAGCAACTAGGAATTGTACAAACGAAGTTATATTATAATTAGATGATACAAAAGTTATAAATATTATAATTAGATTGTATAAAGTTGTAAGTAATTATAACTAGTTATTTATACAAGTATATTACGAGTTACGTAGAATACTAGATTAATGATCAAGGGTAAAATAACATAGGAAATTTAAGAACCTATATTTAACTAGTTCAAGTTAAATGTAAGAAAGGTTTAAACAAACTAAGAATTATTATATATAGTCTTTATATAATAAGTTTATTAGTTTCACCAAGGATAGACCGGTGATTGTGTTACTCAAGTTCCATCATGGTTATTGGAGTTAGTGGGAGCCACACAAAAAAATCGTAAAGTTTATAAAGATGTCCTTAGGACATAGTTTTGGTGAATTTAATAAAGTTAAAATAAGTGTTTAATTTTATTATTAAACAAGTGAAAAAACAAGGTGTGTTAAACTAGGATTATGATTCAAGTTTATGAATCATAAAGGGATTAAAATTCACATTTTAAAGTTTAACATAAGGTTCGTGTTTTTCAAAGAAAATAAAACGAGCAAGTTTTATAGAAAAAAAGGTTTTTCACAAAACCTAGTAAAACGTCTTGTACACCTCGTTTTAGGTATACATATAAATCGCGCAAACCTTTTGAAACTATAAGTTTTAAAGAAAAAGGTTCTAAAGATTTAAAAAAGGTGTCTTGTAGAATTCTTGAATTCACAAGTCACACATTTTAAAGGATTAAGATTGGAATAAGGTTTAAGTTTAGTTTAAAGACTTAAACAAACCCAAGAAAATCTTAGATCTAAGTACTATCCATCTAATGGAACACCTCACTTGTTCAACGATATTCATATTGTAAGGAGAAAGAACCTTAGATATGTATTCAAATCATTGCGAGTGTTAGGGTGCGTAAGGTTCTGTGATAATTGGGAGTCCCGGCACAGAACATCGCACTGTCTTAGATGGTCTGATCTAGTTTGGTGATAATCGGGAGTCCCGGCCCAAAAAGTACTTGAGTAGAATTAACATACTAGACTTTATTGCAACTTAGAAATGTATGATTAAATTCGTACAAGGTTGTAATAAGTTAAAAGTCTAAAGATTCTACGACCCCTAGGAATCGTGCCAAGTCTTGATACGATCGGTAAGGATGTTACCTACCAGAAACAGCATGTCTCGTCGGGAAGTGCCCAAACCTTGCGGCGAGAATGTGATATATGGATCCTAGGCCTAAAATATAAATTATGGGTTTATAATAGATTTTAGAGAATGTTTGTTGATGATTACTAATTAAACTGGGTTTGATTTGTAGATGGCAGCAACAACCACAACGACAAATACCAACAATCTCTCACTACGCTTGTTTCTAGAAAAGGACGAATTGACTGGGTCAATATTTGTCAATTGGAAGCGTGATCTTCGGATTATGCTTAGGCATGAGAGAAAAGGAAATGTCTTAGAAAGAGCAATGCTAAATGCCCCTGACGCGAATGCTAGAATTGAACCAGTACAAGCATATTACGCTTGTAGAGTGTTCAAACTCTTACAAGATGATTAAGGGATCATCAGTGAGTGCTCACGTCATGAAAATGAAAGAGCACATGGATCGTTTTAAAAGACTAGGACACCCAGTACTGTTGCAGTTAGCAACAATAATGATACTCAACTCGTTGTCAGATGACTATAAGCCTTATGTAGTCAACTATAACATGCATGACATGGAGCAATCCATTGATGAGCTACATTCCATGCTCAAGACTAATAAGTTGAGTTTGGGGACCAAGTTTAAGAATGATCTCATAGTAATTGATGATGGTAGTGAAAAAGAGAAAGAGGCACTGTGGAAAGGGAAGGGTAAAACCGATCTCAGCCAAAACATGCCCAAGGGTAATAGAGTCAAACAAAAGGTCAAGAAGGTAAAGCCAAACAAGACAAGGATCGAGAAACGATGTCTTGGTTGTGGCGAGGGTCAAAGGGTAGGAGGTCATGCTTGCTACTCAGTTGACTTGACCAACTTCTAGATACTCCTTTTCCTACTTGTAAAAGTTATTACGAGTAACTCAACTTTAGAAATTGTTTATTGCATGAGATGATGAAAAGTGAGATGGACTAGCATGAGATAATAATCCCACAAACACCACATTTTAATTCAGTATTTTTCGTATGGATTCAGTAAAATAATTTTCAAGTTGTTTTAAACAAAATTACATTTTCTATTTTTATGATAAATTTTGTTTTTTTTTTAAGTTTATCGTTGAATCCATGGTTGAATTATATTGTGTGTGCATGTGTGTTGATTATACTAGTCAAGTTTTATGACTAGATTATAAAGTCAATTATTAACTTAATAATGATCTCATTTTTTATATTTGTTTGATTGTTGTGTGAATATCTTAGAAGCTCAAATTACTTAGATGCTAGTAATTAGAAAGTTTTTCTAATGAAAGTATTTAAGAGTTTTTATGGAAAGCATAAAGTTCAAGGTACATTGAACTTATTTAAAACATCTTAAGTAATGGTTACTTATGATAGTAAGTTTTAAAGTATTAGTGTTAATATAGTATGATTATATTGGATATAATCAAGATAGACTTTAAAGAGTATTATTACAAGTCTTTCATACTTGTGATAAAGAAATTTAATGAAGTCATAATTCCCTAATAAGAAATAATTGGATATTTGTATAATCCAAGGAAAATGACTTAGACATTAAATGAACTCTTAAAAGGGACAAACTATAATAAAGAATTTAAGAATTAAAAGGTATTATTGCAAGTCTTTTATACTTGTAATAAATACAACATTTGATCAAGTCATAATTCCCTAATAGGAATAATGGATATTTGAGAAATCCAAGAAATGACTTTAGCATTAAATGAGATTCTTAAAAGATATTAATACACTTAAGAATTGGAAGTATCGTTACAAGTGTCTTATACTTGTTAGATACAGTAATCAATGAAAGTCATGATTCCCTTCAAAGGAATGTTGGATATTCGCAAATCCAAAGGATGACTTTGATAATTGATTAATTCTTAAAGGGTTAAACTATAAGTTTTGACTAGGTCAAAAGTAGTAGTTTAAGTGATGCTTATTTCCATAAAATTTAGTGGGAGCTATGACTTACATATTCATTAGAGGTACTAATGAATATAGTATGTTAGTTAGGATATTAACAACAAGGTTTTACCAAGTTGTTAGCCAAAGAGTTAAGAGAAATAATAAATGATCGTTAATTAGATTATTGCAAACCTAATAGCGTGATCACGAGTCTTGTGATTAATTATTGCATATCTAATAGGTTGTTCACACTCCAGTGGATAACATAATCATTTAAGGAAATTTCTTTAACTAGTAATGATATATCTACAAATCAAGTAACTAAAAGAGGCTTTAGTTACAAGGAGAATTTTATGAATTCAAGAAACTAAGGAGTTAATTTCCAATCCTCCTATGTTTACCGAATTGCATAAAAGGCAAGACTAGAATATTTTCTAGAATGTTGCAAGAACAAAATCTAGCAAAGGCAAAAGAAATAGTATTTTCAAAATACTTGTCTTATGTCTTTAGTTTAATAGAAATGACTAGTTTAGTGATAAAGTTACAATTAAGGTTGTAAAAGTCATTAAGTAATCAACATGAACAAAAGGAATAAGTAATGATCCAGTAATAATTCTCTATCTATATCCAGTGAGGAATAATACATGAGTTAGCATCATTATTATTCAGACTTTGTATGTTTTAAAAGATCCATGAATAAAAGTTACTTTATTCAAAAGATATAAATCTGTGACTACTCGTCTTGGTGGGAACCTTGATGGGACGATAACGTCATCGCGGTATTTGGTGGTAGATTCGAAGTTCTTCGAAGATAGCTACACAAGTTTTTGTGTAAACCAAATATCGGTGATATTCTGTTGGAGCTCGACGAATATTGGATTGACCACCGTGATAATACTTCGTGGTTGAAAAGTTCAAAAGTATTATTCACTAGGATTGTCCTTAAGCCTGAGGTATTTGGTTTGGGATACAATGACTAATGTACTTTGGTTCGTCTTAGACAAGCCTGAAATATGGTTGTCATACGGGGCTTTACTGGGTATAGAGGAACTTGTATTTTGAATCGAAATATAACAAGATGGTAATTGCACCTCCTTTTTAGGATAGATATTTATGGGTCCCTTGACATGATGATAAACTGAAAATACACGGCCGTGCTCAATGAACTAATATGTTCTTTGTCGTTATCACACAGTTTTAAATAAAGAGGTCAAAAAATGATTTCGAGTACAGGAGTTGATAATTTCTACCCTTCTCGTATTCGTTATCACAAATATCGTGCTGCAAGGGATAAACCTAACAACGTTGCCCAAGAAGTAGAGACAGAGTGCTCTTTACAAGGAGACGCTATTAAAGAGTTTTTCACAAAACTATACCAGGGTTACATAAGCTGTTTTTATGGGGTTGGTTACCTACATGCCCATCTAGAAGGCCACTGTAGCTCGTATCATTAAGACAAATGTTACAAACTTGCACAAGTGGGAGTCTGAAGGATTTATGTGCACAGTTAGTCAACCTATGATGATACATCCATGCCTACGAAACACTTAAGGGTCACACCGGTGAGTGCATGTAATACGAGCAAGATATGAAATGATACTACGAAGAGGAATGATTCATAATAGTCATTATGAATCAGTTAAGTATTAAGTTAAGTTTAACTTATTACTAGGTTAGTTTAACTAACTAATTAATACAAGTATTTGTACATTTACTAGTGAGTAAATATACAATGTCTTAATTATAGATTATCCATAATATGATTTAAAGTAATTAAATTATATGGTATTTGGATAATATTGTTGTTTATATTATATAAAGTTTATTATATAATTAATTATTAAAAGTATAAATACAAGCATATATATTTCGTGTATATATTATACCGAAATATATTAGTGTATTAATAATAAGACATTTAATAATTAAGTGCAACAATAATAACTACATAAACTATGAATGTTGGAAGTGTAAAAGGAAAAAGTTTAATTAAGAAACGTTTCTTAATTAAATTAGAAGGACTTAAGTGAAAGATCTTCTATTATAAATAGAAGATCTTAGGCTTCACTTTAAGTCTTCCACCACACACCATAAGCCACGAAATATTGGCTCCCATCCTCCCTATTTCGGCCGAGTAACACAAGGAAGAACACAAGCCTTGTGTTCTTCGTGTTCTTCGTTCGTTCTTCGTGTTCTTCAAGTATTGAAGAACAAGATCGTTGTAAGTGATCAACTAGAAGATCGCTCGTCGTGTTCATCATCAGTGGATCTATCTTAAGCATTAACTAAGTTATGTTTCATGGAACACTCTTCTTCCTTCTCCCCTTTGTACGAAAGTCGAACCAAGAACCCTAGGGTTCTTGGTTAGTTCGACGAACACACACAAGTGTGTGTGTGTGTGTGTGTGTTCGAGTTTTTCGTACAAGGTTTCTTTCTTGTTAATCTAGTTTAGATTTCCAACATCCCAATCCTTTAGGGTTTAAGGATTAAGTTTAATCTCAGTTCCGCTTTTAGGGATTAAACTAGCTAGTTGGTTTAACCGGCAAGAACAAGTTCATGTTCTTGACAGTATGGTTCGAATCAAGCATACTAGGAGGTTGACCCAAGTGGTCAATCAGTTACAATAATACCCTTCATTAGATGTAGTGGAGTATTCCAAGAAAATAGCTTCATCAGCTTTAGAATCAAACTTGCTTAGCTGATCTCGTGTGTTTAACACAAAACACACATAACCAAATACATGAAAGAAGCTTATGTATGGTTTCCTTTGACGTAGAATCTCATAAGAAGTTTTCTTGTGTCTCTTCACCTAGAGAGATCTATTTTGAGTGAAACAAGTTGTATTGACAGCTTCTGCCCAGAATTATTTTGGCATGTTTGACTCAGCAAGCATTGTTCTTGCAGCTTCTATTAGGGTTCTGTTTCTTCTTTCAGCAACACCATTTTGTTGAGGTGTTCTAGAAGCTGAAAAGTTTTGTGAGATTCCAACTTCTGAGCAGAAGTCTTCTAACGTACTATTTCTTGACCCAATTAGAAGTTCCATCTTTTTGATAAACTTTATAATTTCATCAGATGCATCACTTTTGTGACGAATAAATATAACCCAAGTGTATCGTTAATATTCATCAATGATAACTAGTGTATACTTCTTTCCACCTAGACTTTCGGTACTCATAGGACCAAATAGATCCATATGGAGCATATACAGGCAGTTGTTGATGGAAAAACATTGCTTTGATTTGAAGGAACTTTTATGTTGTTTTCCTTGTTCACAAGCTGAACAAAGTTTATGCTTTTCATACTTGATTTGTGGTAAGCCATTCACTAGCTGACCTCGAGCCAGCTTTGATAGTTTTTGATGTTCAGGTGAGATAGCCTTTTGTGCCACAACCAATTTAGCTCTTCAGTGGAATGAGAGAATAGACAAACCTTTTCCACTTTTATCTATCACCGTTCCTCTGTACTCATTAAAGTTCACTGAGAACTTTGCATCACATAGTTGGCTACTGCTGATTAGATTGTGTTTCAGCCCATTCACATAACCAACTCTTGTGATTTTTATAGATCCATTTGAGATGGATCCATAACCTTCAGTTGAGCCTCTACCATTATCACCAAAAATTACTGGCGGACCAGCGCAAACTTTGAATTCTTCAAGCAGGGATTTATTTCCAGTCATATGTCTTGAGCAACCACTGTCTAGATACCAGACATGTTTGCTTTGATCACCTTGCACAATAATTAAAAGGAGTTAGTTCTTTTGGGAACACCCATTTCTGTGGGTCCGTGAGATTTCCTGCTGGAGCTCACAGGGGTTGGGTTTTCAATAGACTCACAAGCTGAAGTTGGGGGTGGTCTTAAGCTTGGACTGTCACACTCATTTGCCATATGCCCACGATCTCCACATCTGTAGCATTTTCTGTTCTTTTGTTGTGGAGTGGAGGGCGAGGCAACCAGATTGGGTACTGGACCCAAAATCCCTTTCATCTTCTGATTTTCAGAGATAGTCAAGGTTTGAATGAGTGATGTCAGCTTGCTAACTTTTCCTTTTAGCTTTTTTACAGAACCAGCTGAAGAAGGATTCGGAGTGTTTTTGGAGGCACTCTTACCTTTGTTCTTTGCAGCTCGAGTACGAACTCCAGCTGGCTCACCCTTGAAGGGTGTAAGAACAGTTTTCTTTCCTGCTGTCTTGCTAGTCTTCTTCTGAGGTCTAGCAGCAGAGACAATAGGTGCTGAACCCAAGATAGACTTTCTTGGTTCAACTATTACTACAGTGGGTGTCCTAACAACCATGGCAGAGGAATCAGCTGATGATTCCTCACCAGTGGTTTCAGAGGGTTCTTATGTGGACACCTCAGTAGCATAGGTTTTGGTAGACTTGACAAAGCAACCAAACACCAACTCTTCAGCTGGCACAGAAGCATCAGCTGGCGAGTAGTAGGGATCATCCGTACAGCTATCAGGTACAGCAACTGCACCAAGGAAATCTCCTCCTAATACATCTTGTACTTGACTCAGAATCTGTAGGTTAACACATTCACTCACACGTTTGGATGAACGAGACCATGATTCACAAATCTTTTTAATTGCTTCAAGTTCTTTAACTTTCCCATTGAGATCGTGTTGAAGAACTGAGTTTATAAATTTTGTTTCAGAAAGTTCTTCTTTTAAAGTTTTATGATCAATTAATCTTTCCTTTAAAAAATCGTTTTCACGAAGAATAGCATTGTGTTTATCCAAACATTCACCTTTCAGCTGATCAATGAAGTGCAAGTCACAGATAATGGAATCAACAATTTCTTTTGCCTCTTTAGGCTCAGCAGAGTTTAGAGAAGTTACCTTTTTGTGAACTATATTGACCCATTGATATGAACTAGCATCATTAGCTGTAATGCTTTCATCAGCACGAGCCATCAAACACATTGTGGCCATTGGTTCATCATCATCAGATGAGCTGTCATTAGAGTCAGCCCAATCATAAGTTTCAGCTACGAGACCTTTATCAGCAACTTTACCTTCAAGTGCCTTCTTTTCTTCTATGATCTTTTTGGCGAAGGCTTGTAGCTTCTTGTATTTTTCTTCAAACGATTCACCAGCTGAAGATGATGAACTTGCTTTCTTTTGCTTGCAGTCGTTAGTATAGTGTCCCTTTTTGTTGCAGTTGTAACAAGTTATCTCAGAGATGTCAGATGAACTTCCAGAGGGTTTGGAGAGTGCAGCTGACGAGATAGGTCTGTTAGTTGAGCCTTTAGTTGAGGAGCCAAATTTGCCTTTAAAGAATTTTCTATTTTTGACTAGTAAGGCAAGCTCAGTTAGAAGGGCTTCATTGTCTTCGTCTTCGTTAATCTCTTCGATGCTGACCTCAGGCATGTTGAACAGATCAACAGCTGAAGTTGTGTCAGCTTCATCATCTGATGGAGGATATTCAATCCTGCTTGGTTTCTTTATAGAAACAAGAGCAGCTGGAGATCCGGAGGAGCTCACTTTAGAGTCCTTTGGAGGTTGAAATTTGTTGAGTACAGTTCTCTCATGGCTTAGGAACATACCATAGAGAGATGAAAGAGTATGATCCTTTAGAGAATGGGATGTACTCATGCAAGTTATAATGATAGCCCATTTAGAGGGAAGAACTGCCATAAACATACACATTTTGGACATATCGTCCTTTTCAACTCCATGAGACTTCAACTCGTTTAACAAATTGTTATAACGATTGAATGTTTGAGCTATAGTCTCACTAGGCTTGGCTTTAAACAACTCGTAGTCATGAATGAGCATGTTTTTATTATGTTCACGCACAACAGATGTGCCTTCATAAACTTCAGCCAGCCTTTCCCACATTTCTTTGACTGAGTCACAAAATTGAATGTTGTGATACAGTTCACCACCAACTGCTTGAAAAAGCATATCTCTACCTTTATTTTCAAGATGAACTAGACGTTTTTCAGCGTCTGTCCATTGGGCTTCTGGTTTCACAACATAGTGTTCGGCTACGTCAGGGTACCAGGAATAGGGGTTTGAGGGATATATTTGCCTATCGTTATGTTATCTTGGAGTCTTGGGTGATAGGTAATCATGTGAGACAACATGCGAGTTTTCCACATGGGGTAGTTGGTTTGAGTGAGTTTGGGAGGTTTGCCAGATGATGGAAGATCAGATGTAGGTTCAGCCATAACAGATGCTCAAAGTTGATTGAAAACAACTTTGACACTTGCACTGATACCAGTTGTTGGATCCCAACAGCACAAACGTGTTGCGTTACGGCTAAGTAAAGACTTTAATATAAGGAACACACAAAATTTCAATGATTAAGAGTTTATTAAAACAACTTAATACAGTACAAAGTTTGCGGAAATAGATAGTACACACTAACTAAAACTTTATACTTGAAGTGACACTTTTGCTCGCTCAAACTAGAATACAATGAAAGGAGAGTTATATCAGTTGACACTAACAGCTGATATTGAATGCCTGAGTAATAACTATGAAGGAGTTAATACCAGACAATAACAAACTCTCAGAGAATGTTCTTGTGCTATAAATGCTAAAAGGTGTGTGTAAATGCAAGCATTTACATCTCTATATATAGCCCAAGATCCATGTTCCTTTGTCCACAAGTTAATCGACGTGTAAACATATAATTCGTCGATGTAGACTTGTCCACGGAAACATTTAATGCACTTGCATATGTTATAGTCCCAATTGTACTTTGTGTCAACTCCTTTTGCTACCTTTTCTGACGCACAGTAAAAAGGTGTACTATGATAGTACAAAAGATGTTGACTTTCCTTTTACATGCTTGGAGGGACAAACGATGATGTACTGACATAATATCTTCTATTCCAAAATAGAAGATTCTCATCGTTTTCTTCTTCTTTGAGCGGGAAAGGAAAATGTTCAAAGTGTCAAGAATATTTTCCACTAAGTCTTTATCTGCAGCAGGTACCATCAGCTAATTCCACTATCAGCTGACTGGTCTTCTTCTGGTCTCTGTCCTTCGGCCATAGACTTCGAATGATTACTCTTGAATTGCTGCTGATTTGACTTGATTCCTAGAGCTGAGTACGTACTCAGCTGAAGGTATATGAATATACTTGTATTTCAGCTGAGATACTTACTTCAGCTGATTTATTCTTCTTAGCTATTGATCATCAAATCATATTTACTTAGTCTGGGGACTAACAATTCTTCACTATATATATATATATATATATATATATATATATATATATATAGGGGAAGGTTCCTTTGAGAATTGGAAAAAATCGTAAGAATGTGAGAATTAGTGTAATCATCGATGATTATAGGGTAATCATCGATGATTAAACAGGCACATGTGCCCCCCCCCCCCCCCCCCCCCCGCGCCGCGCAGAAAACTTTGCCGGGCCATGAGCCCCAAATCCGCCCAAATCAACGGCTGAGATCTATTCTCACATTCTCACCTAATATATTAATTCTCAATGGAACTCACTTATATATATATATATATATATATATATATATATATATATATATATATATATATATATATAAATATATATATATATATATATATATAGGGTTGAATTCCATACAGAACACATATTATTTACAGAACCCGTAGAACTTTTTTTCCACCAATCATAATTAAGTAAACTTTTTTTATTTAATTTAATTCGTAAGGGTATAATTGGAACTCCAGTTTTTTGTTTTCATTTAAGGGAAGTTGGTTTTTTAATTTATTTTTTATTTTATAGTTATGACATTTCGAATTTTTATTTTTGTGTTTTCTTTTTCGTAAATTTTCACAAATATAAGAATTAAATTCGGAATTTTAGTAATACATATATGTTATATTTAAAGATCTGCATATATGTATAATCCATATTAATACATTAATGTTCGTACGTTTAAAACGTGAATACACATACATATATGTAAACAAAAATATTCATAAAATTACAAATACATACATGTATGCTACAAAAACTGCTTCCAAATTATTTATAAATTCCACAAAATTAAATACAAATACGTACATGTATACAAAAATAACACCTATGTGCAAAATATAACATATATGTATTGATCCTCCATACAAATACAAAATAACATACATGTACAAAATAACACCTATGTATCTAAAAATATTGAATTACATACATGTACAATAACAATGAAAAACACACATGTACAAAACAACACTTATGTATATAATGTTTGATACATTCAAATGTCAAAATTAATCTTAGCCACATCAAACCAGCCTTGTAAAAGAGTATCGTCATTAGTGTATTTGCCACATCAAACCAGCGTTGTAAAACAAGGCCATTAGTGTAAAGAAACATCAATGTATCCCGGCTTACTAGAATGTTCATTATCTGGAATGCATTGCAATTTAAAACCTTTTGATGTCAATCAATTTATCTCACCTTCTTAGATGCTCCAGAATGCAGCAGCAGATCTATGGAGATGACTACCAATATTTGGTTCTAGACGACGAAGATATTGAAAACTCGATAATTTCTAATTAAAAAGGTTTTAGTAAATACCTCTTCAAATCTTCAAACTTAACCATAATTAACATAAAATAATAATTTTTATTTTCAAAAAGATCATATTGTTATTTGGTATGCATGTTCTCTAATATCTTCAATAACTCGTTCTGATTCGTTTGCTATCAAATATATGTCAAGAACAGTCAAACCCTGGTGATAAATCAAAAAATCATCTTATGCAAGTGTGAAATAATGAATTTGGAAAGAACATTATTTTATAATTGCAAACCTTGTACACATGGCGCGCCAATTCTTCCCATAATTATTGAGAGTTCCAAACTACTGAGATGATAATTTGGTATTTATGGCTGAACATCAAAAAGGAAAATAATTTACATAAAAAATAATAATTTTTATTTTCTTCATTTAAATAAAACATGTATGCCACACTAGTTTCTTTAAGCATGTGTAATATCAGCAAGATGTCCGAGGACCCCATGGATCGTTCATGTTTGCATTGAGAACCTACAAACCATTATATTAAATATTAAATACCATAAAAGCACAAATATCAGCAAGATCTGTTACATGATCGAAGACCCCATGGATCGTTGTCGATGACATAGAAACGACAGTTCTAGGGTTTTGAGTTTCCGGCGAGTTTATCCCAACCGACAAAGAACTTTCCAAATTCTTGAAGGTTTGCAGCAACGGTATTTGAAGGATAAAGGGGGCGAGGGATTGCAGGGGCGGTGGCGGCAGAGGGTTTTTTACAGTGGGGGGGTGTAGCGGCGGTGGTTACCAGAGAGAGAGAGGATTCGAATTGGGGGATACCCACAGGCCACAAGTATTTTGAATTTTTGATGGTTGAGTTCTAGAGATGTAGGGTTATTAGGGGTTATATTTCTTTCTTTTATAATACCCATTTTACCCTTTTCATTAAAACTTACCAATAATGAAAATAGTTATCTCTACTATATTATAAAGAGTTTACCCCTTCCATATTTAGTAAGGCTGAAAATTCAGCCAACACACTTGCTAATTATGGAATAATATTGCGTTTATTAAAAAATGAAGGAGGCACGATTCGAACCGGCGACATTTAGGAAACCAGGGAAAAGCCCAAGCCACTGAGCTACTTGAGGACACAAGAAATATTTGAAAAAGTAGCTATATAACAGATATCAAACACACAATGGATTTTTCTTGGGCAACTCAATCGTCTACAAACCACTGAATAATATATCTGGTTACAAGTGTGCTTCTTGGGAAACTCAATCGTCTGTTTGAATATTGGGAAATGAAAGTCATTATTGGGAAAACACGATATAGGTAGGAATTCAAGCAACATATTATATATTAATGGTCTTCTTGAATCAAGCAATCTGCCAATCCATTTCTACGGTTCTTTACAAACCCCTCTACTGTTCTTGGTTCGCTCCTAACTGATAATTGTTGCCTAAACATGACAATTCATTTTTTTCTTTTTAACTTAAGTAGATTTGTTGTTTATTTTCAGGTTTCCGCTGGAGCAAAAGACTATGGGGCTCAACTAGATGCAGGACGGGCTACCAAGCAGACGCATGGAAGAAAGTCAGAAACCACTCAAAAGCTAATCTGCATATAGATGGTTATGCATTTGTTGCGGTAATTTAAACTTTTTTTTTTTTCCTTTTATGCATGTTTTGTGACAGGCTTAATATAAGGTGTATCTTTTACTAAAACAGATGGGAGTCTTGAAAACTTTTTAGGCACCTTTGTTGGTTGGTTGTGATGGACAATCAATGAGCAACTCGCAAAGGAACGTTTGAAATACTCAGTATATATTATTGTCGTGAATCAAGGTTGGTCGACACTAATATTAAATCTTTTTATTATTTCAGGGGGAAAAGGTTAACAAGAATGGTGATTTAGGGCTATGATTTTGTGTTAATCTTCGGTATAACAATGTTATAAAAAATATACTCTAGGTTTTAATCTCTAAGTCTCTGTATTCACCACTTGATAGATATATTATGTGTGATCTATTAACTTATAGGGGTGATCATAGGCGGGTATGTTGACCAAAGTGCTGAGAAGAGATAAGGTATGTGTTTCTGTTGGAACTCCATTTTACTGTAACAATTTCATTTGATTGCCTTTAACATGAACTTATTACAATTCCCTTTGACAATTTAATTTGATCGCCTTGTAGTTTCATTTATTTATTTAATATCATCAGTTTTAGTATACTAATGAGTAATGACCATTTTAACACACTTACTTCTAAATGGGCCAATTTGGCAATTTGGATTTTATCTATAATGGGTCAAATGGGTTAAGGTAAGGGATTAAATTCAAACGGAAACAAGTCGAATGGTTTCTAATATAATTCTACCCATTAACATTTTTCACTAAAATTTATAGAAAAGGTTGACCTGAACCGACCTGTTATCGCCTCATGTACATGACAAGAAATTTCTTGTACGCTTGTAGGTACATTAAGAGAGGAAGACAACTCATGCTTAAAATGGTGTTGAAATTTAGAGAAAATAAAATTAGTAGAACGGAATATCTTGTGATTTAGCAGGTGTTCTACTTGCAAAAATTATAAGGTATATTGTGTATAGAAACTCTTTGCTAACTGAAATTATAATTTGTCCTACTTGCTAACTACAGCGGTAACATTCATAACTTTCTTCACATTTATGTCACAACATGTCATTACCATATTTAGTGTACCATTAACAGCTGGCTCAATTTGTTCTACCTGCAAAGAAAGTAATTATAATGCTTTGATTTGGAAACAGGTCAAAAAAAATATAAAAATATTAGTTAAAAATGAAACACGTCAAATATGCTTAGTCTGTAATTTGGACAAAAAGTTGACCCTTCGCCTTAACTATGGTGCAATGTGGTTAAGTTATGCACTATGAGTGCACAAATTAGCATAAAAACATATTAGTATGAAACATAGTGATTTATTATGATTGTCAATGCTCATAACATAGTGATTTATTATGATTGTCGATGTTCATGTAGGTTAACATGTCAGATTTAATGAGCTTTTTACATGTACAAGTTCAAAATTCGGGGCAACCCGGGTCACCCTAGCCGGTTTAACTGGGAATAGTGGAAGAGCTCACGTCAAAACTTAATGGTTTTTTGTTCTCATTCAATTTACATCATTCCATTTTTGTTTCAATATCTGTCTCACTCTTTCTGTTTCATTTTCACATTTGTGATGTTTGTTTCATTTTCACGTGTAATTGAATGACCTTTTTTGCCGCAAAATATAGCTTCAGTGTACCCGCCGCCGCATTGCGCGGGTACCAGCTAGTTATATTTACAAAAATGCCAAATTAATCTTGGCCACTGATCATATAATCCAATGGTCTAGATTGGGTTCTACGAGTTCTGTATATAATATGAGTTCTGTATAGAATCCTTCACTATATACATATATACATATATATATATATATATATATATATATATATATATATATATATATATATATATATATATATATATATATATATATATATATATATATATAGACAAGGGTTCATGCGAGAACCATTAAAATTGCGAGAACTGCGAGAACATATTTTTAACCATTAAATTGTAAGATGTGTGGTCAAGATGATTGGTGTAAAAATTGTAATTAAATGAAAATCAATTCATTAAAAAAAATTCTCGAAGGGTCACTTTCGTAAAAATACCATACGCCTAATATTATTTAATTAAAAAAATAAGTTGCCCCCTCACCCTTGGCATTCGCAGTCAAAACACACACACAATTGTGTGTGTTTTAGAATTCTCCCTCCAACTACGGTTGTGGCTATCCTTACCCTCACCACCGAACGCCGTCACCAATTCACCATCCTCAACATCTCAACCACGATATGGAAGAAACCAACGATGCTCCTTCTCTTTCCGTCCAGATCTACGATTCTGTCCAGATCGACAGTTGTCGACGGTTGTTTGTGGTCTCGTTCCATCACACATAAACCGGTATCAATTTCTGATACCAGATTTGCGATGGATCTGTGATTCCGACGAACAAATGCAAGTTTAGATCTGTGATTCCGGCGACTACGACGCAACCGTTTCTAGATCTGGGTATTTAAAGATCTGTAACCTAGCATGTAAACTGCCGCCGCCCGCCGGTGTTCTTAGATTTACATGGCAGAAAACTGCCGCCGCCCGCCGGTGTTCTTAGACATCATCGGATTCCGGCGATACATTTCTCACCCGTAGATCTCGCACCAACAACCCTCGTTCATCTCTCTCCGTCGTTTTCCAGTTCTAGGGTTTTGGATCTGAGACGGTTTCTAGGGTTTGTTGTTTCTACACTTGTTTCCCGGCGATGTCGGCGCCGGAGGACGCTAGGGTTCCGGCGAAGTCGATCTGTTTTGTTCATAGAAACATTATATTATGTATCGAAACATTTGTTCATTATGTTCATTTGTTTCAGATCTGTTCATCTGTGTTTCTGATATGTTCATCTGTTTCAGATTTGTTCTTGTTCATCAGTTTGTAATTTCATATTTGTATCGGTCTAAGGTTTCAGTTCATAGTTTGTAACTTTATTCATTCGTTCATCTTTGAATACATTAAATAAGGTTAATAAATTTCCCTGTTCATTATGTATATTATAGATTTGTTCATTAGTATATCTGTAAATTTTGCAAATTGAACACATTATTATTATGCTGAACAGATTAAATATGGTAAAAAAAAATATTAGTTATTTCTAGGCGTTCATTAATGAACACATACGAATTGCTAAAAAAAATTACAAATTACAAAATTCGGATCCTAAAAAATAGGATTGAAGTTAAAAATGAATTAATTTAATTAAGGAAACTGGATTTAATAAAAAGATTTCAGTGTTAAAAAGACTACAATACCTTTTAGATTAAAAAAATGTAATTAAGCAAAATGAAAGGCTAGGAAGTGGTTCTCGTAGTTCTCGCAATTTTAGTGGTTCTCGCATAAACCTCTATATATATATATATATATATATATATATATATATATATATATATATATATATATATATATATATATATATATATATATATATATATATATATATATATATATATATATATATATATATATATATATATATATATATGTATATATATATATATATATATATAGAGAGAGAGAGAGAGAGAGAGAGAGAGAGAGACAAGAGTTCATGCGAGAACAATTAAAATTGCGAGAACTGCGAGAACAAGTTTTTGACCATCAGATTAAGTAATCAATGGTTGAGATAGATGATGGCAGTTTTGCAAATAATGGAAAATATAAACCTAAAAGATAAAGGTTAAAAGGGTACAAAGGTAAAATTCAACTATATTAAGTAAGGTAATTCCTCTATCTCTCCCCATTTATTTGTGTACGTATGGTTATCACCAAAACCCCTAAAAACCTCCGCCCATCTATCAACACTGAAAACTTCCGCCGTTCCTCCTGCATGTTTCCGGCGAGAACCTCCGTCAATACTAATATGGTAATGTCTATACTAATATTGTTTCTAATTCTAAACAAAATAAGATATTAGGGTTGTTGGCTAATTCATTTTTCACATAAAGAAAATCTACATTCTCTTCGCAGCCGCACACATGGTCTGTTCCTCTCGCCGGTGGTGTCGCCTCCCCATATCCACCGATTAATTCATGTGCAGCTTCTCCCAATTCTTTTATGTGGCCCTCTTTTAATTCTCTTTTGTGGACCTAAAAATTGTGGTCTAATTAATTCTCGTATAATATACCTTTATACATTAATTCTATAGTTTGTTTTTTAGAGCAATGATGATAGACGTATTTGGTTTATTGAAAAATCAAATTGGCATGGGAATTGTCTTGATTTCACATACCAGGTTTCTTATTTACATTAATTCTGTAGTTTTATTTGTTCTAACATCATATTGATAATTTTTTGTTTAGTTAATTGATCTTGTTAAAGTGTAGATGATGCATGATTCATTTTGGATTTTGAATTTTGTTCGGTGAATTACAAATTTTACGTCTGAAGATGTTGATTAATACACATCCTTTGTTCTCATAGGTTAAAATCGAAGTTTTGATTTTTTTTTGATTTGTTTGATTTGCGAGACTGCTCCTCTAGAACTTAATATTTACTAGATATCGCCATTTGTGCTTTATTTTAGCTATGTTTTGAGTTGTCAATTTGTGTAAATTTTAGGTTGTTGAATCTCGGATTGATTGTTATGCTATAAAAACATGGTGTTTTAGTGAACAAAGATGTATTCTGCATCAGAGAGATATATAGTTTACTGTTCACCAATGAATAAGGATCTGGGTTTCGACTTTCTGGTGAATATGTTGTGATTCCAGTTGTTCACCAATGAACAGAGATCAAGGCTTCAACTTTCCGCTAAACAATGGTGAACGCTTACAGAGATTTATTTTTGTTCACTAGCTACATAAATTTACATTTACGTAGGTCGTTAATTTTTAGAGATCTGTAGGTTGTAATTTCGTTCATTAATTATCTATTCAACAATTTTGTATATTTGTTCAACAATTTGTACATTTATTCTCTAATTTTGAATATTTGTTCATTAATAATATGCGTTCAGCATTGAACATGTTAAAGAAGGCTAAAAATTGTTAGTTAGTTTTATTCGTTCATTAATGAACCTATACGAATTGCAAAAATAACATATGAATTACAAAATTAAGATCCTAGAAAATAATATGGAAGTTATGGTTTATTAATTTTAATTAAGGAAACTAAATGTTGGTCTTGATTTTAATGTTAAAAAAGACTACAAATCCCTTTAAAGTTAAAAAATTAATTAATTAAAATGTTGTTCTCGCAGTTCTCGCAATTTTAGTGGTTCTCGCATGAACCCTCCTCTCTCTCTCTCTCTATAATATATATATATATATATATATATATATATATATATATATATATATATATATATATATATATATATATATATATATATATATATATATATATATATATATATATATATATATATATATATATATAGAAGTGAGATCGAGTGAGGACTCTTTTTCCGGTGAAGACTGCAAGGACAAATTTGGGCCTTGGATCAAAGAAAATTAATGACTAGGATCTAATGTGAAGAAAAGTAACAATGTTAGAAGGTTAGGGTGTAACGACCCGAAATTTGAATAAAATAAATTATGGGAAAAATATAATAAATCAGGATAAATCGTTTAAAAGACGTAGGAATTGGTTTCGTGTCGTTTGGACACCGTATGAGAAAATTATGGGCGAAACCGGGTCGAGACAAAGTTGAAAAAGTGCAGCCCTGGCTGTATAGGAAGTTCGTGACGCGAACTCACGGTAACGATCGGGAACTCCGATCAGGGATCTGGGCCATTGGTCGAGATGTAGTTCGCGATGGATTAGCGATCGTGAAGTTTGGGATAGCGCATACTTAGCGACGCGAACTATTCTTCGCGTCGTGATCTTTGGTCTGGCAGCATTAAAGTCGAGTTTTGGCTCATTTCATGCCATCTCAAACCCTAGTTTCTCTCCCAACGAGTTTGTGGATGATTTTGGGTGTAAACCATCATTTGGAGCTGATTTCTTCATCAAATCTTGTGATTCTTCACTCCTAGTTGAAGATTAAAGGTATATCTTCAATCCTTTGTAGTTGTAGCTTTAGATCTATGGGTTTAGATGCTTGGGTTTGAAACCCTAGTTCTTGGGTTGGTGATTTATGGTTAAATAAAGGTTGTATACACTTAATAGATGGTATATTGACAAAGGAAACAAGTGTATGATTTCGATTTGTAAGAATCTTAAGGGTTGGTTAAACCTAGGGTTTGGTAAATCACCATAATTGGGGGAAAATATTAGTTGATGGTATCTAGTGATAAATGGATACACTATTGGTAGATTGTGATGTTGAACATTGTATGATCATTGTATTAGGCTTTCGGTGACATCTTGGAAAGTCGGTGAAATTGTGGAAGCAAGAGTTTTGGTGTAAAGAACATGGTTGGAGCATTAATTGCTAAGGTGAGTACATGAGACTTTTAAAACTGGGTACATAGCAAATGTTTCTTTTAAAATATATATGATGTTTTGTGAGTCTTTATTAATAAATGATTTTTAATAAAGTTATGATTGAAAAGATGAGAAAGTGATAAATAGTAGACTACCTAAGTATGTCAAAAGTGATTGATGATTTTGAAAGAGATCATGATAATGAAAAGTAATTAATAACTAATTATTGACATGACGTAAAAGAGTGTACTTTTATAATATGTGATCACTAATAACGAGATTAGTTGATCCGATTATGTGAATGCTAGTTAAGATTAGCATGTGGATAGATTGTATGATGGCCTTATGGCATTGATGATAGATGTGACATACAGTCACATGTAATAGTTATGACGGGTAGATTGAAATAGGGCAGGTACATGATAGATTTGGAGGCATTCTGGATTATCATGGTATCTTGAATAAAACTGATGAGTCGGAGGCATTCCGATCACCCAACAAGATGTTGGATCTTACTGAACTGGAGGCATTCTGGTTAGTAAGATGAAGATAGGTCACTTTGGCTGAACACTGTGACAATGGGGGTTCTACTGAATCGGAGGCATTCTGGTTAGTAGGACAAAAATGGGGTCTCGTTGGTTTGGAGGCTTTCCGGACAACTTGACGGGTCGAATAAGCTATGAATAAATGTGATAGAATCACCGAAGAGGTGATTGATGTATATGAATGAGATAGGGTTACCACGGAGGTAACTAAAGTATATAGATATATATATATTTATATATCTAATAAATATGAGTATTAATAAATGTGATTATTTATATATATTAATGTCGGGTCTAAAACCCATGTATCTCACGAGACAATTTTGTCTTACGTACTATGTTTGTTTGTGATGCTATGTACTCAGGTTCAGGAGCTAAGGATTAGGTGCGGTTGCTAGTAGAGTCGCACGGATTTAGTAGAGTTAGCAGGTGGATTTACGTTTGGCTTTGGTTATGATATATTTTGTAACACCAACTAATGATTTTTATTTATATCAAGGTTTTTGTAAATCCATATTTTGGGACAATACTCTAAATGTTTTGAATTTAAAAAGGGATTTTACGGAAATATTTTGTGTTAAAATTTGAGGTGTTACAACTTGGTATCAGAGCTATAGCTTAAGCGAATTAGGTTGGGTTAACCACCTTAGGCTTAAGTTGTAGAAGTAGAACGATATATTTCCGTTAGATAACTAGGTTGACCTTGAAAGCCATAGGGCTAAGTTGTCTTAGGGTCGAACCCTAGGAAGAATTGCCTTATGTAGTCACTTTCGAGCTT
Organism: Calendula officinalis; assembly: GCA_963853835.1. NCBI lineage: Eukaryota > Viridiplantae > Streptophyta > Magnoliopsida > Asterales > Asteraceae > Calendula > Calendula officinalis. The sequence continues at coordinate 39,217,251 of OY970831.1, forward strand.
GAGAGTCGTAATGGTCTATTGAATAAATGATTGATTAAGGCATAGTTGTCATCTTATTATAGCAAAATGGTGAATGTGGAAAGTGGACGAACTCCACTTAACTCGGGAGAGGTCCCGGAAGTTTATGCTAACTACACGCCGGTAACATTAGAAGTGATTTGTGACATGTTTGACTGAATGAGGGAAGAAGTAAAAGAGGACGTGAACCGGATTGTTGATGACCGGATGACCAAGGAAAGGGAAGGTAATTCCAAACCGGGTGTAAAGAGTAAGTGTTCGGGTAGCAAGGCCCACATGGAGAAATTCTCGACTGAAAAGGAAAATGATATGAGTCTTGATAAGAGAAATGGATGTTCGTTCGAGGCATTTATGGCATATGAGCCCAAGGTGTATTCGGGAAGCTTTGAGCCAAGAGTCACCGTCCGGTGGATTCGAGAAACTGAGCAAGCTTTGGAGAGTAGCAAATGTAAAAGGGAAGATATGGTGACTTATGCTTCCAGAATGTTGAAAGACGAAGCACACATGTGGTGGATTATGATGTACGAAGTCTTAGGCAAGAAGGCGATATACAAGATGTCATGGGATGAATTCACGAGCCGTTTGAAAGAGAAATTTTGTCCTAAGAGAAAGTTAGAGAAAGTGCAAGAAGAAGCTATGATTCTCAGAAAAGGAGATGAGTCGGTGGATGTGTACACCAAGAAAGTTGATCAGGTAGTGGTTCAAGAGCTACCAAGAAGTAGAGAAAAGAGGAGAGTCGAAGATAGTTTGGAACCATCAAAGAAGGGAAGGTTCACACCGACTTTGACCAATAAATTTGGTGGCGGAAAATGTCATAATTGCGGTAAGGGCCACAAGGGGGTATGCAAGTCGGGTACGGCTTTATGTTTCACATGCGGAAGAGTTGGGCACAGGGCAAAAGACTGTGGAGTGAATAATATCAAAGAAGTGGAGTGCTACACGTGTCACGAGAAGGGGCATTTTAGTGGTGCATGCCCGAAGAGAGGAACCGGTATGCTGATGTCAACTGCTCACGGCGGGGCTAGAGGAAGCCACGATACCGCTTCAGGTACGATGCCTATAAATCTTATGTTATATGATCTGTGAATTACTTGTTGATGAACCGCACGAGACGATGTCTAATGAATTAGGTCATTATAGTCGTTAGATGAGCGTTTGTTGTGAAGGTAGTTAGTAGAGTTAACTTCCATGGCCTATGTATAAGATGAAAGTTCTGAATTAATGACCGGTATTGAGAAAAGAGAAATTAAATTATGTGGAAGGAGTAACGATGAGAATCCTTCATGGAAGTATAGAATGATAATTAAATAAATGATCAATATATTATGATTGGTAAAAAAAAAAAAAAAAAAAAAAAGGAAAACTCTGGTGTCATGGAGTATCAAAGACGGAATATGAAAGTTGTGAAAGTTCCCTAGGTAAGGTTTATAAAATGTGAAAGTGTTATTGTGTGGTGAGGAAGTCGTGCACAGATGGAAGGCGACGTGAAGGAAATTACAAGGTTTGACGTTATTATGGTGCAAGAGTCGAGATGGGTAATGGAATATATGATGTGAAAAAAAAAAATAAGTCTGGGAGATAATCCCCCGGGTTGCTATGTGTATAGTTATGGGTTGGCGACCGGTAAGTCGCGAGAAATAAGAATAGGAAGGATTATGTTATCTTAGAATATTGAAAGTTGGATTACGAAAGTGGTGAATAATTTCCACATGAGGATGGTAGTACAATGAAGTACTAGGTGTTAGTGTGAGTCGTGAAATACAAAAAAAAGAAAAAAAAGAAAAGGATATATGTATATAAAATGGAACCTTAGTTATTGGATACGATTGATGGAGTGTTGGCAAGTAGCCATGGCAGACGGTTGTGTCGGAGATGTCAGGCGTGACATCAAGAGTGGATAATTTATTTTTGGTAAAGGTTTATGGGAAAAGTACGATAGTGTATGTATGGGTGACGATCGAAGTCAATTGGTTGACTCATGATGACCGGGTGAAAGAAAAGTTAGAAGTTTTAGTAAGAATGGATCGAATAAGGCGATTGATAAATGAGTAGATTGGTGGGAAGCACTAGAAATGATTATGTGTATACCGTGTGGTATTGTGTGTAAGTGGAAATAATGGCCTTGGAAGGCATGAGGTTTTAGAGAGATAATGTTATGTGGAAGGTGGAAAAGTGAAAATTTGGATAGAATATGTGATTGATTGTGAAAGTCAAATGTGAAAGAAAATGATAGCATGATGGTAAGTGTAATGAGGCATACATGAATTGTATGCAAGATGGAATAGTTTTGTATGAGTCACTTTGGATTGGAGGCTTTCCGATCATTGTGACAGTTTGGCGTCGGGATGGATTGGAGGATTTCCGATCATCTCGATAAGTTAGTTAAGTATAATTTGATATTTAAGGAATATGAGGTTTGCATCGGACGTATGTAGAACCGTATGGTTAAGTTATTGCTACAATTATATGGTAAGTGAGAAATTGGATTGAAAACACGGGTCGTGTTTAAGTAGAGGTATGTGTAGGAGATACATACAAGTTAATGGTTCATGAAAAAGGAATGCTTTAGGAAGCAAAGTGGTTAGTAGCCAATGAGTGGTGAAAGGTGTATATCGGGTGGTTAGGCCACAATTGGATATAATTGAGGCTTATTAGCCGGTAATCGGGAACTTCAAGTATGGTATAAGGATGTTTGAAAGGAATTATGAATGGTATAAGAATTTGAATGAAGGTACAGGAGTAATAGAGATTGATGTCATTTTAAATGGAATTTGTTAATCGACTGTGGGGATCGAAATCAAGGAAAAAGGGAACAAATGAGAAAAGAAATTTAAATATGAAATCGGGAATGAAAAGCTTGGGAAGCGATGCCTTAGTAATAAAGAATATGTGGAATTTAGCAAGGTAAGTTGACTTTATTCATAAGTCAAGGTTGATCAACTGATGGGATGTTGACTTTAGTCAAAAATTGGATTTTGACTTTCGTTTAAAATGGTTAGTCAAGGATAAGAGCATAATGTATCGCATATATGTGTGTATGATAGTGGTTGATCGATTAATGGAAATAATTGTAGTCAAAGGATGCGACTTTGACCTTTGGGCAATTCGAATGGAATTTAGAAATTGAGTAGGGCTGTTGTTGGACCAGGAGTGTAAGATTGATGGTTAAAGAATTGATGGTTAGTAGAACCACTACTGGATAAGGAAAATTTTCAAGATTTGTTGACTTTGCGCTTAAGTCAAGGGTGGAACAATGTTGACAATTTGGTCAAAGCGAGGGGTTGACTATCATTTTGGTCAATGGGTTATTAGTAATGATTGGGTCACATCATCCCTATGTGGATAAAAGGATTGGTTAAAAGATAGAGAGTGTTATGGCAAATTGTGTAATTTTGACCCGTTCGGGTATTAGGAACATACGTTTGGATTTTTGGCCGTTTGGGTATAACGGGTCAAGTGGGCAGTTAAATGCATAAGTATTATCGAATCATAATTTGGAAGTGGAATGAGGATTGGAAATCCTTGAGTTGATTCCGAGGACGGAATCCTTTTAAGGGGTGGATAGTTGTAACGACCCGAAATTTGAATAAAATAAATTATGGGAAAAATATAATAAATCAGGATAAATCGTTTAAAAGACGTAGGAATTGGTTTCGTGTCGTTTGGACACCGTATGAGAAAATTATGGGCGAAACCGGGTCGAGACAAAGTTGAAAAAGTGCAGCCCTGGCTGTATAGGAAGTTCGCGACGCGAACTCACGGTAAAGATCGGGAACTCCGATCAGGGATCTGGGCCATTGGTCGAGATGTAGTTCGCGATGGATTAGCGATCGCGAAGTTTGGGATAGCGCATACTTAGCGACGCGAACTATTCTTCGCGTCGTGATCTTTGGTCTGGCAGCATTAAAGTCGGGTTTTGCTCATTTCATGCCATCTCAAACCCTAGTTTCTCTCCCAACGAGTTTGTGGACGATTTTGGGTGTAAACCATCATTTGGAGCTGATTTCTTCATCAAATCTTGTGATTCTTCACTCCTAGTTAAAGATTAAAGGTATATCTTCAATCCTTTGTAGTTGTAGCTTTAGATCTATGGGTTTAGATGCTTGGGTTTGAAACCCTAGTTCTTGGGTTGGTGATTTATGGTTAAATAAAGGTTGTATACACTTAATAGATGGTATATTGACAAAGGAAACAAGTGTATGATTTCGATTTGTAAGAATCTTAAGGGTTGGTTAAACCTAGGGTTTGGTAAATCACCATAATTGGGGGAAAATATTAGTTGATGGTATCTAGTGATAAATGGATACACTATTGGTAGATTGTGATGTTGAACATTGTATGATCATTGTATTAGGCTTTCGGTGACATCTTGGAAAGTCGGTGAAATTGTGGAAGCAAGAGTTTTGGTGTCAAGAACACGGTTGGAGCATTAATTGCTAAGGTGAGTACATAAGACTTTTAAAACTGGGTACATAGCAAATGTTTCTTTTAAAATATATATGATGTTTTGTGAGTCTTTATTAATAAATGATTTTTAATAAAGTTATGATTGAAAAGATGAGAAAGTGATAAATAGTAGACTACCTAAGTATGTCTAAAGTGATTGATGATTTTGAAAGAGATCATGATAATGAAAAGTAATTAATAACTAATTATTGACATGATGTAAAAGAGTGTACTTTTATAATATGTGATCACTAATAACGAGATTAGTTGATCCGATTATGTGAATGCTAGTTAAGATTAGCATGTGGATAGATTGTATGATGGCCTTATGGCATTGATGATAGATGTGACATACAGTCACATGTAATAGTTATGACGGGTAGATTGAAATAGGGCAGGTACATGATAGATTTGGAGGCATTCTGGATTATCAAGGTATCTTGAATAAAACTGATGAGTCGGAGGCATTCCGATCACCCAACAAGATGTTGGATCTTACTGAACTGGAGGCATTCTGGTTAGTAAGATGAAGATAGGTCACTTTGGCTGAACACTGTGACAATGGGGGTTCTACTGAATCGGAGGCATTCTGGTTAGTAGGACAAAAATGGGGTCTCGTTGGTTTGGAGGCTTTCCGGACAACTTGACGGGTCGAATAAGCTATGAATAAATGTGATAGAATCACCGAAGAGGTGATTGATGTATATGAATGAGATAGGGTTACCACGGAGGTAACTAAAGTATATAGATATATATATATATTTATATATCTAATAAATATGAGTATTAATAAATGTGATTATTTATATATAATAATGTCGGGTCTAAAACCCATGTATCTCACGAGACAATTTTGTCTTACGTACTATGTTTGTTTGTGATGCTATGTACTCAGGTTCAGGAGCTAAGGATTAGGTGCGGTTGCTAGTAGAGTCGCACGGATTTAGTAGAGTTAGCAGGTGGATTTACGTTTGGCTTTGGTTATGATATATTTTGTAACACCAACTAATGATTTTTATTTATACCAAGGTTTTTGTAAATCCATATTTTGGGACAATACTCTAAATGTTTTGAATTTAAAAAGGGATTTTACGGAAATATTTTGTGTTAAAATTTGAGGTGTTACATAGGGGGTTTTGTGTTAAGTTTAACAAAATAGTGGGGGGTAAAAAGAAAATTTGTAAGGTTAAAATGGTCATTTCCGCACACATACTCTGTCTCCTCGCCACATGTCAATTTCTGATTTGGTGGGTTTTATTTTTACCCCCAAGTTCGTATTTCGGCCATAATTTTTTTTTCTTTGTAAAAAAAAAAACTAAAAATACCGTCAATTAACGGAGGATTTTGGGCGGAAGGACATAAAAGTGAAATCCAAAAATTATTAAGGACAAAAAAACGGACAAAAAAAGTTTAGGGACAGAAATGCAGAATCGGGTATATCACAGGGATAATTTATGTAATTTACCCTTATAAAAATGTTAAGTTTTATAAATGCTATAAAGTTTGTTAAATTAAATAAGTGAGGATTATTTATAAATATTTGATATAGATAAAGGTAAATTAGTAATATTAATAGGAAAAAGTCTTTAAAAAGTTAACCATTTGAGAGATTTTTAATTAATAGATTATTAAATGATGTGATAAAAGTAATTGGGTTAACCATAAGTAGGCACAAATACCATTACTCAGTTAATAGATACGACCAAGAACAAATATGCCCAAAAACAAATACGAAACAAACAAACCCATGAGCCATGACTAGGGGTGAGCAGAAAAAGTGGGTAACCGGAATTGGAACCGGAACCGCTTTGGAACCGGCGGTTCCGGTTCCTAAAATTTTGGAACCGCCCTAAAAGGTTCCGGTTCTGGTTCTCAAAATTTCGGAACCGGTAACCGTGGATAACCGGAACCGGCGATTATTCGGTCTATTTTTGTTAAAATATAATATATATGAGAAAGTAAGGGGCTGTTTGGTTCGCTGGAATGTTTCTGATGGAATTGGAATCTAGGAAGGAATTGGAATCTGTCAGGAATTGGATTCCAATTCCATATGCTGTTTGGTTGGCAGGAATTGAAATTGAAATTCAATTCAATATTCTGTTTGGTTGGCATGAAATGGAATTGGAATGTTGTAAAATGACGAATTTACCCCTATTGATTTTTTTGCTTAAAACCATTCTAATACACATCTAACATAAATTACATTAATATCTAAGCAATATGTAACACCAACAAATTGTCTAACATATAACTACAAAAACAGTCAACAAGTTATCCAACTAAACATACAAAAGAAATACTACAAGTTAATTAGATGCAAACATCGACTCCGCCAAATTATCTCTAAATGTGGTCAATTCGTTCGTAGTCCCGATAGAAGAAATATTATCCACATCTTCAGTTCCGTCATCTTCAATACTGTCATCTTCAGTTCCGTCATCTTGATCAAATTCGTTGTCAAATGGATCTACTTCCATTTCTTCCATTTGTTGTCTTATGAAGTTATGAAGGAGACAACATGCCATTATAATCTTATTTTTTGTTTCAATTGGATAATATGAATTGTCTTTTAATATTCCCCATCTACCCTTTAAAATGCCAAAACACCTTTCGATAACATTTCTAGCCGATGAATGTTTCATGTTGAAGAATTCTTTTGCTGTAGTTGGTTGATGTCCATGACACCATTCATTTAAGTGATACCTTTGACCTCTATAAGGAGCTAGAAAACCCTCTCCATTTGTGTATCCGGCATCAACTAAGTAATAACCTATAAATTAAATTGTAGTTAATAACATATAATCTTTGTAAATTGCAGCTAAAACGTATATTTACATACCCGGTCTTGGAACTTTCAATCCGTGTGGCCTAAGAATAGCATCTCGAAGAACTCTACCATCCGCGGCCGACCCCTCCCAACCCGTTAACACATATATAAACTGCATATCTTGGGAACAAACCCCTAGAACGTTTGTTGCAATGTCATTCTTTCTTGTTATATATCTAGCCTTCTCTTCGGCCGGAACTAGACACTTTACATATGTTCCATCTAAAGCTCCTAAACAATTCCTAAACCATTTCCATCTATGATCGGTAGAGTTATCGGGAACGGGTACGGGCTTCTTAATCAAATGACTATGCAATCTTATTACTGCATTACAAAATCTAGCAAAATTCCTACTAATTGTTTCTCCCGAACGACGAAATCTACATACGATGACTCGATTCTTAACATTGTGAGCAAGAATATGGAGAAAAATAGCAACTTGTTCATCGATATTCATGTTCCTACTTGGTTTTAAGCCTCCAAATGTTTCAAGCATACGACATAACTTGGTAAAACACATTCGAGACATCCTAATTTGCGATATAGACATGGTGTCACTCTCATAAATGTGTCTATGTAGTATTGGATAACGATCTAAATTTGAAGAAAAATGTTTAATACGTCGTTTATCTCTATGGTTTTTAAACATCATTAACAAGAGGACTACAACAATGTGCAAAACCACATTCCACCATGTCAAAATTAATGAAGTTTGCCTTTGTCTACGATTATGTATTGTTAAACTAAGCCTGGACATTCTTCCTGTTCGCATTAAATAGATATCAATGAAGTTCACAGAGAAATTGATTAACAAGCAATGAAATCCCATGAAATTTTGAACTGGTAAATCGAAACATGGTTACCGACTAAAATCGATTACCAACAGGCCATGAAATCGGTTACCTGACCATTTACAACATCAAACTGAAACCCTTGAAACAGTACAGAACTAAATCGATTAACAACGAAACCCTTACAACAACGGCTAATAAACAACGTGAAATCGAAACCCAGGAAGTGAGAGAGATAGATCGATTACCTGTTGAAGATCGGTTACCCGCGGTGGAGGAAGTCGGCGACGAAAGTGGCGGTGGAGGAAGTCGGCGACGGAAGTGGCGGTGGAGGAAGTCGGCGACGGAAGTGGCGGAAGCCGGCGACGAGGTAGCGATGATGAATGTGGCTGATTGATACGAAGAAGATGATAGGGTTAAAAGATATGAAGGTGGCTGATGGATGGATCGATACAAAGATGATAGGGTTAAAAGATATTTGGAGGGTAATAAAGTAATTATCACATTCCTCCCCCATGGGATTTTAAAATCCCTCCCCTTGTGGAAGGAATCTCAATTCCATTAGTTGATGGAATTTTTTAACAAGTGTGATTCCAATTCCTCCATACCAAACACATGATTTTATAGGAAATTGGATTCCAATTCCTTTGAATTCCTAAGGAATTCAGTGAACCAAACAGCCCCTAAATGTCCAAATTTAATAATATGAGAAATTTTGTGTAATTTTGAATGAGTTTAGTCCTTAATTAGTCTAAATATAGTTTTTTAACAATATAATAATTAGACAATCATATGTTTAAGTGTTTGAAATTTATGACTTTTCAAAGATTAGTAGATAAATGATAAAAAATGATTAATATTTAACCTTTACATCTTATTTTGATTTTACGATTTTAGAGACAGGGTAACCGGAACCGGCACCGGAACCGGAGGTTCCGGTTCCGATTTCAAAAATTAAAGAACAGGTACAAGAGGTTCCGATTCTAGTTCTGGTCGAAACCAGCTAGTACCCTGCTACGCTCACCCCTAGCCATGACCCCGTTCTTATTTTCCAGCCCAATCCCAGACTTGCTTCCACGCTGGCAATACGTACCCAAAAAACAAAAACCAGCAAATTTCCTGACACGCTGGCAATCCAGGAGACCACAATCCAATCAATCAAATCCTCCCTCCACCCATATAAAACAACGTTCCTCATTTCGCTACAACTTATCCCTCCAAAACCTCAAAATCAAATCTCTCAAAAATGGATTCACCCAAAAAATCAAAACCTACCGGAGGAAGAGGAAAAACGAAATCAACAAAATCCGTCTCCAGATCTACAAAAGCCGGTCTCCAGTTTCCCGTCGGTAGAGTTTCCCGGTACCTAAAAATCGGCCGGTATGCCAAACGTGTGGGCTCCGGCTGTCCTGTTTACCTCTCTGCCGTTCTAGAATACCTTGCAGCCGAGGTAAAAATTTCAAATTTCAAATGCAAATTCATTAGTCATGCATGATTTTATTATTGTTATAACTTATAATCTTATCATTATCGCTGTTGTAATTTAGGTTTTGGAGCTTGCTGGAAATGCGGCACGTGATAACAAAAAGAGCAGGATTATTCCGAGGCATATTCAGTTGGCAGTGAGGAACGATGAAGAATTAAGCAAATTGTTGGGAGGTGTGACGATTGCTAATGGCGGAGTGTTGCCCAAAATCCATCCAACATTGTTACCGAGTAAAAAGGGGAAAGACAGTAAGGATGTGAATGTGATTGGATCTGTTTCTCAGGAATTTTAGGTTTTTGTTTGTGGTTAGTTTTGTTAATAATCATGTGGTTAGTTTATGCTTTGTGAGTTTTAGAGAAAATGAAAAGTATATTTTTGCTCAATTTGCTTGTTCTGGCCTATTTTTAATTGAAACATTAAATGCTAATCTACTTCTAAATACGTAGTAATATTTGTAGTAATATTTGATGTTAATAGCAATCACAAACACGAAGGACAATGCATTAGATACCCATACACTTTCAATTTCACCATGAAAACATAAACAAGAAACACTATTTCGTTTGATGAAATCAGATTTATTTACCAATGAGAAAATTAGAACACCAAACTGACGTTGTTTGGTCATCAGGGCAAATTAGCAAATTAGGACACCATACCGACTTCTCAATTAATCCTTCAATTTTTAAATTAAATCATCGATTTCGTTGCAAAAGTTGTAAAGTTGATGCATCTTCAAACAAATTAGACACGAAACGTAGGGTGTTCACTATTCGGATAAATCCGGATTATCCAAATGGAAAATTTGGATTGGATCGTTTGGATTGGTTTTTAGGTTTTTCGGATCGGTTTGGACTTGATCCAAATTAATAGTTTGGTTTTCGGATTGGATTTGGTTTTTCATTGTAAAATCCGGATTATCCAAAAAAATCCAAATAATAATATATATATATAAAATATAAAATATAAGTATATAAAACAATTCTATCCTATTTCTAGAAAAACCAAATATAGGGACTATTGAAATTAACGAAATATCCTATGCTCCAAAATAATTCTAAAGCAATTAACTCCTTAATTGGCCCATTCTAAATCCAATTCCGAAAAACTTAATACATGACCTGTGATCTCATCGACTGTCCAGTTTCCAAACACAATTTTAACCCTATCAGTTCTTACTTTAATCCCAATACGTCCCTTCCCATTTGATACGTGAATCGCCCACAGCCCACTCGTATCAAGCTATGACGATTCGACAAGCTATGAATTAGACTTGTTTTTATGTATAAAGTAGTTTATCGTTTTGAAATTGTATAAAATAGTTATGTTAAGAAAAAATGGTTTGGTTCGGACAAATCCAAACCATCCAAATTGTAATTTGGTTCGGATCGGTTTGGATTTAAATTTGTTTGGACGGTTCGGTTTGAACATTTAAAATCCAAAATCCATTTGGATTCACCTATTTGGTTCAGATAAATCCAAATTATCCAAACGAACACCCCTAACGAAACGTACGATGATGGCGGGAAAGAAGAATTCCAGGAATCAATTTGTGACAACCCTAAAAAACGAGCCGTTCTCTCGACACTTGATGTAACCAGACACTATTTTGTAAAATTATTTGTCAAATTAGAAATATATATTTGGTATATTAATTCTAAAACAACCCCACTTCATGTGTTGATGATACACATTTTATTATGCATTACTTCGATAAATCTACATTTTAGTCTAAAACAAACGTACGACGATGGCGGGAAAGAAGAATTCCAGGAATCAATTTGTGACAACCCTAAAAAACGAGCCGTTCTCTCGACACTTGATGTAACTAGACACTATTTTGTAAAATTATTTGTCAAATTAGAAATATATATTTGGTATATTAATTCTAAAACAACCCCACTTCATGTGTTGATGATACACATTTTATTATGCATTACTTCGGTAAATCTACATTTTAGTCTAAAAAATTCCCGACACTGCTGTTTTTGGCCCGTTTTCCTACAATATTTGGGCTGTATTTGCAGCAGTTTTTGGGTCGTTTTCCTGCAGTTTTCGGACTGTTTCTGCAGCAGTTTTTGGGCTGTTTTTGCAGCTATTTTTTGGTCATTCTGTGCAGAATTTGAGGTCCAAAATAAAAGCCAAAATTGTTCATAAATCCAAAAAAACCAACATTGTTTTATATATAATGCATAAATTCAAAAAGAAATTCGTATCTTGGAATTCGGTTGGGGGGTCTCAATAATATCCGGTCTTGGGACGTGATTGTGGACCGGATGCGGTCTAGGTTATGTCGTTGGAAGGCCAATTTACTTTCTATTGGTGCTCCGGCCGGTGTTATTAAAAAGATGGAGCAACTCCGGGCTCAGTTTTTTTGGGGAAGTAATGATACCGATAAGAAGATGAGTTGGGTTAAATGGACCGATTGTTTGGCGGAAAAAAATAAAGGTGGGTTAGGTATTGCTACTCTAGATGCCCTTAACCTTGCCCTTATATATAAGTGGCGGTGGGAGGATCCCGCTTGCTTCTTTTCGAGACTGGTGGGATTATGGTGATCGTATGTCAAATGCAAATGATCGAAGGGTGAAATTTCGTATGATCGGTTTTGTTACGTGTTGGTTTTTATGGCGTTTTAGGAACTCTTTGTTGTTTGATAGTGGTAGAGTTCATAAGTCGGAATTGTTTGATAATGTTCGGCTTTTTTCTTTTTCGTGGATCACTCATAGGAATCAAAAGTTTAAGACTCCGTGGGTTGATTGGTTGAGACTTCCTTTTTAATTGTGTTTGTTTTTTTAGTCTATCTTTTTGCTAGACTCTAGTTTTATATAAAGTTGGTGTGGAGGTCCTCGGGAGGGTGATGGCAATGCCGAAGCTCTACCCGTTGCCTTCTTTTTTGCTGAAAAAAAAAATTCAAAAAGAAAACCAACATTGTTTACTCAATATCAAACAAATTAAAAACATCAATCGTCTATTGCAATACTTTTCCCTTTTGCATTTTGTTCTTTTAGCTCCTCTTCGATATTTGAAAACGCAACATACTAATCAATATATATCATCAAGTATAACTAGATGATGTATGTCAAATGATTAAAATTTAACTTACCTTTAGCAATCTCATCATCTTTAATCACATCACTTTCCTCATCAACATTTATTGGTTTTTGTGACTTTCTCAACCAATCTTGGGTGCATATTAAGGCCTCCACTATGTGAGGCTTTAACGAACTTCTGTACGGGTCTAAAACACGACCACCCGTACTAAAAGCCGACTCCGATGCAACAGTAGAAATTTGTAGTGCCAAAATATCTACGATAAATATGAAAAGCATTAATATAAAAACACAATAATTTAAGTTACATTTAAAATAAATTTTTTTACCTTTAGCCATCCTTGAAACTATTGGAAAACGTGGGCTATTTAGTCTCCACCATCCAAGTACGTCAAACTCTTCATCGTATATTTCAAACCAAGGCTCATTTATAAAAATTTTTAGCTCGCTAAGGGATGAAGTCCTTGTCCTTGTACTTGAGTTTTGTGTAAGAAAACTATTTAAGAAATCATTTCCAACACGGCTTGATGATGGGCATTCATTTTGTGTACTTTTAGAGGTCTCATTTGAGTTTTTCGTGTGAAACTTTTCTTCATACATTTCAAACAACGATCCCATATTATCCTCAACTTGTTGTACCATTACTTTAACCATTTCGAGAATAACTATTTCGGTCATTTCGGGTTTCTTATTTTTTTCGATCAAATATTTAAAACCAAACCCTATAATTTCCGACTTCATGGTAGGATCTAAAATAACGGCAAAATACATATAATGATCGAGTTTGGTAAAGTCCCCCCAATATTTAATGTACTTCTGAAACATTTTGCCTACCATACCTGAAAAAACATAATCTTTTCCCCACTTACAAAGGTGTTTCTCAACATCCAAAACTTCACTAAAAAACATATGAGCAACCGGACGAGATGAAGCCGACACTACTTCGGTTTTAATTTTAAACTTCTCTAAAAATTCAACAATCTTTCTACAGGTTTCAAACTGATATCGCTCAGGAATCGTTTCAAGGTCACGAGAATAAGAAGCATTTATCTTATCAAACTCAAAGAACGCATGTCTCAACTCGAATGCAGTTTTTAACATTTCATATGTCGAGTTCCACCTAGTAGGGCATCCGCACACAAATTTTTTTTTGACACACATAGTCTCTTAACACAATCTTTAAAGGAGTCAAATCTTTGACTAGAATTTCGGATGTATCTAACGGCTAAACGTATAATATCAATACAATCATTATGCTCATTTAAACCATTTTTCACAACTAAGTTTAGAATATGTGCAATATATCGAATGTGAAAATGTTTCCCGTTATCATACATGTTTGGCAACTTTTTAATCAAATATTCAATAGCTTTGTCATTAGAGGTAGCATTATCAACCATTATAGTCATCACGTTTTTTATATCCCATGCATTAATGCACTCTAATATATCCCTTCCAATGTCCTCCCCTCTCTGACTAAAAATTGGTTTAAAGTTTATAATTATTTTATGCATTACCCAATTATCATCTATGAAGTGTGCGAATAACACCATATACGTCTTCTTTGGAAGATCACTGTCCTCCACTTGCCTAACTACAAGAGATTATAAATCGTATCTCACCGTATTCGTTCCATTCGTTCGTCCTCACTCATGTAACTTGCCTAGCAGTTGTAAGAGCAGCAACAACAGCCAAGATGGACTGGACTCACTCTCATTCATGGCATGGGCAAAAGCAGCCCTAATGACCACTGAGACCAACCCCCAAGCCCGGTCTTTGAACTAATAAAGATGGCATAGTAGAAAACTTCAGACTGACTATCATCGTGAAGTCCACCTACGTCTTCTTTTGGCAACTAGAGGTCCACGTGTCTGTTGTTAGGTAGACGGTATTTGTAGGGTTCGATAAAAACTCAACATTTTCTTCCTTTCTTCTAGGAAAAGTTTAGAACAATCCCTAGAAATAGTGTAACGGGATGGCAAAGTAAATTTTGCATTTAAAGCCTGGGTATACTCGATTAAAGTTTCATTCTGAATCAATGAGAAAGGAAGTTCTCCCACAACAAACATTTTAAGTAAAGCCTTTTTTTATTTTAGCTTCGTCATATCTCCAATTATTTAATGAACCACTACTAGTACCTTCACCAACTTGGCTATGTTTCTTAAATAATAAATTATGTTGTTCTTCAAGATTAATAGGGTTATTTCGACATACCTTCATGTGTCTTATCATGGATGAGGTACTGTTAGCATTTGGATCTGCCGCATACATTTTGTTTGGACAATAATTACATCGGCCTCTGTGCAACCCATCAACTCTATACCTCGTAAAATGATCCCAGACAATAGATTCTGTTATAGTATTTTCTATTTTTACCCGCGGTCTAGTAGTTTTATTTCTTTTATTTGGTTTTTTCTTTTTTGTTTCCGGTTGGGTGTCTTCTACAAGCGTTTCATCTGTGAGATTGACATTATCTTCTGGATCCATCTAATACACATAAACAATATATCATTACCAGAAGTGGGACAACAGTCACTTGGTGATTTATTTAATTTCACACCTTAACTAATATATATATATATATATATATATATATATATATATATATATATATATATATATATATATATATATATATATATATATATATATACTAGCAGATACCCGCGCAATGCGGCGGAAAATACCATATAATTTTATTTTGCAGTGAAGTTAATGGTGGTGGTGTGAGAGTGGTGGGTGATGGTGTGTAGTGATTGTCACGGTGGGTGGTGCGTGATGATAGGTGACGGTAGTAGTGATTGTAATAGATACAATACCATTAATGTATTCTTCATACACTTTTTTTATTACATAGATTGCTTTCAAACCCTCAAACCCCTCTAATAAAATCACGCCTTTAAAACTAAAGACAATTCAAAACTTTTAACTCTTTGCTTTATACAAAATCTGTTCATCAGCCTCTTCAACAGATCAACATATCCATATTATGCTCCCGACAAGTCAAAAAAATGAGCACAAATGAATACAAAATCAGCACTAATTTATTTATAGTTTCCATCTTTCAACAGTTTAGAATCTCTCAATCTACACCAATGAATAAAACTAACATGTCTACAAAAAACACTTGAAGATAAATCTTGCAAGTTGATTCACATTTCACCTGCAAAAGCATTTTCAAATTTACCAAAATACAAATAAATAAAGAATAGCATCTTTTATTATCATACATGCATGTTATTCTTGTTTTCTCATGAAACTGAAAGAAACTATCTTTAATCCTTTTCCTTCATTTTCTTTCTAATAGTTTCCTTCAATATTTGCCTCAATTCATGGTACTCCACTTCTTCCTGTGCAGGCAACCTTTTTTCGGCTTCTTCTTCATATTCACCAACTTCATCTTCATAATCTTTGTATTCTATAAACAATGTTAAAACTTAAAAAAGCTAATGCGCTAAGAATCAGTAAGATAACTTGAAATGAATTGCAAAGTTGCTTACATTTAAATCATACACTCCGATTGTTTGATCAAATCTTTCAAAGGTCTCCAAGGCAATACTTAACCGGTATAAGATGCGTTTTAAGGCACAAACTGCATAAAAAACCAGTATAAGATCGATCCTAATTATCTGTAAAATTAACATTTATAAGAAACACATACGGAATTGATATTGATAAATCATATACATCTCATGGGGCGTATGCTTATGTAAACAGAAAAATGATGGTACTTAGGCAGAACTAAAATTTTAATTGAAAAAGAAAATTTGAAAAATTAAGTTTATGGAACTAAAATTAGGCGACGAACCAAAATAACAGCTTGCACCAAGAACCACATCACAAATGAAACCACAATAGTAGAAATTGAAGGAGGAGACATACCTCAAACTGGAATAAAGAAAATCATGAAGCTCGTGAACCAAAATTTTCAAACTTTTAAACGTATTTCACATTGCAATCTGCTAAATTCTTAACGATTAGCTCATTAGATTACCAAATTTACAGAATATTAGGAAATAGAGGGGGAAAAAAGGCAAATACACAAGAACCCTAAATTCCCAATCTCGAGACTTCTTGATCAATCTGTTCGATTCTTCAAACTTGATCGATCTGAATAGACTTTTGTGAACATTGTATATAAACATTTATGATGACCAAATGCAGTACCGTCACATGAAAATCGTAAATTCAATGAAAATAAGCAACATATTTAAAGGTTACCTAATTGAATACTCTGAAAGTCGTAAATTCGATGGGTATAGGTGAGGGCCGATACATGGTGAAGGAACTGAGGAGGAATACAGAGGCATGCTTGAAGAAACCAAGGAGGGCAGACGCATTTTAGTCGAAGCATTTCATATTAATACGAACACGAAAACGAAAATTAAATATCGATACCCATGGTTGAATCAATCGAGGAGGGTATTCCAACAGACGATTGAAGATGAATGGATTAACTTGAATCGATGAGGCTCTCGTTTCTATCACTTTGCAATGGTGGGTTCGAGGAACTGACTCAATTGTTGGCAGCTTATTCAGTTTTCGTTTTTAAATTTCAATTTTGAAGAAGCTGAAAAGTTTTGGCGGCAGCAACAAAAATGAATAAAGTAATTTTGTTTTGGATAAATATCGCAGCTGTAAGCTAGCGCAGTTGGTTTGTGTGTTGGCATCTAGCCTGCAGGTGGTGGGTTCGAATCTCTGGTGGTTTATTTTTTTAAGCATAAGATGAAAATTACGAAAATGGAAAGAATTTGGCTGAATTCTCAGCCAGCTATTTAGGGAAAGGCCTAAATGCTTTATAAGTAGTAGAGATATATATATATACTAGCCGAGTACCCGCGCAATGCGGCGGCGGGTACCCTGTAACGTTATTTTGATGTGGCAATAATGATGGTGATGATAGTGATTGTGGTGGACTGGTGAGTGGTGGATGGTAATGGTGGGTGGTTGTGCGTGGAGATGTTGAGTGGTTATAGTAATGTTTGTAGTGTTGGGTGACGGTGATGAGTAGTGATGATGGTGGTGGCCAATAGCATGATATGTGTTTAAGTATAAGTAAAAATAACAAAGTACAATTACATTCAAATAATTAAAATTTATCATTGTGAGTTGGTTATCGCCTCTTGCTAATAATATAAGGTATACAAATATATACCGAAATCACAATTATGTTGACTAATAACTAATCATTGCTAATTTGGGGAGTTCCAAATACGTTGTATATAGTAAAGACATACACTTTGTGGTGTTCCAAAATTTGGGTTGATGTTTTCGGTTGTCATATCATTACATGATATATTTCTTTCATGTGCATGGCTTCCTCATCCTGCAAAACAGGAGACAAGAAATATTTTAAAAATTGTAACAATTTAAAAACCAGGTTAAATTAAGTTGTAGTCTTCATTGCTTCCTCAAAGCAATCGTACTTCAAAAACAACACATAAATAATTAAAAAAATAAATATCGAATATGAGATAGCAGGATATTTATGGTTTGGACAGCCTCTCCCCAAGTGGAAACTATTGCATGGTTTTGATTTTCAGGTTCCTTCACCAAGTTTCGGGTCTCCGAGTAGTTTAGTGGAATATATTTCCTAACAGGTTTTATATTATGTTAGAGTAAACTCAGTTATTAACAAAAGAGATAATATGAAACGATATTATACCTGGTCTTTTTCCTTTGTACATCAGCTTTGACAAGCTTTGAATTAAAGTATAAAACGATTTTATAATTTTTACATCACTCCAGCACTCTCTTCCACAAGCATGAATGCAAGTAATACAATACGCTTAACGTACCTCAAAACGTACCTCCAAAATAACTTTGAAACAACAAAGCCCCCCGGTAGTTATACCATGCCAAAAAGGTACATATTAACCATAAAAGCAAAAAAAGAAATTTAATAAAAATAATTAAGTCTGACCAGTAATCAAACTACCTGGTTTGTAGGAATTCATAGTAGCCTTCGCTGCTTCCAATAAACACCTTTCATCTTCAAATAAAACACATCAAATAACCAGTAGATGTCAACAAGCTTACATTACCAACCCGTCGTTTTAACCTAACAAAGAGAATTCTGCTAAAGTTTCATACCCGCATCTCAAAAATAAGTGATTATTGATTTATTAGAATCATGGTTATTAAAAAGTAGATTCAAACAAAATCTACGTTTAATGCTCAGTAAGTTAATAAATATAGGTAAGAATAAACCTAAACTGAGCCGGAGAAGCTTTGGTAAACCAATAAAACAGAGCTCTTCCAAATGCTTCACTCACAGTTACATACCCAACATACTGATTAAACTCAGTTGAAATTTTGACCAGGTAAGTTCGAAACCCGGTTCAATTTCTACATGTAACTGAAATAAAGACGAAAATTACAAAGCCCCAATTCGATATTGCCATTGTACTTTTTAGGGTTTAATCTAAAGAGGAGAAAGATGAAAATAAATATTAATTGAGAGCACCGATAATAAGTTTACATATTATAGAAGTACATGAGATGCAGAGGAATCGAGGAGATAATTGCAGAGGAATTGAGAAGGCAAACGGTTCTCGGAAAGGGTAAAAAGTTGAAGAAACCGAGGGGTTAGGAAGTGAAAGGACGCGAGTGGTTTTGAAGAGTAAGGTTTGATTGGAGTAGAATATATTTAATATTTAGGAAAAATCAAATGTCCTCCAATGTAGTTCAGTTGGTTTGATGCGCTTCTTTATATGGTGTTTGTCCGTGTTCGAATCCTGCACGTTGCAATATTTTTTTGAAAAACAAAGTAGACCTAAAAATAGAAAGTAAATGGCTGAATTTTCAAGAAGCTATTTAAGGAAAAGTCCAAAATGCTTTATAAGTAGTAGAGATATATATATATATATATATATATATATATATATATATATATATATATATATATATATATATATATATATATATATACAGAGAGAGAGAGAGAGAGAGAGAGCAGTTCATGCGAGAACCACTAAAATTGCGAGAACTGCGAGAACCACTTTCTAACCAATCATTTTGCTTAATTACATTTTTAAATTTAAAGGGTATTGTAGTCTTTTTAACACTAAAATCTTTTTATTAAATTCAGTTTCCTTAATTAAATTAATTCATTTTTAACCTCAATCCGATTTTTTAGGATCCGAATTTTATAATTTGTAATTTTTTTCGCAATTCGTATGTGTTCATTGATGAACGGCTAAAAATAACTAATATTTTTTTAATCATATTAACATGTTCAGCATAATAATAATGTGTTCAATATGCAAAATTTACAGATTTACTAATGAACAAATCTACAATATACGTAATGAACATAATGAACAAGTCTGACAGGGAATTTTATTAACCTTATTTAATGTATTCAATGATGAACGAATGGACAAAGTTACAAACTATGAACTGAAACCTTAGACTGATACAAAGAATTTTAGTAACCTTATTTAATGTATTCAATGATGGACGAATGAACAAAGTTACAAACTGTGAACTGAAACCTTAGACTGATACAAATCTGAAATTACAAATCGATGAACAAGAACATATCTGAAACAGATGAACAGATCTGAAACAAATGAACATATTTTCGATAGAAGTGATTTGCGACTTCACCGGAACCCTAGTCACCACTTTCAATCGGAACCCTTTTTAAACACTTAATAACCTGAATTGCCTGAATTAATTTCGATAAAAATTGCGTGAATTATTTATCAACATAATAATAACGTTTAATGTCATACAAGAAACTTTTTTGTACAAAACAGATCTGGTGTTAAGGGCGGCGGTGGTTTTCCCAGCAAAGTTCAATATCTGCGATCGGAGAAGATGATGGTGCGGCGGCGTCGGTTTAGCCGGAGGGCGGCCATGGTCATCGCCGGCTATTGCGTCTCTGTTGGATGAAAGCTACGAAGATTTTCACATAAAAGTTGAAGAAAATCAATAAAAATTAAATTAAATAGTAATAGGTTAGGATTACCATTTTGTTTGAATTGTAACCTAGAAATTCCGGCGCATGAACCCCTAAATCGGAGAAGAATAATCGCCACTAGAGCCTTAAATTGAAGAAGAAGAATCACATCCAGAAACCCAAAATCGAAGAAGAAGAACCGATGGTTGTGTTTATTGTTGCCGATGAACATGAAACACGGATCTGAAATCACATATCGAAAGGAACATTGTCATATTTACCAACTTCATCTAAATATAATAAATACACGGATCTGAAATCACAGATCGAAAAACTCACCGAAGTCACCGTTGAGACACCTGCAGTTGCGCTAGTCACAGATCTGGAACTCAAGGGGACTTCGCCGGAAAAGTCACAGATCTTGAATCGCCGAATCTGGTAACACGGGCTCTGCCTTGCCGAATCTGGTAACCGGAAAAAGTTGTGCGCTTGAGATGAACTACTAATAGCTTGAGATGAACACCGACGATCGATTTAGTGGATCTGGAAACACCGGCGACTGTTTCAGATGAATTGCTTCACCGACGACTACTTCACATTAATTTGAACAATTAGTTTTAACGGAATCGGCCACCACTTCGGTGGCCGTGTGAGATTCGCCGGAAAATCACCGGCCATATTATTTGAGAAACTGAGAGAGAAGTCGAGAACCCACACAAAACGCACTACTTTTTGAGAAACTGCTTCACCGACTTTATGGGTTGCTTTTTGAATTAAATGATTTTTTTTCTTTTCCATATTAATTGAGAATACCATAAATAATATAGGTATACTTTTACCCTTTTGCCCTTTCACGTCTAAGTATTAATCCTTGAATGCCCACTTATTTACATAACTGCCATCAATGATCTTAGCCATTAATCTTTTAATCTAATGATCAAAAAATGGTTCTCGCAGTTCTCGCAATATTAATGGTTCTCGCATGAACCCTTGTCTATATATATATAGCCATGTAACAAATTAGTGGGACCAAATATTTTCATATAACAATTAAAAACTAATTTTGCATTGTTAAGAATTGATGAACATCAATCAAACAATTGTTTTAAACACAAATCTTCAAAAAAAAAAAAAAAAAAAAAAAAAAAAAAAAAAAACAATGTTAAAAAGGACCTGGGGTATTTAAAATGGATGAACAATGTTAACCCTAACCTTAAAAACCCAAAAAATGACATCGGTTAGTTCATCGAAACCCTAATTCATTAACTAAAACCAAACGAAAACTGAAATCCTAGAACCTCGAAATTTCACAATTACTTGAACACAAAATTGACCAGACTTCAAAAAAACCCCCAAAAAAGAAATTTTTGTTTGTCGAAACCCTAATTCATAAACTGAATAGGTGAAAATTAGTTGTGAAATTGAAAAATCAAGAACAATGTTAACCAGAACCTTAAAACCCCCCAAAAAAAGGTCACCGTTTTATTCAAGAACCGAAATCGAACAAAAAACTAAAATTGAATTAGTAAATGAAATCGAACAAAAACTGAAATCGTACCTATTGACTTTCTTCTAGTGAATCCCGACACTGGATTTTTCATTTTATTTGGTTGGTTTCTTTGATTTCTGTGTTTTTCGCCGGATTACCGCCACCACATCGCCAGTTTCTTCAAGAGAGAGAGAACGTGATTTGGTGGGGGTTGTTGAGATAATGAGGCAAATATATTATTGAATAAAAATAATTGAAATAAATTCCTTATTG
Source organism: Calendula officinalis (assembly GCA_963853835.1). Lineage (NCBI taxonomy): Eukaryota > Viridiplantae > Streptophyta > Magnoliopsida > Asterales > Asteraceae > Calendula > Calendula officinalis. Next base: position 39,239,537 of record OY970831.1, read on the forward strand.
AGCGGATATCTTTTAGACGGAAATACCCTTTCAAGCTTGTATTTTTTTTTTTTTAATCTAGGAGCTGAAATTTACAAGTTTTCCCTTTTAATCAGATCCACTCATCTTAAAAACCAATGAACATAAATGGTTCTCGCACTTCTCGCAATTATATAGGTTCTCGCATGAACGCTCCCCTATATATATATATATATATATATATATATATATATATATATATATATATATATATATATATATATATATATATATATATATATATATATATATATATATATATATATATATATATATATATATATATATATATATATATATATATATATATATATATATATATATATATATATATATATATATATATATATATATATATATATATATATATATAGGGTCCGGATTCGGTGAGGACTCTTTTCCCGGTGAGGATTACGAGGACTACAAAAAAAACTTTAAAAATGATTCAAAACAAACTCTTTTCAAAAAATTCTTTTTTTAAACATTAAAATCGCAGCATATAAGATCAAAAAAAAAAAATTTCAAAAATGATCAAAAAAAAAAAATGGATCATAATAATGATCCACAAAAAAAAAATGGATCATTGTTATGATCCGCAAAAAAAAGTGGATCATAATTTTTTTTTCAAAATTTTTTTTTGGTCAAATGTAGTAATAATCATGTGAAGTTATATATATATATTTTTCGGAATTTTTTGGAAATGTTTTTTAGGTGTCTTCGCGAGTCCTCATCGTTTTTTGAGTCCTCACAGGATCCCACTTCTATATATACATATATGAATTAAATACATGACTTCATTTAATTAGAGTGTTGGATTAATCGGTTTAATAGTTCACGAGCTGCTGGCTAGAAAACAAGTTTAGTTAATAATTCTAACAAGTTTAGGATAGTTTCTTTTGTTTAGGTTTGAGGCTGTGTAAAAGGCTATATATAGCCCTCTGCTAATGTTTTCTATCGTTTCAACCATTCAAGCGTTTACCCTATTACTATCATTTTCATTGCTTAAATTGACCATCTTCAATTTAATTTAAGGAACATGCCCTGTTCCCTCCTCATATTATGTCTCCCAAATCCATCCACAAATCTGTCTCGACTCAACCACACACACATTTAGAGGATTTGCTTTGTTGGCGGAAAACAATTGGATTTACGTAACTTCGTTTTTGAAACAGTTTGAAGATCCTAAATTGGTTTTCGTAACTTCAGTTTTGAAACAGTTTCAGAAAGGTTATCTGTTGTTTGTGATGCTTTTATTATTCTTGTAATAATCTACACACAATTTGTTGTCAAAATGTCTGTTTGATAAATGACTTTTTTTTCCTTTGACTTCATTAAATCAATTTCTTGACTTTGTTCTTCTTTTTAACATGTTTGTTTATTTATATAAAAAAAAATAGTTCAGTAAAACACACCAATTTCCTTGTTTTACATATTAATTAATTGCCCATTTATTTCTTTATCTCTCCATCGATGTAAACTCCATTGTTGTTGAGTTTAAGCTTTATACTTAACTTACATACAGTCTACTTAACAAACACCTTAGTCAACGAAAGTCAATTCAGGGAATCCTAGATTAATCGTATCACCATGCACGTATAAGAATTAAGACATGTTATACATTCATACCTGGAATTGAGAATCACTATTATCGGATTCCGACCTCGACATAATATTGATCGATTGGAGCCTGCAACGATGAAGACGAACGAAGAAGAAACGAATTGAAGAAAGAAACGGACGGTCGTTGTGTCGTACGTGTGGTGTAGACGTGCAGGGTTTTTTTAATAGGATGTTGGGCTAAAGATGCTGGATGGGCTTATTGGATTGGCTGGACTCGAGTGCCAAACAATAGAAAAAAATCGCAGGGGGTTTAATTTGACGGGCATTTTCGGTTACTTCCGGTTTAAAACCGGACCGGACCTGTCGGTTCTCAAAAAATACGGCCCGAGGACCGGACCGGAAGTTACGGTTTGGCGCCGGTTCGGTTCGGTTCTTCCGGTCCCGGTCGGTTTTGGTCGGTCCCGGTTCAAACTGCACAACCCTACGATGTAGTATATTCCAACCCATTAATATTATATGTGCTAGAAATATAAACCACCAACCACATTAAAATTAAATAAATTCGAATTATGAGATGTAATAACCGAATTGACGGAAACAAATATTGAACCACACTTATATAATAGACTAGTATTTTATGTATATGACCACCTCAATCAATCTAAATTCCTTAGTATTCCCTTAATCATTAATGTTGCTTGTTTATCAAGGCTATAATATAATATTTTTTTTTTTTGGAAACGGCTTTCATTAAAAACAAAGAAAAACTACAAAAACAATTCAATAATTACAAGGCATAATGAGCCAATCTAACCAAGAAACGCTAAGCTTTTTATCACGATTACATATCCAATTAAAAGAAACTTCTTTCACCGCGTCGACCAACATAGCCTTCCGAGTATCTCCATTGTTAAAAATCACCGCATTTCTGAACCTCCAAAGAATCCAAATCACCGTAAGACACACCGCTTCCAAAACTCTTTTTGCACTAACACTTACTCTACTTGCATCAATCGTGAACAATAAATCATCCAAGCTGGCTACATTAATATCCAAAATTTGCAACCATCTACTAACCGCCAACCAAACATTTTTTGCGACTTCACAACTCCAAAATACATGATCGGTATTCTCCTCTATCAAACCACAGACCTCACATTTTACATCTTCAATAGGGATTCCCCGAACCACTAGATTTGTCTTAGAAGGAATACGATTTAAGTTAATCTTCCAAAAAAGGATATTTACCTTCCGAGGGACTAACCGATTCCAACGCGTCTGATGATTCGAGCTTGGCAAGAACAAACTATCCAGCCACTTTCTAGTCGAGCCCACTTCAAACATCCCATGCGACCTGATACCCCACCGCCACTGATCCGGCTCATTATTAAGATTTACCCCTTCTAACTCCGAGTTAAGGCGAGCATTTAATGCAGCTAGCCTCCCACCCCTCATCACCCGAGACCACGACCACGTAATCGAGTTATTGACAAATCTCTCCGCCACCGAACATGAAGGATTAGACTCCAACCTGAACAATCGAGGGTACAAATCACGTAGAGGGATATCCGACAACCACGGATCCTTCCAAAAAGACGTAAGCAATCCGTTTCCAACCTTTTTAACCAAACCATTCATAATCGGAATCCCTTGAGATTTATATTTAACGATCATTTGTATAATTTGAGACCACGGCTGAGCACCCCCATAATCGTGACTGTTAGAAGCCACTACCCCACCATCATGACCATATAAAGAAGCAATCAACCTCGCCCACAACAAGCCTCGATTATTGACAAAGCGCCACACCCACTTCATAAGAAGAGCCATATTAAAAGCCTTAAGGCTTCCAATATTGAGACCGCCATTATCCAATGAAGCCAAAACCACTTCCCACTTCACCCAATGAATCTTTCTACAATTCTCGGTGCCACCCCAAAAAATAGAGGCTCTCAACCTTTCAAGAATATTATCAACGATTTTCGGCATCTTAAATAAAGAGAGATAATACACCCCTAAACCACCAAGAACCGATTTTATAAGCATCGATCTCCCACCAATAGATAAAGCACCGACTTTCCATTTTGAAAGTTTTTGCTTAAATCTATTAATCAAACCATCCCAATTCTTTTTCCGAGACATAGACGCCCCAACCGGTAAACCTAAATAAATAAAAGGGATCCTTCCTTTACATAAACCCACCGAAGCCGACATATCATTCACCTCTATATCATTAACACCAATACCATAGAGATTGGACTTATGCATATTTAATTTTAACCCTGACACCATATAGAAGTGATGGAGAAGAATGAGAAGGTTTTGTATGTTAGACAAAGACCATTCCCCCATAAAAATAACATCATCCGCATACAATAAATGAGATATAGTAAGATCCTAATTTTTCACCTTAAGACCGATAAAAAGATGTCTAACAACCGATTCTTCCATAGCCACATGAAGACCTTCCATAGCTATAATAAACAAAAAAGGAGAAAGAGGATCCCCTTGTCTTAACCCTCTTCCAAGTTTAAATTCTTTAGAAGCATTCCCGTTTATCAAAACGGACGCCTTTGAGGAGTGTAAAATCGCTTTGATCCAATTTCGCCATTTAACCGGGAAGTTCATGAATTCCATCATCTTATCCAAAAAAAGCCAATTCAAAGAATCGTAGGCTTTTTCAAAATCAATCTTTAAAACCAAAGCCTTTTTCTTTCTCTTCTTATACCAAGCTAACATTTCATTAACAATTAAAGGCCCGTCTAAAATCTGACGGCCTTTGATGAACGCAGATTGCTCCGAGCTCACAATCGTGTCCACCACCAAAGATAACCGCAAAGCTAACACCTTAGCAATTATTTTATATTGAAGCCCAATAAGACTAATCGGACAATAGTCATTCACCGCCAAAGGGTTAATCACCTTCGGGATCAACGTAATGAACGACGCGTTACACCCTGACGGAATGAAACCTGTATCAAAAAATTCAACAACAAAGTTAAAAATGTCAGTTTTTAAAACATCCCAAAACCTTTTCACAAAGGCAAAGGAAAAACCATCCGGGCCCGGAGACTTATCGCTCCCACACGACCACACCGCACGCTTTACTTCCTCCATCGAAATCGAACCAATAAGAAAAGACGCCTTATCTTCCGTGAGACTTTTAAACATATCACTTCGGTTCACCACTTGCACCGCCTGATCTTGCATGAATTTTTTCTCGAAATAATTAACGAACACGTTCATCACATCTAAAGGAGCTTTTACCCATTCGCCTTCATGTTTGACTCCTTGTATCATGGAATACCTACGTTTGCTATTAATAAGACCATGGAAATACTTAGTATTCTCATCACCTTCAATACACCAATTAGCTTTAGCTTTTTGAGATAAGTCCCGCCACTCTTTTTCGTCTAATTTGTACAACATTTGTTTAGCCCGAAACCGAGCATCTCTTTCCTCCGTAGACACCGAGTTAGACTCCATTTTTGACTCAATAATTCTGATCTCATCAGTCAAACAGATCCTCTCTCTTTGATTCAAAATTTTCTTATCCAGCCACCATGCTTTGCATTTTTCCTTTAAATTCTCCAATTTATTTTTAAAGCTAATAAAGTGACTTTGATCATGGTCACCCTTATACTGCCCCCACACATCCAACACCAAACCCTCAAATTCCGGTTCTTGCATCCAAGAATTAAAGAACCTAAAAGTTTTCGGCCCATAATCCATCACCTGTTGGGATAAAAAAATCGGTCTATGATCCAAAACCGAATCCAATAACACGCTAGCAACTAAATCACCACATGCTATATTCACCCCTTCATTCATGAAAAAACGATCCAACTTACTCATTTTACGACCGTCTCTACTCAATCGCGTAAAGGCCGACCCACCCATAGGAATTTCACTAATCTGCGCCGAGTCAATAAAAACATTAAAATCCTCCATCTCTTTATCGTTTTTAATGCACCCCCATCTTTCTACTTCCTCCCTAACCGCATTAAAATCACCAAACACCAAATAATTGCCATCATTAGCTTCCATGTACTGAACTATAAACTCCCACAAACTTCTCTTATCAACATTACTCTGCGGAGCATAAACATTGACCATAACGCACTTCATTTTATTAACCTTCCATTCCCCATGAACGAATAAAACATTTTGACAACTAACAATTTTTGAACTTTCAAACACCGCCGCATCCCAAACAGAAAGGATACCACCCAATAAACCAACCGCACTACTTAACGCAAAATCAAAAGCCATATTTCCCCATACTTGCTTGATCATAAACAAATTCACTTTAGTAATTCTCGTTTCTTGAATGCCTAAGAAAGACACCTTATTTTTATTACAAATACCCGCCACACGTTTTCTTTTAAGCACATCACCTATTCCACACATATTGATAGACATTATATTCATGGACGACCCTTGTCATCTCCCATACTACTAATCATTTTTTCTAATGAACTTTGACACCCTTCCATATCAAGGCCAATCGCACTTCCAATGTCAATGAATTTATTAAGATCTTCAATAAGCGAGATAGTCTTAACCTTTTTGTTACCCCCCACAATCCCGGAATTACCTGAGAAGGAGCTCACACCCACTACATACGCCCCTTGAGAAGGCTGCTCTTCGATACTCCCCACTTTTTCCCCACAATTTTCAAAACCCGGAGGCTTTGAAAGGGACTCATCAGATTTCTCACTCTCCTCTACCTTGTGTTGTTGTTGTTTCTCTACACCATGCACACTCGTAGAACCCCCCTCCTTTTCTGCCACAAAAGTCCGTTCTTCCTCTAAATGAATAACATTGACCACATCGTGTTCATCTTCACCATTCTTAGTACGATCTAGTATATGTGGTTCATCTTCGTTACGGTCATCCTCCGGTTCACTTTCGTTATTCTCTTCAGCAGAAACCTCAAGGTCTGAACCGTCTTCCTCTCTATCCGATAACCCATTTTCACCATTACTCTCACTATCAAAAGTCTTCATATTTGGTTCCCATAACGCTAGTTCATAAAACCAAACTTGGAACTTTTTTTGTTCATAAACCACATCTATCTGCCCTTCAATCTTGCCACCGATCTTTGTTTTTAGGCAAACTTTACCATTCCCATTCTCTCCCGTATCCCCATCCACAAACATAAGCTCACCCCATGCATTTGTTATTTTTTGAATAGCTTTAATAGTACCTGCTAGTAAGGGAAGGCCATCAAACCTAACCCACACCACCTTATCGTCCACAACAAAAGACTGGTCAAGCAACCGCAATTGCGTGAAATAGAAATTCATATCTGCATGGTTCTTAAACCGATCACACGCGATAACACTATCGAATTCCAGCCATAACCAAGACCCGCCAATGTAATTCACCTCTACATACAAAAAACCTTCCTTTGCACAGACCAAGTTTATGTTTTCAATCAAGGAAAGATCACGCACCTTCCCCACCAACACCGTACCTTCATCTGTAATTTTCATTATATCTTCTTTCTCTAAAATAATAGAATTATTTCCCCCTACTGTCACTTTTTCCTTCTCAACACCCCGTGCAACCCTAGACATCCCAGAATTAGGTTTAAATAAATCTGAAAATTTCACATCCTTATTCAAAGAACTATTATTCTTTCGCACCAGAGAAGCTGGTTTACCCTGAATCGGTTTGTCTACCTGTTCTTGGGCACCCTTTCGAGAGAACCTAGATACGGAAGCGAACAAATGATAAGAGCCGTACCAAGTTTTATTCAATCTGGACAGGAGCACCTCTTCGTTATGCACCTTTAAAAACCTAACAAAGGCGAACCTTCGTCCAATCTTTGAAAGTTTTCGTGCAATATACACGTCCGCCACCACACCAAACACCAGCATTGCCTTCCATAATGCTCTGGTATCCCATCCTGAAGGAAAATTCGTCACGTACAGAGACGTAGCAATGTTTTTAAGATCCAATTCCTTGCTACGTAAAGCCTTACTCTCCTGTTCTGCAGTCCAACGAACCCCATCTCTAATCACCATAACTCCCAACCCTCCCCCCTCCCCAGATTACGGGAAGGAAACGACACTCAGAAACGGAAAAAGTTGAAGAACCCTAGGAAGGGTTTCAGCGCCACACGCAAAAGTTTGCATTTTTTAAGCTCTGGCAAACGATATTATATAATATAATATATATTTAATATAATAATATATAATAAATAAATATATAATATAATAATATTATATTAATATTAAAATATTAATAATATATTTTTAATATTATAATATTAATATTATTATATTACTTTAATATTATAATATTATATTAATAATATAATATTAAAAATAATATTAATATATATTATTAATGATTATAATTATTAATATATTATATTAATATAATATAACATATATATAATATTATAATATTCCATAATATTAATAATATTATAATATTAATAGAATAATAATATTAATAGTATTATAATATTAATAATTATAGTTATTAATATATTATATTAATATAATATAACATACATATAACATTATAATATAATATTTCATAATATTAATAATATTTTGATATTAATAATATATTATTAATAATTATAATTATTAATATATTATATTAATATAATAATTGTATTTTCTATTTATTGAAGATAAATTTTCATAATAATTTTCTTGAATTTCTTTTAATTGATTTTTAGAATATTGTTCAAATAACCATTTTCTAAAAGTTTTCCATTTAGATAAATAAAACTCATCGCATATTAATTTCCTTGCCTGTGAACCAGGACTAAAATCAATTTTTTTCTGTAAAATCCATTAAAGTGTGAAATTCATTTCAGAGGGAGTAACCTCCTCCGTTTGATAAACAATGTTATCATATATATTTAAATTATTAATTTTTTTCTGAATTATGTGAAACAGAAGCACGTGATAAAGGAATTTCTACTTTATAATCTAATGGTGAAATATAAGAGTGTGAAGATCTTACTGATCTAGTTCTTCTTAATAAAGGATTTTCATCTTCGAATTCTTTTTCTTTATTAAATTCTATTGTAACTATTCCATCTGATGTTTGTGTAATATTTTCAATATTATTATTTATTAAAGGCTTAGGACTATTCCATCTGAAGTTTGTGTAATATTTTCAATATTATTATTTATTAAAGGCTTAGGGGGAGTATTATTTTCCAGTATCCAATTTTCTGGAAATATAATTTCATCCCATTTAATGGCCCTTCTAGTAGTAATTTTTGACATATTAAAATTACTTTCTATTAAAATTGTTTCGTTTATGGGTTTGTTTATTCTTTTACATCTAGGGTTCATTGTTTTTAGTGGTTTATAATAAATACGATAACATATACATATAACTTTTGAACCAGCTACTCTCCCATATGAAGAAGATTTTAATGAAAGACAGATTCCTACGAAAGCAAGACCCTGTCAGATGAATCATAATTATCTAGATCTATGTAAAAATGAAATAAACTCATTATTAAACAAAAAGTTAATTCAACCATCAAAATCTCCATGGTCCTGTACTGCTTTCTATGTTAATAAACATGCAGAACAAGAAAGAGGTGTACCCAGGTTAGTTATAAATTATAAACCATTAAATAAAGTTTTAAAATGGATTAGATACCCTATACCAAATAAAAAAGATTTATTAGATAGATTACATGATTCAATAATATTTTCAAAATTTGACTTAAAATCAGGATATTGGCAAATTCAGATTAATGAAAAAGACAGATATAAAACTGCCTTTAATTATCTTTGAATAATCCTGATATTTTTCTTTTAATTGTTCTAATTCGTTAATACGTTGATTATAAATAATCATTTAAGACAGGACCTTGTCAAACTTTTTTAAACATAACCAGGATATTATTTAATATTAACAATATAAAAGTTTTTATTTAATATTAAAAATATAACAGTTTTTAAAAATATAAAAGTTTTTAGAAAGAATTTTCTTTTAGTCATAGGTATCTTTACGAAGTACCGACATCTTATTAAGAATTTGCAGTATGGCGAGTCAATGAATAAAATACCCTAATAATGCCAAATCATGGCTGAAACGGGCTAAGACACGACTAATGCCATTGTTAAATTTCTAATAAGATGTTGTTACATCAACCTAGACTTGAAAATTTTCACCGAAAACAGAAAAATACTTTTTTTTTTTAAAAACCTGGTTACATTTTAAATGTTGACGCAGATTAGTATCTTAAGAGCTTTACTCCATGAAAGTATTATTATATCACAAGAGCTTTACTTCTGTCATTCTTTTTCTTTTGAAGTAAAGATTCTTCAATCATGTCTATCATGCAATCAACGGGAATAATTTCTTCATTAGTTTGAGATTCTCCTGCTAGACATTGAAATTGATTATTATCAGTTGACATTGTATCTTCATTTGAGGCTTCTTCTTCTTCATTTTCTTCACTCTGAAATCTCTGAAGATTTTCCTTGATCTGAGAACAATATGTTCTGAATGCTTTGATCATTTCTTCTTTATTTGAATTTACATTTGGTAATTCTGAAGGGATTAAGTTTGCTGAATCTGAAATTTTTTTCTGGTCTGTATAAATTTTAATTTGTTGGTTGATATGATCAACTGTTTGTTGTGCATTCCATATTTTTGTTTCTGGATCTTTTTGTAGCATCTTAGGCCAAAATTTCGTAAAATATAACCTTTGTAGTGTTGGTAATTTACATGGAGTATAATCCACATATGGTTCCCATTTCCAAATCCAGGGAATTGAAAATTCCATTAAAAAGTGTAAAGAAGATATAACTTCTAAATTATTTAGTTTCTCATTTGAATATTTTAAATATCTTGGAGAAATTGGTAACCATTCTCCATATAATTTTCTGAATGGTTCCTCTGGTAATATATCAATACTAGGTCCACATGAAGACCACCAATTAATAAACCAATTTGGAATATCTTTATTCTGCTTATAAATAGTTTCACAAATTTTAAAAAACCAAGTGTGTTTTCTTTGTGGATTTTCATATAAAAATGCTTTATGAAAGCTTTCAACATAATCCCAATAAGTAAATTTAAGAGGATTTCTTGAAGGTGGAATTATAAATTCTTTTTCTTTTAGGGTGCTAAGTCCCCATTCTTCTGCTGATATGATCTTTTTTATAATTGCTTTGCTAAAATTATAAACATTTGGATTTCCTGATGTAAAATGAGAAAATTCCACAGATCCTGTTGTTTTTAAAATGTTTTCATAATATGTTCTTTGTTTATAAGAACATCCAGCATATGATGCTGTATCCAAGTATCTTGTCATTATAAACCATGGATCACTATTATTTTCAAAATAAAACATTATGTCTTTATTTTCTAAAATAAGTATTTCATCTTTATATGATAATTGTTTATAATTATCTTCTATAATATCACCTTCTGTTACTATTTTTGAGAAACTAGGATCATTCTCCTTTGTTTTTAAGAAAATTTTAAATTCTTCATATAATGGATCTCCTGGAATAGGTAAGTTATAACTTTGTGAAGATGAACCAGTTCTATAAGAACTATTTTGAGTGATGGAATTTCCTCGACCTCTTCCATAACTACCCCTATATGATGAGTAGCCTCTTCCTCGACTGGAGAAACTCATCCTGCAAATAAAACGTCAATTTTCTTTTAAATATTCTCTTGTTAAAAAATCAGGAAGACTATTATCACTCCCTTTTTTATATTGTATATCAAAATCAAAACATGCTAATGTTGCCTGCCATCTCATAAACATTTGTTTAGAAATATCATGTCTAAAATCTTTATTAAACATAAATTTAGCTGCTTGGCAATCTGTTTTTATTATAAAGTGTTGATTATATAAATCATCCTGGAACTTAAGAATGCATTTTACTAATGCTAATACTTCTTTAGCAGTGGTAGAATAATTTTTCTGACTATGAGTCCATTTTCCTGAATAAAATCTAACTAAAAATTCTTGTTTATTATTTGGATGAATTTGTTTTAAAATTCCTCCAAATCCTATTTCAGAAGCATCAGTCTCTACTATTTTTTCCCAATTTGGATTAGCTAAAGATAAACATGGTAAAGTTTTTACTTTATTTTTTATTGTTTTGACTGCTTGTGTATGATTATTTGTCCATGCACAAGGATTCTTTTTTAATCTGTCATAAAGAATAGCACTATCTACGGATAAATCTTTATAAAAAGGTGAAATATAATTTAGACTTCCTAAAAATCTCTGTAATTGAGTTTTATCTTTAATTTCATCTGGAAATTTATCAGCGAATTCCATACTTCTTTGTATAGGAATAATTTGACCTTTTTCAATATTATGACCTAAAAATCTTATCTTGGTTTGGAATAACGACATTTTTGTTTGTGATAAAACTAAACCATTTTTAATGATTATCTTTTCAAATAAATATAAGTGTTTAAAATGAGCTTCAATATTTTTTGAAAATACTAAAATATCATCTATATAAACAATGATAAAATCACTATATGGATAAAATATATCATTCATAATATTTTGAAATTCTGAAGGAGCATTTTTTAGACCAAATGAGATTACATTCCACTCATATTGGCCAAAAGGGACATTAAAGGCAGTTTTATATCTGTCTTTTTCATTAATCTGAATTTGCCAATATCCTGATTTTAAGTCAAATTTTGAAAATATTATTGAATCATGTAATCTATCTAATAAATCTTTTTTATTTGGTATAGGGTATCTAATCCATTTTAAAACTTTATTTAATGGTTTATAATTTATAACTAACCTGGGTACACCTCTTTCTTGTTCTGCATGTTTATTAACATAGAAAGCAGTACAGGACCATGGAGATTTTGATGGTTGAATTAACTTTTTGTTTAATAATGAGTTTATTTCATTTTTACATAGATCTAGATAATTATGATTCATCTGACAGGGTCTTGCTTTCGTAGGAATCTGTCTTTCATTAAAATCTTCTTCATATGGGAGAGTAACAATATGTTTTTTTCTTTCCCAAAATGCATTAGGGTGGTCATTACATATATTTAAAGAAAATCTATTTGTCATTAATTTAATTTTTTCTTGTAATTTATTATTCTTAAGTTGTTCATCTATTTGAACTATAAGAATTTCTTCTTTAACGAAATTTATTTGATTTCTCTTAAAGTTTAAAGAATTCTTTACTTCATTCACCCATATAGAGTATGGGTCTGAAATAAATTCAAAGCATATCTTTTGATTTTGGGTATAACCAATAATTTTATCTTTTTCTACCGAAATTGGTAGAATCATTTCTAAAAAGGGATTACCTAAAATCATTTCATTACTTGACATGTTTTTTATTATTGTAAAATTAACAGGTATACATGTATTATTTTTACAAATTTTTACATTTGTTAATTTATATTGAATATCAAGTTTTCTACCAGATACTTCTCTCAAAGTATGTGTAGATTTTTGAAAATATTTTGTTGGAATTAATCCTTCTTGTATACAATTTAAATTTGCTCCACTATCTATTAAAGCTATAAATTCTTTTTGATAATTATATGTTATAAATAATTTTATCTTTACATGCCATTTTCTAGAGATTACTAATTCCATAGATTGAAGAAATGTATTATTAGTTTCATCATTTATCTTTGAATAATCCTGATATTTTTCTTTTAATTTTTCTAATTCGTTAATACGTTGATCATAAATAATCTAATTATTTTTAATATTATGTATATCTGTTTTTAATATTTGTATTTCATTCTGCAAATCATTAATGGTAATACTAGAACTAGAAGAAGCCTTATTTCTTCTTTCTTTTAACATATCTTGTAAATGTTTCATAGAATAATATTCCTTATTTTCCATTACATCTTCTTTAATATTTATATTATCAATTATTTTATTTCTAATTTCAGGATCTTCAATATCTTTTAGTAATTTTGCCATATCATTACTAATAACATTTATGGAAAGGTTCTCTTGAAATTGACTCCTAATTTGATATAACTGATGTTCCATTTCACAAGAACATTGATCTTTATTATCACATTTACAATCTAATTCTTTTGAATTTAAAGAATCATTTGAACTACTTGATTCATATTCATCATCAGAATCACTTTGTGATATATCTTCTTCACTAGAGGAATTATCTATCAGATTAATAAGGTGAGCTTTTACTTCATCCTCAATATCTAAGTTGTTAATTTGCTTTTTTATTTGTTTATTCTTACATTTATTAGCATAATGACCAGTTTTACCACATTTAAAACAGATTATAGATTTTTTATCTGAATTTCCCTTTCTTTGATTTTTCTTCTGGATTTTGTTTTCTTTTCTATTACGATTGAAATTCTTCTTTTTATAAGATTTTCTTCTATTATCAAATTCTTTTTTATGTTTTTTTCTTAATTTGAGGAGTTGTGCCCATACCAAATTGGTCACAAAATTCTCCTAATTGTTTTTGTTCATTTAATCGTTGAGTTTTTATTTGGTGATTTAATTTTATTACACTACATAAAGCTAAACCTTCCTGAATACAAGTTCCTATTAACTTTCCATAAGTATAATATTCATAAGGTATAGTACTATCAACTTTTAGTTGTTTTTTTACTCTTTCTGCAAATAAATTTGGTAACCCATCAATAAATTTAGATTTCCAATATACACTATTACAATCATCCAATTCCAAAACTCTACTTAAAAAAGTATCTTTATACCATCTAAATGATGATAGAGTTTTGCAAAATAATCCATTTAATAATGTTCTAATGTTTTCAGAATTATCTGACCATCTACCAGTAAAATGTTCTATTATAGTTAAAGTAAGTGTATATACTACGTTTGATTCAGCTATATTATTTTCTATTTTTACAGTATATAGTATTGATTGTTGATTTTATGGTGTAAGATAATTATCCCACCATCCTTTTAATTGGCCAGTAAAACCAGCTATTAACATAGTTGCTACTGCCTTATCATTATTTCCTGCATTTTTAGCAATAGTACTGTACATAAGCATTTTATGTAACATATTATATATTTGTCTTTCAGTAAAACCATCTAAATTCCATTCGTATATATTCCTTCCACTATAACTATTATTACCATATTCTACTTCTTCATGTAAAACATCTTGAGGTGTTGGTCTAGGATAATAAAATTGTCTTTGAGCAGGTCTAGAAGCATATTTACTGTCGTAATTAATTTTATTTATAATAGTTTCTTCTGTTTCATTATCAGAATCTTTATTTAAAGTATTAATTTGTAGTTTTTTCATTTGACTTTGGATTAATTCTACCATAACATCATAATTATTTAATTTATATCCTGAAATATTAGGTGGAGGTTGAATAGTGGCTATAATTTGTTTTTCTTTTTCTTTACTTTCTTTTGGTAATTGTATCTTATTATCTTCTTTTAGGATATTTATTATTTTATCTACTTTTTTCTGTAAATCCGTTAAATGTTCTCCTAATATCATTGAGTAAAGATTATGGTAATTTAATTGCTGTATTATGTTATTTGTTTGTTCTACATTAATTGGAGAATTTTTATCAAAAAGTTTTTGATAGGCACAAAATTTCAAAGTAATATCATTGTTTGTAATTGAAAAGAGAATTTGAGGCGGAAATATACTTTTTATTATTTGGTTATTTGGTAAGGTGTATTCTCTTTCAATAATTTGAATACATTGTAGAAAAGTATATATAAACCAAGGAATAAAATGTATTATTCTATTTATTGAAGATAAATTTTCATAATAATTTTCTTGAATTTCTTTTAATTGATTTTTAGAATATTGTTCAAATAACCATTTTCTAAAAGTTTCCCATTTAGATAAATAAAACTCATCACATATTAATTTCATTGCCTGTGAACCAGGACTAAAATCAATTTTTTCTGTAAAATCCATTAAAGTGTGAAATTCATTTCAGAGGGAGTAACCTCCTCCGTTTGATAAACAATGTTATCATATATATTTAAATTATTAATTTTTTCTGAATTATGTGAAACAGAAGCACGTGATAAAGGAATTTCTACTTTATAATCTACTGGTGAAATATAAGAGTGTGAAGATCTTACTGATCTAGTTCTTCTTAATAAAGGATTTTCATCTTCGAATTCTTTTTCTTAATTAAATTCTATTGTAACTATTCCATCTGATGTTTGTGTAATATTTTCAATATTATTATTTATTAAAGGCTTAGGGGGAGTATTATTTTCCAGTATCCAATTTTCTGGAAATATAATTTCATCCCATTTAATGGCCCTTCTAGTAGTAATTTTTGACATATTAAAATTACTTTCTATTAAAATTGTTTCGTTTATGGGTTTGTTTATTCTTTTACATCTAGGGTACATTAATAAATACGATAACATATACATATAACTTCTGAACCAGCTAAATAATTATAACCATGAGTTTTAACATTTAATGTTAAAGCTTGAAAAATGTTTTTATCTGATAAAGATAATTGTAAATTTGGATAAACATTAAAATAAACTGGTCCATGAGATAAACTTGATTCTATTATACCCATTAAAGATTGTTTCCAATTTCGATTCCTAGCATCTCTAAGAACAGCTAAGAAACTTTCAGGTAAACCTTGTAATGTTAAAGGTTTAAAAGCAATTTGTACTAAACCAATATGTACATAATTATACATATCTTTGTATTTGTTTATATCATGTTGGGTTATTAATTGAATATTCATGTCATCTTCATTCATTGTTAAATTTTCTTCTGTAGTTTTTATTGTTTGTAAAAACCTAATTCTTCAAAAGTTCCTAATTCATATATTAATTTAGGATTAATATTTGGTATAGTCCATTTATTTAAAAGATCTAAATTTTTTGGTATTTCATAATTTTCTATTAATTGATTCTTTATTCGTTGTTTTCTATGACTCTTAAATTTGCTAAACAACTTCATATAGAATAAAAAGTTAAATACCACATACTACTCCACATGGCTCTGAAAATAATGAACCCTAGATGTAAAAGAATAACAAACCCATAAACGAAACAATTTTAATGGAAAGTAATTTTAATATGTCAAAAATTACTACTAGAAGGGCCATTAAATGGGATGAAATTATATTTCCAGAAAATTGGATACTAGAAAATAATACTCCCCCTAAGCCTTTAATAAATAATAATATTGAAAATATTACACAAACATCAGATGGAATAGTTACAATAGAATTTAATAAAGAAAAAGAATTCGAAGATGAAAATCATTTATTAAGAAGAACTAGATCAGTAAGATCTTCACACTCTTATATTTCACCAGTAGATTATAAAGTAGAAATTCCTTTATCACGTGCTTCTGTTTCACATAATTCAGAAAAAATTAATAATTTAAATATACTCCCTCCGTCCCTAAATAAAGTTCCCATTTGTGTTGGGCACAACATTTTAGAAGATAGTTAGTGGTGGGGTATTTGGTATTACTTTTGATTAAAATATAAGGTTTGATTGGAGAGAGAAAGTGTTTTAAGAGATAGTTAGTGGTGAAAGTATTGGTAATAATATTATTATATTAAGTGGGCCCCTTATGTTTGAGAAATGGGAACTTTATTTAGGGACAAAACTTGAAGGGCAAATGGGAACTTTATTTAGGGACGGAGGGAGTATATGATAACATTGTTTATCAAACGGAGGAGGTTACTCCCTCTGAAATGAATTTCACACTTTAATGGATTTTACAGAAAAAATTGATTTTAGTCCTGGTTCACAGGCAAGGAAATTAATATGTGATGAGTTTTATTTATCTAAATGGAAAACTTTTAGAAAATGGTTACTTGAACAATATTCTAAAAATCAATTAAAAGAAATTCAAGAAAATTATTATGAAAATTTATCTTCAATAAATAGAATAATACATTTTATTCCTTGGTTTATATATACTTTTCTACAAAGTATTCAAATTATTGAAAGAGAATACACCTTACCAAATAACCAAATAATAAAAAGTATATTTCCGCCTCAAATTCCCTTTTTAATTACAAACAGTGATATTACTTTGAAATTTTGCGCCTATCAAAAACTTTTTGACAAAAATTCTCCAATTAATGTAGAACAAACAAATAACATAATACAACAATTAAATTACCATAATCTTTACTCAATGATATTAGGAGAACATTTAACGGATTTATAGAAAAAAGTAGATAAAATAATAAATATTCTAAAAGAAGATAATAAGATACAATTACCAAAAGAAAGTAAAGAAAAAGAAAAACAAATTATAGCCACTATTCAACCTCCACCTGAATATTTCAGGATATAAATTAAAAAATTATGATGTTATGGTAGAATTAATCCAAAGTTAAATGAAAAAACTACAAATTAATACTTTAAATAAAGATTCTGATAATGAAACAGAAGAAACTATTATAAATAAAATTAATTACGACAGTAAATATGCTTCTAGACCTGCTCAAAGACAATTTTATTATCCTAGACCAACACCTCAAGATGTTTTACATGAAGAAGTAGAATATGGTAATAATAGTTATAGTGGAAGGAATATATACGAATGGAATTTAGATGGTTTTACTGAAAGACAAATATATAACATGGTACATAGAATGCTTATGTACAGTACTATTGCTAAAAATGCAGGAAATAATGATAAGGCAGTAGCAACTATGTTAATAGCTGGTTTTACAGGCCAATTAAAAGGAAGGTGGGATAATTATCTTACACCAGAAAATCAACACTCAATACTAAATACTGTAAAAATAGAAAATTATATAGCTGAATCAAACGTAGTATATACACTTACTTTAACTATAATAGAACATTTTACTGGTAGATGGTCAGATAATTCTGAAAACATTAGAACATTATTAAATGGATTATTTTGCAAAACTCTAACATCATTTAGATGGTATAAAGATACTTTTTTAAGTAGAGTTATGGAATTGGATGATTGTAATAGTGTATATTGGAAATCTAAATTTATTGATGGATTACCAAATTTATTTGCAGAAAGAGTAAAAAAACAACTAAAAGTTGATAGCACTATACCTTATGAATATTATACTTATGGAAAGTTAATAGGAACTTGTATCCAGGAAGGTTTAGCTTTATGTAGTGAAATAAAATTAAATCACCAAATAAAAACTCAACGATTAAATGAACAAAAACAATTAGGAGAATTTTGTGACCAATTTGGTATGGGCACAACTCCTCAAATTAAGAAAAAACATAAAAAAGAATTTGATAATAGAAGAAAATCTTATAAAAAGAAGAATTTCAATCGTAATAGAAAAGAAAACAAAATCCAGAAGAAAAATCAAAGAAAGGGAAATTCAGATAAAAAATCTATAATCTGTTTTAAATGTGGTAAAACTGGCCATTATGCTATTAAATGTAAGAATAAACAAATAAAAAAGCAAATTAACAACTTAGATATTGAGGATGAAGTAAAAGCTCACCTTATTAATCTGATAGATAATTCCTCTAGTGAAGAAGATATTAGTGAAGAAGATATATCACAAAGTGATTCTGATGATGAATATGAATCAAGTAGTTCAAATGATTCTTTAAATTCAAAAGAATTAGATTGTAAATGTGATAATAAAGATCAATGTTCTTGTGAAATGGAACATCAGTTATATCAAATTAGGAGTCAATTTCAAGAGGACCTTTCCATAAATGTTATTAGTAATGATATGGCAAAATTACTGAAAGACATTGAAGATCCTGACATTAGAAATAAAATAATTGATAATATAAATATTAAAGAAGATGTAATGGAAAATAAGGAACATTATTCTATGAAACATTTACAAGATATGTTAAAAGAAAGAAGAAATAAGGCTTCTTCTACTTCTAGTATTACCATTAATGATTTGCAGAATGAAATACAAATATTAAAAACAGATATACATAATATTAAAAATAATCAGATTATTTATGATCAACGTATTAACGAATTAGAAAAATTAAAAGAAAATATTAGGATTATTCAAAGATAAATGATGAAACTAATAAAACATTTCTTCAATCTATGGAATTAGTAATCTCTAGAAAATGGCATGTAAAGATAAAACTATTTATAACATATAATTATCAAAAAAAATTTATAGCTTTAATAGATAGTGGAGCAGATTTAAATTGTATACAAGAAGGATTAATTCCAACAAAATATTTTCAAAAATCTACACATACTTTGAGAGAAGTATCTGGTAGAAAACTTGATATTCAATATAAATTAACAAATGCAAAAATTTGTAAAAATAATACATGTATACCTGTTAATTATACAATAATAAAAAACATGTCAAGTAATGAAATGATTTTAGGTAATCCCTTTTTAGAAATGATTCTACCAATCTCGGTAGAAAAAGATAAAATTATTGGTTATTACCAAAATCAAAAGATATGCTTTGAATTTATTTCAGACCCATACTCTATATGGGTGAATGAAGTAAAGAATTCTTTAAACTTTAAGAGAAATCAAATAAATTTCCTTAAAGAAGAAATTCTTACAATTCAAATAGATGAACAACTTAAGAATAATAAATTACAAGAAAAAATTAAATTAATGACAAATAGATTTTCTTTAAATATATGTAATGACCACCCTAATGCATTTTGGGAAAGAAAAAAACATATTGTTACTCTCCGATATGAAGCAGATTTTAATGAAAGACAGATTCCTACGAAAGCAAGACCCTGTCAGATGGATCATAATTATCTAGATTTATGTAAAAATGAAATAAACTTATTATTAAACAAAAAGTTAATTCAACCATCAAAATCTCCATGGTCCTGTACTGCTTTCTATGTTAATAAACATGCAGAACAAGAAAGAGGTGTACCCAGGTTAGTTATAAATTATAAACCATTAAATAAAGTTTTAAAATGGATTAGATACCCTATACCAAATAAAAAAGATTTATTAGATAGATTACATGATTCAATAATATTTTCAAAATTTGACTTAAAATCAGGATATTAGCAAATTCAGATTAATGAAAAAGACAGATAAAAAACTGCCTTTAATGTCCCTTTTGGCCAATATGAGTGGAATGTAATGCCATTTGGTCTAAAAAATGGTCCTTCAGAATTTCAAAATATTATGAATGATATATTTTATCCATATAGTGATTTTATCATTGTTTATATAGATGATATTTTAGTATTTTCAAAAAATATTGAAGCTCATTTTAAACATTTATATTTATTTGAAAAGATAATCATTAAAAATGGTTTAGTTTTATCACAAACAAAAATGTCGTTATTCCAAACCAAGATAAGATTTTTAGGTCATAATATTGAAAAAGGTCAAATTATTCCTATACAAAGAAGTATGGAATTCGCTGATAAATTTCCAGATGAAATTAAAGATAAAACTCAATTACAGAGATTTTTAGGAAGTCTAAATTATATTTCACTTTTTTATAAAGATTTATCCGTAGATATTGCTATTCTTTATGACAGATTAAAAAAGAATCCTTGTACATGGACAAATAATCATACACAAGCAGTTAAAACAATAAAAAATAAAGTAAAAACTTTACCATATTTATCTCTAGCTAATCCAAATTGGGAAAAAATAGTAGAGACTGATGCTTCTGAAATAGGATTTGGAGGAATTTTAAAACAAATTCATCCAAATAATAAACAAGAATTTTTAGTTAGATTTTATTCAGGAAAATGGACTCATAGTCAGAAAAATTATTCTACCACTGCTTAAGAAATATTAGCATTAGTAAAATGCATTCTTAAGTTCCAGGATGATTTATATAATCAACACTTTATAATAAAAACAGATTGCCAAGCAGCTAAATTTATGTTTAATAAAGATTTTAAACATGATATTTCTAAACACATGTTTTTGAGATGGCAGGCAACATTAGCATGTTTTGATTTTGATATACAATATAAAAAAGGGAGTGATAATAGTCTTCCTGATTTTTTAACAAGAGAATATTTAAAAGAAAATTGATGTTTTATTTGCAGGATGAGTTTCTCCAGTCGAGGAAGAGGCTACTCATCATATAGGGGTAGTTATGGAAGAGGTCGAGGAAATTCCATCACCCAAAATAGTTCTTATAGAGCTGGTTCATCTTCACAAAGTTATAACTTACCTATTCCAGGAGATCCATTATATGAATAATTTAAAAATTTCTTAAAAACAAAGGAGAATGATCCTAGTTTCTCAAAAATAGTAACAGAAGGTGATATTATAGAAGATAATTATAAACAATTATCATATAAAGATGAAATACTTATTTTAGAAAATAAAGACATAATGTTTTATTTTGAAAATAATAGTGATCCATGGTTTATAATGACAAGATACTTGGATACAGCATCATATGCTGGATGTTCTTATAAACAAAGAACATATTACGAAAACATTTTAAAAACAACAGGATCTGTGGAATTTTCTCATTTTACATCAGGAAATCCAAATGTTTATAATTTTAGCAAAGCAATTATAAAAAAGATCATATCAGCAGAAGAATGGGGACTTAGCACCCTAAAAGAAAAAGAATTTATAATTCCACCTTCAAGAAATCCTCTTAAATTTACTTATTGGGATTATGTTGAAAGCTTTCATAAAGCATTTTTATATGAAAATCCACAAAGAAAACACACTTGGTTTTTTAAAATTTGTGAAACTATTTATAAGCAGAATAAAAATATTCCAAATTGGTTTATTAATTGGTGGTCTTCATATGGACCTAGTATTGATATATTACCAGAGGAACCATTCAGAAAATTATATGGAGAATGGTTACCAATTTCTCCAAGATATTTCAAATATTCAAATGAGAAACTAAATAATTTAGAAGTTATATCTTCTTTACACTTTTTTATGGAATTTTCAATTCCCTGGATTTGGAAATGGGAACCATATGTGGATTATACTCCATGTAAATTACCAACATTACAAAGGTTATACTTTACGAAATTTTGGCCTAAGATGCTACAAAAAGATCCAGAAACAAAAATATGGAATGCACAACAAACAGTTGATCATATCAACCAACAAATTAAAATTTATACAGACCAGAAAAAATTTTCAGATTCAGCAAACTTAATCCCTTCAGAATTACCAAATGTAAATTCAAATAAAGAAGAAATGATCAAAGCATTCAGAACATATTGTTCTCAGATCAAGGAAAATCTTCAGAGATTTCAGAGTGAAGAAAATGAAGAAGAAGAAGCCTCAAATGAAGATACAATGTCAACTGATAATAATCAATTTCAATGTCTAGCAGGAGAATCTCAAACTAATGAAGAAATTATTCCCGTTGATTGCATGATAGACATGATTGAAGAATCTTTACTTCAAAAGAAAAAGAATGACAGAAGTAAAGCTCTTGTGATATAATAATACGTGTGTCAAGTTAAAAGACAGATGTCAAAAAGAGAGTACCATGACAGTATCATGTGTCAAGTTAAAAGACAGATGATAGATAAATGCCTTATAATAGCATGAATACGACAGATGGT
This sequence comes from Calendula officinalis, assembly GCA_963853835.1. Lineage (NCBI taxonomy): Eukaryota > Viridiplantae > Streptophyta > Magnoliopsida > Asterales > Asteraceae > Calendula > Calendula officinalis. The sequence continues at coordinate 39,262,590 of OY970831.1, forward strand.
TTAATAGTAGCCAGGTGTCAAATAAAGATGCTACGTGTTTTGTGAGTTAGCCAGCTTAGTGTTAACTTTTTAATATTTTTTATTTTGTTTGTATCTGTATGTAGACTATTATAAATAGTCTTAGTTTAGTTCTAAGAAGGGCATCGAAAAATTATAGACTCTGCTCTCTTGTACAGTAACTCTCCCCCAGTTGTAAAAATTTCAGTTTGTAGAGTAAAAGTTTAAAGTTCTTTGTACTTTCTGTTAATTACACCATCCTTACTGGTACGCTTTCTTTATATTTTTATTACTTTATGTTATACTTAGCCTGATGACAGGCTAATCTATTTGTTAAATATCACATAATACTTTCATGGAGGCAGTATCTTAAGATACTAATCTGCGTCAACATTTAAAATGTAACCAGGTTTTTTTTTTTTTTAAAAAAAAGAGTATATTTTCTGTTTTCGGGGAAAATTTTCAAGTCTAGGTTGATGTAACAACATCTTATTAGAAATTTAACAATGGCATTAGTCGTGTCTTAGCCCGTTTCAGCCATGATTTGGCATTATTAGGGTATTTTATTCATTGACTCGCCATACTGCAAATTCTTAATAAGATGTCGGTACTTCGTAAAGATACCTATGACTAAAAGAAAATTCTTTCTAAAAACTTTTATATTTTTAAAAACTGTTATATTTTTAATATTAAATAAAAACTTTTATATTGTTAATATTAAATAATATCCTGGTTATGTTTAAAAAAGTTTGACAAGGTCCTGTCTTAAATGGTATCAGAGCCATGTGGAGTAGTATGTGGTATTTAACTTTTTATTCTATATGAAGTTGTTTAGCAAATTTAAGAGTCATAAAAAACAACTAATAAAGAATCAATTAATAGAAGAATATGAAATACCAAAAAATTTAGATCTTTTAAATAAATGGACTATACCAAATATTAATCCTAAATTAATATATGAATTAGGAACTTTTGAAGAATTAGGTTTTATACAAACCAATAAAAACTACAGAAGAAAATTTAACAATGAATGAAGATGACATGAATATTCAATTAATAACCCAACATGATATAAACAAATACAAAGATATGTATAATTATGTACATATTGGTTTAGTACAAATTGCTTTTAAACCTTTAACATTACAAGGTTTACCTGAAAGTTTCTTAGCTGTTCTTAGAGATGCTAGGAATCGAAATTGGAAACAATCTTTAATGGGTATAATAGAATCAAGTTTATCTCATGGACCAGTTTAATTTAATGTTTATCCAAATTTACAATTATCTTTATCAGATAAAAACATTTTTCAAGCTTTAACATTAAATGTTAAAACTCATGGTTATAATTATTTAGCTGGTTCAGAAGTTATATGTATATGTTATCGTATTTATTATAAACCACTAAAAACAATGAACCCTAGATGTAAAAGAATAAACAAACCCATAAACGAAACAATTTTAATAGAAAGTAATTTTAATATGTCAAAAATTACTACTAGAAGGGCCATTAAATGGGATGAAATTATATTTCCAGAAAATTGGATACTGGAAAATAATACTCCCCCTAAGCCTTTAATAAATAATTATATTGAAAATATTACACAAACATCAGATGGAATAGTTACAATAGAATTTAATAAAGAAAAAGAATTCGAAGATGAAAATCCTTTATTAAGAAGAACTAGATCAGTAAGATCTTCACACTCTTATATTTCACCATTAGATTATAAAGTAGAAATTCCTTTATCACGTGCTTCTGTTTCACATAATTCAGAAAAAATTAATAATTTAAATATATATGATAACATTGTTTATCAAACGGAGGAGGTTACTCCCTCTGAAATGAATTTCACACTTTAATGGATTTTACAGAAAAAATTGATTTTAGTCCTGGTTCACAGGCAAGGAAATTAATATGTGATGAGTTTTATTTATCTAAATGGGAAACTTTTAGAAAATGGTTATTTGAACAATATTCTAAAAATCAATTAAAAGAAATTCAAGAAAATTATTATGAAAATTTATCTTCAATAAATAGAATAATACATTTTATTCCTTGGTTTATATATACTTTTCTACAAAGTATTCAAATTATTGAAAGAAAATACACCTTACCAAATAACCAAATAATAAAAAGTATATTTCCGCCTCAAATTCTCTTTTCAATTACAAACAATGATATTACTTTGAAATTTTGTGCCTATCAAAAACTTTTTGATAAAAATTCTCCAATTAATGTAGAACAAACAAATAACATAATACAACAGTTAAACTACCATAATCTTTACTCAATGATATTAGGAGAACATTTAACGGATTTACAGAAAAAAGTAGATAAAATAATAAATATCCTAAAAGAAGATAATAAGATACAATTACCAAAAGAAAGTAATGAAAAAGAAAAACAAATTATAGCCACTATTCAACCTCCACGAAATATTTCAGGATATAAATTAAAAAATTATGATGTTATGGTAGAATTAATCCAAAGTCAAATGAAAAAACTACAAATTAATACTTTAAATAAAGATTCTGATAATGAAACAGAAGAAACTATTATAAATAAAATTAATTACGACAGTAAATATGCTTCTAGACCTGCTCAAAGACAATTTTATTATCCTAGACCAACACCTCAAGATGTTTTACATGAAGAAGTAGAATATGGTAATAATAGTTATAGTGGAAGGAATATATACGAATGGAATTTAGATGGTTTTACTGAAAGACAAATATATAATATGGTACATAGAATGCTTATGTACAGTACTATTGCTAAAAATGCAGGAAATAATGATAAGGCAGTAGCAACTATGTTAATAGCTGGTTTTACAGGCCAATTAAAAGGATGGTGGGATAATTATCTTACACCAGAAAATCAACAATCAATACTAAATACTGTAAAAATAGAAAATAATATAGCTGAATCAAACGTAGTATATACACTTACTTTAACTATAATAGAACATTTTACTGGTAGATGGTCAGATAATTCTGAAAACATTAGAACATTATTAAATGGATTATTTTGCAAAACTCTAACATCATTTAGATGGTATAAAGATACTTTTTTAAGTAGAGTTATGGAATTGGATGATTGTAATAGTGTATATTGGAAATCTAAATTTATTGATGGGTTACCAAATTTATTTGCAGAAAGAGTAAAAAAAACAACTAAAAGTTGATAGTACTATACCTTATGAATATTATACTTATGGAAAGTTAATAGGAACTTGTATTCAAGAAGGTTTAGCTTTATGTAGTGAAATAAAATTAAATCACCAAATAAAAACTCAACGATTAAATGAACAAAAACAATTAGGAGAATTTTGTGACCAATTTGGTATGGGCACAACTCCTCAAATTAAGAAAAAACATAAAAAAGAATTTGATAATAGAAGAAAATCTTATAAAAAGAAGAATTTCAATCGTAATAGAAAAGAAAACAAAATCCAGAAGAAAAATCAAAGAAAGGGAAATTCAGATAAAAAATCTATAATCTGTTTTAAATGTGGTAAAACTGGTCATTATGCTAATAAATGTTAGAATAAACAAATAAAAAAGCAAATTAACAACTTAGATATTGAGGATGAAGTAAAAGCTCACCTTATTAATCTGATAGATAATTCCTCTAGTGAAGAAGATATATCATAAAGTGATTCTGATGACGAATATGAATCAAGTAGTTCAAATGATTCTTTAAATTCAAAAGAATTAGATTGTAAATGTGATAATAAAGATCAATGTTCTTGTGAAATGGAACATCAGTTATATCAAATTAGGAGTCAATTTCAAGAGGACCTTTCCATAAATGTTATTAGTAATGATATGGCAAAATTACTAAAAGATATTGAAGATCCTGAAATTAGAAATAAAATAATTGATAATGGGCCAAAATACATTTTAGTACCCTGAACTTGGCTTACTGGAATTTCTACTACCCTGAACTATAAAAGGTACACCATGGTACCCTGAACTTGACAAAATGGTCAATTTAGTACCCTGACTTACTAATTTGGTCTTGTTTTCTCATGCGATTTGCTTCTAATATCAATATATTGAGATGAACGTACATTTTTTAGTTTGTTTAATGCTCAAAAGTAATTAAATCAAGTAAGAAAACGCGGTCAAATTAATGAGTCAGGGTACTAAATCGACCATTTTGTCAAGTTCAGGGTACCATGGTGCACCTTTAATAGTTCAGGGCAGCAGAAATTCCAGTCAGCCAAGTTCAGGGTACTAAAATGCATTTACAAGATATGTTAAAAGAAGATGTAATGGAAAATAAGGAACATTATTCTATGAAACATTTACAAGATATGTTAAAAGAAAGAAGAAATAAGGCTTCTTCTAGTTCTAGTATTACCATTAATGATTTGCAGAATGAAATACAAATATTAAAAATAGATATACATAATATTAAAAATAATCAGATTATTTGTGATCAACGTATTAACGAATTAGAAAAATTAAAAGAAAAATATCAGGATTATTCAAAGATAAATGATGAAACTAATAATACATTTCTTCAATCTATGGAATTAGTAATCTCTAGAAAATGGCATGTAAAGATAAAATTTTTATAACATATAATTATCAAAAAGAATTTATAGCTTTAATAGATAGTGGAGCAGATTTAAATTGTATACAAGAAGGATTAATTCCAACAAAATATTTTCAAAAATCTACACATACTTTGAGAGAAGTATCTGGTAGAAAACTTGATATTCAATATAAATTAACAAATGCAAAAATTTGTAAAAATAATACATGTATACCTGTTAATTTTACAATAATAAAAAACATGTCAAGTAATGAAATGATTTTAGGTAATCCCTTTTTAGAAATGATTCTACCAATCTCGGTAGAAAAAGATAAAATTATTGGTTATTACCAAAATCAAAAGATATGCTTTGAATTTATTTCAGACCCATACTGTATATGGGTGAATGAAGTAAAGAATTCTTTAAACTTTAAGAGAAATCAAATAAATTTCCTTAAAGAAGAAATTCTTATAGTTCAAATAGATGAACAACTTAAGAATAATAAATTACAAGAAAAAATTAAATTAATGACAAATAGATTTTCTTTAAATATATGTAATGACCACCCTAATGCATTTTGGGAAAGAAAAAAACATATTGTTACTCTCCCATATGAAGAAGATTTTAATGAAAGACAGATTCCTACGAAAGCAAGACCCTGTCAGATGAATCATAATTATCTAGATCTATGTAAAAATGAAATAAACTCATTATTAAACAAAAAGTTAATTCAACCATCAAAATCTCCGTGGTCCTGTACTGCTTTCTATGTTAATAAACATGCAGAACAAGAAAGAGGTGTACCCAGGTTAGTTATAAATTATAAACCATTAAATAAAGTTTTAAAATGAATTAGATACCCTATACAAAATAAAAAAGATTTATTAGATAGATTACATGATTCAATAATATTTTCAAAATTTGACTTAAAATCAGGATATTGGCAAATTCAGATTAATGAAAAAGACAGATATAAAACTGCCTTTAATGTCCCTTTTGGCCAATATGAGTGGAATGTAATGTCATTTGGTCTAAAAAATGCTCCTTCAGAATTTCAAAATATTATGAATGATATATTTTATCCATATAGTGATTTTATCATTGTTTATATAGATGATATTTTAGTATTTTCAAAAAATATTGAAGCTCATTTTAAACACTTATATTTATTTGAAAAGATAATCATTAAAAATGGTTTAGTTTTATCACAAACAAAAATGTCGTTATTCCAAACCAAGATAAGATTTTTAGGTCATAATATTGAAAAAGGTCAAATTATTCCTATACAAAGAAGTATGGAATTCGCTGATAAATTTCCAGATGAAATTAAAGATAAAACTCAATTACAGAGATTTTTAGGAAGTCTAAATTATATTTCACCTTTTTATAAATATTTATCCGTAGATAGTGCTATTCTTTATGACAGATTAAAAAAGAATCCTTGTGCATGGACAAATAATCATACACAAGCAGTCAAAATGATAAAAAATAAAGTAAAAACTTTACCATGTTAAAGAATAGTAGAGACTGATGCTTCTGAAATAGGATTTGGAGGAATTTTAAAACAAATTCATCCAAATAATAAACAAGAATTTTTAGTTAGATTTTATTCAGGAAAATGGACTCATAGTCAGAAAAATTATTCTACCACTGCTAAAGAAATATTAGCATTAGTAAAATGCATTCTTAAGTTCCAGGATGATTTATATAATCAACACTTTATAATAAAAACAGATTGCCAAGCAGCTAAATTTATGTTTAATAAAGATTTTAAACATGATATTTCTAAACCAATGTTTATGAGATGGCAGGCAACATTAGCATGTTTTGATTTTGATATACAATATAAAAAAGGGAGTGATAATAGTCTTCCTGATTTTTTAACAAGAGAATATTTAAAAGAAAATTGACGTTTTATTTGCAGGATAATTATAAACAATTATCATATAAAGATGAAATACTTATTTTAGAAAATAAAGACATAATGTTTTATTTTGAAAATAGTAGTGATCCATGGTTTATAATGACAAGATACTTGGATACAGCATCATATGTTGGATGTTCTTATAAACAAAGAACATATTACGAAAACATTTTAAAAACAATAGGATCTGTGGAATTATCTCATTTTACATCAGGAAATCCAAATGTTTATAATTTTAGCAAAGCAATTATAAAAAAGATCATATCAGCAGAAGAATGGGGACTTAGCACCCTAAAAGAAAAAGAATTTATAATTCCACCTTCAAGAAATCCTCTTAAATTTACTTATTGGGATTATGTTGAAAGCTTTCATAAAGCATTTTTATATGAAAATCCACAAAGAAAACACACTTGGTTTTTTAAAATTTGTGAAACTATTTATAAGCAGAATAAAGATATTCCAAATTGGTTTATTAATTGGTGGTCTTCATATGGACCTAGTATTGATATATTACCAGATGAACCATTCAGAAAATTATATGGAGAATGGTTACCAATTTCTCCAAGATATTTAAAATATTCAAATGAGAAACTAAATAATTTAGAAGTTATATCTTTACACTTTTTTATGGAATTTTCAATTCCCTGGATTTGGAAATGGGAACCATATGTGGATTATACTCCATGTAAATTACCAACACTACAAAGGTTATACTTTACGAAATTTTGGCCTAAGATGCTACAAAAAGATCCAGAAACAAAAATATGGAATGCACAACAAACAGTTGATCATATCAACCAACAAATTAAAATTTATACAGACCAGAAATTTTTTTCAGATTCAGCAAACTTAATCCCTTCAGAATTACCAAATGTAAATTCAAATAAAGAAGAAATGATCAAAGTATTCAGAACATATTGTTCTCAGATCAAGGAAAATCTTCAGAGATTTCAGAGTGAAGAAAATGAAGAAGAAGAAGCCTCAAATGAAGATACAATGTCAACTGATAATAATCAATTTCAATGTCTAGCAGGAGAATATCAAACTAATGAAAAAATTATTCCTGTTGATTGCATGATAGACATGATTGAAGAATCTTTACTTCAAAAGAAAAAGAATGACAGAAGTAAAGCTCTTGTGATATAATAATACATGTGTCAAGTTAAAAGACAGATGTCAAAAGGAGAGTACCATGACAGTATCATGTGTCAACTTAGAAGACAGATGTCAGATAAATGCCTCATAATTGCATGAATACGACAGATGGTTTAATAGTAGCCAGGTGTCAAATAAAGATGCTACGTGTTTTGTGAGTTAGCCAGCTTAGTGTTAACTTTTTAATATTTTTTATTTTGTATGTATCTGTATGTAGACTATTATAAATAGTCTTAGTTTAGTTCTAAGCAGGGCATCGAAAAATTATAGACTCTGCTCTCTGGTACTGTAACCCTCCCCCAGTTGTAAAAATTTCAGTTTGTAGAATAAAAGTTTGAAGTTCTTTGTACTTTCTGTTAATTACACCATCCTTACTGGTACGCTTTCTTTATATTTTTATTACTTTATGTTATACTTAGCCTGATGACAGGCTAATCTGTTTGTTAAATATCACATAATACTTTCATGGAGGCAGTATCTTAAGATACTAATCTGCGTCAACATTTAAAATGTAACCAGGTTTAAGAATTTTAAAAAAAAAATGTATTTTCTGTTTTCGGGAAAAAATTTCAAGTCTAGGTTGATGTAACAACATCTTATTAGAAATTTGACAATGGCATTAGTCGTGTCTTAGCCCGTTTCAGCCATGATTTGGCATTATTAGGGTATTTTATTCATTGACTCGCCATACTGCAAATTCTTAATAAGATGTCGGTACTTCGTAAAGATACATATGACTAAAAGAAAATTATTTCTAAAAACTTTTATATTTTTAAAAACTGTTATATTTTTATAATATTAAATAAAAACTTTTATATTGTTAATATTAAATAATATCCTGGTTATGTTTAAAAAGTTTGACAAGGTCCTGTCTTAAATGGGAATAATAATAATAATAATAATAATAATAATAAGAATAATAATAATAATAATAATAATAATAATAATAATAATAATAATAAATAATAATAAATAATATTAATAATAATAATAATAATAATAATAATAATAATAATAATAATAATAATAATAATAATAATAATAATAATAATAATAATAATAATAATAATAATAATAATAATAATAATAATAATAATAATAATAATAATAATAATAATAATAATAATAATAATAATAATAATAGTATGTAGTAGTAGTAGAGGAGTTAAGCATTATATAGTCCATTCCTCCCAATTTGGTGGATAATGATGTATTACCTAGAAGTGGGTAATGATTGATTACCTTGAAACAAACGAAACATCTTAAATGATAATCAATCCCATTACCGATTACCCACCCCTCAATACCTCCAACCAAGCATGCCCTAAATGCATTATGTCAATTATAGAGCTGACAAAGTCAAATATCTTCAAAGATTTGCACCATCTTCTTTTCGACTTTTCTTCTGCAGAAAGCAAACAACCACCCCAACATTATGTCACCTTTTGCTTTTCTTGAAACCCCAAATCATCATCATTTTCTTTTACCCATCGAACCTCCATGTTGGATATTAACCATGTGAATCTTGTTTTCTTAAGAGTTGATAATCCTAAATCCTTCTCATTTCAAATTTCCCCGGTAAAGACTTCACTCAAAATCCTCTCCAATGAAAAATCTGGTTTTGACATTTCACCACTTATGTAAACACTCAAAACACCCTAACTTTTGCATTACAACTTCAAGTTTGGTGATTCAAGTTGCCCAATCACCATAACAACTTCCACTATAACATTCTACCATCAAAACATCCAAAAACAGACAAGAACCCAGTTGAAATTCTGCTTCAAATGGCTGTCGAATCTTTGTCTCCATCACCTCCTTGGTGTAAGTTTTGATTATTTGGTTCATACTTAATTGCATGCTTAGATCTTCAAGTATATACTCACATTCACTTCATTTTAAGAAGAGAAAAGTCACTTCATTTGGTACTTTGAAGAAGGATGAAACCGCAAAGTCTTAAAGTTCCAAACCAAAACCATTGTGAGAAATCCAGTCTTTTATATGTTTACTTTGGATACTTGTCATGCATATGATGGTTCACTCTTGATAGTATTCTACCAAAAATATACTTATACATGAACCAAGATTATTTGTACAAGAAGAAGACTTGTTAAACACCTAACTACAAACTGAAAGTCTTTTTTGTAAATCTAATATAACCACCAAACACTTGGATTTAATTGTATGTCGACATGAACATTCTTTTTTAAATGAGAGAACACATATATTGTAAGTAGAATCGCAACACGGAATCGAAACTCTAGTGAATATGACCACAAATTTAAGAACACAAAAAGATACATAGCTGATTTACCTATTATATAATACGCATTCATGGCTACTGTTCATTACAAATGCCATGAACGGGATTAAAGAATAAACGGAGTTACAAATGTTTCAAAACCACCCCTAAATTAAGGTTGATTTGGTAATATTCAGTGAAACTCCTTCTCACACGCTTTGACTTTGTGGTTGAATTTACGTATCATCAATTCATCACAGTTGTCAAGCATGGCCAAATATTAAATCTTTTCCCATGTCAAGCACCTTATTCTTAAAGAAATTTGCATCTACATCCCTCCACTTATAAACACATAATATATCTAATAAATATGTCAATATTGTTTGTGTTATAACTCAATGTTGGGATAAATCAGAGTTAATACTGATTTTATGGTTATTATTGATGATGCAAATAATACTGATGTATGTCTTGATGCTGTTACAAGACTTACTACTGATCATACGAAGATAACTTACTACTGATCTCTATCATTACTACTGGTCGTTCAAAGTTGATGCTGATCAAGCTATTTTAAGAGATTATCATGTCCGAGATCTTAGGAAGTTTGTTTAGAAGATCGTATATGTTTAAATTGTAATTGTAATCTAGTCATACAATAACTAGGGTAAATTATTAGGCTTCAAGGACTATTATATATAGTTCCTTATGAATTGTAAACATACGTGTGTATTGTATTCGATCAATCAATATATATTGAAGCTTTTTGTGATAAACTGTGTTCTTGATAATTCTTATATTATTTACAGTTTATTGTTCTTGTTAATCACAATAGTGTTAATCCACTGTAACTTCTGATTGTGAGTAGATCATTGTGTCTTATAACTGTTTTGGTTATTCGATTCTGACAAGTGGTATCAGAGCTTTGTACTCTAGATCTACGAATCAAGAATTACAAAAATATTTCAATGCTTTCAAAACCACGTTTTTCATCATGTCTGGCAATAATGAAAGCACACAAGCAAACAAAGATTACCATCCTCACTCCCAATAACTTTGGGATGTGGAAAAACAGAATTAAGCAATACATGCTTATTACTGATTATTCCATGTGGGAAGTTGTGTTGGAAGGTAACCAAACCATTCCAACTGCTATAACCAGCACATCAACAGAATCTGACAAGATCAAGTGTGACAAGGAAAGGAAGGACATAGGAACTGAACTGAAAGCTTTAAGTACCTTATTGCTTGCAATTCCTAATGACTACCAACATCTGTTTGTTGAGTTTGATGATGCAAAACTGCTATAGCAAGCCTTGGAGAAAAGGTTTGTGGGCACAAAGAGCACAAAAACAAACATGAAATCTGTGCTGAAACAAGAGTTTGAAAACTTCAAAGGACAAAAGAATGAATCTCTGTCACAAGTTATTGATAGATTCAATAACCTAATTGGTGAACTCAACCAAGTTGGAGTTCAACCAGACAAAGATGATGTCAATGGGAAGTTTCTCAGATCTCTAAGTGAAGAATGGTCTATGTACACTGTTGTATATAGACAAGGTGATGCATTAGAAGAAAAGGAGCTTGATGAACTCTACAATGACTTAAGAGTGTTTAAATCTGAGGTAAGCCAGAAAACTCCTACTTTAAATTCAAACAATGCTGCTTTTGTTTCCACTGCAGGTACAAACCAGGATGTTACATCTGGAAAGATGAAGGAATCAGAAGACATTGCTAGAGAATCCTTTTTCACTAGTCATGTGCATACTGCACTAATTAGTGAAGATCTAGAACAAATCAATCTTGATGATCTTGAAGAGATGGACATCAAGTGGCAGATGGCTATGCTTAGTTTTAGAACTAAGAAATTCCTAAAAAGAACTGGTAGATCAAGCTTGAGCTTTAACAAATGTGATAAAGCAGGATTTGACAAAACCAAATGTCAAATGCTACAACTGTAGCAATCTTGGTCAATTTGCCAGAGAATGTCCTAACAAAGATAAAAGGACAAACTCAACTGCACTTGTATCTCAAGAGGGACAAGGATATGACTGGAGCTTTCAAGCTGAATAACATACTCAAAATCAAGCCCTCATGGCCTTTTCTGATCCTAAATCTGAGGTAAATTCTAAACCTTGCTCACCAGAATGCATTAAATTATTCAAAACTCTTGAAAAAGAAACCAAAGATATCAATGATGATTTAATTAAAAATAGAAAGAGAAGAATAGAATTTAATGGTTTTATAGCTGACTTAGAAAATCAAATTAAAGTTTATCAAATAACAGATCAAAAACTCAAAGAAGAATTATTACAAGATGTTTATGATAAAGAACATGCTGAAGTAAAAGCAAAAGAAGCTACAACTAAATTAGAGGAATGTCAATTAGAATTAGAACAAAATAAATTAACAATTAAGAAATTTGAAAGAAGTTCTAAAATAATTGATGAATTAACCAGCAATCAATCCACAGAAAAAGTAATTCATGGAGTTGGTTATCATTCAGTTCCTACTCCAACAAATTTTATTCCTCCACTAAAAGCTAGTTCAGAAAAAATTATAGATGAATTAAAAACTGAATCTAGTGAAGAATCTTCTGACGAAGACAACTCTTTTAAAACAAATGATACAAGTTTTCATACCACACAAAGTCAAGAATCTCCAAAATACAATTCTGAAAATATTCCAACTATTTTAAAAAGGGGAAATCAAAGAAACTTGAATCAACTAAAAGAACAAAGAAAACCAGAGTCCTTAAAATCAACCAAACTTAAATGTGTAATTTGCAATAAAGTTAATCGTATAGCCCTGGATTGTCACTTCAATCCAATAAATTGCAAAGAATTCAAGGAGTTTAAAGTAAACAAATTAAAATTAAAAGAACAAAAATTAAAAGAATCCAATTTAAAACAACAATTTAAACCTCCACAAGTTGATACTCCAAAATTTGGAAGGACTGTTAAAAGATTTGTTCAAAATACCAGACATGGTGATCCAAAACCAAGTCAAAATTTTGAAAATAAAAGAAAATTTGGAAATTTTATAAGCACCCAGCAAATACAACCATCAGTAGAAACAATCAAAGGTATCCTATTGATTAGTATCCAAGATACAATGCAGTAAGATATAACTACACACATACTATTGATAAATTCAGAAAATACTTTCACAGAGTTACTACTGATCCATCAGTAGTAACCAAATCAAAGCAGAACAAATGGTCAACTAAACATAAATCAGTTGTAACACCTAAAAGCAGTATTAACCAAACCACACATATCACATTCTTCATTAAAAAGGATGAACCCAAGACAAAACAAGCTTGGGTTCCCAAAAAGAATTAACTTAATTTTCTTATGTGCAGAACATCCAGGTGAATACATGACATATTGATAGTGGATGCTCTAGGCACATGACTGAGAATCTACAAATTCTCAGAAACTTTGAGGCATATGATGGTGGTTATGTTGCATTCGGTGAAAATCCTAAAGGTGGTCGTATTACTGGTAAAGATATTGTATCAAATGGTAAGATTACATTTGATAATGTCTTTTATGTTGCTGAACTTAAATACAATCTGGTTAGTGTCTCACAAGTATGTGATAAAAAGAACAAAATTCTTTTTACAGATATAGAGTGCATCATTCTTTCTCCTGACTTTGTTTTAGATGAAAACTATGTTGTTTTAAGAATTCCAAGGAGAAACAATGTGTATTGCCTGGATATAGGGGGAGAAATCATTTCTCCAAATGAAATCAACTACTTTATATCCAAGGCAAACACGAATGAATCAGAACTATGGTATAGAAGGATGTGTCACACAAGCTTTAAAAACATGAATAATTTGGTCAAAAAGAATTTAGTATTTGGTTTACCACAAAAACAATTCATCTGTGATCATCATCATTGACACTGATTGACCACTTGGGTCAACCTCCTAGATCACTTGGTTCGAACCATGCTGACCAAGAACATGAACTTGTTCTTGACCGGTTAAACCATCTAGCTAATTTTTGTAGGAAAACCTAGTAGGATTCACATGGCGGAACTTGAATCCCACATACCGGATCTCTACTAAACAATGAGATCACAAGAAGAAAGAGATGATGAACATTACCTTTAGATTGCTAAAGAAGTGATCCACCTCTACTGCACCACCTGAACACGCTGCAAGACCGCGTTGTACCAATAAAGTATCACACAAGAACTTGTGTTAGTGTGTGTGTTCTTCGTCGAACACCAAACCGAAACCCCAAGGGGTTGTTTGTTCGAGTTCGGTCGAGAGAGGGAGGGAGGGATTAGGGTTTTGAGTGTGTAATGTGATTAACCTAAAACCCTTGTCCCTTAGTCCTTATTTATAAGGGATTAAGTTACATTTAGATCCTTGGAGTTTAATTATGTTTAATCACATAATTAAATTTCCTATTAACACTTTAAACCCTTGGACTTTTACTAGTTAATTAATTGACTATTAATTAACTGTCCGTTAAATATTTAACTTAATATTTAACTTTCCTCTTAAATAATAATTAACTTATTATTATTTATTCTCTTCTTTATAATTAACTTAACTAGTTAATTATTCCACATAACTTACTTTATTCGGTTGTCCATTATTGGGTGTGAAGTGGTGTGACCCTTTAGTGCCTTATAACATTGGACACGGTGACACGTGTACTTATCTGTGCACATAAATCCTTCAGACTCCCACTTGTGCAAGTTAAGTATCACTCACTGATCATCGTTGGCCTAAAGCGGTCCCTAGCCAGACATTTAGGATAACCACGTTATAAGAACTCTTACATCCAGAGATAATATTCGTAAATGAATATCACTAACAGATTTTCCTTTCGCATCATGATATTTCTTAATTTGAGTAATAGACATGGAGCAGGGATCTTGTTCTACATACTCGAATTTTCTCGACACTGATTTCGACTTTCTGCAGTAAAGGATTACCGAATGATCTAATCATTCTCCGAGCGCGGCCACGCATTTCAGTAGTCTTAATCGTCGAGCGGCCATGAAATATCTCTTCTAGTTAAAGAAGGTGCAAATTCCATCTTGACAGTTTGCGTTATCTTGCCCACGACTTCCGCTGTCTTAGTCAGGTTCCTTATGATCACCCTTTTACGGTGTGACGTTAGATAAATGCTAAAGATCAGAAATTGTCGCGTCTCAAACCAAAATGTCTCAGGTCAGAGGACATCTACTCAAAATTACTCATGCTTAGGCTCCATGAAGTAATCTCGATCTTTTGGTCACGTCTAATGTTTAGCAAACTCTGTAAACATCTATGAATATTTATTTTAACAACACTTGTTTCTCTATTCAATAACTATGAATAGATAAATATTCATAATGGTATTAACTCCTGAATATAGCTCCCACTAAATTCAAGCAACCACAGACATTTAGATACTCAAAAATTTGGGTATCAAGGATAAGTTTAAAACATGTTAAGAATAGACAATTTGAAAAATTACGTAAAACCTCCTATTTAAATCCCACGAAATGTTATTACATAATGTATCGATTTCAAATATGTCTATGAATCTAATCAAAATTACTAGCTACCAATATCTAGGTACGTCATGCCTATAGCGTGCGCATGTTTCTCATGCTTTGGTCCAGCTAGTGGTTTTGTCAACGGGTCAGCAACGTTGTCATCCGTTGGTATTTTCTTAATTATAATATCACCTTCTCTAACATACTCGCCTATGAGGTGATATATTCTGCGCACATGCCTGGTCTTTTGATGCTCTCTTGGTTCAACAGTTTGCGCTATTGTTCCACTATTATCACAGAATATTTAGATGGGTCTAGAGATACTGGCAATAACTCTAAGATCCTCGATAAAATTCTTAAGCCACATGGCCTCCTTCCCAGCATCATTTGCCGCAATGTACTCAGCCTCTGTAGTCGAATCTGCTATCGTATCTTGTTTCTGACTCTTCCAAGATATAGCTCCTACGTTTAGTGTGAATACAAAGCCCGATTGTGATTTGTAATCATCTCTGTCGGTTTGGAAGCTTGCATCTGTGTAACCAGTTACACGCAATTCTTCCATCAAACCTCCAAAGACCAAGAACATGTCTTTTGTCCTTCTCAAATACTTGAGAATGTTCTTGACAGCCACCCAATGGGCCTCACCAGGATTCTTTTGATATCTGCTCGTAAGACTTATGGAGTAAGCAATATCGGGCCTGGTACATAACATGGCATACATGATTGATCCAATTGCCGAAGCATATGGAACCAAACTCATCCTAGCTATTTCCTTGCTAGATGTAGGACTCTGAGCTTTGCTCAGTGTAATGCCATTTGTCATTGGAATGAGACCTCTCTTGGAATCACTCATACTGAATCTCTTCAGTACTTTGTCAATGTATGTACTTTGACTAAGTCCAATAAGCCGCCTAGATCTATCTTTGTAGATCTTTATACCCAGAATAAATGCGGCTTCTCCCAAATCTTTCATCTGGAAACATTTACCTAACCAGGATTTTACTCCTTGTAATGCTGGTATATCGTTTCCTATGAGCAGTATGTCATCAACATACAAGACTAGGAAGATTACTATGCTCCCACTGAATTTTGTGTAGACACACTCCTCGAACTCACTCTTGACAAAACCGAATTCTTTGATTCTTTTGTCAAAGTGTAAGTTCCAACTTCTAGATGCTTGCTTTAATCCATAAATGGATTTTAGCAATTTGCATACTTTATCAGGATTCTTTGGATCAGTAAAACCATCCGGTTGTATCATGAATACGTCCTCATTCAACTCCCCGTTAAGGAAGGCGGTTTTAACATCCATTTGCCATATCTCATAGTCATAATATGCTGATATGGCCATAAGAATTCTAATCGACGTAAGCATGGCGACTGGCGAGTAGGTTTCAGAATAATCCACACCATGTGTTTGCGTGAAACCCTTCGCGACAAGTCGTGCTTTGTAAGTATGCACTTTCCCATCCATGTCAGTTTTCTTCTTGAAAACCCACTTGCATCCAACAGCTCGTGACTGTGGTGGCAAGTCTGATAACACCCAAACTTGGTTGTCATACATGGATTGCATCTCTGCTTGCATAGCCTCGAGCCATCTTTCAGACTCCACGCCATCAGCAGCCTCGCTGTAGGTCAATGGTTCTAGTAGACTTCCATCATCTTCATCGATCATGAATCCAAGATACCTAACTGGTTCTTGACGTGGTGTACTGGACCTACGAGGGTTGCGTGTTTCTTCTTCCTCAACCGGTGGGTCTGGTTGGGGATCAACAATTCTTTGTTGAACTACTGGTTCGACTGAAGTCGTAGGTGGATCTTCGTTCTCTTCAATTTCTTGAAGTTCTATTTCTTTTCTTGGAGTTTCAGTTCCTAGAAACTTCTCCTCCAAGAAGACACCTTTCCAAGCAACAAAAACTTTGTTGTCTTCTTGATGATAGAAATAATATCCTAAGGTTTCCCTTGGATATCCAACGAAGATACACTTATCTGACTTGGGGTTTAGTTTTTCTGTGAAGTTACGTCTAACGTACGCTTCACAACCCCAAATCTTGAGAAAAGACAATTTTGGCTTTCTCCCCGTCCAGTGCTCGAACGGAGTCTTTTCTACTGACTTGGTCAGAACTCTATTCAGTGTGAATGCTGCAGTCTCGAGTGCATGTCCCCAAAAAGATAGTGGTAGTGGGGCTCGACACATCATTGAACGTACCATGTCTAACAAGGTGCGATTTCTCCTTTCTGATACACCGTTCATCTGAGGTGTATACGGAGGTGTGAGTTGTGAAACAATCCCACATTCTTTCAAATGATTGTCGAACTCTTGGCTCAAATATT
This sequence comes from Calendula officinalis, assembly GCA_963853835.1. Taxonomy (NCBI): domain Eukaryota; kingdom Viridiplantae; phylum Streptophyta; class Magnoliopsida; order Asterales; family Asteraceae; genus Calendula; species Calendula officinalis. Next base: position 39,280,294 of record OY970831.1, read on the forward strand.
CGCCTCCTCGGTCTGACCGAATTGAATTTATTTTCTTGCCCAGTTGGTTTTCTACTTCCCTCTGATATTCTTTGAACTTGTCAAAGCTTTCAGACTTTAGTCTCATAAGAAAGACATAACCATACCTACTGAAGTCGTCAGTAAAGGTAATGATGTAGCGGTATCCACCTCTGGCTTCTGGAGTGAAGGGTCCACACACGTCACTGTGTATAATCCCTAACAACTCGCCTGCCCTTTCATTGTAGTGATTGAAAGGGTCTTTTGTCATTTTGCCAGACAAACATGATTCGCATATGACATATGATTCCATATCAAATGGCTCTAGAATTCCATCATCGTGGAGCTTCTTAATGCGAGTCTCGTTTATATGACCTAAACGACAATGCCAAAAATAAGTTTGATTCAAGTTACTCTTGGATCTTTTACTTATATGATAAACGTCTCGTTCTATGTTATTTAGATTTAACGTATATAGACCATTATGAGAATTTGCTTTAAAATATAAAATGTCATCTTTCAAACAAGAAATCGTTTTTCCATAAAACTCATAATAAAAACCACCATCTATAAGTAAATCAAAAGAAATAACATTTTTAATAAGTCTAGGAACATAATAACAATCTTTAAGTTCCAAGACTCTTCCTGAAGGCAACTTGAGAAGATATGTTCCTACGGCTTCGGCTCCAACCTTGGAACCTTCGCCTACTCGTAGTTCAACATCCCCTCGTCCTAGCCTCCTGTTCTTCTTAAATCCCTGCAAGTGATTGCAAATGTGATGACCACATCCGGTATCCAATACCCAGGATTCACTAGAAGTAACGAGACAATCAATCATAAAGATACCTGAATCACTGAAAAAATCAGCGTCCAACAGTCCCACATCGGACGTGTGCTCGCATATATCCTTGCTGCCACAAGTTGGGCAACACAAATCAGCAAAGTTCTTCAACCACTCATCGAAATCATCCTGCTGAATCTCAGGGAGAGATTCTTCCTCTAGCCTTTGATCATCGCGTATACACAAGAGATTCTCGTGTAGTCCTGCGACAGTCAAATCAAAATTCCCAACTAAACGTACTACCTTATCTTGATAGTATTGAGTGAGAGATCCAAACAAGAACAAGACTTGTTCTTGTTGGTTTGATGTGCCAGTAACCAGGGTGAGACAATCTAGCAACCTTCTTATGTTAGTAAGATGGTCACTCAATGGTTGATCATCCTTCATCTTTGACGAAAAGATTTCTTGCAAAATGAACTGCTTACTTTCTTCAGTACTATCTTTAAACGTCTCCTCAAGATACTGGACAAACTCATAGCATGGTTTCTTACGTAGATTATCAGTTAGCTCTGATAATGAAGTAAGAATGAGACTCGACATAACTTGTGATTCATCTTCCAGATACTGATAATAAGTATCAAGCTCATCATCCTGGGCATCTTGTCTTGGTTGTCCCTTGGGCACCTCGTCTATCACGTACAGTAGATCTTGTGCTTTTAGGAAGTTCCTAAAATGCACATTCCAAACTTTGTAGTTTGGACCAGTAAGCTTCCATTTTCCAGTGATGAGCCTTCGCGATTCAATCGGCGAGTAAAACTGAATTTCTGACAGTACAGACATCTATAAGAAAAACAACAAACGGTTAGTATGATTAGAAAAATAAATAACTTCTAACATTATTACCTTTTAAGAATAATAGTTAGACTGGGATCCATATTTCACGCCCTCTAATGCAAGGTTTGGGCACTTCCCATTAGAGCCACGCTATTTCTGGTAGGTATAGCCATACCGATCGCCTCTTGAACTAGAAACGATTCCTAGATGTTCGGGATATTAAGTTGAACAACAAACTTGTACATGTTTTAATCCATGTAGTGCATTTTGGGCCGGGACTCCCGATTATCACCAAAATAGATCGTACCACCTAAGACAGTGTGATGCCTTGCGCCGGGACTCCCGATTATCACAAGACCCTACGCACCCTAACACTCGCAATGCTTTGAATCCACATCTAAGGTTCTTTCTCCTTACAATGTGAATATCGTTGAACAAGTGAGGTGTTCCATTAGGTGGGTTGCACTCTGATCTAACATTTTCTAAAAAGGATTTTCCTTTGTTCGAAAAAGTTAGCAAGTTTTTAATTACTTGGTTTTATAAACTAAGTGTTTATAAATTCCACTTTTTAATTTGTTTCTTAAAACTTGGTTTTATATTTTGTGTAATTTTAATAAAAAATAATTTCCGAAAAATAATAAAATATATAAATTCGAAATTTTTTTGATTAAACACAATGTCACTTCTTTTGGGTTATGTCATACTTATTAAATAAATAAATAAATAAACTGATAATTTAAATTATCAAACTGATAATTATGAAATTACCCTTAACAACTGATTTCAATTTCCCCCTTAATTTTAAGATTATCTTGATTTTAATAAACTATTAAAATCAGTTTTAATTTAAATGTTATTAACCTTTTTAATTTTGATTTGATCCCATGTACCCATATGCCCGAAACTGAGCCTTGGATAAATGATACTGGATTAAACCATAATGAGGGAATAAACTGGATCACAAAACGAAAATCCGAACCAAGACTTGGTCCGGTTCGCCCGGTCTTTCCGTTCGGTCGAACCTATGCTTGGTTCGGCCGAACCCTATCCCTATTATTTTTTTATTGTTTTGTTTTGTTTTTTTTTAATACCGAGAAAACAAAAAAGGAAAAAGGAAAAATAAATAAATATATATATATAGTGTTATTCTAATACCAAGAATAACATAACTTTCCTTATTTTGTCTAAAGCCTAATTTGTCCAATGATTCACCAAATCTTGGTTAATCAATTACTTGGAATAATTTTTCTAGGGTTTTTACTAGACAAAAAAAAGAAACCTAATTTTTTGTATCTTGAAACCTATTCAATCCAATTGTTCATAAACTTGAACAATGTTCTTGGATCAAACTTTCTAGGTTTCTTTCTAAGATAAAAAAAACTTAATAATCTATATATATATATATATATATATATATATATATATATATATATATATATATATATATATATATATATATATATATATAGATTTGGATGATTTGGATGGATGAATGAAACCAAGGATACCAATGGGGAATCCCTCCAAAGCTAGTCCACACAACACCTTGTCTAGAACACCAATTGGGATGCTAGTCCCTTGAACAAGAAATCAAAACCAAAACCACAGTATATTGTTTTTGGACGTGAGTTGTTGGAGAAGAATCTTTTTCTTTTGCAAATTTTGCAAAAATGTGAAAGTCAGAAGGGAAATCGCACACACATTTGTTCTCACTATCCCAATGTATATATGGTCAAAGAGAGATCATTAAGGTGACGTTAAAAACAAGGGAAGGTGTTTATGGTGCCTTAATCACCCTTTAATGCCTTCCATAAACCATTGATTTATTTGCACTCTAGTCCCTTGCCTTTTTTTTCCTTCTATTTAGCTCACTATTAAGTTTCAATATTAACAATTAATATTAAACTATAATATATATACAAGCTAGTAGCTTATATGAATATATAATGTAATTACCCTAATTACACTATATATCTTATGGTGTTAAGTGTTTAAGTGTGTGACCCTTTAGGCTCACAAACAACTAGCCATATAACTATATGTTATACGCGTGAAGCATATTCCAACAGCTCCCACTTGCGCATGTGATAACATCAAGTAGTTATACAAGCAAAGGTTAGAGTCCAGCAACCCGCCAATGCCCTTAGAAGTACATGAGGAGTTTCATAAAATCTTTGTTCAAAGTTTTTCGAGCAGTTATCCTTTTGTTACTGATACTATGTTGAATTTTAGACAAGGATTAATGTCAATCTAAATTTTTCAACGATTCTGTTTCTCGATCTATACATTGAAGTAGATTACCAAAACCAATCAAGATTCATCTTGATTACCTTTTGGGTGTGGCCACACATACATCTATTCAAATCATCGAGGGGCCCAGTAGTATCTAATCCACATGCGTGGAGGAACAAATTCTTTGTTGACTGCACGTGTCTATCATATGCTTAATGACAAACCCGATAATGGTTGTTATAGCAGCCTTATTCAGGTCAGCGTTTAACCATATCAAAGTTTGCCCCTCTACATACACAAACCAACTTGCATCTTAAGTCAGAGGATAAGTCCATTATCCAAATACTAAAACAGATTACATGAAACTACTAGCTGGTCGAAGTCCAATGTTTCTAGCATGCGCAATATGTTTGGTACATGACATTGGCTTCGTGAAGGGGTCAGCTAAGTTGTCATCTGTATGAACTTTGAGCAAGCGTACATCTCCCATTAGGATCGCATCTCTAATGTAGTGAACCTTCCTCCGGTAATGTCTGGCGCCTTTCTGAACACCAGGTTCGTTGGCAATGATGATAGCACCTGTGTTATCACAGTACATATCCATGGGTCTTTCATTACTGGGGACAACTCCAAGCCCAGAAATGAATTTCCTCATCCAAACAGCTTCCATTGCAGCTTCAGTAGTTGCAATGTATTCAGCTTCTGTAGAAGACATAGCGATAGTGCTCTGCTTCGCACTTTTCCAATCAACAGCGCCTCCGTTCAAAACGAAAACATACCCCGTTTGAGATTTGGAATCATCTCTATCAGTCTCAAAACTAGCGTCAGAATAACAAGTAACGCTTAGCTCATTTTGAGGCTTACCACCATAGACAAGAAACATATCTTTAGTATTCCTAAGATACTTCAGTATGTTCTTAACAGCAGTCCAGTGACTCTCACCTGGATTCTGTTGATATCGGCTTGTAAGGTTCTGTGAGAACGCTACATCAGGTCTTGTGCACCGCACAGCATACATGATAGATCCTACTGCCGAGGCATAGGGGACATCACGCATACGTTTCATCTCATCAGGTGAGGACGGTCCTTGAGTCTTACTCAAGTGTACATTGTGTTGCATAGGGAGATTTCAACGTTTGGAAGCATCCATTCTAAATCGTTTTAGAATCTTATCAATGTACGCACTTTGACTTAGTCCGATTAACCGCTTTGATCTATCTCGGTAGATCTTTATACCAAGTATATATGCCGCTTCCCCAAGATCCTTCATAGCGAAGCACTTCCCAAGCCAGGATTTTACATCTTGTAGCATTGGAATGTTATTTCCTATGAGTAGTATGTCATGGACATATAGGATTAGAAAGACGACAATGCTCCCACTAGCTCTTACATATACACATGGCTCGTCGGGATTCTGAGTAAAGCCAAACGTTTTGACTTCCTCGTCGAATCTTTTGTTCCAACTTCTGGATGCTTGCTTTAGTCCATAAATGGACCTTTGAAGTTTACATACTTTCTTTGGGTGTTTTGTATTAACAAAACCCTCAGGCTGAACCATATAGACATCTTCATCAAGGTGTCCATTCAAGAAAGCGGTTTTAACATCCATTTGCCAAATCTCATAGTCATAGTACGCTGCTATGGCTATGACAATCCTAATAGCTCTAACGTCGGCAACAGGCGAGAAGGTTTCATCATAGTCAATCCCGTAGGTTTGAGTGTAACCTTTTGCTACCAATCGAGCTTTATAGGTGTGTACATTTCCATCCATGTCGGTCTTCTTCTTGAAGATCCACTTGCTACCAACAGTCTTACTGTTAGGAGGAAGATCAACCAAAGTCCATACTTGGTTATCTTTCATGGATTGCATTTCCGCGTTCATAGCATCAAGCCATTTGTCAGATTCAGAATCTGCTAATGCAGCTCGATAGTTAGGAGGTTCATTATGATCCCCTAAACTCAGCTCCTCAGCATCGATTTGGAAACCATATCGTTCAGGTGCATGAGGTGTCCTTGCGGACCTTCGAACGGGGACTTCATCATTTTGAGGTGCAACAGGAACAGTTTCATGTTCAACCTCATCTTGATGTTCGCTAGTATCTACAATAGGTTGTGCATCTTCATCGCTTGGAATCTCGTCAAAGTCGATGGTACTCCCACTTGCTTCTTGTGAAATGAGATCGCTCTCAAGAAACTCAGCATAACGAGCAATAATTACCTTTTGCTCAGGTGGGTAGTAGAAATAGTAACCCATCGTTTCCTCAGGGTATCCTATAAAGATGCACTTGACAGCTCTAGGTTCAAGTTTGTTCGGTGTGTCTCGTTTCACGAGAGCCTCACAACCCCAGACCTTCAAGTAAGACAAGTTAGGGACTTTCCCATGCCATATCTCATATGGTGTCTTTTCAACCTTCTTGGTGGGAACCATATTCAGTATGCGAGCAGCCGATTTGAGTGCATAACCCCAAAAGGATAGAGGCAGAGTTGTAGGACTCATCATCGATCGGACTATGTCAAGCAAGGTGCGATTTCTCCTCTCCGATACACCATTATGCTGTGGTGTATAAGGGGGAGTGTATTGTGAGACAATCCCACAATTCTTAAGATGGTCTTGAAACTCATGGCTCATGTACTCTCCTCCTCGATCGGAACGGAGAACCTTTATCTTCTTGCCAAGTTGATTTTCTACTTCATTTTGGAAAGCTTTGAACGTTTCAAAGGTTTCATGTTTATGTTTAATCAAGTAAACATAACCATAACGACTAAAGTCGTCTGTGAAAGTAATGAAGTAGGTAGCACCTTCCCTAGTTCGAGTTCTAAAAGGGCCACATACATCAGTATGTATGAGTCCAAGTAGATCATTGGCTCTTTCGCCTACATGGGAGAAAGGCTTGCGCGCCATTTTACCAGATATACAAGAAACACATTTATCAAATGATTCAGAATCATCTGATTTTATAAGTCCATCCTTTTGTAATTTCAAAACGCGTTTCTTGTTAACGTGGCAAAGGCGACAATGCCATAGGAAAGTAGAATCCAAGTTCTTCTTGGATTTCTTGTTGCTACATGTATAAATAGAACTACTGTTTGTAATACGATTATGCATGTCAATCTCAAAGATACCATCACGAGGAATAGCATTAAAGTAAAAAACATTATCCTTTGAAACTGAAATACCAAAATCTGTAAAAGTATGAATAAAACCATTATTCCACAAACAAGAAAGCGATACTATACCCCTAGTAATACTAGGCGCATAGTGACAATTGTCTAATACAATAATTAAACCACTAGGAAGGATTAAATCATAGCTTCCTATAGCTTCGACCGGTGCACGCATCCCATTGCCTACGTACAAATCCAAAGCTCCATGGTTTAGCTTTCTACTTCCCCTTAGACCCTGCATGGTATTACAAATGTGAGTTCCACAACCAGTGTCATATACCCATGATTTCTTAGGGAAAGCATATAGTTCTATTGTGAAGATACCTGATGTGCCAACCTTGTTGGCTTTGTTCTTCATCAACTCCGCCAGGTAGGCATGACAATTCCTCCTCCAATGGCCTGTTTCACCGCAGTGATGGCAAGCAAGCTCCTTAGCAGGGTGCTCCTTATGAGTAGGTGGGGGAACCTTTGGCTTGGGCTTGTAAACTTGCTTTCCCTTGCCATGGCCCTTTGCAACTACTTGCGGTTTCGGTTTTTGGATCTTCCCTTGCCTTATAGCAAGGACAGTAGGGGCCGGAGTTTTCTTGGGTAGGCTTGCTTCCGTTTGTTTCAGCATAGCATGTAATTCGGCGAATGTCTTCCCCATACTATGCATATGATAAGTCATGACAAACGGTTCAAAATCCTTATTGAGGGACGTTAGAATCAAGCTAATCCCAAGGATGTGCGGCATAACGTAACCAAGCTTCTCCATTTGGTCTAAGTAGCTCTTCATCTTCAAGAGATAAGAGCTAACAGACTGTCCCTCCTCCTGCTTGCAAGCGTGGAAGGCTTTGACAGTGTCAAAGAGTTCCTGCTCGGCTTGCTTTTGATACATGGCTTGTAGTTCACGCATCATATCAAATGCAGTGAGGTCCTCAAGATTCTTTTGAATCTCGGGAATCATGCTCACTAGCATAAGCGCGGCGACCTCTTGTTGTTCGTTAAACCTCTTGGTATAGGCCGTACGAACAGTAGCGGTGGCGGTAGCAGCAGGGGCAGGGGGCAGCGCCTCCTCCAAATGGTGGTACTTGTGCTCGGCCCTAAGGACAATCCTTAGGTTTCGAGACCAGTCCACAAAGTTCGTTCCATCAAGTTTCTCTTTTTCGAGAACGGAACGAATGGTGGTGTGTGTTAGGGTTTGATTGTTTGAAGTCATCTACAAAATTACAAAGTTCATTAATTAGTATTTTCAATAATAATGTCTTTTAATAAATTAACTACCCAATTAATTTTAATTAAAAGCTAAGATCCCATTGAGCTTCTATCATCGCATCAGTTGATCTGCTAGAGATGATAGATCCAATAGGTATGTGACGATCAACAATTGCATTACAAGTGCAACTCTTAGAAGTATGGGACTTCATGGCACCTAGTGAACAAGCATCTAGGGTCAAGTGGCATGTTTGTCGCATCTTCGCCTCGAGTCAAGGTCTCACCGTTAACTTGATTAAGTCATCCAATGTGAAATCATGTCAAAATAAATCTAGGTCTCACCGTAGTGAATAATGACCTCGGATCTAAATTCAAACCACGTCTCACGTGAATTCAAAAATAGAAGCAAGTGATTATCAACCGATTGGACGGCGTGACTTAAATTTAGGTATGTTTAAATTTTAATTGATAAAATTTTATTAAGATATGAATGAATCATGTACTTCATTCATACCACTTCATAAGTCTTGTAATAAACGGTAAAAACTTTTAGCGATTATTAAGTGATAAGTTTCAAATCATATGTAAACTTAGTTTAATCTCAAAACGATTTTAGATTAAAGGTTTAATCATCAATGATTAACTAGTAATCATCGATGATTAAGGGTTTGAATGTTTGAATGTTTGTGTCTAAAAACCATTTTTAATTGTTTTACTACTTGTATCTAATAGAAAAGAAAAACAACCACAAACAAAGAATAAAACATGCAACAAATTTTGTGCAAACCTCGACCGATGAAATCCTAGGTTCGGTCACGTGAGTCATCACGACGGACCGAAGGGTCAAACTAGGGGACGGGCCAACATTAACCCAAACGGGCCTACATAAACCCAATGGGCTCCCACTTGCTCCAAGACATTCTTGAGCAAGTAGAACCCAAAATTGTGAAAAAGTGTAATCTGCCAGAAAATTCCAGCAGACTTTGAAGCCCTAAAAGTCACTGAAGGAGTCTTCGTTGGTCTTCCCGGCCTTCTGGAAAGTTGTAGCCCACGACTTTGCAAGCATTTTAGGCTTTTGAATCGCCCAAAACGGAGTCCGTATGCCTCTGGAAAACCTGTTGTCGCACAGCATTTTAGGCTTTTGAATCGCCCAAAACGGAGTCCGTATGCCTCTGGAAAGTTGTAGCCCACGACTTTGCAAGCATTTTAGGCTTTTGTGACGGAAATTTGTTGTTTTCTTCATTAGTCTTCAATATTTTTTGTCAACAATTTACAATAAAAAGATAAAATAAATACAATATATTCTATTACTTTTACATTACAAATTGCCCCAAAAATGGCACCAAAAATAAAAGAAAAATAAATGAAACAAATTACAACAATTAAGCCAAAAAAACAAGGCTTTTCCCAAACAACCAAACATCAACCACATTCATTCACAAATGGTCTAGGCTTTCATCGGTTTGCACAAATAAGAAACAATTGACAAGGCTTTGGCTTGGGATATGGCAAAAATACATGTTTTGCCATATCAACAACATGGAATTAAAAAATAAATTCCAAGCCAAATAATCAAAAAAAAAAAAAAAAAAACAATAACAAGATTAATTTTTTTTTTTTATGATATGATTTTGAAACAAGTGACAATAGGGTTCCAAAAATACCATATTTTAACCCATGTAGTTAATTTAAAAATCGAAAAAAAAAAACAAAACCCGTGAGGTTTTTTTTTTTTTTTTCTTCTTCCGATCGGGTTCAAAAAACTACCAAAAAAACTTGGTTTTTGCCACTTTTTTACAAAATCTAGCTAATTATATGATTAATATAATGACTCGTGATACCACTAATGGTGATTTTCGGTTATTACAAGTAACAAAACGCAGCGGAAAAATGTTTATCACCATAAACGGATCTAATATTAAATCATACAATTAAACTACAATAAAAAACAAAGAGATTGGATGAACATTTCATACCCTTGAAGCCTTTGATCTTGATGATTTGGATGGATGAATGAAACCAAGGATACCAATGGGGAATCCCTCCAAAGCTAGTCCACACAACACCTTGTCTAGAACACCAATTGGGATGCTAGTCCCTTGAACAAGAAATCAAAACCAAAACCACAGTATATTGTTTTTGGACGTGAGTTGTTGGAAAAGAATCTTTTTCTTTTGCAACTTTTGCAAAAATGTGAAAGTCAGAAGGGAAATCGCACACACATTTGTTCTCACTATCCCAACGTATATATGGTCAAAGAGAGATCATTAAGGTGACGTTAAAAACAAGGGAAGGTGTTTATGGTGCCTTAATCACCCTTTAATGCCTTCCATAAACCATTGATTTATTTGCACTCTAGTCCCTTGCCTTTTTTTTCTTCTATTTAGCTCACTATTAAGTTTCAATATTAACAATTAATATTAAACTATAATATATTTACAAGCTAGTAGCTTATATGAATATATAATGTAATTACCATAATTACACTATATATCTTATGGTGTTAAGTGTTTAAGTGTGTGACCCTTTAGGCTCACAAACAACTAGCCATATAACTATATGTTATACGCGTGAAGCATATTCCAACAATAACATTGGACACGGTGACACGTGTACTTATCTGTGCACATAAATCCTTCAATTTAATCCCTAGAAACGGAAGTGGGATTAAACTTAATCCTTAAACCCTAAAGGATTGGGATCTTGGAAATCTAGATTAGATTAACAATGAAAGAAACCTTGTACGAAAAACTCGAACACACACATACACTTGTGGTATTCGACGAACACCAAGGGTTCTTGGGTTCGAATTCGGCCAAGAGGGGAGAGGGGATAAAAGGGTTTCCCAAAACATACCTTGTTGTTTGCTTAAGATAGATCCACTGATGATGAACAAATCGAGCGATCTTCTAGTTGATCTAAGCAATGCACTTGATCTTCAAGAACTATGAAGATCACGAAGAACACGAAGAACGAAGAACACCAAGTGATGGTGTTCTTGGGTTTCGGCCGATCGAAGGGAACAAGGGGGAAGGGAATTCGTGTGATGTACAAGGGGTTTTAGGGTTACCCTAAGCCTCTTATTTATAGATAAATAAGTTGCGCTTAGGACCCTCTAGTTTAATTAATATTATATCTTTAATTAAACTTCCTTTTAACACTTCCACCCCTTAAAGTTTAACTAGTTTATTATTGTTGCACTTAACTATTAAATGTCTAGTATTAATACACTAATATATTTCGGTACCCATATACACGAAATATATATACTTGTATTTATACTTTTAATAATTAATTATATAATAACCTTTATATAATTTATACAACAATATTATCCAATTACTATATGATTTAATAACTTTAAATCATATCATGGATAATCTTTAATTAACACATTGTATATTTACTTAATTAGTAAATGTACAACTACTTGTATTAATTAGTTAAACTATTCTAGTAATAAGTTAAACTTAACTTAATATTTAACTGATTCATAATGACTATTATGAATCATTCCTCTTCATACTATCATTGCTTATCTTGCTCATATTACATGCACTCACCGGTGTGACCCCTAAGTGTTTCGTAGGCATATCATAGGTTGAGCACATAAATCCTTCACATAGGAAAGAAGCAATACTGTCTAGTTATTATTGATGATTTTTCTAGATTCACTTGGGTATTCTTTCTCAGAACTAAAGATGAAGCAAGTGAAATCATCAAGAATCTAACAATAAAGCTGGAAAACACAAGAGATCTTAAAGTGAAAGCCATTAGATGTGACAATGGCACAGAATTTAAAAATGAAATTCTAATCTCCTTTTGTGATCTTAAAGGTATTGACAGGCAGTATAGCTCTCCTAGAACTCCTCAACAAAATGGTGTAGCTGAAAGAAGAAATAGAACAATCATTGAAGCAGCCAGATCCATGCTTGCAGATTCAAAATTACCAATAACTTTTTGGGCTGAAACTGTTAATACTGCATGTTTTGTACAAAACAGAGTATTGATAGTTAAGCCACACCTGAAAACTGAAGGATTTATGTACACAGTTAGTCAACCTATGATGATACATCCATGCCTACAAAACACTTAAAGGTCACACCGGTGAGTGCATGTAATACGAGTAAGATATGTAATGTTACTAGGAAGAGGAATGATTCATAATAGTCATTTATGAATCAAGTTAAGTATTAAGTTAAGTTCAACTTATTACTTGATTAGTTTATCTAACTAATTAATACAAGTATTTGTACATTTACTAGTTGAGTAAATATACAATGTGTTAATTATAGATTATCCATAATATGATTTAAAGTAATTAAATCATATGGTAATTGGATAATATTATTGTGTAAATTATATAAATGTTATTATATAATTAATTATTAAAAGTATTAATACAAAGTATATATTTCGTACATATATTTATATATACACGAAATATATTAAGTGTATAAATACTAGACATTTAATAGTTAAGTGCAACAATAATAACTAGATAAAGTACAAGGGTTTAAAGTGTAAAAGGATAAGTTTAATTAAGAGATTAATCTTAATTAAACTAGTAGGACTTAAATGAAACTTATTCTATTATATATAGAAGGCTTAAGGTTTCATTTAAACATAATCATTCCCTTGCTTACACTCCACAAAAGAACCCTAGCCCTCCCTCTCCTTGTTTCGGCCGAGAACAAGAGCAACACCAACCTTGGTGTTCTTCGTTCTTCGTGTTCTTCAAGTATTTGAAGATCAAGATCATTACAAGGATCAACTAGAAGGTCGCTCGTCGTGTTCATCATCAGTGGACTTTCTTAAGCAAACAACAAGGTATGTTTTGGGAAACCCTTTTTCCCTTCTCCCCTCTTGGACGAATTCGAACCCAAGAACCCTAGGGTTCTTGGTGTTAGTCGAATACACACAAGGTATATGTGTGTGTTCGAGTTCTTCGTACAAGGTTTCTTTCTTGATTAATCAAGTTAGATTTCCAAGATCCCAATCCTTTAGGGTTTAAGGATTAGGTTTAATCTCAGTTCCGCTTTAGGGATTAAATCAGCTAGTTGGTTTAACCGACAAGAGTCATTTTCTTGTCAGTATGGTCGAACCAAGCATACTAGGAGCTTGACCCAAATGGTCGATCAGTGTTATGAAACCCTTAAGTGGTATCAGAGCGTTGGTTTAGAGATCTAAACAAGATCAACAAAGTTTTTTGTTTGTTTAATTTTAAAGTTTTTTTTGTTCCAAACTTCTTCATCTTCTTCTTCTTGATGTTCGAAAAGGGTAAGAACCCTAGGACCAAGAATATTAAACTAGTCTAGTTTAATTGGTTAAAAGGATTCTATAAAAAAAACCCTAGAATTTTCGTGAATAGCAAAGAACCCTAGGATCAAGTATGTTAAACAAGATTTGTTTAATTGATCAAAAGACTTCTTTCCCTAACCCTAGCAATTTTCAAAAATATGTAAGAACCCTAGGATCAAGATTGTCAAAAATTTTGATCAAGAGGATTCTTTCCTTAATTACTTGATCCTCAAAATCTAGGACCAAGTATGTTAAACCAAGTTTTGGTTTAATTGGCCAAAAAGGATTCTTTCTTTTTTCTCAAAGATTTTGGAGATCTAGTAGGTTCCTTGGACACCAAGTTTGTCAAACTAGCTTAGTTTAATTGGTGGAAAACTTTCCTAGACTTTTTGAAAATCCCTAGATATAATCTAAGACCAAAAATGTTAAACTAGTATAGTTTAATTATTTAAAAGAATTAATCAAGGTGATAATCTAAAACCTAGATAATTAAACAAGTTCATGTTTAATTGGTTTAATTATTATTTTAGTAGATTTATTAAAACTAGTTCTTTAAACCTAGAAATCTAGACAAAGTTTATTGTCTATAAGGTTTGATTTAAAAAGTTTAAATAAATTTATTAAAGTTATAATCTATCTTAGAATTTAAACAAAGTTTATTGTTTAAATATGATTGATTAGAATTAATCTTTTACTCCCTCCGTCCCATTTTTATTGTCCACATTACTATTTTAGTTTGTCCCAAAATAATTGTCAATTTCAAATTACAATCAATCATATGAATTATAAGTGGGTAAATATGAGATTTGATTGGTGGACAGTGTAATAATTGCATTTTCTTAAAACTGTGTGCCCTTTGTCTAGTGGACAATTAATTTGGGACGGAGGGAGTAATAAACAATGTTTTTGATCAAAAAAGTCAAAACCCTAGTTTTGATTCATCAAGAACAAGATTAGGGTTTAATTAATAAGGATTAAAAGAAGTGTTAATTTTTAAGTTCTAAAATTAACAAGATATATTTATATGTATATATATAATATTTCGGATTTTAAATATTTAAAAGGAAAAATGAATTTTAATAAATAAAGTAGTTTATACATATTTTTAATTGGTTCAAGTTAAAGTACATACGTATAAATTAGATGTAATATTCTTATTAGAATGTTACAAGTTTATTTTAAAAGGAAATATATATGTAAATATATTAAATACAAGATTAAATGGAACATTAAAAGATAATGTTATTTTGATCTTATAGGTTAATAATATAACTAGTTATTGTATAAGTTGATTATATAATTAAAACTAGAAAGTACAAAGTTATGATTTCATTATAACTAGAAATTGTACAAGTTGAGATTATATGATGAACTAGAAATATACAAAGTTATATATTATTATTATAAGGTGTATAAAGTTATAAGTTATTATAACTAGATAATTATACAAGTATAATATAAGTATTTTACAAGTCATGTAAGATACTAAATTAATGATCAAGGTTAAATAACAAGAGAACTTTATAACCTATATTTAACTAGTTCAAGTTAAATATAAGAAAGGTTTAAACAAACTAAGAATTATTATGTATAGTCTTTATATAATAAGTTTGTTAGCTTCACCAAGTATAGACAGGTGATTGTGATTGCTTAAGTTCCATCATGGTTATTGGAGCTAGTGGGAGCTAAACAAGAAAATCACAAAATTTATAAATGTGTCGCTAAGACATAAGTTTTGGACGAATCTAATAAGTCAAAACAAATGTTTAATTTCATTATTAAACATGTGAAAAACTAGGTGTGTTAAACTAGATTTATGATTCAAGTTTATGAATCGTAAAAGAATTAAAAGTTTAACATAAGTTTTTAAGTTTTTTCAAGAAAGATAAAACAAGTATTTTTTATTCTAGATAAAGGTTTTTCACAAAACCTAGTAAAACGTTTTATACACTTCGTTTTAGGTATACATATAAGTCGCGCAATTCTTGAAACTATAAGTTTTAAGAAAAGTTCTTAAAATTTAAAAAGGTGTCTTGTAGAATTCTTGAATTCACAAGCCACACATTTTAAACAAGGATTAAGATTGGAATAAAGGTTTAAGTTTAGTTCAAGACTTAAACAAACCCAAGAAAATCTTAGATCTAAGTACTATCCACCTAATGGAACACCTCACTTGTTCAACGATATTCATATTGTAAGGATAAAGAACCTTAGATATGGATTCAAATCATTGCGAGTGTTAGGGTGCGTAAGGTTCTGTGATAATCGGGATTCCCGGCGCAGAGCATCGCACTGTCTTAGATGGTCTGATCTACTTTGGTGATAATCGGGAGTCCCGGCCCAAAAAAACTTGAGTAGAATAAACATACTAGACTTTATTACTAACTTAGAAATCTACAATTAGATTGTACAAAGTTGTAATAAGTTATAAGTCTAAAGATTCTACGACCCCTAGGAATCGTGTCAAGTCTTGATACGATTGGTAAGGATGTTACGTACTAGAAATAGCATGTCTCGTCGGGAAGTGCCCAAACCTTGCGGCGAGAATGTGATATATGGATCCTATGCCTAAAATATTAATTATGGGATTATAATATATTTTAGAGAATGTTTATTGATAATTACTAATTAAACTGGGTTTGATTTGTAGATGGCAGCAACAAACACAACGATTACCTACAACAAACTCTCGCGACGTTTCATTCTAGGAAGGAAAGAAAATACTGGGTGAAATTTCCTCAATTGGAGACGTGATTTTAAAATCATGCTCAGACAAGAGAGGGATAGGATTGACCGAGAAAGAAACGTGTTGAAAGCCCCTGCCAAGGATGCAAAGAATGAACCAAGACAGGCATTTTACGCTTGTAGGTCATTCATTTCTTGCAAGATGGCTAAGGGAGCATCAGTAGGTGCACACGTCATGAAAATGAAAGTGCACATTGATCACCTTACTAGACTTGGTCACCACGTGCCATTGCAGTTAGTAATTGACACTGTACTCAACTCATTGTTAGATGACTACAAATTCTTTGTAGCCAACTACAACAAACGTAATATTGATAATCCATTCCCGAGCTACGATCCATGCTCGAGGCTGTAGAGGTGAATATTAAGACCAATTGTAAAAGGAGTCGCACAACTGATGATAGCGATGAAGAAGGGCATGGTGGTAAAGGAAAGGGTAAAACCAATCCTAGCCAAGGAATGCCAAATGGTAAAGGTGTCAAACAAAAGGTCAAGAAGGTAAAGCCTAACACAGCGATGACCGAGAATCGGTGCTTCAAGTGTGGTGAGGCTGGGCATTGGAAAAGAAATTGTCCAAAGGGTGCAAGTGGTGGTGGAGGAAACGCAAGTTCCTCAGGTTACACAACCACACTTCTTAATCATTTTCAAGATACTTGTAAAGTACATTACGAGTAATCTAAGTTTTGCAATCGTTTATTGCAGGAGGAGATGGAAAGTGATGATGACCGACATGAGATGGTGATGATCCCACGAGCACCAAGATTTTATAATTCAGTACTTTTATGGATTCAGAAAAAATAATTTTTTTTATTGTTGTTTGGATAATTTTTATTTTATAAACAAAGTTTTTGGTTTTAATAAATTCGAATTCATGGTTGAATTATATTGTGTGCATGTGTGATGATTACACTAGTCAAGATTTATGACTAGATTGTAAGTCAAGTTTTTGATTTACTTTATATTTCATGTTTTATACTTGTTTGATTGTTGTATGAGTAATGTCTTAGATAGCTCAAATACTTAGATACTAGAAATTAGAAGTTTCTTCTAAAGTATTTAAGAGATTTAAAAGTTATTGAACCTAGTTAAAACATCTTAAGTATTAAATTACTTATGATAGTACGTTTTAAATATTAGTGTTAATATACTATGTTAGGTCACAACAACCCTAATATTGATAGTAAAATCGGTAAAGACAAGATCATATACGTCATACGATTATTCTTATTAAACACAAACGTATAAAATGTGTTCTTGGTTGCGGAATAACCAAGAACACTCCACAAAGTGTTACATTTAGAATTGGGTTACCGGTGATTCACACAAATGATCAACCGGGATCCAAAAGGATACTAAACAAGTATAGCCTAAACCTCTATTTATAAGTTATAGAGGTTTTACAATTAACCCTATTCAAATGTAACTTCCCAATTCTAATAAATACATAGCATGATTAAAGGATTTGACTAATAAAGTGAATCATGGGAAATAGCTCGGTCCGTGAACTCGGTATCACCTCATACCGACCAACTCGGTATGAGCACATACCGACCAACTCAGTATGAACCGAGTATTACTAAGATTATTTACTAGAGTTAAACTTATATATTCATTTGTTCATCAGATTCACAAAGTAATGGATTTGACCGGGTTTTCTACCCTAACAATCTCCCCATATCTGATGATAACAAATGAATATGTTTAACCTAATAAATAATAACGATCTTGTCTTGTATGGTCTTCTTTTTGAGATCTTTTCATATTCTTTATTCACTAAGTACTTCAAGAAAATATATATCACATTAACTTTTCTCCCCCACAATCATTGACTCCTCCTCAAACTGTCCGGTATATTTGAGTTGAAATGAAACATATCCCAAGAATCATTCAACTAGTAGATTTCCTCAGTTTGAAACGATTCAAATGATTGTAAAATAATATGTGACATGTACCCCCCTTGAATAACTTAGCATGAACACTTTAGCTTCAAGAACTTTAGCTTCATATTAAGAGAAAATATATATCGCATTGAGTTTTTCTCCCCCTGAATCATATACTTTCACCTTAAACTGTTCGGTATATTTTATCTTTGACTTGAAACCCCTCCAAAGAATCAATCAACTTATGGATTTCCTCAGTTTAAGATGATTTTATATGATTAAAAAGAGAAAAACATGTGAAATATACTCACTTGTAAAATTCAGCTTTCAGAATTTCATTTCTCTAATTTTGCAGCAACTTCAAAAAATCATATCTCCATGTAGAATCATCTGATCATTATGAATGTTTAACACAATATACATATACCTGTATTCAACATCATATCCAAAAATCATAGTAATCCATCGGTTGAAACGATCACAGCGGTCTCATACTGACCACTCGGTATGAGACAGTCAGTATCAAAAATCATCAACTTTGAAAGTATGTATCTGTCAGTATACGATTCTGATCAGTCTGAAATTTTGCTACCGAGTACATGTGTGTGTTATGGATATAATATCCAAAATTTATGAAAATCCAACGGTTAGAAAAGATACAATAGCCGTTTTACCAGAGTTGCGCATAATTTAAAACATACCATAAATATTCGTCAATAATCTTCAAAAATCTATATCTCTCAATAAACGATTCCTTTTGAAGATCTGAATGGTGAAAACGTTAAACACATTATGGTGAACCTTCTGTCCAAATTTCACGCTTATTAGAAGTTTGAAGAAAGAGATTTGATTTTTCTACCATGGCTGCCCAGAAAGTAAGGAATAAAAAGCATAGAATCTGACTTTTTGCGCCATACATATCTCTCTACCAGAAACTCGAATTGAAATTCTGAACGGTCAGACTGTGTTCTGTGCGTTGAGAACCTCCTGTTCAAATTTCACACTGATTCGACCATTAACGAAGGAGATCCGACATTTCTTCTACCCATGCGCAGAATATGACGAAAATTCTGCATTGTTCTTCTTTATGAAAAGATATGATCTTCAACAATATTAGGATTATAGGATCATCAAAGTTGTAGATAACTTTGAACCGCTCTGATACCAGTTGTTAGGTCACAACTCCCTGGTTTAGATGGTTAATTGATTGGATAATTATAACTCAAGACAAATATTGTATAAGAACACGATATAAGTCGAATGTATAATTCCACTAAGTGTGGCTTGTTGCGGAATAACAAGACCACTGATCAATTACAATAGATATGAAAGTGTAAAGTGAATTGGTGAGTTCTCCTTTGCAAGATGATCTCTATTTATAATGGTATAGAGATCTTACATAATGGGCAAAGGAGTAACCGAAGGACTAAACTAAGGAAATGGCTAAGATCAAGGGATTTGATCTTAGTCCGTTACAAAACTGACTGTAACTCAGTGCTTCTACTCAGTATTGGATTTCCAATACTGAGTGCTGATACTGACCACTCAGTATCAGACCTAAACTTAGCCATTTTATTCTACATATTAATCTAAGCTAGTCTAGGTTGTTTTGTTATCTTAAGATCCAAAGGGGTAAGGCTTTTTGCCTTAACAACCAGGGTCCTCATGCTAATGTTGAATGTTTGTCTTGTGTAGACGGAGAGAGGAAATTGTGTGTCGATGTAATTTGTGAGCCAAGATTTTGATATCTGTGGGTTTCGGAATCTAGAACCAGTAACATGTAGTACTCATGAAGTAACCAGATAAAAATTGATTTATCCAAGAATCTTGGAGAAAAATATTTGAAAAATGAAGAATAGCGATGTCAATAATCACGTGAAGTCATAAACAGATGCAATCTTTACTGAAGAACTTCAGTAAAGAGATCGTTTACGGATATGACGAACACGATGATTAAAGACATTGTTAATCAAATATTTGAAATATAAAAGAAATCAATTTATGTGGTTATGTCAAAGATCAGTGAAGTATACCACTTACAAAAATGCAATCTTCTCTGAACGTGTGCAGAGAAAAGATCGACGGATATACAAAGATCAATGAGCTAACCGTGCATTAAAAACGATTTTGTGTGTGTGAGAATATGAGTACGTCAGAATTGAATCAGAACATTTTGGAGAAAATGAAAAGTGATTTCTCCATTGATCGTTTAAGAATGAAATTCGTTTGAAAAATTGTAAGAACACTCAATCCAAGAAAGTGTTAAAAACAGATGCAATCTTTACTTATGGAAATCAGTAAAGAGATCGACGAATTTAACAGCAAATTGTGTTGAATGTTGCAAACAAGTATGTTTAAAAATAAAAAATTTATGTGCAAAATCACATTTTTGAAAATTTGAGCCACAACGCAAGAGACGAAAATTTGTCATAAACAGATGCAGTCAGTACTAATCGAGATTAGTAAAGAGATCGTTTACGAATATGAAAAAAATTTATATTCTACGTTGTGAACACATCCTTGTGAGCACAAAGTGAGATAAAAACTTTGGAATGTTGATCATCACTGAATAATAAAGAATTGATAAAAATGTGATGTCAGCAACTCAATTTTAGTGACAAATTTTAATTGAGTATTGATGTGTGCCTGGTTGTTTGGCAGCAGAGAACTTCAAATATTTGGAAAATGAAATTTGTATGAAAAATGAGAAAAATCGATTTACAATTGAAAATTTTGACAATGAAGTAACACAAAGGAAGCAATGAGAAATAAGAGAATTTGTAATAAACAGATGCAATCAGTATCAACCTAGACTGGTAAAGAGATCGTTTACGGATATTACAAAAGCTAATGCTCAACATTGATAACCTTGGGAGATTGTAAATATGTAAGAGGTTGAAAAACTGTTTGAGGAAAATAAAAGAATTTATTAACAATATAGAGTAGGAAGATTTGTAATAAACAGATGCTATCGGTACCAATTGAAATTGGTAAAGAGATCGTTTATGGATATTACAAAAATTGATACCACATATTGATAATTAAAAAAAATTTTGAAGGGAGCACTGGAAAATTGGTTAGCGGTTCTGAAAGGATGCTCCCCCTCAACAGTTGAGTTTCATAAACCATAAAATCAGTTATGCTCCCCCTCGACATATTAATATCGACTTTCTACCCCTCGACAAGTGAATATAGAATTTCTCCCCCTCAACCAATGATATCGATGAAAAATGGGTTTCAAGCAGATGCACTTGAAAGTCATTTAATTGAAGCTCGGGTCATACACTGAAGTGTGTACAAGCCATTATCCGTTGAAATGCTAGTTATACACTGAATTGTGTATAAGTCATCATCCGAACTCCAAAGACCTTGCTGGTTATTCTACATAAAACAATTAAAACATGTTTGGTACCCAATTATCTATGAGTCCTATACGATTAGTGACAGATGTTTTATGTAGAATTGTTTTATGATCAATTTAGAGCTTTGGAGAACTGCAAGGAGGCAGTTCAGAGATTGTGGATGGCTCCGCGCACCTGCTGACACCTTTCGAAGGAAATCCGAAGTAGCACATGTGAACTTAAAGTCCATACCTTTGGTCTATCACCGCGTTTTGACGACCCATTTTAAAGATTGTTCAGAGGATTGGATAATTCAATGAGATTTTTCATTTTTGATCCATGTGTATTTCATAAACGTTGAAGATTTGGTCGTTTTGTTGTCGCTGTTTGAGGAACCTGAAGACTTTGGCTTAGGTGCGGAAGATCCTCGAGAAACGTTGCTACGAAAAGACGAGTGTATATCAGAGATTGGTGGGGTTTTGGAAGAACTCTTCGTCTGTTTGGAGGCATGTGAAGATGAACCTTTTTTATTAGGTTTGTGTGGACGAGAGACAGATTTCTTGCATGATTGTGGAAAACATGTTTTGCATGATTTTATAATTTTACTAGATTGATGGAAGACATTGATTTTTAAACCACATGGAGCATTTAGCTTAACAAAAAATCGATAATCAGTTTGAGAAATTTGTTTCTTTGTAAGTTTATCATACAGTCTCTTTTTACCAAATTCATCATGTTTAAAGAACACAGTATCATAATCATGTGAGTAATTTAAAGGACGATAAACATAAGCATCATACACTGTTCCAAACGCAATTGCCGGATATGTAAAATTTTTGGAGTTGTTACAATTAATTTTAACAGTGGACGAAGAAACTGAAGACGTATATGGTCTAGACTTCTTAAGCTCGCAAGGCTTCTTAAGCGTACTAGACTTAGACGAACTCGACTTCTTAGACTGCACATCTCCTTTGACTCCATTGGGCTTGGCTCCTTGCTCTGAGGCTCTAATTTTCTAAATGAGACGTTGAAGGCTGGTGAATTAGAGGTTCTTCTCAAAGTAATTGGTACTGGATTAACAGGTGCCGGTCCTATTAATGAAGATTTAGAATTTTGAAGAACGTTTTTGTCTGTTTTATGTTTTAATTCTGAAATCGTGTCCTCTAATTTATGTATCTTTGTTTGAAGTTTTTCTTTTTCTTTATCAAAGGCTTTATGAGTTTCATCAATTTCAGATTCAAGTTGGACGATTTTCTTTTCTAAAATTAACGATGGAACATAAAGCTTGGGTTCGACGGTTTGTTTTAACACTTCATCCACAGATAATGAAAATTTATCTGGAGTGACAATTGGAAAGTATTCGTGATTTTCAAATTTTGCTTTCTTCTGTTCATATGTTTTGTTCAAAGCAGAATAGTTGAAACTGATTTGAGCATATTCTTGCTTTTCTCTATTGAACTTCTCAATTTCTGCTTCTTCGTCCGGTACATGAAGAAAGCTTTGCCAGATTCCCAATTTCATGTAGTCATAGTTGTACAATGTTGGGAGCACATCAGCGGCTTTTTCCAGATAACGAGGATTTTCAGCTCCTAGACCCGCTTTTGATTTGTAGTATCTGAACTCTTTTGGTTCATTGAACATGATTGTTTATTCTGTATGACCGGCTTTCACAATCGTGTGCTCCAGTTTTTTGATGTGTTCTTCGGCATTTTCCTTTTTGACAGTAAGACTGTGTATTGTGGCTGATTGTTCATCGATTTCCTTTTTAAAAATGTTGGTTATATCTTTGATTTGTGCATTTAAATTTTGAATTTCGATGTCACCCGTCTTCAACTGATCTTGGTAGTCTTTCATCCTGACTTCTGCAGCTTTTATCCAAGTTCTCTCGCTATGTAATTGAATAGCTACGTCATTGAGTAGCTTTTTGGAGTCATCATTCTCACTTGACATCGTTTTCATGTTCTTAAGATTTGAAATTTCAGCATCTTTGTCATAGATCATTTTATGTAATTGGTTGACCTCACTGGTGTGAGCAACATAAAAGGTTGACAACTGATTTTGTAGCTCTTCAGTTTGTTTTTGAAAAGAGTTATTTTTAGTTACTTGGGAAAGAATTGATTCAAGTTGATTACGAAATATGTCATTTTCTGCTTTTAGGTGCTTGATTTGTGCATTTGAAGTATTATTTGTGTTTACTTGTTGCTGTAGACTTTCTTTTAATTCAGATATTTTAAATTGAAACACAGATTGTGACGTAGACAACTGATTTTGTAATTCCTTGTTTAATTGTTCAATGGTATGCATTTGTGTTAACTGAAGAGAACATTGACTTAGATCTTTTAAAAATTGTGTCTTTTCAGTTTTTAAATCTGTTATTTGTTTTGTTAACTGGGCTTTCTCGTCAATTTCAATTAAAAGATTTTCATTAAACAAGGAATGTTCTGATAAATCAGTATCTGAGTCAGATAGAAAAGAATCTAAAGA
The DNA here is from genome assembly GCA_963853835.1 of Calendula officinalis. Taxonomy (NCBI): domain Eukaryota; kingdom Viridiplantae; phylum Streptophyta; class Magnoliopsida; order Asterales; family Asteraceae; genus Calendula; species Calendula officinalis. The sequence continues at coordinate 39,304,248 of OY970831.1, forward strand.
ATAAAAGTGTACCTTTTTTTCATCATTTTCTGGAATGCCCAGATCAGTCCTCAGTCCAGTGGAAGTATCAGAATTTGATAAACATGAACTGATTACCTCAATTTCTTTGTTGGCTTCTTCATTGAATCGATCAGAAACCTCTGCATTCTCTTCATCCTTAGTATCTGAGGTGCCGTTTGTTTTTTTATAAAAAGTCTTTTTAGGATCTTATGTCTGCAGGCGGGCAGACATTTTAAAAAAAGATTGTTTGATTTTTAGAAGTGAGAAGAGGTGAAAAAGTATTTTTCTAGTCTGCTTGGGGAAGACTTGTACCCTATGCTTGTAACACCACAATCTTAGAGCCATTTTTTTTTTTATATATGCATACGGAAGCGATTTAAGAAAACTCTAAATCCTAATTATTACACATCATAAAGGCCATTTACATATTAACCAAATATTATAAAACATTTTTAGGTGTTACTAAAACAGGCTCGACCCGGTTTACAAAATCAGGTCAGACTTCCAAAACCAGACTCTAGTCATAACCCAATCCACAACCTGAAAAGAGTCAACAAAGGAGGGATTAGCACAAAGCTAAGTGAATAGAAATAACTATCAATTTGCATAACTACAACAAATTAGAAGACAAGAGAAATCAATCTGGAAACCCGTCCAAACTTCCACAAGCAATTGGACGTTATGAGAGTATCGGCGGACTTGCGCAGAACCTACAACTGTTGTTGGCCGAACAACAGTTTACCGATGGCTACTTCACTATTGGCACGGTAGTCCCCCTGACGGAACACATCCCTAGGAGTCCGAGCACCCCATCCAATAGTAACGAAGCCTAGCCAAAACCCACTCATAGCTAAACTCTAGAAAACATGTGCACATACTACCATTAACAATCCCACAATTACTGGCACCACTGTAAAATCAATAAAAACCAAGAAAAATAAATTTTCTCAAAACCAGCCAAGATAGCGCCGCTATCCGAGATAGCGTCGCTATCTTCCAGAATATAGCGCCGCTATCCGAAGATAGCGCCGATATCTGCCAAAAGTTAGCGTCCGCTATCTCAAGTCCAGATGCTATTTCGGGCTGCTGTTTCAATTTTCCAAAAACGTTAACAAGTAAGCGCCGCTATCTTCAGATAGCGCCGCTATCTTCCCCAGACAGCCAAAAATCCTGCAATTTCTCTTATGAACTCCACCATTTTAACCTTTTTGTACATTACACAAAGAAGATGGTTAAATCCACTCACCTTAGCTTCCTTTTTGTACCGAGCTCAGTAATCTTATATTACTGAGGCTCCTTCCCTTTTCCTGTACAAAATGAACACCGAATTAGTCACCCGAAATCACCAATTTTGCAACAAGTAATATAAGTTCAAGATTACATCTTTATACCACAACTTACAACTAATTACTTGCATTCCCACACATAGCAATTACCAAGGTTTAGAACTCCATCAAGTTAGTTCATTATGCATTTCTTAGTCAACTTGCACATTAGACCCAAACGAGTCAAAACACATAATCAAGTCAAACTTACAATTTACCACTTTCATATTATCAAGTCATCTACTTAATACCAATTTGAGTAATTCTTATACTACTTGCATACAAATGCAAGCTTAACCAACATTGACCTTATTTAGGTCAATTCGCATAAATTGACAACCAAACGGGTCAAGACCCGAAACTAACACAATCATACTTCCAATTAATCAAGTAACACATTTATGACATGAAATTGATAGTTTCAAGTTTGCAAGTCATCCAAGACTAAAGTCAACTTCCAGGTTTGACTAAAGTCAACAATTCGTGAATTTAACTAGCTTATTCTAGAAAACGGGTCAAAACCACAAACTACCATTTAAGGCATGTTAATATACTTTATAAAATCTCTTATACGATCAACTTATTGAACCACAATAATGCCTAACAATTTCCAAGTTAAAGTCACATATTACCAATTTGACTAGTTTTATGCCTTTTACCTAAAAACATCCAAACACTACCATATAAAGATCAATTCATTAATTAACACTTTCATAAATATACTAATGTCATTTTACTTTCAACTAAACATTCAAAGTATAAGTCAAATGTTAGAATTATGCATTTAGTCAAGTTTCATCATATAAGGCCCAAACTGGTCAAAATCGTTTTATTAACTTCCAATGTTTACAAACCCTTAATTATCATTTCATAAAGTAAACAATTACCATATAATAACCAACTTCAAGAACACCAAAATACACAATTCATCAAATTGGGAAGAACTTCATCTTCTTCCCAAGAACACCATTGATGAAGCTTTTATGGAAGCTTCACCAAGAGAGCTACAACTAACAATTCTACACATATAACTTACAAGAACTCAAATAAACACCAAATCATGCATCAATTTCAGATTTCCAACAAGATTCAACAAGAACTTCATGAAAACCCACTAACACAAGAACCCTAGTTCATTCCTACATTAAGAACATGAAACCCTAGCTAAAGAAGAAGAGAACTTACTTAAACTTGCTTCTAGATTATGAAAATCACGCCAGGGAGCAAAGAACTTCAAGCAATAATCATCAATTTGGGAGAAAAGATCAAATGTGTGTTATGTGTGTGTGTTTGTCGTGAGACTGGCAAAGAGAGGAAAAAAACAATTTTGACACATGCCCTCTCAAATAACACGTACCCCCTCCCCCTTTTCAGATAAATTCATTAAAACACAGTACAGGTTATTAGGTTCGCAGATAAATAAGTTAGACATAACTAATTCCAATTTTAAGAACGAAGATATTTTTGAAACCCCGGTTCAGAAGTGAATCCAAATATGTAAAAATCATTTTAATATTTAAATATCTCAGTTTTACTGATTTTAACCTCATGGTTAAAATACAATTAAATATAATTAAATCAAATAAATTATATAAAACAATAAACAATTAAATTACTTACCGAAAGTAATTAAAATTTCTAGGCCGGGTCTCAGGATGTTACAATGCTTCCAAGTTTGGAAGACCTAAATTATTTATATCCCATATAAACAGCCATACAACACAATTCTATTCGTCAAACCCATCATCGAAATTAAGAACGGTTCCTATTCCTTCCACTCGACAGCCACCGTCAAAGCTCCACCACTCCGGCCGCCACCGCTCCGGCCGCCACCGCCGCTCCCGCCACCGTCGCTCCCGCCGCTGCTGCTACCACCGGCCAAACAGGTTCTTCTTCTTTTATTTGAAGAGTCATGTCAACAATTTACACGCTCTCAATTTCTTCTTTTTTCTTCTCAATTTCTTATTCTTCTTGTTTAATATGTTAATTCCATGTCTCTGTCAACTGAAATTGGGGTCTACGTGAGATTCCATTGCTAGTTGAAATTAAATTCAATTGCTATGTAAAACCCTTTTTGTGAAATCTGTGTAAAACCCATGTAATTCAAACAAATTCTTGTATGAGCAATCTATGAACTGTTTTTTTTATTTGATAAATTCATTTTGTGTAGTTTAAAATGGGAGATAAACAAGTATGGTCAAATGAGCATTTAAAATGCATGTTAGATACTTGCATTGAAGAGGTGAACAAAGTTGGTAGAAAAGGATGTAGCTTGCAAAAAGAATCATGGGTTAAGTTAGGGAAGGTCTTAAAAGATAACTTTGGCTTAGATGTGACTCAAAAACAAATGAAAAATGCATTTGATAACCTAAAAGCAAAATATGTAGGATGGAAGTATTTGAGAAATAAGACTGGAAACATATACAATCCCCAAACAAATACCATTGCCTTAACGACTCAAGAGTGGGATGATTTTAAAAAGGTGCGTTTATATCATCTTTAACTGAATTTTGTCCAATTCGTTAATTAGCTTTTGTAAACGTTTAATTTCGATTTAGGGTCATCCGAAGGCTGGATCATTGAGAACACACCCATTGCCTTATCCAGACCTATGTGAAGCTCTATATGATGGAACTAGTGCAAGTGGTAGTATGAAGTGGACCCCTACCCAAACGACATCTGTGGGTGCTTCATCTTCTATAAATCGTGTAAATCGTGTCCGAACACTTCAAATTTCAGACAACCCTTTTGATGGCATAGAAGATGATGATGCCACTTTGCAACAAACCAATGATGCAGATTCCGCTGCTTCTCCAAATCCACCACCTGATGGTTCTCCAAATCCACTACCCGATGTTTCTTTGAATCCACCACCTGATGCTTCTCCGAATCCAACTCCTGGTAAAAGAGCTAAAACCGCTAAAAAAACTATTGACATGGATGATCTAGCTTTGGATATGCAAAAAGCCTTGCAACATATGGTGAAAAACGATGGACCAACTATAGAAGAGTGTTATGAGAAATTGAAGTTGGTTGGAATCGAGCCCTCAGATCCCTTATTTGTGTCTGCAATTCACACTTTTGGAGGGTCGAGGAACATGAGAGAGGCATGGATGATATTGCCACCAATTCCTTGTGTTATGAAAAATTGGATAGAGTATGCTAGTAAAAATACACGTTAGTCTATTTTAGGTGTCATGAATTGATTTTTATGTTTGCTTATTTGAATAGACTATGTTGATTTTTGGACAATTGTTTGCTTACTTGAATAGACTATGTTGATTTTTGGACAATTGTTTGCTTATTTGAATAGACTATGTTGATTTTTTGACAATTGTTTGCTTATATATATTATGTTTCAGTTTCTTGCTTGTTTTTCTAATAAATATTGTTGTTTAATAGGTTCATAATGGATTATGATAAAAAAAAAACTATTGCTTTTAATTCTTATGTATTTATACATAAGGTATTTTTGGAAGAGAGCTAATAAACGAAAACGAGATAATACTTCAAAGATTTATGGACATCAATATACCTTAGAGTTATTGAATGAAAATAATACACAATCCAATGAGCTCCTACGTATGTCACGTGAATCTTATGTTCGTCTTTGCGCACATTTTAGAGCAAAAGGTTGGTTAAAAGATAGCAAACATGTATCTGTTGAAGAAAAGATTGCTATGTTTCTAATGATGCTTGGTCACAATCAACGTTATGTGGTCATCAAACGGAGATTTCAACACTCGACGCAAACAATTCATAATTTTTTTTATGAGATATTGGATAAAATGACGGAGTTTGCCGAAGATATAATAGTACCAACTTCGTTTAATCCGAATCCGAACATTCCGGGACATAATAAGAGGTTAAGACGGGTTTTTAAAGGAGCGGTTGGTGCACTTGATGGAACTTTGATACATGCTAGTGTACCTGCTCATAAACAACATTTGTATAGAGGAAGAGGAAAAGGAGAATGTTATCAAAATATATTGGCAATATGTGACTTCAACTTGATTTTAACGCACATAGTGGCCGGTTGGGAAGGGATAGCACATGATGCTAGAATATTATCTGAAGCTTTATCAGATCCAGATGCACCATTCCCACTTCCACCACCAGGTATGGTTACCTTTTTAATATTTCTTTTTTATTTAAAACATTAATTAATTTTAATTATCTACAGATAAATATTATCTTTGTGATGCTGCATACGCACACACCCGAGGATTTATGGTCCCATATCGTAATGTGAGGTATTGGCTTGGAGATTTTCGTCAAAGACGTGCATTAAAAAACAAAGAAAAATTTAACCATGCACATGCAAAACTTCGGAATGTCATTGAGCGTGCTTTTGGTGTTTTAAAAGCATGCTTCCCTATATTGAAGAGAATGCCTTCATTTCTATTGGTTACACAAAGAAACATTGCGATTGCATATTTTGCGCTTCATAATTTTTTACGAAAAGAGGGTTTAACTGATGAATTTTTTGCTTGATATGATCAACCCAATGAGCCGGTTCGAAGTAACGACGTGGGACTTGATGATCATGAAGACGAAACTGAAGTACATGGTAGTGCAGCTGACCGAGAATATATGACACATCTACGAGATGAAATTGCTGAGCATTTAATGCAAAATGTGGAATGAACATTTTAAAAAAATTGATTTTTATTATGCTCATTGTAACTCTAGAATTATTGAAGTGTTTTAAATTTTAGTTTATTGTTAAAAAAGACTTTTAATTTCCAAAAATTATATGTATATTTAAATTTCAGTTTATTTTATAAGTCTGCAGACATTAAAAAACAAACAGTCTTTTTCTTGCAGACTGCAGATGTTTGGTCCACATCTTCTCTGCAGATGTGGTCCGCAGACTGCAGACATTCTGCCACTTAAAAAACAAACAGCACCTGAATCTTCCATCCATTGAAGATCTTCAACAAAGAACCCTTTTTCAGTCTCAATTCGTTTAGCCATCAACATCTTTCGTTCATAATACGCTGAATCACGAACGATCGATTTCTTTGTATCATCCAAAGGTGTGATGGTTGGCTTTTCATTTGAAATTGATTTTTCATTTTCATATGTTTTTAAATTTGGATCCATTTTAACTCCTTTGATTTCAAAATGCGCAATTTTCAAATGAAATGAGGTGAAATAATTTGGACTATGAAAAATATTGGACTTTTAACAATTAACCTACCAAATAAAATCTTAACCACAAAGTATCTAGTAACAATAGTATACTTTTTAGTGACAATGATATTTTAGTGACAACTGAAACAACTAAAAGTGTCACTAAAACAAAACAAAGAAATGATGTCACAAAACAAAAGTGTCACTAAAAGTGTTACTATCACTTTCAAAATTATACAACAACCTCTGGTTCTTGAATTGTGTGATTATATGTGACCTTAATTGTAGTGTTAGAATCACTTTTAACATTTTAGTGTGATTATACGACAACCTCTGGTTCAAAATTTGTATCCACCACTTTGTGAGCTTTAATTGAGAAATTCAATTAATATTAATATTAATATTAATGAAGTGAGCATTAATTGCAAATTTAAGAAACCTTGAGCTACGAAATTTAAGCAGAGAAGAAAAAAAAAATTAAAAAAAAAATAACTCCGTTAAGGGCAAAAATAAAGTTGGGCCTGAGATTTGAAGTTGGGCCGAGCAGATCCTGAATTGTTGGTATATGGGCCAAGATTTGATTTTGGGTCTAACTGAAATTGGGCTGAGTTCTCGTAGTGGAAGCGACACCAGAGATCTCAAGAACTGGTTGAGAACGAACAATGTCAAGATCGGAATCAGAATTAGACGGGATCTTTAGTTGATTTGGTGAAGTCGAGATCGTTGGTTAGTTAACTGTGGGAATTGAGTACAGGAACAATTGAAATTTCAAAATATGCCGAGATCAATTGAAAAGTGGATAGAAGCCGAACTCTTTTGATTGCCGACAGAAGCCGAACTCTTTTGATTTGCCGAACTCTTCAATTAGCCAAACTCTTGATGAGCCGAAGATCTAGCCGAGAACCTGATTGAGCCGAACACCTTGAGAGCCGAACACCTGCCGATACTGTTCTTGGAGCCGAAGACTTAAACGGTAAACTCAGAAACCCATCTTTTTGACTCAATCTTGCTCAATTCTTGACCGAAATCAATGATTTAAATCCCAAAACGTTAGAAATCACTTTTCTAACAGTTTGATGCAATAATATTCCTCAAAACGAATCAAATCAGGGTTCAATTTCGAATATACAGTAGATTTTTTGAGTTTTTAAGTTTTTCACAAAAAACACGAAATTGAGATCAATAGTTGATGGAATCAATCGAAATTTGATTCTAGTGTGCTTAGAATCAATGGAGAAACATGATTATCCAATAAAAACAACAATTTCTAACAAAAATTTTCGAGATTAAATTCACAACTCTTTTTCAAAAAAAAAATTCAAAAACTTCAAAAATGGATCAACTTAGCTCGAATTTGGATCTGTTCTTTGAAGGATTGTGCTCTAATACCAATTGTAGAAACTAAAACAAGCAATCAATCCATGATTTGATCCATAGATGAAGATTTAGGTAGTAACTTGAAGAACAAATAAGGGCTTTTAGAGAGAGAAACAAAAGAGAAGGAGGAGAGAACTTTCCAAAAGATAATTTGATTAATTAGTGAAAAGTTACAATTAGGGATTACATCTTTGGTTTATATATCATCTCCCTAATTGTCTAATTAGTCTTAAGATTAATCCTAAACTAATATACAATGTTACATAACTAGTACCTAAACTATTGATTACAAATAAATATGACCCAACAGTAATAATACTAATAGTTAAAAGGAGTATCATATTAACAAAATTTTGACAAAAAGTAATCTATAAAGTATTCTATATAATTTGGATCCAAACTATTAACTTAATAATTTGGATCTTATTATCATTACGACATTACCTTTAGATGAATTCTTTTACTGAAAATTTTGTTCCACTTCATGGTTTTGCTATTATTATATTACAAAGGTCCACGTAAGAGGTCATATAGTCATATGACTTTTCATCTCAGCCAACTCAATATATGTTACTGCTGAGACAACTATTATATATATTATTTAAATGTAGTGCGCATGTCACCAACTAAACTAACTCCGTCACTATTGTATGAATAGTGTTTTAACGGGAATTTGAATCACAAATGTATTATAGTAAGAGTAAGAATAAGAATGTAACCGCATATATCATTTACTAGGGGTGCAAATTCTGACCCGACACGAAACCCGACCTGAAACCGACACGAAAATAAACAAGTTTGGGTTGAGGTAAAAAATAATTGGGTCAGTCTCGGATTGAGTCAGCTGACCCGTTTATTAAACAGGTTAGGTTCGGGTCAATGATAATTTAAATGAGTCGACCTGCCAACCTGTTAAATTATTAAAATATATTTAAAAATATATATATTTAACTTAATTTATAATTTATTAGTTAAAACGTACTAATAGTTGGATAAAATTAAAAATGTGACTTATTAATTTAGTGTTTAGTATTTTATTATGAATCTGTGTAATAATAACATCATTTTGTCATGTTTGACTCATTTTACTTGTTTGACCTGATAACCTGTTTAACCCGTTTTATTAAATGGGTTATATGGGTTAAGTTTAGGTTGAAGTTAAACAGGTTAGGGTTGAGATATCTGACCCGTTTATATAAATAGGTCGGTTTCGGTTGAACGTTTCTGACCCACCAACCCGTGAACCCGAACCCGTCAACCCGAACCCGACCTGAATTGTCACCCCTATCATTTACCCAAACATTAATATTAGTATTTAAATAAGAATACTTAAAAGTGGTAAAAAATATTTCAGGTCAATACATTCTATATTAAAGAAAGAAAATATTTATTAATTACAGTTGTATTTAAAAAATTATTTTATGTATAGAAATTTTGTACTTTCATTAATAAAATGGTAATTACTAATGTTTCTAATTTTTCCTTAAAAAGATAATTATTTTGATATGTTAGCTAACCTAAGGCTGGTCGGTATGGGCCACAGCCCGTGGCTGTGGTGGTGATGTGGCGAAAGCCACGGCGTGGCAAGGGTGGAGAACACCACCCCCCACAACGGCGTCCGGGGACGGCGTTGATGGAGAGTGGCCACAGACACAGATCAAAATGGCGTTGGGGCGACGGATTTCGAGGTATTTTTGACCGTTGGAGGCTGTTGGAGGCTTGAAGTTGCACAAGAAAAAAAAATGATGGCTGTTGGAACTGTTGAAGAAGATGAAGACAGATGAGGGTTAGGGTTTCTATGGGTTTTTAAAAGTTATAAGTATTATTGGGGTTTGTATGGGCTTTTAAGAAAAAAAAGTTTTTAAGTTTTTTTTTGGGCCATTTAAAAAAAAAAAAAATTCTATACGGGCCCCCTTTATAAAGAAAATCAGGTTTTATGAAAATAAAACATACGAATGAAAAAAGAAATATGTTTTAAAAATCAGGTTTTTAATAAATATGTTTTAAACATAAATAAAAAAGAAATAGTGAGATAGAAATTAAAGTCGTGTGGTGTGATGTGGTGGGTATTTCCTGGAAGATGATGTGGTGTGGTGTGGTGTGGTTGCTGAGGTGACAGATGATGTGGCTAGAAAAAATGGTGTGGCTAGTGGCACCAATACCCACTAGCCTAAATGACAAATATCAGTAAAAAGAGTTGGATTCCTTGTGTGTGAGTGAGAGGGGCTAAAGTTTCTTTTTTCTTTTGGTACATACACGAATTGTGATTCACAAATGACAAATCTTCGTTTTATTGACTCAATCAACAAAAAGAGTTAACTTGTACTCCTTAGTCTTTATGGTGTAGGGGCAAAAGAGGAGTTTATGGAGGGTGGTTTTAGTAGTTCTTTGTGATATTATTAGTTTCCCTTTTAAAATATCGTTGATCATGAACCATATAAAGTAATGATCAAAGAAATTAAAAAAGTGACTGAAAAAATAAAAACCGAGAAATTGGTTTATTATGGTTTAAATTCGGTTTTTATTTACGTAAACTTGTATCCCACTCGAACCGATGCATAATATAGATTTATAGTCTCTTTGAGTTGTTTCGTTCATATCTATATGTATGTTAAGAACTTTTTTTTAACTTGGAAACGAGTCTGAGTTTGTTCGAGCGGTTAATTGTGAATGGGTAGTGGGTGATTTTGATTTTGGTTTTCTTGGCACGTTTCTTGGTAGTGTGTAATTGACTAATAATTTTTTTCTCGGAGGTTTATATGAAACATTTTAGAGTGGAGGTCAGCTCAAAGGATCGATGCTCTCCTTCACTCGAGCACAGGTGGTGTTGGCACAAATTCTATCAAAAACCGTACCGTAAGTTTGCATTGCGCAAGTGTACCTTTGCTTTCCGAAAAGCATTGCTCATTTTCCATCCCTTGTCGAGGCATTTTTTACACGATTCGGTTAAAGATATGATCATATTCATGCTATTCTTGGACGTACCGAATAAAAACAAAGTAACAAATGAAACATGGATAGAATAAGATACCGTTTGGTGAAACTTCAAGATACTCGATCGATTAGATGTTAGACATTTATGTAACAATCTTTAATGCCTATTACTCCCTCCATCCTTAAATAAAGTTCCAAATTCTTGCGCACAAGTCTTAAGCAGAAAGTTAGTGGTGAGGTTATTGGTAATAAATTTGATTAAAATATAAAGTTGGTTTGGAGAGAGAATGATAGTTAGTGGATAGTTAGTAGTGAGGTCCTTAGTAATTATATTATTTTATTAAGTGGATCTCATCAACTTGTAAAATGTGAACTTTATTTAGGGACAAAATTGAAGGAGAAATGAGAACTTTATTTAGGGACGGATGGAGTATTATTCATTAGTTCTTAGCATACTTTTAGTAGATATTTAGAATTTTAAAACGACTGACTATGTTGGTTTATAATATAAAGTGAGAAATGATATTTATTTAATTCATTTGTAACTACTTATAGTTCTACCCACTTGATAAGATGATATGTGTAATCTACTAATTCTCTCTTTTAATATTATTCATTGATTTTGACACATATTTTCATCTTATGAGTATGACTATGAATATAACTAAATGATAAAACTAAATATCATCACTCATATAAAGTTTCAATAAGGGTTTTTACTTTAAATCTTAGAACTCAAATATTCAATATTCACTTTTTGTGAACCAAATGCGTGGTGGGATTCAAATACAAGGATTTCCAATGTCTACCTTATTTTATAAAATTACTTTGTACCCTTCATTTGAAAAAGGTTTCAAACACTACTTATGTCACTCTAAAAACCACATAACGTTAACAAATATTACACAAAAAACTTCTCATTTCACTTTAGCACAAATCTTAAAGTGATAGTTAAGTGTGAGGTCAGTGGTAATAATTATGATTAATATATAAGATTGGTTTGGAAAGATAAAAATAGTTAGTGGATAGTTAGTGTTAGGGTCTTTAGTTATAATAGTATTTTATTATGTGCGCCCATTAAATGTAAGAAATGAAAAGTTTTTTTATGTGACAAAAATTTAAAGTAAAATAATAAGTTTTTTGTGCGACGAAGAGAACATAACATTGTGAAGGAACTCGATCTCTACATATTTAGTCGATCGAAAATCAAGAACCACAATTTCCAAAGAACGGGAAATATCTTTAACATAATCTCTTAACAAAACAATGTTATTTCTATTTTTGTTACCTACCATCTTATGAAAATCTTAAGAATAAAAGTTGACCACAAACTCAATGCCAATGATCATACTTAGAGCCTCGGGTGTGAGTATATTAAAGGCATGTTTGGAAAAACTTATTAGTATGGTTTTTTAGTTTATTAGCTTAATAAGCTTAAATAAGCTTGGAAATTCAAGCTTATTTAAGCTTATTAAACTAATAAGCTAAAAAGTCACGTTAATAAGCTTTGCCCTAAACCTCCGTTATACACCATTTGCCACTCTTTAACATTGTTATACCATACCCATTTCACGCCAAAGCCCTCCTCGCCAAGAGTGCGACGGTCACAAAAGGTTTTCTCTTTTTTTCTTTTTTTTAAATTGTGATTGGTTTGGGATATTTTATGTGGGCCCCAAAACGGTGTTATAGAATGTTAAATCATGGAAAGTAATTTTGAGGTGAATGTTAAAACCATGTTAAATGTGGCAAAAAACCTTTAACACGGCTTTAACTAGCACATCATACCTTGTGCTCTTAAAACGATGCCAACGGTTTCATCACGAGTTCACGACAAGTGCTTTCCTACGTGGAGCTCATCACTAGCTAGTCACCATTTTCACGTACACCCTCATCACTAAACTCGTCGGTAGGAATCTGAAACACTGGGGACGAGTTTAAGAACTTGGTAGTCAAGTAACAAGTGTTGATAAGTGTAGAGGGGGTTGAACACAATTATACCGATTTTCTGATCAGTTTAATTTCATAAACACTCAGGATAAATAAACTCTTCTTTATTAATCAATAATGATTTAACAAAGTACAAGTAGTTGCGGAATATCTAAGAACATGAATCCTATCTAAACTACTTGAAAGAATACAAAAACTATCTAAGACAAGTATTGATTAACTAATAATCGAATACAAGATCAGACACCGTAATTACTAAGAAACAATTGATGAAACTAGTAATAACCAGTATCACAGTTGATTTCACTTTGCTTGAGATAAAGTGTTTGAGAAGAGTGAAAATTGTTGTTGGGGTGCACACATGAATTCGTCTATCGATCCCTTTATTTATAGAGTTTGCATGAAGTGACAGCTAAGGGATGTACGAATTGTCCACGTGTAAGAATCATGTTGGTGTTAAGGATCTTTTCATGCAACGAGCACTACTAACGGAATTCTGACACTACTTTTGCCTTCTTGTGATCGTTGAGATCTTTTAGAAGATATGCATAGGATTCCCTTTTTCGGTGACCCACGATCTTGTATTATACATTTATACTCGTGTCTTTCTGTGTCAACTGAAATTTCGGGTGTAACGACCCGAAATTTTAAATCGAATAAATTATGGAAAAATATGATAAATAAGGATAAATCATTTAAAAGACGTAGAAATTGGTTTCGTGTCATTGGGACATCGTTTGATATGGTTAAGGTCTAAACCGGGTCGAATTAGACAACAAAAAGTGCAGCCTTAGCTGTACTGGGCAGTTCGCGGCGCGAACTAGTGTTCACGGATGTGAACCTTGGACAGAGAATTTAGGGTTTTGATATTGGAGTTCACGACTCGTTCCCGATCGCGAAGAGTTCCCGACGCAGGAAGTTCGTGGCGCGAACTCTCCCTTCACTGCGCGAACTTGTAGCTGGTGATATAAAAACGGGAAAAAGCTAGGGTTTGCTCATTTTCACCCCCAAAACACTTGCAGCCGATTCTAGATAGAGAAGTGGCGATTTTGGTGATTTGCTATCTCAAATCTTCACCATTGTGACAACTCGACATTTTGGGTATGTTACTATCTTTCATTTCTTACTTTCTATATTTAGAAAGTTTCTATTTTTAGAAACTTTCTCATTTCGTATCATTTCTAATTTTAGAAACTTTCCTCATTTCGTATCATTCTAATTTTAGAAAGTTTTTATTTTTAGAAACTTTCCTCATTTCGTTTCATTTCTACTTTTGGCATTCAAACACATAACTAGTTCACCAAACATTTAACATTTCAGCATACATCGGTGTTTGACTATTTTAATCAACACAACATTTCATTTCATTTGTGGTGACTTCATTTCTCAAAAACATATCTAATAATGATATTTAAGTAATATTTAATCAATAAATCAAAATAATTAACGAAATGTGACTCGTAACGAATTTTATTCCAAACCGACACATCAATTGTTGTCCCGACCATCAAGTGGCCGAACCCCTTCACCCTTGGGTCATAATTTCGTCCAAACCACACCAAGGTGGTGTGGTTATCACCTCGTTTGAATACTTAAGTGTTATCTCTATCCCTCTTTAATTATTATCCTTATCTTAGATTTAAAAGAGTTTGTATCCTACTACAACTCCTCCTCTAACCCTAATTCTTACCCATATATAAACACACCTTAAACCCCTTATTCTTCTTTGTTAAATTCGGCTAAGAGCAGCCCGAAACCGATCCCAAACCCTTGTTCGTCCGCAAGCAATCCGCAAGCCTTTCTCTTGTTTTTGATCTCGTTCGTACGCAAGGTAATAACCGAAACACTTGTTTTTCTTTTCCTTCTTCCTTGCTTGATTTGTGATTCGAACCCGAGACCATGGCCCTAGGCCATATGGTCTCGGTTAGCCATAAATACCGAAACATGCATGCACGCATGCGTACGGTTGTATGCGTGTGTGTGTGTCTCAATTGTTCGCTTATTGATTCGTTACCTTGTTGATTTGGTTATTGTTTTGATCCTTATTAAACCCTAGACTTTTGATCTCTTAAACCCTAGATCTAGAATTATTGTTTGTGCCTAACCCTAGATCTAACCTTGTTATGACCAAAACCCCAAGATCTAGTCAAACCGAACCAAAGATCCGAACCCTAGACAAAACCCGTAGGGTCTTGGCCATTCGGCCGACCCACACCCAAACACAAACCCTAGAAACCGAAACCCTAGATCTAGTTGACTTTTGTTGACTTTCATTGACTATTTTGACCATTGTTGACTTCTAGATTTGACTAATTTTGAGCCATAAGTCAAACCGGGTCAAGGCCGGATTCTTGACCGAAAACCGTGACCTAAACCCGAATACTTAATCGGGCCAAGGCCCGTACTTGGCCCATTTGATCTATCCAAGCCCATTGGGCCATAATTTAGTTGGCCGAGTAGTGACTAAGCCCATGTGGACCAAAGCCCAAACCTTTGGCCCATTACTTACCAAACCGAACCTAATTGGGCCCAAGCCCAATCCATGGCCCAACCTAATTGGACCTAAGCCCAACATGAGGCCTAAGTGGCCCATCTATTAGCCCATTAGGCCCATTAAACCCATTAGGCCCATTAAGCCCATTAGGCCCATCTAGGCCCATTAAGCCTAACCCAAGCCCATTTCATTTCGAAGCCAATTTCATTTCATTTCATTTCGGTCCATTAAGGCCCAATAACCCTAATTCAATCGATGTCACAAAACATAAAACATAACACAAACTTATATCATAAACAAACTTATACAATTTATTATTAGTACGCCTGTGCGTTAGCTTAGTGTTGATTAGATTATTATTGCGTTTAGGCGCTAGGAGTCTTTGAAGAGATTCTTTGAGGTTTATCGAGAGCTAAGCTTTGCCCAGGTGAGTCCACAACCCCTTTTTTCTACTTTTTACTGTTTATAAACTATCGGGGTGGAAAACATAAACAATGCTACCGTTTAATTATATGACTGTACAACATTTACATTTTCATTATTACGTTGGCATGACAAACAATTATTATGCCGGACTAAGGTTGCCAGCAATCATTAACTAGTGGATCTAGACCATGGATATGCAGATAGTACTATTGGCTGACACTCATCCTCCCAACATTATTTGACCATTACTTGGTTATCCAAGACATCATTCGGGAGTGTATATCCATAAAAGAACGATAACATACTGGAGTTGAAGTGTTGATTGTGGACTTAGGGGTTGGTATATTAACTCAATAGACTAGCTAACTGTTGGGGATAACAGTCGTGCGATGTCAAACATAACAACTTGTTCAACACTTTTTCGTAAACAAAACTAGTAATTGTAGATATTCTACAATTACACTTCACTTTTCATACTTACTTCTCATATCATATGAGTGTTGAACCTTATACTTTTTCAGTCATAAACCTATTTTCATCACAAACATTTTGGGTAGCAAATACTTTACTTTTACCATAAACATTAACCTTGTGGATTCACTCAACATTATTATTGACCCTTTTATATTTATGTTTTTCCAGGTGATTAGGTGCACAGTGAGACTGGAGGATATGAGCAGACGAGCAGTGGATTGTCGTGAGCCATGAATGAACATTTATGTTTACGAACAATCACCTCATTTTCAAAACTTACTATTTTTAGTAACTACTATTTTTGGAAACTTTCCATTTTTAGAAGGTAAACCATTTCCATTATGTTGTATACGTGGTTGTTTGTTTACTTAATTTTTGCTATGTAATCATGAACGTTACACCTCCATTCTTCCGCAAAAGATTTTAAATGAAGTAAAACTCATTTTTGGTGGGGTGTGACAACCATCATTGGAGATTCAAACATCAAAGATAAGATTTCTTGATTGTTGATGTTATCTAGCTAGTTGTGAACTTTATTTGGGGAAAATGGTGGTTGGGTAACCTACCAAGTTATCTTTGGGGAAGATGACTAAGATGGGTGTAGAACACTCCTAGTAAGCTTAAAAAAAACCTTGTGTTCTTGTTAGATCTGGGGGTTTCTTGGTGTAATCTTGAACTAGGGTTTGAGATTTCCACCAAGTTGGATGAACTTGGTGGTTGGGAATGTTATCTTGGGTTTATTCATGTTTAGTTATAGATAATAACTGGATTATATGTACAAATTGTGATTAGGTCTTAAAGACCTAGAGATGGGAGATATGTCACAAGTGGAAAGGCAAGGATTCGTGTTGATAGACACGAACTGGAGTAAGTTTGGCTAAGGTGAGTACATGAGACTATTACTGAGTACATAGCAAATGATTTTGAAAACTATGATGTTTCATGAGGCTTTATTAATAATTTTTTTTAATAAATATATGATTTTAAAAGGGTAAGAAAATGCAAGTAATAGACTATTTAAGTATGTCTAAGTGACTAATGATTTTTGAAAGAGATTATGATAATGAAAAGTGATTAATAACTCTTTATTAATATGATGTTTGATAAAGAGTAATGATTAAAAAAGTATGATATTTGGTTTATTAATAATAGGTATTAATAAAGCTAACGACAATGATTTTAAAGTATCAAGTATTGATTAGCATATTATACAAATAAAAGTAATGAATAATTGCTAGGAGAATAAGTATAAAGTGACTAGTAATAGATTTGTATTCTAGTCAAAGAGAAGTTAAAGAAATATGATTTTGATAAATGATAAACATGTTTTATTTAATAAAGGACTTGGTAAAGTCAATATTGAAATTGAATAAGAAACGAGAATAATATGATAATTAGAATAGATACATTCTAATGTATGTTTGAGTATGTATTATTGGGGGCATAGGCCCGTATTTGATGATTTCATTATGTGGCGAGAAAAGTATCCGGATCATAGATAACCCACACAAGTTGGGGGCGTTAGTGACACCTATTCGGGGAGGTACCACCATGCGCAAGAGTAGCCTGTCGAGAAATAGATAACCCGGAAAGCGGGGAGTTTCAGATAACCTGGAAATCGGGGGAGCAATAGATAACCCGGAAATGGGGGAGTTTACCTAGATAATCCACATCGGGGGAGTTTGCTTCGGAGAGGTACGTAGCGTATGTGATAAAGTATGTGTAAGCACATGTTAGCTTACAAGTATGTGATTTTGTTGTGAGTATGCTTATGGTTAGCTTGCTAGTATATATATATATATATATATATATATATATATATATATATATATATATATATATATATATATATATATATATATATATAATGTGTAGAATTAGAATCAGAACCAATTAAGGCAACAAAACCAGCAGAACTCAATCTAAACCATTGATTTTTGAAATGAAATGATCATGGAAGACACATTAATGTATTTGATGAGGGACTCCCAAATATTGGTTTGCATGGATATCATTCATGCAAGTATACATACATGTATAAATAACACTTATGTATACATACATGAAACCATATACATATATGTATACATGCATGAATAACATTCATGCAAACTAATATTTGGGGGTCCCTCATCAAATACATTAATGTGTCTTTCATGATCATTTCATTTAAAAAAATCAATGGTTTAGATTGAGTTCTGCTGGTTTTGTAGCCTTAATTGGTTCTGAAACTAATTCAACCCTATATATATATATATATATATATATATATATATATATATATATATATATATATATGAAAATTATAAGATAATGAGTTACGAATTAATCGAAAGAGTAAAGATAAACATTTGTACTATTATGAATGTTGTTTTTAAATATTATTGAGAATGGGTTGAAAACCCATGTATCTCACGAGACTATTTTGTCTCACGTACTACTTTGTTTTTGGCTATGTACTCAGGTTCTAGATTGAAGGATTAGAAGGTCGCGATAGAAGTGGCCTAAAGATGTTTAGCTCGGGAGCTTATAGGTAGATCCCGTTATCCTATGGTTATGATATTATCTTTGTAACACCGAATTTTTATACTCTGATGATGTGGAAGGTGCAAAAGTGTGGTAAGTGTTCCTCAATTATATAGTTTAATGTTATGTGGTGTGTGGTTTATGTGTTCAGTGGTTGCTCGATTTGGTGCTTAAGTGAAATGGTGTATAGAATTATAGAGGGATCGTTTGTTATGGATCTGTATATCTCCCCGGTTCGTTATGTAAATAGGAATGTTATATTTGGATGAGTTGGCGTTCGGCGACACAAGTAGTAAGAATATAAAGTATTATGCTGTCATGGAATATCAAAACATGAATCATGAGATTAATGAATAATTCAATGAAAGGATGATAGTACGTAGAAGTACTAATATTTAGTGAGGATAGTACATATCGATGGGAAACCATGGAAGGGAAAAGTTCAAAAGTAAAATTGTAGCAATTTGCGGGAATAAGGATAAGTGATGTGGTATTACCATATGATAACGGTAAAGAAAAGAATGATCAAAGATATAGTGAGGTTTTAAAACTCGTAAATGGAAAATATGTTGGAAAGAATAACCATCGGGAATGAAAAAAATTAGCAATTGAAGATGGTTGAGTAAAAGTTGACAATTAGTCATGGCAAAAGTTTGTATCATAGATGATGGATTCGATACTAAGGGTAAAAGGATAATTAATGGTAAAATGTCACAAAAATGGTATGCTAAGTCAAGGGTAACAATTAATTATTGGAAAAAGGACATAGAAAAGTGTGATAGCTTATGTTTGGATTATGTATCGGAGTCAATTGGTTGACTCGAGTTGATTGGGTGATTCGGTAAAAATGTGGATAATTGAATGCAATGGTGGTTACCTAAGCGGTGAAAGAAAGATTGGAAATTTTGATGATGAGAAAATGAACCGACTAAAAACGATTGATAAATGAGTAGATTGGTGTAAAGAACTAGAAATGATTATGGGTATACCGTGTGGTATTATGTATAAGTAGAATTAAGGGCATATGATATTACAAAATGATGTTATTAGAAATGTGATAAATTGTATGATGAATAGATATGCGACTAGATGTGTAAGAAAGTGTTAAAGTTATGTGATGCATACTAGTATGGTTTGCAAGATAGAATGGGAAAGATTGGATCTCATTGGATCGGAGGCTTCCGGTTAATGAGATTGGGTGAGTCACTTTGGATTGGAGGCTTTTCGATCATTGTGACAGTTTGGATCTTGATGGACTAGAAGCTTTTCGATCATCATGATTTAGTAGTTAAAGAGTAAATTTTTGTGTCAGTAATATGATGTTATATTGGGCGTATATATAGAACCGTATGGTTGATGATTATTGTTATGATTTTATGGTAAATGAGAACTTGGGCCGAAAACGCGGGTCGTGTTTAAGTATAGGTTTATGTAGGAGATGCCTACAAGTTCATAGATTATAAAAAAGGATGCTTATAGGAAGCAAAGTTTATTAATAGCCAATGAGTGGCGAAAGTCGTATGATGGGTGGTTAGAGCACAATTGGATGTGATAGAGGCTCTAAAGCCGGTAATTGGGAATTACAAGTATGATATGGGGACGTGTAGGAGAAATTTTAAATGGTGTAAGTAATTGAATGACAATTAAAAGGTGTAATAGAGGTTGGTATTGCTTTAAATGGAAATTGTTAATCGATTGGGGAAATTGAAATCGAGGAAAAGAGGAAACAATTGAGAAAGGAAGGGTGGATATTGGAATCGGGAACGAAAAACTTGAGAAGTGATGTCTCACTAGTAAAGAGTATGCGAATTTTGCAAAGTAAGTTTGACTTTATTCGCATAAGTTAAGGTTAGTCAACTAGTGGATTGTTGACTTTGGTCAAATTGGGTTTTGACTTTCGCTTAAAATAATTAGACGACGATAAGAACATAATGTATCGCCCATATGTATATGATCCAGTAATAATTCAGTATCTATGTCCAGTGAAGAATAATACATGAGTTAGTATCATTATTATTCAGAATTTGTATGTTTTACAATATCCATGAAAAAAAGTCTATTTTTTTAAAACGATAAAAATCCGTGACTACTCGTCTTGGTGGGAACCTTGATGGGACGTTAACGTCATCGCGGTATTTGGTGGTAGATTCGAAGTTCTTCGAAGATAGCTACACAAGTTTTGTGTAAACCAAATATCGGTGATATTCTGTTGGAGCTCGACGAATATTGGATTGACCACCGTGATAATACTTCGTGGTTGAAAAGTTCAAAAGTATTATTCACTAGGATTGTCCTTAAGCCTAGGGTATTTGGTTTGGGATACATTGACTAATGTGCTTTAGTTCGTCTTAGACAATTCTGAAATATGGTTGTCATACGAGGCTTTACTGGGTACAAAGGAATTTGTATTTTGAATCGAAATATAACAAGATGGCAATTGCACCTCCTTTTTAGGAGAGATATTAATAGGTCCTTTGACATGATGATAACTGGAAAGTGCATGGCCATGCCCAAACGAACTGATTTGTTCTTTGTCGTTTATCACAACAGTTTGAATCAAGAAGTCATTAAATGATTTCGAATACAGGAGTTGATATTTTCTACCATGCTCGTATTCGTTGTCACAAATATCGTGCTGCAAGGGATAAACCTAACATAGTTGCCCAAGAAGTAGAGACAGAGTGTTCTTTACTAGGAGACGCTATTAAGAGTTTTTCAAGAAACTATACCTGGGTTACGTAAGCTGTTTTTATGGG
Source organism: Calendula officinalis (assembly GCA_963853835.1). Taxonomy (NCBI): domain Eukaryota; kingdom Viridiplantae; phylum Streptophyta; class Magnoliopsida; order Asterales; family Asteraceae; genus Calendula; species Calendula officinalis. The sequence goes on from OY970831.1 coordinate 39,325,643, forward strand.
GTTGGTTACCTACGTGCCCATCTAGAAGGCCACTGTAGCTCGTATCATTAAGACAAAGGTTACAAACTTGCACAAGTGGGAGTCTGAAGGATTTATGTGCACAGTTAGTCAACCTATGATGATACATCCATGCCAACGAAACACTTAAGGGTCACACCGATGAGTGCATGTAATACGAGTAAGATATGTAATGATACTTGGAAGAGGATTGATTCATAATAAGTCATTTATGAATCAAGTTAAGTATTAAGTCAAGTTTGACTTATTACTAGATTAATCTGTCTAACTAATTAATACAAGTATTTGTACACTTACTAGTTAAGTAAATATACAATGTATTAATTATAGATTATCCATAATATGATTTAAAGCTATTAAATCATATAGTGTTTGGATAATATTATTGTTTAGATTATATAAAGTTTATTATATAATCAATTATTAAAAGTATTAATACAAGAATATATTTCGTGTATATGGGTACCGAAATTTTAAGTGTATAATACTAGACATTTAATAATTAAGTGTAACAATAAAAACTAGATAAACTACAAGGGTTTAATGTGTAAAAGAATAAGTATAATTAAAGACTAATGTTAATTAAACTAGAAGGGCCCTAAGTGAAAGTCCTTCTATTATAAATAGAAGGCTTGGGGTTCCCTTATTTCTTGATCACTATTTCCGAAACCCTAGCCCCTCCCTCTCCCTCTATTCGGCCGAAACATAGGAAGAACACAAGCCTTTGTGTTCTTCAATTGTTCTTCGTGTTCTTCAAGTCTTTGAAGATCCAAGATCATTACAAGGATCAACTAGAAGATCACTCGATTTGTTCATCATCAGTGGATCTATCTTAAGCAAACAACAAGGTATGTTTTGAGAAAACCTTTTTCTCCCTTCTCCCTCTTGGCCGAATTCGAACCCAAGAACCCTAGGGTTCTTGGTGTTCGTCGAATACCACAAGCATGTGTGTGTGTTCGGGTTTTTTCGTACAAGGTTTCTTCCATTGGTAATCTAATCTAGATCTCCAAGATCCCAATCCTATTAGGGTTTAAGGATTCGGTTTAATCTCAGTTCCGCATTTAGGGATTAAATCAGCTAGTTGGTTTTAACCGGTCAAGAACAAGTTCATGTTCTTGGTCAGTGTGGTTCGAACCAAGTGACTAGGAGGTTGACCCATGTGGTCAATCAGTGTTAATGAAACCCTTCAAAGAGCACCCCAGGTTTACCGAGGGCCCCACAGGGTAATGCGGGTTCCAATACTGTTGGTCCATCAACCCCAACAAAGGGTAAGTTTGACGTATTTGGCGTATGTTTTAACTGCTTTACATTATTAGTTATATCTCTGCTTAATATGTATAACTTGAGTATTGATGAGCTTTTTTTGTGTGTTTAGAGCTAGCAGATTCACCTAGGGCATTTACTCTTCAGTTTGGGTCAATTAGTCCTGGTTTGATGAATGGAATGAAGGTAATGACATTCTATGCTAGGTGTTTTGTGGATGTTTTCTTTAAACAAACACCCCGAAATCTTTTTATAGGCTAAATTAAATACACACACTACAGAAATCAAGAAGATTTTATTTATTTTAATTTGTGTGCATTTGAGCTTGTAGATATAATTAAGAAGTTTTATGATCGATAGAAATAGAAGATTATAAGAAGTTGTTACTTCTTTAATTTTTTTACTTACACTGATGATGTAGGATGCCTTTTTGGCTATTACTACACTTGTAACTTTTCAAATTCTAAGCATTTTCAATAAATAAAGTATTAAAGATTATGAAAATTATGAAATTTTTTATAAGTCAGAAGGGAAACAAGTATCAGAAAACAAAGAATTATGCTGCAACCAATCAGAATAATCGTGACAAGCAGAACAACCAGTCGAACCTGCAATACAAGTAGTATGGTGGCAACAAACCAAAGTGTAGCAAATGCAATTGGCATCATGATGGTAACTGTGAGAAGTGTTTCAAGTGTGACCGCTGTGAGAAGCTATTGAAAATCCTAATACCATTACTGGTACGTTCATCGTAAACACTCATTTCACTTCTATTTGATTCGACTCAGGTGCCGACTTAAGTTTCGTGTCTATTGACTTTAGCAAGTGTCTAGATTGTGACCCAGAGAGTTTAGATATAGACTATGAGATTGAGTTAGCTAACGGCAAGTTAATTAGATCTAGTGAAGTCTACAAGAATTGTGTGTTAGATCTAGACAACCATTTGTTTGGCATTGACCTAGTACCAGTAGAATTAGGTAGCTTTGATATAGTCGTTGGTATGGACTGGCTATCTAAACATCATGCATAAATTATATGCTACTCTAAACAAATTCGAATTCCTTTGCTAAACAAACAAACATTAATAATTTCTGGTGAACAAAGAAACAACAACATTAAAATCATAAGTTCTTTAAAATCCCAAAAATACCTTCGTAAGGGATATCGATCATTCCTTGCTCATGTCATTGACAAATCATCTAAAGATCGTAAGATCGAGGATATCCCAATCGTTCATGATTTTCCTGGTGTGTTTCCTGATGAACTGCATGGACTACCTCCTCCTCGACAAGTCGAATTTCGTATTGATTTAATTCCCGGTGCTGCACCTATTGCTCGTGCACCTTATCGTCTTGCACTTTCTGAAGTGCAAGAACTTTCTTCACAATTGCAAGAACTCATTAACCTTGGTTTCATTCGACCGAGTTTCTCGCCCTGGGGAGCTCCGGTACTCTTTGTTAAGAAGAATGATGGTTCGATGAGAATGTTCATCGACTATCGTGAACTAAACAAAGTGACCATTAAAAATCGTTATCCTCTTCCTAGAATCGATGATCTTTTCGACCAGCTCCAAGGATGTAGTTTCTATTCCAAAATTGACCTTCGTTCAGGTTATCACCAATTAAAGGTACGTGATGAGGATGTACCTAAAACCGCTTTTAGAACTCGCTATGGTCATTACGAATTCCTCGTAATGCCATTTGGTTTAACCAATGCACCAGCAGTGTTCATGGACCTCATGAATAGAGTGTGTAAGCAATATCTCGACAAATTTGTCATCGTATTCATAGATGATATTCTCATCTATTCTCGAACAAAATCCGATCATAAAAGTTTGCAACATATCATCGACCAGAAAGAACTCAACATGAGACAAAGAAGGTGGGTGGAGTTAATGAACGACTACGATTGTGAAATCAAGTATCATCCTGGTAAAGCCAATGTCGTGGCTGATGCCTTTAGTCGAAAAGAGCAACCAAAACCTCATCGCGTTCGCGCCTTGCCTATCTCGATCCAAGCAAATCTTTCCTCCTGAATTTATCCTTTCCAAGTTGAAGCATTGAAGATCGAGAATATGAAGAACGAATCTCTTCGTGGTATGGAGAAGCAATTGCAAGCCTGAGAGAGCTAATTCAATCAAAATCAAGCTAATTCATGGTGATTTGAAGAAGATTTGAAGATCAAGTGTGTGTTTTAGTGTGTGTAGTTGAGAGAGAAGAAGATGGAGGGAAGGAGCTTTCAAAGTGTGTTTCTATTAAAATGAGAGGAAAGCTTACATCATTATTCATCACAAGGGTATTTATACCCTAACCTCTAAACTAGTTTAATTAAGGCTAATTACATCATTTAAGCTCAAAACTAGTCCTAACAATCTCCCCCTTTTTGAGCTTTAGCACCTCATCCCAGTCTTCCTTCTTCAATTTCTTCTTTTGGTCCGTTATGAAATTCGTTTACTCTCAGATGTGCTTCAAAATGTTGAATTACTTTTCTTCAATTTAATTCTTCGTCAAAAATTGTATTCAACATATCTATGTTTTGCTCTTCAATGTTTACATCTGTTTAGCTTGAGAAGAAATTGAGATTTCAAACACTCAACGGAAATAATTTTGTATCATTGAATCTGTTGGTGTAAGAAAGTCCTAAAACTGGTTTACTAAAGATTTGAAAGTTCTGGAAATGGAAAATCAATTTGGTTAGGATTTGCCTGGGATTTTCAGAGATTGGAGATTTTGTGATAGAGGTTTTTGTGAGGATCGGATAATGATGTTTTGGATTTTAAAAAGAATGATTTGAAAGTTTAAGTTTTTAGATGTGTGTGTTTGTTTTGGTAAGAATGATTTGTACGATAAAGTTTTGAATTGAATTTGTTGAGATTTTGAGAGAAATTTCTGTAGATGAATCGGTTTTCTTCTTCTTCACCTGTTTTTCCGTTTAATACGTTGATTATCATTTTCTGTTTCTCTTAGTCACATGATATAAACAATTTCTGATTTTGCACATGATTTGAGTACATGAGTTATGAATTTTCTTCTTTGATGGGATGTTTATGGTTCTTTTTGATGTTGTTCAGTTATAAATCCGATATTTGAACTATTTCTTGCTCTTTTCTCCCCCTCATGAGGATCATGACCAGAGTCCTCATGATAAAGCTGAATATTTGCTTTGTGGAAACGGAGAGAGGAAATGTGTGTCAGTGTAAAACGAGAGCCAAGACAGTATAATTTGAGAATCGAGAACCAGAAACATGTAGTACTCATGAAGTAACCACAGAAAAATTGTTTTGATCTAAAAATCTTTGAGAAAAATATTTGAAAAATGAAGAGTAACAATGTCAATAATCACGTGATGTCATAAACAGATGCAATCTTTACTGAAAAACTTCAGTAAAGAGATCGTTACGGATATGACGAACACGATGATTAAAGACATGGTTAATCAAATATTTGAGATTTAAAAGAGATCAATTTGTTGTGTTATATCAAAGATCAGTGAAGTATACCACTTACAAAGATGCAATCTTCTCTAAACATGTCCAGATAAAAGATCGACGGATATACAAAGATCAATGACCTAACAATGTGCATTCAAAAACTATTTTGTGTGTGCGAGAATATGAGGACGTCAGAATTGAATCTGAACATGTTGAAAAGGAAAAATGATTTCTCCATTGATCGTTTAAGTATGAAAATCGTTTGAAAAATGGTAAGAACACTCAATCTAAGGAGGTGTTAAAAACAAATGCAATCTTTACTGATGGAAATCAGTAAAGAGATCAACGAATTTAACAACAAATTGTGTTGAGTGTTGCAAACACGTATGTTAAAAAATGAATAATTGATGTGCAAAATCAGGGTTTTGAAAAATAGAGCCACAACGCATGAGACTAAAATTTGTCCTAAACAGATGCAATCTTTACTAATCGAGACTAGTACAGAGATCGTTTACGAATATGACAAAAATTTGTATCCTACGTTGTGAACACATCATTGTGAGCACTAAGTGAGATAAAAAAATTTGGAATGTTGAGCATCACTGATTAATAAAGAATTGATGAGAATGTGATGTCAACAACTCAGAGTGAAAAAAAACATTTGTAATTGATTCAGAAAATAAAAATTGTATGTAAGAGGAGAAAAATTGATTTACAATTGAGAAGTTTTGACAATGAATGAACATAAAGGTAGCAATGAGAAATAAGAGAATTTGTAATAAACATATGCAATCAGTACCAACCGAGACTGGTAAAGAGATCGTTTACGGATATTACAAAAGCTAATACCCAACATTGATAACCTTGTGTGATTGTAAATTAATAAGAGGTTGAAGAACTGTTTGAGGTAAAAAAAATTATTATCAAGATAGAATAAGAAAATTTGTAATAAACAGATGCAATCAGTACCAATTGAGATTGGTAATGAAATCGTTTACGGATATTACAAAAATTGATATCCCATATTGATAATTTAAAAAAATTTAAAGGAGCATCGAAACAGTATTTAGCGATTATAAAAGGATGCTCCCCCTCGACAGTTATTATTAAAAAATCATAAAGCAGTTATGCTCCCCCTTGACATAAGAATGTCTATTTTCTCCCCCTTGACAAGTGAATATAGTAATTCTCCCCCTCAACCATTTATTTCATTGGAAAACGGGTTTCAAGCTGATGTACTTGAAAGCCATTTTATTATATAAAAGAAAAGAAAGAAAGAAGAGAAAAAAAAATAACAGACATAAAAAAAATAAAACAGGAAAACGGTTTAAGTCTTGAGATTTAGCATACCAAGCTTAGACACAAGAAAGTTAAAACATTTTTCGTCTAAAGCCTTGGTAAACAAATCAGCTAATTGAAGATCGGTTGACACGAAGTATAATTCCACAGTACCTTGTTCAACATGGTCTTTGATAAAATGATATCGAAGATCGATATGTTTAGTTTTGGAATGTTGAACAGGATTGCATGGAATTCCAATTGCACTCCGTGAATCACAATATAAAGGAATATAGCTGTATGAAAAGCCATAATCTTTTAATTGTGATTGCATCCAAATTACCTGGGATAAGCAGCTTGCAACATCAACATATTTTGCCTCTGCAGTTGAAAGAGATACACAATTTTGCTTCCGAGACGACCAGCTCACCAATTTATCTCCCAGAAATTGGACACTTCCAGATGTACTCTTGCGATCCAGCATACACCCAGCATGATCGGCATCAGAAAAAGCAGACAAATCAAACGAAGTTTCTTTAGGATACCACATACCAAGATCTCGAGTACCCTTTAGATAACGAAATATACGCTTTACTGCTTGAAGATGTGATTCTTTAGGAGCAGCCTGATACCGAGCACATATGCACGTAGAAAACATAATATCTGGTCGACTCGAGGTTAGATATAATAGTGACCTAATCATCCCTCGATAATTTGTGATATCAACAAGTTTACCATCAGGATCAGCATGCATTTTAGAACCAGGCGACATCGGCGTCGAAATTGGTTTACAATCATCCATGAGATATTTTTTCAAAAGATCATTGATATACTTGGATTGATTAATAAAGATCCCGGTAGGTAATTGACGAACTTGAAGACCAAGAAAGAAGTTCATCTCCCATCATACTCATTTCAAAACGTTTAACCATAAGGTCAGAGAACTTTTTGCAGTATTTTGGATTTGTAGAACCAAAGATAATATCATCGACATAAATTTGAATGAGAACAATATCTTCCCCATGTCATTTGACGAAAAGAGTTGTATCAATTTTACCTTTTGAAAAACCAGAATCAACTAAGAATTTGGAAAGCACATCATACCACGCACGAGGAGCTTGTTTTAAACCATATAAAGCTTTGTCGAGAATATAAACATGATTAGGAAAACTTGGATCTACAAAACCTTCGGGTTGATGAATGAACACTTCTTCATTGAGAATGCCATTTAAAAATGCAGTTTTTACATCCATCTGATATATAGTAAAATTCTTATGTGCTGCATATGCCAAAAATATTCGAATGGCTTCTATTCGTGCAACCGGAGCAAAGGTTTCTTCAAATCAATGCCCTCTTGTTGAGCATACCCTTTTAGCAACTAAACGTGCTTTATTACGAATTACAATCCCATTCTCATCCTTTTTGTTTTTGAAAATCCACTTCGTACCAATAACAGATTTTCCGGATGGTTTAGGAACCAGACGCCAAACTTTTAAAAGTACAAATTGATTGATTTCTTCTTGCATACCAAGAATCCGGTCTGGGTCCGAGAGTGCTTCGCTGACTTTCTTGGGTTCATTAGAACTTAGAAATGCCGTGAATTGACATTCTTCAGCAGTAGCTTTACGAGTTTGAATTGAAGATGCAGGATTGCCGATTATTTGATGAAGAGGATGATCTTTTGTCCATTTAAGAGAATGCGGAAGTGGAAGTTGACCCGGAATAACGTTTGAGGTATCAGTGAATTCAGGATATGGGATTATTGCAGTTTGAGCATTGGATGTGTAAGATGGAGGATCAACACGTTGAACATGAAATTTGGAGAAATCAATCACCAAAGGTGGAGCTTGTGCTTGACCTAAAGTTAATTCTGTAACAGCAGCAGGTGGAGCTGGAGGTGTGAGATTATCCGGTGATGATTGGTTTTCCAAGGATGAAGCAGAATCTAAATCAGATAAGTTGATATTAGGAGCAGAAGAAGTATGAAATGGAGAATCAATAGAACTTGAATTTTGCATTTCAGGAACAGTGATGGATTGAACATCAGCTTCTGAGGGTAATGGAACACCAGCCTCCTCGAGTAATTTATGTCGAATGTTATGATATTCATCATAGAAATGTTCAAACTAAATATCATAATCATTTTCTGATGTGGAAGGAGACGACGAGGGTAAAGGAATTTCAATGTTTGTTGTCAGTGAATCCAGAGGAAACGTCTCATCAAATGTAACATTGACACTTTCTCGTATCATACGATTTGAATGATTATATACTCTAAAGGATGCGGATTCACGTGAGTACCCCACAAAAGTACCTCATCAGCCTTAGCTTCAAATTTATTCAATTTGTCTTTATCATTCAGAATAAAGTAACGACTCCCAAAAATATGGAAAAATTTAACATTTGGAATACGTTTATTGATCAGTTCATACGGAGTTTTGTTGTAGGTTTTGTTTACGATTGAACGATTTTGAGTAAAGCATGTCGTACTGATGGCTTCAGCCCAAAGAGATAATGGGAGTTTAGAAAAAGAAAGCATGGTACGAGCAGCTTCAACTAAGGTACGATTTCTTCGTTCTACAACTCCATTTTGTTGTGGAGTAATGCAATCGAAATCAAGCTAATTCATGGTGATTTGAAGAAGATTTGAAGATCAAGTGTGTGTTTTAGTGTGTGTAGTTGAGAGAGAATAAGATGGAGGGAAGGAGCCTTCAAAGTGTGTTTCTATTAAAATGAGAGGAAAGCTTACATCATTAGTCATCACAAGGGTATTTATACCCTAACCTCTAAACTAGTTTAATTAAGGCTAATTACATCATTTAAGCTCAAAACTAGTCCTAACAAAGCCAAATCTGATGGAACTCTTTATTTCATAAATCGATTATGGGTTCCAAATCATGATAATTTTCGCATGAAGATTCTTGATGAAGCTCATAAATCTAATTATTCCATTCATCCCGGTGCTGACAAGATGTACAAAGATCTCAAGAAATTGTATTGGTGACCAAACATGAAGAAGGAAATTGTTGTGTATGTTAGCAAGTGTTTGACTTGTTCAAAGGTGAAAGCAGAAAACCAGAAACCGTCCGGTCTACTTCAACAACCAGAAATCCCTGAGTGGAAATGGGAAAGAATAACTATGGATTTTATAACCAAGTTGCCTCGTACTTCTAATGGTCATGACACAATTTGGGTAATTGTTGATCGATTGACCAAGTCTGCTCAATTTATTCCAATCAAAGAGACCGACCAGATGGAAAAGCTTACAAGAATTTATTTGAAAGAAGTCGTATCTCGTCATGGTGTGCCGATCTCTATCATATCTGATCGTGACAGTCGTTTTACATCTCGATTTTGGTAATCATTGCAAAAATCCCTCGGTACTCGCCTCGATATGAGTACTGCTTATCATCCTCAAACTGACGGTCAAAGTGAAAGGACTATCCAGACTCTTGAAGACATGCTGAGAGCCTGCGTCATAGACTTTGGTGGAAGCTGGGATTCTCATCTTCCTTTAGCTGAGTTTTCATACAATAACAGCTACCACACCAGTATCCAAGCAGTGCCATTCGAAGCTCTTTACGGAAGAAAGTGTCGCTCGCCACTTTGTTGGTTTGAAGTGGGAGATAGACAAATTACTGGTCCTAAGATACTACAAGAAACAACAGACAAAATATTTCGAATCAGAGATCGCATCAAAGCTGCTAGAGATCGTCAAAAGAGTTATGCTGATAATCGTCGCAAGCCTCTAGAATTCACAGTGGGCGATTATGTTCTTCTTAAGGTCGCACCTTGGAAAGGTGTTATTCGTTTTGGCAAGAGAGGAAAGTTGAATCCTCGATATGTTGGACCTTTTGAAGTAATTGAAAGAATCGGTGAAGTTGCATATCGTCTCCGTCAGCCCAATGAACTCAGCAACATCCATAACACATTTCACGTTTCTAATCTCAAGAAATGTGTGCATGATCCATATCTTATTATTCCTGCTGAGGAGATTTCTATTGATGAACGTCTACACTTCACTGAAGAACTTATTGAGATATCAAAATGGAAAGATCAAAAGTTGAGGAGAAGCAAAATCAAAATCGTCAAAGTCAGATGGAACTCCAAAAGAGGTCCTGAATTCACGTGGGAGCGTGAAGACCAAATGAAGAAGAAGTACCCTCATCTCTTTCTCGTTGTCTCTCCAGTCCATGCTTCGTCTTAAATTTCGGGACGAAATTTCTTCAACCGGGGGAGAATGTGACAACTCGACATTTTGGGTATGTCAAAACATTTCATTTTATTTCATTTCATACTTTCTAATTCTAGACAGGTTTCCATTTTTAGAAACTTTCCTCATTTAAACCGAAAAACCGACACATCAATGTTATGTTGGACCCCTTTGACCGAAATTTAGCTTGCTTATGAGGCAAGTTTCGGCCAAACCTCATCATCATCATCATCTTGTTTGAAAACTTAAGCCTTATCCTTATCTCGGTTTATACCAGTTTGAATCCTACTCAAACTCCATCTAAAGCCTACCTATAAATACAAGCCCTCATTTAACCCTTATTCTCTCTTGTTTCATTCGGCCAAGCACCTCCATCCGTGCCCTCTTGTGCTCGGATCTCAAGCCATTCCAAAACCCTTGCTCGTTTCGTTCGTATCTTGAAGGTTTACCGAAAATTTAATGCCCTGAAATTTAAGATATTGAATATTAATTTAAATCCATTTAAATTACATTTCTTTTTAGTTGTGTGTTCTGACTGCGTATTAATTATGTGTATTTATGCGAATTTATATTAGTTATTTTGAATCGACAACTTAATTATGTGACATTTTAAATCCCGAGGCCAAGTCTGGTTCGTCTATTAGGGAGAATGCCCGGGTCTAGTGTAGCCCGACGGATAGTGAGTTAAGGGCCCGTCTTACTTATACCCTAAACCCATTTAACCCTAAATCTCCTTATCTCTTAATATGTGTTTGACCGTATAACCCCTGCCGATGCTCTTCGTTTTCTATTGGGAATGTGGCGGTGCTGATCGGAAGTAGAGGAGAAGGATCGAAATTGTCAGTGAGGAATTTTTGGTGTCATCAAGTTGTGGGACGGAGATTCGCAATGGGCGTCAAAGAATTCATATGCCGGCGCAAGGCAAGAGAACAAAGAGGTGCGTAATATTCATTGTGTCTTTTGGTGATTGGTCATCTTGGAAATAAAATCAAGTGAGGCACATGGGAAGCCAGCTATGTTTGACCAACTAAAACACCGACAATGAGTTGGTGCGTGTCAATTGTAAAGCAAAGGAAAAATATTAATGTGTGGTGCTTCATGCTTCCTTTCTTTTGGTTCATCGATGACGTCATTCAGCAAAAAGAAAACATCTCCTTTGATTTATTTTGTGTCCTTTCTATTAAATTCTTCCTGGTCTAAATCGAGAAATATAGCTAAGGTGTTCGGTGACTAGATGCTGCCAAAAACAGCCCCTGTGATCATCGACCTGTCCAGCCAAGAGATGTCGGGAATTGGTGGCATCGTACGAGTTGTGTTTGATTATTATTGTCTCGGTTATCGTTTTGGTAAGAATCCCTTCTCCATTGATTTTGTTATCTTTCTTCCTTCAATTGAATTCCTAATCTGTGGTTGTGTGTAGGTTTAGGGTTGGGTAAAATCCTTTATTTATAACCGAGCCGTTTGTTGAATCGAAAAACGGAACTGAACCTTAAGGTTCTTGGTTTCCTTAAACCGAGAAGTTTCTAATAAGTGATTAACTAGATTATTGTGAAAATGAAAATCTGAGTTAAAACAAATTTCGGGGCTGTCGGGTGTCTCGGAATTAACGGGTTGTTGTCGGGATTCAAAATGGGTTTTAAACTACACGCTGAATTTTGGGCAGATTCTATAGGTAAAGTTCGGGTCCATTTTTGTCATACTTAAAATACGTTTCTGGAATTTTGGCCCGCGCTGGTCTCTAGTTTTATGAGTCCTCTTTCCGTTTCCGCAGACGGCTCGTCGATCTGAGTTACTGTTTAAAAGTTATGACCATTTTAATACGCTGCTGTCAGAATTTCTACCTATGCATCTATGCTGTTTTGTGAGCCTGTTTTGAGACCCTTAGAGTTCGTTTTTTGGCAGAAGCCACTTCAGAGTGTTTTGTAGTATTCTGAGTCTAGTTTCAGTGGTAAACATTTGGGACAAATCTAATGAACGGTTTGGGAGTTATGACCGTTTCCGTAAGAGTGCTGAGTGCTGCCAAATCCTATTGGGAATAACTTTGAGCCGAGTTTTAATCCGAGTCTTGTTATGCATTGTAGGATCCTTTAGGAGCTGAATCGTGACCTTTGTACTTCTAGGAGCTTACGTTTATTCGAGGTGGGTAATCTCACTATAAACTTGTACTTACTTCCGATTCATGATTATGTGCTATATGTTATGAACTGTTTTGTTGATTGAGCTTGAGTATTGATTGTGCGATTTATCTGAGTTATCTGTGATCTGAGTTATCTGGGTTCTGAGTTCTTGAGTTAAACATTAAACATAATATACTTGACTTGACACCGAAGAGCACTGGTGTCAGATGTTTGTCTTGGCACCGAATAGTACTGGTGCCAGACGTTTTGACTCAACACCGAAGAGTACAGGTGTTGAGGTGGTGTGACGCGGGTCGAGGTTGATCTCTCGGCCCAAGTCACACTAGCGCGCAATATAAATTAAAATCCAAGAAATAAAATCTGAGAAATGAATTTGAGTAATTGAGAATTGAGTAGAGTCTTTATGGATCACTTATGTGGCGTGAGTTGTTTGTACTTACATGTTTATTTTGATGTTATTCACTTAGCGGTGGCTTTCCCCAAACACTCCCCCCCCCCCCCCCCCATTTTTGCAGGTTCTAGAGCAACTGCATTGGATGAGCTGTTACTCGATGAGCTTTTAAGGATTTGGATTACAAACATTTATTTTGAGTCAAATGTTTTTAAAACAATTACTTTATTTTCCGCAGTACACCATGAGACGGTTCAGTTTAAAAATTATTAAAGATTGGGACCTTTCATGTACTTGTACTTTGGGGAAAATGTTACTTTTTATTTTATTAAATTTTTTTTTATTTCCCCTGATTTCTGGGATGTTACAGAAAATCCTTATTTATTTCTCTTATTTTCGATTTTATGCACACAAAATCGAGACCATGGCCGAAGGCCAATTGTTCTCGGCATCACCACTGATTTGAACCATGGATGCATGGTTAACCATGCATGCATTCGTGTGTTTAATCGAATCTGTTTTCGGTATTGATAGTAACCGAAACCTTTTTAATCTGAATTATTTATATGTTAATCACAATGAAAAACCACACAAACCCCTAAAATTTCATAATTTTTGGAATTCGTTTGCCTCGTTTTTTACCTAAAAACCTTTTGAAACCCTAAACCGAAACCCTAGACGAAAACCCTAACCTAGAAACCGGATGTTTGACCCTAACTCACTGAGTTGACTCGGTGACCCACTGAGTTGACCCAGGTCTGACCTTTTGACCAAAGTTGACCCGTTAATGAATCGGGCCAAGGCCCGAACTTAGCCCAAACCGATTTAACCCAATCCGGCCCATTTGATCCTTAAACCCTAATTCGGCAAAGCCCGTTTACTTGAGCCCAATCCGACCCAAGAGCCCTTTGGCCCGAGCCCATATTCAGTCCAAATCAGGCCCAAACTCGAGGCCCATCATCCATTGGGCCGTAGTCCATTAAGAAGCCCAATTGGCCCATATCGTTGCCCATTAGCCCAATCATTTCATTTCATTTTGGCCCAACCATTTCATTTCATTTTGGCCTATTCCTAAACCCATTTCAATTCATTTTGGTCCATGCATAAGCTCATTTCATTTCATTTCGACCTATTACCCAACATCGTTACAAAAGTTGCGTGAACATAAAACGTTTTTAATAAACAAAACTATTTTTTATAAACAAACAAGCAATACAAACAACCACAATACACAAACAATACCATTAAAGATCGCCTGTGGGTGATAGCTTAGACTAATTAGGAACCTTGTGCTTTAGGCGCTAGGAATCTCTAAGAATCCATCAGTGAAGTCCTTGTGTTCTAAGCTAAGCATCAGGTGAGTCCACAGCCCCTTTTACTCTTTTACTGCTTTATAACTTTTGGGGTGAAAAACAAAACATGCTACATTTACTGTTTTCATATTGACTGTATTTCATTACCATTTAATTTTCATTATGGCATGACAAACAATTCATTATACCGTACTAAGTTCAACCTTCATTAAGTAGAATAACTACACCCTGGATATACGTGTAGTACTATCGGCCAATACTCAGCCTCCCACATTCATTGATCACTACTTGGTTTATCCAAGACACTTCGGGAACGTTTATTGTAACACACCAATTTTTAAAAAACAATTTAAACTTTTTAAATAAGTAATCCAACATCCAAAAATCCATAATATTCAAAAACATGGTTTAACTAAAACATTTGGAATGATCAATAAGTATCAAAAACCGGTGTTACAATAATATCAAAACTAAAGTCTAGGGAATTAAATAAGTACACCGAGCTAATCACTTCCAATGCTAACTACGGGCCGCCTAATCCTTAGCTCCCGAACCTGAGTACATAGTAAAAAGAAATGTAGTACGTGAGACAAAATTGTCTCGTGAGAAACATGGGTTTTAGACCCGGTTAGAAATAATTGCAATAAAATAATAATTAAATAATTATCACATTGCACGTAATCAATCATACTCTAAGGCTTGCCATAAGCCCAACACATACGTAACGGGCCTCCCCAAAACAACTCCCCCGATATGGGTTATCTAGGTAAACTCCCCCGTTTCCGGGTTATCTATTTGCTCCCCCGATTTCCGGGTTATCTCTAACTCCCCCGCTTTCCGGGTTATCTATTTCTCGACATAATACTCTTGCGCAGGGTGGTACCGCCCCAAGTAGTAGTCACTAACTCCCCCAACTTGTGTGGGTTATCTAGGATCCAATTGATTAGCTACCACATAACAAATCATCAACTTGGGTCAAAGCCCCATATTGCAACTCATATCATACTAGTGGTAACTAAACACATAAATATAAAATTCAATTCAATTCAATTCAATAAAATCTTTTCTTTATTAAAAACAATTATCTAATAAAGACTCTAGGAAATCAATTCAAACTATGAAACATGGTTTACTATGTACTCAGAAAAAGATCACATGTACTCACCTTAACAATGCTATCCCACACTTGTGTTCAACAACACAAGCCTTACTTCCAAATCGAAGAAGTACTTCCAGTCATACGGTCTTCTTGACCTAACATCAATATCATTACAAATACTAGTTATTTTCTATCACTAATACTAATTAATCCATATTAATATCCCCAAATCACCAAGTTCATACAACTTGGTGAAATCTCAAACCCTAGTTCAAGATTTTCATCCATAAATCCCAAATCCAACTTGTACACATTGATTACAAGTCTACAATGAGTTTTTTACACTCATGTTTAGTCATCTTCCCCAAGGATGACATGGTGAGTTGTCCAAACCACCATTGATGCCCAAATAAAGCTTGAAATATCAAAGAGATGCATAAACTAACAAGGATTCTTACCTTAGATCAACAATCTTCAAGGAATGTGAAGATTTGAGCTCAAGAACACCAAAAACCGTGCACTTCTTCCAAAATAACGGCTAGTAGGGTTGTAGGGGTGTAGGTGTCCAAACCCTAGCCCCAAAACCCGTTTTTATACACCTGACAGAGTTCGCGTTCGCGAACTCGAGTTCGCGTCGCGAACTTCCCACGTCGTGAACTTCTCGCGATCGGGAACGAGCCGCGAACTCCAAGCCTCAAAATCCCAAACTCTTTGTCCAATCCTCGCGACCGCGAACCATTGTTCGCGCCGCGAACTCCCCCAGGCAGCTAGGCTGCAACTTTTTGTTGTCCAATTTATCCCAGTTTCGACCTTAACCATATCAAACGGTGTCCAAATGACACGAAACCAATTCCTACGTCTTTTAAACGATTTATCCTTATTTATCATATTTTTGTACAATTTATTTATTTACAAAATTCGGGTCGTTACAACTACCTACCCCTTAAGAGGATTCCGTCATCGGAATCGCCTCATAATCCACAAAATTCGGGTAGCGTTTCTTCATCTCATCTTAGACTTCCCAAGTCATATTCGGCCCAAGGGAATGCTTACACTTGGCCAACACTAGCTCAATTTCCTTATTCCTCAACTTTTTTGTTTGGGCCTCTAATATGGCCTTGGGCTCTTCGATCAATCGATTGGGTGCATCGACCCTCAAGTCTTAGAGTGGGATCACATTCTCCACTTCACCCATGAACTTCTTCAAATTACAAACATGAAATGTGTCATGGACACCTTGTAACTCGGGTGGAAGTTCTAACTTAAATGATTGTAAACCGACCCGTTTCAAGATCTTAAACGGGCGAACATACCTTGGGCTCAATTTGCCCTTCTTTCCAAATCTCATCACGCCCTTCCAAGGCGACACTTTCAACATCACCATATCACCAACATCCAAATCATATGGTCGCTTTTTCAAACATGAATAACTCTTTTGGCGATCTTGTGCGGCTTTCATATTTGCTTGAATTATTCCAATTTTCTCATTTGTGATTTTCACAATTTCGGGACCCGTGAGTTTCGTCTCACCCGCCTCCAACCAACAAGAAGGTGTTCTACACTTTCTCCCATATAATGCCTCAAATGGTGGCATATCGATCGTTGAGTGATAACTATTGTTATAAGAAAACTCAACCAACTGTAAATGTTCGTCCCATTTACCACCAAAATCCATCACACATGATCTCAACATATCTTCTACCGTTTGGATCGTTCTTTCACTTTGACCATCGGTTTGCGGATGGTAAGCCGTGCTCAATCTCAACTTAGTTCCCAACTCTTCTTGGAGTGATCTCCAAAATCTCGAGTTAAATCTTGCATCCCGATCGGACACAATCGACAATGGTACCCCATGCAAACGAACAACTTCATCAACATACAACTTAGCTAACTTCTTGAGTGGCATAGTTTCCCGAATAGCTAGGAATAACGCACTTTTCGTAAACCTATCCACTATCACCCAAATGGCATCATGATTCTTACTTGTCTTTGGAAGACCAACAATAAAATCCATAGTGATGTCTTCCCATTTCCCGGCCGGCACTTGCAACGATTGTGCAACACCATAAGGCACTTGGTGCTCGGCTTTCACTTGTGCACACGTGGCACACTTTGAAATGTACTTTGCTACCCTCGACTTCATCCCCGGCCACCAATACATCCTCTTCAAGTCTTGATAAGTCTTTGTACTTCCGGGATGAATCGAATACTTGGACTGGTGAGCATCATTTAACAATACTTTTCGGTTTCCATCGAATTTTGGAACCCAAATCCGTCCATTGACGGTTTTCAACCCTTGCGTATTTTCTTCAAATACTTGGTTCTTTCCCAATCTCTCTTGTCTATACTCGTCTTTTCCCATCACTTCGGTTTGTGCGGTTTTTATGTTTTCAATAAAACTAGATATCACTTCAATACGCATCAACTTAGCCTTGACCGGCCTTTCATAAACTTTTCTACTTAAGGCGTCGGCTACCACATTAGCCTTCCCCTCATGATAAACAATTTCACAATCATAATCATTAATTAACTCAATCCACCTTCTTTGCCTCATATTCAAATCTTTTTGTGTGAACACATACTTAAGACTTTTATGATCTGTGTACAATGTACACCTTGTTCTAGGGGTGTGCATGGGGCGGTTTGGGGCGGTTTTAAGCTCAAACCGAACCAAATCCGCTAATTTCGGTTTTCGGATTTTCAAATCCAATGGTTTCGGTTTTATTGGTTTGGTTTTGTCGGTTTTGTCGGTTTTAACGGATTGATTTCGGTTTTTCGGTTTTTATGCTCACCCCTACCTGGTTCCATACAAGTAATGTCTCCAAATCTTTAAGGCAAAAATAATAGCCGCTAACTCTAAATCATGAGTAGTATATCTCTCTTCCGCGTTCTTCAATTGTCTTGAAGCATAAGCTATCACTTTACCCCTTTGCAGCAAAACACAACCGAGACCCTTGTTCGAGGTGTCACTATACACCACGAAATCTTCCATACCATCGGGTAGTGTAAGGATTGGCGCATTGCACAATTTTTCTTTCAACAAGGCAAATGCATCTTCTTGCTTTTTCCCCCAATCAAATTGCACATCCTTTCTCGTTAACATAGTGAGTGGTACCGCCACTCGGGAAAAATCTTCAATGAATCTTCGGTAATAACTGGCTAACCCAAGAAAACTTCTTACTTCGGTTGGAGTCTTTGGTGCTTCCCAATTCTTTACCGCTTCAATCTTAGACGGGTCAACTTTTATCCCGCTTCGAGATACTATATGGCCAAGAAATTGAACTTCCCGCAACCAAAATTCACACTTCGAGAACTTTGCATACAATTTCTCTCGTTTTAAAACTTTTAGAGTTTGCTTCAAATGTTCTTCATGTTCTTCTTCGGTTTTGGAGTAGATAAGAATATCATCAATAAATACTATGAGAAATTTATCGAGAAAAGGTTTACAAACCCTATTCATGAGATCCATGAAAATAGTCGGGCATTCGTCAAACCGAATGGCATCACCAAAAATTCATAATGCCCATAACGAGTTCTAAAGGCCGTCTTTTCGGTATCACCTTCTTTAACACGAACTTGATGGTAACCCGATCTCAAATCGATCTTGGAGAAATAATCGGCTCCTTGAAGTTGGTCAAACAAATCATCTATCCTTGGCAAAGGATATCGGTTCTTATTCGTCATCTTGTTAAGCTCTCGATAATCAATACACATCCTCATTGATCCATCTTTCTTCTTTACAAACAAAACCGGTGCAACCCATGGTGACGAACTAGGACGGATAAAACCCTTATCAAGTAAATCTTGCAATTGAGACGTTAATTCCCGTATTTCGGTAGGAGCTAAACGATATGGGGCTCGGGCAATCGGCGTCGCCCCCGGAACTAAATCAATACGAAACTCGACTTGTCTTTCCGGTGGCAAACCGGGTAAGTCATCGGGAAAAACTTCGGGGAAATCCCGAATAATCTTCACATTATCCACCGTCTTCTTCTCCTTTCATCCATCTAGGACATAGGCTATGAATGATGACAATCCTTTTGACAAACTTTTTCTTGCTTTAATGGCGGTGATAAGATTTGGCATATGATGCCTCTTTTCTCCATAAATATACACCTTCTCATTCTCGGGTGATTTGATAGACACCAACTTCTTTCCACACAAAATTTTGGCTTGGTGGATTCCCAACCAATCCATCCCAATAATTACATCGAAAGCCTTAATTCCCATCGGCATTAAATTGACCTTGAACTTCTTACTATTGATTTCTAACTCACAATATCTATAGATATGCTGAACCATAGAGGTTTTCCCATCGGCTACTTCTATTTCATACAAATCATCAAGTACCTCTAGTGGAACCTTAAACTTAGCACCAAATTCATGAGACACGAAAGAATAAGTAGATCCCGAATCAATCAATACATAAGTGGGTATGGAGTTTATGAATAAGGTACCTGAGACGACATCATGAGTCTCTTTTGCTTCCTCTCGGGTTAGTTGGAAGGCTCTTCCTTTGACTTTCGACGGCTCCGGTTTCTTGTGAGCGTTTGACACCAACGTTTCGGTTCCCTTCTTTGGGCAAACATTACTATAGTGCCCTTTCTCATGACATGAGAAACACTCCACCTCATCAAGGCTCTTCACCTTGCAATCCCTAGCCTTGTGGCCAAAACGCCCACACTAGAAGCAACCATTGGAATCCGCCTTACATTCACCTTTGTGGTCCCTACCACACTTTCTACAACCACCAACACTTCCTTTCTTTGGCCCGCTCGGGGTGAACTTGCTCTTCTTTGATGGCCCCGAAAAACTTTCAAATTTTCTCTTTTCATTCCCCACCGACCTCTCTTGTACTCTTCTCTTTCCCACCTTCTCAACACTTCGGGCAACATTAATCGCCTCATCAAGAGTGGCCGCTCTCTTCACCTCAAGTTCATACTCCCATGGCAACCCATTGGCAAACCGAACCACACGACTACGTTCGGTAGGGTGGGCATTCATCACAAACGGGAGGTATCCCGTGAACTTCTTGGTATACTCATCCAAGGTTAAATTGACTTTCTTGAGTGCAAGAACTCTTCCAACAACTCCTCCAACTCCCTTTCGGGACAAAACATCTCTTTGAGTCTCCTTGTGAACTCTTCCCAAGACATCTTGTAAACGGCTTTCTTTCCCAACGATTCATACACGGTGACCCACCAAGTAAAAGCATTGTCCTTAAGAAAACGTGAGACATAAGTCACCATGTCTTCTTCTTTTCACTTGCTACTCTCGAGGACGTGTTCCGTCTCCCGGATCCAACGGATGGTGTCTTTTGGTTCCATGCTCCCGTAGTAGTTGTCGGGTCGGCATGCCAAGAATGTCTTGTAAGAACATCCTTCACGCTCAATCTTGTCAAAACTCCTATCCTCATTGGAGGACTTTTCTGTCGGGACACTATCACCCGTCGTTCGGGTCCTTGTGGGAGGAGGAGTATCCTCCCTCTCTACCCTTTCTTCCTCATCACGACCTTCCTCTTGGTCCCTTTCCTCATCATCATTCCAATTTAACCGATCGTAAATGATCCGGTTCACATCTTGTTGCATCACCACCCTCATGTGGGTGAGCATGGATTGAATAGCTTCAATTGTTATCGGTACATTGTTATTACCAACACCGGATGCGGCCCCACCATTTCCATTTCGAGGCGCATTGGGGATCACATTTGAATCCCCCTCTCCATCCGGTACAACTCGACCACTTCTTATTCTAGCCATCTTACTAACAAAAGATGTCAACCAATCAGAATCCAATTATTTGACCAAATAGTCACATAAGATATAAGAAAAGCTTGATTTTTAAAACAATTCCCTAAATGGTCAACCCTAATTCTCAAAGGTCAACCTAACTTCCTATAGAACATAATGTCCCAAAAGCAAAGTCTAAGTCTAGGGTGGGTAAACCAACCTAATTCACTTAGACTAAAGCTCTGATACCAAGTTGTAACACACAAATTTTTCAAAAACAATTTAAACTTTTTAAATAAGTAAATCCAACCTCCAAAAATCCATAATATTCAAAAACATGGTTTAACTAAAACATTTGGAATGATCAATAAGTATCAAAAACCGGTGTTACGATAATATCAAAACTAAAGTCTAGGGAATTAAATAAGTACACCGAGCTAATCACTTCCAATGCTAACTACGGGCCACCTAATCCTTAGCTCCCGAACCTGAGTACATAGTCACAAGAAATGTAGTACGTGAGACAAAATTATCTCGTGAGAAACATGGGTTTCAGACCCGGTTAGAAATAATTGCAATAAAATAATAATTAAATAATTATCACATTGCACATAATCAATCACACTCTAAGGCTTGCCATAAGTCCAACACATACGTAATGGGCCTCCCCGAAACAACTCCCCCGATATGGGTTATCTAGGTAAACTCCCCCGTTTCCGGGTTATCTATTTGCTCCCCCGATTTCCGGGTTATCTCAAACTCCCCCGCTTTCCGGGTTATCTATTTCTCGACATACTACTCTTGCGCAGGGTGGTACCGCCCCAAGTAGTAGTCACTAACTCCCCCAACTTGTGTGGGTTATGTAGGATCCAATTGATTAGCTACCACATAACAAATCATCAACTTGGGTCAAAGCCCCATATTGCAACTCATATCATACTAGTGGTAACTAAACACATAAATATACAATTCAATTCAATTCAATTGATTTCAATAAAATCTTTTCTTTATTAAAAACAATTATCTAATAAAGACTCTAGGAAATCAATTCAAACTATGAAACATGGTTTACTATGTTCGCAAAAAAAGATCACATGTACTCACCTTAGCAATGCTATCACACACTTGTGTTCAACAACACAAGCCTTACTTCCAAATCGAAGAAGTACTTCCAATCACAAGGTCTTCTTGACCTAACATCAATATCATTACAAATACTAGTTATTATCTATCACTAATACTAATTAATCCATATTAATATCCTCAAATCACCAAGTTCGTACAACTTGGTGAAATCTCAAACCCTAGTTCAAGATTTTCATCCAAAAATCCCAAATCCAACTTGTACACATTGATTACAAGTCTACAATGAGTGTTATACACTCATGTTTAGTCATCTTCCCCAAGGATGACATGGTGAGTTGTCCAAACCACCATTGATACCCAAATAAAGCTTGAAATATCAAAGAGATGCATAAACTAACAAGGATTCTTACCTTAGATCAACAATCTTCAAGGAATGTGAAGATTTGAGCTCAAGAACACCAAAAACCGTGCACTTCTTTCAAAATAACGGCTGGCAGGGTTGTAGGGGTGTAGGTGTCCAAACCCTAGCCCCAAAACCCGTTTTTATACACCTGACAGAGTTTGCGTTCGCGAACTCGAGTTCGCGTCACGAACTTCCCACGTCGTGAATTTCTCGCGATCGGGAACGAGCCGCGAACTCCAAGCCTCAAAGTCCCAAACTCTCTGTCCAATCCTCACGACCGCGAACCATAGTTCGCGCCGCGAACTCCCCCAGGCAGCTAGGCTGCAACTTTTTATTGTCTAATTTATCCCGGTTTCAACCTTAACCATATCAAACGGTGTCCAAATGACACGAAACCAATTTCTACGTCTTTTAAACGATTTATCCTTCTTTATCATATTTTTGTACAATTTATTTATTTACAAAACTCGGGTCGTTACATTTATATCAATGACCTTATAACATAACCATGGGAGTTGCAGTTTTGATTGTGAACTTAGGGGGATGAGTATAATACCTCAACAGGAGTAGCTACATGTTGGGAATAACAGTCTTATATGCCAAAACTTATGAAAAACCGTTATAACAAACATTTTCATAACAAACATTGAGTTGTAGTTCATCTACAATTCCTTTATATTTCATTTTGGTTTATCAACTTTTTATGCATTTACCTTACTTTTCAACAGTCATAAATCATTTTCATATTACTCATTGGTAGCAAATAAAACTATTTTTCATACATTTTACCTAACCCTGTGGATTCACTCAACAATTTAGTTGACCTTTTTAAGTTATGTTTTTCAGGTAATCTAGAGACTCAGTGAGCAATGGGGATGTGAGCAGCGATTGTCATCTGGCCATGAACTATCTTTGCATTTTAGTTTTCAAACAATCTTTTCATTTCAAAACTTACTGTTTTAGGAAACTTCTATTTTTGGAAATTTCTATTTTTAGCAATGAAACTTACTTTAGATTCTATTGTGTGGTTGTTTGATTACTATGTCACTTGCTTTAATAACATGAATGTTATACTTCCGTTCTTGCGCAAAACATTTAATGACGTAAAACTCATTTTTGGCGGGGTATGACAATTTGTCTTCATTAAATCCATTTAAATATGGGTTGCTTTCAGCTACCAAACAAAATTTAATTTGATAGTGATTCACGACTTCATAATTTTCCAAGTAAACGAAGTCATAAATTTCTTGTTATTGGCACAAACTTATCAGTTTTTTGTGGGTACGTAAAAAAGTGATGTAATTCTACTGACAGGTTTGAAAACTCATCCAACGGATGCCTTGTCTCATTAAGTTGACCTCAATGTTGACTTCACGAATAATTATATTGAAAATCTTTTTTATCAGTGATCATTTGACAATTTTATAAAAAAAATGTGATTGCCACATATATTAAGTTGGACTTCACCACTCAAAGACCATGCTGGTTTTTGTGTGGCACACAACGTGGATGGTGACCAACCAAGGTTCGTCGTTTTATCAGTGTACCCAAGGCTTGTACCTTAGTGGTAAAAGGTAAAAAATTAAGGTGTTGCCCATGACCAATAGGTCATGAGTTCAAGTCCCGTCGCGGATAATATGGAGTAGATTAGGTGACATTCAAAAAAAAAAAAAGTAATTTGTATGCTCAGAATTTAATGTTTTTCAACTTCTTAGAATGCATGTATCATAAGTAAACCGTTAGTCATTTTATTGGAAGTAATTTGTACTTACAGGTTTTAGTATAAAGTTCGTTAATTTTAAATTAAAAATTATGCTAGAGTTCTTTAAGATTACACTATTAGTCTTGTAAAATTATTTAACAAACATCATAATAAAATACTATAGATGTAAAAAGTCTAAAGAACTATAAATATATATTTTTTTTAACTAAACAACTATACATAAAATTCAGGCTGAATGGTGTGGGTCTCATCACCATGCCCCGTGGTGATGACCTGTCATCATATTCACGTTGTGAAAATGGAAACATCACCCGCCCTCACGCCGTGAGGGGGTTTCGTGGTTGAAGTGGTCACGGTCACAAATGGTCAAGGGGCGTGGGAGTCAGCTTTTAGGGTCTTTTGATGCAGGGGTCTCTTTCAAATGTCAGTGAGTTTGGTGATGTAGTGAGTATTTTTTGGAAAGATAATGTGATGTGGTTGGTTAATTGATATTTGATGTGCCAAAAATTTTAGTGTGACTGATAGTGTACATACCCACCCGCCATAAAACCGGAATAACCATCCTTATCATTTACTCTTAACTAATAATATTTGAGGATCATATAACGGATTATACAATCTGAGTTGGGATTTGGCTCAAAACAAAGAAATATTATTATGTTTAATCCCAAAGAAAATACAAAAATGACAGGCGCATTAGGAGATTTTACACGAAAATCACGAAACCACGCATCGTCCCTTGTACGGCGGCACAAGATAGCATTGCATATTACATGCCCGGGACAAAATCTAAAATCACTCAACTACCAATATTCTTATTCATGCAAAAATTTGTCAATATTATATGTTGATCAACTTGATCATATTATAAATCAATCTCTCAACAGTATCACGTCACTAAATATATCAGTAACTTCTTCTATATTGGTGAGTTACTCACGACGTCATATCATCACCAATTCATCACTAACTCATCCTTATTTAAAGAAATATTAGAATATTACCCCCACCCCCACATCACTTACTCAATGCCTCCCTACCGACGCGGGCATGTGATGTGCTTGTGCCAACGGCTTCCCTACTGATGTGCCGTTGGCACTAATCTAACATTTTTCCAGCTGTACTAGATAACAGCCGCCGCCATCGCCGCCCCTCTTTTAAACCCTCTGCCGTCTGCTTCTGCCGATTCAAAACTCCGAGAACGGCCAAAATTAAATAAAAACTGGTTTACAATAACCGACCCCGGTCCCGCCACCATCTCCACCCACGAATCTTCCGCCTCTCTCCCACTATTTTGGAAAACGGCTGTGGCGTCCAGCCGGTGAATTTTCCACCCTTTAACGTCTCTCAACTGCTGAATTTTTCCAAGCTGCCGGCACGCCAGTCTGCACGTGTTAATCTTTGTTTCATTAATAGCATCTTCTAATAATTTGGCGCGAGTTCTCTTATCGCCGTAATTTGAATATTCAGCACGAAAATAAGAATCAAATTCCGGTACTCCGATAGCTCGCCGGATTCCTTTTGAGTAATCGGATTTAGGGTTATACATTTTTCTAACTTCTTCCACTATCCCGGAGTCAACCATCCGGTCAACACGACTGGAAACGAACCGGTGTAATACCGGCATTGCCACGTCAACCCACAGAAAACAAACATCGTAACGTGATCGGAATTCATGGTTTCGATCATCAATCAACGCTTCAATGAAGGAGTTTGATCCACCTGCGATGATCGGAAGCTTACCCCTTCCGACAATTGATTTCATGGTGAGTGACGCGGCGGCGGTGACAAAGTTTCCGGCGGTGAAATCCGCTGCCGGATCAACTATCCCGAGAAGATGGTGGGGAACGCCGTCACATTTGTCGGCTGTGATTTTGTTCGTAAGGATGTCTAAACCGTCATATACTTGAATTTTATCGGAGTTTATAATCTCGGCGGGATATCGTGTAGCGAGATCGATTGACAGTTTTGATTTTCCGGTGCCGGTGGCGCCCATAACCACCACAACCGTTTCCTTTTTTGGTCGGCACCGGAGCACCGATAAGTCCATTCCTCCGGTGGGGATTTGTAATATAGATGGTTGAGCTTGTTGGCACATCATCATTGTAATCTTCATTGTTGAATAATGAAATATGCGGCAACTTGAAAACGTGTGGTGGCGGGTGGTTCAGGCTGGTGGTGGTGGGTTTAGCTATGAATCATTTGATGCTAACGTTGAGAGTTGAGAGAAAGTAGCAAAAAATATGAATTGGAATTTGCATGATGGAGCACACATACACATATGTGATATTTATATAGTGAAGAAAAAGTTGATTTTGAATTGACAATTCATTTTTATGGTCCCACTTCATCACTGGATGAGTGTTTGGGGTTGTGACTTGAAGTATATTATCTATTTATTGTGTTTTGTAAATGTAAATAATCTAAATTTAATGTTTGTTAAAAAATTTGAAATAATCATTTATTTTCATTTTGGAATATTTAAGATTAAGTTTTAAAAAAGTAAGTTGGTAGGTGCTTATTACGTTTTGAAATTATTTGAATTTTAGTTATTAACTAAATAAATAATCAGGTTTGACAAATACTAATGTTGGGATACAAGTATGCAGAGTTGAAATTAAAGTTTCTCAATATATACAACTATTTCAGTTAAAACTGATGAAAGCATTAGTACTTATTAGATCAGTAGAAATGGTTGTATCTCATCTGGTGTATCCCATTACTACTGATATATGATTTACTATTGTCTTCAGAGTTAATGATGATTTACTTGACTACTACTGTTTGGAGATTACTACTGTTAAGTAGTTAATGCCGCTAATCGATTACTACGGGTAAAACAAAGTTTCTACTCATCATGAAGATTACTACTGGTGGATCAACGTTAATATTGCAAAATCTATATATGGAGTTTATCAAGTCCGTGATCATAGGAAGTTTGTTTAGAATGATAGATATTCGTTTAAATCGACTGTAATCAAGTCATAGAATAATTAGGTCATTATTACGCTTCAAGGACTATTATAAATAGTTCCCTATGAATGTAAAACATAAGTGTGTATTGTAACTCTGATAATCATTATACATTGAAGCTTTTGTGTGTTCTTATTGTTCTTATAATTACAATTATTATTCATAAAATCACAATAGTGTTAATTCGCTGTAACTTTTATTTGTGAGTAGATCTAAGATTCAATAACAACTATTATTGTTATTCTATACTAACAACTAAAAAATGATTATTTGATTATTGCGATTTCAAACAACATAATCAAATTCAAACATTATTTTTCATAATCACATTTTGTAACCGCTAATTATCTGATTATTCATTTTTAAAACACATAATCTATTTTCAATAAGCAATCCCAAACACCCATAATTAACAAACTTTATAAACAAAAAAAAGTCGAGAAACTACTAAGACCCGAGAAATGATATTTCTTTCTACTATTTGTTCCTACCTATCTTCCTATCAACTAGATAAAGATAAGTATCAAAATCAAGGGATGATATGTGTAAAGAAAATTAGTGGGATCACTTCAAATACTTATTTTTATTTCTTTATTTTTCTTCTATTACATCGTAATTTATAATCTACTGTAATAAATATTTATTATGTAATTCCTCATCATTTACCTTCTGCTTATACCTGTGAGTTTATTGATTGATTCTCACGTCAAAGATAGAATGCAAGATGTTCCCATATGATCCTTTTGACATAATAATAATCTAGAAGTTGCGACTTCGATCGCCCTGTGTATACAGTATTACCAAATGATTAAAGGAAGATTATAAAAACGATCGCCACAACAATTAAATCGTATATACACGAACAAAACTCGGTCACCCGAGAGAATGCATTATAATGGGAACTAGTTTAAACGTAACTAATAGTTAGATAAAGATTAAAAAGACTACTTAGTAATGTGTTATTTTAGAATTTTCTTATGACTTTGTGGAATAATAACAACATGTATGACTTGTTTGACCCGTTTAACATGTTTGACCTGCTAACATGTTTAACTCGTTTAATTAAATAGGCTATATGGGTCAGGTTCGGGTTGAAGGTAAACATGTTAGGGTTGAGATATTTGACCCGTTTATATAAACAAGTCGGTTTCAGGTTGAACGTTTCTGACCCGCCAACCCGTGAACCCGAACCCGTCAACCCGAACTGAATCGCCACCCCTAGTTTTAGTCATATAAGAATTTTAATTACACTGCCAAAATCAAATTTTGAAAGTAAATTATTATTTTTTAAAAGTATTTGAATATTACAGTTAAGGGTAGTAAACTGTCATTTAAGAAAAATTAAAATTTAGGGGGAGTAAATTGTAATTTCAATAAAGTTGTTTGATGTAAAAAAAAAACATAGAGTCGAGCTTAAGGCCTCCAGCACATAAACACCAATTGCCTATCACTTGGGCAGAACTCGAAGTGCATCGTTTTTTATCCTAGAAGTAATATATAGAGAAACATTATTTAAGTGCTGGCAAAAAATGATTGGTGGTACCACTGTTCATCCAATGTTTTTTGTAACATATATAATATAATACCCTTTGGCTTTCATCAAGAGAAGCGTAGTCACCTGTCAACAAAAAATGTCAATATTCTTAGCACTTGATTCATCCTTAGTGTTCGATCGGCCTATAAAGACAATGATAATTTTATATCATTGATTTTACAATATTATAATATGACATGATAAAATTAATAAAGCAATTAAAAAATTGCAAAATAAGAGCACTATCAAACCTTAGTATAATAAATGTTGAATTAGAATTGATGGTCGATCCATAATAATCTATGATCACCGAGGCTAACTCTACGTGGGATTATTATATATGGTTCGCTAAATTTTATCTTTTAAGACAGAATAACCACAATATTGAAGTAAAATACCATGTAATTGGGTTGATTGGGCCATTTCGCCTTTTGCATCTATTTCCTTGTAATTTTGTTCTCTTTCTTAGCTTCTTGCTAAGTTTGAGTCCTTTTTAATATATTTGCCATTTCCAAAAAAGAATAACCACAGTATCTATAGTTTAACCAGTTTGAAATTATTATTATCATTTATCACATGCAATCATCACCACCAGCTGACTGTAACTACTACCATCATTAGTCACCAATTAACACTATCAAATATAGCTAAAGAATATTTGCCGCCATATTACATTGTGTGACTATATATATATATAGTCAAATATATAAGTATTTTGATTAATGGCTATTACATGATATTATTCTTATATAAGTGGGTGAAATTTATTATCAACCTCTTTATTTTATAATCTCAACTCAACAGAACAACTTCTCTAATATTAGTTCAATTAATATTAATTCCGTATTAATGTTTTCCGTTAGTGATTAAAACACACGCCCATTGATCCTAACCAAATAGGTGAAACTAAATAAAGTCCGGTTCTCAAAAGTTCAAACCGAACCGTCCAAACTAATTCGAAAACCAAACCGATCCAAACCAAATAACAATTTGGTTGGTTTGGTTTTTTCTTAAAATTTTTAAAATACTACAAAAGTATATAACATAAATAATATTATGTTCGATATGTAAAATTCCAAAATGATAAACTACTTTATACATAAAAACAAGTCTAATTCATAGCTTGTGACATTTACAATCATATATGCAAAATTTTTGACATAAACTTTATCAAAAACTCCAAAAAGATTGGTATATCGCCAACTGATACCATATAAAATGGAACAAGTGTTAGTAAATAAATCAATTTACTATAAGAAATGTAAAGAAAATGAGTACCATAATTGCTTACAATGAAAACCAACAAGTGTTAGTATATAGATCAATTTACTATATATATATTACTATTCGGTTTTTTTGGACAATCCGGTTTTCACAACGGAAACCAAATCCAATCCGAAATCCAAACTATTAATTTGGTTCAAGTCCAAACCGATCCAAAAAACCAAATAACCAATCCAAATAGTACAATCCAAAATGTCCAATTGGACAATCCGGTTATATCCTAATAGTGAACACCCCTAAGGATTATGAGCATATCACTAGTATCTTAATAACACAAGTAATTTTAATTTTTAAATATTCAAAATGGAATTTTTGAAGTGTTAACATAATAACATTTGCAACACGAACGAGTTTTCAGCGTACAAAATATCAGCGTGATGATTAAAAACGATCAAGCTTGTTACTCGAGAATTACAAAGGAAAAGAAAGGTAAATCGAAAGTAGAAAAGTTTAAATGTTATGTAGGTGGCTTATTTGCACAACTTATTAACTTATTCGGCTATCAAAACACAATAATTTTGCGGGTGTTATTTAGAAAGTTTTGGTAGGGTTACAACATGATTTTTAAACTACATCATGGAACATAATTCTTAGATAATAATTAAAGCACTAGGCTCATAAATTATACAATTAAGTGAATTAACCACATATTTCCCACAATGTCGATAAATATACCCTTGTGGTGATTAATTACCTAGCCTTTTTAACATGAGTTCTGACTCGCTTTGCGAGCCGACTAGGATGATAATATGTTTTGCGGATAGACTAAAATCGGTACATATGAATCTCTGTGGATATGATAGAATTTGTTTTCTTCATAAATATTAAATATAGGACTTTATAGAAATTCAACATTTTAGATCCAATCCATCATTTACTCCACCAATTTTACTTACCTAGCTGTACCATAAAAAAATCCATTTTGAAAGAGGATATCAAAATTGCATGGATAGTATAGTCAACTCCAAAGTGGATGAATGGTCCATTAAGAACCTCATAAAGCCTGTTTTCATTTAGTATTGAGGGCTTATGCTTGCCTACTTTTTGTAATGGGTATTCTTCTTTCAAAAAGTTGCCCTAATTACCCTCTAATACTAATACTAATTCCTAATTTCACTTGTAACCCAATATAATATTATCTATTACCTTTTAAAAACCCTAAACACTTCTTTGCTATTAGAAAAAAAATTAAGAGTTAAGATTAATGGGGTTCGCATGTATATGTACATTTTCATATATAAATTTGCTTTCCCTGTATTTTCTTTAATTCTCAAATTAACTCCCTATATATGCACATATGTAAGTATATGGAATATAGATCAAGAAAAAAGTATCCTTATTTGAAGAAGTTGAAGAAGCAATGTATTTTCATAAAATATACATATATTTACACATATATAATGGTATTTTCGGTTAATACAAGTAACAAAACGCAGCGGAAAAATACAATCACCATAAACGGATCTAATATTAAATCATACAATCAAACTAAAGAAGAAATCAAAGAGAATGATATAAGAATTCATACCCTAGTTGCCTTTGATCAATGGGGATTCGGTGATGATGGTGACAGATGGAAACTAAGAACTCGAACGGGGAATTCCTCCAAAGCTAGTCCACACTACACTATAGCAAGAACACCCTTGAAGATGCTAGTCCTTTGCAAGCTTGAAAGAGGCAAAAACCAAGAACCCTATATGGGTGTGTTTCGGCCGAGAGGTGCAAGGAGGGAGGGATTAGGGTTAATTTCTTGCTCCCTAATCTAAGTCTTTTAATCCCAAAAAAGTTCAGAGAATATGCACTTAGCCCCTTGTCCTTTCTTTCTTTCAATTAATCCCACTAGATAATTTAAGTCTTAACAATTACACTTAATTATTTAGTGAATTACTTACATTATTATATATATAATATAATTACCCTAATTACATTATATATAACAAGGTGTTTAGTGTATAAGTGTGTGACCCTTTAGGCTCACAAACAACTAGCCATATAACTATATGTTATACGCGTGAAGCATATTCCAATAGCTCCCACTTGCGCACGTGATAACATCAAGTAGTTATACAAGCAAAGGTTAGAGTCTAGCAACCCGCCAATGCACCTAGAAGTACATGAGGAGTTTCATAAAATCTTTGTTCAAAGTTTTTCGAGCAGTTATCCTTTTGTTACTGATACTGTGTTGAATTTTAGACAAGGATTAATGTCAATCTAAAATTTCAACGATTCTGTTTCTCGATCTATACATTGAAGTAGATTACCAAAACCAATCAAGATTCATCTTGATTACCTTTTGGGTGTGGCCACACATCCATCTATTCAAATCACCGAGTGGCCCAGTAGTATCTAATCCACTTACGTGGAGGAACAAATTCTGAAGGATTTATGTGCACAGTTAGTCAACCTATGATGATACATCCATGCATACGAAACACTTAAGGGTCACACCGGTGAGTGCATGTTATTCGAGTAAGATATGTAATGATACTTGGAAGAGAATTGATTCATAATAGTCATTTATGAATCAAGTTAAGTATTAAGTCAAGTTTGACTTATTACTAGATTAGTTTATCTAACCGATTCAACACACTTCCACTGTAGTGTCTGAGTAGATACTGTTATTTTCATTAATACGAGTATTTGTACATTTACTAGTTGAGTAAATATACAATGTGTTAATTATAGATTATCCATAATATGATTTAAAGTAATTAAATCATATGGTAATTGGATAATATTATTGTATAAATATTATAAAGGTTATTATATAATTAATTATTAAAAGTATTAATACAAAGTATATATTTCGTATATATATTTATATATACACGAAATATATTAAGTGTATAATACTAGACATTTAATAGTTAAGTGCTGTAATAAAAGAACAATAAACTATAAGGAAATGAAATGTAAAAAGGAAAGTTTAATTAAGGAATTAATCTTAATTAAACTAGAGGGTCCTAAGCGCAACTTATTTATCTATAAATAAGAGGCTTACGGTAACCCTAAAAACCCCTTACAACCCCACGAATTCCTCCCCCTCCTCTCCCTTGGTTTCGGCCGAACACACCCCAAGACACAAGCATTGTGTTCTTCGTTCTTCGTGTTCTTCGTTCGTTCTTCGTATTCTTCAAGTCTTGAAGATCGAAGATCATTACAAGGATTAACTAGAAGGTCGCTCGTCGTGTTTATCACCGGTGGACTTTCTTAAGCAAACAACAAGGTATGTTTTGGGAAACCCTTTTGGTCGAAATCGACACCAAGAACCCTAGGGTTCTTGGTGGCCGTCGAAATACACACAAGTGTGTGTGTGTTCGAGTTTTTCGTACAAGGTTTCTTCCTTGCTAATCTAATCTAGATTTCCAAGATCCCAATCCTTTAGGGTTTAAGGATTAAGTTTAATCTCATATCCGCGTTTAGGGATCAAATTAGCTAGTTGGTTTAACCGGTCAAGAACAAGTTCATGTTCTTGGTCAGTGTGGTTCGAACCAAGTGACTAGGAGGTTGACCGAAGTGGTCAATCAGTGTCAATGAAACCCTTCAGTGGTATCAGAGCGATGGTTTAGAGATCTAAACTATATTAACAAAGTTTGTTTGTTTATATTAATTACAAGTTTTTCTTTTTTTTGTTCCAAGTTCTTTTTCTCCTTCATATTTTTCGAATAGGGTAAGAACCCTATGACCAAGAATATTAAACTAGCTTAGTTTAATTGGTCAAAAGGTTTCTAAAAACCCTAGTAATTTTTGAAAATTATTAAGGACCCTATGATCAAGTATGTTAAACAAGATTTGTTTAATTGATCAAACGGAGTCTTTCTTTTTTATTTCCTAAGGAATTCGTGACCTAGGAAGAACCCTAGGACCAAGTATGTTAAACAAGATTTGTTTAATTGGTCAAAAGGATTATTTCCTAATCCCTTAGAGATTTCGAAATCTAGAGGTTACTTGGACACCAAGTTTATTAAACTAGCCTAGTTTAATTGGTGGAAAAGTTTCCTAGGCTTAAGATTTTCGAAACCCTAAAGAACCCTAGAACATTAAACTAGTTTGAGTTTAATTGTTTAAAAGAATTAATTAGGATAATAATCTAAAACCTAGATAATTAAACAAGTTCATATTCAATAGGCTTAATTATTATTTTGATAGATTTATTAAGACTAGTTCTTTAAACCTAGAAATTTAGACAAAGTTTTATTGTCTATAAGGTTTAAGTTAAAAGGTTTAAATAAATATATTAAAGTTATAATCTATCTTAGAATTTAAACAAAGTTTATTGTTTAAATAGGATTGATTAGAATTAATCTTTTAATAAACAATGTTTTTGATCAAGAAAGTCAAAACCCTAGTTTTGATTGATCAAGAACAAGATTAGGGTTTAACTAATTAATAAGGATTAAAAGAAGTGTTAATTTTTAAGTTCTAAAATTAACAAGATGTATTTATATGTATATATATAAGATTTCGGATTTTAAATATTTAAAAGGAAAAATAAGTTTTTATAAATTAGATGTAATATTCTTATTAGAATGTTACAAGTTTATTTTAAAAGTAATTATATGTATATATTAAATACAAGATTAAATGGAACATTAAAAGATAATGTCATTTTTGATCTTAAAGGTTAATAATATAACTAGTTATTGTATAAGTTGATTATATAATTGAAACTAGAAAGTACAAAGTTATGATTTCATTATAACTAGAAATTGTACAAGTTGAAATTATATGACAAATTAAACTAGAAATATACAAAGTTATATGTATTATTATTATAAGGTGTATAAAGTTATAAGTTATTATAACTAGATAATTATACAAGTATAATCTAAGTATTTTACAAGTCATGTAAAATACTAGATTAATGATCAAAGGTTAATTAACAAGAGAACTTTATAACCTATATTTAACTAGTCCAAGTGAAATGTAAGAAAGGTTTAAACAAAATAAGAATTATTATATATAGTCTTTATATAATAAGATTATTAGTTTCACCAAGTATAGACCGGTGATTGTGTTTGCTTAAGTTCCATCATGGTTGTTGGAGCTAGTGGGATCTAAACAAGAAAATAACAAAGTTTATGAATGTGTCGTCAAGACATAAGTTTTCGTCGAATCTAATAAGTCAAAACAAATGTTTGATTTCATTATTAGACATGTGAAAAACTAGGTATGTTAAACTAGATTTATGATTCAAGTTTATGAATCATAAGAGAATTAAAAGTTTAACATAAGTGTTTAAGTTTTTTCAAGAAAGATAAAACAAGTAAGTTTTGTTCTAGATAAGGTTTTTCACAAAACCTAGTAAAACGTTTTGTACACCTCGTTTTAGGTATACATATAAGTCGCGCAATTCTTGAAACTATAAGATTTAAGAAAAGTTCTTAAGATTTAAAAATGTGTCTTGTAGAATTCTTGAATTCACAAGTCACACATTTTAAACAAGGATTAAGATTGGAATAAAGGTTTAAGTTTAGTTTAAGACTTAAACAAACCCAAGAAAATCTTAGATCTAAGTACTATCCACCTAATGGAACACCTCGCTTGTTCAACGATATTCATATTGTAAGGATAAAGAACCTTAGATATGGATTCAAATCATTGCGAGTGTTAGGGTGCGTAAGGTTCTGTGATAATCGGGAGTCCCGGCGCAGAGCATCGCACTGTCTTAGATGGTCTGATCTACTTTGGTGATAATCGGGAGTCCCGACCCAAAAAGTACTTGAGTAGAATAAACATACTAGACTTTATTACTAACTTAGAAATGTACAATTAGATTGTACAAAGATGTAATAAGTTATAAGTCTAAAGATTCTACGACCCCTAGGAATCATGTCAAGTCTTGATACGATCGGTAAGGATGTTACCTACCAGAAACAGCATGTCTCGTCGGGAAGTTCCCAAACCTTGCGGCGAGAATGTGATATATGGATCCTAGGTCTAAAATATTAATTATGGGTTTATAATATATTTTAGAGAATATTTATTGATGATTACTAATTAAACTGGGTTTGATTTGTAAATGGCAGCAACAAACACGACAAAAACCAACAATCTCTTAAAACGTTCGTTTCTTGGAAAGGACGAATTGACTGAGTCAAATTTTCTCAATTGGGAGCGTGCTTTTCGAATCATGCTCAAGAATGAGAGAAAGAGAAATGACCTAGAAAGAACATTGTCGGATGTCCCTACTGAAAATGCTAGAAATGAACCAGGACAAGCATATTACGCTTGTAGGGCGTTCAATTCTTGCAAGATGGGTAAGGGAACATCAGTGAGTGCCCACTTCATGAGAATGAAGGTGCACATTGATCTTCCTGAAAGATTAGGACACCCAGTACCGTTGTAGTTAGCAACAGACATGATATTCAACTCGTTGTCAGATGACTATGAGCCTTTTATAGTCAACTACAACATGCATAGTATGGAGAAATCCATTGCTGAGCTACATTCCATGCTCAAGGATACTGAGTTGAGTTTGGGAATCAAGCCTAAAGATGATCTCGAGATAACTGATCATGGCAATAAAAAGAGAAATATGCATAATGGTAAAGGAAAGGGTAAAACCAATCCTAACCAAGGAGTGCCAAAAGGTAACAATGTCAAACAAATGGGCAAGAAGTTAAATCCAAGCAGGGCAAAAGCCGAGGGTCGGTGTTTTGACTGTGGAGATGTTGGGCATTGGAAAAGAAATTGTCCAAAGGGTGCCAGTGGTGGAGGAATCGCAAGTTCCTCAGGTAACACGACCACACTTCTTAATCACTTTTAGATACTTGTAAAGTACATTACGAGTAATCTAACTTTTGCAATCGTTTATTGCAGGAGGAGATGGAAAGTGATGATGACCGGCATGAGATGGTGATGATCTCACGAGCACCAAGATTTTATAATTCAGTACTTTTATGGATTCAGTAAAAACAATTTTATTTTATTGTTTGAATAATCATTTTATTTTTATTTCATGTTAAAACAAAGTTTTTGGTATTAATAAATTTGAATCCATGGTTGAATTATATTGTGTGTATGTGTGATAATTACACTAGTTAAGGTTTATGACTAGATTGTAAGTCAAGTTTTTGATTTACTTAATATTTCATGTTTTTATACTTGTTTGATTGTTGTATGAGTAATGTCTTAGATAGCTCAAATACTTAGATACTAAAAATTAGAAGTTTTCTCTAAAGTATTTAAGAAGTTTTATGGAAGCATAAGGTTCAAAAGGTATTAAACCTAGTTAAAACATCTTAAGTATTAAATTACTTATGATAGTAAGTTTTAAAGTGTTAGTATTAATATAGTATGATTATATTGGAGATAATCAAGATAGACTTTAAAGAGTATTATTACAAGTCTTTCATACTAGTGAGAAAGGAATTTAATGAAGTCATAATTCCCTAATAGGAATTATTGGATATTCGTATAATCCAAGGAAAATGACTTAGACATTAAAATGAACTCTTAAAAGGTACAAACTATATTAAAGGATTTAAGAATTAAAAGGTATTATTGCAAGTCTTTTATACTTGTAATAAATACAACATTTGATCAAGTCATAATTCCCTAATAGGAATAATGGATATTTGAGAAAATCCAAGAAATGACTTTGACATTAAATAAGATTCTTAAAAGATACTAATACACTTAAGAATTGGAAAGTATCGTTTCAAGTGTCTTATACTTGTGAGATTCAATAATCAATGAAAGTCATGATTCCCTTAAAAGGAATGTTGGATATTCGCAAATCCAAAGGATGACTTTGATAATTGATTCATTCTTAAAGGGTTCAACTATAAGTTTTGACTAGGTCAAAACTAGTAGTTTAAGTAATGCTTATTTCCATAAAATTTAGTGGGTGCTATGACTAACGTATTCACTAGAGGTACTAGTAAATATAGTAAAGTTAGTTAGGACATTAACAACAAGGAATTACCAAGTCGTTAGCCAAAGAGTTAAGAGAAACAAATGATCATTGATTAGATTATTACAAACCTAATAGCGTGATCACAAGTCTTGTGATTAATTATTGCATATCTAATAGAATGTTCACATTCCAGTGAACAAGTTAATCATTTAAGGAAATTTCTTTAACTAGTAAGAATATCTACAAATCAAGTAGCTAAAAGAGATTTAGTTACAAGGCAAGTTTTATAGATTCAAGAAGCTAAAGGAGTTATTTTCTAATCCTCCTATGTTTACCAAATCATATAAAAAGGCAAGACTAGAATATGTTCTAAGTGTTGCATGAACAATATCTAGCAAAGACAAAAAGTAATAGTATTCCTAAATACTCGTGCTATGTCTTTAGTTTAATAGAAATGACCAATTGTAATTAGTGATAAAAGTTGCAATTGAGGAGTCATTGAGCAATCAACACAAACGCAAAGAATAAGTAATGACCCAGTAGTAATTCAGTATCTATGTCCAGTGAGGAATAATACATGAGTTAGTATCATTGTTATTCAGACTTTGTATGTTTTACAACATCCATGAATAAAAGTCTCTTTATTCAAAAAGATATAAATCCGTGACTACTCGTTTTGGTGGGAACCTTGATGGGACGTTAACGTCATCGCGGTATTTGGTGGTAGATTCGAAGTTCTTCGAAGATAGCTACACAAGTTTTTGTGTAAACCAAATATCAGTGATATTCTGTTGGAGCTCGACGAATATTTGATTGACCACCGTGATAATACTACGTGGTTGAAAAGTTCAAAAGTATTATTCACTAGGATTGTCCTTAAGCCCGAGGTATTTGGTTTAGGATACAATGACTAATGTACTGTGGTTCGTCTTAGACAATTCTGAAATATGGTTGTCATACGAGGCCTTACTTGTTGGAATATGCTTCACGCGTATAACATATAGTTATATGGCTAGTTGTTTGTGAGCCTAAAGGGTCACACATTAAAACACCTAACACCGCTAGATATATAGTGTAATTACATTATATATCAATATAAGCTACATGCTTGTATATATTAAAGTTTAATATTAATTGTTAATATTAGAACTTTATTGTGAGCAAACTAGAAGGAACAAAAGATAGGGACTAGAGTGTTAATAATCATATTTGATTATGGGAAGTCAATAAAAGGGAATCAAGGGCAAGATAAATCTCACCCCTTGAGAACCCTATACGGCCGCCACTCCATACACACTCTCTAGACTTTTGTTCTCTTTGCTTGAATATAGGACTAGCATCCTTCTTGGTGTTCTTGCATAGGTGTTGTGTGGACTAGCTTTGGAGGAACTCCCCGTTGGTGTTCTTGGTTTCGATCGATCATCGTCATCATCCGATTCGTGTTATACAAAGGCTTCAAGGGTATGAATTATTCATCTTAACTCTTTGTATTTTATTAGTTTAATTGTATGATTGATATCAAGATCCGTTCATTGGTGATTAAACTATTTTCCGCTGCATTTGTTACTTGTTATAACCGAAAATCACCATTAGTGGTATCACGAGTCATTATATTAATCATATAATTAGCTAGTTTTTGTGAAAAGTGGCAAAAATCAATCCTTTTTTGGTACCCTAATTCCGAACGGCAAATATAAGAACCCTAGGGTTGTTTACTTTTTCGCAATTTTTTAATAATAATGAGTTAAAAATACGATTTTTTGGAACCCTTATCGCCACTTATTACAAAAACACATCAAAAAATTAATCTAGTTTATTGAATTTTTTGATTATTTGGCTTGGAATTACTTGTTTAATTTCGTTTTTGATATGGCAAAACATGTATTTTTGCCATATCCCAAGCCAAAGCCTTGTCAATTGTTGCTTGTTTGTGCAAACCGATGAAAACCT
Source organism: Calendula officinalis (assembly GCA_963853835.1). Taxonomy (NCBI): domain Eukaryota; kingdom Viridiplantae; phylum Streptophyta; class Magnoliopsida; order Asterales; family Asteraceae; genus Calendula; species Calendula officinalis. The sequence continues at coordinate 39,365,329 of OY970831.1, forward strand.
AGACCTTGTGATTGATTGTGGTTGAATGTTTGGTTGTTTTGGGAAAGCCGTGTTTTTGGCTAGATTTGGTTGTAATCTTTTAATTTTTTCTTTTATTTTTGGTGCCATTTTTGGGTCAATTTGTAATGTAAAAGTAATAGAATAGATTATCTTTCTTTATTTTCTTTTTATTGTAAATTGTTGACCAAAATTGAAGACAAATGAAGAAGACAGCAAATTTCCGTCATCAACACGAGGGCTGTACGAAAACAGGTTTTCCAGAGGCATACGGACTCCGTTTTGGGCGATTCAAAAGCCTAAAATGCTTGCAAAGTCGTGAGCTACAACTTTCCAGAAGGCCGGGAAGACTATCAAAGATTCCTTCAGTGACTTTTCGAGCTTCAAAGTCTGCTGGAATTTTCTGGCAGATTGCAATTTTTCACAAGTTTTGGTCTCTACTTGCTCAAGAATGTCTTGGAGCAAGTGGGAGCCCATTGGGTTAATGTTGTTCCGTCCCCTAGTTTGACCCTTCGGTCCATCGTGATGACTCACGTGACCGAACCTAGGATTTCATCGGTCGAGGTTTGCACAAAAATGTGTTGCATGTTTTATTATATGTTTGTGGTTGTGAAATAATTTCTATATGATACAAATAATAAACAACTAAAAATATGATTTTGAAACACAAACATTAAAACATTCAAAATTTTAATCATCAATGATTACTTGTTAAGCATCGATGATTATTGCTTAATCACTTATGATCACTGTTTAATCATCAATGATTACTAGTTAATCATCGATGATTACAGTTCAACCATCTATGATTATGAAATTAATCTAAACTTGTTTTTGAGATTAATACAAAAGTTTAAATATGATTTGAAACTTATAATTTAATAATCGCTAATTGTTTTTACCGCTTATTAAACCGACTTATGAAGCGGTATGAATGAAGTACATGATTCATTCATATCTTAATAAAATTTTATAACAAAATTTTTATCCATACTTAAAATTTAATTCACGCCGTCCAATCGGTTGCAAATCACTTGCTTCTACTTTTGAATTCACGTGAGACGTGGTTTGAATTTAGATCCGAGGTCATTATTCTCTACGCGTGAGACCTAGAGCTATTTTGACATGATTTCACATTGGATGACTTAATCGGGTTAACGGTGAGACCTTGACTCGAGGCGAAGATGCGACAAACATGCCACTTGACCCTAGATGCTTGTTCACTAGGTGCCATGAAGTCCCATACCTCTAAGAGTTGCACCTGTAATGCAATTGTTGAACGTCACCTACCTATTGGATCTATCATCTCTAGCAGATCAACTGATGCGATGATAGAAGCTCAATGGGATCTTAGCTTTTAATTAAAATTAATTGGGTAGTTAATTTATTAAAAGAAATTAATTATTGAAAATACTAATTAATGAACTTTGTAATTTTGTAGATGACTACAAACAATCAAACCCTATCAAACAACACCATTCGCTCCGTTCTCGATAAGGAGAAACTTGATGGATCGAATTTTGTTGATTGGGCTCGTAACCTAAGGATTGTCCTTAGGGCCGAGCACAAATACCACCATTTGAAAGAGGCGTTGCCCCCTGCCCCCGCTGCTAATGCCACCGCTCCTGTTCGTGCGGCCTATACTAAAAGGTTTAACGAACAGCAAGAAGTCGCTGCCCTTATGCTAGTGAGCATGACCCCCGAGATTCAAAAGAATCACGAGGACCTCACTGCATTTGATATGATGCGTGAACTAAAAACCACGTATCAAAAGCAAGCTGATCCGGAACTCTTTGACACGGTCAAAGCCTTCCATGCTTGTAAGCAAGAGGAGGGACAGTCTGTTAGCTCTTATCTTTTGAAGATGAAGAGTTACCTAGACCAGATGGAGAAACTTGGCTACCCTATGCCACATATCCTTGGAATTGGGTTAATTCTCACTTCACTACACAAGGACTATGCGCCGTTTGTCATGACTTATCATATGCATAGTATGGGGAAGACTTTCGCCGAATTACATGCTATGCTGAAACAAACGGAAGCTGGGCTACCCAAGAAAACTCCTACCCCTACTGTCCTTGCCATAAGGCAAGGAAAGATCCAAAAACCAAAACCGCAAGTAGTTGCTAAGGGCCAAGGCAAGGGAAAGCAAGTTTACAAGCCCAAGCCAAAGGTTCCCCCACATACTAATAAGGAGCATCCTGCTAAGGATCTTGCTTGCCATCACTGCGGTGAAACTGGCCATTGGAGGAGGAATTGTCCTGCCTACCTGGCATAGTTGATGAAGAACAAAGCCAACAAGGTTGGCACATCAGGTATCTTCACAATAGAACTATATGCTTTCCCTAAGAAATCATGGGTATATGACACTTGTTGTGGTACTCACATTTGGAATACCATGCAGGGTCTAAGGGGAAGTAGAAAGCTAAACCATGGAGCTTTGGACTTGTACGTAGGCAATGGAATGCGTGCACCGGTCGAAGCTATAGGAAGCTATGATTTAATCCTTCCTAGTGGTTTAATTATTGTATTGGACAATTGTCACTATGCGCCTAGTATCACTAGGGGTATAGTATCGCTTTCATGTTTGTGTCATACTTTTACGGATTATGGTATTTCAGTTTCTAAGGAAAATGTTTTCTATTTTAATGCTATTCCTTGTGATGGTATTTTTGAGATTGACATGCATAATCGTATCACAAACAGTAGTTCTATTTATACATGTAGCAACAAGAAATCCAAGAAGAATTTGGATTCTACTTACCTATGGCATTGTCGTCTTTGCCATTTTAACAAGAAACGCGTTTTAAAATTACAAAACGATGGGCTTATAAAATCAGATGATTCTGAATCATTTGATAAATGTGTTTCTTATATATCTGGTAAAATGGCGCGAAAACCTTTATCCCATGTAGGCGAAAGGGCCAATGATCTACTTGGACTCATACATACCGATGTATGTGGCCCTTTTAGAACTCGAACTAGGGAAGGTGCTACCTACTTCATTACTTTCACGGACGACTTTAGTCGTTATGGTTATGTTTACTTGATTAAACATAAACATGAAACCTTTGAAACGTTCAAGGCTTTCCAAAATGAAGTAGAAAATCAACTCGGCAAGAAGATAAAAGCTCTCCGTTCTGATCGAGGAGGAGAGTACATGAGCCATGAGTTTCAGGACCATCTAAAGAATTGTGGGATTGTCTCACAATTCACTCCCCCTTATACACCACAGCATAATGGTGTATCAGAGAGGAGAAATCGCACCTTGCTAGACATGGTCCGATCGATGATGAGTCCTACGACTCTGCCTCTATCCTTTTGGGGTTATGCACTCAAGTCGGCTGCTCGCATACTAAATATGGTTCCCACCAAGAAGGTTGAAAAGACACCATATGAGATATGGCATGGGACAGTCCCTAACTTGTCTTACTTGAAGGTCTGGGGTTGTGAGGCTCTCGTGAAACGAGACACACCGAACAAACTTGAATCCAGAGCTGTCAAGTGCATCTTTATAGGATACCCTGAGGAAACGATGGGTTACTATTTCTACTACCCACCTGAGCAAAAAGTAATTATTGCTCGTTATGCTGAGTTTCTTGAGAGCAATCTCATTTCACAAGAAGCAAGTGGGAGTACAATCGACTTTGACGAGATTCCAAGCGATGAAGATGCACAACCTATTGTAGAAACTAGCGAACATCAAGATGAGGCTGAACATGAAACTGTTCCTGTTGCACCTCAAAATGATGAAGTCCTCGTTCGAAGGTCCGCAAGGACACCTCATGCACCTGAACGATATGGTTTCCAAATCGATGCTGAGGAGCTGAGTTTAGGGGATCATAATGAACCCCCTAACTATCGAGCTGCATTAGCAGATTCTGAATCTGACAAATGGCTTGATGCTATGAACGCGGAAATGCAATCCATGAAAGATAACCAAGTATGGACTTTGGTTGATCTTCCTCCTAACAGTAAGACTGTTGGCAGCAAGTGGCTCTTCAAGAAGAAGACCGACATGGATGGCAATGTACACACCTATAAAGCTCGGTTGGTGGCAAAAGGTTACACTCAAACCTACGGGATTGACTATGATGAAACCTTCTCGCATGTTGCCGACTTTAGAGCTATCAGGATCATCATAGCCATAGCAGCGTACTATGACTATGAGATTTGGCAAATGGATGTTAAAACTGCTTTCTTAAATGGACACCTTGACGAAGATGTCTATATGGTACAACCTGAGGGATTTGTAAGTACAAAGCACCCTAAGAAAGTATGTAAGCTTCAAAGGTCCATTTATGGACTAAAGAAAGCATCCAGAAGTTGGAACAAAAGATTCGACAAGGAAATCAAAATGTTTGGTTTCACTCAGAATCCCGACGAGCCATGTGTATATGTAAGAGCTAGTGGGAGCATTGTCGTCTTCCTAATCTTATATGTCGATGACATACTACTCATAGGAAATAACATTCCAATGCTACAAGATGTAAAATCCTGGCTTGGGAAGTGCTTCGCTATGAAGGATCTAGGGGAAGCGGCATATATACTTGGTATAAAGATCTACCGGGATAGATCAAAGCGGTTAATCGGGCTAAGTCAAAGTGCGTACATTGATAAGATTCTAAAACGGTTAGAATGGAAGCTTCCAAACGTGGAACCCTTCCCATGCAACACAATGTACACTTGAGTAAGACTCAAGGACCGTCCTCACCTGATGAGATGAAACGTATGCGTGATGTCCCCTATGCCTCGGCAGTAGGGTCAATCATGTATGTTGTACGGTGCACAAGACCTGATGTAGCGTTCTCTCAGAACCTTACAAGCCGTTATCAACAGAATCCAGGTGAGAGTCACTGGACTGCTGTTAAGAACATACTGAAGTATCTCAGGAATACTAAAGATATGTTTCTTGTTTATGGTGGTGAAAGTCAAGAAGAACTGAGTGTCACTTGTTATTCTGATGCTAGTTTTGAGACTGATAGAGATGATTCCAAATCTCAAACGGGGTATGTTTTCGTTTTGAACGGAGGCGCTGTTGATTGGAAAAGTGCAAAGCAGAGCACTATCGCTATGTCTTCTACAGAAGCTGAATACATTGCAACTGCTGAAGCTGCAATGGAAGCTGTTTGGATGAGGAAATTCATTTCTGGGCTTGGAGTTGTCCCAAGTAATGAAAGACCAATGGATATGTACTGTGATAACACAGGTGCTATCATCATTGCCAACGAACCTGGTGTTCAGAAAAGCGCCAGACATTATCGGAGGAAGCTTCACTACATTAGAGATGCGATCCTAATGGGAGATGTGCGCTTGCTCAAAGTTGATACAGATGACAACTTAGCTGATCCCTTCATGAAGCCAATGTCATGCACAAAACATATTGAGCATGCTAGAAACATTGGGCTTCGACCAGCTAGTAGTTTCATGTAATCTGTTTTAGTATTTGGATAATGGAACATTGAGCAGTTTTTATTGGAATAAATTGATATATTTGATATGATCATTTTTATATGAATATCTACTGTGTTCTATATTTGCGTGTTTATATCCATGAATATTTACTGTGTTTTATATTCTAAATTGTCCATTGTCATATTAATAATATGGGAATATTATTAAGACAAATCTGAGGGCATTGAGGACATTATCTTAGTATGACTATGGATAATGAAATCAAACTCACATGTTGTTCATAAGATGCACAATTGGACTGACCCAACCTATGAGAAATCACTTCTTGGATTTATGTCACAAGTGAATCTCACAAAGGCTTTGTCGCTTATCCTCTGACTTGAGATGCAAGTTGGTTTGTGTATGTAGAGGGGCAAACTTTGATATGGTTAAACGCTGACCTGAATAAGGCTGCTATAACAACCATTATCGGATTTGTCATTAAGCATATGACAGACACGTGCAGTCAATAAAGAATTTGTTCCTCCATGAAAGTGGATTGGACACTACTGGGCCCCTCGATGCTTTGAATAGATGCATGTGTGGCCACACCCAAAAGGTAATCACGATGAATCCTGATTGGTTTTTGTAATCTACTTCAATGTATAGATCGAGAAACAGAATCGTTGAAATTGTAGATTGACATTAATCCTTGTCTAAATTTCAACATAGTATCAGCAACAAAAGGATAACTAATTGAAAAACTTTGAACAAAGATTTTATGAAACTCCTCATGTACTTCTTGGGGCATTGGCGGGTTGCTAGACTCTAACCTTTGCTTGTATAACTACTTGATGTTATCATGTGCGCAAGTGGGAGATGTTGGATTATGCTTCACGCGTATAACATATAGTTATATGGTAGTTGTTTGTGAGCCTAAAGGGTCACACACTAAAATACCTAACACCATTAGATATATAGTGTAATTAGGGTAATTACATTATATATCAATATAAGCTACATGCTTGTATATATTAGAGTTTAATATTAATTGTCAATATTAGAACTTTATTGTGAGCAAACTAGAAGGAACAAAAGTTAGGGACTAGAGTGTTAATAATCATATTTGATTATGGGAAGTCAATAAAAGGGAATCAAGGGCAAGATAAGTCTCACCCCTTGAGAACCCTATACGGCCGCCACCCCAAACACACTCTCTAGACTTTTGTTCTCTTTGCTTGAATATAGGACTAGCATCCTTCTTGGTGTTCTTGCATAGGTGTTGTGTGGACTAGCTTTGGAGGAACTCCCCGTTGGTGTTCTTGGTTTCGATCGATCATCGTCATCATCCGATTCGTGTTACACAAAGGCTTCAAGGGTATGAATTATTCATCTTAACTCTTTGTATTTTATTAGTTTAATTGTATGATTGATATCAAGATCCGTTCATTGGTGATTAAACTATTTTCCGCTACGTTTGTTACTTGTTATAACCGAAAATCACGAATATTACTGGGTACAGAGGGAGTTGTATTTTGAATCGAAATATTACAAGCTGATAATTGCACCTCCTTTTTTGGAGATATATTTATAGGTCCTTTGACATGATGAGATAACTGGAAAGTGCATGGCCATGCCCCAACGAACTGATTTGTTCTTTGTCGTTTATCACAACAGTTTGAATCAAGAAGTCATGAAATAATTTCGAATACAGGAGTTGATATTTTCTACTATCCTCGTATTCGTTATCACAAATATCGTGCTGCAAGGGATGAACCTAACATAGTTTCCCAAAAAGTAGAGACAGAGTGTTCTTTACTAGGAGACGCTATTAAAGAGTTTTTCAAAAACTATACCTGGGTTACACAAGCTGTTTTTATGGGGTTGGTTACCTACATGCCCATCTAGAAGGCCACTGTAGCTCGTATCATTAAGACAAAGGTTACGAACTTGCACAAGTGGGAGTCTGAAGTATTCATGTGCACAGTTAGTGAACCTATGATGATACATCCATGCCTACGAAACACTTAAGGTCACACCGGTGAGTGCATGTAATACGAGTAAGATATGTAATGATACTTGGAAGAGGATTGATTCATAATAAGTCATTTATGAATCAAGTTAAGTATTAAGTCAAGTTTGACTTATTGCTAGATTAGTTTATCTAATCTAATTAATACAAGTATTTGTACATTTACTAATTGAGTAAATATACAATGTGTTAATTATAGATTATCCATGATATGATTTAAAGCTATTAAATCATATGATAATTGGATAATATTATTGTATAAATTATATAAAGGTTATTATATAATTAATTATTAAAAGTATAAATACAAGTATATAATTCGTGTATATGGGTACCGAATTATTAGTGTATAAACACTAGACATTTAATAGTTAAGTGCAATAATAAAAGAATAATAAACTATAAGGGAAGGAAACGTAAAAGGAAAGTTTAATTAAAGAATTGATCTTAATTAAACTAGAGGGTCCTAAGTGCAACTTATTTATCTATAAATTAGAGGCTTAGGGTAACCCTAATTTCCCTTGAACCCAACACGAATTCCTTCCCTCCCTCTCCCTTGGTTTCGGCCGAATACACCTAGAACACCAACCTTGGTGTTCTTCGTTCTTCGTGTTCTTCGTGTTCTTCAAGTCTTGAAGATCTAAGATCATTACAAGGATCAACTAGAAGATCACTCGATTTGTTCATCATCAGTGGATCTATCTTAAGCAAATAAAAAGGTATGTTTTGAGAAAACCCTTTTCTCCCTTCTCCCTCTTGGCCGAATTCGAACCCAAGAACCCTAGGGTTCTTGGTGTTCGTCGAATACCACAAGGGTATGTGGGTGTTCGAATTTTTCGTACAAAGTTTCTTCCATTGGTAATCTAATCTAGATCTCCAAGATCCCAATCCTTTAGGGTTTAAGGATTAGGTTTAATCTCAGTTCCGCATTTAGGGATTAAATCAGCTAGTTGGTTTTAACCGGTCAAGAACAAGTTCATGTTCTTGGTCAGTATGGTTCGAACCAAGTAACTAGGAGGTTGACCCATGTGGTCAATCAGTATCTATGAAACCCTTTAGTGGTATCAGAGCGTTGGTTTAGAGATTTAAACTAGATTAACAAAGTTTGTTTGTTTAATTTTTATTAAAGTTATTTTTTGTTCCAAACTTCTTCTTCTTCTTCTTAATGTTCGAATAGGGTAAGAACCCTAGGACCAAGTATGTTAAACTAGTTAAGTTTAATTGGTCAAAAGGATTCTAGAAAAAACCCTAGAAATTTCGTACAAGAGTAAAGAACTCTAGGATCAAGAACATTAAACTAGTTTAGTTTAATTGATCAAAAGGTTTCTTTCCCTAACCCTAAAATTTCCGAAAATCAAAGAACCCTATGATCAAGATTGTCAAATTTTTTGATCAAGAGGATTCTTTCCTTAATTACATTGATCTTCAAAAATCTAGGATCAAGTATGTTAAACCAAGATTTGGTTTAATTGATCAAAAAGGATTCTTTCCTTTTCTCAAAGATTTCGTGATCAAGGGGATTCCTTGGACACCAAGTTTGTTAAACTAGCCTAGTTTAATTGGTGGAAAAGTTTCCTAGGCTTTAAGGATTTTTTTCCGAAAAACCCTAGATGTAATCTGGAACCCTAGAACATTAAACTAGTTTGAGTTTAATTATTTAAAAGAATTAATTAGGTTAATAATCTAAAACCTAGATAATTAAACAAGTTTATGTTTAATAGGTTTAATTATTATTTTAATAGATTTATTGAAACTAGTTCTTTAAACCTAGAAATCTAGACAAAGTTTATTGTCTAAAAGGTTTGAATTAAAAAGTTTAAATGAATTTATTAGGGGTATAATCTATCTTAGGATTTAAACGAAGTTTATTGTTCAAATATGATTGATTAGAATTAATCTTTTAATTAATAATGTCTTTGATCAAGTAAATCAAAACCCTAGTTTTGATTGATCAAGAACAAGATTAGGGTTAGACTAATTAATGAGAATTAAAAGAAGTGTTAATTTCTAGTTCAAGAAATTAACAAGATGTATTTATTTATTTATGTATTATGTTTCGAATTTTAAATATTTAAAAGATAAAATGAATTTTAATAAATAAAGTAGTTTATACGTATTTTAATTAGATTAAGTTAAAATACATACGTATAAATTAGATGTACTATTCTTATTAGAATGTTACAAATTTATTTTAAAAGTAAATATATATGTATATATATATTAAATACAAGATTAAATGGAACATTAAAAGGATAATGTTATTTTGATCTTTAAAGGTTAATAATATAAGCAGTTATTGTGTAAGTTAATTATATAATTAAAACTAGAAAGTACGAAGTTATGATTCCATTATAACTAGAAATTGTACAAGTTAAGATTATATGAAGATCTAGAATATACAAAGTTATATATTAGTATTATAAAGTGTATAAAGTTATAAGTCATTATAACTAGATAATTATACAAGTATAATATAAGTATTTTACAAGTCATGTAAGATACTAGATTAATGATCAAAGTTAAAATAACAAGATAACTTTAGAACCTATATTTAACTAGTTCAAGTTAAATATAAGAAAGGTTTAAACAAACTAAGAATTATTATATAGTCTTTATATAATAAAGTCTATTAGTTTCACCAAATATAGACCGGTGATTGTGATTGCTCAACTTTCCATCATTGTCGGAGCTAGTGGGAGCTACACAAGAAAATCACAAAGTTTATAGATGTGTCGTCAAGACATAAGTTTTGGTCGAATCTAATAAATCAAAACAAATGTTTGATTTCATTATTAAACATATGAAAAACTAGGTGTGTTAAACTATATTTATGATTCAAGTTTATGAATCGTAAAAGGATTAAAAGTTTAACATAAGTATTTTAAGTTTTTCAAGAAAGATAAAACAAGTAAGTTTTACTCTAGATAAGGTTTTCCACAAAACCCAGTGATACGTTTTGTACACCTCGTTTTTAAGTATACATATAAAACGCGCAAATTCTTGAAAATATAAGTTTTAAAGGAAGTTCAACGATATTCATATTAGACTATCCACCTAATGGAACACCTCACTTGTTCAACGATATTCATATTGTCAGGATAAAGAACCTTAGATATGGATTCAAATCATTGCGAGTGTTAGGGTGCGTAAGGTTCTGTGATAATCGGGAGTCCCGGCGCAGAGCATCGCACTGTCTTAGATGGTCTGATCTACTTTGGTGATAATCGGGAGTCCCGGCCCAAAAAGTACTTGAGTAGAATAAACATACTAGACTTTATTACTAAACTTAGAAATGTACAACTAGATTGTACAAAGTTGTAATAAGTTACAAGTCTAAAGATTCTACGACCCCTAGAAATCATGTCAAGTCTTGATACGATCGGTAAGGATGTTACCTACCAGAAATAGCATGTCTCGTCGGGAAGTGCCCAAACCTTGCGGCGAGAATGTGATATATGGATCCTAGGCCTAAAATATTAATTATGGGTTTATAATATATTTTCGAGAATGTTTATTGATGATTTCTAATTAAACTAGGTTTGATTTGTAGATGGCAGCAACAACCACAACGACAAGTACCAACAATCTCTCACTTCGCTCAATCCTCGAAAAAGACAAGTTGACTGGGTCAAACTTTCTCAATTGGGAGCGCAATTTTCGCATTGTGCTCAGGCATGAGAGAAAGTGGTATGTCTTGGAAAGACCAGTACCTAATGTCCGTGCCGCTAATGCTAGAGCTGAAGCAAGACAAGCTTATGATAAGCATGCCAGTGATGCGCTCGAGGTGAGCTGTTTGATGCTCGCAACCATGAGTCCAGAATTACAAGCAGGACTTATGGATGTGCCTGCTTTGAAATGATCCAGCAACTTACGGATTCATTTCAAGAACAAGCTCGCACTGAGAGGTTCGACATCAATCGAGCCTTCAACTCTTACAAGATGGTCAAAGGAACGCCGGTGAGTGCCCACGTCATGAAACTGAAAGGAAACATGGATCACCTGGCTAGACTTGGTCACCCCATACCGTTGCAAATGGCAACAGACACTATACTCAATTCATTGTCTGATGACTACAAGCCTTTTGTAGTCAACTACAATATGCATAACATGGAGAAATGCATTGCTGAGCTACATTCCATGCTAAAGACAGCTGAATTGAGTTTGGGGACTAAGTCTAAGGATGTTCTAATGATCGGTAATAGCAGTGGTGGTGGCAAGAAGAGAAAGGGGAATGGTGGTAAAGGAAAGGGTAAGACCAATCCTAACCAAGGAGTGCCAAATGGTAAAGGTGTCAAACAAAAGGTCAAGAAGGTAAAGCCTAACACAGCGAGGACCGAGAATCGGTGCTTCAAGTGTGGTGAGGCTGGGCATTGGAAAAGGAATTGTCCAAAGGGTGCAAGTGGTGGTGGAGGAAACGCAAGTTCCTCAGGTAACACAACCACACTTCTTAATCACTTTTAAGATACTTGTAAAGTACGTTACGAGTAATCTAACTCTGGCAATCGTTTATTGCAGGAGGAGATGGAAAGTGATGATGACCGGCGTGAGATGGTGATGATCCCACGAGCACCAAGTTTTATAATTCAGTACTTTTATGGATTCAGAAAAACAATTTTATTTTATTGTTTGAATAATCATTTTATTTTATTATGTTAAAACAAGTTTTTATTTGGTTTTGATAAAGAATCCATGGTTGAATTATATTGTGTGCATGTGTGATAATTACACTAGTCAAGTTTTATGACTAGATTGTAAGTCAAGTTTTGATTTACTTTATATTTCATGTTTTATACTTGTTTGATTGTTGTATGAGTAATGTTTTAGAAGCTCAATACTTAGATACTAGAAATTAGAAGTTTTTCTTCTAAAGTATTTAAGAGATTTTATGAAAAGCATAACGTTCAAAAGTTATTGAACCTAGTTGAAACATCTTAAGTAATGGTTACTTATGGATAGTAAGTTTCAAGGTGTTAATATTAATATAGTATGATTATATTGGATATAATCAAGGTAGACTTTAAAGAGTATTATTACAAGTCTTTTACGCTTGTAATAAAGGAATTTAATGAGGTCATAGTTCCTTAATAGGAATGATTAGATATTCGCAAAATCCAAGTGAAATGACTTATACATTAAATGAACTCTTAAAAGAGAAAAACTATATTAAAGTATTTAAGAATTAAAAGGTATTGTTGCAAGTCTTTTATACTTGTAATAAATACAATATTTAATCAAGTCATAATTCCCTAATAGGAATAATGGATATTTGAGAAATCCAAGAAATGACTTTGGCATTAAATAAGATTCTTAAAAGATACTAATACATTTGAGAATTGGAAGTGTCGTTTCAAGTGTCTTATACTTGTTAGATAAAGTAATCAATGAAAGTCATGATTCCCTTATCAGGAATGTTGGATATTCGCAAATCCAAAGGATGACTTTGACAAAAGTAATAGTATTCATAAATACTCGTCTTATGTCTTTAGTTTAATAGAAATGACTAATTGTAATTAGTGATAAAAGTTACAATCAAGAGTTATTGAGCAATCAACACAAACGCAAAGAATAAGTAATGATCCAGTAATAATTCAGTATCTATGTCCAGTGAAGAATAGTACAAGAGTTAGTATCATTGTTATTCAGAATTTGTATGTTTTACAAACATCCATGAATAAAAGTCTATTTATTCAAAAAGTTATAAATCCGTGACTACTCGTCTTGGTGGGAACCTTGATGGGACGTTAACGTCATCGCGGTATTTGGTGGTAGATTCGAAGTTCTTCGAAGATAGCTACACAAGTTTTGTGTAAACCAAATATCGGTGATATTCTGTTGGAGCTCGACGAATATTGGATTGACCACCGTGATAATACTTCGTGGTTGAAATATTCAAAAGTATTATTCACTAGGATTGTCCTTAAGCCTGAGGTATTTGGTTTGGGATACATCTGAAATATGGTTGTCATACGAGGCCTTACTGGGTACAAAGGAATTTGTATTTTGAATCAAAATATAACAAGATGGAAATTGCACCTCCTTTTTAGGAGAGATATTTATGGGTCCTTTGACATGATGAGATAACTGGAAAGTGCATGGCCATGCCCAAACGAACTGATTTGTTCTTTGTCGTTTATCACAACAGTTTGAATCAAGAAGTCATTAAATGATTTCGAATACACGAGTCGATATTTTCTACCATGCTCCTATTCGTTATCACAAATATCGTGCTGCAAGGGATAAACCTAACATAGTTGCCCAAGAAGTAGAGACAGAGTGTTCTTCACTAGGAGACGCTATTAAAGAGTTTTTCAAAACTATACCTGGGTTACGTAAGCTGTTTTTATGGGGTTGGTTACCTACATGCCCATCTAGAAGGCCACTATAGCCCGTATCATTAAGACAAAGGTTACGAACTTGCACAAGTGGGAGTCTGAAGGATTCATGTGCACAGTTAGTGAACCTATGATGATACATCCATGCCTACGAAACACTTAAGGTCACACCGGTGAGTGCATGTAATACGAGTAAGATATGTAATGATACTTGGAAGAGGATTGATTCATAATAAGTCATTTATGAATTAAGTTAAGTATTAAGTCAAGTTTGACTTATTGCTAGATTAGTTTATCTAATCTAATTAATACAAGTATTTGTACATTTGCTAATTGAGTAAATATACAATGTGTTAATTATAGATTATCCATGATATGATTTAAAGCTATTAAATCATATAGTAATTGGATAATATTATTGTATAAATTATATAAAGGTTATTATATAATTAATTATTAAGAGTATAAATACAAGTATATAATTCGTGTATATGAGTACCGAATTATTAGTGTATAAACACTAGACATTTAATAGTTAAGTGCAATAATAAAAGAATTATAAACAATAAGGGAAGGAAACGTAAAAGGAAAGTTTAATTAAAGAATTGATCTTAATTAAACTAGAGGGTCCTAAGTGCAACTTATTTATCTATAAATAAGAGGCTTAGGGTAACCCTAATTTCCCCTTGAACCCCACACGAATTCCTTCCCTCCCTCTCCCTTGGTTTCGGCCGAATACACCTAGAACACCAACCTTGGTGTTCTTCGTTCTTCGTGTTCTTCATGTTCTTCAAGTCTTGAATATCTAAGATCATTACAAGGATCAACTAGAAGATCACTCGATTTGTTCATCATCAGTGGATCTATCTTAAGCAAACAACAAGGTATGTTTTGAGAAAACCCTTTTCTCCCTTCTCCCTCTTGGCCGAATTCGAACCCAAGAACCCTAGGGTTCTTGGTGTTCGTCGAATACCACAAGGGTATGTGGGTGTTCGAGTTTTTCGTACAAAGTTTCTTCCATTGGTAATCTAATCTAGATCTCCAAGATCCCAATCCTTTAGGGTTTAAGGATTAGGTTTAATCTCAGTTCCGCATTTAGGGATTAAATCAGCTAGTTGGTTTTAACCGGTCATGAACAAGTTCATGTTCTTGGTCAATATGGTTCGAACCAAGTAACTAGGAGGTTGACCCATGTGGTCAATCAGTATCTATGAAACCCTTCAACTCATGTATTATTCCTCACTGGACATAGATACCGAATTATTACTGGATCATTACTTATTCTTTGCGTTTGTGTTGATTACTCAATTACTCTTAATTGTAACTTTTATCACTAATTACAATTTAGTCATCTCTATTAAATTAAAGACATAAGACGAGTATTTAAAAAATACGGTTTTTTTGTCCTTGCTAGATTTGGTTCTTGCAACATTTAGAACATATTCTAGTCTTGACCTTTTTATATGATTCGTTAAACATAGGAGGATTGGAAAATAACTCCTTAGTTTCTTGAATCTATAATACTTGCCTTGTAACTAAGTTTCTTTTTGGCTACTTAATTTGTAGATTCTTTTACTAGTTAAAGAAATTTCCTTAAATGATTAACTTATTCACTGGATTGTGAATATCCTATTAGATATGCAATAATTAATCACAAGACTTGTGACCAAGCTATTAGGCTTGCAATAATCTAATCAATGCTCATTTATCATTTCTCTTAACTCTTTGGCTAACGACTTGGTAATATCTTGTTGTTAATATCTCACTAACTTACTAAACTCATTAATGTCTTTAATGAATTATGTTAGTCATAGCTCCCACTAACTTTCATGGAATATAAGCATTACTTAATCTATCACTTTGACTAAGTCAAAACTTTGAGTTTAATCTTTTAAAAATTCTATATATAATTAAAATCATCATTTGGATTTGCGAATATCCAATATTCCTGTTTAGGGAATTATGACTTTTATTGAATACTGTATCTAACAAGTATGAAACACTTGAGATGATACTTTCAATTCTAAAATACCTTAGTATTTTTTTAAGAACTCTATTTAATGGCAAAGTCATTTCTTGGATTTCTTAAATATCCATTATTCCTATTAGGGATTATGACTTGATTAAATAATGTATTAGTTACAAGTATGAAACACTTGTATTTAATACTTTTAGTTCTTAAATATTTTAATATAGTTTGATCCTTTTAAGAGTTCATTTAATCTCTAAGTCATTTCTTAGATTTTGCGAATATCCAATATTCCTTGTTAGGGAAGTATGACTATATTAAATCCTTTATCACAAGTATCAGACACTTGTAATAATACTCTTTAAGTCCATCTTGATTATATCCAATATAATCATACTATATTAATACTAATATTTAAAACGTACTATCATAAGTAATGACTATTACTTAAGATGTTTTTAACTAAGTTCAATAACTTTTGAACCTTATGCTTCCATAAAACTCTTAAATACTTTAGAGAAACTTTTAATTTCTAGTATCTAAGTATCTTGAGCTTTTAAGATATTATTCATCATACAACAGTCAAACAAATATAAAATATGAGATAATAAGTAAATCAAGAACTTGACTTACAATCTGGTCATAAACCTTGACTAGTATAATTGTCACACATGTACACATAACACAATATAATTCAACCATAGATTCAAATTGATTAAAACAAAAAAAATTTGTTTTAACATAAAATAAAAATTATCCAACAATAAAATAAAATTGTTTTTCTGAATCCATAAAGTACTGAATTATAAAAAACTTGGTGCCCGTGAGATCATCACCATCTCATGCCGGTCATTATCACTTTCCATCTCCTCCTGCAATAAACGATTGCAAAAGTTAGATTACTCGTAATGTACTTTACAAGTATCCTAAAAGTGTTTAAGGAGTTTGGTCGTGTTACCTGAGGAACTAGCATTTCACCTACTACTGGCAATCTTTGGACAATTGCTTTTCCAATGCCCGACCATGCCACACTCAAAGCACCGATTCTCGGTCCTTGCTAAGTTAGGCTTCACCCTTTTGACCTTTCGTCTGAGTTTCTTACCATTTGGCATTCCTTGGTTGGGATTAGTTTTACCCTTTCCCTTACCACCATGCCTTTCTCTCTTCTTCCCATCAGTTACCAATTGTTCATCCTCAAATTTGGTCCCAAAACTTAACTCAACAGCTTTGACCACTGAATGTAGCTCAACAATGGATTTATCCATGGTACACGTGTTGTAGTTGGCTACAAAGGGCTTGTAGTCATCAGACAACGAGTTGAGTATAGTATCCATAGCTAACTGCAATGGCATGGGGTGACCAAGTCTAGTGAGGAGATCAATGTGCACTTTGATTTTCATGATGTGAGCACTTACTGATGCTCCCTTAGCCATCTTGCAAGAAACAAATGACCTACAGGCGTAAAATGCTTGACTTGGTTCATTCTTTGCATCCCCGGCAGGGGGTCTTTGCATCGTTATATCTAGGTCTTTTCTTTTCCTCTCTTGATTGAGCATGATCCGAAGATCATGCTTCCAATTGAGGAAATTTAACCCAGTCAATTATTTCTTTCCTAGAAAAGAACGCATCGAGAGTTTATTCCTACTTGTCGTTGTGGTTGTTGGTGCCATCTACAAATCAAACCCAGTTTAATTAGTAATCATCAATAAAAATCTCTAAAATATATTATAAACCCATAATTAATATTTTAGGCCTAGGATCCATATATCATATTCTCGCCGCAAGGTTTGGGCACTTCCCGACGAGACATGCTGTTTCTGGTAGGTAACGTCCTTACCGATCGCACCAAGACTTGATACGATTCCTAGGGGTCGTCGAATCTTTAGACTTTTAATTTATTGCAACTTTTGAACAATCCAATTGCACATTTTCTAATTGCAATAAAGTCTAGTATGTTTATTCTACTCAAGTACTTTTTGGGCCGGGACTCCCGATTATCAAGGTTGGTGTTCTTGGGTATTCGGCCGAGCCAAGGAGAGGGAAGGGGAGGGAATTCGTGGACTATTCAAGGGGGTTTTAGGGTTACCCTAAGCCTCTTATTTATAGATAAATAAGTTACGCTTAGGACCCTCTAGTTTAATTAAGATCAATTCTTTAGTTAAACTTTCATTTTTACATTTCCTTCCCTTATAGTTTTACTATTCTTTTATTATTGCACTTAACTATTAAATGTCTAGTATTAATACACTTTAATATATATTTCGGTATAATGTATATACACGAAATATATGCCTTGTATAAATACTTATAATAATTAATTATATAATAACCTTTATATAATTTAAACAATAATATTATCCAATTACCATATGATTTAACTAGCTTCAAAGCCCGCCTGATTGGGCGGGCATGCTTCAAAATAATATGTAGAAAAATAACAAAAATATTGATACTGTTTAAATAGCATAACAATTCATAATTATAATAATAAGTTGGTACAAATTTTAAATTTAGATATATGAATAAATGTTACAGAAAATTTATAGATGAAATAATACTTCTTTGTAAACGATATTTTTTGTTGAATTAGTGTAATTGTCATCTTTGTCGCAACAAATAACCTTCAATCCGTTCTTGTTCTTAACTCTTGACACAACGACATAAAGTTGACCATGTCAGAATATTGGTTTTTTTTAAGAAACAAATCAACTTGCGACAACGTCTGACCTTGACTTTTATTAATAGTCATAACAAAGCAAACTTGAACATGAAATTGTCTCCGGTTCAATTTGAAAGACATCTTCATGTCGCAAGGACTAATAACCATGCGAGGGATAACGCAAATTGTACCAACTTCCACATATGTTGCGGGACACCTGACATATTTATTGCCATCTCATGTAGCAGGTAAACGATAATAAGAGAAAATAATGAAGGTCATAAAACTTCGAATGACAAATTCATAATATAAAGGATAACTTCCTATCTTTCATGCTCGGAAAACCCCATTTTTTGTTGGTTCTGACTAAAATTTGATCAGTAGCCAGTAGGTACCTGATCAGAAAAAATTTGGTTAAAAAGTTAAACCAAAGTTCAACAATTATGGCTGTTGAAACGAATCAACAATGTAATATACATTATCCGGTCCATCCACCGAATAATTCCGTATTCAGAGAAATAAAACAAAAACAAAACTTTATCGAAAATAAAAACTTTACGCAGTTTATTCTTGTGTAATTATTAAATTCATAACACCTTCTTTTTCCATAGATGAAACTTAAACCATTTTCCTTCAAGCTAACTTTTAGGTTGAACTCTTGGGAACAAAATATGATCAGAGCTGGCCCGTTTTCACAAAAATCACTTTTTATATTAAAACTTTTATTTTGCTATTGCCCTTCATTCTAATAATGCACATGAAAGATGAAAAATCTCATATTTTGGTTAGGATGTAGGCTTAAATATTTTGGTTAGGAACTTAATTTGTTACCTCAGATCTCCCTTATAAGCAATGCAAACCTCCCCTCACATATTCTCACTCTCATACAATTATACTCATTGTTAATCGTCTATTTGCAAGAAATTTTAAACATATTTCCAATAACATTCTGAGTTGAAGTACATATCTTTGCAGGATTAAGTAATTTTAAAACTCAAAATAATCAAACCAAATAATCAGCAAATATTAAAATTTTCGAAAAAGAAAAACAAATCAAATAAAAGATATTACTTTTCTTTTCAGTACGTGTTTGATATCGAACGGACTGAATCTCTAATACTCTGAACATTGTCGGCGGATTCAATTAGTGTACATTGCCGGCATCGATCTATTAGCTCTGCATCATCAACACAAAGTTAGATTTGAATTAGAGGTTATATCTACTACACCGTGCAAGTGAATTAGGGTTTTAAAAAAAATGAGAAGAATACGAACCTGATTGAAGGAGTTGTGAAGATTGTGCGTCGTTGCTAATTGTGTTTGAAAAACCAAATTCAACAAAAAAAAAACCTATAAACATTACTTAATATGTTCGAATCCATATAGAAGTATAAATGTTCAAATTAAACACAATTAGAGTAACAGTTGCACTAAAAATGCAGGCTTCTCTTCTCTAGCCAATGCAACGATTATGCTCGGCCTGTATGGCCTGATCCGATCTTCAAAATCGCAAACAAAATTTAATATGAAAAATGAATTCAAGATTTTCTTCAAAGAGAGAACCATAAATATGAACATACAAAGTTAGCTTAATGGATGAGTGAAAATGAATCATTACCAAGATGAAGACGGCATCATTAGTCTAATCTTCAATTAAGCTTTTAGCGTACCTAGATTCATATTTTAGTTTAAGATTAAGATGACGTTAAGATGTTTTTTAAGGATGATGACGTTACTTATGTTTTGTTCCGTAAATTACTCATTTATATTGGGTAGATTTTAAATACTATCAATGTGAATTTAAATTGCTCATTGTCTTGATTGAGATAATTTAGGAAACGGAATTTATAATTTAGGAAACGGAATTTATTGTTCATTTTGTTAATTCGGTTTAATAGTAAAAAAGTAGAATATAATTCAAAATTATTGCAGATTAATAGGTGTTTGTTAAAACCTTCCAGAAAAAAACATATATCCTTGTTTATTGGTGTAGATAGGCCACGATTTTAAAAACAAATTAATTATATATTAAATATTGAAATTCAAATATATTGTTAATAAATTTCATATATATCGCTGGTAGTTCAAGAATCTCGGATGCATGGCTGGAATTGCGGTATAATTTCAGTCAAATATTGGTTTGAATTTGCAGTACAATAGAATAAACGTTTTTAAATGAATTAGCAGTATAATTCCCAAAAATATGGTTTTGTATAAAATGGATTTTTTGGTTGAAAAACGGACATAATAAAATAAATGGATTTGTTTTAAATTATGGACTAAAATTGTTTTGGTTGAATGATACTGTTTTGAACTAATTTATGGAATAGTTTCCAATCTTAAATGTTTGGAATAAGTGGAAAGAAGTTATTATATGAAATCCATTCATTATTCGTATGACAATTAATGCCTACATATTCGTGAAGTTTGTTGAAATGCATGAGGAGAAGATCAGGGAAGGATTTGTTCATGAAATGCGTGGGCCAATCGGAGAATTACACGTGGCAAAACCGGCCAATGAGAGAGCTCGGAGTTGCCTAGTTGTCAAACCTAAGTCAAATTAGGACTCATATATAGGAGAAGATTGCTATAAATCATATTATGGATAATCTATAATTAACACATTGTATATTTACTCAACTTGTAAATGTACAAATACTTGTATTAATTAGTTAGATAAACTAATCTAGTAGTAAGTTGAACCTAACTTAATACTTAACTTGATTCATAAATGACTACTATGAATCATTCCTCTTCCAGGTATCATTACATATCTTACTCATATTACATGCACTCACCGGTGTGACCCTTAAGTGTTTCGTAGGCATGGATGTATCACCATAGGTTGACTAACTGTGCACATAATTCCAACAAATACTACAGTGCTCTAACTAGCTTTGATATAAACACATGACTCATCTTCGCTTCTAGAAAATCCAAACTGTTTGACTCTTTCATGAAAGTAAAGATTCCAACTTCGAGATGCTTGTTTCAATCCATAGATTGATTTCTCAAGCTTGCACACTCTCTTAGGATGTTGCTTGTGGATAAAGCCTTCTGGTTGTGCCATATAGACATTCTCAGTTAACTTTCCGTTTAGGAAAACAGTTTTCACATCCATCTTCCAAATTTCATAATCATGAAATGCAGCTATTGCAAGTAATATCCTGATAGACTTTATCTTGGCTACTGTTGAAAAGGTTTCATCATAATAAATCCCATGAGTTTGAGTATAACCTTTTGCAACCAACCTAGCCTTAAAGGTGTGTACATTCTCATCCATGTCTGTCTTCTTCTTGAAGATCCATTTACACCCAACAAGTTTAGTGCCAGGTGCAACATCAACCAAGTTCCATACTTGGTTGTCATACATGGACTGAATCTCGCTCTCCATGGCCTCTTTCCATTTATCAGCCTCAGGGCCTTCCATAGCTTCCTTATAGTTTGATGGCTCATCATCATCAACTGGTATACCATTATCAGTCGATGCATCGCCTTCAACAATATGGTACTCATAATAGTCACCAAGATGCTCAGGAGAGCGAACAACTCTAGAGGATCTACGTGGAATGGTAGGGGTTATATCATTTTGTTCAACAGGAGTGTCATCCTCTGGTTGAGTGCTAGTGTCAACTATAGGTTCCATTTCAATTTCATTGGTTGACTCTTGAGACTCTTCAAGATCAATTTTGCTCCCACTGTCTTCTTTGGATAATAGCTCTCTCTCATGAAAGAATCCTCTTCGAGCTATGAACACTTTGTTCTCTGCCGGTTTGTAAAACCGATATCCAAAAGACTGTCATGGATAGCCAATGAAATGACACTTCTCTGATTTTCTTTCCAGCTTGTCATGAGTTTCATGCACAATATAAACTTCACAACCCAGATTTTCAAATGTCGGAGCGAGGGAGTCTTGGAAACCTTCTTAGTTGGTACGAGGTTCAAGATATGAGCTGTTGTTTCCAGGGCGTAACCCCAGAAGCTCACTGGAAGAGTTGCACGAATCATCATCGATCAAACCATATCTAATAGCGTTCGATTCCTCCTCTCAGATACTCCATTAAGTTGTGGAGTTCTAGGAAGTGACAACTGGGATACTATTCCACAACTCTTTAGATGATCCATGCACTCTTGACTAAGATACTCTCCACCCCTGTAAGAGCGGAACATCTTAATCCTTTTTCCCAATTGATTCTCAACTTTGTTTTGAAATACTTTGAAAGTTTCAAAAGTTTCAGACTTATGTTTAATCAGATAAACATATCCATATCTACTGAAATCATCAGAAAATTTAACGAAGTATCTTTCACCATGTCTAGTGCTCGACTTGAATGGTCCACACACATCAGTGTGTACAAGATCCAGTAAGTCTTTGCCTCTTTCATAAGTCCCTGTGAATGGCGCTTTCGTCATCTTGCCAAGTAAACAAGATTCACATACATCATTTGACTTGAGGTCAAAGGATTCCAACACTCCATCTTTTTGGAGTTTGGCGATCCTCTGCCATAAACATGATTTATCCAACACATCTTTGGATGAATCAACATTCAATATTAGATTTCTATTGTTAACGCAAACACAACTTTCATATATGCTAGAGGAAGGAATAACTTTGAATATAAAAACACCACTTTTATAAACTAAAATGCAACCATTGTCATTTTCAAAACTAAAAGTAAAACCATAATTAAACAATGCATAAAATGCAATAATGTTTCGTGCCATACAAGGCGAATAAAAAACATCTAATAATGTAATCGAACTATCACTACTAAGCATGAGCTTGTAATCTCCAATCTTGGTAACAGCAGTCGAGACTCTGTTTCCCATTATTAGATTCAGCTCACCATGCTTCAGCTTCCTGCTATTCTTTAGTCCATGCATATCAGTGCAAACGTGAGTAGCACACCCTGTATCTAGAACCCAAGAATTAGACAAGAAGCACTATGAAGTTTAATCATAAAAGTACCTGATGTTCCAGACTTTTGGACATTCTGGCTCTTCAGATCATCTAAGTACTTTGGGCACTTTCCTTTCCAGTGACCCTTCTCATTGCAGTAAAAGCATTCTGAATCCTTTGGTGTCAATTTTGAATTTTTCTTTCTCTTACGACTACTTTGGGTGTGATCCACTTTAGCCTTCCCCTTAGTACTGGGGATGAAATTTTCATTCATAATTGCACCCTTAGGGTTGGTGGGAGGTTCAGAGTTACTGCTTGCCAACAATTTTGCTTCAGCAACTTTTAGCACATCAGCCAACTCAGGTTTGGATATGGTTATCTTATTCTCTTCATAATCATCAGATATTGAAGAATAAGATGGTGGAAGCTTATAAAGGATTAAACCAATTATATATTTGTCACTAGGATTTGATCCAAATTCTTCAACCTTTCCATGTAGCCTAACATTCTTTCAACGTAGCTACATACAGGTTCTCCATCATCTAGCTTTCCCATACTGAAGAGACGCAGGTTTTCAAATGCCGCATGTCTCCTTTTATTGTATTCCAGTCGTTCAGTACGCAAAACATTTTGAGTAAGGAACATATCTAGAATTGCTTGAGAGGCAGCGAATGATAGATTTAGTGGAGGTGGTGGTGGAAGATTTTTATTGTTGTTATTGTTGATTGGATTGGCCATCTACAAAGAAAACAATTTCTTTGTTAGTTTATTTATACTGGTATTCCTTAACATTATTTACCCAATAATCTATTAAGGCTAGGATCCAACATTACGTTATTTGATGTGAAGAGGGATGCCGTAATTCACACCGAATAATCTATGAACTAGTACAACAAACTTAGTATAATTGTGGGTGACAAATCTCTGAACTAGTACAAGCATTATAGATGAGAAATTTAATATTTTGTAATTTTTAATGAAAGATAACATCTAAAGATAATTTTTAAAATGTTTTTCCTTTTAGTGAATTTAAATATAATTTTCTAAAACATTTCGTATTTTTATAATGATCGGTAGCCCCATTGATCATGATGGTTTTCCATACAAAATTCCCACTATAATATGAAATTTAGTGGCCCATTAATCGGATGTATTTTTAATCTGATGCATTTAACACTTTGGTCACTTATAAACCAAAAGCTTAAAAGGAATATCTTTTTAGTGTTATTAATTGACTCATTTATTTAACCTCCTCCTCCCCATCATTGTTTCTGTAACCTATAATCAATTATTTAAAAAAAGTTTTACTAACTCATGCCCTAAGGACATGAGATAAGCCGAAAGATAATCTGTCAGATTGATAACCAGCCAATTACACATAAAGTTTCAGTTAGAACTTGTGATATAGAATCAGAAAAATTCAATTTTTCTAAAATAATTAGATAAACAGAATTAAAAATTGAACTTTGTATAAGTTTTGTAGAGTTGTATTCTAGGGAGTCCAAATGATTTGTCTAGTCCCAAGGGACAAATCCTATCCATTAGATCAAGATGGTCAATATCAAATCCCCCACCTACAGCCACCGCTGGCCGCCGCCTTCGGCCACCTGCGGCCGCCGTCCGCCACCGGTGGCAAGCGGCGGTGGCCGGCGGTGGTGGTGGTGGCTGACAGTGAAGGTGCTGGTGTTAATGGGGGTGGTGGGGGTATTGATGTATCGAAACACATGTGCTTCACTAAAACACAGCATATTACTTCGAAGCACATGTGCTTCAGGTCACGAAACATATGTGCTTCAAGTCACTAAAAACATGAGTTTCTAAACACACAAGGGAGCATACGAAGCACATGTGCTTGACATTATGAAACACATGTGCTTCACTACACGGGAAAAAAATCAAAACAAGTGACGAACATATCATTATGAAGCACATGTGCTTCATAAAGCCAAGCACATGTGCTTTATAAAGCCAAACACATGTGTTTTTGTTCCTGAACACATGTAACTTACAAGCAAATCATTTGTGTTCGAATCACGAAGCACATGTGCTTGACGTTATGAAACACATGTGCTTCTCTACACAGAAAAAATATCAAAACAAGTGACGAACATATCATTATGAAGCA
The DNA here is from genome assembly GCA_963853835.1 of Calendula officinalis. Classification (NCBI taxonomy): domain Eukaryota; kingdom Viridiplantae; phylum Streptophyta; class Magnoliopsida; order Asterales; family Asteraceae; genus Calendula; species Calendula officinalis. Next base: position 39,390,737 of record OY970831.1, read on the forward strand.
CATGTGCTTCATAAAGCCAAGCACATGTGCTTCATAAAGCCAAGCACATGTGTTTTTGTTCCTGAACACATGTAACTTACAAGCAAGTCATTTGTGTTTGAATCACGAAGCACATGTGCTTGAAGTTATGAAACACATGTGCTTCACTACATAGAAAAAAAATCAAAACAAGTGACGAACATATCATTATGAAGCACATGTGCTTCATAAAGCCAAGCACATGTGTTTTTGTTCCTGAACAAATGTAACTTACAAGCAAGTCATTTGTGTTTGAATCACGAAGCACATGTGCTTGACGTTATGAAACACATGTGCTTCACTACACAGAAAAAAAATATTAAAACAAGTCACGAAGCACATGTGCTTCCAGTCACGACCACCACCACCGGTCACCACCGCCGGCGGCCACCTCCGGCCGCCTTCCTCTGCCGCCGACCGCCGCCGACCGCCGCCCATCGCCGCCGTCCGCCACCGCCAACCGGCGGCGGCGGCGGCCGCCGTCTCCGGCCGCCGGAGAAGCACATGTGCTTGTAGTGGTGGTGGTGGTTTTGAATCTTGATCTTGACCATTAATTGTTCTTGATCCAAGGGCTAATAAATGTCCCTTGGGACTATATAAAATTAATGGACTACCTGGAACATTTATCAAGTTTTGTAACTTAAAATTATTTTAAAAAGTCATAAAATTTAGTTAAATCATAGTGAATCATTTCTAAACCAATTGGACATAAAATCCCATTACTTAGTTTACTAAATTATTTATCGCAATAATTTATTTAATTTGATAGTTCATTAGTTTGCAACTCTGTGAATTATTGAAGAAATGATTATGTGATAAGAAATCGCTATTTTGCTTTGAAATAACACCTTCCCATAACGCACTTCATCTAGTCATACTCTTAATAACTAAGGGCTCCTAAGGCTGGTCGGTATGGGTGGGGGTTGGGATGGCGTTGGTGGTAATGTGGCTAGGGAACGACGTGGACAAGGGGTGGAACACCCCCCCCCCAACAGCATGGGGGGTAGGCGTGGTGGGGAGGGGGCAACGTCAACGCAAGACAACGTACGTGGGGGGCGATGGTTTCGAGCAATCATAGCCGTTGAACGGCTCTTTTAGCTGTTGGAATTAAAAAAAAAAAAAAAACCCTTCATTTAAAATGTTTTGCGGAAGAACGGAGGTGTAACGTTCATGACAACATAGTAAAAATTAAGTAAACAAACAACCACACAAATAACAAATAACGTTCACTTTCTAAAAATAGAAAGTTTTCCAAAAATAGCAGTTTCCTAAAATAGAAATTGTTTGAAAATGAAATGATTGTTCGTAAACTTAATGTTTTATTCATGGCTCACGACAATCTACTTGCTCATATCCTCCAGTCCCACTGTGCTCCTAAATCACCTGAAAAACATAGAGTAAAAGGGTCAACAAATAATGTTAAGTAAATCCACAGGGTTATTGTTTATGGTAAAAGTATTGTGTTTTCTACCCAAAATATTGTTATGAAAATAGCTTTATGACTGAAAACGTATAAGTTCAACACTGTCATAGTATGTAAAATGAGTATGAAAATGAAGTGTAATTGTAGAAAGTATATAATTACTAGTTTTATTTATGAAAAAGTGTTGAATAAGTTGTTATGTTTGACATCGGATGACTGTTATCCCCAACAGGTAGCTAGTCTATTGATTTAATATACCAACCCCTAATTCCACAATCAACACTTCAACTCTAGTATGTTATCGTTCTTTTATGGATGTACACTCCCGAAAGATGTCTTGGATAACCAAGTAATGATCAAATAATGTTAGGAGGATAACCAAGTAATGTTTTTATGGTTTGTGACATCGAGTGAACTTGGGTTATTGGGCCGAAACGAATTGCTTATTGGGCTTCAAATGAAATGGGCTTCAAATGAAACGGGCTTAGGTTAGGCTTAATGGACCTAAATTGGCTTAACGGTGGGCCAAGGCCCGCCAAGATGGGCTAATTGGGCTTAGCAAGGACATATGGGCCGATTGGGCCACTAGATGGGCCACTTGGGCTTTGGTTTGGGCTTAGGTATGAATAGGTTAGGCCATGGATTGGGCTTGGGCCCAATAGGGTTACGGTTTGGGCTAGGAATGGGCCACAAGTTTGGGCTTTGGCTCAAATGGATTTGTTTACTAATGGGCCGACTAAAGTTTGGCCCGATGGGCTCGGTTAGATCTAGGGTTTTTAGGGATCAAACGAATAAACAAAACAATAAACGAAACAAATTAAACAAAACCCTTTGACATGCATGCAAGCATGCACGTGGGGTACAACACGAATATGAGGAGGCCGATACCATATGGCCTATGGCCATGGTCTCGGGTTCGAGACAAAGGAAACGAAACAAGTATATCAAATAAAAGGGATCGGATAATGCCTTGCTTCAGACGAACGAGATTAAGAAGAATCAAAGGGGTTCGGGTTTGCTTGCTTCAAATGAATTTCGAGATCGGATTTGGGGATGCTTTGGCCGAAATTACAAGGGATCAACAGGGTTTTAGGGTTGTCAAATGGGTTGTATTTATAGTGGTTGAATTAGGGTTTCAAGGAAGAGTTTGAGTACAACTCAAATAGGTTTAAAAGGAGATAAGGATAAGCATTTAAATCAAATGAAGATAGACCTCACCACCAAAGGTGGTTCGGCTGAGATGGGGGTTTGAGAGGGAGAGGGGGCCGGCCACTTCGATAGTCGGTCATGGTTCAATGTGTCGGTTTTCAAGTACTAGTTCAAGTAGAGTCACGTTTAATTAATTACGCTTGTTTATTGTGTGAATAATATAAAATTGTTATTTTTAGAAATGTTTTAGCTCAAGTGTGTCACCATATGTAAAATGAAATGTTGTGTTGACTAAAATAGTCAAACACTGATGCATGGTGAAAATGAAATGTTTTTGTTGTGTGTTTGGATGCCAGGAATAGGAATGTTTAGAAATGAAACTTTCTAAATAAAGAAACTTTAGAAATGAAATGAAATTACATACCGGAAATATCGAGTTGTCACATTCTCCCCTGGTTGAAGAAATTTCGTCCCGAAATTTAAGACGAAGAACAAACAGGAGAAACATGAGAAATAAATGAGGATATTTCTTCCGCATTTGGTCTTCACGTTCCCAGGTGAATTCAGGACCTCTTTTGGAGTTCCATCTGACCTTGACAATTTTGATCTTGCTTCTTCTTAACTTTTGCTCTTTCTAGTCGGAGATTTCGATTGGTTCCTCAGTAAAGTGGAGCTTGTCGTCGATGATAATTTCCTCAGCAGGAACAATCAGTGATGGATCATGAATGAACTTCTTAAGATTAGACACATGAAACGTGTTGTGGATATTACTAAGCTCTTTTGGAAGGCGAAGACGATAAGCGGCAGCACCGATTCTTTCAATAACTTCAAACGGTCCAACATATCAAGGACTTAGCTTTCCTCTCTTGCCAAAGCGTACAACACCTTTCCAAGGTGCTACCTTTAGCAACACGTGGTCACCAACAGCGAACTCTAAAGGCTTTCGATGATTATCAGCATAACTCTTTTGTCGATCTCTTGCAGCCTTGATACGATCTCTGGTCTTGAAGATCTTGTCAGTGGTTTCTTGTAGAATCTTGGGACCAGTGATTTGATAATCACCAACTTCGAACCAACAAAGTGGAGAACGACACTTTCTCCCATACAGGGCTTCAAATGGTGCGCCTTTAATAGTTCTATGATAACTGTTGTTGTATGAGAACTCAGATAGAGGGAGATGAGAATCCCAACTTCCACCAAAGTCAATAACATAGGCTCTCAGCATGTCTTCTAAAGTTTGAATTGTTCTTTCACTCTGACCATCAGTTTGGGGATGATAAGCAATACTCATAGCGAGGCGAGTACCGAGAGACTTTTGCAACGATTTCCAGAAGCGAGATGTAAAACGACTATCCCGATCAGATAGGATCAATATGGGCACACCATGACGAGATACAACTTCTTTCAGATAGATTCTTGTTGATTTTTCCATTTGATCAATTTCTTTAATTGGAATGAAGTGAGTTGATTTGGTCAATCGATCAACAATTACCCAAATTGTATCATGACCACCAGAGGTTCGGGGTAACTTTGTTATAAAATCCATGGAGAGTTGATCCCATTTCCATTCAGGGATCTCTGGTTGTTGTAGAAGACCGGATGATTTTTGATTCTCTGCTTTCACTTTTGCACACGTTAGACATTTGCTGACAAATATCGCAATTTCTTTCTTCATGTTAGGCTACCAATATAATTCTTTGACATCTCTGTACATCTTGTCAGCACCAAGATGAATGAAATAGTTGGACTTATGTGCTTCCTCCAAGATGATATCGCGAACACTTCCATGCTTAGGAACCCATAAACGATTCATAAAATACAGGGTTCCATCACCTTTGCTTCAAGTTGCTTCTCCATACCACGCAGGACTTCACTCTTTATGTTCTCTATCTTGAGGGCTTCAGTTTGGAATTCATGAACTTGGGAGGATACATTGGAATGAACGAAGCTTGGAAGGGCTCGAACACGACGAAGTTTGGGTTGTTCTTTCCGACTTAAGGCATCAGCTACAACGTTAGCTTTACCAGGATGATACTTGATCTCACAGTCGTAATCATTCATCAACTTTACCCACCTGCGCTGTCTCATGTTGAGTTCTTTCTGATTGAATATATGTTGCAGAATCTTGTGGTCGGTGAATATCGTGCACTTGGACAACCTCTCGAGTTCATGCGTTGTGTAGTTCTTCTGGTGAATCTTTAATTGTCGAGAGGCGTAGGCGATCACTTTGTCATTTTGCATCAATACACAGCCTAGCCCTTGGTGCGAAGCATCACAATAAACAATGAAATTGTCGGTTCCTTCGGGAAGAGATAGAATTGGTGTGGAACATAATTTAGATTTGAGGGTTTGGAAGGCCGATTCTTGTTATTCGCCCCAGACGTAGTTCTCATCTTTTTGTGTCTACTTCGTTAACTCTTTAGCTATCTTTGAGAAATTTTCGATGAATCTTCTATAATAGCCAACTAGACCAAGACATTTTCTAATTTATGTTGGGGTCTTTGGAGCTTCCCAATTCTTGATAGCCTCAATATTTGCAGGATCAACGTGGATTCCTTCCTCGTTGATGACGTGGCCTAGAAATTGCACTTCACGTAGCTAAGATTCACACTTGGACAACTTGGCATACATCTTCTCCTTCTCCAACAACTCAAGAATGATTCTTAAGTGCTCTTCATGTTGGAATATGCTTCACGCGTATAACATATAGTTATATGGCTAGTTGTTTGTGAGCCTAAAGGGTCGCACACTTAAACACTTAACACCATAAGATATATAGTGTAATTAGGGTAATTATATTATATATTAATATAAGCTACATGCTTGTATATAATAAGTTTAATATTAATTGTTAATATCTAAACTTTATTGTGAGCAAACTAGAAGAAACAAAAGCTAGGGACTAGAGTGTAATTAATAATGATGGTTATGGGAAGTCATTAAAAGGGTGATTAGGGCCAGATGAACTCACCCCATTTGGAACACTATTTCGGCCGCCCCCACAACCACACACTCTCTAGGTTTTGCTTTCTCTTTGCTTGAAGATTGGAGTAGCATCCCTTGGTGTTCTTGCACAAGTGTTGTGTGGATCAACTTTAGAGGTATTCCCCATTGAATACTTGGTTCCGGTCGATTATCATCACCATCCGATTCACATTGATCAAAGGCAACTAGGGTATGCATTCTTATACCATTCTCTTTGATTTCTTGTATAGTTTGATTATATGTATCAATATTATATCCGTTTATGGTGATTGTATTTTTCTGCTGCATTTTGTTACTTGTAATAACCGAAAATCTCCATTAGTGGTATCACGAGTCATTATATTGACGATATACTTAACTAGTTTTTTTTTTTTTTTTTTTTTGTAAAAAGTAGCAAAAACCAACTTTTTTTGGTGTTTTTTAAAGCCGATCGGAAATTAAAAGAACCCTAGGGTTCTTTATTTATTTTTTTTTCGAATATTTTTAAAAACCAAGGGTTAAAAATATGATTTTTAGGAACCCTACATGCTACTTGTTACAAAAACACAATCAAAAAATTAATCTAGTTATTGTATTTCTTAATTATTTGGCTTGGATTTACATTTAATTTTATTTTTGATATGGCGAAACATGTTTTCTTGCCATATCCCAAGCCAAAGCCTTGTCAATTGTTGCTTGTTTGTGCAAACCGATGAAAGCCTAGACCTTGTGATTGATTGTGGTTGAATGTTTGATTGATTTGGGAAAACCGTGTTTTTTGGCTAAATATTGTAGTAATCTTTTAATTTTTTCTTTTATTTTTGGTGCTATTTTTTTGGGGCAATTTGTAATGTAAAAGTAATAAAATAGATTGTCTTTCTTTATTTTTTCTTTCTTGTAAATTGTTGACAAAAATTGAAGACAAATGAAGAAAACAACAAATTTCTGTCATCAACGCGAGGGATGTACGAAAACAGGTTTTCCAGAGGCATACGTTCTCCGTTTTGGGCGATTCAAAAGCCTAAAATGCTTGCAAAGTCGTGGGCTACAACTTTCCAGAAGGCCGGGAAGACTAACGAATATTCCTTTAGTGACTTTTCGGGCTTCAAAGTCTGCTGGAATTTTCTGCCAGATTCCAGTTTTCACAAGTATTGGTTTCTACTTGCTCAAGAATGTATTGGAGCAAGTGGGAGCCCCTTGGGTTTATGTAGGCCCGTTTGGGTTCATGTTGGCCCGTCCCCTAGTTTGACACTTTGGTCCGTCGTGATGACTCACGTGACCGAACCTGGGATTTCATCGGTCGAGGTTTGCACAAAATTTGTTGCATGTTTTATTTATGTTTGTGGTTGTTTTCTTTTTCTATTAGATACAAGTAATAAAACAATTTAAAAAAAAATGGTTTTTAGACACAAACATTAAAACATCCAAACTTTTAATCATCTATGATTACTAGTTAATCATTTGTGATTAACCTTTAATCTAAAATTGTTTTGAGATTAAACAAAGTTTAAATATGATTTGAAACTTAAACCTTAATAATCGCTAAAAGTTTTTACCGTTTATTAAACGACTTATGAAGTGATGTGAATGAAGTACATGATTCATTCATATCTTAATAAAATTTTATCACAAAATTTTTTCCAAACCTAAAATTTAAGTCACGCCGTCCAATCTGTTGAAAATCACTTGCTTCTATTTTTGAATTCACGTGAGACGTGGTTTGAATTTAGATCCGAGGTCATTATTCTCTACGCGTGAGACCTAGATCTATTTTGAGATGATTTCACATTGGATGACTTAATCGAGTTAACGGTGAGACCTTGACTCGAGGCGAAGATGCGACAAACATGCCACTTGACCCTAGATGCTTGTTCACTAGGTGCCATGAAGTCCCATACCTCTAAGAGTTGCACTTGTAATGCAATTGTTGAACGTCACCTACGTATTGGATCTATCATCTCTAGAAGATCAACTGATGCGATGATAGAAGCTCAATGGGATCTTAGCTTTTAATTAAAATTAATTGGGTAGTTGTAAGGACCATACTTCAAAAAGACCACTTTAAACATCTTTTACATCCAAACTTTCCAAATTAACCCAAAATACAAGTTTTAAACATAATTACCAAAAGAAAATATATATGTCATGAACCAACTAACTATACCGGATACAAACCAACTATTCAACCCCAAAAGATATACATCAAAATACCACCAAAACTATACCAAAAGAGAAGCTTTCCCAAGCTTCAAGCAAATCCAACTCGAACTATCTACTCACACTTGCCCTTGCCTTTATCTATACCTGAAAATGATGACAACTAAACGTGTAAGTTATAAAGCTTAGTGAGTTCCACAATGTATAATGTTATACTAATAATTATATAAATCATCATAAATAAGAAACCCAGTAGTAACGGGTCAAAGTACCGGGTTAGCATGACAACATCATCACAAAGCATCACATGACAATACCGGGTCAATAATGATCAAAATAGAATTCCAGATTTAACAAAGTGTGTCATTCCCTCTTAGGCCATTAGGGAATGAGGCCGATGAAGGTGACCATGGCACCCCTAACCGAGTCCATGATCCAGCTTCACCACCACGGTCCATACCACTCCTCCGCCAGGTACTCCCGCGTCCACCGCCCGACATATTACACAAAGTAATACTCGAGCCGCCATGGGTCCTCGCGAAATGAAATGTCACTCAAGGCAATCCACTCAAACGGGTCAAGTAAAACAAGATTTGTCAAAAAGGATCTCAATGTTCTAAGCAACCGAATATTAATCAAGGATGTCAAATGATACAAGAACCCACTAACTATAGTGCATATAAACATAAATAAATACATATATAATTATAAGTATACACATTACACATACTGAACTCACCTGGGATTAAACACTTGCCAACGCGAGCCAAACACTTCCTTTAATCACAATCTCAATGTCACCGGTCAATGAAATTACCACAATCTCCCAATTGATTACCTATAACAATTATACACATATCATTCAATTTCCCAATCCATAATCATAACTAGCAAAACCCTAATCACCAATTTCCCCAAATTGGTGTTGAACAAAACCCTAGACCACCAATTCATCAAGAACTTGTGTATAACCACTTGTTAATTACAAATCCCATAGCTAACTACCTGATATGCTAACATACAACTTCAATCTCAGTGACCTAACTCAAACCCTAACTAGGGTTCTTGACCTACCATCTCTATACTTCAAGTTCTACACATGCATGAAGAAAGGAATAATGATTTACCTTAGTTATCAACACAATAGATGATAACCCTTTGATTTCCAGCTAAAATCTGCCCAAGAACACCCAAAATCACCAAAAATCGCCCACACTCATCAAGAGAAACTTCTGGAAAAGAGTTGGGCTGAAATGGGGAAAAATCCCGATTTTATGCCTGACAATATGAGATAGCGCCGCTATCTGCCCAAGATAGCGCCGCTATCTCCACCCCGCGCTTTTTAGCGCCGCTGTCTTCCAAGATAGCGCCACTATCTCCCAATTTTTCGCGTTTTGCCATTCGCTAAAACGAGCTGCTGTTGGAATCAGCCAAGATAGCGCCGCTATCTTCAAGATAGAGCCACTATCTACCCAGATACTGCAATTTTCAACTTTTTGTCCTTTTTAACTTATCCCACTTAATTAAACACCCCTAATCACAGATTTTTTTTTTCCATAAAGATTTTAACAATCAAGACTTAATTCCTTATCATATAACAACTAATAATGAACTCAAAAATTAAAATACTCAAATTAGAAACACATATGTTACAATTACCTCCTCCTTTTGAGAATTTCGCCCCGAAATTAGGTTGACTTGAACAAGAACGGTTACTTCATAATCATATCATCCCTCCTTTCCCATGTGCAATTAGGGCCCTATGATGTTTCCATTTCACCAATACTAACCGGATTTCCTTATTCTTGAGATTGACCGACTTTTGGTCCATTATTTCTGCCGGTTCCTCTACATACCTCAATTTCTCGTTGACTTTGACTTCGGTCAACGGCACCGTTTCATCATACTTACCAAGACTCTTTCTCAAATAACTAACATGAAATACATTGTGAATACCCGCCAACTCTTCCGGTAATTCTAGTCGATAAGCTAGCTTTCCGACCCGTTCTATGATCTTAAATGGGCCGATAAATCGAGGGCTCAATTTACCTTTCTTCCCAAATCTCATGACACCCTTCCATGGTGAAACTTTTAACATCACATAATCATCTACTGAAAATTCAATCGGCTTCCGTCTTTTATCCGCGTATGACTTTTGACGATCTTGAGCCGTTTTCATTCTTTCCCGAACTATCCGAATTTTATCACTTGTATCTTGGATCAATTCAGGTCCCACCAATACCTTTTCCCCAACTTCTCGCCAACACAAAGGTGTACGACACTTTCTTCCGTATAACGCTTCATACAGTGCCATACGAATCGAGGAGTGATAACTAGTATTATATGAAAATTCGGCTAGCGACAAATATTTATCCCAACTTCCCCCGAATTCTAGAATACACGACCTAAGCATATCTTCCAAGGTCTGAATCGTTCTCTCGGTTTGCCCGTCGGTCTGCGGATGATAAGCGGTACTAAGAGCTACTTTCGACCCCAACTCTTTTTGCATACTTCCCCAAAAATTAGAAGTAAACCGGGAATCCCTATCTGATACAATTCTCAATGGAACACCGTGCCTAGCAATTATCTCGTCTAAATATACTTGTGCCCATGAATCCATTGGTGCAGATTCTCTCATAGCAAGGAAGTGCGCACTCTTGGTCAAACGGTCAACGATCACCCAAATACAATCGTGTTGACGAGCGTTTCTTGGAAGTTTAGTAATCAAATCCATGGAGATTTCCTCCCACTTCCAGATAGGAATGCTAAGTGGTTGTAAACTCCCATAGGGTTTCTGATGCTCAGCTTTAACTTGTGCACAAACGTTACATTCTTGCACAAATCTCCCAATATCCTTCTTCATTCCCGGCCACCAATAATCCAACTTCAAATCATGGTACATTTTATTCATACCAGGGTGAATTGAGAACTTTGAACTATGAGCCTCTTTTAATACATCAATTCTCAAATCTCCGATTCTTGGTATCCATAATCAGTTAATAAAAACTCTGACACCTCGACCATCTACTTCTAAATCTTTCTCATAATTCACCGTTCTTTCCTTTTTAATATTTTCGGCTTTTAACGCCTCATCTTGCCACCACTTAAGATCATCGAGTAAAGTAAACTTTAATGTAGTGGAGGACATTACGTAGCACATACTCGAATGATAAGGTTTACGACTTAAAGCATCTGCAACTACGTTAGCTTTAGCGGGATGATACAAAATCTCACAATTGTAATCTTTTATGAGTTCCATAGCACGTTGTTGTCGCATATTCAATGATTGTTGGCTATATATATTTGAGACTCTTATGATCGGTAAAGAGTTGGAACTTAGTCCCATACAAATAATGCCTCCAAATCTTTAATGCAAACACTACGGCCGATAACTCAAGATCATGAGTTGGATAATTCTTTTCATACTCCTTCAATTGACGAGATGCATAAGCTATGACTTTTCCTCGCTGCATAAGAACACACCCGAGTCCCATTTTTGATGCATCACTATAAACAACCAAATCTTCCTCACCCTCCGGTAATGACAAAACAAGAGCATTCATCAAACAATCTTTCAACATTATAAAGGCTTTTTCTTGTGCTTCACCCCATTCATACTTCACATCCTTTCGAGTAAGACTTGTGAGAGGCACGGCGAAACGAGAGAAATCTTTTATGAATCGGCGGTAATAACCCGCGAGACCTAAGAAACTTCGGATCTCGGAAGCATTTCGAGGCACTTCCCAATTCTCAATCGCCTCGATCTTAGAAGGATCGACCGATATACCTTCACCTGATACCACATGACCAAGGAATTGAACTTGGCGCAACCAGAATTCACATTTAGAAAACTTGGCATACAATTTCTCTTTTCGTAACAAATTAAGGATTTCACGAAGGTGCGAAGCATGATCACTTTCGGATTTAGAATATACTAAGATGTCATCGATAAAAACAATAACCGACTTATCCAACATAGGACGACATACCCGATTCATCATATCCATGAAGGCCGCCGGGGCATTCGTTAGACCAAACGGCATGACCAGAAATTCAAAATCCCCATATCTAGTTCAGAATGAAGTTTTAGGTACATCTTCTTTGTACACCTTCAACAGATGATAACCGGACCTCAGGTTAATCTTAGAAAAATAACTCGCACCCTGCAATTGATCGAAAAGATCATCAATTCTAGGCAACGGATATTTGTTCTTGATTGTTACTTTATTAAGTTCTCTATAATCGATACACACCGCATCGACCCGTCTTTCTTCTTAACGAATAAAACCGGTGCACCCCACGGTGACACACTCGGTTGAATGAACCTTTTATCTAGCAATTCTTGCAATTGATTCATAATTTCTTTCATTTCTGCCGGAGCTAAACGATAAGGAGATTTGGCTATCGGAGCCGCACCCAGCACAAGATCAATTCGGAATTCAACTTCTCGATCAGGCGGCAATCCGGGTAAATCCTCGGGAAATACATCCAGGAATTCATTAACAATGGGAACATCTTTCACTGATTTCTTAACTTCTACAACCGGATTGATAACATAAGCTAAATAAGAGTAACATCCATGGGACATGAATTTACTAGCCTTCAAGAAAGAGATCACCTTTCTATTCTTCATTTTACTATCACCATAAACACACAGAGGTTCATCTCCACCTAACGGAATCTTTATCATCTTTTCATAACACAAAATGCTAGCATGATACTTCGACATCCAGTCCATTCCAATAATAATATCAAAATTTGGCAAATCTATCAACACTAGATTTACTAGGAAATTATGACCATCTATCTCTAACGAGCAACCCTTATATATACGATCGGCTACCAGGGTCTCACTACCCGCAGTATCAACACAAAATGGGTTCAATAAAGGTGATGGAAGCACAGATAACAATTCAGCAAATTTCACAGAGACGAAAGAATCAGATGCTCCGGAATCAAATAATATATGAGCGGGTTGGGAATTAACAAGAAATATACTAGAAACAACTTTCGGGCCCTCCCGGGCTTCCTCCGGGGTCAACTGAAAAACACGGCTCCTAGCATTGGGAACCTCCTCCTTTTTGCCTGATGCACCTGCTCGCGGGGGTTGTTGCATAGAACCTCGGCTTTCCGTAGCTCGATTTGAAGGATTTGAGCATTGACGCCTCCGATGACCCACTAATCCGCAACCATAACAAACAACATCCTTATTCGGACACCTCGATTTTATGTGACCTTCTTCATAACAACCAAAACACTTCACGGGCCCACGATCACTAGTACACCGTCCTCGGTGATTCTTGCCACAAGATTGGCAATCTCGGTTAGCATCCGACTCATATATTTCAAATGGTTAAACACAATTCATAAATATATACATAACATGATATTTAATTTAACTTCAATCTTACTTGAATAGAGATTGATTGGGATTGGCCACGAGGCCGAGATGACCCTTGAGATTGGGTCCGACGGTTAGGAGTAAATCGATTAATACGACCGGAAGGAGACGAAGTAGTTTGCTCTACTTTTTGACGTTTCGATTCGGGAGTCAACTCCCCACGAAGGCTCAAATCATGCTCCCTTCTTCGAGCATACTCTACTGCCTTAGCAAATGACGGAATATCACGGTTGTTCACGAAATCTTGGATCTCATACCTTAAACCTTCCACAAACATCTGAATCTTCTCAGCTTCAGTTGGAATGTACATTGTGGAAAACTGTGCCTTTTGATTAAACAATGCTTCATATTCATCTACCGATAACGATCCTTGTTTAAGTTCTAAGAACTCCTTCTCCAATCTTCTCTTCATATCATTAGGGCAATATTGTTCGAGGAAACGAGCCTTAAAGGCATCCCACGGCATACGATCCTTTTCTTCTTCGTCAAGGATTTTGAAGGTGTTGTTCCACCAAGTTAATGCCTTACCGGTAAACATGGCGGTGGCATACACGGTTTGATCATCTCTGGCGACACGAGATACGAAATACCTTCTCTGTATTTTCATCCCATAACAATGCTTCCACGGGGTTTGTCACACCCGAGAATTCTGTGGCCCCGCTACTTCGAAAAGTTTAGAACGAAACCGTTCCCGACTTCTTACTCGGGGATTCATCTACTACCTTCTCCTTTTCTTTCAACTTCTCTTTCTCCTCACGTCTAAATTGTTCAAAGGTTACCCGGACCATGTCCGCCATCCTATTCATCAACCTTTCCTCCCTCGGAGATACCACTTCTTCTTCTTCTTCACGATTACTAGGGTTTGTTCCTTGGGTTCGAGGACCCGAAGGAGTTAATTCAGGTTCCTCCGCACTTCTCGAACCGTCATTATCATTATTACTACTTCCTTGATCCATCCCTAACTGAAATTGATGAAAAGATAAAGAACATATTAAATAACACTCATCCTAGCATTTCTATTGACCCACCGTTACATATCCATCCTATGGTTTGTATCCGACCCTAGCTCTTAGCCTATACACTATACCATCAACGCCTAAGTTTGAGTCTAGTACCACAATGATACCTAGTTCACTCAAACTAATGCTCTGATACAACATTGTAAGGACCATACTTCAAAAAGACCACTTTAAACATCTTTTACATCCAAACTTTCCAAATTAACCCAAAATTCAAGTTTTAAACATAATTACCAAAAGAAAATATATATGTCATGAACCGACTAATTATACCGGATACAAACCAACTATTCAACCCCAAAAGATGTACATCAAAATACCACCAAAACTATACCAAAAGAGAAGCTTTCCCAAGCTTCAAGCGAATCCAACTCCAACTATCTACTCACACTTGCCCTTGCCTTTATCTATACCTGAAAATGATGACAACTAAACGTGTAAGCTATAAAGCTTAGTGAGTTCCACAATGTATAATGTTATACTAAATAATTATATAAATCATCATAAATAAAAAAACCAATAGTAACGGGTCAAAGTACCGGGTTAGCATGACAACATCATCACAAAGCATCACATGACAATACCGGGTCAATAATGATCAAAATAGAATTCCAGATTTAACAAAGTGCATCATTCCCTCTTAGGCCATTAGGGACTGAGGCCGATGAAGGTGACCATGGCACCCCTAACCGAGTCCATGATCCAGCTTCACCACCACGGTCCATACCACTCCTCCGCCAGGTACTCCCGCGTCCACCGCCCGACATATTACACAAAGTAATACTCGAGCCACCATGGGTCCTCACGAAATGAAATGTCACTCAAGGCAATCCACTCTAACGGGTCAAGTAAAACAAGATTTGTTAAAAAGGATCTCAATGTTCTAAGCAACCGAATATTAATCAAGGATGTCAAATGATACAAGAACCCACTAACTATAGTGCATATAAACATAAATAAATACATATATAATTATAAGTATACACATTACACATAGTGAACTCACCTGGGATTAAACACTTGTCAACGCGAGCCAAACACTTCCTTTAATCACAATCTCAATGTCACCGGTCAATGAAATTACCACAATCTCCCAATTGATTACCTATAACAATTATACACATCTCATTCAATTTCCCAATCCATAATCATAACTAGCAAAACCCTAATCACCAATTTCCCCAAATTGGTGTTGAACCAAACCCTAGACCACCAATTCATCAAGAACTTGTGTATAACCACTTGTTAATTACAAATCCCATAGCTAACTACCTGATATGCTAACATACAACTTCAATCTCAGTGACCTAACTCAAACCCTAACTAGGGTTCTTGACCTACCATCTCTATAATTCAAGTTCTACACATGCATGAAGAAAAGAATGATGATTTACTTTAGTTATCAACACAATTGATGATAACCCTTTGATTTCCAGCTAAAATCTGCCCAAGAACACCCAAAAACACCAAAAATCGCCCACACCCGTCGAGAGAAACTTCTGGAAAAGAGTTGGGCTGAAATGGGGAAAAATCCCGATTTTATGCCTGACAATATGAGATAGCGCCACTATCTGCCCAAGATAGCGCCGCTATCTCCACCCCGCACTTTTTAGCGCCTCTATCTTCCAAGATAGCGCCGCTATCTCCCAATTTTTCGCGTTTTGCCCTTCGCTAAAACGAGCTGCTGTTGGAATCAGCCAAGATAGCGCCGCTATCTTCAAGATAGTGCCGTTATCTACCCAGATACTGCAATTTTCAACTTTTTGTCCTTTTTAACTTATCCCATTTAATTAAACACCCCTAATCACATATTTTTTTTTTCATAAAGATTTTAACTATCAAGACTTAATTCCTTATCATATAACAACTAATAATGAACTCAACAATTAAAATACACAAATTAGAAACACATATGTTACGGTAGTTAATTTATTAAAAGAAATTATTATTGAAAATACTAATTAATGAACTTTGTAATTTTGTAGATGACTACAAACAATCAAACCCTATCGCACAACACCATTCGCTCCGTTCTCGACAAGGAGAAACTTGATGGATCGAATTTGTTGATTGGGCTCGTAACCTAAGGATTGTCTTTAGGGCCGAGCACAAATACCACCATTTGGAAGAGGCGTTGCCCCTGCCCCCGCTGCTAATGCCATTGTTGCTGTTCGTGCGGCCTATACTAAGAGGTTTAACGAGCAGGAAGAAGTCGCTGCTCTCATGCTAGTGAGCATGACCCTCGAGGTTCAAAAGAATCACGATGACCTCACTGCATTTGATATGATGTGTGAACTAAAAACCACGTATCAAAAGCAAGTTGATCAGGAACTCTTTGACACGGTCAAAGCCTACCATTCTTGTAAGCAAGAGGAGGGACAGTCTGTTAGCTCTTATCTTTTGAAGATGAAGAGCTATCTAGACCAAATGGAGAAACTTGGCTACCCTATGCCTCATATCCTTGGAATTGGGTTAATTCTAACCTCACTTCACAAGGACTATGCACCGTTTGTCATGACTTATCATATGCATAGTATGGGGAAGACTTTCGCCGAATTACATGCTATGCTGAAACAACCAGAAGCTGGGCTACCCAAGAAAGCTAAGGGCCAAGCCAAGGGAAAGCAAGTTTACAAGCCCAAACCAAAGGTTTCCCCACCTACTAATAAGGAGCATCCTGCTAAGGATCTTACTTGCCATCACTGCGGTGAAACAGGCCATTGGAGGAGGAATTGTCCTGCCTACCTGGCGGAGTTGATGAAGAACAAAGCTAGCAAGGCTAGCACATCAGGTATCTTCACAATAGAACTATATGCTTTCCCTAAGAAATCATGGGTATATGACACTGGTTGTGGCACTCACATTTGTAAAACCATGCAGGGTCTAAGGGGAAGTAGAAAGCTAAACCATGGAGCTTTGGACTTGTACGTGGGCAATGGAATGCGTGCACCGGTCGAAGCTATAGGAAGCTATGATTTAATCCTTTCTAGTGGTTTACTTATTGTGTTGGACAATTGTCAATATGCGCCTAGTATTACCAGGGGTATAGTATCGCTTTCATGTTTGTGGAATAATGGTTTTATTCACTCATTTACGGATTATGGTATTTCAGTTTCGAAGGATAATGTATTTTATTTTAATGCTATTCCTCGTGATGGTATTTTTGAGATTGACATGCATAATCGTATCACAAACAGTAGTTTTATTTATACATGTAGCAACAAGAAATCCAAGAAGAATTTGGATTCTACTTACCTATAGCATTGTCGTCTTTGCCATGTCAACAAGAAACGCGTTTTAAAATTACAAAACGATGGACTTATAAAATCAGATGATTCTGAATCATTTGATAAATGTGTTTCTTGTATATCTTGTAAAATGGCGCGCAAGCCTTTCTCCCATGTAGGCGAAAGGGCCAATGATCTACTTGGACTCATACATACCGATGTATGTGGCCCTTTTAGAACTAGAACTAGGGAAGGTGCTACCTACTTCATTACTTTCACTGACGACTTTAGTCGTTATGGTTATGTTTACTTGATTAAACATAAACATGAAACCTTTGAAACGTTCAAAGCCTTTCAAAATGAAGTAGAAAATCAACTCGGGGAGAAGATAAAAGCTCTTCAATCTGATCGAGGAGGAGATTACATGAGCCATGAGTTTCAAGACCATCTAAAGAATTGTGGGATTGTCTCACAATTGACTCCCCCTTATACACCACAGCATAATGGTGTATCAGAGAGGAGAAATCTCACCTTGCTTGACATGGTCCGATCGATGATGAGTCCTACCACTCTGCCTATATCCTTTTGGGGTTATGCACTGAACTCGGCTGCTCGCATACTGAATATGGTTCCCACCAAGAAGGTTGAAAAGACACCATATGAGATATGGCATGGGAAAGTCCCTAACTTGTCTTACTTGAAAGTCTGGGTTTGTGAGGCTCTCGTGAAACGAGACACACAAAAAACAAACTTGAACCCAGAGTTGTCAAGTGCATCTTTATAGGATACCCTGAGGAAACACTGGGTTACTATTTCTACTACCCAACTGAGCAAAAAGTAATTATTGCTCGTTATGCAGAGTTTCTTGAGAGCAATCTCATTTCACAAGAAGCAAGTGGGAGTACAATCGACTTTAACGAGATTCCAAGCTATGAAGATGCACAACCTATTGTAGATACTAGCGAACATCAAGATGAGGCTGAACATGAAACTTGTGATAGTAAGTTTCAAGGTGTTAGTATTAATATAGTATGATTATATTGGATATAATCAAGGTTGACTTTAAAGAGTATTATTACAAGTCTTTTTTATACTTTTAATAAAGGAATTTAATGAAGTCATAATTTCATAATAGGAATAATTGGATATTCGTATAATCCAAGTATAATGATTTAGACATTAAATGAACTCTTAAAGGGACAAACTATATTAAAGTATTTAAGAATTAAAAGGTATTATTGCAAGTCTTTTATACTTGTAATAAATACAATATTTAATCAAGTCATAATTTCCTAATAGGAATAATGGATATGTGAGAAATCCAAGAAATGACTTTGGCATTAAATAAGATTCTTAAAAGATACTTATACACTTAAGAATTGGAAGTATCGTTTCAAGTGTCTTATACTTGTGAGACACAGTAATCAATGAGAGTCATGATTCCCTTATCAGGAATGTTGGATATTCGCAAATCCAAAGGATGACTTTGGTAATTGATTAATTCTTAAAGGATAAACTATAAGTTTTGACTAGGTCAAAAGCAGTAGTTTAAGTGATGCTTAATTTCCATAAAATTTAGTGGGAGCTATGACTAGCATATTCACTAGAGGTACTAATGAATATAGTAAGTTAGCTAGGACATTAACAACAAGTTTTTACCAAGTCGTTAGCAAAAGAGTTAAGAGAAATAAATGATCAGTAATTAGATTATTGCAAACCTAATAGCGTGATCACAAGTCTTGTGATTAATTGTTGCATATCTAAATAGGGTGTTCACATTCCAGTGAACAAGTTAATCATTTAAGGAAATTTCTTTAACTAGTAAGAATACCTACAAATCAAGTAGCTAAAAGAGATTTAGTTACAAGGCAAGTTTTCTAAGATTCAAGAAACTAAAGGAGTAATTTTTCCAATCCTCCCACGTTTACCGAATCATATAAAAAGACAAGACTAGAATACGTTCTAGAACGTTGCAAGAAGAAAATCTAGCAAAGACAAAAGTAATAGTATTCTTGATACTCGCCTTATGTCTTTAGTTTAATAGAAATGACTAATTGTAATTAGTGATAAAAGTTACAATTAAGAGTTATTGAAGTGATCAACACAAACGCATAGAATAAGTAATGATCCAGTAATAATTCAGTATCTATGTCCAGTGAAGAATAATACATGAGTTGGTATCATTGTTATTCAGTATTTGTATCTTTTACAAACATCCATGAATAAAAGTCCTTTTATTCAAAAGATATAAATCCGTGACTACTCGTCTTGGTGGGAACCTCGATGGGACGTTAACGTCATCGCGGTATTTGGTGGTAGATTCGAAGTTCTTCGAAGATAGCTACACAAGTTTTGTGTAAACCAAATATCGGTGATATTCTGTTGGAGCTCGACGAATATTGGATTGACCACCGTGATAATACTTCGTGGTTGAAAAGTTCAAAAGTATTATTCACTAGGATTGTCCTTAAGCCTGAGGTATTTGGTTTGGGATACATTGACTAATGTGCTTTGGTTCGTCTTAGACAATTCTGAAATATGGTTGTCATACGAGGCCTTACTGGGTACAAAGGAATTTGTATTTTGAATCGAAATATAACAAGATGGTAATTGCACCTCCTTTTTAGGAGAGATATTTATGGGTCCTTTGACATGATGATAACTGGAAAGTGCATGGCCATGCCCAAACGAACTGATTTGTTCTTTGTCGTTTATCACAACAGTTTGAATCAAGAAGTCATGAAATGATTTCGAATACAGGAGTTGATATTTTCTACCATGCTCGTATTCGTTATCACAAATATCGTGCCGCAAGGGATAAACCTAACATAGTTTCCCAAGAAGTAGAGACAGAGTGTTCTTTACTAGGAGACGATATTAAAGAGTTTTTCAAGAAACTGTACCTGGGTTACGTAAGCTGTTTTTAAGGGGTTGGTTACCTACATGTGCATCTAGAAGGCCATTGTAGCTCGTATCATTAAGACAAAGGTTACAAACTTGCACAAGTGGGAGTCTGAAGGATTTATGTGCACAGTTAGTCAACCTATGATGATACATCCATGCCTACGAAACACTTAAGGGTCACACCGGTGAGTGCATGTAATACGAGCAAGATAAGCAATGATACTACGAAGAGGACTGATTCATAATAGTCATTATGAATCAAGTTAAGTATTAAGTCAAGTTTGACTTATTACTAGATTAGTTTAACTAACTAATTAATACAAGTATTTGTACATTTACTAGTTGAGTAAATATACAATGTGTTAATTATAAATTATCCATAATATGATTTAAAGCTATTAAATCATATAGCGTTTGGATAATATTATTATTTAGATTATATATAGTTTATTATATAATCAATTATTAAAAGTATTAAATACAAGAATATATTTCGTGTATATGGGTACCGAAATATTAAGTGTATAATACTAGACATTTAATAATTAAGTGTAACAATAATAACTAGATAAACTACAAGGGTTTAATATGTAAAAGATAAGTTTAATTAAGAGATTGATCTTAATTACACTAGAAGGGCCCTAAGTGAAAGTCCTTCTATTATAAATAGATGGCTTGGGGTTCCCTTGTTTCCCTTACACCATATTGCCGAAACCCTAGCCCCTCCTCTCCCCTATTCGGCCGAACCTAGAGCAACACCAAGTCTTGGTGTTCTTCGTTCTTCGTTCTTCGTGTTTTTCGTGTTCTTCAAGTCTTGAAGATTCGAAGATCAAGTTCATTGCTTAGATCAACTAGAAGATCGTTCGATTTGTTCATCATCAGTGGATCTATCTTAAGCAAACAACAAGGTATGTTTTGAGAAACCCTTTTCTCTCTTCTCCCCTCTTGGACGATTAGGGTTCTTTGGTGTTGGTCGAAACACACACAAGTGTGTGTGTGTGTGTGTTTGGGATTTCGTACAAGGTTTCTTCCATTGTTAATCTAATCTAGATTTCCAAGATCTCAATCCTTTAGGGTTTAAGGATTAGGTTTAATCTCAGTTCCGCATTTAGGGATTAAATCAGCTAGTTGGTTTTAACTGGTCAAGAACAAGTTCATGTTCTTGGTCAGTGTGGTTCGAACCAAGTGACTAAGAGGTTGACCCATGTGGTCAATCAGTGTCAATGAAACCCTTCAGAGGGGCAGATTTGCTTCACGCGTATAACATATAGTTGTAAGGCTAGTTGTTTGTGAGCCTAAAGGGTCACACACTTAAACACTAAACACCATAAGATATATAGTGTAATTAGGGTAATTACATTATATATTAATATAAGCTACTAGGTTGTATATATATTGTAGTTTAATATTAATTGTTAATATTGAAACTTAATAGTGAGCTTAATAGAAAGAACAAAGGCAAGAGGCTAGAGTGCAATAAACCAAGAGTGATTATGGGGAGTCATTAAAAGGGATTAGGGCAACCATAATCCCTTACTTCCTCCCATTCTCGGCCGCACCCCACACCCTCTCTAGGGTTCTTTTGCTTCTTCTTGATTGCTCAATTGGACTAGCATCCCTTGGTGTTCTTGCTATAGTGTTGTGTGGACTAGCTTTGGAGGGACTCCCCATTGGTGTTCTTGGTTTCGGTCGATCATCATCACCATCCGATTCATTTTATACAAAGGCTTCAAGGGTATGATTTATTCATCTTAACTCTTTGTATTTATCTTTAGTTTAATTATATGATTTAATATTAGATCCGTTCATGGTGATTAAATGTTTTCCACTGCGTTTTGTTACTTGTAATAACGGAAAATTACCATTAGATAAGAGCTAACAGACTGTCCCTCCTCTTGCTTACAAGAATGGAAGGCTTTGACCGTGTCAAAGAGTTCCTGATCAGCTTGCTTTTGATATGTGGTTTTTAGTTCACGCATCATATCAAATGCAGTGAGGTCCTCGTGATTCTTTTGAATCTCGGGGGGTCATGCTCACTAGCATGAGAGCAGCGACTTCTTGCTGTTCGTTAAACCTCTTAGTATAGCACGCACGAACAGCAGATGTGGCATTAGCAGCGGGGGCAGGGGAAATGCCTCTTCCAAATGGTGGTATTTGTGCTCGGCCCTAAGGACAATCCTTAGGTTACGAGCCCAATCAACAAAATTCGATCCATCAAGTTTCTCCATATCGAGAACGGAGCGAATGGTGTTGTGTGATAGGGTTTGATTGTTTGTAGTCATCTACAAAATTTCAAAGTTCATTAATTAGTATTTTCAATAATAATTTCTTTTAATAAATTAACTACCGAATTAATTTTAATTAAAAGCTAAGATCCCATTGAGCTTCTATCATCGCATCAGTTGATCTGCTAGAGATGATAGATCCAATAGGTAGGTGACGTTCAACAATTGCATTACAAGTGCAACTCTTAGAGGTATGGGACTTCATGGCACCTAGTGAACAAGCATCTAGGGTCAAGTGGCATGTTTGTCGCATCTTCGCCTCGAGTCAAGGTCTCACCGTTAACTCGATTAAGTCATCTAATGTGAAATCAAGTCAAAATAGATCTAGGTCTCACGCGTAGAGAATAATGACCTCGGATCTAAATTCAAACCACGCCTCACGTGAATTCAAAAATAGAAGCAAGTGATTTTCAACCGATTGGACGGCGTGACTTAGATTTTAGGTATGGAAAACATTTTGTGATAAAATTTTATTAAGATATGAATGAATCATGTACTTCATTCATATCACTTCATAAGTCGTTTAATAAACGGTAAAAACTTTTAGCGATTATTAAGGTTTAAGTTTCAAATCATATTTAAACTTTGTTTAATCTCAAAACAATTTTAGATTAAAGGTTAATCACAAATGATTAACTAGTAATCATAGATGATTAAAAGTTTGTGTCTAAAAACCGTTTTTTTTAATTGTTTTATTACTTGTATCTAATAGAAAAAGAAAACAACCACAAACATAAATAAAACATGCAACAAATTTTGTGCAAACCTCGACCGATGAAATCCTAGGTTCGGTCACGTGAGTCATCACGACGGACCGAAGGGTCAAACTAGGGGACGGGCCAACATGAACCCAAACAGGCCTACATAAACCCAATGGGCTCCCACTTGCTCCAAGACATTCTTGAGCAAGTAGAAACCAATACTTGTGAAAAAATGCAATCTGCCAGAAAATTCCAGCAGACTTTGACGCCCGAAAAGTCACTGAAGGATTCTTCGTTTCTCTTCCCGGCCTTCTGGAAAGTTGTAGCCCACGACTTTGAAAGCATTTTAGGCTTTAGAATCGCCCAAAACGGAGTCCGTATGCCTCTGGAAAACCTGTTTTCGTACAGCCCTCGCGTTGATGACGGAAATTTGTTGTTTTCTTCATTTGTCTTCAATTTTGGTCAACAATTTACAATAAAGAAAAAATAAAGAAAGACAATCTATTCTATTACTTTTACATTACAAATTGCCCCAAAAAAATGGCACCAAAAATAAAAGAAAAAATTAAAAGATTACAACAATATTTAGCCAAAAAACACGGCTTTCCCAAATCAATCAAGCATTCAACAACAATCAATCACAAGGTCTAGTATTTCATCGGTTTGCACAAACAAGCAACAATTGACAAGGCTTTGGCTTGGGATATGGCAAAAATACATGTTTTGCCATATCAAAAACAAAATTAAATGTAAATCCAAGCCAAATAATCAAAGAATACAATAACTAGATTAATTTTTTGATTGTGTTTTTGTAACAACTAGCATGTAGGGTTCCTAAAAATCATATTTTTAACCCTTGGTTTTTAAAAATATTCAAAAAAATAAAAATAAAGAACCCTAGGGTTCTTTTAATTTCCGATCGACTCATACATACCGATGTATGTGGCCCTTTTAGAACTAGAACTAGGGAAGGTGCTACGTACTTCATTACTTTCACTGACGACTTTAGTCGTTATGGTTATGTTTACTTGATTAAACATAAACATGAAACCTTTGAAACGTTCAAAGCCTTTCAAAATGAAGTAGAAAATCAACTCGTGAAGAAGATAAAAGCTCTCTGTTCTGATCGAGGAGGAGAGTACATGAGCCATGAGTTTCAAGACCATCAAAAGAATTGTGGGATTGTCTCACAATTTACTCCCCCTTATACACCACAGCATAATGGTGTATCAGAGAGGAGAAATCTCACCTTGCTTGACATGGTCCGATCGATGATGAGTCCTACCACTCTGCCTATATCCTTTTGGGGTTATGCACTGAAGTCGGCTGCTCGCATACTGAATATGGTTCCCACCAAGAAGGTTGAAAAGACACCATATGAGATATGGCATGGGAAAGTCCCTAACTTGTCTTACTTGAAAGTCTGGGGTTGTGAGGCTCTCGTGAAACGAGACACACCGAAAAAACTTGAACCCAGAGCTGTCAAGTGCATCTTTATAGGATACCCTGAGGAAACGATGGGTTACTATTTCTACTACCCACCTGAGCAAAAAGTAATTATTGCTCGTTATGCTGAGTATCTTGAGAGCAATCTCATTTCACAAGAAGCAAGTGGGAGTACAATCGACTTTAAAGAGATTCCAAGCTATGAAGATGCACAACCTATTGTAGATACTAGCAAACATCAAGATGAGGCTGAACATGAAACTATTCATGTTGCACCTCAAAATGATGAAGTCCCCATTCGAAGGTCCGCAAGGACACCTCATGCACCTGAACGATATGGTTTCCAAATCGATGCTGAGGAGCTGAGTTTAGGGGATCATAATGAACCCCCTAACTATCGAGCTGCATTAGCAGATTCTGAATTTGAAAAATGGCTTGATGCTATGAACGTGGAAATGCAATCCATGAAAGATAACCAAGTATGGACTTTGGTTGATCTTCCTCCTAACAGTAAGACTGTTGGTAGCAAGTGGCTCTTCAAGAAGAAGACCGACATGGATAGCAATATACACACTTATAAAGCTCGGTTGGTGGCAAAAGGTTAAACTCAAACCTACGGGATTGACTATGATGAAACCTTCTAGCCTGTTGCCGATGTTAGAGCTATTAGGATTGTCATAGCCATAGCAGCGTACTATGACTATGAGATTTGGCAAATGGATGTTAAAACTGCTTTCTTAAATGGACACCTCGATGAAGATGTCTATATGGTAAAACCTGAGGGTTTTGTAAGTACAAAACACCCGAAGAAAGTATGTAAGCTTCAAAGGTCCATTTATGGACTAAAGCAAGCATCCAGAAGTTGGAACAAAAGATTCGACGAGGAAATCAAAACGTTTGGTTTCACTCAGAATCCCGACGAGCCATGTGTATATGTAAGAGCTAGTGGGAGCATTGTCGTCTTTCTAATCCTATATGTCGATGACATACTACTAATAGGAAATAACATTCCAATGCTACAAGATGTAAAATCCTGGCTTGGGAAGTGCTTCGCTATGAAGGATCTAGGGGAAGCGGCATATATATTTGGTATAAATATCTACCGAGATACATCAAAGCGGTTAATCGGACTAAGTCAAAGTGCGTACATTGATAAAATTCTAAAACGGTTTAGAATGGATGCTTCCAAATGTGGAAATCTTCCTATGCAACACAATGTACACTTGAGTAAGACTCAAGGACCGTCCTCACCTGATGAGATGAAACGTATGCGTGATGTCCCCTATGCCTTGGCAGTAGGGTCTATCATGTATGCTTTGCGGTGCACAAGACCTGATGTAGCGTTCTCTCAGAACCTTACAAGCCTATATCAACAGAATCCAGATGAGAGTCAATGGACTGCTGTTAAGAACATACTGAAATATCTTAGGAATACTAAAGATATGTTTCTTGTTTATGGTGGTGAAACTCAAAATGAGCTAAGTGTTACTTGTTATTCTGATGCTAGTTTTGAGACTGATAGAGATGAATCCAAATCTCAAATGGGGTATGTTTTCATTTTGAACGGAGGCGCTGTTGATTGCAAAAGTGCAAAACAGAGCACTATCGCTATGTCTTCTACAGGCTGAATACATTGCAATGGAAGCTGTTTGGAAGAGGAAATTTATTTCTGGGCTTGGAGTGGCCCTAGTAATGAAAAACCTATGGATATGTACTGTGATAACACAGGTGCTATCATCATTGCCAACGAACCTGGTGTTCAGAAAGGCGCCAGACATTATCAGAGGAAGCTTCACTACATTAGAGATGTGTTCCTAATGGGAGATGTACACTTGCTCAAAGTTCATACAGATGACAACTTAGCTGACCCCTTCACGAAGCCAATGTCATGTACCAAACATATTGAACATGCTAGTAACATTGGGCTTCGACCAGCTAGTAGTTTCATGTAATTTGTTTTAGTATTTGGATAATGGAACATTGAGCAGTTTTTATTGGAATAAATTGATATATTTGATATGATCGTTTTTATATGAATATCTACCGTGTTCTATATTTGCATGTTTATATCCATGAATATTTACTGCGTTTTATATTCTAAATTGTCCATTATCATATTAATAATATGGGAATATTATTAAGACAAATCTGAGGGCATTGATGACATTATATTTGTATGACTAAGGATTATGAAATCAAACTCACATGTTGTTTATAATGATGCACAATTGGACTGACCCAACCGATGAGAAATCACTTCCTAGATTTATGTCACAAGTGAATCTCACAAAGGCTTTGTCACTTATCCTCTGACTTGAGATGCAAGTTGGTGTGTGTATGTAGAGGGGCAAACTTTGATGTGGTTAAACGCTGACCTGAATAAGGCTGCTATAACAACCATTGTCGAGTTTGTCATTAAGCATATGACAGACACGTGCAGTCAATAAAGAATTTGTTCCTCCACGTAAGTGGATTAGATACTACTGGGCCCCTCGATGATTTGAATAGATGTATGTGTGGCCACACCCAAAAGGTAATCACGATGAATCTTGATTAGTTTTGGTAATCTACTTCAATGTATAGATCGAGAAACAGAACCGTTGAAATTTTCGATTGACATTAATCCTTGTCTAAAATTCAACATAGTATCAGCAACAAAAGGATAACTGCTCGAAAAACTTTGAACAAAGATTTTATGAAACTCCTCATGTACTTCTAGGGGCATAGGCGGGTTGCTAGACTCTAACCTTTGCTTGTATAACTACTTGATGTTATCACGTGCGCAATTGGGAGCTGTTGGAATATGTTTCACGCGTATAACATATAGTTATATGGTTAGTTGTTTGTGAGCCTAAAGGGTCACACACTTAAACACTTAACACCATAAGATATATAGTGTAATTAGGGTAATTACATTATATATTAATATAAGCTACATGCTTGTATATAATAGGTTTAATATTAATTGTTAATATCTAAACTTTATTGTGAGCAAACTAGAAGAAACAAAAGCTAGGGACTAGAGTGTAATTACTAATGATGGTTATGGGAAGTCATTAAAAGGGTGTTTGTGAGCCTAAAGGTTCACACACTTAAACACTTAACCCTATTTCGGTCGGCCCCACAACCACACACTCTCTAGGTTTTGCTTTCTCTTTGCTTGAAGATTGGACTAGCATCCCTTGGTGTTCTTGTACAAGTGTTGTGTGGATCAACGTTAGAGGTATTCCCCATTGAATACTTGGTTTCGCTCGATTATCATCACCATCCGATTCACATTGATCAAAGGCAACCAGGGTATGAATTCTTATACCATTCTCTTTGATTTCTTGTATAGTTTGATTATATGTATCAATATTAGATCCGTTTATGGTGATTGTATTTTTCCGCTGCGTTTTGTTACTTGTAATAAACAAAAATCTCCATTACTTCATGCTCTTCTTTTGTTCGCGAATAGATAAGAATATCATCTACGAAGAAAATAACAAATTTGTTGAGATATTGCTTGCACACCCTGTTCATGAGATCCGTAAACACAGCAGGTGCATTGGTCAAACCAAATGGCATTATCAAGAATTTGTAATGACCATAGCGAGTTCTAAAAGCAGTTTTGGGTACATCTTCATCACGAACTTTTTATTGATGATAACCCGAACGAAGATCAATCTTGGAATAGAAAGTCGATCCCTGAAGCTGAACGAATAGATCATCAATGCGGGGAAGAGGATATCGATTTTTAATAGTAACTTTGTTCAATTCACGATAGTCAATGCACATTCTCATTGAACCATCTTTCTTTTTAACGAAAAGGACCGGAGCTCCCCGAGGTGAGAAACTCGGTCGAATGAAACCAAGATCAAGAAGTTCTTATAATTGCGAAGAAAGTTCTGGCATTTCAGACGGTGCAAGACGATAAGGAGAACGTGCAACAGGTGCGGCTCCTGGAATCAAATCAATGCGGAATTCAACTTGTCTCTGACATGGTAGTCCAGGCAATTCGCCAGGGAAAACGCCTGTAAATTCACAAACGATAGGAATGTCCTCGATCTTTCGATCTTTGGACTTTTTGTCAATGACATGAGCAAGAAAGGCTTGTCATCCCTTACGAACATATTTTTGAGCTTTCATAGAGGTTATGATTTTTATGTTTTTGTTTCTTTGTTCACCTTGAATTATTAATGTTTCTGTTTTGGATAAAGGGATTCGAATTTGATTGTTGTAGCATATTATTTCAGCATGGTTCTTAGATAACCAATCCATCCCTATGACGATATCAAAACTACCTAGCTCTACAGGCACAAGGTCTATGTCGAAAATATAATCATCTAGGTCAAGCTTACAACCTTTAAAAACTTCATTAGACATAACAACTTTACCATTCTCTAATTCGATCTCATAATTGACTTTCAAACGTTCTGGGTCGGATTCTAAGAAACTTTTAAAGTCGGTCGATACGAAACTCAAGTCGGCTCCCGAATCAAATAAAAAAGAATCAAAATGATTGTCGACGATAAACGTACCGATAACGGTATCAGGGTTTTCGCGAGCTTCCTGCGCATTCATGACAAATGCACGACCACGACCATTCTGACGATCATTGTTGTTGTTGGAATTACAGTTGTTGTTGCGATTGGCGTTTTTGTTGTTGCCGTTCTGATTGTTGTTGTTGTTCTGAAGCTTAGGGCAGATTATGATAATGGTTGGGATCACCACACTCGTAACACACAAGATTCTTGGGAGAATTGTTAGACGGAAATTTTCTGAAATTGTGACCCCGACGGTCATACTTTTAGCACTTCTCACACTGACCATCATGATGCCAATTACACTTGTTACACTTGGGCTTGCTTCCAGCATAAGGCTTTGTATCAGGATTCGGCTGATTGTTGTTACTCTGATTAGAGGCAGCATAGCTCTTAGTCTTCTAATACTTGTTTCCTTTATAGCCTTGTTGTTTGTTGTCGTAGGAACACTTCCCATTTTCATTGTTCGAGGTTTCAGAGGATTTGCGAAACACAATCAACTTGTCTTTGAACGATCCGCTTCTCATAGCATCATCAGTTAACCTTGTCGCTCGATTCACATCATCTTCAAAAGTCGTTGGTTCAGAAGCAATGACATGAGTACGAATGAGATCATGCAGACCTTGAGGATACCTCTCATTTGCTTAAATTCAGGAGTAACCATGTGAGGGACAAGCCGAACGAGTTCTTGGAATTTAGTCGTGTAGGTAACAATGTCGGATCCAACCATGGACAGATTCCATAGTTCCACTTCAACTTTCTGTAGCTCTCTCCTTGGGCAAAACTTCTGGGTTAACTGATCTTTGAAAGCAGTCCAAGCCATAGCATCAGCATTAGTACGACCTAAGACTTGCACTTGGGAGTTCACCAGGATAACGCTTCCTTGTACAAAGTGCTAGCAGCAAACTTCACCATATTCTCAGGGGCACATTGGATAATACTTAATATAGATTCCACCTTCTCAATCTAGCGGATGATAGCAATGGCTCCTTCAGATCCAGAATAGGTTGGAGGATGACAGGAAGTAAAGGTCTTAAATGATTGACCTTGACGATTAGCATTGGGTTCTGAAGTTTAAACAATTAAAGAAAAGAAAGAAAGTTTAGGTTAGAATAAAGCGAAAATACACAAATTTTCATGTGGAGTCGAATGTTATACCATTGTTGTTTCCATTGTTAGCAGCACCACCGTCATTTCCTCTTGCTGCATTAAGTTGGGCAATCGCTTCAGCGATTCGGCGTTCCACCATTTGTTCGACAGTTTCTTGATTTCCTCCTCGAGCCATTGATGAATTGCTGATACAAGTAATACAATTCAATACAAATATTTAGGAAAATAATATCATAGAAGGATTATAAAGAAGGACATAATTAAGAGAATCAATGAATATCGATACGATAGACGTAGTAGTAGTAGTAGTAGGCGTATTATAGATAGACGTAATTATAGTAGTAGAGACGTATAGAAAACACAATTTTTAGAAATAATAGACTTGTACAAAAATATCACTTTATCAAACACATTCCTAATAGATAATATTTTGAAAAGTATGGCACATCCCGCCAATACTAGGTAAAAGAAAATACTAATTTTAAAAATGAACTTTTTAAAATAGCTAAACATAAAGACATATAATAATAGGAATAACTATTATAGATGAATGTAGATGACTAATCATCTTTTTCTGGCTCTTTACGCAGTCTTGATGCTATATAAAAATCACCATCTTTCTCTCGTCGATAAAGGTAAGGACGATCTCCAGGCTTGAGGTCAGGGGGTCCATTGGGATATACTGGAACAGGAGGCTGGTGTTGGATTTATGTGCACAGTTAGTCAACCAATGATGTCACGTCCATGCATATAGGACACTCAAGGGTCACACCAGTGAGTACATGTACATTGAGTAGTTATGCAATGATACTCGGAGAAAAAATGATTTATAATAGTCATTATAAACCAGTTAAGTATTAAGTTAAGTTTAACTTATTACTAGTTGAGTAAATATACAATGTGTTAATTATAGATTATCCATGATATGATTTAAAGCTCTTAAATCATATAGTGTTTGGATAATATTATTGTCTAAATTATATAAAGTTTATTATATAATTAATTATTAAATGTATAATATAAATGTATATATATTTCGGTATTTATACCGAAATTATATAAGTGTATTAGACATAGTATTTAATAATTAAGTGCAACAATAATAACTAGATACACTATAAGGGCTAGAAAAGAAAAAGAGAAAGTTTAATTAAGAAGATAATCTTAAT
This sequence comes from Calendula officinalis, assembly GCA_963853835.1. Taxonomy (NCBI): domain Eukaryota; kingdom Viridiplantae; phylum Streptophyta; class Magnoliopsida; order Asterales; family Asteraceae; genus Calendula; species Calendula officinalis. The sequence goes on from OY970831.1 coordinate 39,422,233, forward strand.
TAAACTACAAGGGTTCTAAGTGAAAGATCTTTTCCTATAAATAGAAGATCTTAGGCATAACCTAAAAGCTCTTAATCCTCTACCATAGCCACGAAATTTCCTTCCTCCTCTCCCCAAGTTTCGGTCGAATACACAAGGGAAGAACACAAGCCTTGTGTTCTTCGTGTTCTTCGAGTTTGTCGAATAGTTGATTATTGCAAGAGCTTATCTAGTGGTCATCTCGTTGTGTTTATCACTGGTGGATCTATCTAGAGCGACTAAAGTATTGATTGGAATAACTCTCTTTCTTCTTCTTCTTCTTCTCCCTATACGACCAATAACACAAGCATATGTGTTCTTTGGTTCGTTCGGTCGAACGAACACACACTCTTGCGTGTGTTCGAGTATTTTGATCCGTGTGATTAATCTAGTCTAGATTTCCAACATCCCAATCCATCAGGGTTTAAGGATTAGGTTTAATCTCAGTTCCGCTTTAGGGATTAAACTAGCTAGTTGGTTCAACCGGTATGAACAAGTTCATGTTCATATCAGTCTATGGTCGAATCAGTGTGAATAGGTGGTTGACCCAAGTGGTCGATCAGTGTTATCAAACCCTACAGTGGTATCAGAGCGTTGGTTTAGAAATCTAAACAAGATTAACAAAGTTTTTTGTTTGTTTAATTTCAAACTTTTTTATATATTTTTTTGTTCCAAGTTCTTTTTCTTCTTCCTTATTTTCGAAAATAGCTAAAGAACCCTAGGACCAAGTATGTTAAACTAGTTTAGTTTAATTGGTCAAAAGGATTCTTACCCCTGATTATTTCGAACTCTAAAGAACCCTAGGACCAAGAACATTAAACTAGTTTAGTTTAATTGGTTAAGAGGATTAATTAAGTTATAATCTAGAACCTAGAAATTTAAACAAATTTATGTTTAAAGAGGTTTAATTATTGTTTTAATGAGTTTATTAAAACTAGTTCTTTAAACCTAGAAATCTAGACAAAGTTTTTGTCTAAAAGGTTTAGATTAAATATTTTTAATAAATTTATTGAATTATAATCTATCCTAGAATTTAAACAAAGATAATTGTTTAGATATGATTGATTTGGATTAAAACAAGTATTTAAAATTGAAATCTAGATTTAAAGGATAAAAACTAGTTATGTTTGAATCCTAGGATTTAATTAGGATTTATTTTTGAGTAAATAATGTTTTTTTTTTATCAAGAAAGTTAAAACCTAGTTTTAATTGATCAAGAACAAGATTAGGGTTTGATAAATTGAGAATCAATAAGGATTAAAAGAAGTGTTAATTTTAAAGTCTTAAAATTAACAAGTTGTATTTATCATATATATATATATATATTTTTTTTGAAAATTCTTTTTATTATTTTTCAAAATTTTATAAACATTAAAAAAGGTGATGCATTTTAAAAGACAAACATAGTTTATATGTATTTTAATTAAATCAAGCTAAAATACATAAGTATAAACTAAGTGTAATATTCTTATTAGAATATTATAAGGTTTTAAAGTAATAAATTATATATATATATATACATAGGGTCCGGATCCGGTGAGGACTACGAGGACTCTAAAAAAAACTGTCAAAATGATCCAAAACAAACATTTTTCAAAACATTTTCTTTTTTAAACATAAATATCACAGCCTATATGATCCAAAAAAAAATAAAAAAATTTCAAAAATGATCCAAAAAAAAAAAAATTGGATCATAATAATGATGCACAAAAAAATATGGATCATTATTATGATCCACATAAAAAAGTGGATCATAATTTTTTTTTCAAATTTGTTTCTGGGTCAAATGTAATAATAATCATGGGGAGTAATATATATTTTTTTCGGAATTTTTTTAAATTTTTTTGAGGTGTCCTCACAAGTCCTCACCGTTTTTTGAGTCTCCATCGGATCCCACTTCTACATATATATATATATATATATATATATATATATATATATATATATATATATATATATATATATAGTTGAATTAGAATCAGAACCAATTAAGGCTACAGAACCAATAGAACTCAATCTAAACCATTGATTTTCGAAATGAAATGATCATGGAAGACACATTAATGTATTTGATGAGGGACCCCCAAATATTGGTTTGCATGGATGTCATTCATGCATGTATACATATATGTACTATGCATATATATATATATATATATATATATATATATATATATATATATATATATATATAAATGGAATATTAAATAAAATGTTATTTTGATCACGTAGTTATAATATTAATGTAACTAGAATTTGTATAAGTTATAATTGAACTAGAATGTACAAATTATAAACAACTAGAAATTGTACAAATAAAGTTTTATTATAATTAGATAATACAAAAGTTATAAGTATTATAATTAGATTGTATAAAGTTATAAGTTATTATAGCCAGTTAATTATACAAGTATAATATAAGTATATTACGAGTTACGTAAGATGCTAGATTAATGATCAAGAGTTAAATAACATAAGAACTTTTGAACCTATATTTAACTAGTCTAAGTTAAATGTAAGAATGGTTTAAACAAACTAGAATTATTATATACTTCCTCCGATTCAAAATAAGTGATACACTTTCCTTTTTGGGGTGATTCAAAATAAGTAAACACTTTGAAAAGTTTCCTTATTTGGCAAAAAAAATGGGACCCACACCCACTAATTATCTACTTTAACAAAATGAAATGACCCCTTTACCCTTACTTTTTACTTTTAAAAATTATTAACCTTACTTTATTCAAAGGTGTGGGACCCATTCCCCACTAACCATCCAATTAATCTAATTTAACCATCATTATAATCTTTTACCTCAAAAACCGTGAAACCCCAAGTGTATCACTTATTTTGAATCGGAGGAAGTATATTTTTTTATATAATAAGTTTGTTAGCATTCACCAAGTATAGACCGGTGATTGTGTTTGCTTAAGTTCCATCATGCTTGTTGGAGCTGGTGGGAGCTACACAAGAAAATCACAAAGTTTATAAATGTGTCCTTAGGACATAAGTTTTTGGCGAATCTAATAAGTTAAAATAAATGTTTAATTTTATTATTAAACATAGAAAAACTAGATGTGTTAAACTAGTGTTATGACTTAAGTTCGCGAGTCATAAAGAATTAAAATCTCTATTTTAAAGTTTAACCTAAGTGTTAAGTTTTTTAAGTAAATAAAATAAGTTTGTTTTATTAAGAAAAGGGTTTTCACAGAAACTTAGTAAAAAAATTTTGTACATCTCGTTTTAGGTATACAAGTAAAATCGAACAAATTTAAAACTATAAGTTTTAAAAGAAATTTAAAAAGACGTCTTGTGGAATTAATTACACAAATCGCACATTTTAAATAAGTATTAAAATTGGAATAAGGTTTAAGTTTAGTTTAAGACTTAAACAAACCCAAGAAAATCTTAGATCTAAGTACTACCCATCTAATGGAACACCTCACTTGTTCAACGATATTCATATTGCAAGGAGAAAGAACCTTAGATATGGATTCAAATCATTGCGAGTGTTAGGGTGCGTAGGGTTCTGTGATAATCGGGAGTCCTGGTGTAGAACATCGCACTGTATTTTATGGTATGATCTACTTCGGTGATAATCGGGACTCCCGGCCCAAAAAGTACTTGAGTAGAATAAACATACTAGACTTTATTGCAATTAGAAATGTGCAATTAGATTGTACAAAGTTGTAGTAAGTTAAAAGTCTATATATTTTGCGACCCCTAGGAATCGTATCAAGCGTGGTACGATTGGTAAGGATGTTACCTTCCAGAAATAACATGTCTCATCGGGAAGTGCCCAAACCTTGCGACGAGAATGTGAAATATAGATCCTAGGTCTAAAATATTAATTATGGGTTTATAATAAACTTTAGAAGATGTTTGTTGATGATTACTAATTAAACTGGGTTTGATTTGTAGATAGCAGCAACAACCACAACGACACGTACCAATAATATCTCACTACGCTTGTTTCTAGAAAAGGACGAATTGACTGGGTCAAAATTTCTCAATTGGAAGCGTGATCTTCGGATTATACTTAGGCATGAGAGAAAAGGAAATGTCCTAGAAAGAGCAATACTAAATGCCCCTGCCGCGAATTCTAGAAATGAACCAGGACAAGCATATTACGCTTGTAGAGTGTTCAACTTTTGCAAGATGGTTAAGGGATCATCAGTGAGTGCTCACGTCATGAAAATGAAAGACCACATGGATCGTCTTGAATGAGTAGGATACCCAGTACCATTGCAGTTAGGAACAATAATGATACTCAACTCGCTGTCAGATGACTATAAGCCTTATATAGTCAACTACAACATGCATAACATGGAGCAATCCATTGCTGAGCTACATTCCATACTAAAGACTACTGAGTTGATTTTGGGGACCAAGTTTAGGAATGATCTCGTAGTAACCGATGATGGAAGTGAAAAGAGAAAGAGGCGTAGTGTAAAGGGAAAAAGGTAAAACCGATCCCAGCCAAGACGTGCCAAAGGGTAATTGTGTCAAACAAAAAGGTCAAGAATGTGAAGCCAAATAAGGCAAGGACCGAGAAACGGTGTCTTGGTTGTGGCAAGGGTTAAAGGGTAGGAGATAATGCAAGCTCCTCAGTGGACTTGACCAACTTCTAGATACTGGCTTTCGACTTGTAAAGTTTATTACGAGTAACTCAACTTTACCAATCGTTTATTGCATGAGGTGATGGAAAGTGAGATGACCTAACATGAGCTAATGATAACCAACATGCGCCAGGTTTATAATTCAATATTTTTCGTTTGGATTCATGGAAAATAATTTTTATTTTGTTGGATAATTTTTATTCATGCTAAAACTCGGTTTTTGGTTTTTATCAAATTATGAATCCATAGATGAATTATATTATGTGTGTGTGTGTGTGTGATAATTACACTAGTCAAGTTTTTATGACTAGATTGTAAGTCAAGTCTTGACTTACTAATAATCTCGTGATTTCTATTTGTTTGATTGCTGAATAAATAATAATATCTTGGAAGCTCAATTACTTAGATACTAGAAATTAGAAAGTTTTTCTAATACAAGTATATAAGTGATTTATGGAAAGATCAAGTTCAAAGTTTATTGAACTTAGGTAAAATATCTTAAGTAATAATCATTACTTATGATAGTACGTTTTAAAGCATTAGTAGTATTAATAAAGTATGATTATATTGGATATGATCAAGATAAACTTTAAGAGTATTATTACAAGTGTTTCATACTTGTGATAAATGAATTTAATGAAGTCATAATTCCCTAATAAGGAATATTGGATATTCGCAAAATCCAAAAAATAACTTAGACATTAAATAAACTCTTAAAAGAGTCAAACTATATTAAAGCATTTAAGAATTAAAGGTATTAATGCAAGTGTTTCATACTTGTAATAAACAATATTTAATCAAGTCATAATTCCCTAATCGGAATGTTGGATATTTATGAAATCCAAGAAGTGATGTTGGCATTAAATAACGTTCTTAAAAGATGCTAAAGTATTTAAGAATTGGAAGTATCATTTCAAGTGTATTATACTTGTTAAATACAGTGATCAATGAAAGTCATTATTCCCTAAACAGGTTTATTGGATATTCGCAAAATCCAAAGGATGACTTCAATAATTGATAAATTCTTAAAAGATTAAACTATAAGTTTTTGACCAACGAAGTTAAAGTCTTGACTTAGTCAAAGTGATAGTTTAAGTGATGTTTATATTCCATAAAAGATAGTGGGAGCTATGCCTAACATAATTCATTAAACGTATTAATGAATTTAGTAAGTTAGTAAGATATTACCAACAAGATATTACCAAGTCGTTAGCCAAAGAGTTAAGAGAAATAATAAATGATCGTTAATTATATTGTTGCAAGCCTAATAGTGTGGTCACAAGTCTTGTGATTAATTATTGCAAATCTAATAGGATATTCACAGTCTAGTGAGTAAGTTGATCGTTTAAGGATATTTCTTTAACTAGTAATGATATATCTACAAATCAAGTAACTAAAAGAGATTTAGTTACAAGATGAATTTTTTAAATTCAAGAAACTAAGGAGTTAATTTCCAATCCTCCTATGTTTAGCGAATTGTATAAAAGGCAGGACTAAAATGCGTTCTAATGTTGCAAGAACCAAATCTAGCAAAGACAAAAGTTATAGTGTTTTTCAAATACTCGTCTTATGTCTTTAGTTTAATAGAAATGACTAGTTTAGTGATAAAGTTACAAGATATGTAAAAGTCATTAAGTAATCAACACGAACAAAAGGAATAAGTAATGATCCAGTAATAATTCGGTATCTTGGTCCAGCGAGGAACGATACATGAATTAGTGACATTATTATTCAGACTTTGTATGTTTTAAAGTATCCATAAACAAAAATCTTTTTATTCAAGATGGAATAAATCCGTGACTACTCATCTTCGTGGGAACCTTGATGGGACGTTAATGTCATCGCGGTATTTGGTGGAAATTTCGAAGTTTTTCGAAGATAGCTACACAAGTTTTTGTTGTAAACGAAATATCGGTGATATTCTGTCGTATCGACGAATATTGGATTGACCACCGTGATAAATACTTCGTGGTTGAAAAGTTCTAAAGTATTAATCACTAGGATTGTCCTTAAGCCTGAGGTATTTGGTTTGGGATACAATGACTAATGTGCTTTGGTTCGTCTTAGACAAGTCTGAAATATGATTGTCATACGAGGCCTTACTGGGTATAGAGGAAGTTGTATTTTGAATCGAAATATAACAAGATGGTAATTGCACCTCATTTTTAGGAGATATATTTGTGGGTCCCTTGACATGATGATAAACTGAAAATGCAAGGCCGTGTTCCAACGAACTGATCTGTTCTTTGTCGTTATCACACAGTTTTAAATCAAGAGGTCAAGAAATGATTTCGAGTACAGGAGTTGACAAATTCTACCCTGCTCGTATTCGTTATCACAAATATCGTGCTGCAAAGGATAAACCTAACACCTTACCCAAGAAGTAAAGACGGAGTGTTCTTTACTAGACGACGCTATTAATATGTTTTTTCTAAACAATACATGGGTATAAGAGTTTCTATGGGGTTGGTTATCATGTATTGCCTACTAGAGGGCTGCTGTAGGACTAGTGTCATCAAGCTAAGGTTACAAACCTGCACAAGTAAGAGTCTGTTGTATTTATGTGCATAGTTAATCAACCTATAATGTCACATCCATGCCTATAGGACACTCAAGGGTCACACCGGTGAGTACATGTAAATCAAGTAGTTCTGCAATTATATTCGGAGAGGAATGATTTATAATCGTCATTATAAATCAGTTAAGTATTAAGCTAAGTTTAAGTTATTACTAGATTAGTTTAACTAACTAATTAATACAAGTATTTGTACATTTACTAGTTGAGTAAATATACAATGTGTTAATTATAGATTATCCATGATATGATTTAAAGCTATTAAATCATATAGTGTTTGGATAATATTATTGTCTAAATTATATAAAGTTTATTATATAATTAATTATTAAATGTATAACATAAATCTATATATATTTCGGTATATATACCGAAATTATATAAGTGTATTATACATAGTATTTAATAATTAAGTGCAACAATAATAACTAGATAAACTATAAGGGCTAGAAAAGAAAAAGAGAAAGTTTAATGAAGAAGATAATCTTAATTAAACTACAAGGGTTCTAAGTGAAAGATCTTTTCCTATAAATAGAAGATCTTAAGCTTAACCTAATCTCTCTTAATCCTCTACCCTAGCCACAAAATTTCCTTCCTCTTCTCCCCAAGTTTCGGGGAATACACAAGGGAAGAACACAAGCCTTGTGTTCTTCGTGTTCTTCGAGTTTGTCGAATAGTTGATTATTGCAAGAGCTTATCTAGTGGGCATCGCGTTGTGTTTATCACTAGTGGATCTATCTTGAGCGACTAAGGTATTGATTGGAAGAACTCTCTTTCTTCTTCTTCTTCTTCTTCTTCTCCCTATTCGACCAAGAACACAAGCATATGTGTTCTTCGGTCCGTTCGGTCGAACGAACACACACTCTTGTGTGTGTTCGAATATTTTGATCAGTGTGATTAATCTAGTCTAGATTTCCAACATCCCCAATCAGTGTAATTTTGGGATCGGTTTTGGGGATGCTTTGGTCGTAATTACATGGGATCAATAGGGTTTTAGGGTTGTCAAATTAGTTGTATTTATAGTGGTAGAATTAGGGTTTCAAGGAAGAGTTTGAGTACAACTCAAATAGGTTTAAAATGAGATAGGGATAAGCATTTAAATCAAATGAAGATAGACCTCTCCACCAAAGGTGGTTCGGCCGAGATGGGGATTCGAGAGGGAGAGGGGGCCAGCCACTTAGATGGTCGGTCTTGGTTCATTGTGTCGGTTTTCAAGTACTAGGTCAAATCGAGTCACGTTTAATTAATTACGTTTGTTTATTGTGTGAATAATATATAATTGTTAGTTTTAGAAATGTTTTAGCTCAAGTGTGTCACCATAAGTAAAATGAAATGTTGTGTTGACTAAAATAGTCAAACACTGATGCATGGTGAAGATGAAATGTTTTTGTTGTGTGTTTGGATCCCAGGAATAGAAATGTTTAGAAATGAAACTTTCTAAATAAAGAAAGTTTAGAAATGAAATGAAATTACATACCGGAAATATCGAGTTGTCACATTCTCCCCTGGTTGAAGAAATTTCGTCCCGAAATTTAAGACGAAGAACGAACAGGAGAGACAACGAGAAATAATTGAGGATATTTCTTCCGCATTTGGAATTCACGTTCCCATGTGAATTCAGGACCTCTTTTGGAGTTCCTCAGTAAAGTGGAGCTTGTTGTCGATTATAATTTCCTCAGCAAGAACAATCAGTGATGGATCATGAATGAATTTCTTAAGATTAGACACATGAAACGTGTTGTGAATAATACTGAGCGCTTTTGGAAGGTGAAGACGATAAGCTACAACACCGATTCTTTCATTAACTTCAAACGGTCCAAGATATCGAGGACTTAGCTTTCCTCTCTTGCCAAAGCATACAACACCTTTCCATGGCCCTACCTGTAGCAACACGTGGTCACCAACAGCGAACTCTAAAAGCTTTTGACGATTATCAGCATAACTCTTTTCTCGATCTCTTGCAGCTTTGATACGATCTCTGATCTTGAAGATCTTGTCAGTGGTTTCTTGTAGAACCTCAGGACCAGTGATTTGACGATCACCAACTTCGAACGAACAAATTGGCGAATGACACTTTCTCCCGTACAGGGCTTCAAATGGCGCGACTTTAATAGTTGTATGATAATTGTTGTTGTATGATAACTGTTGTTGTATGAGAACTCAGATAGAGGGAGATGAGAATCCCAACTTCCACCAAACTCAATAACACAGGCTCTCAGCATGTCTTCTAAAGTTCGAATTGTTCTTTCACTCTGACCATCAGTTTGGGGATGATAAGCAGTACTCATATCGAGGCGAGTACTGAGAGACTTTTGCAACGGTTGCCAGAAGTGAGATGTAAAACGACTATCCCGATCAGATATGATCGATATGGGCACACCATGCTGAGATACAACTTCTTTCAGATAGATTCTTGTTAAGTTTTCCATTTGATCAGTTTCTTTAATTGGAATGAAGTGAGCTGATTTGGTCAATCGATCAACAATTACCCAAATTGTATCATGACCACCAGAGGTTCGGGGTAACTTTGTTATAAAATCTATGGAGATTTGCTCCCATTTCCATTCAGGGATCTCTGGTTGTTGTAGAAGACTGGATGTTTTTGATTCTCTTCTTTCACTTTTGCACACGTTAGACATTTGCTGACGAATATCGCGATTTCTTTCTTCATGTTAGGCCACCAATATAATTCTTTGACATCTCTTTACATCTTGTCAGCACCAGGATGAATGGAATAGTTGGACTTATGTGCTTCCTCCAAGATGATATCGCGAACACTTCCATGCTTAGGAACCCATAAACGATTCATAAAATACAGGGTTCCATCCACCTTTGCTTCTAGTTGCTTCTCGATACCACGCACGGCTTCACTCTTTATTTTCTCTATCTTCAGGGCTTCAGTTTGGAATTCATGAACTTGGGAAGATAAATTGGAATGAACGGAGATTGGAAGGGCTCGAAAACGACGAAGTTTGGGTTGCTCTTTTCGACTTAAGGCATCAACTACAACGTTAGCTTTACCAGGATGATACTTAATCTCACATTCGTAATCATTCATCAACTCTACCCACCTGCGCTGTCTGATGTTGAGTTCTTTCTGATTGAATAAATGTTGCAGACTCTTGTGGTCGGTGAATATCGTGCACTTGGTACCGTAGAGGTAATGTCTGCAAATCTTCAATGCGAACACCACGACACCCAACTCAAGATCATGCGTTATGTAGTTCTTCTCGTGAATCTTCAATTGTCGAGAGGCGTAGGCGATCACTTTGTCATTTTGCATCAATACACTGCCTAGCCCTTGTTACGAAGCATCACAATAAACTACGAAATTGTCGGTTCCTTCGGGAAGAGATAGAATTGTCGCGGAACATAATTTAGATTTGAGGGTTTGGAAGGCCGATTCTTGTTTTTCGCCCCAGACGAATTTCTCATCTTTTTGCATCAACTTCGTTAACTCTTTAGCTATCTTTGATAAATTTTCGATGAATCTTCTATAATAGCCAGCTAGACCAAGAAATTATCTAATTTCTGTTGGGGTCTTTTGAGCTTCCCAATTCCTGATAGCCTCGATCTTTTGCAGGATCAACGTGCACTCATTCCTCGTTGATGACGTGGCCTAGAAATTGCACTTCATGTAGCCAAAATTCACACTTGGAAAACTTGGCATACAGCTTCTCCTTCTGCAACAACTCAAGAATGATTCTTCAGCGCTCTTCATGCTCTTCTTTTGTTCGAGAATAGATAAGAATATCATCTATGAAGATGATAACAAATTTGTCGAGATATTGCTTGCACACTCTGCTCATGAGATCCATAAACACAGCATGTGCATTGGTCGAACCAAATGGCATTACCAAGAATTCGTAATGACCATAGCGAGTTCTAAAAGCTGTTTTGGGTACATCTTCATCACGAACTTTTAATTGATGATAACCCGAACGAAGATCAATCTTGGAATAGAAACTCGATCCTGGAAGCTGATCGAATAGATCATCAATGCGGGGAAGAGGATATCTACTTTTAATAGTAACTTTGTTCAATTCACGATAGTCAATGCACATCATTGAACCATCGTTCTTTTTAACGAAAAGGACCGGAGCTCCCCAAGGTGAGAAACTCGGTCGAATGAAACCAAGATCAAGAAGTTCTTGTAACTGCGAAGAAAGTTCATACATTTCAGACGGTGCAAGACGATAAGGAGAACGCCAGGAAATTCACAAACGATAGGAATGTCCTCGATCTTACGAGCTTTGGACTTTTTGTCAACGACATGAGCAAGAAAGGCTTGGCATCATTTACGAAGATATTTTTGAGCTTTAATAGAGTTTATGATTTTTTTTTTTATATTTTTGTTTCTTTGCTCACCTTGAATTATTAATGTTTCTATTTTGGATAGAGGGATTCGAATTTGTTTGTTGTAGCATGGTTCTTAGACAACCAATCCATCCCTATGACGATATCAAAACTACCTAGTTCTATAGACACAAGGTCTATGTCGAAAATATGATCATGTAGGTCAAGCTTACAACCTTTAAAAACTTCACTAGACCTAACAACTTTACCATTCTCTAGTTCGATCTCATAATTGACTTTCAAACGTTCTGGGTTGGATTCTAAGAAACGTTTAAAGTCGGTCGATACGAAACTCAAGTCGGCTCCCGAATCAAATAAAATAGAATCAAAATGATTATCGACGATAAACGTACCGGTAACGGTATCAGGGTTTTCGCGTGCTTCCTGAGCATTCATGACAAATGCATGACCACGACCATTCTAACGTTCATTGTTGTTGTTGGCATTACAGTTATTGCTGCGATTGGCGTTGTTGTTGTTGCCGTTCTGATTGTTGTTCTGAAGCTTAGGGCAACGATTACGATAATGGTTGGGATCACCACACTCGTAACACACATGATTCTTGGGAGGATTGTTACACGAACATTTTCTGAGATTGTGAACCCAGCGGTCACACTTGTAGCACTTCTCACACTGACCATCATGATGCCAATTACACTTGTTACACTTGGGCTTGCTTCTAGCATAAAGCTTTGCGTCAGGATTCGACTGATTGTTGTCACTTTGATTAGAGGCAGCATACCTCTTAGTCTTCTGATACTTGTTTCCTTTGTAGCCTTGTTGTTTGTTGTCATAGGAACACATCCCATTTTCGTTGTTCGAGGTTTCAGAGGATTTGCTAGACACAATCAGCTTGTCTTTGAACGATCCGCTTCTCATAACATCATCAGTTAACCTTGTCGCTCGATTCACAGCATCTTCAAAAGTCGTTGGTTCAGAAACAATGACATGAGTACGAATGAGACCGTGCAGACCTGGAAGATACCTCTCAATTCGCTTAAATTCAGAAGTAACGATGTGAGGGACAAGATGAGCGAGTTCTTGGAATTTAGTCGTGTAGGTAACAATGTCAAATCCAACCATGGACAGATTCCATAGTTCCACTTCAACTTTCTGTAGCTCTCTCATTGGGCAAAACTTCTGGGTTAACTGATCCTTGAACGCAGTCCAAGTCATAACATCAGCATTAGCATGACCTAAGACTTGCACTTGGGAGTTCCACTAGGATAACACTTCCTTGGACAAAGTGCTAGCAGCAAACTTCATCATATTCTCACGGGCACATTAACTAATACTGAATATAAATTCCACCTTCTCAATCCAGTGGATGATAGCAATGGCTCCTTCAGATCCAGAATAGGTTGGAGGATGACGGGAAGTAAAGGTCTTAAATGATTGACCTTGACGATTAGCATTCGAATCTGAAGTTTAGACAATTACAAAAAAGAAAGAAAGTTTAGGTTAGAATAAAGCGAAAATAAACAAATTTTCTTGTGGAGTCGAATGTTATACCATTGTTGTTTCCATTGTTACACAAATTTTCGAAATCGGTTTTGGGGATGCTTTGGCCGAAATTACAAGGGATCAATAGGGTTTTAGGGTTGTCAAATGAGTTGTATTTATAGTGGTAGAATTTGGGTTTCAAGGAAGAGTTTGAGTACAACTCAAATAGGTTTAAAATGAGATAAGGATAAGCATTTAAATCAAATGAAGATAGAGCTCACCACCAAAGGTGGTTCGGCCGAGATGGGGGTTCGAGAGGGAGAGGGGGCTGGCCACTTAGGTGGTCGGTCATGGTTCAATGTGTCGGTTTTCAAGTACTAGTTCAAATCAAGTCATGTTTAATTAATTATGTTTGTTTATTTTGTGAATAATATAAAATTGTTGTTTTTAGAAATGTTTTAGCTCAAGTGGGTCACCATAAGTAAAATGAAATGTTGTGTTGACTAAAATAGTCAAACATTGATGCATGGTGAAGATGAAATGTTTTTGTTGTGTGTTTGGATGCCAGGAATAGAAATGTTTAGAAATGAAACTTTCTAAATAAAGAAACTTTAGAAATGAAACTTTCTAAATAAAGAAAGTTTAGAAATGAAATGAAATTACATACCGGAAATATCGAGTTGTCACATCATACCTCACTTTTACTTGCACTGGATCTAAACAACAACCCTCCACAAACACCAAACCAATCTTCACAAACACCAAACCTTGGATTTAGCGGCTACGAGCCATATTTCAACATCCTCAATTCCGGTGTAACCCCACCTCCCCAATTTTTTCCACAAAACGCACCTCAATATTCACAACCTCAATTTACACAACCTCAATTTTCACAAAACGTATCTCAATTTTCACCCACATCACAATTTTTCCAACAAAATCAACTTTTTCAACAAACGCCCTATCAAGCCCAAACACAATAACCACAATGTACCCAAGAAGGAAAGGGAAAGGGGGGAGCAAGCGAAAGGCAAAAAGGAAAGGGAAAGGGAAAGCAAAACAAGTTGTGGAAGAAGATCAACCACTGCCCTGGATGGAAAAGGAGGAACTTGCTTTGTGCCGAGCTTGGTGTGGCACTTCCCAAAATGAGAAAGACGGGAATGGCATCAAAATAAAAAATTATTGGGAAATTGTTCTTTATAAATTGCATAGCTTCATGGGAGTCCCTCCTTACCGAAAAGTGGATAGCCTTAGTAGCAAATGGCGTGAATTAAATAGCAAGGTAACAAAATTTAATGGTATATATAACAAACTAATGTTGGAAAGAGGCAGCGGAATGGCCGAGTTTGATGTTTTGGCGGCCGCAAAGGCACAATACCAAGTTGAAAAAAGGGCCATGGTTTTGAGGAAGAGCGACAGTGGTTGATTTTAAAAGAGGTTTCAAAGTGGATCACAACAATTACTATGGAACAACAACAATCGAAGCGCTCACGAATTTCACAATCGGTTGATGTTTCCGATGCTCGTTCTCGTATCGACCTTAATGCAGCGGATGATGACATTCCAGATGACACATTCGATGACCTTCAAGAAACCCCACCTCCTCAATGACCAATTTGAAGAGACAAGGCTAAACGAGCAAGTAGGCATGCAGCGAAAAAGAATCGAAGATCAAGCATATGGAAGAAATTCAAAAATGGTTAAACGATCACGTTGAGGCAACGAAACAGAGGCTTGAGATGCACCGTCAACGGGTTCAACTGGAACAAGCACGACGTCAACAAGACAAGGAGCGGGATGAAATAGATCGAGCGATTGCAACCGAACAAGAATGATCAATAATTTGAGAATTTTGAATATGAAAGAGGATGACATGCAGCGGGAAGATCTTGAAATTATACTAGCAGTGAAGGCAAGGGCCCGAGCGTACATGAACAATTTAATGTAATTTTAATTTTAGTCTATTTAAATTTCAGGTATTGTAATTTATAATTTTATGTATTGTTATTTTATTTTAATTTAATGAATTATTGGTTTTATGTTTAAAAAATAAATGGAAATGAAATGGTGAGATGAAAAATAAAATGGTGTGGTGGGTATTTCCTAGAGATGATGTGGTGTGGGGGTTGGTGTGGTTGCTGATGATGTTGCAGAAAAAATTGGTGTGGGTGTCGTACCCATACCTTATAGCCTAATAACACTTATATCTTACCCAATACTTGTATGCTAGTGATATTAGAGATTGATGTAAGATATTTTCCGTAACCTATAGGTCATGTGTTCAAGTCCCACTGTGGACGAAAAAAGAGTAAATTAGTTGTCGTTAAAAAAACACTATCAAATACACTTAATATCTTTATCTCTACTACTTTACTCGTTTCATAATAAGTGATACACTTAAGATTTCAAGTTATTTAGGTAAAAGAATATAATAAATGTTAGAATGAATTAAATTGGATAGTTAGTGGGGATGAATCCCACACATTTGATTAAAGTGAGTTTAATGAGTTTTAAAAACAAAAGTAAGGGTAAATATGATATTTCACTTTATTAAATGAAATAGTTAGTGGGTATAAGACTCACTACTTTTACCAAATAAGATAATTTTTCAAAGTGTGTCATTTATTTTGAAACACTTTAAAATGAAAAGTGTATACTTATTTTGAAACAACATTTTTGATATTCTATTTTAAGTAGGGATATCATCTTTTTTTTTTTAGTCCTATATTTGACTCTCAAAATAAGATGCAATCGATGGGATTCAAAACCAAGACCTCAACAACCACCAAATCAAGTTGGCTACTCAAGTTATTGTGTTTGCTATTACTATTACTATTTGAATATATTAACCCCTTGTCTCACTAACGGAAAGTTTGGCCTGCCAACTTTTTTTATTAACCATTGGCTGATTTCCAAAGCTTTTTTGTAGCTCATAATTGATTAAAAATGTCCTAAATCAATTGAATTTCAAAGCATAAAAATACAAACTAAATTTAGGTTTAGTTGATTTCCATATAAGCAATCTAAATTGTTTTCAGTCACAAAATTCACCATTGTTATCACACACATCGAAATCTAAATTATTAAAAACTTAAATCAGGCTGGTGCCAGTGCCAACGGCGGCCACTTGGACCTCTTCCCCCGTTGGTACAATCCGACGGGTTGAAGCCGTCGGTTGCATTTTGCGGTTTGGTGAATGTATTCGGTGAAGAGTTGGTGGCGCCCAATGCAATTTAATAGGGTATTTGTTATTTTGTGTGTGTGTATGGTGGGGCCTAAAAACTGAAAAGAAGTGGTATTGTTGCCATGTGTATTTCCATTTAATGTCGGTTGGAGTGTTAGCTGATGTATCGTTGATTTGGTAAAAACTGAAGTGTCAATTTTAATCACGATTAAGAGTGGTCTCATTAATAACAAACAAACGGGTTCACACAAATGAATCTAGTTTTCTTTTCATTTTGGTTTTTTAAATGAGTTTAACTCATCAAACATGGTCAAAATCACTAACTATGAGAGGATATTATCACATATAATTAGGGGTGATTTTTACACCACAACTTTTATTGCATTACCACAAGTGTTGCTTAGTTGGGTTGTACAGTTAGCTGTCAAATTAGTACAGTATGATGTAGGCATTAAAAGTTGTGGTGTAGAAATGAATTCCCCAAATAATTATGTTGTCACAAGTCTAATTATATTGTATATAAAAAAGTTAATTTTGTCAATTATTTTATTTATTTTTACGCTAGGACTTAATTAACTAGATTTTGTTAATACTCTAAATTATTAAAAGTACGTCGTAGTACTTTGTACTTGTAAAAATAGTCAATCTAGTACACTAACTAATTAATTTGATGGACCTTTTACAAAATTACTTCTCATAATTTCTATAAAATTAATAAAATATTGTTTAAAAGAGAAGTAACAAGTATATGATTGATCAATTGGCCACCAAGGGTTGTCTTGGGGAGCTTGTCTTCAAGAGGTCTTGGGTTCAAGACTTGTTGTAGGCATTCTTTAGGAGAATAAAAATGTGACGGGGTTTATTCCCCACAAAAAGAGATATGTTCGAGTAATGCATATTACCCGTTTGAATGTCACTGCATATGTCGAACCACTAACTAACTTGTCGTTAAAAGAAAAAAAAAGAAAAAAAAAACAAGTATATGATTGTGCTTTAGTGGTGTTGTGTGTTTTATAATCATGGTTGATTAGTTTATGTTTGTCAACGCATCGGTCAAATCATTAAATTTCTAGTTCTTGAAGACTCCAATAACGTCCATTTACTTTGGTTCGATCAAACATAAACTGCATCTTGAGTTACACTAGAATTATCAAATTCGTGTCATACAACCAAAAATCGGAACTGAAAAAGATAACAAAAAAGGAGAACAGCTGAACTGAGAACAAGCCTGAAAACTAAAAACCAGATCAAACGAGTTCCATTTCGGGTTTGAATTCACTTTTGATTTTTTAATTAAAATGCACTATTTCTATAATAGTGTACTACGATATGTATCTTGAATGTTAACTTTTTTTTTAACAGCAAATCCTAATATATATTTATTTTTTACCTATGTACATGATGGGAGTTGAACCTCTAACCTCAAAGTTGTGAGACAAACATCATACCAATAGGTAAAATCCCTATTATTATCTTGAATGTTAACTAATTTACATAACTGAAAAACTATAATTCAAATTCTATTAATTAACTATTATATTAATAGAAATTATCCTTTTTATATTTTAGTATCAATTCCATTAAAAAGTTTGCAAGTTGTAATTTTTTTTGTACCTTCATAATCATTTATCTATCCTAATCATCATCGACCTTTTTATTATGTTTTCATAATGTTGTTTGAAATCATAAATGATACTCCCTCCGTCCCACAAAAAACTTCCCATTTCACTCTATATTTTTGTCCCACAAAAAACTTCCCATTTCCCATATTTGATGGGCTCCACACAATAAAAAATTATTATTACTAAAGACCCCACCACTAATATCCACTAACTATCTTTCTCTCTCCAATCCAACCTTATATTTTAATCAAAAGTATTATCAATGACCCCACCACTAACTATCACCTAAAAACTTGTGCAAAACCCAAATGGGAAGTTTTTTGTGGGACGGAGGGAGTACTTTGTATATATAATTATAATTTTTCCACAAAAGTTAAAATGTAACACTTGTAAAAAAGTTGACCACCCGCATTTTTTTAAAGTTTGATTCAAAATTTTAAAGCCGATAGGAATTATAAAAGTTGTATAATTAGAGAAAGGGTGTGTGGCTAAAACGGATATTTCAGTATTCATATTTTCACATTCATACAATAAAATATCTTTTCACTCAAAGCTCAGGTTAGTATATTCTTTTTGAGACGGACCAAAATATATTCTTATTCACACCGCGCTAGAAAAAGAACATTAATAGATGAAATCTAAACACTATCTCTGCGGCGACAGTTTGGCACAAGGGGAGCACGGCATGGTAGCGTGAGCTGGCGACGCTAAAGAGGAGTGGCACATAGGATGGCGTGAGGTGGGCGGTACCACACACCTTTCTCTTAGTATGTAACATTGCAACCTTTCTTAAATAGTTTGAATGAAAACAATATATTGTGGTATTTCATTTGGTGAAATATTGATTAAACATTATTACGGTAAAATTAATTTATTTAATACATAAGTTATACAATTGAAGTAATAGTGTAACCGGAAAATATGTTGTAACACCCTATCAAATATTGTTCGTCTTGTGAATATTAAATTTTATGATTCAATAAAGGTGCAGTTGGACATAGTTTTATAAAATGTTTAACAACTAGTTGGTTGTACCCCGCGTGTTGTCGCGGGGATTTTCATACGATTCTTAGAAGATTGTTTCATACATCATCTAAAAGATTGTTCATAGATTGTGAACTTTCCAGTAGAGATTGAGCGTAAAATAACAGCGGGGAAATATTTGTTTATTCAGAAAGAAAATTGAAAGGGAAAACCTTAAGGTACAAATTAGTAAGATAAGTCAGTCAAACAAAAAATAAAAAACAATAAGCGAATCAAACAATTACTAAGATAAGCTAATTAAACAAAAAACAAAATATAACTTTATGTGACCAGAAAAAAAAAATGATAATAAACAATAAATGTATAGACCTGATTGTTATCTTAGTAATCTGTACTAAAATAATAAAACTTTAGTAATCGTATTGAAGCCTTTGATGATCTCATCCTATTTCCTCTATATGGGCAGCCTTACCACCTCCGGTGATCAACCCACCCCTCCACCCCAGCCGTTGTCTATATCCAGGAACCTAGCCATCGTTGGTTGTGTTGTGCTGATTGCAGCCACCGATCATAACTTCCTTCCAGCACATGACATCAATCTAAATACGTTAGATGGCTACCTTAAATAATTCAATTACCTTGTTCAAGCAAAAAGGATTAATGGTTGCTAGAACAGAGTACTCTATGTTATTAAAACAGTTGGATGAATTACATAACTAATTATTTAAACTTAATCATAACAAACAAAAACATCATCTACATCAACAGTTGTCATAATCCATATATAAAATTGTTGGCTTAAATAAAAATCTGATCTATCAATTTGGAATATGAACCGAGAAATAGTACTTCGAAATACCAACATCCAATCACAGCACAAAGTCTTTTATTTAGTCGTGGATAAGATGAATTTGAAGGAACGACGTCAATGAACTTGAGTTACTGGTCATTTGACAAATTATAAATATGAAATTACAATTATTTATAAATTCATAACTTAGGCTAAACTGGGACTAAATTTAATGTATTAAATAGGATAACAAAAACTATAATCTAAAACTATTAGTATACATATCATATCATCAACAAAAGGAAAAATACCTTCTCAAAATAAATGGCACACCCCATTTCAAGAAAACAACTGAAGTTATGATAGCAATAATAGATAATGTGACAGCTTTGATCCACCATTTTATACTATTTTATGTTTGAGATTGCAAGGAATCAGAATCAGCTTCACTCACTCTTCTTTCATTAGATATAACCAATCTCACATGTTCGATCATTATTTGCTTGGGATGACATCATCATTTCGAATAAACCGGAAATCTATTATCTATGAAATGAAACATATACCCAATTAGCATATTATGATGAAAACCCATATATAAATGCAACAACGAATGCATCTTGATGTATCAATTAAATTGAAAAAATTCAAGTAATAACGAATGATACATATTAGAGGGCTATTGCGTATAAACATATACCCAAAAGTAAGCTGAAGAAAACTCAAATTTGAAAGTGAAAAAACCCAGCCTCTAGTGAACTGCAAACCCTAATTTATAAGTAAAAAACCCCAAAATTGAAAACGGGATTTTCAAAAGGAAAAGACCAGAGAAACCTGAAGATGCAGATGATTGAGGCACACCATGCGAGCCCTAATTTAAAAGTAAGAAACCAATAAGAGGGAAATTAGCTTTGCAAGTAGAAATATGTGCGTCATTGGTAGAGGCAGATGGCAAGTGAAGAGTGATATACGGAGGCAGGAGGTGGTTGTAGTTGTCAACCGAGGCAGCACGATGCAGATGTTTGTAAATGTAGTATAGTTAATTAGTAGGCTTGAACCCATGCGATGTCTGTTAGTGATTTACGGTTTAGTCATGTAAAACGCAGCAGAAACATAAATAAATCACCAATAACGGATCTACATATTGACAAAGTAATTAAGCATAAATATCAAAGAGATTAGTATGTAGAAACCTTACCCTTGAAGCCTTTGATTACACCAACGAATGAGGATGAAGAACTCCAAGAATTCAATGTAGAATTCCTCTAATGGTATCCCCACTACACCATATCAAGAACACCAATTGGGATGCTAGCCCCTTGTGCAAGAACAAAATCAAAACTAACGAAACCTTGATTCCACGTGACAAACTAGAATCGGAAAAAACAAATGGATTTTGTTTTTCCTTTTGATTGTTCACGTCGCCTATCATAAGAAAAAAGGAGGAAGTATTATGTTTATGGTTTTTGCGTCAGAAGCACAACCGAAACCAAATCCCCTTTTCTTTTTAGGAGGCTGCGGACGTTAGGAGGGAATAGGGAGGATTAGGGTTAGGTTCTTGCTCCCTAATTTAAGTATATATTCCCTAATTGTAAGTTATGAGATATAACACTTAGCCCCTTGATTTTTTTGATTTTTTAGATTACTCACTAATACATTTTAACTTAACAATTAATTAAAACATAACTAGCCAAGTAATCATAATTTATATAAATAATATAATTACACACACTTATACACCAAACACCATTTTATATAAATAATATAATTACCCTAATTATATTATTTATATTAAATGGTGTTTGGTGTATAAGTGTGTGACCCTTTAGGCTCACATACGTCTAGCCATATAACTATATGTCATGTACGTGAAGCATATTCCAACAGCTCCCACTTGCGCGTGTCATAACATCAAGTAGTTATACAAGCAAAGGGTTAGAGTCTAGCAACCCGCCAATTCCCCTAGAAGTACATGAGTGAGTTTCAGAAAAGTCCAAGTTCAAAGATTTTCAATCAGTTATCCTTTTGTTACTGATACCATGCTGAATTTTAGACAAGGATTAATGTCAATCTAAAATTTCAACGATTCTGTTTCTCGATCTTTACATTGAAGTAGATTACCAAACCAATCAAGATTCATCTTGATTACCTTTGGGTACGGCCGTACAAGCATCTATTCAAATCATCGAGGGGCCCAGTAGTATCTAATCCAAAACATGTGGAGTAACAAATTCTTTATTGACTACATGTGTTTGATATATGCTTAATATCAAACCTGAAAATGGTTGTTATAGCAGCCTTATTCGGGTCAGCGTTTAACCACATCAAAGTTTGACACTCTACACACACAAACCAACTTGCATCTCAATTCAAAGGATAAGCGACAAAGCCTTTGTGAGATTCACTTGTGACATAAATCCAGGAAGTGATTTCTCATAGGTTGGGTCAGTCCAATTGTGCATCACAATGAACAACATGTGAGTTTGATGTCATCATCATTAGTCATACTAAGATCATGTCATCAATGCCCTCAGATTTGTCTTAATAATATTCCCATATTATTAATATGACAATGGACAATTTAGAATATAAAACACAGTAAATATTCAAGGATATAAACATGCAAATATAGAACACAGTAGATATTCATATAAAAACGATCATATCAAATATATCAATTTATTCCCAATATAAACTGCTCAATATTCCATTATTCAGATACTAAAACAGATTTACATGAAACTACTAACTTGTCGAAGTCCAATGTTCCATTCATATCCAATATGTTTGGTACAAGACATTGAGTTCGATGAATTGTCAGCTAGTTAGTTATCTGTTTGAACTTTAACAGTACGAATTTCACATATCTCGATAAATCATTCGAATATAGTGAACCTTCGTAAATAAGATCTAGCGTCATCACGACCTATTTCAAAACCAGCATAAGTATATCAAGTATACTTAGTTTCAGTTTGTTATCTCCACCATAACCAAGGAACATATATCCAGTATTTCAAAAATACTTCAATATGTTCTTAATAGCAATCCAGTGACTCTCTCGTGGATTCTGTTGATATTTTCTAGTAAGGTTATGTGAGGACGTTACATTAGGTCTAGTGCACCTTACAGCGTGCATGATGAATGGAATAGCCAATTCATAGGGGATTACATTCATTCGCTTCACCAAATCAGGTGTGGAAGGTCATTAAGTCTCACTCAAGTTTACATTGTGTTGCATACGAGTAATCCCTCGCATGGAACCATCCATTCTAAACCGTTTTATAATTTTTTCAATGTAAGCACTTTGACTTAAACCAATTAACCGCTTTGATCTATCATTATAGATCTTTACTCCAAGTATGTATGTCGTATTCCTACAATCCTTCATGTCTAAACATTTTCCAAGCCAGGATTTTCATCTTGTAGCATTGGTATATTGTTTCACATGAGTGACATGTCATCAACACGTATGACTTGAGAAACGACAACGCTCCCACTAGCTTTCGTATATACACATGCTCAGTTTGGGTTTTAGGTGAAACAAACGTTTTGATTTCATCATTAACCAAATCTCATAGTCATAGTACACTACTTTGACTATAAGAATCCTAATGTCTTTAGTAACATGCGAGAGTGTTTCATCATTGTCAATCCAGTAGGATTGAGTGTAACCTTTTGTTACTAGAAGAGCTTTATAGGTGTGTATATTTTCATCCATGTCAACAGTCTTATTGTTTTGAGAAAGATCAACTAAGTTCAAAACTTGATCGTCTCTCATGGATTTCGTTTTCGCATTCATAGCTTCAAGTCATTTTTCGAATTCAAATTTCGATAATGCAACTTGATAGTTAGGGGGTTCATCATGATCCCCTAAACTTTGCTCCTCAGCATCGACATAAATTTATATCGTCCAGGTGCATGAGGTGTCCTTGCGGATTTATGAATGGGAACAACATCATCATGTGGTTCAACATCTGTATGTTAAGCCTCAGTGTGATATTTGTTAGTGTTACCAGAAGGTTGTGCATCTTCGCTTTAAATCTTGTCAAAGTCTATAGTGCTTCCACTTGCTTTGTGAAATGAGACTGTTCTCAAAGTCTATAGAGCACTCTTATATTATTAGATGGTTATAGTTATACGTGAAATTATATGTGACACATGTTACAATATATCATATACTCCATAAACTACACTACACTTTACACTGCACTCTTAATTCACATACCTTACACCTAGTTCGATCCCTTATCTACACTTCACTAATCACTTACACGAGAACACAAATTCAAGAATTTCTACCGAACATCTTCGAGCATTGAATAATTCGGATACTCCACTCGACTGGATAGCGAGCATTGCGATATATCATCAATCGACTTTGAATCAAGAAACACATCTACACATACACCATGTATCTTAATCATACAATATATACACTTTTCTTGCACAATATATATATATTAAATACCTTTCTCACACACTGTACGCATGAAAGTATAGTAATCTTAACTCTATTTCCCTTCCCACTAATCATGAAACTCGAAAGCTTTGTCGCATGATCGACGACTGAATATCTACCCATGAACCTCTAACGCCAAGAAACGAAAATATAAAAGATGTCAAACGTCATCTCTAGAATGTCTATATAAATTCTAAACAAAATTTCTAAATTCCTATAATCTTATATGAAGAAAATATTCTAAATATCCTTAGAACCAGTAATACAAACCATATTCAAGAATGAAAACTATGAAGTGATAATGGTGAGGAAACATTGTACCATGATATTATAAAAACGGGTGGCCAACGTGTTTATAATTACATAGTACAATGTGGAGTTATCAAAGTCGTGGATTATTGAAAGGAACAAATAAACAAACCTCCTTAGCATATGTACAAGAAAACAAACTGGTGAAACAAGAAAACAAAGGCGTATTTACCGTACGAATCTATTAGAAAATACTGTTAGAAGACTTACCAAGACTTCCACCAAACTCGTCAAATTAAATTCAGAACTAAACCCATTCTGAGGATCTCACTAATCGCGTACCAACCTTACCCATAGACCCAACTGAGACTCGAGAGTTCTCTTTACAATTGCCATAACCCTTACATTTTGAATCTACTTTAGCTAAACTTTTCTCAATAAAAATCCATTTGATGTGTATGAAAGAGTGTGAAGATGCCTACGAACGTGTACAACCTATTAAAAGCTAAGAACAGTAACATCATAAAACAACACTCGTTAGTGCCAATGAACGACCAATTTTGCCAACTACAAAATTTTAGTTCTTACTTGAAAGTCGATCCACATCCCGGTAACTTCTAACAAAATTCAAAGTGAAGATATTCCAGACACTAAATTTTAAAAATTCGTTATGAGCATTACAAATTCCTACCCACGTCTTCTACAACCACAAACGTGTAAACACCAATAATGACCTTAGAAATAATGCCTATCAAATGTCATGGGATGAACTGAAAACTTTGTTTATGAGAAAGTGCTGCCATAATAACGAAATTTAAAACTAGAAACTAAATAGTGAAACCTATCGACTGAAAGTTCTAGTAATTTTCAACTACACCACCAAATTTAATCAATTAACCTGACTTGTTCCTCATCTCAAAACCTCCCGAAGCTAAAAATAAATTAAAAAAAATTAAATAAAAAAATAAAATAAAATTGAGAAGTATATATGGGAATTGGCATTCCAAATCAGAGGAATGGTCAACTGCAAACCCTAAAGCATAAATTATGTGCCATAACACTGGTAGCCCTACGCAAAGTAACCGAACACTTCATCATTTATTATGACGCATCAACCAAGGATTAATTGTGTAACGAAATTAATATAGACTAAGATAATAACAATTAAAGGAACCAATACACAATGAAATTAAGAGATGTCAACCCTAACAACATGCAACAAAGTATTCGTGAATGGAGCTTAAAAACACGTCCAGAGTTTGATACAAAAACTGATACGTTTCTTATATAACCAATACTTTTAAAATCATATTTTTTTTTCTCAAACAACAATTGTATAATAAGGAGTTTAGTAAATAGCTAAACTTAAATCATAACAAAGGATTCTTAATCCAGTCAACCCATGAATTCTTACATATTTTTATATCGAAGAATTAACCAAGAAACCGAGTTCAAAATAACTAAATTGACTACATCTAATTTATGAAAGCTACCAAAATCAAATAAGATAGAATTCCTATATCGCCAAATCAACCAACAAGTTGTAATCCTGATAATCTTAAGCGTTACTATTTGATTTTACGCGTTTGAAAACGTTTAACGTTTCCTCCATCAATTGTTGAAAGAAGCTCTCGAAACCATATTAATCTCACACCATATACTAATACACTTCCAAATTTGTTTTGATATTACAAAAGAATTACCAAGTGCCCCTAGCTTACGCGACAATGAAAATCCAAGAAAAGGAAAGCATCTACATTTTTTTCCCGACACTTAACCTAGTAGCACGTCTCTTCAAAATTTCGGGAAGAAATTTATTTAACAAGGGGAGAATGTGACAACCCTCAAAATCGGTATTTGACCTGACACTTATTTCAACCTATATTATTAAATAATTTCCGTATCATTATTAAAAGTACTGTTTTTGTTAAGTGTCCTTGCAAAATATTCATACTATTAGTGCACTTGAGTAGTGATACAAGTAAATGTTCATCTCTTTGCTTGTATTGTGGTAGCTATATATTAGCGAGTTGGTGACCAAACGTAAACTTTACACCGGAACTAAAAATATAAATGTTATATTTTGATATAATGAAGTTTTAAATTTTATTCAAACCAAAGTAATCGGTACAAATTGGTACAAACTACTCTTTTATAATAAGATACAAGTTATAATATAGTAGTAGGTGACAAAATATATACACGAAGTGATATGTTTGGTTAAAAATATTTTATAAGGCAACAGTCTCGTACCTATGTTTAATCGATACAAACGAAACAAACCAATCACTACATATTATTTAAATTAAACCGTCACCCTTATCCTACCACCCCACTCCGTCAACCCTACCTCACTCTAACAAACTATCCGCCATTTTCCCATTATGATAGTAATTTGTGGTCATCATCAACGTGGAGAAAGCCTCTAAACCTTTTAGCCCAAGAACCCTTCTAATAAAAAGTTCCGTTCACCACCACACAACACCCTTCGTTTCTCTTTGTTAGATCATATACAACTAAGATTGAGCTAATTCATGATGATTCAAGGTGAGAAATAGAAGATTTGTTTAAGTGTGTGTGTTCTTGGTGTTTGAGTGTGTGTGAGTTAGTTGAGAGAGATGGAGGGAATATTGGAGCTTTCAAAATGGTTAATCAATTAGTGAAAGGAAAGCTTACAAATTAAGCCTTAACATAAGGTATTTATACCTCATAGCTAAACAAGCTTAATTACCATCTAATTAAGCCTAACCCATAAGACTAAGCCTAATGACTAGCTTGACACTATTTCAACTTGTCATTTCTAGTCCCTAAACTAATTGATACAATACGAAAGGTCCTAACAATCTCCCCCTTTGTATCAATAGTTTGAGTTAGCCTGTTCTTGAAATCTTCTTCTCTAGCAAAGTCTGAAACTTAATTATCCGTTGAGTAGCTTTAATGTTGTATTAGTTTCAGCTTTTGATAATCAGATTAGAATAAAACTTTTAATCGGCTTTTCAACCAATACAAAGTCTCTCAGAAGATTTCATGGAGTGTTAGACTTAATTTGTCTTGATCATTATCCAATCTCCCTCTTTGCGAACTTTTAGAACTACATCCCTGTCTTCCTTCAAACAAGTATATTTAAAAATTCTGGAAATGAAACATCTGTTTGGTAAGAATTTGACTGGGATTTAGAAATGCTGGGGATTTAGTTTTGGATAGAGATTTGTGAGGATGGGATAATGATGGTTTTGAATTATGTAAAGAATGATTTGAAAGTTAAAGGTTTCGGATGTGTGTGTGTATGAATGTTTGTATACAGGAAAGAATGATATATACATTTAAGATTTGAATATACAAAAGAGTTTGAACGGTTAAGCTTTGTATGGATGTGATTGTTTATGAAATGTGGAAAGAATGATTTATTCGATTAGATTTCAGTTTGAAATGGATGTTTTGTGTTTTGAAATGAATGAATTGGAAATTTTAAGATTTTGAGTAGGTATGAATGTGATTCGTGGTTTGGATAGAATGATTTGTCATGTTGAGGTTTGTAATGGAAAGATTGAGAATTTGTGAGAAATATCTAAAGATAAGTCGGTTTCTTTTTCTTCACAAATTATTTCATGTAAATCGACGAAAATGTAGACCCATAGATAGATAGAGTTGTTTGTAGCGGAAGTCTTTTCTCGAAGTTGTGGCTTTGTCGATTTATGATTATTGATAATTATTGTTGAGAGAAAAATGTGGATAAGATTCGTGCTCCCCCTCAAACAAACAATTATTCTTCAACAAATCTTCTTCGGTTTCTTGTTTACTCCCCCTTAATCGGTGCATATGTCTTTTTGATGTTGAGTAAACTGGGCTAATATATTCTCTTAAGTCTTGTAAGCATTTTTCTTCATAAACTGAACTTCTTAATAAATTTTCTCCCCCTCATGATGATTAAGATTTATCAGGATCATCATGAAAAATGTGAAGTTCGTCGAGGTGAAATGAAGAAAATCTTCGAAGCCCATGGATACAAAATGTGATGAAGAATGATTTATGCATCTTTTGAATGAATCAAGATACATCACATTGTATAATCGAAAACCGAACCGAAGATGATGATATAGATATCCGATCAAATCATTTGGCATTTAATCGCAATGATCGAATTAAGTCGGGCAAACCGGGATCACATAGATTACCCGTTAACACAACAGTTACACAAACTGTGTGACCTACGTTCAGTGTTGGAATAGATGTTAGCACTGGTAGGATTTCCATTCAATTAACGTGGAATACCAAGAATGTTAGTATCACTATGAGTGTTCCGGCTTTATCACAAAGATAAGCTTGGTATTATTCCTTGTGTCCTAAAAGTGTATTTCGGTTCTAGACTCAATTAGTGGACAAACGAAGGCGAGGACTGGAGAGACTTGTCCTCTGTTTCAATATCAACAATCTCCAAGTGAGATGTCGATAGCATATGAGATAGTCTCCGTGGAAATGAAACAAGTACTTTTTAAGAAATACTTGAGTAGTTGGGGGGTTGTGCATTGCATCACTGGGTTCCATGATGTCTTGTTCAATATCAGAGAGCAACACATGCAATCTGATAGAGACGTGGCCACCCGGCTTTTTATCAGTTTGGTAAGGGTTTTTCGTTTTCTTTAACCCTGTCACACCCTCCTCACTCAAGCTTACTTTTTCATTTTTCGACTACTCCCTCATTTCATTTTACCATGTATAGCTGAATTGCACCCCATACTACATTCCCCCTCTCAAATTTTATCTCAGCGCACCCCAATCAAGATCCCGTGATACTTGATTCTTCTCACCTAGACCTATGTACCCTTACATATTGTCCTATATTGTAGGTGGCTCCTGGGGAAGATCATACCGGTTATAGCAGATCATAGGAGTAATTTGAGAGTGAACTATAACGCTCATGTGCAAATTATCAGCATTTATGATGTTACTTTGTAAGAATAACATGGATTTTTCATCGGAAAATGTGTTTCCGGCATAAGTTGTTGTCTTTATGATTTAAAAGTTTAGGCACAGCAACTTGAACAATTGAGGAAATACCGGACTCACATAGAGTATCCGTTAACACACGGTATGAATCGATAGTCGTTTGCACAACCATTGATTCAAATGTGTGACCTGCGATTAGAGTTGGCGCAATTTTAGCTCTAGCAGGATTTCCACTCAATCCTCGTGAAACACCAGATTGTGATGCCACTATGAGTGTTCCGATGAATACATGGAGATTCATTTATAAAAGTGTATGTGTCCTAAATTGGAAATATTTGTCGGTGAAATTTAGACACATTGTGCATTCAATTGAAGACGTAACCCGGGGCAGAAGGTTAATTATTTCAATACCAACAAACTCCAAATGAGTAGTCGATAGATTATGTGCTACGTCCCCTGATGAATTGAAACAAATTCCTGTTGAGAGGAATCTGAGTGGTTGGTGGTGGAGTGCAAATGCTTGACTGGGCCAGTGAAGTCTGGTGAATCATTCAACACATGAATGATCACAATTTAGTGAGGTTGCCTGGTTTATTTTCGGTTTGGATGCACTCAAAGGTGTGTTTTCTTAACATTATCATGTTTTCACATCACCTTGCACTCACCTAAATCTATACCCTAAGACATATACCCTCACATTTACCAATTTTGGCTAAAAAGTAATTCATTTGGAAGGTTAGGTCGGTTCTGGCAAACCATGGGAAGATATTGTCGTTTGAAAAAAATATTGTTCGATAAAAAAAATTCAAACGGGTATAAAAATATTGATAAAAGAAAGTTTCTCCCCCTGGAAATATTATTTCTCCCCCTAGAATTAATATTTCTCCCCCTTGACAAAATAAAGAATGAAAATTTACAGATTTAGAGGAGTGGGAAAGAATTTTTACAGTTATGTGAAAAACTGGTTAAGAGCGGGTTTCAAGCTTATGTACTTGAAAGCCATTGCTTTGAAGTTTGAGTCATATACTGATGTGTATATAAGTCATTTAGATGAAGCGCGAGTTATACACTGAAATGTGTATAAGTCATTAAGTTGAAGTGCGAGTTATACACCGTTTTGTGTATAAGTCATTATGTGGAGAAAGATAAAACAGTTTAAGCTTTTAGATTTAGCATACCAAGTTTAGACACAAGAAAGTTAAAACGTTTTTCGTCTAATGCCTTGGTAAACAAATCAGCTAATTGATAATCTGTGGAAACAAAGTACAATTCCACATTACCATGTTCAACATGATCTTTTATAAAATGATATCGAAGATCGATATGTTTAGTTTTTGAATGTTGAACAGGATTGCATGAAATTGCAATTGCACTTCGAGAATCACAATATAAAGGAATACGACTGTATAAAAAGCCGTAATCTTTTAATTGAGATTGCATCCAAATTACCTGGGATAAACAGCTTGCAGCAGCAACATATTCTGCCTCTGCAGTTGAAAGAGACACGCAATTTTATTTTCGTGAAGACCAGCTCACCAGTTTATCTCCCAGAAATTGAACACTCCCAGACGTACTCTTTCGATCCAACATGCATCCAGCATGGTCAACATCAGAAAATGCAGTTAAATCAAAGGAAGTTTCTTTAGGATACCAGAGACCAAGATCTCGAGTGCCCTTCAGATACCTAAATATTCGTTTAACCGCTTGAAGATGAGATTCTTTAGGTGCTGCCTGATACCGAGCACATATGCAAGTAGAGAACATAATGTCTGGTCGACTCGAAGTCAGATATAGTAAGGATCCGATCATCCCCCGATAGTGGGTAACATCAACAAGTTTGCCATCCGGATCAGCATGTAATTTCGAACCAGGCGACATCGGCGTCGATATTGGTTTACAATCATCCATAAGATATTTCTTCAATAAATCAGTGATATACTTGGATTGATTGATGAAAATTCCGGTCGGTAATTGGCGAACTTGAAGACCAAGAAAGAAATTCATTTCACCCATCATGCTCATCTCAAAACGTTTGACCATAAGAGCAGAGAATTTCTTGCAATATTTTGGATTTGTAGAACCAAAAATTATATCGTCGACATAAATTTGAATAAGAACAATGTCTTCCCCTTGACGTTTGATGAAGAGAGTTGTGTCGACTTTTCCTTTAGAAAAACCAGACTCAACTAAGAATTTTGATAAGACATCATACCACGCCCTAGGAGCTTGTTTTAATCCGTACAAAGCTTTGTCGAGAATATAAACATGATTAGGCAAGTGAGGATCTACAAAACCTTCGGGTTGATGAACGAACACTTCTTCTTTGAGAATGCCATTTAAAAATGCAGTTTTTACATCCATCTGATAGATAGTAAAATTCTTATGTGCTGCATATGCCAAGAATATTCGAATGGCTTCTATTCGGGCAACAGGAGCAAAAGTTTCTTCAAAATCAATGCCTTCCTGCTGAGCATACCCTTTTGCAACTAGACGTGCTTTGTTCCGAATTACAATACCATTTTCATCCTTCTTATTTTTGAAAATCCACTTTGTACCAATAACAGATTTGCCAGGAGGTTTTGGAACAAGACGCCAGACTTTTAATCTTTCAAATTGATTTATTTCTTCTTGCATAGCAATAATCCAGTCTGGGTCTGAGAGAGCTTCACTGACCTTCTTTGGTTCATTTGAGCTTAAAAATGCAGTATACTGACATTCATCAGCAGTAGCTCGTCGGGTTTGAACAGAAGATTCAGGATCACCGATTATCTGATGTAAAGGATGCTCTCTTGTCCATTTAAGAGAATGAGGAAGTGGAATTTGACCTGGATTAATATTTGAGGTATCAGTGAATTCAGGATGAGGAATTATCGCAGTTTGAGAAACCACACGATATACTGATATACTGATTTGGTTATACTGATATACTGATATACTAATTTGGTTGGTTTAGGTGTAGAAACCACACGATATACTGATTTTGTCGATTTAGGTTTAATCCTAGATTGTGGTTTAGATGTGGATGTTGAAGGATTGGATGAAGAACCTACACGATAAACAGATTTTGACGGATTAGGAGAAGAACGTGTAGATGAAGATGTGTGAGATCGAGCAAGCATTGTTTTGCAATGTTCTGGATAACAAGTGATACATGAATGAATGATTGACCCGTTTTTATGAAGAACATCATGTCGTCGACCACAAGGAGCATCTTTTCTAACAAAATATCGTGTATCATATTGAGAAATTGGTGTATTAGTTTTTCTATCAAAATAAACCTTTTTACCAGTTTTATATGTTTTAACAATCAAATTAACACCATTCACAGTGAAATTAACAGGACGATAAATTGCTGAATCATAGACAATTCCATAACATGTAGCAGGAGAAATAAACGTTGTTGAGTTATTACAATTATTAGAATTTGAAAAAGAAGAAGCTAAAAACGAGGAAGATCTAGACTTCTTAAGCTCATTGGACTTAAGCATACTAGACTTAGACAACTTAGACTTCTGAGACTTCTCAACTTCTTTCATCCTGTCTTGCATCGGCGTCTTAAGCTTGGAATTTAAAGTTTTATCTGAAAAATTTAAAACATGAGAATTAGAATTTCTTCTTAAAAGAATTGGAGTTTTAGGAGAAGAAGAATTCTCATTGACTGATTTTGGTTTTGGAGAAGCACTGTGACTTGAAACAGATTTAATTTCAACAATTTTATCTTCTAAATCATGAATTTTTGATTGTAAAGCAAATTTTTCTTTGTCAAATGCCTTTTGGGTTTCATCTATTTCGGTTTCCAATTGATAAATTTTCTTTTCTATAATTAGAGAAGGAATGTAAACTTTACGGGTTACTTTTTGTTGAAGTACCGCATTATCCTTAATCTCAAATTCCGCAGGTGTAATAATTGGAAAATATTCATCATTTGTAAAATTTGCCTTTTTAGTTTCATAAGTTTTATTAAATTCATTGTAATTGAAACTAATTTGTGCATTCTCTGATTTAGCTCTGTTGAATGCTTCAATTTCTTCTTCCTCATCTGTCATGCGAAGGAAACTTTGCCAAACATCAACATGTATGTATTTGGAATCATACAATGTTGGAAGCACATTACAAGCCATCTTCAGATATTCAGGATTGTTAGCCCCCAGACCTTCTCGTGAATTAAAATATTTGAAATCTTTAGGCTTGTTCAAGTGAATAGTTTGATCAGTTTGTCCTCGTTTAGCAATTATTTCTTCAAGATTTTTGACGTGGGAAGAAAGTTGAATTTTATCATTTTGAAGTTGATTAATGACATTTTGTTTGTTATTTAATTCTTGTGATGTTTGTAAGTCATTTTCATGAATGGTTTCTGATATTTCTTTAATTTGTGTGTTTAAGGATTTAAATTGATTTTCATTATCATCAAATTCTTTTTGTTTACGTTCTAACCAATTTTTAGTAATTTGATAGTCATTCCATGCTTCAATGTATAGCTTGTAATATTTATCGTTGTCAGCATTAGATGTGAAACTTTGTGTATTTTTAATATTGGTCAATTCAATTTCTTGTTCAGAAATAGTATGAGACAAATGTTGAATATCAGTCTCATATTTAACAGTCAATTCTGAAATTCGATTTTGTAACGTCAGAGTCTTTTTCTCAAAATTTTTATTTTGTTTAATAAAATGAACAAGTTGTGTATTATGATCAACAAATTGTTCATTTTCGTTTTCTAAATCAGCTAATTTTTCTTGAAGTAAAGTATTTAATTCTTTTTCATTCAAAAGGTTTTGTTTTAAAGACTCAATTTCAGAATCCTGGTTTGTTACAAAACAATTTTCAGAATCAATTAAATGTGAAGAATGAGATAAGAAAGAATTAATTACCTCTATTTCTTTGTTGGCATCATCAGATAAACGTTCAGAAATTTCAGCATTTTCACGAGCCATAAAGCATAGATTTGCCGAATGCTCTTCATCCTCAGGATCAGAATCTTCCATCCAGCTTAGATCCTCAGCTAACAACACTTTTCCCGCCTCGATTTGCTTAGCCATAAGCATCTTACGTTTGAAGTAATCAGAATTCCTAACTTTAGGTTTCTTACAATCTCGAGAGAAATGACCAGGAAGTCCACAGTTATAACATTTCTTTGTCGGATCCAAAGGTGTTATTGTGGGTTTGTCAGATGTATTTGATGCAGATGGTGCAGACTTGAAAGTGGATGAAGATCTCTGATTATTGTTTGTAGGAGTTGAGTAATACTTCTTCTCATATCGTGAGATGAAAGACATAGCTTGCAACAGTTGTTCTAATTCAGTCTCCATTTCTTCTTTTGTATCTTTAACAGGTTCTTCTGATTTTTCTTTCAGTTTACCAGATGAATTTGACTGGTATTGTCTTGTAAGAAGAGCAAGAGTATCAAGAGTGTTTGCATTTTCCTGTTTGGTTTTGACTATATCTTTCACCATTGGAGCATTTTGAAGTAAGTACTCATACAATTCATGCACATCTATTGAGCTCAGATCTTTATGTTGCATAGCACTATTTCCAAATGTGGCCCACTCTGGTAGTAGACTGTTGATGAACTTGATGTTAAGCTCCAAATTTTCCTTCTTCAAGTTATTTCTTCGACGTTCATTCAACAAGTTGCAATAACGGTGATATGTGCTTTCTAATTCTTCCCCGGTGGAAGCTTTAAACGATTGGTAAGCATTCAGAGTGGTTACCATCTTGGCTTTATTCCCTAAAACGGTGCCTTCCATTTGCTTTCGAATTTCATCCCATATCTCTTTACCGGTTTC
Source organism: Calendula officinalis (assembly GCA_963853835.1). NCBI lineage: Eukaryota > Viridiplantae > Streptophyta > Magnoliopsida > Asterales > Asteraceae > Calendula > Calendula officinalis. Next base: position 39,457,262 of record OY970831.1, read on the forward strand.
CAAGCTATCTAAGCTATTATAAATCTCGTTCGGTAAACTCTGAAGTACGAATGAAAACGATTGTAGATCTGCTTTAGCTCGTAGTTTTTGTTGAGCATTGTATCTTGATTTAGGAAGCGGAGTTCGACCTCCAAGAACTGGCGGTGTTGCGTTTGGTGCAGCTATTACGTCTTCGTAGAATACCGCTTCACCATTTTCGAGTGAGTCACGTATTTCAGTTGCCAGTTCTTGATTTTTGATAAAATGGAGGAACCGTTTCTTCCATTGCGCGTATTCACCTCGGTATAAAACCGGAGGTTTGAGATCGGTTCCGATTGACAAAGCATCTCTTGACGTCATTATTAAAACTGATTTAAAATGTGTACAAGTATTGTGTCAACTTGACCTGACCGAATGTTTAAAATCGTATATTGATTTTTAAAAAAAGATTGTGTTTGGGCTGTTATGAAATATTCATTTAATTGGGCTGTCACGTGATGTGGGCTAAAAATTAAAAGGTTTGTTTTGGACTTTAACAATTGAAATTGGGCTTTTTGAATTAATCCATCGCAATCCCAGAATTTAGATTTCCCATGGTAAAAAAATATCGGATATTTCGATGATAAAGGGTATCGGTTTTCTGGAGTTCTTCAAAATTAGATTTTGATTTGAGTCAGATATCGATTTGTAATTCAGATATCTGTTTATGAAGAGAACCGATTTCCGAATTTGTTATTCAGATATCGATTTGTAATTTAATATCGGTTTTCTGGATTTGAAATTCAGATACCGATTTCCGAATTTGAATATCTGAAGATATCAGAAATCGTAAATCAGAATTGGTTTTGAATGTCTGAAAATCATAAGAACTGATATACGAGAACCATTAAGATCAGGTATTGAATGATTTAATCAGATATTGGTTTTATATACGATGAACTGGAAGATCGTATTTTGTTTATTTTGTGATCGATTTAAAGATTTGATTCTGATTGATTCCGATTGAAGCTTGAAAATTGATTGTTAATCGAATCTTTTGTTAATCCAATTGAAAATCGTTGAATTGATTTGATTTCTGATTGAAAATCGAACTTGTGAAAAATGCCGAAGTGTAGCCGAACTAGGTGATCGAACAGCGTATTGTTGTTGGGCCGAACTAGGTGTGTATTTCTCTGGGCTGAACTAGGTGTAAACCACTGGGCCGAACTAGGAGTCGCAAAATTGGGCCGAACTTCTCCTTAGAACTTCGGGCCGAACACTTGTCTGGATTGGGCCGAACTTCTTTTGTGCAGAACCTCGGGCCGAACTACTTGGGCCGAAATTAAAGAGCCGAACTAGTGAGTAGATCGGGCCGAACTACTATTGGACTAACTTCGGGCCGAACTTGTTCATCAATATGAAGCCGAACTATAGAACGAAACACAGTACGTACGTATATCTTTCTTCTTCACTTTTTCAATTTGATTTTACTCAATTCTTCATCAAATTCAATGATTCTTCTTGCTAATTGCTCGAAATCCAATTGCTAACACTTTGATCCGATCAATTTCTTCAATCCATAACACATAAGCTTCGAATCTTCGATTTACAGTAAGTTTTTCAACTTTTTACTTTTTCACCAAAATCACGAAATTGAAGTGATCTGTTAACGGAATGGATCGAAACTTGATTCTATCTTGATTAGAATCGAAGGAGAAACATGATTCTTCAATAAAATCTTCAATTCCAACGAAAAATTTACAACATTAAATTTCTCATGACGAACGAACTTTTCTTCAAACTTTCTCAGATCTTCATCAATCTAGCTCGATTTTGGATCTTCTCTAAGAGAGATTTTGCTCTGATACCACTTGTTAGATCATATACAACTAAGATTGAGCTAATTCATGATGATTCAAGGTGAGAAATAGACGATTTGTTTAAGTGTGTGTGTTCTTGGTGTTTGAGTGTGTGTGAGTTAGTAGAGAAAGATGGAGGGAATATTGGAGCTTTCAAAATGGTTAATCAATTAGTGAAAGGAAAGCTTACAAATTAAGCCTTAACATAAGGTATTTATACCTCATAGCTAAACAAGCTTAATTACCATCTAATTAAGCCTAACCCATAAGACTAAGCCTAATGACTAGCTTGACACTATTACAACTTGTCATTTCTAGTCCCTAAACTAATTGATACAATACAAAAGGTCCTAACACTCTTTTCATTTTTCCCGTGACCAACACAAAACATCCGTTGAAACAAAACTCCGATAAACATCTCTATAGCGAACTACCATCATCTCTTGCTTGCAAACATGGTAGCTTTCCGGTAGCCACCATCTCGATCACCTCTCTCCCTTTTTCAACCCCAAGCAAGCAGAAGCATACTCCGGTGATCAACGTTTATTTCCGACGATCTGACAGCCGAACCAGAAATCTCCGAGCTTCACCATTGTCAACCGTCTCCCGAGTTCTCGCTCACCGTTTTAAAAACCCCGGCGAGTGCAACGTTGTTATACGGCGATGCAACCCCGACGAACCAAACCATTTCCGATCTCCATCTCTCGGTGTAGCTCTCTCTCTATATAGGTAAAATCTTAACTCTTGTTGATCTTTGCGTTAAAGTCGATCATGCATGTGTATATATATGGTTTCTGTTTATGGATTTTCATTTCTGTTGTACACTCTTTGTCTCCGGCAGCCCACACATACACAAGTTGTGTGTGTGTATTGCATTGTATGGGTATATTCCCGATCCTTAATCCATATTTGTCTCTGTTTCCTTCTCCGGCGAAGTTCCGGTGACGTCTGCTGATTGTGTCCAGTCCACCCCTCAAAGCTGTTAGTCCGACCACATTTCATTAGCCCAACAATCATGAGGCCATTTTTATTAGCCCAGTTCACAATCCAAATCAGATTTTAAAATTGTAAGGCCACTTCTGTTTTAAGGCAATAACGTTTTCTTAAAATAGTCCAATCCCAGTTATATTGTTTTCTAAACTTAAGCCAGCGAATACCATTTCATTTATTCTTGTAAACATCGGATATGGTAAATAAAAGATTAAATCATGTTAATAAATTAATACTTATTCATACTTACTTAAATACAAGAATGTTATTTATTACTCCCTCCGTCCCTAAATAAAGTTCCCATTTCACCTTCAAGTTTTGTCCCTAAATAAAGTTCACATTTCTCAAACTTAATGGACCCACTTAATACAATAATATTATTACCAATACTTTCACCACTAACTATCTCTTAAAACACTTTCTCTCTCCAATCAAACCTTATATTTTATTAAAAAGTAATACCAAATACCCCACCACTAACTATCTCCTAAAATGTTGTGCCCAACACAAATGGGAACTTTATTTAGGGACGGAGGGAGTACTTAATTATCAGTTAAATTATTTATATATAAATAATTATATAGAATTATTTAAAGTACTTTATTTAAATAATTTATCTACTATATTAAAACTCGTTTATTTCTTTATCAAAGTGTAACCATTTTTCAAAACTCGTTAAATCCGGACAAACATATTTAAATACGAGACCAACCCACTCGAGTCACCAACGTATCGCTCGAGTCTAGATCCGTGTTAAGAGAATCTCCATACCTCATGTAGATTAAGCGTGTCATTTAGACCGGCACTTATTTGTTTATTATTATGCGTTTAGGACGCCAGGATTGTTTGGTTGGAAACCCCAACTTTTGTTGGGTGCACATTGCTAGCTTCGCATTCAGGTGAGTTTCACGGCCCCACTTTTACTGTTTTTATAACTATTTTACCTGGGGGAGAAAACATATACTATTCAACTATTTTGCAATAAATAATCTTTGTATAATCATTGTTGTAAACACGTACCTACCATGAAGGACAACGGACCATGCTACGAGTCCACGTTTAACAGTAATCATTAGCTAATGTGTTAGCCAAGGAATATAGAGATAGTACTATCGGGATTGATCCCCCGCTCATGGCTAGTTATGCGCTAGCCCAACTGGGTTTGAGCTTTATATTCTAACAATTAGTTTTCGGATTGATTATAGCCTCTTTGATTATACCTTAACTTGTATTGTTTCGCGAGCTTGCGAGGGATTATGCATTGCACCTAAACTATTTTTGTACATGATTTGTACCCAACGATTTTGATGATATAACTTATGGAGTCACAAAACCTGTGAACTCACCAACCATTGTGTTGACACTTTTTCTATATGTTTTCTCAGGTAACGGAAACTAAGTCATTTCAAGGTTCACTTTTTGTCAAGGATTGTCATGCATTGGTTTCAAGAATAAGTCTTTATGACACAAGTTTTTCATTCACAAACATTTATTTTGGTTCATGTCAAAGCATTTTATTTTTATTTTGTAAAGTCAATGGCAATCCATTTTTCAATTATGCGAACTTTACTATTATTGATGTGTTATGTTGCTAATTAGTCGCACCTCGTTCTTCCGCAAAAACCATTTTTGGCGGGGTGTGACACGATAAGGAACGTGACGTATCGAAGAAGATCCCTTATGCTTTGGCAGTTGGATCTATCATGTACGCCATGCTATGCACAAGACCAGATGTATCATGTGCGTTGAGCGTGACAAGTAGATATCAGGCAAACCCCGGAGAAGCTCATTGGATAGCCGTCAAGAACATCTTGAAATATCTTCGAAGAACGAAGGATATGTTCTTGGTATATGGTGGTATGGAAGAATTGCCTCCTCGATCAGGACGGAAAGCCTTAGTTGTCTTGCCGAGTTGATTTTCTACTTTTACTTTAGAAAGCTTTAAACGTTTCAAAGATTTCATGTTAATGTTTAATCAAGTAAACATAACCATAACGACTGATATAATCAAAGCTTTCATGTTGATGCTTAATCAAGTAAACATAACTACAACGACTGATATCATCAGTGAAAGTGATAAAGTAGACAGCACCTTCCCTAGTCTAAGTTCTAAAAGGGCCACACACATCAGTATGTATGAGTTCAAGTAGATTTTTAGCTCTTTCGCCAACATGGGAGAAAAGCTTTCTTGTTATCTTTCCAAATATAGAAGAGAGGTATTTATTAAACAATTTATAATCATTTGTTAAGAAGCCCGTCGTGTTGCAACCTCAAAATGCGTTTCTTGTTTATGTGGCAAAGATGACAATGCTCTAGGTAAGTGGAATCCAAACCAATTTGGATTCTTGAGTGCTACATTTGTATATAGAACTATTGTTTGAATTAGGATCATGCATATTAATTTCAAATATACTATTACAAGGAATAGTTATAAAAACATGTTATCTTCATAAAACAAAATATCATAATCCATAATATTTTGAATAAATCATTATTCGACAAACGATAAAGCTAAACAATGCATAATTGACAATTGTTCTAAAAAATAATTAACGCATCAGGAAGGATAAGATCACAGCTTCCATTCTTTTAGCTTTGTACTTCATATTTAATCTTGCACATTTGTGTAAATGTAAGTTCCACAACTAGTGTCATACACTCAAGATTTATTAGGAAAAGTATAGAGTTCTATAATTAAGATACCTAATGTGCTAGCAAGAACACATTTGTCCTTCATCAACTCTGCCAAGTAGGCAGGACAGTTCCTCCTTCAATGGTCGGTTTCATTGCAATGATGGCAAGAAATATCCTTTGTAGGGTGCTCCTTTAACAGGTGGGGGAATCGTAGGTTTGGAAAAGTAAACTAGCTTACCCTTACCTAGACTCGTGCCTCGTGCTTGCGCTTTTACCTTCCCTGATTTCTAGAAAAGTATTGGGTAACCCTTGGTCAAGCAATTTTACCATAGCATGTTATTCACTGATTGTCTTCCCCATGCTATGTACTTTTAAAACTGGTCATAGTCCTTGGATAGTGAGGTAAGAATCAAGCTCATTCCAAGAACTTGTGATAAGGGGTAACCAAGACGCTCAATTTCATCAAGATAGCATTTCATATTCAAGATGTAAGTGCTAACTGATTGGCCGTCCTCGTGCTTGTAAGCGTGGAAAGTTTTAAATGTTTCAAACATTTCATGTTCTGCTTGTTGTTGAAATATCATTTTCAACTCGCTTAACGTGTCATATGCTGTGAGTTCCTCGAAGTTCTTTCGGATATCGGGGTTCATGCTAACAAGCATAGGAGTAGCGTAAACGTTTCGGTAAAGGCTTGACGAACAACAGCAGAAGCATTGGCAGGAGGTGCCTCAGGTAAGGCCTCTTATAGGTATATCAACTTGTTCTCATCTCTAAGGACAACCCTTAGAGTTCGATATTAGTTGATTTCAGTTTTCAAGAACTGATTTTAGAGTAGAGATACTTAGGTTTTTATTTGTTGTTGTTATCTATATAACACAAAAAGTTCAAAAAAAAATAAATAAATAGTATTTTCAATATTAATTTCTTTTAAAAAATTAACTACCCAATTAATTTAATTAAAAGCTAAGATTCTATTGAGCTTCTATCACCACATCAGTTGATCTGCTAGTGATGATAGATCCAATAGGTAGGTGATGATCAACAATTACATTACAAGTGCAACTCTTAGAGTTATGGGACTTCATGGCACCTAGTGAACACGCATCTAGGGTCAAGTGGTATGTTTGTCGCATCTTCGCCTCGTGTCAAGGTCTCACCGTTAACTCGATTAAGTCATCCAATGTGAACTCGTGTAAAAATAAATCTGGGTCTCACGCGTAGACAATAATGACCTCGGATCTAAATTCAAATCACGTCACACGTGAATTTAAAAGTAGAAGCAAGTGATTTCAACCAATTGGACGGCGTGACTTAAATTTTAAGTATGAAATTTTAAGAAAAAATTTATTTAAGATATGAATGAATCATGTACTTCATTCATACCTCTTCATAAGTCGGTTTAATAAGCGGTAAAAACGTTTTAATGATTATTAAATTATAAGTTTCAAATCATATTTAAACTTTTGTATTAAGATCAAAAACAAGTTTAGATTAAAGAATAATCATTGGTGATTAAACTGTAATCATCGATAATTAACAAGTAATCATTGATGATTAAACAGTAATCATGGATTATTAAACAATAATCATAGATGATTAAAAAGGAATTTTTAAGTTTCAAATCATATTTAAACTTATTGTATTAATCTCAAAAGACAAGTTTAGATTAAAGAATAATCATCGATGATTAACAAGTAATCATACATGATTAAAATTTTGGATGTTTTAATGTTTGTGTTCGAAATCATATTTTTAATTGTTTATTATTTGTATCATATAGAAATTATGTCAACCACAAACATATAATAAAACATACAACACAATTTGTGCAAAACCTCGACCGATGATAACCTAAGTTCGGTCACGTGACTCATCACGATGGACCGAAGGGACAAACTAGGGGACGGGCTAACATGAATCCGAACGGGCCAACATAAACCTAATGGGCTCCCACTTGCTCCAAGACATTCATGAGCAAGTAGAAACCAAATTTGTGAAAAATGCAATCTGCCAGAAATTTCCAGTAGACTTTGAAGCCCGAAAAGTCACTTAAGGAGTCTTCGTTGCTCTTCCCTGCCTTCTGGAAAGTTGTAGCCCACGACTTTACAAGCATTTTATGCCTTTGAAACGCCCAAAACGGAGTCCGTATGCTTCTAGAAAACCTATTTTCGTACAGCCCCTGCTGTTGTGACGGAAATTTATTGTTTTCTTCATTTTCTTCAATCTTGGTCAACAATTTACAATAGAAAAAATAATGAAATACAACCTATTCTATTACTTTTACATTGACAAATTGCCCCAAAAAATGGCACCAAAATGAAAATAAAAATTAAAAATTGCAACATTGCCAAAAACACGGCTTTTCCAAACAACCAACCAGTCCAAACATTCAACACAATTACAAATGGTCTAGGTTTTCATCGGGTTTGCACAATCAATCAACATTTGAACAAGGTTTTGACTTGGGATATGGCAAAGGTACATGTTTTGTCATATGAAAATTAACGATTAAAATAATAAACCAAGCCAAATAAAATAAAAAATTCAATTAACAAGATTAATTTTTTATTTTACGTTTTTGTAACTAGTAGCAAGTAGGGTTCTAAAAAATCATATTTTTAACCCCATATTTAAAAAAATTTACGAAAATTAAAAGACAAATAACCCCAGGGTTCTTTGCCGATCGGCGCATCATGTGGACCGAAAAATATGAATTTTTTGCTACTTTTTACAAAGAACTTGCTAATTAAATCATCAATATGATGACTAGTGATACCACTATTAGTGATTTACGGTTTAATCAAGTAAAATGCAGCGCAAAATAAACAAATCACCAATAACGGATCTACATATTGACAAAGTAATTAAGCATAAATATCAAAGAGATTAGTATGTAGATTCCATACCCTTGAAGCCTTTGATCTTGATTATTCGGATGGTGAAGGGGATGACCGAAACTAAGAATTCTAACAGGGAATTCCTCCAAAGTTGATCTACAAAACACTTAATCAAGAACACCAATTGAGATGCTAGTCCCTTGTACAAATCGTAAGAACCCAAAGAGTATCCGCACGTGCAAAAACAAAGCAAAAGGAATCTCTCTTGTTTTTAATTGTTTTGTGCGTACCTGATCTTAAGCCAAAAACAACTACTTTTCCTTATTGTTTTTGTGCGGCCGTGATGGGTTAAAGAGGGAGGATTAGGGTTAATCTTTCTTACTCCTTAATCCAAGTATATATATTCATAATACAAGTACAAGTTATGAGATATGACACTTAGCCCTTTGTCCTTTTGATTCTTTATGATTACTTACTAATACGTTTTAACTTAACAATTAATTAAAACATAACTAACCAAGTAATTATTGTTTATATAAATAATATAATTACCCTAATTATATTATATATATTAAATGGTGTTTGGTGTATAAGTGTGTCACCCTTTAGACTCATATACGTCTTGCCATAAAACTATATGTTATGAACGTGAAGCATATTCCAACAATGTCATGGTGAATTTTCATAAGATATTCAAGATACTAATTACAAATAATATTATCGATTAAAAATATCGAATACTTGATACTTAATTGTCAGTAAAAAATGCATATTCCCACGGAGTAAATCCTCTACGAACATTTAAAGGATAATATTCTACAAGTAATGAAAAAGAAAAGTGTAACGCCCTGAAATTTTAATAATTAAACAATATTGTTTTAATCACATTTTATTTTATTTATAATAAATTTTATATTAATTGGACGTTTAAATTAATATGTTTCATTCATATTATTTTGACGACCTGTAAATAGATGGTTTATTTTTATTAGACATCAGTTATATTAAACATAACATGTTAACTAATTAAGTAATTATTATTTACTTTTATTAAATATTAGTTCTTTTGGTACATAAATAGTTAGTCGTCTCGTAAATTTTAGATGACATTTAGTTAGACCGTTCGCTTTTAGACGTTATTTAGTCGCGTGGGCGCTTCGAGTTTTAACCCGCTTCAACTATCGTTAAATGGGTTGTGCCTTATTGAGTCGGGCCGTTGAGCTTTTGATTCCGGGCTTTTCAAGTTATGGGCTTATTAAACTTCCTTATACACTAAACCTAACTATTCCCTAATTCCCCTACATCACTCCCCGTCTCTTGGCTGTGTTGGAATTGTCGGCGCAAAAGAAATCTATTTGCAAGTTTTGGTTTGGCGGTGAGGATTAATGTTTATGTCAGTCAAGTTTGAAGCAATCAAGAAATATGATGGCAAATTAATTCGGTGGTGGTATTGATTTCTTAATCTTTTCTTTCTTGTATTTCATTCGGTGGTGGCTGTGGAGAATTGACGTCACCCATTTTTTTTTGTGACAAATTCTTCTCATTTTGTGATATGTAGCCGTCGACCCTAATTGGTGGTGTTTTCTTTTTGATTCCTGGCGTACAATGTCAAAGATAACAAATATTTTAGTCACAAATGTGGTGGTGACGATTGGATCAGTGGTGTTTAGAGAAATGGCAGCCAAGAATTTAGTCGCAGTTTGAGTGGTGACTTGATTAGGATTTTCGGGTGTTCGTGTCTCTTGTAAATCATTCGTAGGGGTATAATTTCTGTCTCTTTTTACCGTATTGGTGTTATATTTTTGTTGTGATAATTGTATCGTTTAAATCCATTCTTTTTCGTATAAGGGTGGTAGTTTATTAGCTCGGGTTTTACGATAACGGGCCGGGCTTGCTATAACGGGTTTTACAAGTTCATCACTTTTCTGGCAGAATTTGTTTTCTGTTCTCAGCTGTTTTTTTTACCTACTTAAAATAACCTTTTGAGTTTTTGGCCCGTGCTGGTCACTTGTTTTCTGAGTTAGCTTTTCAATGCCGCAACCCTCTCGTCAATTCGACTTACGGTTTAAAAGTTATAGCTAATTTAGTATGCTGCTCTTAGGAAAATGACCTGTGCGGCATGCCTGTCTTGCAACACTGTTTTGAGACACTTAGAGTCTGTTTTAGCCAGTGACCGTCTCACAGAGATATGTTGTTCTGGTTGTCTAATTTTCATGGTAAAAATATGGGATAAATCTACTGCACAGTTTAAGAGTTATAGCAGTTTCCGTGAGACCGACGGGTGCTGCCAGTTTTCTAAATTGAGTCCTTAGAACGGATTGTAATTCGGGTTTCATTTTTATGCTTTTAGGATCATCTAGGAATAACCGAGCAGCGCTTTAGAGTATTGAGGATCCTTTGGAGCTTACGTTTATCGAAGTGAGTATTCTCACCGTGTATTCAGTTTTAACGTTATACATGCATGACTTACGTGTTATATTACTTGTACTATAATTGTTATCTGAGTTTGATCTGTTATCCGAGTTTGACCTGTTATCTGAGTATCTGAGCATCTGTTTATTTATTCATGATTTGAGACATTGTGCCTGGGTAACTGAGCTCGGCACAGGGTCATTCTGTGCTACTACTTGCTAGGGCAATCTGAGATAATTATGTTAAAGAGATAATAAAACATAATAACACACATCTGAGTTTTGGCTATATGCCTATCTTGGGATCACCTCCCGTCTGAGTTTTTGGGATTATTCCCGTCTGAGTTTATATCTGACTTGATACCGAAGAGCACTGGTGTTAGACGTTTTGACTTGGCACCGAAGAGTACTGGTGCCAGGCCTTGTTTTTGGGATTATTCCCGTCTGAATTTATATCTGACTTGACACCGAAGAGCACTGGTGTCAGACGTTTTGACTTGGCACCGAAGAGTACTGGTGCCAGGCCTTGTTTTTGGGATCATTCCCGTCTGAGTTTTGGCTTACGCCTATCTGAGGTGTGAGGAGGGGCGAGGTTGATCTCTCGTCCCAAATCACACAAGCGCGCTATATAAATTAAAATCTGAGTAATAAAATCTGAGAAATAAATCTGAGTAATTAATCGAGTAGATTCTGAGTAGGAGTACACCGATGTGCCCTCATGTGTTGTATGTTATAATTGTTTACATTTTGAGACTATTCACTCAGCTTCCCAGCTGACCCAAACTTTCCCCCACATTGTTTCAGGTACCAGTAAAGGAAAGGAGAAGGTGGACGATTGACTGCTGTATCTTATCAATACTGATGTGGACAACAATTAATATTTTAAAACACTTTATTTTATTTTAACTATTTCCGCATTAAATACGTTTTAAATGTTAAATATTTATATCTGAGACTTATTTATGGGACCTTTTGATTATAATTTTATTTTCAAAAATTTTAAAAATCTTGTAAATTTTTGGGTGTTATAAAAAGTCAATAAAGAAAAAGGATGTTAAATAAAAGGTCAACAACGACATCAGAAGAAAAGAAAAATAAATTAAGTTACCTGTCTGCCACTATTCATCATGTTATATCAAATTGTGAAATGTAATATATATATACTTCCTTCGATTCAAAATAAGTGATACATTTTGGGTTTCATTGTTTTGAGGCAAAAGATTATAATGATGGTTAAATTAGATTAACTGGATAGTTAGTGGCGAATGAGTCCCATACCTTTTGAATAAAGTGGGGTTAATGATGTTTAAAAGTAAAAAGTAATGATAAAGGGGTCATTTCACTTTTTTAAAGTAGATAGTTAGTGGGTGAAGGTCCCACTATTTTTTTTGCCAAATAAGTTAATTTTTCAAAGTGTATCACTTATTCAGAATCACCTCAAAAGGAAAAGTGTATCACTTATTTTGAATCGGAGGAAGTAATATGTTTGCTATGAGGGTTTGAGAATATGTGAATGTGTATAGAAGTAGTAATTGATATTTGTTTAGAGTTTGTGGTAGTGTTTGGTTCCCAAAATGTTTTTGATGGAATTAAAATTTAGGAAAAAATTAGTATCTATCAGGAATTGAATTCTAATTTAATATTTTGTCTGGTTGCTAGAAAATGGAATTGAAATTTAATTTAACATTATATTTAGTTGGCACAAAATGGAATTAGAATTTTATAAAATGACGAATTTCTTTTTATTCATTTTAATGATTCACGAATTATATAAATAACAAAAAACATGTAGTGGTGGTGGTGATGGGTGGCATGTAGGTGGTGGGTGGTATGTGGTGGTGGGTGGCATGTGGCTGTGAAACACCCGTATTTGTTTTTACTAACTCAAGCTGAGTTACCAAACCAACTAACTGTTACAAAACCATTCATCCGAGCAGATTAATGACCAGATTATCCCAGGATAATTCGATATTGTTAAAGTAGACTCCTTCACCTTTAAAACGATAGGTCGTACTGTTAGGATTGAATAACAAATAACTTGTTATCGAATCTAAGATCTACTTGCTAATAGAAGTTACAGCGGATTAACACTATAGGAATCACAAGAATTATAATGATTAACTGTAAAATATGAATAAACGAATAAGAACATAGTTACACAAAAAGCTTCAATATATATTGATTAAGAATACAATACATACATATGTTTACAATTCATAAGGAACTATTTATAATAGTTTTTGAAGCCTAACATTTAACCTAGTTATTTTAGGAATCGATTACAATACAATTTGAATAATATTTATCTTTCTAAATAAACTTCCCAAGATCACGGACTTGATAATCTCCAAATATAGCTTAGCAGCATTAACTTGATCATTCAGCATTAATGAAGTGATCAGTAGAAACCTTGTCTTCAGTACTATTGCTATCATCAGTATTAACCAACTTTGTGACAACCCTCGCATTTAGGTGTTTAACCCAACACCTACTTGTGATCATTTAGTTGCATTTGCTATGACATTAAGAATAATGTACTTTTTATTGAATAAGTCTAGCAAAACATACAAATTAATTGTTAATTTGTACACATCAAGGATGCAATTAAGTACGGTTGTACAGTGGTTGACTGTAATTTAGTGAGTTGGTGAAAGATCCCAAATCAAAAGAATGAACTTTATGCAATAAAGTTATAATCAAATTAAAATGATTGATACAAAAGTGATACAAACTATAATATTAAAATAAAGATACAAATTTAATAGTCCATAAAGAGACAATAAATTGTAAAATAAAAGATGTACACAATTTCAGCAAACTGCATTGACTCGAATTCTTCCTTTTGCATGCATACATGATGTATGTATGATGTCATGTACCATACCCTCTTTCTTTTTAAATTTAAAATTTAAAGTTATCTTAATTTACAAATCAAACGATCAGCTAATATTTAAAAATTATTTTCTTTAATTATTATTTAATTAAAAGTTATTTATAATTATTTAACTTTATTTATATAATTAATTGTGATTAATGAAATGTTATCTATAAACAAAGTGTATGTATTTTCAAAAATGTACTTAATCTATACAACTACATCTAATAAACAAGTCTAACCCCATCGAGTCACCAACATATCGCTCATGTCTAAATTCGAGTTGAGAGAATCATTTATGCATCATATAGATTAGGCGTGTCATATTAGACCGTCACTTATTAACTATACATATGCGTTTAGGACGCTAGGAATCTTTGGTTGGAATCCCCAACTTTGTGGATTTGCGAATTTGCTAGCTGCGCTAAGGTGAGTATCACGGCCCCACTTTTACTGCTTTATAACTATTTTATCTGGGGGAGAAAACATATACTTATTCAACTATTTTTACAATGAATAATCTGTGTATAATCAATGTTGTGTACACGTACCAACGGGAAGGACCATGCTTCGAGTCCACGTTTAACTGTAATCATTAACTATAGGTGTTTGCCAAGGAATATATGAATAGTACTATTCAGGATTGATCTCCCGCTCCTGACTAGTCGCCTAGTCTACCTGAGAGTGAGCTATATATTCTAACGATTGGGATTTCGGTTTGATTATCGGCTCATTGATTTATACTTTAACTTGAATGTCCTGTAATCATGTCAAGGGATTATGCATTGCACCTAAAACTATTTTTGTACATGATTTGTACCCAACGATTTTGATGATATAATTTGTGGAGTCACAAAACCTGTGAACTCACCAACCATTGTGTTGACACTTTTTCTATATGTTTTCTCGGGTAACGGAAATTAAGTCATTTTCAAGGTTCACTTTTGTCAAGGATTGTCATGCATTGGTTTCAAGAATAAGTCTTTAAGACACAAGTTTTTCAATTGCAAACCTTCATTTTGGTTTATGTTAAAACATTTTCTTTTTATTTTTGTAACGACAATGGCAATCCAATTTTTCAATATTATGCGAAGTTTACTATTATTGATGTGTTATGTTGCTAATAAGTCGCACCTCGTTCTTCCGCAAACTATTTTTGACGGGGTGTGACAGATTGGTATCAGAGACATGTGTTGTAGTGAATTAGCGTGAGTCTAATCTATAACCGAAAAAGATTTTAGTCAAAAGTTTTTACTGCATATCGAGTTGCATCTCATATCCCTCGGACCTACTAGGAGACTTACTTGCCTTATACTTACTTAGTTAGGAATTATTATTTCTATTAGATGCTTACATAAGAGACACTATGTGAGATCTGTTTCAGTATATCGTATACTCAATACACTAGACTTTTCGCTGCACACTTACCCCACATGCCTTACACCTAAATTTAACCCCTTATCTACACTTCACTAATCACTTACACGAAAACATGAATTCAAAAATTTCTACAGAACGTCTACGAGCACTGGATATGTTGGCTACTCTACTCGATTGGATAATGAGCGTCATGACACGTCATCAGACGACTTTGCACAATAATCACATATACACGTGCACCACGTATCTTAATCACAAATCATATATCATTTTCTCACATTGCACCTGATGCGAGTATCGTCACCTTAACCTTAATTTCCCTTTTCACAAATCATGAAACTTAAAAGACTTACCGCTTGACTGACGACTAAATGTTTATCCAACAATCTATCATGCCACGAAACAAAAATGTGAAAGGCATAACACATCATCTCTAGGATGTCTCTAAATTAAACTCTAAGCACAACTCCTAAATTTGTATAATACATTGTGGAGAAAAGATTTCAAAATTCCCTAGAATGAAAAATATTCAGTGATAATGATGACAAATTATTGTACCATGATATTATAAAAACGGGTGGCCAACGTGTTTATAATTACATTGTACAATGTGAAATTATCAAAGTCATGGATTATTAAAATGAACCGTTGAATAAACCCCTTAAATACCATCCTAGCTAACGCTTCACATCAGTTGATGTTCTTATGTTAACCATGATCTATATATTTTATTATCTTACGTCCTTTTATTATGTTTAATAGAAATTCAAACATGGCCTCTCGAGGAGCTCCACGACGAAATAATAACAACCAAGAACAAGGCTCTCTCACTGTTGCGCAAATCGCTAGCCTCGTCGCTGAACAAGTAGATGCTGCCCTGCAAAATCAGAACAATAACAACCAAGGAGGCGGCAACCAAGGAAACAATAACCAACCTGGCGGTGGAGGTAATAAACACCAATCATCTAAGTTCTTAGAATTCTAATTCTTTTCCCTCGTTCATCGTTAATTAAACATATCTTCCTTAATCGTGCAGGCTCAGGGAACGAACAAAGAGGATGTTCGTACAAGACTTTCCTAGGCTGTGATCCGATGAAATTTAGTGGTACTAAAGGTGCCGTTGGGATCATTCGCTGGATTGAAAGAATGGAAGTGGTACTTGACATCAGTGCATGTCTAGAAAATTGCAAAGTGAAGTATGCGACTTGCACTCTGACCCACGAGGCTCTGACCTGGTGGAACTCGCAACTCCAAGCTCGTGGTAGGGATGCTGCCTACCAAATGACTTGGAATGATCTGAAAACTGTCCTGTTAGAAGATTACTGTCCTCGAAACAAACTCCAAAGGCTAGAAAATGATTTTTGGGATTTATCCATGGAAGGATCTGATGTGACTAGCTACACTACAAGATTTAGCGAAGTAGCCCGACTTGTTCCTCATCTTGTGACTCCTGAGGTTAGGAAGATCGAGAAGTACATTTGGGGATTGGGATCCCAAATCAGGGGACTGGTCACGGCATCCAACCCCACGACAATGAAAGATGCCATCCACTTAGCCAATAATTTGACAGATAATGCAATCAGAATGGGTGAGTTGACCTAGAAAAATACTACAGTGGGGAAAGCGGTAGTTGTTGAAGGAAACATGAATGAGAACGGAAAAAGGAAAGAGAGTGGTCAAGGTTATAAGGGATATGAAAACAAGAAGCCTAAGGAGCAGGAGAATGCACAAGTCTATAATGCAACCACTACAGGAGGTAGAGGCTACAACGGTACAAAACCAAAGTGTCCCAAGTGTGAAAGGCACCACCATGGCAGGTGCAATCAATGTGAGAATTGCCGACGATGGGGTCATCAAACCCAAAATTGCAGAACCACTAACTCCAATAGCAATAATAATAACAAAGGTGGAAGAAACAATAACAACCTTGCTTGCTACAACTACGGTCAAACCGGGCATTTCAAAAGCCACTGTCCCAAACTAAACCACAACAATCAAAACAACAACCAAGCCAACCAGAGCCAGAATCAGACCAACAATAACCCAGCACGTGGTCGTGCTTTCGTGATGGGAGCCGGCGACGAGCGTCAGGACCTTGACTCTGATACGGGTAAGTTTCTCGTCAATGGTCATCATGCTTCTATTATTATTTGATACCGGTGCCAATATGAATTTTGTGTCTACAAATTTTAAACAACTCACCGAATTAGAAACAATTAAACCACGTGTGAATTATTTGAGAGAACTAGCTAATGAAAAATTAATAGAAACCGATGAAATTCTGAAGGATGTAGCCTCACTTTAAAATACCACTTATTTGAAATTAACCTATTACATGTGAAACAAGAAACCTTTGATATAATAATTAGTATGTATTGGCTATCAAAAACTAAAAGCTATACATAATTTGGGCATCTACACCGAGGCACAAACAAATAGTACATATTTTCTTCCTTATCTAAACCGGGGAGAATATCAAGAACCCCGGAATGTTGACCGAATTTGGGAAACTATTGGGGTAGGAATATTCGACCCGAAATCATCCAAGAGTAGGCATATCCGAAACAGTGAACACAGATATTTATATCGGATGATCTCGAATACCATTCGCCAACGGAAAGACGGGACATAAAAGATAAACATGTATAGCCTTTGGCTATTATATCAGCTGGTCAACGGGGACCGAATTACTAACATTCCACTCATCATTGCTTCATTTTTGAATGGTTCAGCACATGGACATAAAGGTAAAAGTGGCTTCATAGGAGGCCAATACATCACACGTCTGGCCAAAGCAGCGGTAACTTTGACACCGCGGGTGAAGATAACATTGACAAAGCAAGAGATGATATTTTTAGACATTAATCTGCTGGTGGGAATGGGAGTAATTAGATATCCGATACCCGGGGTGGAGGAAGGACGGTATGCGTGGGAAAATAACCCGTCGACTGAAACTGGGGGAAGAGGTGCACAACCAAGGTTAGAAAGAGGGTGAAGGCAACAACCGCAAATACCGGAAGATGTAGCAATGGAGGAGATGGAGCCACCACTTATGGATCATGGTCATGGGCATCCTGGAGCGTTTGGCTCCGGAGCGGGTCCTTCTTCATTTGACCCGTACCAGAACTTATATGCTGATGTTCATGTTTTACATGTCGACATGGCAGGATTGAGGACCGATTTTGGCACGATGAGGCAATACATGGATGGTATGAATCTGTAACTCCAAAGGAATTACTATCAGGCTGAAAGAGCTCAGTCATACCACCACTGCAAGCTCCCGCATCACCAGCCGAGGCCCAAAACCCGTTGCCATACTGGGGCTTGAGCTTGACAGCCCCGCCAAACTACCCGACCTATCAGGACTGGTTCCAACAATATGATCTGACGCCGCCTCGTGATGGGCGTGATTACTGATCACTTTGTTTGGGTTACACAAACTGATTGTTTCGATTTGGTTGTACTCTACATTATTATTATTATTATTATTATTATTATTATTATTTTTTTTTTTTCTTTTTTTTTTAGCAACAATTTCGTTTTCATTTTTTTTATTATTGCATGTTTAAACTAGTTTACCAGTTTTAGTTTAGTTTTTGTTCTAGTTATGTTTTGATAGAATATGGTGAGCTTTGGAACTGGATGGAAATGCTCGAAAATGGATCGTGCATTTGGATGATAACAGTACTTGGAACACAAAAATCAAAATACCTTCAGGGAGTACCATTCCCTTTTGCCTTTTACTTTTTGGTTTACAATTCTTTATTTATATTGCATTGAGGGCAATGCAACGTTTTAAGTGTGGGCATGGGGTATGGTATCCACCACTTGTTAGTATTCTTAGTAAATCATCTAAAAAAATAAACAAACCAATTTAATCAGAAATTTTTTTTTAGACACATCTCAACCTTAGAAAACAATTTTTAGACAATAAAGTTCACTTGAAAGGGTAAAATTTTTCTTAGCTTTTATGTGTCAATTTTTGTGGCTTGTCGCCGATCTAATTATCTCTTTAACTCGTTAATTAAATCACTTCTTAATTTTGAAAATTTGAAAATTCTTGTAAATCTACAGGTATTGTCTTTTAGAAAATTAAGTTTAGCAAAGCTAGCTCCCGATGACGTTAGTTTGGATTAAGAGCTTTTAGTTTACGTGAATAAATTGCTAAATAATATAGATGAAAAATTTGAGAATCGGTGAGAATATTCATCCGACCTTGTGCTTCCGACAAGTACGCCCGAGGGGTCCTTCAAACCTAGCATTCTAAGGTCAACTGATCTGGACATGTTGGTCGAAAGTCTTTTACGCGGGTTCACAATGTAAGCTGAGGTTCGAATCGATTCTTGAATAAATACCTAATTAAATACTTAGGGAGAACAATTAGCCGATCTTGGGTTCCCGACAAGTAAGCTCGCGGGTTCCTTTAAACCTAGCATACTAAGATCAACTGATCTGGATATGTTGGCTGAAAGTCTTTTACGCGGGTGCTCAATGAAAGTTGTGGTTCTCTCTTCCAAACAAAATAAATGATTAAAATTAATAAACATGCAAAGCATGTATAAGAATAAACAAATAAAATAAATAAACATGCAAAGCATGAATAAATAAAGCAAATAAGCTATGAAATGAATAAATAAACTAAATTCTCTTCTTTTAACCTTATTAGTTGAGTAATTTTCATAAAGATGGTATTTATAGGTTATGCAAGGATGAATTAGGATCTAAGTTAAAAGTAGTCTAATTAACATAGTTAAGGATTTGATTAGTTTTGTGAAAACTTAGCTGATGTCTTACACAAACTTGGGCATAAAATATAATGAGAATTTTAACTGCTAAATGGACTAGGTTCTGAAAATTATGGTGCTTCTATGAATAATTTGAGATGAAATGTTGATTGCATTATAGTTTTATATATCTGATGGAATTATTTTAAAGATGATTTGCTTGAGGACAAGCAAAGTTCAAGTGTAGGCATCTTGATATTGGCATATTTATACATATATTTATATGCCAATATACCTATTTTTATATGTGTTTATCGATTAGAATACGATGTTATCACTCAAAATGTAGTTTCCATTGTATTTTGCAGGCTATAGAAGAAAAAGTAACAAAAACGGGTCAAAACGGTACAAGAAACAACGAAATGCAGAAACTCAAGAGATAGCGCCGCTATCTATGGATAGCTACGCTATCTATGTGCGATCTATATCGCTATTTCACTTCAAAACGCGAATTCGAGTTGTTGTTTGCCATCAAAAAGAGAATATAGCGCCGCTATCTTGAAGATAGCGACGCGATTTAACGCGGGACTCCACATAGCGACACGATTTCTCATATAGCGACGCAATTTCCAGCGATCTGACACTTATTTAAGCAAGATTGCATAACTGGATTCAGAACTTTTGACCTAGTTCGAAGGGCAGCCGAAAAATACCCTACGAGCACTCAAGATCAGGATTCCCAGCATCAAACATTGGTTTTCTATCACCTTTGATTATTACTATGTTTATGATTACAATTCTTCACATTTGTTTGATGATTTTTAGCATGTGTGGAAATAGAATACAGGGATTAATCAAGGATTAAGCAATAACAAGTGATAATATGGAAGATTTAGATGGAGAATTTCTTAAGAACACTTTGCAGTAGATAAGAGCAATTACAAAATATGGCAAAGGTTATTTTCAAATTAGGTTACAACTAAATATATATACCTAGTCTAAGTTTAGACTAAATACACAAATGATCCCTAGACTATTGGTTACAACATATGAGACCCAACAATCTCCCCCTTTGTAACAATAGTCTGGGAGGCGTATCTTCGAAATCTTTATCTTGAACCAAAGTTGCACCTGGTCGACATGTCGTTGAATAATGTTGTATCAGGAACAATTTGAGCTTTCTTTGGATGTGAAAATGAATACTTCTTGTAACTTTTCAACCAACAAGATGTATTTTGAAGACTTTTGACTGAAGATACATATTGATCGACTAAAAGTAAGACCTGTAATGATAGAGAGATTAACAGCGGAAGTCTTTTCTTGAAGTTTGTGGCTTTATGTCGATCAATGATTCTTGATAATTGTTGCTAGGGTACAATGTTGATGAGGTTTTCGCTCCCCCTCAAGCAAACAATTATTTCTTCACGGGAGTTGGATTAAACATTTTGATATTTACTCCCCAGTAAACGAATTACCAAATTCAACTACGGAAGTTGTTTGATAAGTTCGTTGGATCTTTGGTTTCTTGTTTACTCCCCCTCAAATGGTGCATATTTCTTATTAATGTGGAGTAAACTCGGCTAACATGTCGATAATCTCCATAATATTGTAAGAAACTCCTAAATTTGTTCCCGCAGATTGAGCTTTAGAAGAATTTTTCTCTGAAAGTATCAATTCTTTATAAAAAGAATTTATGTAATGTATCTTCTCCCCCTCATGATGAATAAGATTTATCTGATTCATCATGTAACTGTGAAGCTCTCCGAGTTTGAATTAAGAAGAATCTTCAATTTAAGGAGAAAATATAAGTTGACTATGACGAAGCCCATTGATAAAAATGTGTTGAATAATGATTATACATATTTTGTAATAATCAATATATAAAACATTTTATCATTGAAACCCAGACCGTTGTTGATAATGTAGGAATACGGTCTATTGTTTTATCGTTTAATTCCTTGACCGTTGTTGATGACGTAAAAGAACGGTCCTATTGTTTATCATTTGATTTTTTGACCATTGTTGATAAGGTTACAGTACGATCATCACATTTATCATTTGACTTCTGTAACATTGTTGGTAGTGTAGGAATACGGTCTAATCTTCTTGTCGTTTAATTCATCTTGACCGTTGATGACATGAAAGTACCATCTAGTAATTTTCATTTCATTATCAGACCATTGATGATAATGTTGGAGTACGGTCATCAAATCGTTGCACCATATTCAATCAGGGTAACCCGGGATCACATAGATTTCCCGTTAACACGACAGTTACAGAAACTGTGTGACCTACGTTCAGTGTTGGCTTTCATGTTAGCACTGGTAGGATTTCCATTCAATCATCGTGGAATACCACTATTTTTGGTATCACTATGAATGTTCCGGCAATATCACAAAGATATGCTTGATAGAATGCCTGTGTCCTGAAAGTGTTTATTTCGGTTTTAGACTCAATTCGTGGACAAACGAAGGCGAGGACTGGAGAGGTGTCCTTTTTTTCAATATCAACAATCTCCAAATGAGATGTCAATAGCATATCTGCTTATCTCCGTGTTTTTGAAACAAGTACTTTTTGTACTTGAGTGGCTGGGGGGGGGGGGGGGGGGTTGTGCATTGCATCACTGGGTCCATGATGTCTTTTTTAATATCAGGGAGCAACATATGCAATCTGATAGAAATGTGGCTACCCGGCTTTTTGTTCGGTTTAGTAAGGGTTTTTCGTTTTATTTAACCATGTCTCACCCTCCTCACTCAAGCTCACTTTTTAATTTTCAACTTCTCCCTCGTTTCATTTCACCATGTGATTAGCTGAATTGCACCCTATACTTCATTCCCCCTCTCAATTTTTATCTCAGCGCACCCCAATCAAGATCCCATGATCCTTGATTCTGCTCACCTAGACCTAGGGACCCTCACTTTTTAGTTCCAATGTTGTCGGTGACTCCGGGGAAGATCATGCTGGTTATAGCAGATCATAGGAGTTATTTGAGAGTGGACTATAACGCTCATCTACAATTTAATCAGCTTTTTAAGATGTTACATTTTAAGAGTGGTTCACATGGATTTTCCATCGGAATCTTATGTGTTTCCGGTATAAGTTATTGCCTGGATGATTGGTGAAGTTAAGGCACAGCAACTTGTTCTTTTTAGGTAACACCGGACTCACATAGAGTATCCGTTTGCACACGGTATGAATCGGTAGTCATTTGCACAACCATTGATCCAAATGTGTGACCTGCGTTTAGAGTTGGCATAATTTTAGCTCCAGTAGGATTTCCACTCGATCCTTGTGAAACATCAGATTGTGATGTCACTACGAGTGTTCCGATGGATTCACAGAGATCCATTTTTGTAATGCAAGTGTCCTATATTGTAAATTTTTCGAGGGTGAGTACTAGACACACTGTGGATACAAAAGAGACTTAACCCAGGGCATGAGGTTATTATTTTTCAATACCGACCAACTCCAAATGAGCAGTTAGTAGATTTTGTGCTACGTCCCCTAATGAATTGAAACAAATTCATGTTGAGAGGAATTTGAGTGGTTGGTGGTGGCGTGCATTTGCTTTACTGGTCCAGTAAAGTCTAGTGATACATTCAACATATGAATGATCACCCTTTTGTATGGTTGCCCGCTTCATTGACAGTTTGGATGCACTAAAAGGTGTGTTTTCTTGTTATTATCATGTTTTCACATCACATTGCACTCACCAAAATCTATACCCTAGACTTATACCCTCGCATTTACCAACGGCTGATAAATATTTCCCTGGGAAGGTAGAGCCGGTTTTGGCAAAGCCATGGGAAGGTAAGTCTTTTGAAGTAGTATGTAACGAGAATTAAAAGAATTTGTAATAAACAGATGCTATCTTTACTAGGGATCTACTAAAGAGATCGTTTACGGATATTACAACGACTTATAATTAACGTTACAAACATAAAACTTTTTTTTTGATTTGGGTACTTTTGTATGGTACTTTTGTTTTGAATTTATAAATTTTCTCCCCCTAGAAATACTAATTCTCCCCATATAATTAATATTTCTCCCCCTCGATAAAACAAAGGTATTGAAAAGTTTGTAGTTTAAAGATGTACCTTTATCAGCTGTAGAGGGGTGGAGAAGAGTTTTTGCAGTTATGTGCTTTCTCGTTATGAGCGGGTTCTAAATCTAAGTTGATCAGAAGCCATTTTTAGTTGAGCACCGGGTTTCAAGCTGAGATACTTGAAAGCCATTTATTTGAAGCTCGAGTCATACACTGAAGTGTGCATAAGCCATTCTGATGAAGCTCGAGTTATACACTGAATTATGTATAAGTCATTCTGTTGTGGCCCGAGTTATACACTGAAGTGTGTATAAGTCATTCTACTGCAAAACAAATCATAGAACTTTTGGTACCCATATTTGTTTGGGTCCGATGGTGTTAGTGTTAGAATGAAACCATCGATAAGTTGTATCGATTTGATGTAAAGATTTAGAATTCCAAATAAAATTTAAACTCGATGTTTCACTTTCAAATAATTTACGGGGAATTATTTGAGATTTTAGAGTTTTTGGAATCCATTTTTCGTTTAAAACTCTAGGTGTTTTGAAGACAGGAGCAGAATTTGTTGTGGGCACTGATTTAAAAGTTGTTTTAGGTGCCAAGGAAAGTAAATCTTTTCTTGAGTACGTGAAAGATTTAGTTTTGGAAATGAATTTCTGTGAAGGTGTAGAATGTTTCAAGATAAGTTTTGATATAGACGAACAAGGGTCCAGAGATTGTGGTTTCATAAACAACTTTTTACTCTTTTGAAGTGAATAAGTTGTGAACTGTGAGACCTTTTAGAAAAAGATTTTGAAGATTCACCGGTGTGTATCTTAATCAGAACATGTACCGCTTGTTTTCCTTTAATAACAATTTTAGGTGTAGACAATTCTTCGACCTTGATTTTCAAAACACCATTTTCAGTTTGTGACAAAGAAAGATATGTTTCAAGTGATGTAATTTGATCTAGCAATTTTGTTTTCTCAATATTGAAAATATTGATTTGTTTTTGTAAATCAGATCCAGAATTACATTCAAGTTGTTTGATTTTATCAGTCAAAATGCATTTTTCAGCACAAACAGAATCATATTTTTCGATGTTCAAAGTATTCAAATTATTGGAGTCATGAAGTTGTTTTGTGAGTTCAGCAATTTGAATTTTCAAGTTCTCGGAATGTGTTTCATAAGTTGTGATTTTTGATTTCAAATTTGCGTTTTCAGATTCTAGAGCTTGAACTATATCAATTAAAATATCAACTTTGCAATTAACTTTCTCACGTTTCTCCAATTTTTCTTTGTAGTCATTACTTAATTGTAAATTCTTAACATTATCATGAAATTGTTTCTCAAATAAAACATAATGCTGCATACTTGTAATTTTCCAAATCACAGCTGATTCTTTTGATTCAAAAATTACCTTATGAAGTGATTTAATTAAATTTTCATCCATTTTAACTCTTTTGATTTCAAAACGTGAAATTTTCAATAAAATGATATGAAAATATGGTTTGGATATGAAAAATGATGGAATTTAACAAAAATAATTTTGGGAAGAACCAATAAGATGTAGCACTTACCAATAAAAAAAAATGTTTTACCTGTAGAGAATTGTATCGAAGACACGTGGTATGAAATGTATTCCTATTCAATTTGAAATTTCACCTTTAATTAAAAAAAAAATATTCACCCCTCCATATTCTTGATACCAAAGATACTTTACGAAAATTAATACAATGGCCAAAATTAAATGAATTTAATTGTTGAATAGAACCGACTTATCCGTATGTGAGATTAAAACGACAGTCCAAGAATTTAAAGCCACCTATTCAAATTCATTTAATTTAATTATGGTTATTGTAGAATTCAATTAATTCAATGAAATAACAATCTTCAGCGTGTAGCTCCGTTAGACATCGGGTATCCAACCCCCTCTTCCAAATACATATTTAAAATTTGTTGCAAGTCTGGGAACTAATTGCCACCGATGTTTCGCTGGAATAACCAGAAGTTGCCTTTGTTTATCGCAGAAGAAAGTCAGATGAGATGATTATGATTATGGTGTTAATGGTCGATATAGATGGTGTGAAGTTTACCAGATGCGGATGGAGAGCAGCGGAGAAGGTATGCTGTGGTGTTCGTCGGAGATGGTGGTTGGTGGTGGAGGACGAAATGTCACCGGAAAAAATGGCGTAGACGCGGATTGGAGAAGATGACGGAGTTTGATGGTGGTACCGGAGAGGATAATTAGAAAGTTTGGTGGTGGTCGGAATACTATTAACTTCACCGGAGAGGAAAGAAGGTGGCGAAGGTGGGTGACGGAGAAGTTAAGTCGGAGATGAGAAAAAGAGGCGGATGCGGGCTGTGGTGGTTCCGGTGGAGCGAGATGGTTGTATGGAGAAGATCGGAGGTCGGCGGTGGTTCTTGATTGGAGGAATTCGTCGAGAAAATGGTGGTTAATAGAAACAAAGCTGATGATGATGATGGAAGTTCATGTGTCTGATAATAAATTAATATAAAATGAAAATGTATCTTGGATGGTGTGTGATGGTTTCTTGTGACAGGAGAAAATTTAGTGTTGTGACAGTTTCCTGCAATACGACGTCGTTTGTACTTTTAAAGATGTCAGCCTTTTACTTTATACTCTTCCTTTTGGATTTTTGACTTTTTGAATAATAACTTCTCGGGCCGAGAAGTTTTCCAAATTTTAAACAGTATTCGGCCTCGACCCGCGACACGTCAGACTCGAAATGCCAGAGCCGAACACTTTTTAGAACAAATTGCGATTTTGTTTCAAAGTATAACTATTTTGATCATAACTTTCTCATTTTATAACCAAATTGAGTGATTCTTTTTGCAAAACGTTCATTTTTCAATTACCTACAATCATATTTAAACACTTCTTTTAAAACACCTTCTGATTTACTCAGATCTGCCTGAAAAGTTCCGAAAATTTTGAAATGTTCATGTGTTCTTCATTTTTTACTTTAAAACAGAAATTAAACTTCGTTTTTGATGATTTTCAAGTGAAATTTGTTACTGATTTGCTCGAAATCAGTAATAGAACAAAGCTATAATACCAAAAACATGAAACATACCTTTGATTTTGAATTTGATACCACTTTTGAGCACTTTTTCACTAAAATCTTCAAAAACCCATCAAAATCTTCAAAAAGTTGCTTAATCACAGCTGATTTGGATCGAATCTAATGAGACTTTTGCTCTGATACCAATTGTGGATATAGAATACAAGGATTAATCAAGGATTAAGCAATAACAAGTGATAATATGGAAGATTTAGATGGAGAATTTCTTAAGAACACTTTGCATTAGATAAGAGCAATTACAAAATATGGCAAAGGTTATTTGCAAATTAGGTTACAACTAACTATATATACCTAGCCTAAGTTTAGACTAAATACACAAATGATCCCTAGTCTATTGGTTACAACATATGAGACCCAACAACATGTCTATGTGCTAATCATCTTATATTCGCTATGATTAGATGAAGTTTAGGTTTTAGGTTTGGATATTTTTAAGGATTTATGATGATTGTTTGAATACTTGTATTTTTAACAAAGAACCTTTTTGTTAAACCTTTACGTTCGCATTATTTAATCTGGTTATTGCTTGGTTGATAAAATATTGACAACATTGAATTGATCTAGTAATTCCCCTGACTTTTCATACCATTTGACGTAGTCAGCGACTAACTAGAAATAGGGGTCCGAGATTAGATACCGATAACCTAGGTACAACTTAAAGTCTAATCTTTAGAGAAGAAATTCCTAGGATTAGAAGGTCTCGGAAAGCCAGACCTAGTTAAGAATAACAAGCAGGAGTGTGACTTTAAACAGGTTTCTTGAGAAGTAATTCCTAGAGATCATATTAGAATCATTGTAAGGTTTTGAGAGAAATCTAGTCCCTTAAACTCCTAGAACATGAATTAAATCAGTACTTCAAAACCAAACCTAGACCTAGATGGATTCGAGTCATAGTGAATATCCTCCTTAATATTAAAACACTTCCTCTTTATTTTTAGTCAATTGTTTACTTTAAAAATTAATTTTAGATTTATTAATCAGTTTGCAAATAAAAATTCCTCAAATCAAAACCCTTTTTAATTATTTGTTCAGTTTAATTAATTAGTTTTATTTTACATAATCAGCTTAATTGTTCCTTGTGGAGACGAAAATACCCGAACGTACTTACCTGAACTGTATTACTCACGATTAGGTCATACTTGACTAAGAGTGTGGTAATCTAGGAAAGGTGTATTTAGGTGATTTATTTTATAACTAGGTTTTACACATCACTAATTCACTATAACTTAAACTCTGATACCAATCTATCACACCCCGCCAAAAATGAGTTCTACGTCATTTAAATGTTTTGTGGAAGAGCGGAGTTGTAACGTTCATGATGACATAGCAAAAATTAAGTAAACAAACAACCACGCAAATAACAAATGAAAAATAGTTTTACTTCCTAAAATTGGAAAGTTTCCAAAAACTGCAGTTTCCTAAAATAGAAATTGTTTGAAAATGAAATGATTGTTCGTAAACTTAAATGTTTTGTTCATGGCTCACGACAATCCACTTGCTCATATCCTCCAGTCCCTCTGAGCTCCTAATTACCTGAAAAACATAAAGTTAAAAGGTCAACAAATAATGTTGAGTGAATCCACATGGTTAAGTGTTTATGTTGAAAATGTTTGTTTGCTACCCAAAATGATTGTTGATAAAATAGTTTTATGACTGAAGAAGTATAAGTTCAACACTTGATATGTTTTGTTAAATGAGTATGAAAATGAAATGTAATTGTAGAAAACCTACAATTACTAGTTTTAGAAATGTAAAATGTGTTCACTAAGTTTGTTAAGTATGACAGCACATGACTGTTATCCCGAACAGGTAGCTAGTTTATTGAGTTAATATACCAACCCCTAAGGCCACAATCAACACTTCAACTCCAGTATGTTATCGTTCTTTTATGGATATACACTCCCGAAAGATGTCTTGGATAACCAAGTAGTGATCAAATAATGTTGGGAGGATGAGTGTCAGCTAATAGTACTATCTGCATATCCATGGTCTAGATACACTAGTTAATGATTGCTGGTGCCTTAGTCCGGCATAATAGTTGTTTGTCATGTCAAAGCGATAATGAAATGTGAAATGTTTGATGTGCAGTCATAGTGAAAAAGTATATGTAGCAATGTTTATGTTTTCCACCTCAATAGTTTATAAAACAGTAAAAATAGTAAAGGGGCTGTGGACTCACCTGGGCAAAGCTTAGCACATGATAACTCAGAGGACTCCTTCACAAACTCCTATCTTCTTAAACGTGATAACGTTTCTAATTAGACTAAGCTAATAGCACAGGCGATCTAATAATATAAATAGTATATGTTATTTGTTCGTGTTATGATATATGTTTTGTGACATCGAGTGAACTAGGGTTATTAGGCCTAGATTGGCTTAATGGGCCGGCATGTCACACCCCGCCAAAAATGAGTTTTACGTTATTAAAATGTTTTGCGGAAGAACGGAAGTGTGTTATAAAAGCAAGTGATATAGTAATCAAAAACCACACAATAAAATCTAAAATAAGTTTCATTGCTAAAAATAGAAATTTCCAAAACTAGAAAGTTTCCTAAAATAGTAAGTTTTGAAATGAAAAGATTGTTTGAAAACTAAAGTGAAAAGATAGTTCAAGGCTAGATGACAATTGCTGTTCACATCCCCTTTGCTCACTGAGTCTCTAGATTACCTGAAAAACATAACTTTAAAAGGTCAACTAAATTGTTGAGTGAATCCACAGGGTTAAGTAAACATGTATAGAAAATCATTGTTTTTGCTACCATGATTGAGTAAAATGTTTTATGACTGATAAAAGTAAAGTATTTGCATAAAAGTTGATAAACCAAATGAAATGTTAGAGAACTGTAAATAAACCAGAATTCCTATGTTTTGATATAAAATGTTTGTGTAATAAACGGTTTATCATTAGTTTGGCATATCAAGATTGTTATTCCCAACAGGTAGGTACTCCCATTGAGGTATTATACCCATCCCCCTAAGTCCACAATCAAAGCTGCAACTCCCATGTGTGTGTAATAAGGTCATGGATAATACACTCCTGATGTCTTGGATAAACCAAGTAATGATAAAAAAATGTAGGCGGCTAAGTATTGACCAATAGTACTATTCGTATATCCAGGGTGTAGGTACTCTACTTAATGAAAGCTGGAACTGAGTACGGTATAATGAATTGTTTTTCATGCCAAAATGAATGATGATGATGTTGTTCTACAGTCATAATATAAAATAGTAAAAGTAACGTAGCGTGTTATGTTTTTCACCCCATAATTTATAAAATAGTAAAAGAGTAAAAAGGGGTTGTGGACTCACCTGATGCTTAGCTTAGCTCAAAGTACTTCAACTGTTGGATCATTAGAGATTCCTAGTGCCTAAACGCACAAGGTTCCTATTTAGTCTAAGCCATCACGCACAGGTGAAATAATTTGTGTTGTTTGTGTGTTTGTTATTGTTTGTATTGTTTGTTTGTTTATGAAAATGTGTTTTGGTTGATTAAAACATTTGTGTTTACACGACTTTGTAACGATATAGAATTATTGTGTCTAGGTTTAGGGTAACGGGCCGGCACTTGGGCCAAGGCCCGCCATAATGGGCTTAATAGGTTTGTTTATGGTTTAATGGGCCAATAATAGGTGATTTGGGCTTACCAAGGAACAAACGGGCTAATGGGTCATCGAATGGGCCACTTGGGCCGGTATTGGGCTATGGCCCGAAGGGTTATGGTTCACGGGTTGGGCTTGCCAAGGGACCGAGTATGGGCTCGGCCCAAAGGGCTTGCGGTTTGCTTTGGGTCTCAATTGACGGGTTCGACCCGATTAGGGTTCAGATGGAATGGGCCGGTTTAGGATTTAATCGGTTTACGAATGGGCCAAGTTCAAGCCTTGGCCCGATAACTTGCGGGTTAAATATTCGGTCAACGGGTCGAGGGTTAAGTTAATGAGGCCAATGGGTCAATATCTATTCGGATAGGGTTTGGGTCCCATTAGGGTTAGGTTCGGCTAGGGTTAGGGTTTCCGATAAGGGTTTCGAACTTAGGGTTTTACAACCGGTTAATGGCTTTAAACGAATCAAGGACAACACCAATGATTAGGGTATTCTAAGGTTTAGTGTGGTTTTTCGTTGTGTAATAAAAATATGAAAGTTTAGGTTTTTATGGTTAAGGTTTATATGAAAAACGAAGAACAAAACGAATACAACAAAACCACACACAAGCACGTACGCATGCATGGACAACCATGCATGCCTGGCTCGGTTTTATGGTGGTGTCGAGACCATTTTACCTTCGGCCATGGTCCCGTGTACATGGATACGAATGAAAAGGAACTAGAACAAGCGTTTGATCATAACTTGCATACGAAATCAAGATACGAACGCAGTAAGGTGGCGATTTGGGACTGTCGAGAGTCGAACACAAGTGGATTCGGTGGTGGTGTTGCTTGGCCGAGTTTGTGAAGGGGAAAACTAGGGTTTGAGGTTTAAGGGTTGTATTTATATTGTGGGGGTGTATAAGAGTTTGTGTAGGACTCAAATTGGTTCGGCCGAACTAGGTGTGCCATTGGTTGGGGACTCGGCCACAAGGTGGTCGGGTCGAGGTTTGATGTGTCGGTTTAGGTCATTGTACGTTACACGTCACGTTTATTGATTTATTTAATGTTTGGTTCAAAAGTATTAACTTTTAGAAATGATTTTGCTAAGTGTCAACATAAGAATGAAATGAAATGTTGTGTTGACTAAAATAGTCAAACACTGATGTATGGAGAAATGATGATATTTTGTTATGTTTATGTGATAAAAATATAGAAATGAAATGAAATGAGGAAAGTTTCTAAAAATAGAAACTTTCTAAGTATAGAAAGTAAGAAATGAAAATTGATTTCATACCTGAAATGTAGAGTTGTCACATTCTCCCCTGGTTGAAGAAATTTCGTCCCGAAATTTAAGACGAAGCAGGAACAGGAGAGACAACGAGAAAAAGATGAGGGTACTTCTTCTTCATTTGGACTTCACGCTCCCACGTGAATTCAGGACCTCTTTTGGAGTTCCAACTGACCTTGGCGAGTTTCATCTTGCTTCTCTTCAACTTCTATTCTTTTTAGTCTGATATTTCAATAGGTTCTTCAGTGAAGTGTAGATGGTCGTCGATTGTGATTTCCTCAGCAGGGACGATGAGCGATGGATCATGAACACATTTCTTAAGGATAGAAACATGGAATGTGTTGTGGATGTTGCTGCTTTCTTTAGCCGCACGAAGACGATATGCGATAGCACTTATTCTTTCAATTACTTCAACATGTCCAACATATCGAGGACTTAGCTTTCCTCTCTTGCCAAAACGAATAAAACCTTTCCAAGGTGCGACCTTGAGTAGAACATGATCACCCACTTCGAACTCTAAGGGCTTTCGACGATTATCAGCATAGCTCTATTGACGGTCTTTCGCTGCTTTGATGCGGTCTCAGATTCGAAAGATCTTGTCTGTTGTTTCTTGTAGTATTTCCAGACCAGTGATTTTTCTATCTCCCACTTCAAACCAACAAAGTGGCGCGCGACACTTTCTTCCATAGAGGGCTTCGAAAGGCGCTGCTTGAGTACTTCTATGATAGTTGTTGTTGTATGAAAACTCGGTTAGGGGAAGATGAGAATCCCAACTTCCACCGAAGTTAATGACGCAGGCTCTCAGCATGTCTTCCAGGGTTTGGATAGTCCTTTCACTTTGACCATCTGTTTGAGGATGATAAGCAGTACTCATATCGAGTCGAGTACCGAGTGATTTTTGCAACGATTGCCAAAAACGAGATGTAAATCGACTGTCACGATTAGATATGATGGATATAGGCACTCCATGTGGAGATATGACTTCTTTCAAGTGGATTCTTGTAAGCTTTTCCATTTTGTCAGTCTCTTTGATCGGAATGAAATATGCGGACTTGGTCAATTGATCAACAGTTACCCAAATTGTATCATGACCACTAGAAGTTCGGGTTGTACCTAGGGTTCGGTTTTCACATGGATACAGGTCAACAAGGGTCAAATAGTCAACACAAGTCAATTTGAGTTGTACATAGGGTTCGGCTAGGGTTAGTGTTCGGATTACGGTTAGTGTTCCGAACTAGGGTTCGAACCAAGGTAGGTTCGACTAGGGTTTTTCTAGGGTTTATCATATCACAACAATACTAGGGTTTCATGATGAAACAACAGTTCTAGGATTTATGATTAGGGTTTAGGGTTTAACAAAACACACAATAATTCATGAGATCTATGGTTTTTAGGGATCAACTAGCAAAATAATAACACAACACACATACACGCATACGGACGTACACATGTATGCATGCATGCTTCGGTTGGGTTCGAGGGTTATGCCGAGACCATGTGGCCTTTGGCCATGGTCTTGGGTTCGAGTATGGTCCGAAACAAATGAGGAAAAAAATAAGGAATCGAGTTCGTACCTCTTGTGAATGGAATCACGAATGAACGAACGGGTTGCTTGGGGTTTGATCGATCACAAAACAGATGGAGGTGGTTGTGTCCTTGGCCGACGGATACAATGAGGAAAAAGGGTAGGGTTTTCGGTGGTGGTGGTATTTATATGAGGTGTGTTTGTGTTGGGTTATGATAAGGATAGTTTTCAAATAACAAGATAATGATAAGGCTTAGCTATTCAAACTTGGAGCAAGATAAGAACACCCTCAAGGGTGTGTTCGACCGAAATTATGGTCACAAGGGGTGTGGGTTCGACCACTAGAGGGTCGGGTAACACATTGATGTGCCGGTTTTAAGGAAATGGTCACTTCGAGCCACAATTATTAAATTCTATTTGTTTATTATGTAAATAATATAAAATTATTATTTTTAGAAATGTTTTAGCTCAAGAGTGTCACCATAAGTGAAATGAAATGTTTTGTTGACTAAAATAGTCAAACATTGATGTATTGCGAAAATATAAATGTTTTATTGTGTGTTTGGATGCCGAAAATAGATATGTTTAGAAATGAAAGCTTTCTAAATAAGGGAAGTTTAGAAATCAAATGAAATTACATACCAGAAATATCGAGTTGTCACACAACTAGAGTGACGTGTTTCATTCTTCCAAAAGATTGAGGTTTGTGACCTCTTGATTTTAAGTAATGAATCATTTTGGTCTGTCTTTCATATGATGAGCAGGCATATCAATTTTCAGCCTTTTTCTTTCTTTCTCTTGTTCTTTCAATAATCTTCTTCTTTCAGCTTCTTCTTTTCTTTCTCTGGCAAGTTCTTCTAATGCCCATTGTTCTTGCATGGCTTTAGCAAATTCAGCATCTGAAGCTTGTTGTTCTGCTCTTTCCTTCAAGACTCTAAAATATTCTTCTGCACTTGCACTTGGCCATTGTTGATGTGAAGCATCATCTTCAGTTACCTGAGCTTTCCCATTTCCGATTGTATCTGCCTGTATTGATTGTAACAACCATAATTTTGGATACATAAATTAAATGGAAATATTGTGCATTATGTAACGACCGGAATTTTGATCCAAAAATTTAATGCAAATATTGTGAATTATACAATATTAATATTAAGAATCGAGCCTTGTACGTGTGAATATTTGTATTTGAACGATATGCGACTTGCGGGAACGAAATGGGTCAAAATATGCATTTCTACAAGGAAAAAGAAGGAAAACTTGTGGAGTGATAAACCCTAACTTTGAGGGTTTGTTCAACGGATGAAATAAAGAGTGTGAAACTCTAATCTATGGTGTTTAGTCAAGGAATATGTGTTCATAATATGTATACATGTTAGATTTGAAATTTATGATACCTAGGGTTTTGAATGTCACCAAAATTTGGGGAAATTGGTGTTAGAGGTTAACTAGTGTTGCGATGTCTCATACTAGTAGTAAATGAAGATAAACCTTGTGTTGATTATTGTAATAGGGCACCTATTGGGAGATTGAAGGTATCTTTATCACATTTCAAGTTTGGTGGAATTAAGGAGTTGGTGGGATCTCGCGGAGTAGCTTAAATCCCAGGTTAGTACATGTGAACTTTTAACTTAGTTCATAGTTGTAAAAATTTATATTTATTAATTTGATTGCCATGTCTTCGAATGGACTATTTGTTGTGTGATTTCATTGTTATGACTAGACTGTGTGCATAGTAATCAGGAATAGTATGTGTACGAACAAGTGACGGCCATAGGGCAATAATAAAGTTAGTTAGTATAACTGACGTGTTTTATCGTGAGACTGACCGAGTCTACAATTATTAGCAGTAAAGAACAGTTAATCTACCTTTGGGGAAATGGTTGAATCAAATGTCCTATAGATTATAGTGCATGCAATGTCGCGTGTAAGAGTGTGTGGTAAGTGTAATGGCTATGTGATTGAATGTAGTGTATGCTAATAAATGGTTGAGCGTGGGTATCGGGGGCTGACGCTCGGGTTTATGAGCTAGAGGTTATGTGATGGATTAAATGTCATGAGAAGTGTTAACCCGGAATGGGAGAATTTATGACCTTGGTAAGTGTGGAGGCATTCCAATTACCTTTAATAGAGTTACCTAGGACAACCCATATTGAGGGAGACCTTAGAGGTCCATAGCATATGAGTAAACTTATGTGTGAGTTTATGAAATGAATAATGAGTTCCGCTGAGAGTACTTGATAGAAATTGTACTTGAATGAAGGGAGTTATGTGTAACACCCGTAATATTAAAACATCATTTTAATCATTTAAAATTCAATTTGCAACATTATTCACGTTGCCCAAAATACAGTTTAACAAAAACGTTAAAACGATTATCAGAGTATACAAAAACACGGTGTTACAAAGTATATCATAACCATAGAATAACGAGATCTACCTAAGAGTCCCCGAGCTAAACTCCTCTAATCCACTTCTAGCGCGACCATCTAAGCTTTCGATCTTGAACCTGAGTACATAGCCATAAAAAGAAGGTAGCACGTGAGATAAAATAGTCTCGTGAGATACATGGGTTTTTGACACAACTATGGCATAACCAATAATACAACAATAATGGAATAATAGTATATTAATAATATAACAATAACCGCAACCATAATACATATGTATTAATTTACCTCCTCAGTAATCTATCACATTCATTCACAAACTCAGTCAACATATCAAGGTGATTGGAATGTCTCCAACCCACCTTGACCGTCACCGTCACGATGATTGGAATGCCTCCAATCCATCGTGCCAAATTGTTTTACTAACCGGGATACCCCTGATCTAATAAAACCCCCACCGCCACAATAATTGGAATGCTTCCAATCCAAAGTGACCCAATTGGTATTACTAACCGGAATGCCTCCGATCTAGCAAAACCCCCACCATCA
This sequence comes from Calendula officinalis, assembly GCA_963853835.1. Lineage (NCBI taxonomy): Eukaryota > Viridiplantae > Streptophyta > Magnoliopsida > Asterales > Asteraceae > Calendula > Calendula officinalis. The sequence continues at coordinate 39,493,397 of OY970831.1, forward strand.
CAATAATTGGAATGCCTCCAATCCCAAGTGATCCAATTTATCTTACTAACCAGAAAGCCACCGATCTAGTAAGACCCAACATTATGTTGGGATGATTGGAATGCCTCCAATCCATCAGTTAAAGATACCATGATAGCTAGAATGCCTCCGATTATCATGAACCTGCCCTATTTCAATCTACCCGTCATAACTTCATGTAACCTTCTGTCACATCTATCACTAATGCCATAAGGCCGTCACACAATTAATTCGTTAATTAGAATATGTCTATTCTAATTATTGCATTAGTCTTGCTATTTAATCATTTTGATCGTAAATCCCAATTATTTATCAAATAAGACATATTTCTTATTCATCATGATCCTAATTCTTTTATCTTTTCAGTGACTAAACTACATATCTTTTATTGTTCACGACATACTTATTTTCCTAATAATTCAATCATTTCTTTTATTAGTTTGTTTTACTAATAAATATTCATTATTATATCATCTTCCTTATATTATTTATTAACACTTTTCTCTAATAAATACTCGTTATCATATTCTTTTAGTCATTGTCTTTATTAATACTTCTTATTAATGAATCTTTTTTCTTTCAAAATAAAAACATCGGATGAAAAAACTCTCCGGAAATTTTGGGCGGCGTAAACCCTAATCGACGTCAGATTTCGGCAGTGGAGTTCTGAGCAAACCTCTCCGACAAGTAGGGGAGGGGGGGGGGGTTGGGTAGTAGTATTGTTCTGCATGCTCCATGGGTTTCAGCCGTCAATTGCTTGATGGCTTCTGAAGGCTGGATGTGGAAGAGCGGTAGGAGAAACGTTGATGCACCGGGGAATAGACATAAAATTATTCAAAATCCTTATCAAAAATCGGTAGAGAATATTGCAACGTCGTTCTTTATTATAAATTTCATGAATTCGTTTAATGAAAGGCGTTATGGGAACGGTGCATGTTGCATGGGAAGGTGGTTGTTGTCTTCATACCTACGAAGGTATCGAAAATCAAGAAGAGATTCAGGTTTATTCGATTTCTAGGAATTGATGATGATCAAGGTTTTGCTAGGAAACTATCCCAAGAGTGGATGGGGTCATTCCACATCTTTGTTTCCGTGGCACGATTCAATAGGCCAAAAGTGTCTACTTATGATCATCAGAGCAATCGGGTCTATGTTAGAAAGGTAGACAATAATAAAAAAGAATCAAAAAGTAAGCCGGTTGTGTATGGATCCTCTTATGCGTCAGTTGTTGCCGGTGGTAATTTCAAGCATAATTCCATGGAAGGGGGTGTAAGAAAATAAGTGATAAAGCTGTTAAAATGAAGAAAGTATCGTTGCATGAAAAAGACCTCATTAAGCTTGATGATATCACTTCTCTTGTTCTTGCAAAGGTAAGGTTAGAGAAGTAGGCCTTATGGTAAATATATATACCCGCCTGGAAAGTGAAGGTTTTGTGGATGTAGAAATATATCACATTGGAGGATTATGGGTGTGGGTGGATTTTAAATCTCAGAAAGCATGTTATAGATTCAAAAGCTTGGATCTTTCGCATATGTTTGTTGATGTGCGCCATGTTCTTAGCAATTTTGTGATTGATGATCGTATGGTGTTGATAGAAGTTGATAGGTTGCCATTGTGTGCATGGAGCTCTGAAGCTTATAAGAAAAATGGAGGTCTGTGGGTTAAGTTCATCTTTTTTGATGAAGAATCAAATGATGATCCAAGTTGTGGCCGTTTGTGTATCAATACAAAAGAGATGAATTTAATTAATGAATTTATTCAAATGGAGGTGGCAAAAACTACGTATGTGGTTCAGGTTAAAGAGAAAAATATTTAGACGATAAAAATTAAAAAAGTAGATACGGAGGAGGAGGATGAGCATAATCTTGATTATGAAGTTAAAGAGGAATCACAAAATGAGATGTATGTATTGTTAGTAACTGAACCAGAGGAGAAAGTTAATATGGAGAAACAAGAATATGAGAAAGTATGTGAAAATTCAGTAGAGGTTGTTCAACTAGAGGATGAAAACGGGGTTCAAGTAACTATGGTGGAGTTCGGTGTTGAGGATTGAAAAAGGGGACACAGTTCAAGAACAGGAGTGTGATGATAATTTACGAAGTAATAGTGATAATAATTCAGTTAGTTGTCCACCTGGGTTCGAGATGTGCAAGAAATAGGATCGTATAGTTATTGATCAACAAGACGAATATGTGCTTGCACCTATCTGTGATACGTGTTTAGGTGGTTTCGGTGGGTGAAAATACAGGCTGATCACATCGGAGGTAGGATGGGTGAGGAAGATTGTGCCAAATGTTGAATATCTTATCCTTAAATGCTAGGGGTTTGGGTTCCGTGAACAAACGGAAATGGATAAAAAAACATATTCTATAAAAATAGTGTCTTTTTTGGGAATTCAAGAAACGTTAATGACTAAGCCAGATTTATTCTGTTTTAAATCGATTTGGGGCAATTATCATTTTGATTTCGCATGTAGCTCGGCTCGTGGGGGTCTGGGGGTATTGTGTCTATGTGGGATATGACGGTGTTCTTTAACGAATCTATTGTGTGTGGTATATACTATGTGGTTGAAGGTTTGTGGATGGGAATTAATGAAAAAGTGTCCATTATCAAATTTATGCGCCTCAAGATGTAGATTCCCGAGGGTGTGTGTGGGATTAGATTCGGGCGTATATGGAAGGAAAAGAAGGGAAGTTTGTGATATTTGGGGACTTTAATGAAGTAAGGGATGAGTCGGAATGATTCGGTTCGGTGTTTAATTCGGTAGGTGCTTCTATTTTTAACAATTTTATATATGTTTGTGGGTTGATTTATCTAGATATTGGAGGTCGGAAGTACACATGGATGAATAAGAAGGGCTCCAAAATGAGTAAGTTAGACCAATTTTTCATTTTGGAAAATATGGCTAATAGCGATCCTGATTTGAAAGTTATGGCGTTGGAGAGGAAGTTATCAGACCACTTACCGACTCTTCTTTCGTCCAAGAAAGTTGATTATGTCCCTATACCGTTTCGAGTTTTTAATTCATGGTTGGAGTTTGATGAGTATAATGAGCTTATAAATTCTTGTTGTGAAGAGTTTATCCCGGGAAATTCTTCTACTATTGTTAATTTTAAATTTTTTTTTAATTATTTAAGACCAAAAGCGAAGATTGGTCTAAGAATTTGTTGCGGGCTCGTAAGGAACAGGTACTCGAAATGCAAAAGCTGATTACGGCTATTGAGGACCGTATTGATAGTGGCGTAGAGTCTGCACTGGAAGCCAAACTGCGGTTAACACTTATTAATAAATTGAAAGAAATTGAACGGACTGAAAAATAGTGATGCGCTTCAAAAGCTTAAAATAAAATGGGATGTGGAAGGGGATGAAAACTCATCATTTTTTCATGGCCTTCTTAAGCAAAGAAGGTGAAGGCAAATGGTACAAGGTGTTATGGCAGATGGCGAGTGTCATACGAATCTGACATCGGTTAAATCTATATATTTTTATTATTATAAAAATAAGTTTGGGGCGATAACTACCGCAGTTCCGGTATTGGATGAATCTCGGTTTGAAAAGCTTGATGCGAATCAAGCTTTTGATTTAGAAAAAAACGTGTTCTATGGAAGAGTTGAAGGTCATGGTTTGGAGCTGTGGTAGTGAAAAAATCCCGGGCCCGGACGAGTTTAATTTTAAATTTGTGAAGAAATTTTGGGAGGTTTTTGAAAGACGATTAATTATGTTTAGTGAAGGAATTTCTTGATACAGGTCGTTTCCTTAAAGGGTGTAACACATCGTTTATTACTTTAATTCCAAAGGTGAATAACCCATCATTGGTGAAAGATTACCACCCTATCTCTCTGATTGGTTTACAATATAAAATCATTGCTAAGTTATTAACGATGCGTTTAGCAAAAGTGGTTGATAGTGTCGTCAGTTGTGAGCAGTCCGCCCTTTAATGGTTAACAAGATTACAAAATACTACAAGAAGAAAAAGAAAAAATTACTACTTTTTTAAGTTGACTTTGAGAAAGCATATGATTCGTTGAGTTGGGATTATCTTGATTTTATTTTGTCAAGAATGGGGTTCGGTATGAAATGGAAAAATTGGGTGAAGTCTTGCCTTTCTTCAGCTACCTTATCGGTTGTGGTAAATGGTAGTCTGACGGAGGAATTTTCTATGCATAGGGGTGTTCGGCAAGGAGACCCTTTATCCCCGTTTTTATTTATTATAGCAATGGAAGGGTTGCATCTTTCTATTGATAAAGCGGTGGAAGAAAATCGTATAAAAGGGACGGTTATCGGTTCTAACAACTTAAACATTTCTCATTTTTTTATGCAGATGATGTGATTGTGGTGATGGAGTGGAGTGTGGATGATATGAATGGTATTTTTCAAACTTTAAATGATTTTTACTACGAGTCCGGTTTGAAGATTAATGTGCAAAAGTCTAATTGGTATGGTGTGGGATTGAGCAGCAAAGATATTGAGTGCATGGCACGGCGAACGGGATGTGATGCGGCTTCCCTTCCGTGCATGTATCTCGGTATGTTGACAGGAGCTAATTTGACTCGCCAAAGTAGTTGGGTTCTGGTTATTGTTGCATTTTGTAAAAGGCTTTCAAATTGGAAAGCTAAAATGCTTTCAATTGATTGTCGTTTAACCCTTATTAAATCCGTTTTTGGGAGCGTTGGTATTCATTAGATGTCTTTATTCCGGGTACCGGAAAATGTGATTAAAAATATGGAACAAATACGTGCTCGGTTTTTGTGGGGTTGTCAACACAAAAAGAAAGTAAGTTGGGTTTCTTGGAACAATATCATTGCAGTAAAAGAATATGGCGGTCTTGAGATTAAAAGTCTTAAAGCTTTAAACCTTGCTCTTTCACTTAAGTGGAGATGGAGATTGTTTAAAGATCCGAATGCTTTATGGTGCCGAGTTTGTAAAGCTTTGTATGGAGATGTCGGTGGTTTTTTGAATATTAATTCAAACCGGTTTTTGAAAGGACCATGGTCTCGTATAGTAGATTCCGTCAAATATCTTCATACAAACCAAATTATAGACTATAATACTATAAAATATGATCTAGTTAGTGGGGATAAGATCAAGTTTTGGTTAGATGTGTGGTTAGACAATCAACCATAGAAGGAGAAATTTAACCGGTTATTTCGGTTAGATTTGGAAAATGATTTTTTGTCAAGGATAAATGGAGTGGCGGGGGATGGACATGGAACTGGAGAAGACAATTATGAGGTGGCATTGAAGTGGAACAATTTGAAAATTTAAAGCTTCTTCTTGATTGAATTAATATTGGTGTCGGAAATGATAAACTATGTATGGTTGCTGATCAACAATCAGATTTTTCAGTAGCAGGGGCTCAGAAGCTAATTGATAAAACACCCCACCCGAGCATAGGTACTAACACTATTTGGTGTAATTTCATTTCGTTAAAAGTTAACATTTTTGCGTGGCGTTTAAGATTGGATCGGTTACCGACTAGGCAAAATCTGTCTCGTAGAGGTATGGAAATTGTGACAATTTCGTGTCCGATTTGTCAAACCAATATGGAATCTGTGGAACATCTTTTTTCGTTTGCAATGTGGCGATGCAGGTTTGGGAGTCGATTTGTAAGTGGTGCGAGCTAGGAAGATTCTTGGGCAGGTCGTTTGATGAATGGTGGACGTTTATTTCCGGATTGAGACTCTCGAAGATTGGTGTGGTAAAGTTGAAGACGATAGGGATGGCGACATGTTGGATGATTTGGCTGTTCAGAAACTCGACGTTATTTGATATTGGTAGCATTAGAAAATGTGATATAATTGATTTGATTGTTTTATTTTCGTTTAATTGGTTAACCCATAGAAATCAAGCTTGTAAGATTTCATGGGTTGATTGGATTAAGAACCCTTTGTTATGATTTGGTTTAGTGTTTTGCTAAACTAATATATTGCAATAGGCGGTGCCGGGAGGGTGATAGCAATGCCGAAGTTCATCTGATGCCTTCTTTTTTGCTGTTCAAAAAAAATTAATACTTTTTATTAATAAAGGCTCATTAATCATTGTATGTTATCATACTTACTTGCCAAATTATCAATCATATTAACTATATCACAAAAATACATCATACACAGTTTCTTATCTTTTCAAACGTTATCTTTACTAAAATACTTATTAATAAAGGCTCGTGAAATTACACAACAAGTAGTCCACTCGAAAACTCGACAAACATATTGATAAAATAAATATTTACAACTATGTACTCAGTCTAAAAGTTCACATGTACTCACCTTAGTAATAGCTAAATCCAAATCGTGTTTATCAACACGAATCCTTGGTTCCTGCCTTTTGGAACAACTCCAACCTTTAGGTCTTTGCAACCTATCAACATAATCATCACATTTCTAGTTATCATCCATAACCAGATATCAAATACACTTCTATAATCATCCTTAACCACCAATTTCATCAAACTTGGTGGAAATCCTAAAATCCTAGTTCCAAGATTTCACCAACTAAACCCAAATCCAACAACAACACAAGGTTGACCTCATTAGTCTCCCATATTAGTCTCATAACACTAGCTAGTCACTAACACCCTTTCCCCCAAATTTGGTGACATTCAAAACCCTAGGTTTTCATAAATCTCAAGATTATCACAATCACATGAAATAACATGTTTTTCCTTGTTAAAATACCATAGATCTAAGTTAACTAACTTCTATTTCACCATTTATGAAAACCCTCAAACTAGGGTTTACAACTTTTCAACATTTACCCCAAATCAAACACTTACAACTAATGAGAGTTGAGATATACCTTTAATCTTCAACAAGGAGTGTAGAAACACAAGATTTGAGGTGAAAACCAGCTCCAAATGCCCTTTTAAACTCAAAATCCGTATAAGCTTTTAGGAGAGAAAGTTTGGGTTTGAAAATGAGTTCAAACCAGCCAACACTCGAAACCTTTATCTGCTGCAGACCCCTCGCGCCGCGACTCAGGTCCGTCGCGCCGTGAATCGTGGCTTCCGTGTTCACTCACACCGCTACAAGGCGGCATTTACGCCACGACTCGAGCCGGAAAGCTTCCTCAGTTCTTCTTCTCTCGCGCCACTTTCCACCCTCGTCGCGCCTCGACTCTCGGTCTCGCACCTCGACCCTCGAAGACTCCTAAACGCGAGTCGTGCCTTGCTGGAATCATCATCTTTTCTCTCCGATCTCGCGCCGCTACGGATTGGCTCGCGCAGCGAGCCGCCCAGCACTGAAGACATCTCCCGAGAAGCCCTTGAACGTTCCTTTTTCAACCCGCAATCAATCGTTTCCATCGCGTTTCAGATTCTAATGATTACCATAACTCACAATACGCAACCATGAACTAATATTTGGCATGACAACCCGATTCTTAACGTTCAAATTATAATTATTTACCAATAACACATAAGTTAAGGATCACGAAATTGCGGTCGTTATAACTATCTACCCCTTAAAAGGATTCCGTCCTCGGAATCAACTCAAGGATTTCTAATCCACATCTCCACTGATCATTCCATTCAAATTCTTGTACGTCCACTATAATCAACCTTTCCAATTCCGGCCCAAACGGGTCAAAATTAAATCCTTAACTCACAACACCCAAACGGGTCAAAGTCGCACCCTACGACAATTCCCTTTTCAATTATTCGATTAATCCATTTGTACCCATACAAGAGTCATAACACACCATTACAATTAGCTAACTATTCAAAACAAAAGTCAAAGTTCAGCTTTGACTAAAGTCAACAATTCATAAATTTGACTATTCTTGACTTATGCATAAAGTTAACCACGTTTAATAAGACTAACGATTTCCTTACCTTCTTCCGGATCTGTTAATTACCATTTTCCTTCCCAATTGTTTCCTTTTCTCGATTACAGTATCCCATAATCGATTAATGGTTTCCATTTCACTTAGGACAATATCAATTCTTATTACCTTTTTTTTTTAAACTTTTATTCAATTACTTATATCATTTCTTATAGTTTCTTTCAAATACTTTTATACCATATCTCGGTACCAATAATAATTTGCTTACTACGAGCATCTCTTTTCATATTTTATACAATTATAGGCATCTCCTACAAATGCTTGCAATTTGCCACATAATGTTAGCAATAATCATTACTCATACGATTCTGAATATATCAGATATAAACATCGCAATACAACAAATCGTGCTTTTTATATATCACATCTAGATGATCGGAATGCCTCCAATCAATCAAGATTCATACCATCACAATGATCGGAATGTCTCTAATCCACTGTGACTCATGCAATCTCGCTAATCGAAATGCCTCCAATCTAACGAGAACCAACTATTTCCTTCAATATTGCATACAATTCGTGTATGCATCATTCACTAAACATTATCTTTCTAATACCGTATGTCTTTAATAGGCCATAAATATACTGCACACACATAATATATCCCACGGGTATACGCATAATCATTTCTAGTGCTACTAATCGTTTCATCTACTCGTTAATCGCCACTAACTGGCTCACTTTCTCAACATCGCACATCCGATCTTTCTGTCACCACCGATGTAACTACTACTTATTTCATTTATCCACAATTCACCGGTCAACCCGGTCACCTTGAGTCAACCAAACGACTCTGGTCTACACTTACAACCTATGCCTTAGCATGTAATAGTCAAATAAGTCTCATGATTTTCTCTTTATACATGCTGAGACTGCCTTCCCAATCGTAGTCTCACACGACAACCATGTCATAAACTATCATACTTTTACTATGACCTTTAACCAAAAAAATAATAATTAATTATCCCCTCTTGACATCGTATGCGTCATCCATGACACATACTCTTGCTATGGCCGTTACCTTTAATCGACCATTTGCGATATCTAAAATAGTCATTCCCGACACTAGCTCTTTTCCGAATACTTTCTCCAAAAGAAGCTTCAAATCTTTACCATACTTTTTACCATTCTTTGATCACTTGTTTACAATTCTCAACTTTCTCCATGGACTTGTACCTTTCTATTCTCTTACAATAATACTACATTACTTATAAGGATTCCCACAAAACAATAAAATTATACTTTCGAAATTGCCTCTCTATGGTTTTCCGTCCACATCTAATATTCTCGCTAAGGCTTAGTACTTCCGTGTACTACCACTCTTTTATTATAAACACTGACGATTCTCGTGGTTCGCCTTTCAACACTGTTTGATCGGATAAACTCTCTTCCTTATTATTCACGACATACTGGTGTCATTTTCCCCAACTTATCACCCATATGCACATACCCAAACTTAGAGGCTATTTGCGAAACACAATTCCACGTCATATGACTCATATCTAATTTCTATAATCACATTCACATAACCACCAATTTTTGCAACAACTAAACAATTAATGTAACACCACAAATTTTAGAAGCCAGTTAAAAAAAAAAAAAAAAAAGGTGCGGAAGCATAAAGATAATAAATAAGTTTTAGGTTTAGGTTTACAATTAGACGTCCCAAATTAATTTGAAAATAAACAATGTTTAACGGTGTTAATAAACGACGTGGCTCATTTTACAAAACACATTAAACCGAGCTTGGTCAATCATCCCGTCCAAAGCACCAATCAACCTGAAAAGAGTCAACGAGTGATGGATTAACACAAAGCTAAGTGAATGAATACAATCTATAATTTCTGTTAAGCACAACAAGCAAGTAATAAAATTTCCACAATCGAGAAGCCACATAACCACTGTTTTGTTTTGAGAATATCGGTGGTCCTGCCGGAGCCTAAAACCATCATTGGCCTAACAATGGTACCCGATATCCCTGTATCCAATAGCCCGGTAAACCTCCTACGTGTAACGCATACAAGTAAGGTCCGAATACCGCGATCGTCGATACACTATGCCCAACCGTTATCCACCAGACACTGACTTCTCAAACCTCTGCCACCAAGTTAAAACCGAGTTGTTGTCACCAATTAAGCGAAGCCTCGACATATATGCGCACATATTCCATTTTACATAACACAATCAATTATGTACCAAACAAGTAAGCTATTAACATTTGCGCCGAAAAACGACCCGAGCAGCCTGAAATCCTACATTTTTTCACAAGCATGCAATACCAAACCAATTGTAACCATAACACAAGTTGGAGGTTAAATCCATTCACCGTAACCTTCTCATTGCCACCAACTCAGTAGTCTAATGTCACTGAGTTGTCCTCCCGTTTCCTGTGAATTCAAAAGAATACCGAATTAGTAATCAATACTACAAAATTACAACAAATGTCAAGTAAGCTCACAACCTAGCTCTTGTCCCAAATAAAAGCCAAACACTTGAAACATCATATAAACATGTCATGACTATATCATACATATCAAACAAGTCAACTAACCATTTTACACATTATCCATCCAAACAGGTCAAACTAAGTTGTCGAGTTGAGTTCTGGAGCTAACTTCTCAAGCTCACCTCTCAAGCTCACCTCTCAAGCCCACCTCTCAAGCTCACTAACCTTCACATAATCGCCACATCTAGCAAGTCATAACTAGTTAACCATTTCAATAAGCTCATAACTTCCATAAACCAAGTATTTTACTTCCAAATTATAAGTTCTATCTTTTGACTCAAATCATCCAAACAGTAACTAGCATTTCATCAATCTCACCAAAACTTGACATAATCCAAAACTAACATATCTAACATATACAAGCAACAAAACCCATAAAACCTACCATTGACATATTCACAACACTTGTCACAAAAACCCATTTACTAGCTTATAATTTAGACATAAAATCCATACAACCTTTTAACCAATAATTTCACCCAAACAAGTCATAATTAATTATCTTAACATTTAATACTTCCAACATGTTAGTTTAACCTAAACTAACCATAAAAACCACAAAAATCCAAGATTCCAAGATTTGGAAGAAGCTTCATCCTTTTAACGACTCCATTAATAGAGGTTGAATATGAACTTCAACAAATCAAGGTTCCATCCACAAATAGTAAATACGATACATAAGAAACTCAAGATAAACATATAATACGGATTTATAACAACATTTAGCAATAATCATTCAAGAACATAAACCCTAATTTATCATTTTAGCCAGAACTTCAAAACAACCAACAAGAGATAAAAGCTTACCACAAGAGACACTACAAAACCGAGATCTAGCCAAACAAGAGAAGGATTTAGCTAGGTTCCTTCAAGAATCACCAAGAACACAAGTGGGTTTTTTGGATAGGGTTTTAGAGAGATGTTGGAGAGAAATGTTAGAGAGAGAGAAAGATTGGTGAAAATGAAAAGATGGGGTTTCCCCATCTCAAAATGCCGTTCAAAATACAACGGGTGGTCCCCCTTTGGTCTTTTTCAGATTTTAGCAATGCGATACGAAAAGTCCTGTTCGTAGTTATTTTATTTAAAATAGCAAACGAACTCCATTTTCAAAAATGAATACATTTTCGAGAACGAAATTCAAAAGAGAATCTAAAAATATAAAAATCATAAAATCATTTAGACATTTCAGAAATGGATATTTTAATCCTTTGATTAATATATCACAAAATGACAAAAGGCCAAACAATTCTTTTAACATTTAATGAAATAGTTTCACATAAGGTCAAATAGTTATTTATCATATATTAGTATGTACATAAAACTACTAGGCCGGTTTTAGGATGTTACAATTAAGCTATAACCACATCACATCAATTTGTAAATAGGATACCCAAGGTGGCATCAGTTACTATATCTTTCCCCACAGAGTTGCTACTCTCTAGCACTTGCTACATTTCACGAATCCATCGAATCGTAACCCTCGACTCAGAATTTCCCAAATACGCTTTGGGCTTGCACGTCTTGAATGTACTGAACGAACCTCCTTCTCTTACTTCCGATTCAGAATCATTACCCTATTCTATCGTGGATTTCTCAGCGCCGGCTTCGCTACCCGAAGACCTACTTTTCATAACGGAGTCGGAATCATCCCGCATATCCTCCTTTATATGGTCATCCGCAATCTGGTTCACATCCTTATTCACTACTTCTTTCATCTGATTTGATCATATTCCAGATAGTTTCCAAAGTTACTGGGGTTGGTTTACGTCTAAACCGGAACCCTTTCGATCATCATCACGGGGTGTCAGAACTCAATTAAAATTCTTTCCTGATTCAGAGAAGCTTGTCCACTTTTCGTGTTCACCCTTTTGTTATTACAATATTGACTCAACAGTCGAATTCAACATAATTAGATCAAAACATGACATTTCTCATAGGGGTCGACTTTATCATACTAATTCCCTACAGTCTCAAAAGACTAATCAAAGACATCCTATGGAAACATACGATCCTACTAGCATAGCATAATAGTAGGGTGGTCAGTGCAACCTAATTGTGACAACTCGATATTTCTAATCGGCAACTTTATTTCATTTCTAAACTTTCTTTACTTAGAAAGTTTTCAGATTTAAACATTTCTATTTCTGGCATCCAAACAAACAATAAAACATTTATATTTTCACCATACACCGGTGTTTGACTACTTTGTTCAACACAACATTTCATTTTATTTATGGTGATACTCTTGAGCTAAAACATTTGTAAAAATAATAATTTTATATTATTTGCACAATAAACCAACGTAATTAGATAAATGTGACTCGTATCTAACATTTTTTAACACCGACACCTTAACACGTTGACCGACCACAATGTGGCCGGCCCCCACCTCCGTCTCGTGACCTATTCGGCCGAACACCCCATGGGGTGTGACTGTGTGAGGTTAATTGTTTTGGCCTTATCCCTTTTGTTGATTTAAACTTTGTTGTTATCCATAATCGATTCAAATGAGTCCTTGATCGACTCAAACTCTATTTCCTCTACGCTATAAATACCATTACCCTCACAAACCCTAATCCAATTTCATCATCAGCATTCGGCTGAACCCTAGCCACCATCGATCATAAGCTTTCGGTTTCGATACCCATTCGGTTTTGTTAGTAATCCCGTTCGCAAGGTATAAAACCCGATCCCTTTATTTCTTTTTCTACTTCTTTCGGTCATATGATTCGAACCCGAGACCATGTCCAAAGGCCATATGGTCTCGACACATCCTTGATCTTGATCCCGATGTGTATGCATGCATGCATGTCAATGGGTTTGTTTGTTTGTTCGTTAAGCGTTTCGTTTGATCAGTTCTTCATTTGTTTTGATTATCTAAACCCTATACTTGTGAATGTTGTTAATATTGTGAAACACTTGAATCCCTAACACTAATCTAGTCGTTTTGTTGTTAATGTTAAACCCTAGATTCGTTGTGGTATCGTTAAACTCTAGATCTAGACAAACCGATGTTAAAAACTTTGTAACCATTAACCCGAAACCATCATCGTTCGACCCGCAACCCAAACCAATCGGGTCTAGGCCATTCGGCCAACTCGTGACCCGAAACTCTAGTGAAACTGAAACTAGGTCAAACCCTAGTTGACCGTCATTGACCCGTGACCGTGTACAACGTAACCCTAAACTCGTAAACCCTAATTGATTGTATGTTTGACCCGCAATTGTAATCGGGTTGAGGCTTGTACTAGACCCAAAACTTGACCCTAAACCCGAGATCCCCATTCGGGCCGAGGCTTGTACTTGACCCGTTCTATTAAACCAAGCCAAGAAACCCAGTTGTCTAAACCCAAACTGTAACATCCCAAAACCCGGCCTAGTAGTTTATTGACCTTAAGGTATCTTATTAAATGATTATCTGATTAAATGCTTAGTTAATTTAATTAGCCTGCTGTCCTTTGCGGTATTTTAACCAAGGGGTTAAAATACCCGACTTGTGAATTATTTGGAATGAAAACATGATTTTTATATATTTGGATTCCTTGTTAAATATCGTCTCCAGAAATACTTTCGTTTTTAAAATTGGAGTCCGTTTGCTATTTTAAATAAATTAATTTCAAAAGGGACTTTCAGACGGATACTGTTAAAGTGGAAAAAAATGCAAGAGGGGCCCCACTCCCTCTTGCTTGGCCAGTGTAGAGAGAGAGGGAAACACCCTCTCTTCTCTTTTCCCTCTTTCAAACATTATCCTCTCATTTACTTGCACTATTTCATTGAAAAACCCCATCTCTTTCTCTCTACTTGTTCATCATCTTCTTGAGCTTGTTCTTGTGCTAGAGTCCGAATTTCCATACCAAAATTAGTGTAGAAGAAGCTTAGTGGTAAGTTACATCTTCTCTTGTACTTGTTCTTGGTGTTCTTGAGCTAGAACTTGAACTAGGGTTTTTGTAGTTGGTTGTTTTGTTGGTGAATCTTGTTATGAATGTTGTTTTATGTGTTTGTGCAAGCTTTTACATCATTTGTATGGTTGTTTGTTGAAGGAAGACAAGATTTGGTGAAAATCACCTTCAACCTCCATTAATGGTGGAAGTTGAAGGTGGGTTTTGACAAATCTTGGATTTCTTGAGTTTTGGTTGGTTAGAATTGTTTATTAGGTTGTGAAATCATGTTTGGTAAGTTATGGATGTTAAAAACCTAGTATTGATCAATTGGTGAAGTAGTGTAACTAGTGTTTGGATGATTTTGTCAAAATGGTTAACTAGTGATCTTGGAAGTATCATACTTGGATTTGTGATGGTTATGATCTTGATGGAATTGTTAGATGATTGTGAATTGCTAGTTTAAAGATTAAAATTGCTAGTTAATGGAAAGGTGGAAGTGTTTGGATCATGTTCGGGTTTTTTGGCCCGTTTGGGTCAACTAGTTGTGAATACTTGCTAAATGGTCAAAATGGTCAATTGTATTGATGATGGACTTGTGCTAGTTGTAAATGTCATAAAATGTGTATTTTATGAGTCTTATGTAGTTAGTTGTTGAAATTGATGATTTTGACAATTCGGTGGATTATCACTAACTCGGTATGTTGTTGACAGGAACCGGGAAGGATACTCAGTGATACTAGCTCACTGAGTTATGGAATCGAAGGTTGACAGGTGAGTGGATTCGACCTACAACTCGGGTTTCGGTTATTTCACTTGGTATTGTCTTGTTGTTGAAAAATGCAGAAAATCGCCAGATGAAGAGAGTTCGCGACGCGAACTTAGTTCGCGATCGCGAAGTCGGTCCAGAGAAATTTGTTGGTCGTCGCGAAGTAGTTCACGACTGAGTTCCCGGCGCGAACCCTAGTTCGCGACCGCGAACTAGAGTTCGCGATTGGGAACTCAGTTTTGATGTTTTCGCGGTTTCTTTCGTAGCTAGTTGACTTGTTATGTATGCCTAGAGTTAGGGAATACCATACATGACTAGGTGCACCATCGGGATGAGGTCAGTGCCGGATGGATAACGGCTGGGCACAGTGTATCGACTAATAGGGTATCCGACCTTACCTGTATATGTTACAGTGTTAAGGGGAGGGAGTTGCCCTGGGTGTTGGATGCAAAACGCTATCGGTTACCGTGGTTTTGGCCGACCATGGTTTAAGGCCCGCAAATCCGCCGATCCTCTCAAATAAGTGATTACCCAAACCGGAGATGTTTTATAACTTCCGCGTTTAAGTGACTACCAAACCGGAGATGTTCTTTAACTTCCGTGTATAGTGTTTAGTGCAGTTGGTAGGGTTAGGAATTCATTCACTTAGCTTTTGTGCTAATCCCTCCCTTATTGACACATTTCAGGTTGGATGGCTTGAACGGGTCGGGCTTGAACGGGAAGTTTGACCATGCTTAAATTATGTTTTTTAAAATGAGCCGTGTCTAGTAATACCGTCTTTTAAATAACTTTGTTTGTAATAATTTGTGGGACCACGTTTTGTAAACTAACTAACTAGATGCTTCCGTACTTAAACTAATACTTAATTGCCTTTATAAAAAAAAATGCGGTGTTATAACTTGGTATCAGAGCTTCGTTTTGGCGATGGATACATGGGGTTGGTGTTCCATTCCCAAATCGTGGCTCGTGTGTTGGTCAAACCTTCCGGTCAAAGGGGATTAGAGAAAGTGTGAATTGAGTTTAGTAGTTAGTATATGTGTACTAACGAGTTAAACTAAGCCTTGGTGAGATGTTGTGTTTTGTAGCAGGAATGGCTACGGATGGAAACACCTTGGATAATATCCCACCGAACACGAACCTTGGGAACGATGGAGCAACGGGCTCGGGGGGTGATGAAATACCGAATGAAGAATATATCTTGTTGTTGGAAACACGGAATATGGAACTGGAGGATACCATTAGGGCTCTTCGCCAAAATCAACCGACTGAGCCGCGACCCGAGGCTCGGTCTACCTTGCCACCTCCAACCCAAGCAAACCCACCCCCACACTTCACTCAAACTACTCAAAATCCCGTCTTTCCCCAAAATGACTCCTCATCTCCCAATACAAGCATACTACAACCGCCACTCGCCCACACCGTACCAATTGCCAATGCCCAACACCAACAATTCTTCTACCAACCTTTCCCGAATGAGAAGAAACCGTGCACTTACAAAAATTTTCTCGATTGTAAACCAACCGAGTACCGACCCGGCGGAAACTCTAAGTTGGCTTAGGGCCACCGAGAGGGCTCTTATTGCTTGTAATTGTGAGGACCACTTGAAGGTCCGGTATGCGTCCCGAATGTTGGGGGGACCGGCTATGGATTGGTGGGATGGGTTGACCGCGAACTTTAGCAACGAAATGATGGATGCGGTCACGTGGAAACAATTTAAGGAGCAAGTGGAGGCTCGGTATTGTAGCCCGTTTGAGTTGGATAAGATCCGGAATGAGTTCATGATGTTGAAGATGACCGATCGGATGACGGTGGATGAGCTTATCCTCCAATTTAATGGTAAGCTCCGATTTGTGACACAATGGGTGCCCGATGAGCCCACCCAAATCAAACACTTTGTGGGGGCGTTGTTGCCCGAGTACCGGAATATAACGAGGCTTGCGGGAACACTCTTGCAAGCCTATGATCTTGCCAAGTCGGCCGAGAGTGATTTCTTGGCTCAAAAGGTCGCGAGTCGAGAGAAGACTTCGTTTCACAAGGGAAAGTATGATCAATCAAGCTCGAGCAACCACAAGAAACCCCAAGGAAATCATAGGTCAACCAATGATCGTCGAAAACAAATCCTTCAAGGTTCCAACCAAAGGAACCCGTGGTGCTTACCGTGTAAGTCCGCCCATGCCGGACCGTGTACGGCACAAACTCGAAAATGTCTTAAGTGTGGGCAACACGGGCATGAGTCCTCGGAATGCAAGTTAGAGAATAGTGTTTGTTGGACATGTCAAAAAGAGGGCCACAGGGCTATGCATTGTCCGATGAAGAAAAGTTCGGGTTCGGGTTCGGGTGGGGGAGCGGCTTCGTCGGGAAGTCAAAAGAGGAAGAGTCATCCGCCACCTACGGGTCGGGCATTCAAAATGACGGTGGAGGATGCCACCACCACCGACGATGTCATCACCGGTATGTTTCTAATAAACTCGATACCCGCTCGCGTGTTATTTGATTCGGGTGCAAATAGTTCGTTTTCCTCAAAGAGTTTTTGTGACAAATTGAAATTGCCTATTTCCTTGATCGCGACACCTCTAGAGGTAGAGGTGGCCGATGTTGAAATGGTTCCGGTCACGACATCCGTGTCCGGGGCTAGTATTGATATTGATGGCGTGAAATTTTCGATTCTTTTACTTGTTATGCCGATATCCGGCTTTGATGTGGTTTTAGGTATGGATTGGTTAAGTGCTAATAGGGCCAACATAAACTGTCACCAAAAGTTAATTACTTTTCTTTTACCCGACGGGTCACACGTCGTGGCCCGGGGAGACCGTGCGACCCCGACCATACCCATGATAACCATGATGAAAGCCTGTAAGTCCTTGACCAAGGGTTGTGAATCGTTTATAGCTTATGTGATTGACGTGAAAAAGGAAAAGAAAGTGGTTGGCGATCTCCGGGTGGTTTCGGAATACCCGGAGGTGTTTCCCGAAGACTTGCCTGGGTTACCTCCCGTTCGGGAGGTAGAATTCAAAATTGATTTGGTGCCGGGTGCCAATCCCGTGGCTAGAGCACCGTACCGTTTAGCACCGTCCGAGATTCGGGAAATGATTACACAAATCCAAGATTTATTGGATAAGGGTTTTATTCGGTCGAGTTCCTCACCTTGGGGAGCTCCGGTTTTATTCGTAAAGAAGAAAGATGGTGCACTTCGTATGTGTATCGATTATCGAGAATTAAATAAAAGAACGGTAAAGAATCGGTATCCTTTGCCTCGTATTGACGATTTATTTGATCAACTCCAAGGGTCTTCTTATTTCTCAAAGATTGATTTGAGATCGGGTTATCACCAAGTTCGGGTTCATGAAAACGATGTTCACAAAACGGCGTTCCGAACTCGCTATGGCCACTATGAGTTCTTGGTTATGCCGTTTGGATTGACGAACGCTCCCGCGATATTTATGGATTTGATGAATCGAGTTTGTCGGCCTTATCTCGACAAATTCGTTATTGTGTTCATCGACGATATTTTAATTTACTCCAAGACCGAAGAAGAACACGAAAAACACTTAAGGCAAGTGTTAGACGTTGAAGCGGGAACAATTATTTGCGAAGTTCTCGAAGTGCGAATTTTGGCTTCGAGACGTTCACTTTTTGGGTCACGTTATTTGTTCGAATGGGGTCAAGGTGGACCCGGCGAAGATCGAAGCGGTTATGAATTGGGTTGCTCCGAAGAACCCAACCGAGATAAAGAGTTTCTTGGGTTTGGCGGGTTACTACCGCCGGTTTATAAAGGATTTTTCGAAGATAGCGGGCCCTATGACGAGATTGACCCGTAAGGATGTACCGTTTCGGTGGGGTGAAAATCACGAGAAGTCATTTCAAACTCTAAAACAATTATTGTGTCAAGCTCCGGTTCTCGCCTTACCCGAAGGCCCGGAGGATTTTATTGTTTATTGTGACGCTTCACTTGCGGGTTTGGGTTGTGTGTTAATGCAACGAGATCGGGTCATTGCTTATGCTTCGAGGTAATTGAAGAATCACGAGAAGAATTACCCGACTCACGATTTAGAGTTGGCGGCGGTGGTTTTTGCACTAAAATTATGGAGACACTATTTGTACGGTACTAAGTGCGTGATTTGTACGGATCACAAAAGTTTGCAATACGTGTTCACGCAAAAGGAATTGAATATGCGCCAACGAAGATGGTTAGAGTTGATTAAGGATTACGATTGTGAAATCCGATATCATCCCGGGAAGGCAAATGTGGTGGCCGATGCCTTAAGTAGAAAGGGAGATTCGGGACGGGTACAATATATGCGGATGGAAATTGTGTCGGATTTGGTGTCCCGCTTCAAGATTTCATAAATGGAAGCCTTGAATGTCGAACATTTGAAGGCCGAGATTTTATTAAAGAGGAAAGATGATTTAGAAGAGGATTCTCGGGGTTTGAAGACGTACGAATCCCGGGTTTGGGTACCATTACTCGGGGGTTTGCGGGAATTAATTTTGGCCGAGGCTCACAATTCTCGGTTATCGGTTCACCCGGGTAGCACGAAAATGTACAATGACCTAAAAGCACTTTATTGGTGGCCGACAATGAAGACCGACATTGCCCGTTTTGTGGGCCAATGTCATATTTGTGCTCAAGTGAAGGCCGAGCACCAAAAGCCCTATGGAACTTTAACCCAATCACCGGTTCCCGAGTGGAAGTGGGACCGGATTACTATGGATTTCGTGACCAAATTGCCGCGTACACAAAGGGGTCACGATATGATTTGGGTTATAGTTGACCGATTAACGAAGAGTGCTCATTTCTTGGCTACTAGTGAGACCGCCTCACTTAGTAGATTGGCGAAATTGTACATTGATGAAGTAGTATCTCGTCATGGAATTCCAATTTCTATCGTGTCCGATAGAGATCCCCGTTTCGCTTCGAACTTTTGGAATAGCTTGCAACGAGAATTAGGGACGCGGGTGAATTTGAGTACCGCGTACCATCCCCAAACCGATGGGCAATCGGAAAGAACGATACAAACGCTTGAAGATATGTTGCGGGCTTGTGTGTTAGAGTATGGTGGGTCGTGGGATTCTCACCTACCGTTGATCGAGTTTGCTTATAATAACTCGTATCACTCAAGTATTAAGATGCCACCGTACGAGATGTTGTATGGGCGTCGGTGCCGAACCCCGACGTGTTGGTTGGAAGCGGGTGAGAAGCAATATGCGGGGCCCGATATTGTACAAATGACCGCGGATAAAGTTGCTATTGCTCGAGACAAGTTGAAAGCCGCCCGTGACCGACAGAAGATGTATGCCGACCCGAGGCGTAGAACCGCTACGTTCTCGGAGAACGAGATGGTTTATTTGAAGGTTTCACCTTGGAAGGGCGTTATTCGTTTTGGTAAACGAGGAAAGTTGGCCCCGAGGTTTATTGGGCCGTTCCGAATTAGTAAAGTGGTGAATTCTCAGTCGGTAACACTCGAGTTACCCCCGGAGTTGTCGGCAATACACAACACTTTCAACATTTGTTACTTGAGAAAGTGTAACATCGAAGATCCGAGCCAAATTCTCCCGGTGCAAGAGTTGCGGGTAGATACGAAAAAGAGATTGGTCGAAGAACCGGTGGAGTTATTAGACCGAAAAGTAACGAAATTGAGAAAGAAACATATTCCTATGGTTCTAGTAAAGTGGAAGCACAGTTTGGGTGCGGATATGACGTGGGAGACCGAGCCCGATATGCGGGAACGTTATCCCTCCTTGTTTGATCGAGATGGGATTCCGGGGACGAAATCTTCCTAAGTGGGGGAGAGTTGTAACATCCCAAAACCCGGCCTAGTAGTTTATTGACCTTAAGGTATCTTATTAAATGATTATCTGGTTAAATGCTTAGTTAATTTAATTAGCCTGCTGTCCTTTGCGGTATTTTAACCAAGGGGTTAAAATACCCGACTTGTGAAATATTTGGAATGAAAACATGATTTTTATATATTTGGATTCCTTGTTAAATATCGTCTCCAGAAATACTTTCGTTTTTAAAATTGGAGTCCGTTTGCTATTTTAAATAAATTAATTTCGAAAGGGACTTTCGGACGGATACTGTTAAAGTGGAAAAAAATGCAAGAGGGGCCCCACTCCCTCTTGCTTGGCCGGTGTAGAGAGAGAGGGAAACACCCTCTCTTCTCTTTTCCCTCTTTCAAACATTATCCTCTCATTTACTTGCACTATTTCATTGAAAAACCCCATCTTTTTCTCTCTACTTGTTCATCATCTTCTTGAGCTTGTTCTTGTGCTAGAGTCCGAATTTCCATACCAAAATTAGTGTAGAAGAAGCTTAGTGGTAAGTTACATCTTCTCTTGTACTTGTTCTTGGTGTTCTTGAGCTAGAACTTGAACTAGGGTTTTTGTAGTTGGTTGTTTTGTTGGTGAATCTTGTTATGAATGTTGTTTTATGTGTTTGTGCAAGCTTTTACATCATTTGTATGGTTGTTTGTTGAAGGAAGACAAGATTTGGTGAAAATCACCTTCAACCTCCATTAATGGTGGAAGTTGAAGGTGGGTTTTGACAAATCTTGGATTTCTTGAGTTTTGGTTGGTTAGAATTGTTTATTAGGTTGTGAAATCATGTTTGGTAAGTTATGGATGTTAAAAACCTAGTATTGATCAATTGGTGAAGTAGTGTAACTAGTGTTTGGATGATTTTGTCAAAATGGTTAACTAGTGATCTTGGAAGTATCATACTTGGATTTGTGATGGTTATGATCTTGATGGAATTGTTAGATGATTGTGAATTCCTAGTTTAAAGATTAAAATTGCTAGTTAATGGAAAGGTGGAAGTGTTTGGATCATGTTCGGGTTTTTTGGCCCGTTTGGGTCAACTAGTTGTGAATACTTGCTAAATGGTCAAAATGGTCAATTGAATTGATGATGGACTTGTGCTAGTTGTAAATGTCATAAAATGTGTATTTTATGAGTCTTATGTAGTTAGTTGTTGAAATTCATGATTTTGACAATTCGGTGGATTATCACTAACTCGGTATGTTGTTGACAGGAACCGGGAAGGATACTCAGTGATACTAGCTCACTGAGTTAAGGAAGCGAAGGTTGACAGGTGAGTGGATTCGACCTACAACTCGGGTTTCGGTTATTTCACTTGGTATTGTCTTGTTGGTGAAAAATGCAGAAAATCGCCAGATGAAGAGAGTTCGCGACGCGAACTTAGTTCGCGATCGCGAAGTCGGTCCAGAGAAATTTGTTGGTCGTCGCGAAGTAGTTCACGACTGAGTTCCCGGCGCGAACCCTAGTTCGCGACCGCGAACTAGAGTTCGCGATTGGGAACTCAGTTTTGACGTTTTCGCGGTGTCTTTCGTAGCTAGTTGACTTGTTATGTATGCCTAGAGTTAGGGAATACCATACATGACTAGGTGCACCATCGGGATGAGGTCAGTGCCGGATGGATAACGGCTGGGCACAGTGTATCGACTAATAGGGTATCCGACCTTACCTGTATATGTTACAGTGTTAAGGGGAGGGAGTTGCCCTGGGTGTTGGATGCAAAACGCTATCGGTTACCGTGGTTTTGGCCGACCATGGTTTAAGGCCCGCAAAGCCGCCGATCCTCTCAAATAAGTGATTACCCAAACTGGAGATGTTTTATAACTTCCGCGTTTAAGTGACTACCAAACCGGAGATGTTCTTTAACTTCCGTGTATAGTGTTTAGTGCAGTTGGTAGGATTAGGAATTCATTCACTTAGCTTTTGTGCTAATCCCTCCCTTATTGACACATTTCAGGTTGGATGGCTTGAACGGGTCGGGCTTGAACGGGAAGTTTGACCATGCTTAAATTATGTTTTGTAAAATGAGCCGTGTCTAGTAATACCGTCTTTTAAATAACTTTGTTTGTAATAATTTGTGGGACCATGTTTTGTAAACTAACTAACTAGATGCTTCCGTACTTAAACTAATACTTAATTGCCTTTATAAAAAAAAAATGTGGTGTTACTACTTGGTATCAGAGCTTCGTTTTGGCGATGGATACATGGGGTTGGTGTTCCATTCCCAAATCGTGGCTCGTGTGTTGGTCAAACCTTCCGGTCAAAGGGGATTAGAGAAAGTGTGAATTGAGTTTAGTAGTTAGTATATGTGTACTAACGAGTTAAACTAAGCCTTGGTGAGATGTTTTGTTTTGTAGCAGGAATGGCTACGGATGAAAACACCTTGGATAATATCCCACCGAACACGAACCTTGGGAACGATGGAGCAACGGGCTCGGGGGGTGATGAAATACCGAATGAAGAATATATCTTGTTGTTGGAAACACGGAATATGGAACTGGAGGATGCCATTAGGGCTCTTCGCCAAAATCAACCGACTGAGCCGCGACCCGAGGCTCGGTCTACCTTGCCACCTCCAACCCAAGCAAACCCACCCCCACACTTCACTCAAACTACTCAAAATCCCATCTTTCCCCAAAATGACTCCTCATCTCCCAATACAAGCATACTACAACCGCCACTCGCCCACACCTTACCAATTGCCAATGCCCAACACCAACAATTCTTCTACCAACCTTTCCCGAATGAGAAGAAACCGTGCACTTACAAAAAATTTCTCGATTGTAAACCAACCGAGTACCGGGGAAGTACCGACCCGGCGGAAACTCTAACTTGGCTTAGGGCCACCGAGAGGGCTCTTATTGCTTGTAATTGTGAGGACCACTTGAAGGTCCGGTATGCGTCCCGAATGTTGGGGGGACCGGCTATGGATTGGTGGGATGGGTCGACCGCGAACTTTAGCAACGAAATGATGGATGCGGTCACGTGGAAACAATTTAAGGAGCAAGTGGAGGCTCGGTATTGTAGCCCGTTTGAGTTGGATAAGATCCGGAATGAGTTCATGATGTTGAAGATGACCGATCGGATGACGGTGGATGAGCTTATCCTCCAATTTAATGGTAAGCTCCGATTTGTGACACAATGGGTGCCCGATGAGCCCACCCAAATCAAACACTTTGTGGGGGCGTTGTTGCCCGAGTACCGGGATATAACGAGGCTTGCGGGAACACTCTTGCAAGCCTATGATCTTGCCAAGTCGGCCGAGAGTGATTTCTTGGCTCAAAAGGTCGCGAGTCGAGAGAAGACTTCGTTTCACAAGGAAAGTATGATCAATCAAGCTCGAGCAACCACAAGAAACCCCAAGGAAATCATAGGTCAACCAATGATCGTCGAAAACAAATCCTTCAAGGTTCCAACCAAAGGAACCCGTGGTGCTTACCCTGTAAGTCCGCCCATGCCGGACCGTGTACGGCACAAACTCGAAAATGTCTTAAGTGTGGGCAACACGTGCATGAGTCCTCGGAATGCAAGCTAGAGAATAGTGTTTGTTGGACGTGTCAAAAAGAGGGCCACAGGGCTATGCATTGTCCGATGAAGAAAAGTTCGGGTTCGGGTTCGGGTGGGGGAGCGGCTTCGTCGGGAAGTCAAAAGAGGAAGAGTCATCCGCCACCTACGGGTCGGGCATTCAAAATGACGGTGGAGGATGCCACCACCACCGACGATGTCATCACCGGTATGTTTCTAATAAACTCGATACCCGCTCGCGTGTTATTTGATTCGGGTGCAAATAGTTCGTTTTCCTCAAAGAGTTTTTGTGACAAATTGAAATTGCCTATTTCCTTGATCGCGACACCTCTAGAGGTAGAGGTGGCCGATGTTGAAATGTTTCCGGTCACGACATCCGTGTCCGGGGCTAGTATTGATATTGATGGCGTGAAATTTTCGATTCTTTTACTTGTTATGCCGATATCCGGCTTTGATGTGGTTTTAGGTATGGATTGGTTAAGTGCTAATAGGGCCAACATAAACTGTCACCAAAAGTTAATTACTTTTCTTTTACCCGACGGGTCACACGTCGTGGCCCGGGGAGACCGTGCGACCCCGACCATACCCATGATAACCATGATGAAAGCCTGTAAGTCCTTGACCAAAGGTTGTGAATCGTTTATAGCTTATGTGATTGACGTGAAAAAGGAAAAAAAAGTGGTTGGCGATCTCCGGGTGGTTTCGGAATACCCGGAGGTGTTTCCCGAAGACTTGCCTGGGTTACCTCCCGTTCGGGAGGTAGAATTCAAAATTGATTTGGTGCCGGGTGCCAATCCTGTGGCTAGAGCACCGTACCGTTTAGCACCGTCCGAGATTCGGGAAATGATTACACAAATCCAAGATTTATTGGATAAGGGTTTTATTCGGTCGAGTTCCTAACCTTGGGGAGCTCCGGTTTTATTCGTAAAGAAGAAAGATGGTGCACTTCATATGTGTATCGATTATCGAGAATTAAATAAAAGAACGGTAAAGAATCGGTATCCTTTGCCGCGTATTGACGATTTATTTGATCAACTCCAAGGGTCTTCTTATTTGTCAAAGATTGATTTGAGATCGGGTTATCACCAAGTTCGGGTTCATGAAAACGATGTTCACAAAACGGCGTTCCGAACTCGCTATGGCCACTATGAGTTCTTGGTTATGCCGTTTGGATTGACGAACGCTCCCGCGATATTTATGGATTTGATGAATCGAGTTTGTCGGCCTTATCTCGACAAATTCGTTATTGTGTTCATCGACGATATTTTAATTTACTCCAAGACCGAAGAAGAACACGAAAAACACTTAAGGCAAGTGTTAGAAACGTTGAAGCGGGAACAATTATTTGCGAAGTTCTCGAAGTGCTAATTTTGGCTTCGAGACGTTCACTTTTTGGGTCACGTTATTTGTTCGAATGGGGTCAAGGTGGACCCGGCGAAGATCGAAGCGGTTATGAATTGGGTTGCTCCGAAGAACCCAACCGAGATAAAGAGTTTCTTGGGTTTGGCGGGTTACTACCGCCGGTTTATAAAGGATTTTTCGAAGATAGCGGGCCCTATGACGAGATTGACCCGTAAGGATGTACCGTTTCGGTGGGGTGAAAATCACGAGAAGTCATTTCAAACTCTAAAACAATTATTGTGTCAAGCTCCGGTTCTCGCCTTACCCGAAGGCCCGGAGGATTTTATTGTTTATTGTGACGCTTCACTTGCGGGTTTGGGTTGTGTGTTAATGCAACGAGATCGGGTCATTGCTTATGCTTCGAGGCAATTGAAGAATCACGAGAAGAATTACCCGACTCACGATTTAGAGTTGGCGGCGGTGGTTTTTGCACTAAAATTATGGAGACACTATTTGTACGGTACTAAGTGCGTGATTTGTACGGATCACAAAAGTTTGCAATACGTGTTCACGCAAAAGGAATTGAATATGCGCCAACGAAGATGGTTAGAGTTGATTAAGGATTACGATTGTGAAATCCGATATCATCCCGGGAAGGCAAATGTGGTGGCCGATGCCTTAAGTAGAAAGGGAGATTCGGGACTGGTACAATTTATGCGGATGGAAATTGTGTCGGATTTGGTGTCCCGCTTGAAGATTTCATAAATGGAAGCCTTGAATGTCGAACATTTGAAGGCCGAGATTTTATTAAAGAGGAAAGATGATTTAGAAGAGGATTCTCGGGGTTTGAAGACGTACCAATCCCGGGTTTGGGTACCATTACTCGGGGGTTTGCGGGAATTAATTTTGGCCGAGGCTCACAATTCTCGGTTATCGGTTCACCCGGGTAGCACGAAAATGTACAATGACCTAAAAGCACTTTATTGGTGGCCGACAATGAAGACCGACATTGCCCGTTTTGTGGGCCAATGTCATATTTGTGCTCAAGTGAAGGCCGAGCACCAAAAGCCCTATGGAACTTTAACCCAATCACCGGTTCCCGAGTGGAAGTGGGACCGGATTACTATGGATTTCGTGACCAAATTGCCGCGTACACAAAGGGGTCACGATATGATTTGGGTTATAGTTGACCGATTAACGAAGAGTGCTCATTTCTTGGCTACTAGTGAGACCGCCTCACTTAGTAGATTGGCGAAATTGTACATTGACGAAGTAGTATCTCGTCATGGAATTCCAATTTCTATCGTGTCCGATAGAGATCCCCGTTTCGCTTCGAACTTTTGGAATAGCTTGCAACGAGAATTAGGGACGCGGGTGAATTTGAGTACCGCGTACCATCCCCAAACCGATGGGCCATCGGAAAGAACGATACAAACGCTTGAAGATATGTTGCGGGCTTGTGTGTTAGAGTATGGTGGGTCGTGGGATTCTCACCTACCGTTGATCGAGTTTGCTTATAATAACTCGTATCACTCAAGTATTAAGATGCCACCGTACGAGATGTTGTACGGGCGTCGGTGCCGAACCCCGACGTGTTGGTTGGAAGCGGGTGAGAAGCAATATGCGGGGCCCGATATTGTACAAATGACCGCGGATAAAGTTGCTATTGCTCGAGACAAGTTGAAAGCCGCCCGTGACCGACAGAATATGTATGCCGACCCGAGGCGTAGAACCGCTACGTTCTCAGAGAACGAGATGGTTTATTTGAAGGTTTCACCTTGGAAGGGCGTTATTCGTTTTGGTAAACGAGGAAAGTTGGCCCCGAGGTTTATTGGGCCGTTCCGAATTAGTAAAGTGGTGAATTCTCAGTCGGTAACACTCGAGTTACCCCAAGAGTTGTCGGCAATACACAACACTTTCAACATTTGTTACTTGAGAAAGTGTAACATCGAAGATCCGAGCCAAATTCTCCCGGTGCAAGAGTTGCGGGTCGATACGAAAAAGAGATTGGTCGAAGAACCGGTGGAGTTATTAGACCGAAAAGTAACGAAATTGAGAAAGAAACAGATTCCTATGGTTCTAGTAAAGTGGAAGCACAGTTTGGGTGCGGATATGACGTGGGAGACCGAGCCCGATATGCGGGAACGTTATCCCTCCTTGTTTGATCGAGATGGGATTCCGGGGACGGAATCTTCCTAAGTGGGGGAGAGTTGTAACATCCCAAAACCCGGCCTAGTAGTTTATTGACCTTAAGGTATCTTATTAAATGATTATCTGATTAAATGCTTAGTTAATTTAATTAGCCTGCTGTCCTTTGAGGTATTTTAACCAAGGGGTTAAAATACCCGACTTGTGAATTATTTGGAATGAAAACATGATTTTTATATATTTGGATTCCTTGTTAAATATCGTCTCCAGAAATACTTTCATTTTTAAAATTGGAGTCCGTTTGCTATTTTAAATAAATTAATTTCGAAAGGGACTTTCAGACGGATAATGTTAAAGTGGAAAAAAATGCAAGAGGGGCCCCACTCCCTCTTGCTTGGCCGGTGTAGAGAGAGAGGGAAACACCCTCTCTTCTCTTTTCCCTCTTTCAAACATTATCCTCTCATTTACTTGCACTATTTCATTGAAAAACCCCATCTTTTTCTCTCTACTTGTTCATCATCTTCTTGAGCTTGTTCTTGTGCTAGAGTCCGAATTTCCATAACAAAATTAGTGTAGAAGAAGCTTAGTGGTAAGTTACATCTTCTCTTGTACTTGTTCTTGGTGTTCTTGAGCTAGAACTTGAACTAGGGTTTTTGTAGTTGGTTGTTTTGTTGGTGAATCTTGTTATGAATGTTGTTTTATGTGTTTGTGCAAGCTTTTACATCATTTGTATGGTTGTTTGTTGAAGGAAGACAAGATTTGGTGAAAATCACCTTCAACCTCCATTAATGGTGGAAGTTGAAGGTGGGTTTTGACAAATCTTGGATTTCTTGAGTTTTGGTTGGTTAGAATTGTTTATTAGGTTGTGAAATCATGTTTGGTAAGTTATGGATGTTAAAAACCTAGTATTGATCAATTGGTGAAGTAGTGTAACTAGTGTTTGGATAATTTTGTCAAAATGGTTAACTAGTGATCTTGGAAGTATCATATTTGGATTTGTGATGGTTATGATCTTGATGGAATTGTTAGATGATTGTGAATTGCTAGTTTAAAGATTAAAATTGCTAGTTAATGGAAAGGTGGAAGTGTTTGGATCATGTTCGGGTTTTTTGGCCCGTTTGGGTCAACTAGTTGTGAATACTTGCTAAATGGTCAAAATGGTCAATTTTATCGATGATGGACTTGTGCTAGTTGTAAATGTCATAAAATGTGTATTTTATGAGTCTTATGTAGTTAGTTGTTGAAATTGATGATTTTGACAATTCGGTGGATTATCACTAACTCGGTATGTTGTTGACAGGAACCGGGAAGGATACTCAGTGATACTAGCTCACTGAGTCAAGGAATCGAAGGTTGAAAGGTGAGTGGATTCGACCTACAACTCGGGTTTCGGTTATTTCAATTGGTATTGTCTTGTTGGTGAAAAATGCAGAAAATCGCCAGATGAAGAGAGTTCGCGACGCGAACTTAGTTCGCGATCGCGAAGTCGGTCCAGAGAAATTTGTTGGTCGTCGCGAAGTAGTTCACGACTGAGTTCCCGGCGCGAACCCTAGTTCGCGACCGCGAACTAGAGTTCGCGATTGGGAACTCAGTTTTGACGTTTTCGCGGTGTCTTTCGTAGCTAGTTGACTTGTTATGTATGCCTAGAGTTAGGGAATACCATACATGACTAGGTGCACCATCGGGATGAGGTCAGTGTCGGATGGATAACGGCTGTGCACAGTGTATCGACTAATAGGGTATCCGACCTTACCTGTATATGTTACAGTGTTAAGGGGAGGGAGTTGCCCTGGGTGTTGGATGCAAAACGCTATCGGTTACCGTGGTTTTGGCCGACCATGGTTTAAGGCCCGCAAAGCCGCCGATCCTCTCAAATAAGTGATTACCCAAACCGGAGATGTTTTATAACTTCCGCGTTTAAGTGACTACCAAACCGGAGATGTTCTTTAACTTCCGTGTATAGTGTTTAGTGCAGTTGGTAGGGTTAGGAATTCATTCACTTAGCTTTTGTGCTAATCCCTCCCTTATTGACACATTTCAGGTTGGATGGCTTGAACGGGTCGGGCTTGAACGGGAAGTTTGACCATGCTTAAATTATGTTTTGTAAAATGAGCCGTGTCTAGTAATACCGTCTTTTAAATAACTTTGTTTGTAATATTTTGTGGGACCACGTTTTGTAAACTTAACTAACTAGATGCTTCCGTACTTAAACTAATACTTAATTGCCTTTATAAAAAAAAATGCGGTGTTACACAAACCGAGAGTCCAATGAGCCCAACCCTAATCGGCCCATTGCCTAAACCAAAATCTTAATTGGGCCGAGCCCAATTCGGTCCATTAATGAACCCATGTATCCTTGTTAAGCCCATTTAATCCTATCGAGCCAATTTGTAAAATCTTGGCGGGCCTTGGCCTAAGTGCCGGCCCATTAAGCCAATCTAGGCCCATTAGGCCTAACCCAAGCCCATTAAGCAATTCATTTCGGCCCATTAAGGCCCGGTAACCCTAGTTCACTCGATGTCACAAAACATAAAACATAAAACATAACACAAACATATAACATATTCAATTTATGTTAGATCGCCTGTGCTATTAGCTTAATCTAATTAGAAACGTTATTACGTTTAGGAAGCTAGGAGTCTTGGAGGAGATTCTCTGTGTTGATCGTGAGCTAAGTTTGCCCAGGTGAGTCCACAACCCATTTTTACCCTTTAACTGATTTTATAAACTATTGGGGTGAAAAACATAAACATTGCTACATTTACCATTTCACAATGACTGTACAACAAACATTTCACATGTCATTATCGCTTTGACATGACAAGCAATTATTATGCCGGACTAAGGAACCATCAATCATTAACTAGTGTATCTAGACCATGGATATGCAGATAGTACTATTGGCTGACACTCATCTTCCCAACATTATTTGATCACTACTTGGTTATCCAAGACATCTTTCGGGAGTGTATATCCATAAAAGAATGATAACATACCGGAGTTGAATTGTTGATTGTGGACTAAGGGGTTGGTATATTAACTCAATAGACTAGCTACCTATTGGGGATAACAGTCATGCTATGTCATACATAACAAACTCATTCAACACATTTTACATTTCTAAAACTAGTAATTGTAGTTTTTCTACAATTATATTTCATTTTCATACTTATTTCCCAAAACATATCGGTGTTGAACTTATACTTTTTCAGTCATAAAACTATTTTATCAACAATCATTGTGGGTGGCAAACAAAACATTTTCAACATAAACACTCAAACCCTGTGGATTCACTCAACATTATTTGTTGACCCTTTTACTTTATGTTTTTCAGGTAACTAGGAGCTCTGTGAGACTGGAGGATATGAACTACTGGATTGTCGTGAGCCATGAACAAAACTTTTAAGTTTACGAACAATCATTTCATTTTCAAACAAATTCTATTTTAGGAAACTGCTATTTTTTGAAACTTTCGAGTTTTAGGAAGTAAAGCTATTTTTCATTTGTTATTTGCGTGGTTGTTTGTTTACTTAATTTTTTCTATGTCATCATGAACGTTAAACCTCCGTTCTTCTGCAAAACATTTAAATGACGTAAAACTAATTTTTGGCAGGGTGTGACAGATTGGTATCAGAGCTTAAGTTATAGTGAATTAGCAAGCCTAGTCTATAACTACAAAAAGATATTTGGACAAAACAAAAACTTCTCCAAAACAAAAATGTTCATGGCACGCTGGGTCTCATATCCTGAAGTTTCATTGTTCTTCGATTAGAACATTTCCTAGTTGGTATTGTCTTTAAGTTATTAGTCTTTGTGCTACGTCTGAGTGCCCAAAATTTTATAAACTAATGATTTCAATGCGTCATATTTAGCAGAATGTCGTCAGCGAGTGTTATTGATATTTCGTCCGACTACGACAGTGATCAGAATACAGCGCAAGTAGTCCCAGCGCCAGTTGTTTCAGTGACAGTAGTGGTGCAACCTCCGGTTATTCCATGGCGTCGTCGCCCAAGAAGACGTCCTATTCCTATTATCCCAAATGGTCCTCCGACACAGCAATTGATTAGCGTCCTATTTTGTTTCGTATTCATGAGGGTGGCATGATATTCTTCTCATTGCCTGCAAAGCCACGAGGTAGTCTAGCTCCGAGAACTCCACGACGATAAGAACCCTAACCAGAAGTGATATTAGAATCAGAACCAGAGGAAGAACCAGAAGAAGAGTCAGAGCCTGAAGAAGACTCTGAGCCAAAAGAAGATGTTCAGTCATCACCACGCGTCCACATTTGATTTTTCATGTCATTATGTTTTTAAAAGTTAGTTTTTAAAATTAGTATTTTCTTTTACCTAGTATTGGCAGGATGTGCCATACTTTTCAAAAATATTATCTATTAGGAATGTGTTTAATAAAAAGTGATATTTTAGTACAACAATTCTAATTTTAAAGTTTGTATTTTCCCTACGCCTCTACTACTACTAATACGTCTATCACACTACGTCTAATGTGCCTATCTTTCCTCGTTTCCTTTAAATGTGTTATTTTCTTTATAACCACTCTATAATATTCTATTCTTACATTCATGTATTGAATTTTATTTCTTTTATCATCAATTCATCATGGCCCGAAGAAGAGAACCAGAAACTATTGAACAAATGGTGGAACGCCTAATCGCTGAAGCGATTGCCCAAATGAATGCAGCTAGAGCAAATGAAGGTGGTGCTCCATGTGGTGGAAACAACAACGATCAAAATGCAAATCGTCAAAGTTGTCCGTTTAAGACTTTTACCTCTTGTCATCCTCCAACTTATTCTGGATCTGAAAGAGCCATTGCTATCATCCATTGGATTGAGAAGGTGGAGTCTATTTTTAGTGTCGTCCAATGTGCCCCTGAGAACATGGTGAAGTATGTTGTTAGTACTTTATCTAAAGAAGTGTTATCCTTATGGAACTCCCAAGTGCAAGTCTTAGGTCGTGTTAATGCTGATGCCATGACTTGGAATGTGTTTAAGGATTAGTTAACTTAGAAGTTTTGCCCAAGAAAAGAGCTGCAAAAGGTTGAAGTGGAACTATGAAATCTGTCCATGGTTGGATCCGACATCACTACCTACACGACTAAGTTCCAAGAACTCGCTCGTTTTGTCCCTCATATGGTTACCCTTGAGTTTAAGCGAATTGAGTGATATCTTCAAGGTCTACACAATCTCGTTCGTACTCAAGTCATAGCTTCTGAACCCTCGACTTTTGAAGATGCTGTGAATTGAGCAACAAGGTTAACCGATGATGCTATTAGAAGTGGATCGTTCAAAGACAAGTTGATCGTGTCTAGCAAATCCTCTGAAACCTCAAATAACGAAAATGGGAAGCGTTCATACGACAACAAACAAATTTGAATCCCTTTATCCAAAACAGAAACATTGATAATTCAAGGTGAACAAAGAAACAAAAACATAAAAATCATAACCTCCTTAAAAGTTAAAAATTATCTTCGTAAAGGATGTCAAGCATTTCTTGCTCATGTCAATGACAAACAGTCCAAAGATCGTAAGATTGAGGACATTCCTATCGTTTGTGATTATCCTGGCGTTTTCCCTGGTGCATTGCCTAGGCTGCCACCTTAGAGACAAGTTGAATTTCGTATCGATTTGATTCCAGGAGCCGCACCTATTGTGCGTTGTCCTTATCGTCTTGCACCGTCTGAAATGCAAGAACTTTCTTCATTGCAAGAAGTGCTTGTTCTTGGTTTCATTCGACCGATTTTCTCACCCTCTGGAGCTCCAGTCCTCTTCGTTAAAATGAAAGATGTTTAAATGAGAATGTGCATTGACTATCGAGAGTTGTACAAAGTCACTATTAAAAATCGATATCCTCTTCCCCGTATTGATGATCTATTCGATCAACTTCAAGGATCGAGTTTCTACTCCAAGATTGATCTTCGTTCATGTTATCATCAATTAGAGGTTCATGATGAAGATGTACCCAAGACTGCTTTCAAAACTCACTAGGGTCATTATGAATTCTTGGTAATTCCATTTGGTTTTACCAATGCACCTGCTGTGTTTATGGACCTCATGACAGAGTGTGCAAGCAATATCTCGACAAATTCGTTATCGTCTTCATAGATGATATTCTCATCTATTCGCGAACAAGAGAAGAGCATGAAGAGCACTTAAGAATCATTCTTGAGTTGTTGGAGAAAGAGAAGTTGTATGCCAAGTTGTACAAGTGCGAATTCTGGGTACGTTAAGTACAATTTCTGGGCCATGTTATCAACGAGGAAGGAATCCACGTTGATCCTGAAGGAATCCACGTTGATCCTGCAAAGATCGAGGCTATCAAGAATTGGGAAGCTCCAATGACCCCAACAGGGATTAGACAATTTCTTGGTCTTGCTGGAAATTATAGGAGATTCATCGAGAATTTCTCAAACATAGCTAAGGATTTAACGGTGTTGACACAAAAAGATGAGAAATTTGTCTTGGACGAAAAACAAGAATCGGCCTTGCAAACCTAAAATCCAAATTATGTTCCGCACCAATTCTATCTCTTACTGAAGGAACCGACAATTTTGTAGTTTATTGTGATGCTTCGCACAAACGGCTAGGCTGTGTATTGATGCAGAATGACAAAGTGATCGCCTACTGCTCATGACAATTGAAGATTCACGAGAAGAATTACACAGCGCATGATCTCGAGTTAGGTGCCGCGGTGTTCACATTGAAGATTTGGAGACATTACCTCTACGGTACCAAGTGCATGATATTCACCGACCACAAGAGTCTGCAACATATATTCAATCAGAAAGAGCTCAACACGAGACAGCACAGATGGGTAGAGTTGATGAATGATTACGACTGTGACATCAAGTATCATCCTGGTAAAGCTAATGTTGTAGCTGATGCCTTAAGTGGGAAAGAGCAACCCAAACCTCATCGTGTTCGAGCCCTTCCAATCTCCGTTCATTCTAAGTTATCTTCCCAAGTTCATGAATTCCAAGCTGAAGCCCTGAAGATAGAGAACATCAAGAGTGAAGCCCTACTAGGAATGGAGAAGCAACTAGAAGCAAAAGTGGATGGAACCCGGTATTTTATGGATCGTTTATGGGTCCCTAAGCATGGAAGTGTTCGCGATATCATCTTGAATGAAGCACATAAGTCCAACTATTCCATTCATCCCGGTGTTGACAAGATATACAGAGATGTCAAAGAGTTGTATTGGTGGCCTAACATGAAGAAGGGAATCGCAGTATTCGCCAGCAAATGTTTAACGTGTGCAAAAGTGAAAGCAGAGAATCAGAAATCGTCCGGTCTTCTACAACAACCAGAAATCCCTGAATGAAAATGGGAACAAATCTCCATGGATTTTATAACCAAGTTACCTCGAACGTCTAGTGGTCATGATAAAATTTGGGTAATTGTTGACCGATTGACAAAATCAGCTCACTTCATTCCAATTAAGGAAGCTGATCAAATGGAGAAGTTAACAAGAATCTACTGGAAGGAAGTTATATCTTGGCATGGAGTGCCAATATCGATCATATATGATCGATATAGTCGTTTTACCTTTCATTTCTTGCAATCGTTGCAAAAATCCCTAGGTACTCGCCTTGATATGAGTACTACCTATCATCCTCAAACCAATGGTTAGAGTGAATGGACAATTCAAACTCTAGAAGACATTTTGAGAGTCTGGGTTTTTGATATGGATTCAAATCATTGCGAGTGTTAGGATGCGTAAGGTTCTATGATAATCGCGTGTCCCGGCGCAGAACATCGCACTGTCTTAGTTGGTATGATCTACTTTGGTGATAATCGGGAGTCCCGGTCCAAAAAGTACTTGAGTAGAATTAAACATACTAGACTATATTACAATTAGAAATGTACAAAGTTATAAACTTATTATAATTATATTGTACAAAGTTGTAGTAAGTTAAAAGTCTATATATTCTACGACCTCTGGGAATCGTATCAAGTGTGGTGCGATTGGCAAGGATGTTACCTACTAGAAATAACATGTCTCGTCGGGAAGTGCCCAAACCTTACGTCGAGAATGTGAAATATGGATCCTATGTCTATAATATAAATTATGGTTTTATAATATATTTTAGAAGATGTTTATTGACGATTACTAATTAAATTGGGTTTGATCTGTAGATGGCAACTGATATGATAAATACCAATAAACTCTCGCAACGTTCATTTCTAGGAAGACACGGATTGTGTAACACCCCGAGACCTGACCTAGAATATTTTATTACTTTTGGTAAGTAATATCTTATTGTTTATTATTTTATATAATTTTTATTTGATTTATTTAAATTATTTGTATTTTTAACCATGGGGTTAAAAATTAGTAAAACTGAGATATTTAAATATTAAAATGATTTTTACATATTTGGGTTCACTTCTGAACCGGGGTTCTAAAATATCTTCGTTGTTAAAATTGGATTTAGTTAGGTATAAATTAATTATCTGCGAACCTAATATTCTTTATTGTGTTTAAATGAAATTATCTCTTTGGGGGAGGGGGTACGTGGTCTTGGGGAGGGGCAGATGTCAAATTTGGTCTTTTCCCCTTTGTTCTTGCCTGGTACATGACACACACACACTCTTTTGAGCTTTTTCTCCCTAAATTGAAGACTCTTGATTGAAGATCTTGCATTCCTTGTGTGATTTTCGGAATTAGAAGCTAGACTAAGTAAGTTCTCTTCTTCCTTAGCTAGCGAAACCAAACAGCGACCCGAAATCGCGATTGGATGATAAATAGCGGCGCGATCTTCATTAAATAGCGTCGCGATCTTCCAGTCCGGTCTCGCTATCCTATCCGACCCGGTTACCTCATCATACGGGTCCGTGCGAAATAGCGCCCCTATCCTAGATAGCGGCGCGATCTCCGTCGAGTATAAAACCTCAGATCCTCTTCCTTGTCTGCAGATCGCAAAAACCCTAACCCTCCACCTTTGAATTTTCGGCCACCAGCTCCCAAATTCACTCAAATCCTCCGATTTCTTCCATATTTCTTCAATTCTATGGCATCTAAGGTTGGTATACTACTCTTTTCTTCCATTAATCCATCTTTTAGGGTAGAAATCTTAAATTTTAGTGGGTTTTCTTGTCTAGGTCCGAAAATTAGGAATTCTTGCTAATTACTTCCGTTTTTCGTTGATTACTTGTTGATTTAAGCCATAGATTGTTAGTTAGTCGAATTATTACAAAAGCCTAGTGTAAAATTCGAATTTTTAGGGCTTGATTTTACTTTTTAGGAAGAAAACTTATGAACCCGTGACCCAAAATCCAAAATTTTCATATATTTTTCTTGTTAAATTTTCTACATTGTGTTAATGAGTTAAATTTTTTTATGAATAGTAGTATACTTGTTAAATTTTCACATTGTGGTTAAAATTTTAATAAATTGGGTTCATATTTTTGACAAGTACACCAGAAGCTTATACAAATTTCAGATTTTAATTGTTAAAACAATCATTATAAGTGTTGCATAATGTCACACTTAGTTCAACAACTAAGTGTGGGTAAGGAAAATTGGTAAGTTTTTTTTATTACATAGTTTCACACTAAGTTTAACAACTAAGTGTGGGTACGGGAAATTGGGATTTAAATTAGAAAATTTTATCAATTCCATAGTTTGAAATTGTTCTGTTAAATAACACTTATAATGATTAATTTTTTTTAAATTTGTGATAAACAGAGAAAGACAAGGACTTCCACGAAGGCATCATCATCTCGGCCACTTACACCATCATCATCAACTTCTTCGGATGATGAAGAGGCATTACATAGGGATGGGTTCCCATTGGTGCTAAAAAATGCTAATCATCACGCATTTGAAGAATTTTCCAATATCCGCACCGAAAGTACCCGATTACGCCTCGAAGAAAGGCGAAATGAAATCATGCACAAAAACATAAACGTAGGCAAAATGAAATCATGCACAAAATCAAGGCAGATGCCATTCAGTCATACTTGATCCGCGAAATTCGTGGAAATAACAACAATGTGGTATTTACATGCAACGCTTGGGAGGTTGCCTTAGGCCGCTCGGTATGGGACCACGGGAGGAAGGGCGTAGGGGGTGAGGTGGATGGCGACGGCGTGGTGTGGCTAGGGAACACCACCCCCCCCCCCCCCACAACGGCGTGGGGGGTCGGCGTGGCGGAGAGGGGGCACGGGCAACGGCAAGGAACGAGGCGTGGGGGTAGGGATCGAGATTATTCAATGGCGTTAACGGTCATTTTTGCAATATATAAAATGAATACCTTTGAAGAAACATAAATGGTGGATGGAGCTGCAAAAAGAAAACGAGAAGAGGGTGCTGCAAAAAAAGCGAAGGAGGTGGAAGATGATGTAGGGTTTAAATTTAGGTTTTTAAAATTTGGTTTGGGCCTTTTTTCTTGGACTTTCTTTTTTGGGCTTTCTTTTTAAAAAATGCAGAAATGGTGGATGTATTTTTTTTTTTAGTTTTAATTTGGTATTTAAAAATCTACTTAATTAGGTTTGGGTTTATTTGGGAATTAAAATCTGGTACTTAAATGTAGTATTGTAAAAAAATAAATGGAAATGAAATGATGAGATGGAAAATAAAATGGTGTGGTGTCGTGTGGTGGGTATTTTCACCAAATGATGTGGTATGGTGGTGGTGTGGTCCCTGAGGTGGCGATTATGTGGCAGAAAAAGGCACCACCACATGTGGTGCCCATACCCAGGAGCCTTAACAATGCGAGAACCGGTGTACTCTGAATTAGTCCTCAAATTCTTTTCCACCCATCACCTGGATTTCACGAAAGCTCATAACGAACCCGACGCCATCACCATCCATTATCGGGTCGCCAACCAATGGGTTAATTGTTCGTTAATACAGTTTGCTATTAATTTGGGCCTCTACACCGAGGCACAAACAAATAGTACATATTTTCTTCCTTATCTAAACCGGGGAGAATATCAAGAACCCCGGAATGTTGACCGAATTTGGGAAACTATTGGGGTAGGAATATTCGACCCGAAATCATCCAAGAGTAGGCATATCCGAAACAGTGAACACAGATATTTATATCGGATGATCTCGAATACCATTCGCCAACGGAAAGACGGGACAGAAAGATAAACATGTATAGCCTTTGGCTATTATATCAACTGGTCAACGGGGACCGAATTACTAACATTCCACTCATCATTGCTTCATTTTTGAATGGTTCAGCACATGGACATAAAGGTAAAAGTGGCTTCATAGGAGGCCAATACATCACACGTCTGGCCAAAGCAGCGGTAACTTTGACACCGCGGGTGAAGATAGCATTGACAAAGCAAGAGATGAGATTTTTAGACATTAATCTGCTGGTGGGAATGGGAGTAATTAGAGATCCGATACCCGGGGTGGAGGAAGGACGGTATGCATGGGAAAATAACCCGTCGACTGAAACTGGGGGAAGAGGTGCACAACCAAGGTTAGCAAGAGGGTGAAGGCAACAACCGCAAATACCGGAAGATGTAGCAATAGAGGAGATGGAGCCACCACTTATGGATCATGGTCATGGGCATCCTGGAGCGTCTGGCTCCGGAGCGGGTCCTTCTTCATTTGACCCGTACCAGAACTTATATGCTGATGTTCATGTTTTACATGTCGACATGGCAGGATTGAGGACCGCTTTTGGCAGGATGAGGCAATACATGGATGGTATGAATCTATAACTCCAAAGGAATTACTATCAGGCTGAAAGAGCTCAGTCATACCACCACTACAAGCTCCCGCATCACCAGCCGAGGCCCAAAACCCATTGCCATACTGGGGCTTGAGCTTGACAGCCCCGCCAAACTACCCGACCTATCAGGACTGGTTCCAACAATATGATCTGACGCCGCCTCATGATGGGCGTGATTACTAATCACTTTGTTTGGGTTTCACAAACTGATTGTTTCGATTTGGTTGTACTCTACATTATTATTATTATTATTATTATTATTATTATTATTATTATTATTATTATTATTATTATTATTATTATTATTATTATTATTATTATTATTATTATTATTATTATTATTATTATTATTATTATTTTCTTTTTTTAGCAACAATTTTGTTTTCATTTTTTTTTATTATTGCATGTTTAAACTATTTTACCAGTTTTAGTTTAGTTTTTGTTCTAGTTATGTTTTGATAGAATATGGTGAGCTTTGGAACTGGATGGAAATGCTCGAAAATGGATCGTGCATTTGGATGATAACAGTACTTGGAACACAAAAATCAAAATACCTTCAGGGAGTACCATTCCCTTTTGCCTTTTAGTTCTGGTTTACAATTCTTTATTTATATTGCATTGAGGGCAATGCAACGTTTTAAGTGTGGCCATGGGGTATGGTATCCACCACTTGTTAGTATTCTTAGTAAATCATCTAAAAAAACAAACAAACCAATTTAATCAGAATTTTTTTTTAGACACATCTCAACCTTAGAAAACAATTTTTAGACAATAAAGTTCACTTGAAAGGGTAAATTTTTTCTTAGCTTTTATGTGTCAATTTTTGTGACTTTTCGCCGATCTAATTATCTCTTTAACTCGTTAATTAAATCACTTCTTAATTTAGAAAATTTGAAAATTCTTGTAAATCTATAGGTATTGTCTTTTAGAAAATTAAGTTTAGCAAAGCTAGCTCCCGATGACGTTAGTTTGGATTAAGAGCTTTTAGTTTACGTGAATAAATTGCTAAATAATATAAATGAAAAATTTAAGAATCGGTGAGAATATTCATCCGGCCTTGTGCTTCTGACAAGTACGCCCGAGGGGTCCTTCAAACCTAGCATTCTAAGGTCAACTGATCTGGACATGTTGGTCGAAAGTCTTTTACGCGGGTTCACAATGTAAGCTGAGGTTCGAATCGATTCTTGAATAAATACCTAATTAAATACTTAGGGAGAACAATTAGCCGATCTTGGGTTCCCGACAAGTAAGCTCGCGGGTTCCTTTAAACCTAGCATACTAAGGTCAACTGATCTGGATATGTTGGCTGAAAGTCTTTTACGCGGGTGCTCAATGAAAGTTGTGGTTCTCTCTTCCAAACAAAATAAATGATTAAAATTAATAAACATGCAAAGCATGTATAAGAATAAACAAATAAAATAAATAAACATGCAAAGCATGAATAAATAAAGCAAATAAGCTATGAAATGAATAAATAAACTAAATTCTCTTCTTTTAACCTTATTAGTTGAGTAATTTTCATAAAGATGGAATTTATAGGTTATGCAAGGATGAATTAGGATCTAAGTTAAAAGTAGTCTAATTAACATAGTTAAGGATTTGATTAGATTTGTGAAAAGTTAGCTGATGTCTTACACAAACTTGGGCATAAAATATAATGAGAATTTTAACTGCTAAATGGACTAGGTTCTGAAAATTATGGTGCTTCTATGAATAATTTGAGATGAAATGTCGATTGCATTATAGTTTTATATATCTGATGGAATTATTTTAAAGATGATTTGCTTGAGGACAAGCAAAGTTCAAGTGTGGGCATCTTTATATTGTCATATTTGTACATATATTTATATGCCAATATACCTATTTTTATATGTGTTTATCGATTAGAATACGATGTTATCACTCAAAATGTAGTTTCCATTGTATTTTGCAGGCTATAGAAGAAAAAGTGACAAAAACGGGTCAAAACGGTACAAGAAACAAAGAAATGCAGAAACTCAAGAGATAGCGCCGCTATCTATGGATAGCTACGCTATCTATGTGCGATCTATATGGCTATTTCACTTCAAAACGCGAATTCGAGTTGCTGTTTGCCATCAAAAAGAGAAGATAGCGCCGCTATTTTGAAGATAGCGACGCGATTTAACGCGGGACTCCACATAGCGACGCGATTTCTCATATAGCGACGCAATTTCCAGCGATCTGACACTTATTTAAGCAAGATTGCAGATCTGGATTCAGAACTTTTGACCTAGTTCGAAGGGCAGCCGAAAAATACCCTACGAGCACTCAAGATCAGGATTCCCAACATCAAACATTGGTTTTCTATCACCTTTGATTATTACTATGTTTATGA
Source organism: Calendula officinalis (assembly GCA_963853835.1). Taxonomy (NCBI): domain Eukaryota; kingdom Viridiplantae; phylum Streptophyta; class Magnoliopsida; order Asterales; family Asteraceae; genus Calendula; species Calendula officinalis. Next base: position 39,535,301 of record OY970831.1, read on the forward strand.
TTACAATTCTTCACATTTGTTTGATGATTTTTAGCATGTGTGGAAATAGAATACAAGGATTAATCAAGGATTAAGCAATAACAAGTGATAATATGGAAGATTTAGATGGAGAATTTCTTAAGAACACTTTGCAGTAGATAAGAGCAATTACAAAATATGGCAAAGGTTATTTGCAAATTAGGTTACAACTAAATATATATACCTAGCCTAAGTTTAGTCTAAATACACAAATGATCCCTAGACTATTGGTTACAACATATGAGACCCAACAATCTCCCCCTTTGTAACAATAGTCTGGGAGGCGTATCTTCGAAGTCTTTATCTTGAACCAAAGTTGCACCTGGTAGATATGTCGTTGAATAATGTTGTATCATGAACAATTTGAGCTTTCTTTGGATGTGAAAATGAATACTTCTTGTAACTTTTCAACCAACAAGATGTATTTTGAAGACTTTTGACTGAAGATACATATTGATCGACTAAAAGTAAGACCTATAATGATAGAGAGATTAACAGCGGAAGTCTTTTCTTGAAGTTTGTGGCTTTATGTCGATCAATGATTCTTGATAATTGTTTCTAGGGTACAATGTTGATGAGGTTTTCGCTCCCCCTCAAGCAAACAATTATTTCTTCACGGGAGTTGGATTAAACATTTTGATATTTACTCCCCGGTGAACGAATTACCAAATTCAACTACGGAAGTTGTTTGATAAGTTCGTTGGATCTTGGGTTTCTTGTTTACTCCCCATCAAATGGTGCATATTTCTTATTAATGTGGAGTAAACTCGGCTAACGTGTCGATAATCTCCATAATATTGTAAGAAACTCCTAAATTTTTTCCCGCAGATTGAGATTTAGAAGAATTTTTCTCTGAAAGTATCAATTCTTTATAAAAAGAATTTATGTAATGTATCTTCTCCCCCTCATGATGAATAAGATTTATCTGATTCATCATGTAACTGTGAAGCTCTGCGAGTTTGAATTAAGAAGAATCTTCAATTTAAGGAGAAAATATAAGTTGACTATGACGAAGCCCATTGATAAAAATGTGTTGAATAATGATTATACATCTTTTGTAATAATCAATATATAACACATTTTATTATTGAAACCCAGACCGTTGTTGATAATGTATGAATACGGTCTATTGTTTTATCGTTTAATTCCTTGACCGTTGTTGATGACGTAAAAGAACGGTCCTATTGTTTATCATTTGATTTTTTGACCATTGTTGATAAGGTTACAGTACGGTCATCACATTTATCATTTGACTTCTGTAACATTGTTGGTAGTGTAGGAATACGGTCTAATCTTCTTGTCGTTTAATTCATCTTGACCGTTGATGACATGAAAGTACCATCTAGTAATTTTCATATCATTATCAGACCATTGATGATAATGTTGGAGTACGGTCATCAAATCGTTGCACCATATTGAATCAGGGTAACCCGGGATCACATAGATTTCCCGTTAACACGACAGTTACAGAAACTGTGTGACCTACGTTCAGTGTTGGCTTTCATGTTAGCACTGGTAGGATTTCCATTCAATCATCATGGAATACCACTATTTTTGGTATCACTATGAATGTTCCGGCAATATCACAAAGATATGCTTGATAGAATGCATGTGTCCTGAAAGTGTTTATTTCGGTTTTAGACTCAATTCGTGGACAAACGAAGGCGAGGACTGGAGAGGTGTCCTCTTTTTCAATATCAACAATCTCCAAATGAGATGTCGATAGCATATCTGCTTATCTCCGTGTTTTTGAAACAAGTACTTTTTGTACTTGAGTGGCTGGGGGGTTGTGCATTGCATCACTGGGTCCATGATGTCTTTTTTAATATCAGGGAGCAACATATGCAATCTGATAGAAATGTGGCTACCCGGCTTTTTGTTCGGTTTAGTAAGGGTTTTTCGTTTTATTTAACCCTGTCTCACCCCCCTCACTCAAGCTCACTTTTTAATTTTCAACTTCTCCCTCGTTTCATTTCACCATGTGATTAGCTGAATTGCACCCTATCCTTCATTCCCCCTCTCAATTTTTATCTCAGCGCACCCCAATCAAGATCCCATGATCCTTGATTCTGCTCACCTAGACCTAGGGACCCTCACTTTTTAGTTCCTATGTTGTCGGGGACTCCGGGGAAGATCATGCCGGTTATAGCAGATCATAGGAGTTATTTGAGAGTGGACTATAACGCTCATCTACAATTTAATCAACTTTTTAAGATGTTACATTTTAAGAGTGGTTCACATGGATTTTCCATCGGAATCTTATGTGTTTCCGGTATAAGTTGTTGCCTGAATGATTGGTGAAGTTAAGGCACAGCAACTTGTTCTTTTTAGGTACACCGGACTCACATAGAGTATCCGTTTACACACGGTATGAATCGGTAGTCGTTTGCACAACCATTGATCCAAATGTGTGACCTGCGTTTAGAGTTGGCGTATAGCTCCAGCAGGATTTCCACTCGATCCTTGTGAAACATCAGATTGTGATGTCACTACGAGTGTTCCGATGGATTCACAGAGATCCATTTTTGTAGTGCAAGTGTCCTATATTGTAAATTTTTCGAGGGTGAGTACTAGACACACTGTGGATACAAAAGAGACTTAACCCAGGGCAGGAGGTTATTATTTTTCAATACCGACCAACTCCAAATGAGCAGTTAGTAGATTTTGTGCTACGTCCCCTAATGAATTGAAACAAATTCATGTTGAGAGGAATTTGAGTGGTTGGTGGTGGCGTGCATTTGCTTTACTGGGCCAGTAAAGTCTATTGATACATTCAACATATGAATGATCACCCTTTTGTATGGTTGCCCGGTTCATTGACAGTTTGGATGCACTAAAATGTGTGTTTTCTTGTTATTATCATGTTTTCACATCACCTTGCACTCACCAAAATCTATACCCTAGACTTATACCCCCGCATTTACCGGCTGATAAATATTTCCCTGGGAAGGTAGAGCCGGTTTTGGCAAAGCCATGGGAAGGTAAGTCTTTTGAAGTAGTATGTAACGAGAATTAAAAGAATTTGTAATAAACAGATGCTATCTTTACTAGGGATCTAGTAAAGAGATCGTTTACGGATATTACAACGACTTATAATTAACGTTACAAACATAAAACTTTTTTTTTTGATTTGGGTACTTTTGTATGGTACTTTTGTTTTGAATTTATAAATTTTCTCCCCTAGAAATACTAATTCTCCCCCTATAATTAATATTTCTCCCCCTCGATAAAACAAAGATATTGAAAAGTTTGTAGTTTAAAGATGTACCTTTATCAGCTGTAGAGGGGTGGAGAACAGTTTTTGCAGTTATGTGCTTTCTCGTTATGAGCGGGTTCTAAATCTAAGTTGATCAGAAGCCATTTTTCGTTGAGCACCGGGTTTCAAGCTGAGATACTTGAAAGCCATTTATTTGAAGCTCAGGTCATACACTGAAGTGTGCATAAGCCATTCTGATGAAGCTCGAGTTATACACTGAATTATGTATAAGTCATTCTGTTGTGGCCCGAGTTATACACTGAAGTGTGTATAAGTCATTCTACTGCAAAACAAACCATAGAACTTTTGGTACCCATATTTGTTTGGGTCCGATGGTGTTAGTGTTAGAATGAAACCATCGATAAGTTGTATCGATTTGATGTAAATATTTAGAATTCCAAGTAAAATTGAAATTCAATGTTTCACTTTCAAATAATTTACGGGGAATTATTTGAGATTTTAGAGTTTTTGGAATCCATTTTTCGTTTAAAACTCTAGGTGTGATGAAGACAGGAGCAGAATTTGTTGTGGGCACTGATTTAAAAGTTGTTTTAGGTGCCAAGGAAAGTAAATCTTTTCTTGAGTACGTGAAAGATTTAGTTTTGGAAATGAATTTTTGTGAAGGTGTAGAATGTTTCAAGATAAGTTTTGATATAGACGAACAAGGGTCCAGAGATTGTGGTTTCATAAACAACTTTTTACTCTTTTGAAGTGAATAAGTTGTGAACTGTGAGACCTTTTAGAAAAAGATTTTGAAGATTCACCGGTGTGTATCTTCATCAGAACATGTACCGCTTGTTTTCCTTTAATAACAATTTTAGGTGTAGACAATTCTTCGACCTTGATTTTCAAAACACCATTTTCAGTTTGTGACAAAGAAAGATATGTTTCAAGTGATGTAATTTGATCTAGCAATTTTGTTTTCTCAATATTGAAAATATTGATTTGTTTTTGTAAATCAGATCCAGAATTACATTCAAGTTGTTTGATTTTATCAGTCAAAATGCATTTTTCAGCACAAACAGAATCATATTTTTCGATGTTCAAAGTATTCAAATTATTGGAGTCATGAAGTTGTTTTGTGAGTTCAGCAATTTGAATTTTCAAGTTCTCGGAATGTGTTTCATAAGTTGTGATTTTTGATTTCAAATTTGCGTTTTCAGATTCTAGAGCTTGAACTATATCAATTAAAATATCAACTTTGCAATTAACTTTCTCACGTTTCTCCAATTTTTCTTTGTAGTCATTACTTAATTGTAAATTCTTAACATTATCATGAAATTGTTTCTCAAATAAAACATAATGCTGCATACTTGTAATTTTCCAAATCACAGCTGATTCTTTTGATTCAAAAATTACCTTATGAAGTGATTTAATTAAATTTTCATCCATTTTAACTCTTTTGATTTCAAAACGTGAAATTTTCAATAAAATGATATGAAAATATGGTTTGGATATCAAAAATGATGGAATTTAACAAAAATAATTTTGTGAAGAACCAATAAGATGTAGCACTTACCAATAAAAAAAAATGTTTTACCTGTAGATAATTGTATCGAAGACACGTGGTATGAAATGTATTCCTATTCAATTTGAAATTTCACCTTTAATTAAAAAAAAAATATTCACCCCTCCATATTCTTGATACCAAAGATACTTTACGAAAATTAATACAATGGCCAAAATTAAATGAATTTAATTGTTGAATAGAACCGACTTATCCGTATGTGAGATTAAAACGACAGTCCAAGAATTTAAAGCCACCTATTCAAATTCATTTAATTTAATTATGGTTATTGTAGAATTCAATTAATTCAATGAAATAACAATCTTCAGCGTGTAGCTCCGTTAGACATCGGGTATCCAACCCCCTCTTCCAAATACATATTTAAAATTAGTTGCAAGTCTGGGAACTAATTGCCACCGATGTTTCGCTGGAATAACCAGAAGTTGCCTTTGTTTATCGCAGAAGAAAGTCAGATGAGATGATTATGATTATGGTGTTAATGGTCGATATAGATGGTGTGAAGTTTACCAGATGCGGCTGGAGAGCAGCGGCGAAGGTATGCTGTGGTGTTCGTCGGAGATGGTGGTTGGTGGTGGAGGACGAAATGTCACCGGAAAAAATGGCGTAGACGCGGATTGGAGAAGATGACGGAGTTTGATGGTGGTACCGGAGAGGATAATTAGAAAGTTTGGTGGTGGTCGGAATACTATTAACTTCACCGGAGAGGAAAGAAGGTGGCGAAGGTGGGTGACGGAGAAGTTAAGTCGGAGATGAGAAAAAGAGGCGGATGCGGGCTATGGTGGTTCCGGTGGAGCGAGATGGTTGTATGGAGAAGATCGGAGGTCGGCGGTGGTTCTTGATTGGAGGAATTCGTCGAGAAAATGGTGGTTAATAGAAACAAAGCTGATGATGATGATGATGGAAGTTCATGTGTCTGATAATAAATTAATATAAAATGAAAATGTATCTTGGATGGTGTGTGATGGTTTCTTGTGACAGGAGAAAATTTAGTGTTGTGACAGTTTCCTGCAATACGACGTCGTTTGTACTTTTAAAGATGTCAGCCTTTTACTTTATACTATTCCTTTTGGATTTTTGACTTTTTGAATAATAACTTCTCGGGCCGAGAAGTTTTCCAAATTTTAAACAGTATTCGGCCTCGACCCGCGACACGTCAGACTCGAAATGCCAGAGCCGAACACTTTTTAGAACAAATTGCGATTTTTTTTCAAAGTTTCACTATTTTGATCATAACTTTCTCATTTTATAACCAAATTGAGAGATTCTTTTTGCAAAACGTTCATTTTTCAATTACCTACAATCATATTTAAACACTTCTTTTAAAACACCTTCTGATTTACTCAGATCTGCCTGAAAAGTTCCGAAAATTTTGAAATGTTCATGTGTTCTTCATTTTTTACTTTAAAACAGAAATTAAACTTCGTTTTTGATGATTTTCAAGTGAAATTTGTTACTGATTTGCTCGAAATCAGTAATAGAACAAATCTATAATACCAAAAACATGAAACATACCTTTGATTTTGAATTTGTTACCACTTTTGAGCACTTTTTCACTAAAATCTTCAAAAACCCATCAAAATCTTCAAAAAGTTGCTTAATCACAGCTGATTTGGATCGAATCTAATGAGACTTTTGCTCTGATACCAATTATGGATATAGAATACAAGGATTAATCAAGGATTAAGCAATAACAAGTGATAATATGGAAGATTTAGATGGAGAATTTCTTAAGAACACTTTGCATTAGATAAGAGCAATTACAAAATATGGCAAAGGTTATTTGCAAATTAGGTTACAACTAACTATATATACCTAGCCTAAGTTTAGACTAAATACACAAATGATCCCTAGACTATTGGTTACAACATATGAGACCCAACAACATGTCTATGTGCTAATCATCTTATATTCGCTATGATTAGATGAAGTTTAGGTTTTAGGTTTGGATATTTTTAAGGATTTATGATGATTGTTTGAATACTTGTATTTTTAACAAAGAACCTTTTTGTTATACGTTCGCATTATTTAATCTGGTTATTGCTTGGTTGATAAAATATTGACAACATTGAATTGATCTAGTAATTCCCCTGACTTTTCATACCATTTGACGTAGTCAGCGACTAACTAGAAATAGGGGTCTGAGATTAGATACCGATAACCTAGGTACAACTTAAAGTCTAATCTTTAGAGAAGAAATTCCTAGGATTAGAAGGTCTCGGAAAGCCGGACCTAGTTAAGAATAACAAGCAGGAGTGTGACTCTAATCAGGTTTCTTGAGAAGTAATTCCTAGAAATCATATTAGAATCATTGTAAGGTTTTGAGAGAAATCTATTCCCTTAAACTCCAAGAACATGAATTAAATCAGTACTTCAAAACCAAACCTAGACCTAGATGGATTCGACTCATAGTGAATATCCTCCTTAATATTAAAACACTTCCTCTTTATTTTTAGTCAATTGTTTACTTTAAAAATTAATTTTAGATTTATTAATCAGTTTGCAAATAAAAATTCCTCAAATCAAAACCCTTTTTAATTATTTGTTCAGTTTAATTAATTAGTTTTATTTTACATAATCAGCTTAATTATTCCTTGTGGAGACGAAAATACCCGAACGTACTTACCTGAACTGTATTACTCACGATTAGGTCATACTTGACTAAGAGTGTGGTAATCTAGGAAAGGTGTATTTAGGTGATTTATTTTATAACTAGGTTTTACACATCACTAATTCACTATAACTTAAACTCTGATACCAATCTATCACACCCCGCCAAAAATGAGTTCTACGTCATTTAAATGTTTTGCGGAAGAGCGGAGTTGTAACGTTCATGATGACATAGCAAAAATTAAGTAAACAAACAACCACGCAAATAACAAATGAAAAATAGTTTTACTTCCTAAAATTGGAAAGTTTCCAAAAACTGCAGTTTCCTAAAATAGAAATTGTTTGAAAATGAAATGATTGTTCGTAAACTTAAATGTTTTGTTCAGGGCTCACGACAATCCACTTGCTCATATCCTCCAGTCCCACTGAGCTCCTAATTACCTGAAAAACATAAAGTTAAAGGGTCAACAAATAATGTTGAGTGAATCCACATGATTAAGTGTTTATGTTGAAAATGTTTGTTTGCTACCCAAAATGATTGTTGATAAAATAGTTTTATGACTGAAGAAGTATAAGTTCAACACTTGATATGTTTTGTAAAATGAGTATGAAAATGAAATGTAATTGTAGAAAACCTACAATTACTAGTTTTAGAAATGTAAAATGTGTTCACTAAGTTTGTTAAGTATGACAGCGCATGACTGTTATCCCGAACAGGTAGCTAGTTTATTGAGTTAATATACCAACCCCTAAGGCCAGAATCAACACTTCAACTCCAGTATGTTATCGTTCTTTTATGGATATACACTCCCGAAAGATGTCTTGGATAACCAAGTAGTGATCAAATAATGTTGGGAGGATGAGTGTCAGCTAATAGTACTATCTGCATATCCATGGTCTAGATACACTAGTTAATGATTGCTGGTGCCTTAGTCCGGCATAATAGTTGTTTGTCATGTCAAAGCGATAATGAAATGTGAAATGTTTGATGTGCAGTCATAGTGAAAAAGTATATGTAGCAATGTTTATGTTTTCCACCTCAATAGTTTATAAAACAGTAAAAATAGTAAAGGGGCTGTGGACTCACCTGGGCAAAGCTTAGCACATGATAACTCAGAGGACTCCTTCACAAACTCCTATCTTCTTAAACGTAATAACGTTTCTTATTAGACTAAGCTAATAGCACAGGCGATCTAATAATATAAATAGTATATGTCATTTGTTCGTGTTATGATTTATGTTTTGTGACATCGAGTGAACTAGGGTTATTAGGCCTTGATTGGCTTAATGGGCCGGCATGTCACACCCCGCCAAAAATGAGTTTTACGTTATTAAAATGTTTTGCGGAAGAACGGAAGTGTGTTATAAAAGAAAGTGATATAGTAATCAAAAACCACACAATAAAATCTAAAATAAGTTTCATTGCTAAAAATAGAAATTTCCAAAACTAAAAAGTTTCCTAAAATAGTAAGTTTTGAAATGAAAAGATTGTTTGAAAACTAAAGTGAAAATATAGTTCAAGGCTAGATGACAATCGCTGTTCACATCCCATTTGCTCACTGAGTCTCTAGATTACCTGAAAAACATAACTTTAAAAGGTCAACTAAATTATTGAGTGAATCCACAGGGTTAAGTAAACATGTATAGAAAATCATTGTTTTTGCTACCATGATTGAGTAAAATGTTTTATGACTGATAAAAGTAAAGTATTTGCATAAAAGTTGATAAACCAAATGAAATGTAAGAGAACTGTAAATAAACCAGAATTCCTATGTTTTGATATAAAATGTTTGTGTAATAAACGGTTTATCATTAGTTTGGCATATCAAGATTGTTATTCCCAACAGGTAGGTACTCCCATTGAGGTATTATACCCATCCCCCCTAAGTCCACAATCAAAGCTGCAACTCCCATGTGTGTGTAATAAGGTCATGGATAATACACTCCCGATGTCTTGGATAAACCAAGTAATGATTAAAAAATGTAGGCGGCTAAGTATTGACCAATAGTACTATTCGTATATCCAGGGTGTAGGTACTCTACTTAATGAAAGCTGGAACTGAGTACGGTATAATGAATTGTTTTTCATGCCAAAATGAATGATGATGATGTTGTTGTACAGTCATAATATAAAATAGTAAAAGTAACGTAGCGTGTTATGTTTTTCACCCCATAATTTATAAAACAGTAAAAGAGTAAAAAGGGGTTGTGGACTCACCTGATGCTTAGCTTAGCTCAAAGTACTTCAACTGTTGGATCCTTAGAGATTCCTAGTGCCTAAACGCACAAGGTTCCTATTTAGTCTAAGCCATCACGCACAGGTGAAATAATTTGTGTTGTTTGTGTGTTTGTTATTGTTTGTATTGTTTGTTTGTTTATGAAAATGTGTTTTGGTTGATTAAAACATTTGTGTTTACACGACTTTGTAACGATATAGAATTATTGTGTCTATGTTTAGGGTAACGGGCCGGCACTTGGGCCGAGGCCCACCATAATGGGCTTAATAGGTTTGTTCATGGTTTAATGGGCCAATAATAGGTGATTTGGGCTTACCAAGGAACAAACGGGCTAATGGGTCATCGAATGGGCCACTTGGGCCGGTATTGGGCTACGACCCGAAGGGTTATGGTTCACGATTTGGGCTTGCCAAGGGACCGAGTATGGGCTCGGCCCAAAGGGCTTGCGGTTTGCTTTGGGTCTCAATTGACGGGTTCAAACCGATTAGGGTTCAGATGGAATGGGCCGGTTTAGGATTTAATCGGTTTACGAATGGGCCAAGTTCAAGCGTTGGCCCGATAACTTGCGGGTCAAATGTTCGGTCAACGGGTCGAGGGTTAAGTTAACGAGGCCAATGGGTCAATATCTATTCGGATAGGGTTTGGGTCCCATTAGGGTTAGGTTCGGCTAGGGTTAGGGTTTCTGATTAAGGTTTCGAACTTAGGGTTTTACAACCGGTTAATGGCTTTAAACGAATCAAGGACAACACCAATGATTAGGGTATTCGAAGGTTTAGTGTGGTTTTTCGTTGTGTAATAAAAATATGAAAGTTTAGGTTTTTATGGTTAAGGTTTATAAGAAAAACGAAGAACAAAACGAATACAACAAAACCACACACAAGCACATACGCATGCATGGACAACCATGCATGCATGGCTCAGTTTTATGGTGGTGTCGAGACCATTTTACCTTCGGCCATGGTCCCGTGTACATGGATACGAATGAAAAGGAACTAGAACAAGCGTTTGATCATAACTTGCATACGAAATCAAGATACGAACGAAGTAAGGTGGCGATTTGGGACTGCCGAGAGTCGAACACAAGTGGATTCGGTGGTGGTGTTGCTTGGCCGAGTTTGTGAAGGGGAAAACTAGGGTTTGAGGTTTAAGGGTTGTATTTATATTGTGGGGGTGTATAAGAGTTTGTGTAGGACTCAAATTGGTTCGGCCGAACTAGGTGTGCCATTGGTTGGGGACTCGCCACAAGGTGGTCGGGTCGAGGTTTGATGTGTCGGTTTAGGTCATTGTACGTTACACGTCACGTTTATTGATTTATTTAATGTTTGGTTCAAAAGTATTAACTTTTAGAAATGATTTTGTTAAGTGTCAACATAAGAATGAAATGAAATGTTGTGTTGACTAAAATAGTCAAACACTGATGTATGGTGAAATGATGATATTTTGTTATGTTTATGTGACAAAAATATAGAAATGAAATGAGGAAAGTTTCTAAAAATAGAAACTTTCTAAGTATAGAAAGTAAGAAATGAAAATTGATTTCATACCTGAAATGTAGAGTTGTCACATTCTCCCCTGGTTGAAGAAATTTGGTCCCGAAATTTAAGACGAAGCAGGAACAGGAGAGACAACGAGAAAAAGATGAGGGTACTTCTTCTTCATTTGGACTTCACGCTCCCACGTGAATTCAGGACCTCTTTTGGAGTTCCAACTGACCTTGGCGAGTTTCATCTTGCTTCTCTTCAACTTCTATTCTTTTTAGTCTGATATTTCAATAGGTTCTTCATTGAAGTGTAGATGGTCGTCGATTGTGATTTCCTCAGCAGGGACGATGAGCGATGGCTCATGAACACATTTCTTAAGGTTAGAAACATGGAATGTGTTGTGGATGTTGCTGCTTTCTCTAGCCGCACGAAGACGATATGCGATAGCACCTATTCTTTCAATTACTTCAACAGGTCCAACATATCGAGGACTTAGCTTTCCTCTCTTGCCAAAACGAATAAAACCTTTCCAAGGTGTGACCTTGAGTAGAACATGATCACCCACTTCGAACTCTAAGGGCTTTCGACGATTATCAACATAGCTCTTTTGACGGTCTTTCGCAGCTTTGATGCGATCTCAGATTCGAAAGATCTTGTCTGTTGTTTCTTGTAGTATTTCCGGACCAGTGAATTTTTTATCTCCCACTTCAAACCAACAAAGCGGCGCGCGACACTTTCTTCCATAGAGGGCTTCGAAAGGCGCTGCTTGAGTACTTCTATGATAGTTGTTGTAGTTTGAAAACTCGGTTAGGGGAAGATGAGAATCCCAACTTCCACCAAAGTCAATGACGCAGGCTCTCAGCATGTCTTCCAGGGTTCGGATAGTCCTTTCACTTTGACCATCTATTTGAGGATGATAAGAAGTACTCATATCGAGTCGAGTACCGAGTGATTTTTGCAACGATTGCCAAAAACGAGATGTAAATCGACTGTCACGATTAGATATGATGGATATAGGCACTCCATGTGGAGATATGACTTCTTTCAAGTGGATTCTTGTAAGCTTTTCCATTTTGTCAGTCTCTTTGATCGGAATGAAATATGCGGACTTGGTCAATTGATCAACAGTTACCCAAATTGTATCATGACCACTAGAAGTTCGGGTTGTACCTAGGGTTCGGTTTTCACATGGATACGGGTCAACGAGGGTCAAATAGTCAACACAAGTCAATTTGGGTTGTACCTAGGGTTCGGCTAGGGTTAGTGTTCAGATTACGGTTAGGGTTCCGAACTAGGGTTCGAACCAAGGTAGGTTCGACTAGGGTTTTTCTAGGGTTTATCATATCACAACAATACTAGGGTTTCATGATGAAACAACAGATCTAGGATTTATGATTAGGGTTTAGGGTTTAACAAAACACACAATAATTCATGAGATCTATGGTTTTTAGGGATCAACTAGCAAAATAATAACACAACACACATACACGCATACGGACGTACACATGTATGCATGCATGCTTTGGTTGGGTTCGAGGGTTATACTGAGACCATGTGGCCTTTGGCCATGGTCCTGGGTTCGAGTATGGTCCGAAACAAATGAGGAAAAAATAAGGAATCGAGTTGGTACCTCTTGTGAATGGAATCACGAATGAGGAAAAAGGGTAGGGTTTTCGGTGGTGGTGGTATTTATATGAGGTGTGTTTGTGTTGGGTTATGATAAGGATAGTTTTCAAATAACAAGATAATGATAAGGCTTAGCTATTCAAACTTGGAGCAAGATAAGAACACCCTCAAGGGTGTGTTCGACCGAAATTATGGTCACAAGGGGTGTGGGTTCGACCACTAGAGGGTCGGGTAACACATTGATGTGTCGGTTTTAAGGAAATGGTCGCTTCGAGTCACAATAATTAAATTCTATTTGTTTATTATGTAAATATTATAAAATTATTATTTTTAGAAATGTTTTAGCTCAAGAGTGTCACCATAAGTAAAATGAAATGTTTTGTTGACTAAAATAGTCAAACATTGATGTATTGTGAAAATATAAATGTTTTATTGTGTGTTTGGATGCCGAAAATAGATATGTTTAGAAATGAAAGCTTTCTAAATAAGGGAAGTTTAGAAATGAAATGAAATTACATACCAGAAATATCGAGTTGTCACACAACTAGAGTGATGTGTTTCATTCTTCTAAAAGATTGAGGTTTGTGACCTCTTGATTTTAAGTAATGAATCATTTTGGTCTGTCTTTCATATGATGAGCAGGCATATCAATTTTCAGCCTTTTTCTTTCTTTCTCTTGTTCTTTCAATAATATTCTTCTTTCAACTTCTTCTTTTCTTTCTCTGGCAAGTTCTTCTAATGCCCATTGTTCTTGCATGGCTTTAGCATATTCAGCATCTGAAGCTTGTTGTTCTCAAGACTCTAAAATATTCTTCTGCACTTGCACTTGGCCATTGTTGATGTGAAGCATCATCTTCATTTACCTGAGTTTTCCCATTTCCGATTGTATCTGCCTGTATTGATTGTAACAACCATAATTTTGGATACATAAATTAAATGGAAATATTGTGCACTATGTAACGACCGGAATTTTGATCCTAAAATTTAATGCAAATATTGTGAATTATACGTTATTAATATTAAGAATCGAGCCTTGTACGTGTGAATATTTGTATTTGAACGATATGCGACTTGCGGGAACGAAATGGGTCAAAATATGCATTTCTACAAGGAAAAAGAAGGAATTTCCTGAGCATCAGACACTCGCGGCACGAGGGAGGGACTCGCGCGGCGCAAGAGACACAAGGAAAAGATAACATCGATCCGACGGACCCTCCCGTACGTGAGCATAGAGTCGCGAAGCATGCTCAAGGCGTGATGGAGGCATGCTCGAGGCGCGAGGGAGGTGTGCTCGATGTGCGAGGAGGCACGAGCGCGTGTCGCTGCGCAAGTAGGGTCCTTCGCGACGCGAAGGATTTCGGTCAGATATATATTCGCGATTTCTATGGTTTTACCCTCATTCTTCATCCCATTTCCTCCTCTCAAAGTGCATCAACACATTTTTAGTGTAAAGTGTGTTTTGGAGCTGAATCTTCACTCAAATCTTGACAATTTACACATCTAATTGAAGATCAAAGGTAATGTTCATTTCTTGTATAGTTGTAAAGGGTTAATTTGGGGAAAACTTGTTGAGTGATAAACCCTAACTTTGAGGGTTTGTTCAACGGATGAAATAAAGAGTGTGAAACTCTAATCTATGGTGTTTAGTCAAGGAATATGTGTTCATAATATGTATACATGTTAGATTTGAAATTTATGATACCTAGGGTTTTGAATGTCACCAAATTTGGGGAAATTGGTGTTAGAGGTTAACTAGTGTTGCGATGTCTCATACTAGTAGTAAATGAAGATAAACCTTGTGTTGATTATTGTAATAGGGCACCTATTGGGAGATTGAAGGTATCATTATCACATTTCAAGTTTGGTGGAATTAAGGAGTTGGTGGGATCTCGCGGAGTAGCTTAAATCCCAGGTTAGTACATGTGAACTTTTAACTTAGTTCATAGTTGTAAAAATTTATATTTATTAATTTGATTGCCATGTCTTCGAATGGACTATTTGTTGTGTGATTTCATTGTTATGACTAGACTGTGTGCATAGTAACCAGGAATAGTATGTGTACGAACAAGTGACGGCCATAGGGCAATAATAAAGTTAGTTAGTATAACTGACGTGTTTTATCGTGAGACTGACCGAGTCTACAATTATTAGCAGTAAAGAACAGTTAATCTACCTTTGGGGAAATGGTTGAATCAAATGTCCTATAGATTATAGTGCATGCAATGTCGCGTGTAAGAGTGTGTGGTAAGTGTAATGGCTATGTGATTGAATGTAGTGTATGCTAATAAATGGTTGAGCGTGGGTATCGGGGGCTGACGCTCGGGTTTATGAGCTAGAGGTTATGTGATGGATTAAATGTCATGAGAAGTGTTAACCCGGAATGGGAGAATTTATGACCTTGGTAAGTGTGGAGGCATTCCAATTACCTTTAATAGAGTTACCTAGGACAACCCATATTGAGGGAGACCTTAGAGGTCCATAGCATATGAGTAAACTTATGTGTGAGTTTATGAAATGAATAATGAGTTCCGCTGAGAGTACTTGATAGAAATTGTACTTGAATGAAGGGAGTTATGTGTAACACCCGTAATATTAAAACATCATTTTAATCATTTAAAATTCAATTTGCAACATTATTCACGTTGCCCAAAATACAGTTTAACAAAAACGTTAAAACGATTATCAGAGTATACAAAAACACGGTGTTACAAAGTATATCATAACCATAGAATAACGAGATCTACCTAAGAGTCCCCGAGCTAAACTCCTCTAATCCACTTCTAGCGCGACCATCTAAGCTTTCGATCTTGAACCTGAGTACATAGCCATAAAAAGAAGGTAGCACGTGAGATAAAATAGTCTCGTGAGATACATGGGTTTTTGACACAACTATGGCATAACCAATAATACAACAATAATGGAATAATAGTATATTAATAATATAACAATAACCGCAACCATAATACATATGTATTAATTTACCTCCTCAGTAATCTATCACATTCATTCACAAACTCAGTCAACATATCAAGGTGATTGGAATGTCTCCAACCCACCTTGACCGTCACCGTCACGATGATTGGAATGCCTCCAATCCATCGTGCCAAATTGTTTTACTAACCGGGATACCCCTGATCTAATAAAACCCCCACCGCCACAATAATTGGAATGCTTCCAATCCAAAGTGACCCAATTGGTATTACTAACCGGAATGCCTCCGATCTAGCAAAACCCCCACCATCACAATAATTGGAATGCCTCCAATCCCAAGTGATCCAATTTATCTTACTAACCAGAAAGCCACCGATCTAGTAAGACCCAACATTATGCTGGGATGATTGGAATGTCTCCAATCCATAAGTTAAAGTTACCATGATAGCTAGAATGCCTCCGATTATCATGAACCTGCCCTATTTCAATCTACCCGTCATAACTTCATGTAACCTTCTGTCACATCTATCACTAATACCATAAGGCAGTCACACAATTCATTCGTTAATTAGAATATGTCTATTCTAATTATTGCATTAGTCTTGCTATTTAATCATTTTGATCGTAAATCCCAATTATTTATCAAATAAGACATATTTCTTATTCATCATGATCCTAATTCTTTTATCTTTTCAGTGACTAAACTACATATCTTTTATTGTTCACGACATACTTATTTTCCGAATAATTCAATCATTTCTTTTATTAGTATGTTTTACTAATAAATATTCATTATTATATCATCTTCCTCATATTATTTATTAACACTTTTCTCTAATAAATACTCATTATCATATTCTTTTAGTCATTGTCTTTATTAATACTTCTTATTAATGAATCTTTTTTCTTTCAAAATAAAAACTTCGGATGAAAAAACTCTCCGGAAATTTCGGGCGGCGTAAACCCTAATCGACGTCAGATTTCGGCAGTGGAGTTCTGAGCAAACCTCTCTGACAAGTAGGGGGGGGGGGTTGGGTAGTAGTATTGTTCTGCATGCTCAATGGGTTTCAGCCATCAATTGCTTGATGGCTTCCGAAGGCTGGATGTGGACGAGCGGTAGGAGAAACGTTGATGCACCGGGGAATAGGCATAAAATTATTCAAAATCCTTATCAAAAATCGGTAGAGAATATTGCAACGTCATTCTTTATTATAAATTTCATGAATTCGTTTAATGAAAGGCGTTATGGGAACGGTGCATGTTGCATGGGAAGGTGGTTGTTGTCTTCATACCTAGGAAGGTATCGAAAATCAAGAAGAGATTCAGGTTTATTCGATTTCTAGGAATTGATGATGATCAAGGTTTTGCTAGGAAACTATCCCAAGAGTGGATGGGGTCATTCCACATCTTTGTTTCCGTGGCACGACTCAATAGGCCAAAAGTGTCTACTTATGATCATCAGAGCAATCGGGTCTATGTTAGAAAGGTAGACAATAATAAAAAAGAATAAAAAAGTAAGCCGGTTGTGTACGGATCCTCTTATGCGTCAGTTGTTGCCGGTGGTAATTTCAAGCATAATTCCATGGAAGGGGGTGTAAGAAAATAGGTGATAAATCTGTTAAAATGAAGAAAGTATCGTTGCATGAAAAAGACCTCATTAAGCTTGATGATATCACTTCTCTTGTTCTTGCAAAGGTAAGGTTAGAGAAGTAGGCCTTATGGTAAATCTATATACCCACCTGGAAAGTGAAGGTTTTGTGGATGTAGAAATATATCACATTGGAGGATTATGGGTGTGGGTGGATTTTAAATCTCAGAAAGCATGTTATAGATTCAAAAGCTTGGATCTTTAGCATATGTTTGTTGATGTGCGTCATGTTCTTAGCAATTTTGTGATTGATGATCGTATGGTGTTGATAGAAGTTGATAGGTTGCCATTGTGTGCATGGAGCTCTGAAGCTTATAAGAAAAATGGAGGTCTGTGGGGTAAGTTCATGTTTTTTTGATGAAGAATCAAATGACGATCCAAGCTGTGGCTGTTTGTGTATCAATACAAAAGAGATGAATTTAATTAATGAATTTATTCAAATGGAATCAAAAACTACGTATGTGGTTCAGGTTAAAGAGAAAAATATTTAGACGATAAAATTAAAAAAGTAGATACGGAGGAGGAGGATGAGCATAATCTTGATTCTGAAGTTAAAGAGGAATCACAAAATGAGATGGATGTATTGTTAGTAACTGAACCAGAGGAGAAAGTTAATATGGAGAAACAAGAATATGAGAAAGTATGTGAAAATTCAGTAGAGGTTGTTCAACTAGAGGCTGAAAACGAGGTTCAAGTAACTATGGTGGAGTTCGGTGTTGAGGATTGAAAAAGGGGACACAGTTCAAGAACAGGAGTGTGATGATAATTTACGAAGTAATAGTGATAATAATTCAGTTAGTTGTCCACCTGGGTTCGAGATGTGCAAGAAATAGGATCGTATAGTTATTTATCAACAAGACGAATATGTGCTTGCACCTATCTGTGATACGTGTTTAGGTGGTGTCGGTGGGTGAAAATACAGGCTGATCACATCGGAGGTAGGATGGGTGAGGAAGATTGTGCCAAATGTTGAATATCTTATCCTTAAATGCTAGGGGTTTGGGTTTCGTGAACAAACGGAAATGGATAAAAAAACATATTCTATAAAAATAGTGTCTTTTTTGGGAATTCAAGAAACGTTAATGACTAAGCCAGATTTATTCTGTTTTAAATCGATTTGGGGCAATTATCATTTTGATTTCGCATGTAGCTCGGCTCGTGGGGGTCTGGGGGTATTGTGTCTATATGGGATATGACGGTGTTCTTTAACGAATCTATTGTGTGTGGTATATACTATGTGGTTGAAGGTTTGTGGATGGGAATTATGAAAAAGTGTCCATTATCAAATTTATGCGCCTCAAGATGTAGATTCCCGAGGGTGTGTGTGGGATTAGATTCGGGCGTATATGGAAGGAAAAGAAGGGAAGTTTGTGATATTTGGGGACTTTAATGAAGTAAGGGATGAGTCGGAATGATTCGGTTCGGTGTTTAATTCGGTAGGTGCTTCTATTTTTAACAATTTTATATATGTTTGTGGGTTAATTTATCTAGATATTGGAGGTCGGAAATACACATGGATGAATAAGAAGGGCTCCAAAATGAGTAAGTTAGACCGATTTTTCATTTTGGAAAATATGGCTAATAGCGATCCTGATTTGAAAGTTATGGCGTTGGAGAGGAAGTTATCAGACAACTCACCGACTCTTCTTTCGTCCAAGAAAGTTGATTATGTCCCTATACCGTTTCGAGTTTTTAATTCATGGTTGGAGTTTGATGAGTATAATGAGCTTATAAATTCTTGTTGTGAAGAGTTTATCCCGGGAAATTCTTCTACTATTGTTAATTTAAAAAAAAATTAAATTATTTAAGACCAAAAGCGAAGATCGGTCTAAGAATTTGTTGCGGGCTCGTAAGGAACAGGTACTCGAAATGCAAAAGCAGATTACGGCTATTGAGGACCGTATTGATAGTGGCGTAGACTCTGCACTGGAAGCCAAACTGCGGTTAACACTTATTAATAAATTGAAAGAAATTGAACGGACTGAAAATAGTGATGCGCTTCAAAAGCTTAAAATAAAATGGGATGTGGAAGGGGACGAAAACTCATCATTTTTTCATGGCCTTCTTAAGCAAAGAAGGTGAAGGCAAATGGTACAAGGTGTTATGGCAGATGGCGAGTGTCATACGAATCCGACATCGGTTAAATCTATATATTTTTATTATTATAAAAATATGTTTGGGGCGACAACTACCGCAGTTCCGGTATTGGATGAATCTCGGTTTGAAAAGCTTGATGCGAATCAAGCTTTTGATTTAGAAAAAAACGTGTTCTATGGAAGAGTTGAAGGTCATGGTTTGGAGCTGTGGTAGTGAAAAAATCCCGGGCCCGGACGAGTTTAATTTTAAATTTGTGAAGAAATTTTGGGAGGTTTTTGAAAGACGATTAATTATGTTTAGTGAAGGAATTTCTTGATACATGTCGTTTCCTTAAAGGGTGTAACACATCGTTTATTACTTTAATTCCAAAGGTGAATAACCCATCGTTGGTGAAAGATTACCACCCTATCTCTCTGATTGGTTTACAATATAAAATCATTGCTAAGTTATTAACGATGCGTTTAGCAAAAGTGGTTGATAGTGTCGTCAGTTGTGAGCAGTCCGCCCTTTAATGGTTAACAAGATTACAAAATACTACAAGAAGAAAAAGAAAAAATTACTACTTTTTTAAGTTGACTTTGAGAAAGCATATGATTCGTTGAGTTGGGATTATCTTGATTTTATTTTGTCAAGAATAGGGTTTGGTATGAAATGGAAAAATTGGGTGAAGTCTTGCCTTTCTTCAGCTACTTTATCGGTTGTGGTAAATGGTAGTCTGACGGAGGAATTTTCTATGCATAGGGGTGTTCGGCAAGCAGACCCTTTATCCCCGTTTTTATTTATCATAGCAATGGAAGGGTTGCATCTTTCTATTGATAAAGCGGTGGAAGAAAATCGTATAAAAGGGACGGTTATCGGTTCTAACAACTTAAACATTTCTCATTTTTTTATGCAGATGATGTGATTGTGGTGATGGAGTGGAGTGTGGATGATATGAATGGTATTATTCAAACTTTAAATGATTTTTACTACGAGTCCGGTTTGAAGATTAATGTGCAAAAGTCTAACTGGTATGGCGTGGGATTGAGCAGCAAAGATATTGAGTGCATGGCACGGCGAACGTGATGTGATGCGGCTTCCCTTCCGTGCATGTATCTCGGTATGTTGACAGGAGGTAATTTGACTCGCCAAAGTAGTTGGGTTCTGGTTATTGATGCATTTTGTAAAAGGCTTTCAAATTGGAAAGCTAAAATGCTTTCAATTGATTGTCGTTTAACCTTTATTAAATCCGTTTTTGGGAGCGTTGGTATTCATTAGATGTCTTTATTCCGGGTACCGGAAAATGTGATTAAAAATATGGAACAAATACGTGCTCGGTTTTTGTGGGGTTGTCAACACAAAAAGAAAGTAAGTTGGGTTTCTTGGAACAATATCATTGCAGTAAAAGAATATGGTGGTCTTGAGATTAAAAGTCTTAAAGCTTTAAACCTTGCTCTTTTACTTAAGTGGAGATGGAGATTGTGTAAAGATCTGAATGCTTTATGGTGCCGAGTTAGTAAAGCTTTGTATGGAGATGTCGGTGGTTTTTTGAATATTAATTCAAACCGGTTTTTGAAAGGACCATGGTCTCGTATAGTAGATTCCGTCAAATATCTTCATACAAACCAAATTATAGACTATAATACTATAAAATATGATCTAGTTAGTGGGGATAAGATCAAGTTTTGGTTAGATGTGTGGTTAGACAATTAACCATAGAAGGAGAAATTTAACCGGTTATTTCGGTTAGATTTGGAAAATGATTTTTTGTCAAGGATAAATGGAGTGGCGGGGGATGGACATGGAACTGGAGAAGACAATTATGAGGTGGCATTGAAGTGGAACAATTTGAAAATTTAAAGCTTCTTCTTGATTGAATTAATATTGGTGTCAGAAATGATAAACTATGTATGGTTGCTGATCAACAATCAGATTTTTCAGTAGCAGGGGCTCGGAAGCTAATTGATAAAACACCCCACCCGAGCATAGGTACTAACACTATTTGGTGTAATTTCATTTCGTTAAAAGTTAACATTTTTGCGTGGCGTTTAAGATTGGATCGGTTACCGACTAGGCAAAATCTGTCTCGTAGAGGTATGGAAAGTGTGACAATTTCGTGTCCGATTTGTCAAACCAATATGGAATCTGTGGAACATCTTTTTTCGTTTGCAATGTGGCGATGCAGGTTTGGGAGTCGATTTGTAAGTGGTGCGAGCTAGGAAGATTCTTGGGCAGGTCCTTTGATGAATGGTGGACGTTCATTTCCGGATTGAGACTCTCGAAGATTGGTGTGGTAAAGTTGAAGACGATAGGGATGGCGACATGTTGGATGATTTGGCAGTTCAGAAACTCGACGTTATTTGATATTGGTAGCATTAGAAAATGTGATATAATTGATTTGATTGTTTTATTTTCGTTTAATTGGTTAACCCATAGAAATCAAGCTTGTAAGATTTCATGGGTTGATTGGATTAAGAACCCTTTGTTATGATTTGGTTTAGTGTTTTGCTAAACTAATATATTGCAATAGGCGGTGTCGGGAGGGTGATAGCAATGCCGAAGTTCATCTGATGCCTTCTTTTTTGCTGTTAAAAAAAAAATAATACTTTTTATTAATAAAGGCTCATTAATCATTGTATGTTATCATACTTACTTGCCAAATTATCAATCATATTAACTATATCCCAAAAATACATCATACATAGTTTCTTATCTTTTCAAACGTTATCTTTACTAAAATACTTATTAATAAAGGCTCGTGAAATTACACAACAAGTAGTCCACTCGAAAACTCGACAAACATATTGATAAAATAAATATTTACAACTATGTACTCAGTCTAAAAGTTCACATGTACTCACCTTAGTAATAGCTAAATCCAAATCGTGTTTATCAACACGAATCCTTGGTTCCTGCCTTTTGGAACAACTCCAACCTTTAGGTCTTTGCAACCTATCAACATAATCATCACATTTCTAGTTATCATCCATAACCAGATATCAAATACACTTCTATAATCATCCTTAACCACCAATTTCATCAAACTTGGTGGAAATCCTAAAATCCTAGTTCCAAGATTTCACCAACTAAACCCAAATCCAACAACAACACAAGGTTGACCTCATTAGTCTCCCATATTAGTCTCATAACACTAGCTAGTCACTAACACCCTTTCCCCCAAATTTGGTGACATTCAAAACCCTAAGTTTTCATAGATCTGAAGATTATCACAATCACATGAAATAACATGTTTTTCCTTGTTAAAATACCATAGATCTAAGTTAACTAACTTCTATTGCACCATTTATGAAAACCCTCAAACTAGGGTTTACAACTTTTCAACATTTACCCCAAATCAAACACTTACAACTAATGAGAGTTGAGATATACCTTTAATCTTCAACAAGGAGTGTAGAAACACACGATTTGAGGTGAAAACCAGCTCCAAATGCCCTTTTATACTCAAAATCCGTATAAGCTTTTAGGAGAGAAAGTTTGGGTTTGGAAATGAGTTCAAACCAGCCAACACTCGAAACCTTTATCTGTTGCAGACCCCTCGCGCCGCGACTCAGGGTCCGTCGCGCCGTGAATCATGGCTTCCGTGTTCACTCACACCGCTACAAGGCGGCATTTGCGCCACGACTCGAGCCGGAAAGCTTCCTCAGTTCTTCTTCTCTCGCGCCACTTTCCACCCTCGTCGCGCCTCGACTCTCGGTCTCGCACCTCGACCCTCGAAGACTCCTAAACGCGAGGCGTGCCTTGCTGGAATCATCATCTTTTCTCTCCGATCTCGCGCCGCTGCAGCTTGGCTCGCGCAGCGAGCCGCGCAGCACTGAAGACATCTCCCGAGAAGCCCTTGAACGTTCCTTTTTCAACCCGCAATCAATCGTTTCCATCGCGTTTCAGATTCTAATGATTACCATAACTCACAATACGCAACCATGAACTAATATTTGGCATGACAACCCGATTCTTAACGTTCAAATTATAATTATTTACCAATAACACATAAGTTAAGGATCACGAAATTGCGGTCGTTATAACTATCTACCCCTTAAAAGGATTCCGTCCTCGGAATCAACTCAAGGATTTCTAATCCACATCTCCACTGATCATTCCATTCAAATTCTTGTACGTCCACTATAATCAACCTTTCCAATTTCGGCCCAAACGGGTCAAAATTAAATCCTTAACTCACAACACCCAAACGGGTCAAAGTCGCACCCTACGACAATTCCCTTTTCAATTATTCGATTAATCCATTTGTACCCATACAAGAGTCATAACACACCATTACAATTAGCTAACTATTCAAAACAAAAGTCAAAGTTCAGCTTTGACTAAAGTCAACAATTCATAAATTTGACTATTCTTGACTTATGCATAAAGTCAACCACGTTTAATAAGACTAGCGATTTCCTTACCTTCTTCCGGATCTGTTAATTACCATCTTCCTTCCCAGTTGTTTCCTTTTCTCGATTACAGTATCCCATAATCGATTAATGGTTTCTATTTCACTTAGGACAATATCAATTCTTACTACCTTTTTTTTTTTTTAACTTTTATTCAATTACTTATATCATTTCTTATAGTTTCTTTCAAATACTTTTATACCATATCTCGGTACCAATAATAATTTGCTTACTACGAGCATCTCTTTTCATATTTTATACAATTATAGGCATCTCCTACAAATGCTTGCAATTTGCCACATAATGTTAGCAATAATCATTACTCATACGATTCTGAATACATCAGATATAAACATCGCAATACAACAAATCGTGCTTTTTATATATCACATCTAGATGATCGGAATGCCTCCAATCAATCAAGATTCATACCATCACAATGATCGGAATGTCTCTAATCCACTGTGACTCATGCAATCTCACTAATCGAAATGCCTCCAATCTAACGAGAACCAACTATTTCCTTCAATATTGCATACAATTCGTGTATGCATCATTCACTAAACATTATCTTTCTAATACCATATGTCTTTAATAGGCCATAAATATACTGCACACACACAATATATCCCACGGGTATACGCATAATCATTTCTAGTGCTACTAATCGTTTCATCTACTCGTTAATCGCCACTAACTGGCTCACTTTCTCAACATCGCACATCCGATCTTTCTGTCACCACCGATGTAACTACTACTTATTTCGTTTATCCACAATTCACCGGTCAACCCGGTCGCCTTGAGTCAACCAAACGACTCTGGTCTACATTTACAACCTATGCCTTAGCATGTAATAGTCAAATAAGTCTCATGATTTTCTCTTTATACATGCTGAGAATGCCTTCCCAATCGTATTCTCACACGACAACCATGTCATAAACTATCATACTTTTACTATGACCTTTAACCAAAAAATAATAATTAATTATCCCCTCTTGACATCATATGCGTCATCCATGACACATACTCTTGCTATGGCCGTTACCTTTAATCGACCATTTGCGATATCTAAAATAGTCATTCCCGACACTAGCTCTTTTCCGAATACTTTCTCCAAAAGAAGCTTCAAATCTTTACCATACTTTTTACCATTCTTTGATCACTTGTTTACAATTCTCAACTTTCTCCATGGACTTGTACCTATCTATTCTCTTACAATAATACTACATTACTTACAAGGATTCCCACAAAACAATAAAATTATACTTTCGAATTGCCTCTCTATGGTTTTCCGTCCACATCTAATATTCTCGCTAAGGCTTAGTACTTCCGTGTACTACCACTCTTTTATTATAAACACTGACGATTCTCGTGGTTCGCCTTTCAACACTCTTTGATCGGATAAACTCTCTTCCTTATTATTCACGACATACTGGTGTCATTTTACCCAACTTATCACCCATATGCACACACCCAAACTTAGAGGCTATTTGCGAAACACAATTCCACGTCATATGACTCATATCTAATTTCTATAATCACATTCACATAAGCACCAATTTTTGCAACAACTAAACAATTAATGTAACACCACAAATTTTAGAAGCCAGTTAAAAAAAAAAAAGGTGCGGAAGCATAAAGATAATAAATAAGTTTTAGGTTTAGGTTTACAATTAGACGTCCCAAATTAATTTGAAAATAAACAATGTTTAACGGTGTTAATAAACGACGTGGCTCATTTTACAAAACACATTAAACCGAGCTTGGTCAATCATCCCGTCCAAAGCACCGATCAACCTGAAAAGAGTCAACGAGTGATGGATTAACACAAAGCTAAGTGAATGAATACAATCTATAATTTCTGTTAAGCACAACAAGCAAGTAATAAAATTTCCACAATCGAGAAGCCACATAACCACTGTTTTGTTTTGAGAATATCGGTGGTCCTGTCGGAGCCTAAAACCATCATTGGCCTAACAATGGTACCCGATAGCCCTGTATCCAATAGCCCGGTAAACCTCCTACGTGTAACGCATACAAGTAAGGTCCGAATACCGCGATCGTCGATACACTATGCCCAACTGTTATCCACCAGACACTGACTTCTCAAACCTCTGCCACCAAGTTAAAACCGAGTTGTTGTCACTAATTAAGAGAAGCCTCGACATATATGCGCACATATTCCATTTTACATAACACAATCAATTATGTACCAAACAAGTAAGCTATTAAAATTTGCGCCAAAAAACGACCCGAGCAGCCTGAAATCCTACATTTTTTCACAAGCATGCAATACCAAACCAATTGTAACCATAACACAAGTTGGAGGTTAAATACATTCACCGTAACCTTCTCATTGCCACCAACTCAGTAGTCTAATGTCACTGAGTTGTCCTCCCGTTTCCTGTGAATTCAAAGGAATACCGAATTAGTAATCAATACTACAAAATTACAACAAATGGCAAGTAAGCCCACCTCTCAAGCTCACTAACCTTCACATAATCGCCACATCTAGCAAGTCATAACTAGTTAACCATTTCAATAAGCTCAAAACTTCCATAAACCAAGTATTTTACTTCCAAATCATAAGTTCTATCTTTTGACTCAAATCATCCAAACAGTAACTAGCATTTCATCAATCTCACCAAAACTTGACATAATCCAAAACTAACATATCTAACATATTATTTTAACATATACAAGAAACAAAACCCATAAAACCTACCATTGACATATTCACAACACTTGTCACAAAAACCCATTTACTAGCTTATAATTTAGACATAAAATCCTTACAACCTTTTAACCAATAATTTCACTCAAACAAGTCATAATTAATTATCTTAACGTTTAATACTTCCAACATGTTAGTTTAACCTAAACTAACCATAAAAACCACAAAAATCCAAGATTCCAAGATTTGGAAGA
Source organism: Calendula officinalis (assembly GCA_963853835.1). Classification (NCBI taxonomy): domain Eukaryota; kingdom Viridiplantae; phylum Streptophyta; class Magnoliopsida; order Asterales; family Asteraceae; genus Calendula; species Calendula officinalis. Next base: position 39,562,049 of record OY970831.1, read on the forward strand.
AGCTTCACCCTCTTAACGACTCCATTAATAGAGGTTGAATATGATCAAGGTTCCATCCACAAATAATAAATACGATACGTAAGAAACTCAAGATAAACATATAATACGGATTTATAACAACATTTAGCAATAATCATTCAAGAACATAAACCCTAATTTATCATTTTAGCCAGAACTTCAAAACAACCAACAAGAGATAAAAGCTTACCACAAGAGACACTACAAAACCGAGATCTAGCCATACAAGAGATGGATTTAGCTAGGTTCCTTCAAGAATCACCAAGAACACAAGTGGGTTTTTTGGATAGGGTTTTAGAGAGATGTTGGAGAGAAATGTTAGAGAGAGAGAAAGATTGGTGAAAATGAAAAGATGGGGTTTCCCCATCTCAAAATGCCGTTCAAAATACAACGGGTGGTCCCCCTTTGGTCTTTTTCAGATTTTAGCAATGCGATACGAAAAGTCCGGTTCGTAGTTATTTTAATTAAAATAGCAAACGAACTCCATTTTCAAAAATGAATACATTTTCGAGAACGAAATTCAAAAGAGAATCTATAAATATAAAAATCATAAAATCATTTAGACATTTCAGAAATGGATATTTTAATCCTTTGATTAATATATCACAAAATGACAAAAGGCCAAACAATTCTTTTAACATTTAATGAAATAGTTTCACATAAGGTCAAATAGTTATTTATCATATATTAGTATGTACATAAAACTACTAGGCCGGTTTTAGGATGTTACAATTAAGCTATAACCACATCACATCAATTTGTAAACAGGATACCCAAGGTGGCATCAGTTACTATATCTTTCCCCACAGAGTTGCTACTCTCTAGCACTTGCTACATTTCACGAATCCATCGAATCGTAACCCTCGACTCAGAATTTCCCAAATACGCTTCGGGCTTGCACCTCTTGAATGTATTGAACGAACCTCCTTCTCTTTCTTCCGATTCAGAATCATTACCCTATTCTATCGAGGATTTCTCAGCGCCGGCTTCGCTACCCGAAGACCTACTTTTCATAACGGAGTCGGAATCATCCCGCATATCCTCCTTTATCCGGTCATCCGCAATCTGGTTCACATCCTTATTCACTACTTCTTTCATCTGATTTGATCATATTCTAGATAGTTTCCAAAGTTACTGGGGTTGGTTTACGTCTAAACCGGAACCCTTTCGATCATCATCACGGGGTGTCAGAACTCAATTAAAATTCTTTCCTGATTCAGAGAAGCTTGTCCACTTTTCGTGTTCACCCTTTTGTTATTACAATATTGACTCAACAGTCGAATTCAACATAATTAGATCAAAACATGACATTTCTCATAGGGGTCGACTTTATCATACTAATTCCCTACAGTCTCAAAAGACTAATCAAAGACATCCTATGGAAGCATACGATCCTACTAGCATAGCATAAGAGTAGGGTGGTCAGTGCAACCTAATTGTGACAACTCGATATTTCTAATCTGCAACTTTATTTCATTTCTAAACTTTCTTTACTTAGAGAGTTTTCAGATTTAAACATTTCTATTTCTGGCATCCAAACAAACAATAAAACATTTATATTTTTCACCATACACCGGTGTTTGACTACTTTGTTCAACACAACATTTCATTTTATTTATGGTGATACTCTTGAGCTAAAACATTTGTAAAAATAATTATTTTATATTATTTGCACAATAAACCAACGTAATTAGATAAATGTGACTCGTATCTAACATTTTTTAACACCGACACCTTGACACGTTGACCGACCACAATGTGGCCGGCCCCCACCTCCGTCTCGTGACCTATTCGGCCGAACACCCCATGGGGTGTGACTGTGTGAGGTTAATTGTTTTGGCCTTATCCCTTTTGTTGATTTAAACTTTGTTGTTATCCATAATCGATTCAAATGAGTCCTTGATCGACTCAAACTCTATTTCCTCTACGCTATAAATACCATTACCCTCACAAACCCTAATTCGTTTTCATCATCATCATACGGCTGAACCCTAGCCACCATCGATCATAAGCTTTCGGTTTCGATACCCATTCGGTTTTGTTAGTAATCCCGTTCGCAAGGTATAAAACCCGATCCCTTTATTTCTTTTTCTACTTCTTTCGGTCATATGATTCGAACCCGAGACCATGTCCAAAGGCCATATGGTCTCGACACATCCTTGATCTTGATCCTGATGTGTATGCATGCATGCATGTCAATGGGTTTGTTTGTTTGTTCGTTAAGCGTTTCGTTTGATCAGTTCTTCATTTGTTTTGATTATCTAAACCCTATACTTGTGAATGTTGTTAATATTGTGAAACACTTGAATCCCTAACACTAATCTAGTCATTTTGTTGTTAATGTTAAACCCTAGATTCGTTGTGGTATCGTTAAACTCTAGATCTAGACAAACCGATGTTAAAAACTTTGTAACCATTAACCCGAAACCATCATCGTTCGACCCGTAACCCAAACCAATCGGGTCTAGGCCATTCGGCCAACTCGTGACCCGAAACTCTAGTGAAACTGAAACTAGGTCAAACCCTAGTTGACCGTCATTGACCCGTGACCATGTACAACGTAACCCTAAACTCGTAAACCCTAATTGATTGTATGTTTGACCCGCAATTGTATTCGGGTTGAGGCTTGTACTAGACCCAAAACTTGACCCTAAACCCGAGAACCCCATTCGGGCCGAGGCTTGTACTTGACCCGTTCTATTAAACCAAGCCAAGAAACCCAGTTGTCTAAACCCAAACCGAGAGTCCAATGAGCCCAACCCTAATCGGCCCATTGCCTAAACCAAAATCTTAATTGGGCCGAGCCCAATTCTGTCCATTAATGAACCCATGTATCCTTGTTAAGCCCATTTAATCCTATCGAGCCAATTTAGCCCATCTTGGCGGGCCTTGGCCTAAGTGCCGGCCCATTAAGCCAATCTAGGCCCATTAGGCCTAACCCAAGCCCATTAAGCAATTCATTTCTGCCCATTAAGGCCCGGTAACCCTAGTTCACTCGATGTCACAAAACATAAAACATAAAACATAACACAAACATATAACATATTCAATTTATATTAGATTGCCTGTGCTATTAGCTTAATCTAATTAGAAACGTTATTACGTTTAGGAAGCTAGGAGTCTTGGAGGAGATTCTCTGTGTTGATCGTGAGCTAAGTTTGCCCAGGTGAGTCCACAACCCATTTTTACCCTTTAACTGATTTTATAAACTATTGGGGTGAAAAACATAAACATTGCTACATTTACTATTTCACAATGACTGTACAACAAACATTTCACATGTCATTATCGCTTTGACATGACAAGCAATTATTATGCCAGACTAAGGAACCATCAATCATTAACTAGTGTATCTAGACCATGGATATGCAGATAGTACTATTGGCTGACACTCATCCTCCCAACATTATTTGATCACTACTTGGTTATCCAAGACATCTTTCGGGAGTGTATAGCCATAAAAGAACGATAACATACCGGAGTTGAATTGTTGATTGTGGACTTAGGGGTTGGTATATTAACTCAATAGACTAGCTACCTATTGGGGATAACAGTCATGCTATGTCATACATAACAAACTCATTCAACACATTTTACATTTCTAAAACTAGTAATTGTAGTTTTTCTACAATTAAATTTCATTTTCATACTTATTTCCCAAAACATATCGGTGTTGAACTTATACTTTTTCAGTCATAAAACTATTTTATCAACAATCATTTTGGGTGGCAAACAAAACATTTTCAACATAAACACTCAAACCCTATGGATTCACTCAACATTATTTGTTGACCCTTTTACTTTATGTTTTTCAGGTAACTAGGAGCTCTGTGAGACTGGAGGATATGAACTAGTGGATTGTCGTGAGCCATGAACAAAACTTTTAAGTTTACGAACAATCATTTCATTTTCAAACAAATTCTATTTTAGGAAACTGCTATTTTTTGAAACTTTCGAGTTTTAGGAAGTAAAGCTATTTTTCATTTGTTATTTGCGTGGTTGTTTGTTTACTTAATTTTTTCTATGTCATCATGAACGTTAAACCTCCGTTCTTCTGCAAAACATTTAAATGACGTAAAACTAATTTTTGGCGGGGTGTGACAGATTGGTATCAGAGCTTAAGTTATAGCGAATTAGCAAGCCTAGTCTATAACTACAAAAAGATATTTGGACAAAACAAAAACTTCTCCAAAACAAAAATGTTCATGGCACGCTGAGTCTCATATCCTGAAGTTTCATTGTTCTTCGATTAGAACATTGCCTAGTTAGTATTGTCTTTAAGTTATTAGTCTTTGTGCTACGTCTGAGTGCCCAAAATTTTATAAACTAATGATTTCAATGCGTCATATTTAGCAGAATGTCGTCAGCGAGTGTTATTGATATTTCGTCCGACTACGACAGTGATCAGAATACAGCACAAGTAGTCCCAGCGCCAGTTGTTTTAGTGACAGTAGTGGTGCAACCTCCGGTTATTCCACGGCGTCGTCGCCCAAGAAGACGTCCTATTCCTATTATCCCAAATGGTCCTCCGACACAGCAATTGATTAGCGTCCTATTTTGTTTCGTATTCATGAGGGTGGCATGATATTCTTATCATCGCCTGCAAAGCCACGAGGTAGTCTAGCTCCGAGAACTCCACGACGACAAGAACCATAACCAGAAGTGATATTAGAATCAGAACCAGAGGAAGAACCAGAAGAAGAGTCAGAGCCTGAAGAAGACTCTGAGCCAAAAGAAGATGTTCAGTCATCACCACGCGTCCACATTTGATTTTTCATGTCAATATGTTTTTAAAAGTTAGTTTTTAAAATTAGTATTTTCTTTTACCTAGTATTGGCGGGATGTGCCATACATTTCAAAAATATTATCTATTAGGAATGTGTTTAATAAAAAGTGATATTTTAGTACAACAATTTTAATTTTAAAGTTTGTATTTTACCTACGCCTCTACTACTACTAATACGTCTATCACACTACGTCTAATGTGCCTATCTTTCCTCGTTTCCTTTAAATGTGTTATTTTCTTTATAACCACTCTATAATATTCTATTCTTACATTCATGTATTGAATTTTATTTCTTTTATCATCAATTCATCATCGCCCGAAGAAGAGAACCAGAAACTATTGAACAAATGGTGGAACGCCTAATCGCTGAAGAGATTGCCCAAATGAATGCAGCTAGAGCAAATGAAGGTGGTGCTCCATGTGGTGGAAACAACAACGACCAAAATGCAAATCGTCAAAGTTGTCCGTTTAAGACTTTTACCTCTTGTCATCCACCAACTTATTCTGGATCTGAAAGAGCCATTGCTATCATCCATTGGATTGAGAAGGTGGAGTCTATTTTTAGTGTCGTCCAATGTGCCCCTGAGAACATGGTGAAGTATGTTGCTAGTACTTTATCTAAAGAAGCGTTATCCTTATGGAACTCCCAAGTGCAAGTCTTAGGTCGTGTTAATGCTGATGCCATGACTTGGAATGTGTTTAAGGATTAGTTAACTTAGAAGTTTTGCCCAAGAAAAGAGCTGCAAAAGGTTGAAGTGGAACTATGAAATCTGTCCATGGTTGGATCCGACATCACTACCTACACGACTAAGTTTCAAGAACTCGCTCGTTTTGTCCCTCATATGGTTACCCTTGAGTTTAAGCGAATTGAGTGATATCTTCAAGGTCTACACAATCTTGTTCGTACTCACGTCATAGCTTCTGAACCCTCGACTTTTGAAGATGCTGTGAATTGAGCAACAAGGTTAACCGATGATGCTATTAGAAGTGGATCGTTCAAAGACAAGTTGATCGTGTCTAGCAAATTCATTGAAACCTCAAATAACGAAAATGGGAAGCGTTCATACGACAACAAACAAATTTGAATCCCTTTATCCAAAATAGAAACCTTGATAATTCAAGGTGAACAAAGAAACAAAAACATAAAAATCATAACCTCCTTAAAAGTTAAAAATTATCTTCGTAAAGGATGTCAAGCATTTCTTGCTCATGTCAATGACAAACAGTCCAAAGATCGTAAGATTGAGGACATTCCTATCGTTTGTGATTATCCTGGCGTTTTCCCTGGTGCATTGCCTGGGCTGCCACCTTAGAGACAAGTTGAATTTCGTATCGATTTGATTCCAGGAGCCGCACCTATTGTGCGTTGTCCTTATCGTCTTGCACCGTCTGAAATGCAAGAACTTTCTTCATTGCAAGAAGTGCTTGATCTTGGTTTCATTCGACCGATTTTCTCACCCTGGGGAGCTCCAGTCCTCTTCGTTAAAATGAAAGATGTTTAAATGAGAATGTGCATTGACTATCGAGAGTTGTACAAAGTCACTATTAAAAATTGATATCCTCTTCCCCGTATTGATGATCTATTCGATCAACTTCAAGGATCGAGTTTCTACTCCAAGATTGATCTTCGTTCATGTTATCATCAATTAGAGGTTCATGATGAAGATGTACCCAAGACTGCTTTCAAAACTCACTAGGGTCATTATGAATTCTTGGTAATTCCATTTGGTTTTACCAATGCACCTGCTGTGTTTATGGACCTCATGACAGAGTGTGCAAGCAATATCTCGACAAATTCGTTATCGTCTTCATAGATGATATTCTCATCTATTCGTGAACAAGAGAAGAGCATGAAGAGCACTTAAGAATCATTCTTGAGTTGTTGGAGAAAGAGAAGTTGTATGCCAAGTTGTACAAGTGTGAATTCTGGGTACGTTAAGTACAATTTCTGGGACATGTTATCAACGAGGAAGGAATCCACGTTGATCCTGAAGGAATCCACGTTGATCCTGCAAAGATCGAGGCTATCAAGAATTGGGAAGCTCCAAAGACCCCAACAGGGATTAGACAATTTCTTGGTCTTGCTGGCAATTATAGGAGATTCATCGAGAATTTCTCAAACATAGCTAAGGATTTAACGGTGTTGATACAAAAAGATGAGAAATTTGTCTGGGGCGAAAAACAAGAATCGGCCTTGCAAACCTAAAATCCAAATTATGTTCCGCACCAATTCTATCTCTTACTGAAGGAACCGACAATTTTGTAGTTTATTGTGATGCTTCGCACAAACGGCTAGGCTGTGTATTGATGCAGAATGACAAAGTGATCGCCTACGCCTCTCGACAATTGAAGATTCACGAGAAGAATTACACAGCGCATGATCTCGAGTTAGGTGCCGCGGTGTTCGCATTGAAGATTTGGAGACATTACCTCTACGGTACCAAGTGCATGATATTCACCGACCATAAGAGTCTGCAACATATATTCAATCAGAATGAGCTCAACACGAGACAGCACAGATGGGTAGAGTTGATGAATGATTACGACTGTGACATCAAGTATCATCCTGGTAAAGCTAATGTTGTAGCTGATGCCTTAAGTGGGAAAGAGCAACCCAAACCTCATCGTGTTCAAGCCCTTCCAATCTCCGTTCATTCTAAGTTATCTTCCCAAGTTCATGAATTCCAAGCTGAAGCCCTGAAGATAGAGAACATCAAGAGTGAAGCCCTACTAGGAATGGAGAAGCAACTAGAAGCTAAAGTGGATGGAACCCGGTATTTTATGGATCGTTTATGGGTCCCTATGCATGGAAGTGTTCGCGATATCATCTTCAATGAAGCACATAAGTCCAACTATTCCATTCATCCCGGTGTTGACAAGATATACAGAGATGTCAAAGAGTTGTATTGGTGGCCTAACATGAAGAAGGGAATCGCAGTATTCGCCAGCAAATGTTTAACGTGTGCAAAAGTGAAAGTAGAGAATCAGAAATCGTCCGGTCTAGAATATTTCATTTCTAGGAAGACACGAATTGTGTAACACCCCGAGACCCGACCTAGAATATTTTATTACTTTTGGTAAGTAATATCTTATTGTTTATTATTTTATATAATTTTTATTTGATTTATTTGAATTATTTGTATTTTTAACCATGGGGTTAAAAATTAGTAAAACTGAGATATTTAAATACTAAAATGATTTTTACATATTTGGGTTCACTTCTGAACCGGGGTTCTAAAATATCTCTGTTGTTAAAATTGGATTTAGTTAGGTATAAATTAATTATCTGCGAACCTAATATTCTTTACTGTGTTTAAATGAAATTATCTATCTTTGGGGGAGGGGGTACGTGGTCTTGGGGAGGGGCAGATGTCAAATTTGGTCTTTTCCCCTTTGTTCTTGCCTGGTACACGACACACAAACACATGCACACACTCTTTTGAGCTTTTTCTCCCTAAATTGAAGACTCTTGATTGAAGATCTTGCATTCCTTGTGTGATTTTCGGAATTAGAAGCTAGACTAAGTAAGTTCTCTTCTTCCTTAGCTAGGGTTTCATGGTCTTGATGTAGGGATGATCTAGGGTTCTTGAGTTATTGGGTTTTAATGGAGTTCTTGCCAAATCTTGCTTGTAATCCGAGATTGTTAGATGAATTAGTGATTATTTGAGTTCTTGCGAGTGTTACATGAATTGTTGCTAGTTATAGACCATTTGGTGAAGCTTCCATGAAAGCTCCATCAATGGTATTCTTGGGAAGAAGATGGAGTTCTTCTCTAATTTGGTGAAATGTGTATTATGATATTCTTGAAGTTTTGTTAGGTTAATTATGCATGTTAGAATGATAATTGTTAGTTATGAAGATTTCAAGTGAACTATTATGAAATTGCCTAATTGATGGTAGTGTTTGGCTAGATTGAAATTTAGTCATAAACTAGCTTAATTCATGAATTGTTGACTTTGGTCAAATCTGGAAGTTGACTTTAGTCTTGTATGGCTTGTAAACTTTAATTACCAATTTCATATTATTAATGTGTTAGTTGTATAAATAGGGAGTATGATTATGTTAGTTGCGGGTCTTGACCCGTTTGGTTGTTAAATTGTGCAATTTGACTAAAATAAGGTCAAAGTTGGTAAAACTTGCAAATGGATGCAAGTAACATGTTAGTTATGTGATTTTGATGTTAAGTAGTGGTATAACTCATTGTAAGGTGTTGTGTATACTCCCGATTCATTATTCTCGTTTTTGACCCGTTTGGGCGTAAGGTGTAATTTGGTTAGCACATAATGAATTAGCTTGGTGAAGTTTTAGACTTTAGTAATTGCTATGTGTGGAAATACAAGTAATTGGTTGTAAGTTGTTGTACAAATATGTGATCTTGAACTTATATTACTTGTTGCAAAAATTAGTGATTTCGTGTAACTAATTCGGTATTCGTTTTGTACAGGAAAAGGGAAGGAGCCTTAGTGATATAAGATTACTGAGCTCGGTACAAAAAGGAAGCTAAGGTGAGTGGATTTAACCTTCTTCTTGTGTAATGTACAAAGGAATTGGATTTGGTAGAGTTACTTGAGAAATTGCAGGATTTTTGGCTATCTACAGGTAGCGTCTCTATCTTGTTATCGTTTTTGGAAAATTGGAACGGAAGTTCGAAATAGCGTTTGGACTTGAGATAGCGGACGCTATTTTTTGGGGGATAGCGACGCTATCTTTGGATAGCGACACTATCTTTGGATAGCGACACTATCTTCTCGAAGATAGTGACGCTATCTGAGATAGCGACGCAATCTTGGCTGGTTTTGGGAAAATTCATTTTTTCTTGTTTTTAATAATTTTCCAGTGGTACCATTAATTGTGGGTTGTTAATGGTAGTATGTGCACATATTTTCTAGAGGTTAGCTATAGTGGGTTTGGCTAGTCTTTGTAACTATTGGATGAGGTGCTCGGACTCCTACGAATGTGTTCCGTCAGGAGGGACTACCGTGCCAATAGTAAAGTAGCCATCTGTAAATTGTTGTTCGGCCAACAACAGTTGTAGGTTATGCGCTAGACCGCCGGTACTCTCATAACGTCCAATTGCTTGTGGAAGTTTGGACGGGTTTCCAGATTGATTTCTCTTTGTTTTTAATTTGTTGTGGTTATGCAAATTGATAGTTATTTCTATTCACTTCGCTTTGTGCTAATCCCTCTTTTGTTGACACTTTTCAGGTTGTGGATTGGGCTATGACTAGAGTCGGGTTTTGTAAGTCTGACCGTACTCTGATTTTGTAAATCGCGTCGAGCCTATTTTAGTAACACCTATAAATGTTTTATATATTTTGTTAATATGTAAATGGCTTTTATGATATGTAATAATTAGGATTTATAGTTTTCTTAAATTGCTTCCGTATGCATATTTAAAAAAAATGGCTCTAAGATTGTGGTGTTACAAATTGACTGTTCGAATTTCATTAATTGGAGACATGATCTTCGGACAATGCTCAAGCGTGAACAGAAACGAAATGACTCAGTAAAAGGAATGCTAGAACCCCCTGCCAAGGATGTAAAGAATGAACCAGGACAAGCATATTACACTTGTAAGGCGCTCGCTTCTTGTAAGATGGCTAAGGGAACATCAGTGAGTGCTCACATCATGAAACTGAAAGTGCACATTGATCACCTTGCTAGACTTGGTCACCTCATGCCATTGCAGTTAGCAATGGACACTATACTCAACTCGTTGTCTGATGACTACAAGCCTTTTGTAGCCAATTACGACACGTATAACATGGATAAATCCATGAAGGAGCTACATTTCATGGTCAAAGCTATAAAGTCTAGTTTTGGAACCAAATCTAAAGATGATCTAATGGTAACTGATATTGGCAGCAAAAAGCGAGAAAGCCAAGATGGAAAAGGAAAGGGTAAAACTGATCCTAGCCAAGTTATGCCTAGAGGTAATAATATCAAACAAAAGGGCAAGAAGTTAAATCCAAGCAAGGGAAAAGCCCAGGGACGGTGGAAGGACGGTGTTTTGACTGTGGAGAGGTTGGACATTGGAAGAGACATTGTCTAAAGGGTCAAGAGGTAGGAGGCAATGCTAGCTCCTCAGGTAACATGACCAACTTCTAAATATTCACTTTCACTTGTAAAGTTTATTACGAGTAATCTAACTTTTGCAATCGTTTATTGCATGAGAAGATGGAAAGTGAGGATGGCCTGCATGAAATGGTGATGATCCCACGAGCACCAAGATTTTATAATTCAGTTTTTTCATTTGGATTCATGAAAACAATTTTATTTTTTTGTTGGATAATTTTTTTTATGTTAAAACAAGTTTTTGAGTTTTATTAAGTTTGAATCCATGGTTGAATTATAATGTGTGCATGTGTGATAATTACACTAGTCGAGTTTTATTACTAGATTGTAAGTCAAGGTTTTTTATTTACTAATAATCTCATGATTTAAATTTGTTTGATTGTTGAATGAATGATAATGTCTTAGAAGCTCAACTACTTGGATACTAGAAATTAGAAAGTTTTCCTAATACAAATATTTAAGAGTTTTATGGAAAGATCAAGTTCAAGGTTTATTGAACTTAGTTAAAACATCTTAAATCATAATCATTACTTATGATAGTACGTTTTCAAAGCATTGGTATTAATATAGTATAAATATATAGGATATAATCAAGATAGACTTTAAGAGTATTATTACAAGTGTCTCATACTTGTGATAAAGGAATTTAATGAAGTCATAATTCCCTAACAAGGAATGTTGGATATTCGTAAAATCCAAAGAAATGACTTAGACATTAAATAAACTTTTAAAAATGGTCAAACTATATTAAATTATTTAAGAACAAAAGGTATTAAATGCAAGTTTTTCATACTTGTAATAAATACAGTATTTAATCAAGTCATAATTCCCTAACAGGAATATTGGAGATTTAAGAAATCCAAGATACGGTAGTCAGTGGAAGTCATTATTCCCTAAACAGGAATATTGGATATTCACAAATTCAAAGGATGACTTTAATAGTTGATAAATTCTTAAAAGGTTAAACTACAAGGTCTTGACTTAGACAAAGTGATAGTTTAAGTAATGCTTATATTCCATAAAAGTCGGTGGGAGCTATGAATAACATATTCATTAAAGATCTTAATGAAGTTAGTAGGTTAGTAAGATATTACCAACAAGATATTACCAAGTCGTTAGCCAAAGAGTTAAGAGAAATAATAAATGATCATAAATTAGATTATTGCAAGTCTAATAGCGTGATCACAAGTCTTGTGATTAATTATTGCAAATCTAATAGGATATTCACACTCTAGTGAATAAGTTGATCATTTAAGGATAGTTTCTTTAACGAGTAATGATATATCTACAAATCAAGTAACTAAAAGAGATTTAGTTACAAGGCAAATTTAGATTCAAGAAACTAATGAGTTAATTTCCAATCCTCCTATGTTTACCGAATCATATAAAAAGGCAAGACTAGAATATTTGTTTGATTGTTGAAAAATATAATAATATCTTGGAAGCTCAATTGCTTACATACTAGAAATTAGAAAGTTTTTCTAATATAAGTATTTAAGAGTTTTTATGGAAAGATCAAGTTCAAAGTTTATTGAACTTCGTTAAAACATCTTAAGTAATGATATTACTTATGATAGTACGTTTTAAAGCATTAGTATTAATATAGTATGATTATAATGGTTATAGTCAAGATAGACTATAAAAGTATTATTACAAGTATCTCATACTTGTGATAAAGGAATTTAATGAAGTCATAATTCCCTAACAAGGAATATTGGATATTCAAGAAATCCAAAGAATGATGTAACAACCCAAAAATCAGGGAAAATAAAAAAAACAAATTAGAACATTTAATTTATAAAATTTCCCCAAGTACAAGTAATAAAAAGGTCCCATCCCATTAATAAAATATAAAACCGTCTCATGGTTTTTATTGCGGAAACAATTAAAAAGGTTTAAAAATTATGTTTGACTCAAAACAAACATTTAAAATTCCAAATCCAAAACACGAAATCGAAATGCAACTCATCAACCGTTGACCTTCTCTTTGCCCTTACTACTACCTGCAAAAATGGGGGGGAATGTAACACCCAAAATTTCACAAAAATTTAAACTTTTTGAGTTCAAGATTTTAATAAAAATGGTCCCAATAAATGTGATAAATAAATCCCAATAATAAAGTTGTCATTTAAAAATGTATTTAATGCGGAAAATGTTTAATAAAAATAAAATGTTTTAAGATAGTAAATGCTGTCCACAATAGCCCCGGGAAGATACAGCAGTCAACCGTCCACCTTCTCCTTTCCTTTGCTGGTACCTGAAACAATGTGGGGGAAAGTTTGGGTCAGCTGGGAAGCTGAGTGAATAATCTCAAAATGCAAACAATCATAACATACAACACATGAGGCACATCGGTGTACTCCTACTCAGAATCTACTCAGTTAATTACTCAGATTTGTTTCTCAGATTTTATTACTCAGATTTATTTATATAGCGCACTTGTGTGATTCGGGTCGATCGCCCCTCCTCACACCTCAGATAGGATTAAGCCAAAACTCAGACGGGAGGTGATCCCAAAACTCAGACGGGAGGTGATCCCAAATAGGCATAAAGCCAAAACTCAGATGTGTGTTATTATGTTTTTATCTCTTTAACATAATTATCTCAGATGCCCTAGCAAGTAGTAGCACAGATACTCAGATCAGTATAATAAAACCAGATGCCCAGATACTCAGATAATAGATCAAAACTCAGATAGCAAATATAGTGCAAGTAATGAAACAAATAAGTCATGTATGTATAACGTTATAACTGAATACACGGTGAGAATACTCACCTCGATAAGCTAGCCTCCAAATTAATCCATGAATGAATTACACACTTCCTGAATGAAATTTAGAACCTAAAACAATTACATAAAACATATATCACTATTTTGACATTAACAATATAAACTAAGTTTCTGAATTTCCCAACATAGTTTACTAAAATGGTTATATCTCCCAAACCGTAAGTCCAACGGACTCCCAATTTAACTTTTCGGAAACTAGAGTCCGATTCTGACAATTGATTGTGATACGAGCCATCTCCAAATCTTATCCTAAGGGTCTCAAAAACAGATTGCAAAACAGGTCAGTCGCACAGCTACATATAACTGTGGCAGCTTATGGTTTTGTCCATAACTTCCAAACCGTAAACCCGTTTAAGGAGTGCTCGGTCAAATCAGAAAGCTATCTCAGGGGGCTACAGATCTCTGTGAGACGGCCGTCTCCCAATTCGGCCTCTAAGGCACTCAAAAACAGACCGAAATATGCTGGAAATATTCTGGGAGAAACTAAAACGCAAACAACCAACAATTAAACATAACACCCGACACCGACACCTGTACATATACCGATATGTCCAGAATTATTGGGTCCCTCGGTTCTTCGAGTTCTTGACTCGGAATTACACATGAACACGAGTTACTACGATAGACACCCTATGAACCAATCACGAGACGACGAAGATAACACACGAAGTTACTGAACCACAACACTACTCTTTGGACGAATGACGTACGTTATTGGCTCGGTTGATGACGTATCTTCCCTTCCCACGCATGGATGAATCTCCGGAATTAAATGAAACCTCCCTCGAAATGCGTGTCTTTGAAAATAATGTAACCTTGCTTGATAAAATTTGATACGTGTCTGCCATCAAATAGAAATTCCATTTCTTCTTCCTTAGTCACCGCCTTCACATATTACAATGACAATTAAAATCTCGTCCATCTCCAACCAATTATTTTAGTGTCCGTCGAATTCACAAGATCTCATCTGGCTTAGGCGGCCGACGGTTTATAAGGACAAAAGTTGCGGCAGAACAAACGATCAAAGGAAATAGGGGATAATAGGTTTAGATTAGGCTTTAAGTATCTCCTAATCCGGGCTTTAGGCCTCTAATTTCAATCGGGCTAAGAGATAATTTAAATCTCGGGCTAAGGAAAAATAAAAGAAAAGAATTGGTTTAGGGGTTTTAAGGTTCACGTTATTTTAATCAAACAAGCCCGCCACTTGAATGTCCGGAGCCTTGGCCTTTGACGGCCCGACTTAAAAGAATACCACTTCACTCTTACGATTAACTAACCGGTCCAACTAATTAAAAACGTCTACCTAAAACGAACCGTCTCATTAATGACAAATGTTAACCATTTAAAATATATAGTTCATTTTTCTACTAATTATTCATTTTAATTTTAAATATGACAATTAAATTAATATTATTCAATTATTAAAATTTCAGGGCATTACAGCGAATGTTTGGGGTCAGCAACCGCTGGGTGAATAATATCGAAGTAAACAAATAAATACAAACAACTCAAGTCACATAAGTGATCCCTAAAGACTCTACTCAATTCTCAATTATTAGACCTTTATTAATCTCATTAGGTTCGCCAATGCCGTGACGATCTCAACGCCGCCTCTGTCGCGCATGCCACAGCACCCCCTTCCAACACCCTCTAGTGTCCCGCAGTACCACGCTGACAGTTGTGAGTTGTACTTGGCTTAACTCTGGGAAGAGTTGGCTATTAATCTCAAATATAGTTAATTAGTTTTATTACGTGTTGACTCGACAACAGGTACTCATATAAAACTAACAGCTCAATACACATAGTATCTCAATGCATATCAACTCATAATCAAATCTCAAGTACTTAGATAAATCGCACAATCAGAACTCAAGCTCAATCAACAATACAATTCACGACATATAGCACATAATCATGAATCGAAATTAAGTGCAAGTTTATAGTGAGATTACCCACCTCGATCAATCTAAGATCCTAAAAGTTTCCTCGACACGTACAAGTCACAACTCAGTTTCTAGAAGGTCCTACATCACATAGTAAGGCTTGGATTAAAACTCGTCTCAAAACTCAACTCATAGTAATCTGCCAGAACCCGACACCTTCGCAAGAACTGCTATAACTCCAAAACCGTGTGATATAATGTTCCCAAATTTTAACCCCTGCTAGAAAACTCAGATTACTACAATTTACTCTCTCACGACCCCTGTCCAAAACAGAATCTAAATATCTCAAAAACTGGTCACAAATCAGGATAGCTGAACCGAAAAAGCTTTTGCGACACTTTATTAAAACAGTGTTATCTTTTAAACGAAAAATCAGATTGGCGAACCGTCAGCGGCAACGGAAAGAGGACTCAGAAAAGAAGGGACCAACGCGAGCCAAAATTTCAAAAACGTATTTTAATTGTCGTAAAAACGGACTCAAACTCGGATTACAGATTCTGTCATAATTCAGCATGTTAAATAAAAACCCGTTTTGAAACCCGACATCAACCCATTTATTCCCGAGACACCCGTCAGTCCTGAGACTTGTTTTATTTCAGAAACCATAGTTAAAAGTAATTTAAGTTGTTTGTCTTAAAATTCTTCTCGGTTTAGAAAACCAAGAACCTAAAGGTTCGGTTTTCGGTTATAAAAACATTTAGCTAATCATCAAACGGTGTTACCCAACCATATCCCCGAAACTCATGCCCATCAGTGGTTAAGACTAGCAATAAACCCGAGAAAATTGGTTAAGAAACAAAACAGCTTGGAGTGAGACTTGAGAACCACTCGACTAATATACTATAAACGATTAAGAGACACACAAAACCATAACGCCAAGCCCTCTATGGCCCGACATTCCTCCTGCCAAAACTCTTAACGAAATCAAGACATTAGACAGATAAACAAGGAACAGAAAAATCCCGAATCAAAGGAACAAGGGTTGGAGACTACCGAGTGGAACACCGTATTCCCGCTTGGTTATGGAAGGTTTAAAACTCGAATCAGTGTTTGGCTCAAACTGTGACAACTCGATATTTTTGGTATGTAATCTCATTTCATTTTAAACTTTCTTTATTTAGAAAGTTTCATTTCTAAACATTTCTATTTTTGGCATCCAAATACACAACAAAACATCTATTTTTACACCATGCATCAGTGTTTGAGTATTTTAGTCAACACAATAATTCATTTTAATTATGGTTACACTATTGAGCTAAATCATTTCTAAAAATACAATTTTATATTATTTATACAATAAACAAATAAAATTTAATAAACGTGACTCGATTGAACTTAACCTAAACCCGACTCATCGAACCATTTACCGACCACCTAAGTGGCCGGCCCCACCTTTCTCGTTACCCTCTCCACGGCCGAACCCTTCATGGGTGAGGTTGATCCCTTCCTTTTTGTAATCTTATCCCTTCATTTGTTGTTATCTATTTGTTATTTAAAAGAATCCTAGTTGTACTCAAACTCTAAACCCCTTACACCTATAAATACCAACACCCTCACAAACGCTAATTGCTTTTCTCACTTGTTTCGTCCAAGCATAAACCCGACACCATCACCTCCGTCCTAATCGAGTTCGAAGCCCAGCCACCACCCCATTCGATTCGTTCTTGATCTCGTATTCGCATAGGTATGATCTTGATCCCCTCTCGTTTCGTTTTGTTTACTCGTATAAACCGAGAGTTCGGCGAAAGGCCAAGAAGTCTCGGCACCCCCCATGTTCGTGTATACCCGACGTGCATGCATGCGTGCATGTCAACGGGTTGTTTGTTTGATTGATTCGTTATGGTTTCGTTGATTCGTTATTCGTGGTATCTAAACCCTAGATTCGTTATTTGAAACCCTATATCCCATGCTTGTTCGTAATGTTTTTATCATTGTGGAATCTAGATTTGTTGTTTGTGAACTAACCCTAGCCGAACCCATCATTGGTTCGAATCCTAGGCCGAAACCACCACCAATCCGCAACCCAAACCCTAGCAACCCTAGTAAGTTGAGCCGTTTGACCCGTGTTGACCCGCATCCATGTACAAACCCTAAAACCTATTCGGCCAAACCCTAAATTCTGAACTGTAACCATAGCCGTACCCTAATATACTTTGGTTGACTTTCGTTGACCTTCGTTGACTAGATTTGACCATCATTGACCCGAAATCATGTACAACCTAACCTTAATTCGGAAATCCTTTGTGGAAATCAGCCGAAATCAGCCGAAATCTAGTTGACTTTTGTTGACCTTTGTGGACTTTTGTTAACCATAGTTTGACCCACAAGTGAAACCGATTCAAGGCTTGTGCTTGACCCAAACCGTGGACCCAAACCCGAGAATATAATCGGCCCAAGGCCCGTACTTGGCCAAAAACGATCTAACCAAGCCTATCGGGCCAAACTTTAGTCAGCCCATTAGTAAACAAACCATTTGGGCCCAAGTCCAATTCATGGCCCAAACTAATCGGACCTAAGCCCAACTTGAGGCCCAAATGGCCAACTTAGTAGCCCATTAAGCCCATCTAGGCCCATTAAGCCTAACCTAAGCCCATTTCATTTCGAAGCCCATTTCATTTCATGTCATTTCATTTCGAAGCCCATTTCATTTCATCCCATTAAGGACCAATAACCCAAGTTCACTCGATGTAACAAAACATATAACATAACGCAAATCACAAATCATAATCAATGATTATTATATCGCCTGTGTTAGCTTAGTCTAATTAGAAACGTTAATACGTTTAGGAAGCTAGAAGTCTGTGAAGGAGTCCTCTGTCTCATCAGTGCTAAGCCTTGCCCAGGTGAGTCCACAACCCCTTTTTACTACTTTTACTGTTTTATAAACTATTGGGGTGGAAAACATAAACATTGCTACGTTTACTATTTCGTTATATGACTGTACAACAACTTTACATTTTCATTATCGCGTTGGCATGACAAACAATTATTATACTGGACTAAGGTTACCAGCAATCATTAACTAGTGGATCTAGACCATGGATATGCAGATAGTACTATTGGCTGACACTCAGTCTCCTAACATTATTTGATCATTACTTGGTTATCCAAGACATCTTTCGGGAGTGTATATCTATAAAAGAATGATAACATACTGGAGTTGAAGTGTTGATTGTGGACTTAGGGGTTGGTATATTAACTCGATGGACTACCTACATGTTGGGGATAACAGGCATGCGATGTCAAACATAACAATTTATTCAACACTTTTTCATAAACAAAACTAGCAATTGTAGATCTTCTACAATTACATTTCATTTTCATACTTACTTCTTATAACATGACAGCGTTGAACTTATACTTTTTCAGTCATAAAACTATTTTCATAACAATCATTTTGGGTAGCAAACACAATACTTTTATCATAAACAATAACCTTGTGGATTCACTCAACATTATTTGTTGACCCTTTATACTTTATGTTTTTCAGGTGATTTAGGTGCACAGTGAGACTGGAGGATATGAGCAAGTGGATTGTCGTGGGCCATGAATAAAACATTAAGTTTACGAACAATCATTTGATTTTCCAAAAAATTTATATTTTAGGAAACTGCTATTTTTGGAAATTTCTATTTTTAGAAAGTAAAACTATTTTAGTTTGTTATTTGTGTGGTTGTTTGTTTACTTAATTTTTGTTATTTCATCATGAACGTTACACCTCCGTTCTTCCGCAAAACAGTTGAAATGACGTAAAACTCATTTTTGGCGGGGTGTGACACAAACACTCCTCCTGATCCCCGTTGTTCCACCACACATTTAAAATCACAAAACACAAGCAATACAAGCGAGAACAATGTAAACGAAATAAAGCAAGAATGTGAGTAACAAGATACTACCGAAACTTAATGATCAATCGGGACAACTTGGGAGTTCTTCCTTGCTTGGCGGCGAAGTGGAGATGTTCTTGGTTGCAATTCTCTGGTACCAAAACAATGAAGGCTTGGGGATTGCTTGATCGTAGATGAGAGGGAGGTAGGGAATAGGATGTAGCCGATGAGAAATAGGGTTGGAGGTATTCGGTATTGATTATGAATTGAAAAGGGTATATCGGCCAAAAATAGCGAGGCTTAGCCCCCAAGACAACCGACAAAATCCCAAGCTACTTCTCAATCGGGTGGGCTTAAATTTGGTTATCAATTTTTACCAAGTCAAAAACGGGTTCAGCCCTTAATCTCTTTTCTTCGACTCATAAGGCCACAATGCCGGACCAATAGCTCGAGTTTACGCGAAGAGGCGGACTAGAATCATAAACCTGCTCGGCTTAAATTAAATGAAAACGGAATTAAAGCCTTGGCCTATCGGCCGGCCTCGGATTTTAGTGACGTTTAAGGCAATAACCGGAACTCGCAACTCGCTACTCGTAATTTAACAACTCACCAGTTATTAAATAAACATACATTAATTAACTCATAATTAATTTTACACAAATTAAATAACACTCTAGTTATCTAATTTATAGATCACATATTAATTTACTCGCAATAAGTACAGGGTAAATGCACATAACACATAAAGGCTTACAATTAACTAAATACTCGTAATTATTTAATAAAAACAAATAATTCGATTACAATAAAATTTAGGGCGTCACAAATGACTTAGACATTAAATGAACTTTTAAAAGGGTCAAACTATATTAAAGTATTTAAGAATTAAGGGTATTAATACAAGTGTTTCATACTTGTGATTAATACAGTATTTAAGCAAAGTCATAATTCCCTAATAGGAATATTGGACATTTAAGAAATCCAAGAAATGACTTTGGCGTTAAATGTAATTCTTAAAAGATACTAAAGTATTTAAGAATTGGAAGTATCAAACAAGTGTTTCATACTTGTTAGATACAGTATTCAATGAAAGTCATAATTCCCTGAACAGGAATATTGGATATTTGCAAAATCCAACGGATGACTTTAATGATTAATAAATTCTTAAAAGATTAAATTACATGTTCTTGACCAAGAAAGTCAAAGTCTTGACTTAGACAAAGTAGTAGTTTAAGTAATGCTTATATGCCATACAAGATAGTGGGAGCTATGACTAACATATTTATTAAAGACATTAATGAACTTAGTAAGTTAGTAAGATATTATCAACAAGATATTACCAAGTCGTTAGCCAAGAGTTAAGGGAAATAATAAATGATCGTAAATTAGATTATTGCAAGCCTAATAGCGTGTTCACAAGTCTTGTGATTAATCATGACAAATCTAATAGGATACTCACAGTCTAGTGAATAAATTAATCATTTAAAGGGTATTTCTTTAACTAGTAATTAAAATCAGTAACTAAAAGAGGTTTAGCTACACGATGAATTTTATAAATTCAAGAAACTAAGGAGTTAATTTCCAATCTTCCTATACCGAATTCTATAAAAGGCAAGACTAGAATATGTACTAATGTTGCAAGAACAAAATCTAGCAAAGACAAAAGTTATACTTCCTCCGATTCTAAATAAGTGATACACTTTGGGTTTCAGGGTTTTTGAGGCAAAAGATTATAATGATAGTTAAATTAGATTAATTGGATGGTTAGTGGGGAATGGATCCCACACTTTTTGAATAAAGTGGAATTAATGATGTTTAAAAGTAAAAAGTAAGGGTAAATGAGTCATTTCACTTTGTTAAAGTAGATAGTTAGTGGATGAGGGTCCCACTTTTTTTTGCCAAATAAGGTAATTTTTCAAAGTGTATCACTTATTTTGAATCACCCCAATAAGGAAAATGTATCACTTATTTTGAATCGGAGGAAGTAGTATTTTTCAAATACTCGTTTTATGTCTTTAGTTTAATAGAAATGACTAAATTGTAATTAGTGATAAAGTTACAATTAAAGGAGTCATTAAGTAATCAACACAAACACAAAGAATAAGTAATGATCCAGTAATAATTCAGTATCCTGGTCCAGTTAGGAGTGATACATGAATTAGTGTCATTGTTATTCAGAATTAGTATGTTTTAGAGTATCCATGAATAAAAGCTATTTTATTCAAAATGCATAAATCCGTGACTACTCGTCTTGGTGGGAACCTTGATGGGACGATAACGTCATAGCGATATTTGGTGGAGATTTGAGATTTCTCGAAGATAGCTACACAAGTTTTGTTGTAAATCATATATCGGTGATATTCTGTCGTGTCGACGAATATTGGATTGACCATCGTGATAATACTTCGTGGTTGAAATGTTCAAAAGTATTAATCACATAGGATTGTCCTTAAGCCCGAGGTATTTGGTTTGGGATACGATGACTAATGTACTTTGGTTCGTCTTAGACACTTCGTAAAAGGATTGTCATACGAGGTCTTACTGGGTACAAAGTGAAGGGGTTTCATTGACACTGATTGACCACTTGGGTCAACCTCCTAGTCACTTGGTTTGAACCACACAGACCAAGAACATGAACTTGTTCTTGACCGGTTAAACCAACTAGCTAATTTAATCCCTAAAAGCGGAATTGATATTAAACTTAATCCTTAAACCCTAAAGGATCGGGATCTTGGAAATCTAGATTAGATTAGCAAGGAAGAAACCTTGTACGAAATACTCGAACACACACACACACACTTGTGTGTATTTCGACGGCCACCAAGAACTCTAGGGTTCTTGGTGTCGATTTCGACCAAGAGGGGAGAAGGGAGAAGGGAGAAAAGGATTTCCCAAAACATACCTTGTTGTTTGCTTAAGAAAGTCCACTGGTGATGAACACGACGAGTGACCTTCTAGTTGATCCTTGTAATGATCTTCGATCTTCAAGACTTGAAGAATACGAAGAACAAACGAAGAAAACGAAGAACGAAGAACACAATGCTTGTGTCTTGGGGTGTGTTTGGCCGAAACCAAGGGAGAGGAGGGTGGAAGGAATTCGTGGGGTTGTAAATGGTTTTTAGGGTTACCCTAAGCCTCTTATTTATAGATAAATTAGTTGCGCTTAGGACCCTCTAGTTTAATTAAGATCAATTCATTAATTAAACTTTCCTTTTTACGTTTCCTTTCCTTATACTTTATTATTCTTTTATTATTGCACTTAACTATTAAATGTCTAGTATTATACAATTAATATATTACGTGTATATATAAATATATATACAAAATATATACTTTGTATTAATACTTTTAATAATTAATTATATAATAACCTTTATATAATTTATACAATAATATTATCCAATTACCATATGATTTAATTACTTTAAATCATATTATGGATTATCTATAATTAACACATTGTATATTTACTCAACTAGTAAATGTACAAATACTTGTATTAATTAGTTAGATAAACTAATCTAGTAATAAGTCAAACTTGACTTAATACTTAACTTGATTCATAAATGACTATTATGAATCAATTCTCTTCCAAGTATCATTACATATCTTACTCGAATAACATGCACTCACCGGTGTGACCCTTAAGGGTTTCGTAGGCATGGATGTATCATCATAGGTTGACTAACTGTGCACATAAATCCTTCAGACTCTCACTTGTGCAAGTTCGTAACCTTTGTCTTAATGATACGAGCTACAGTGGCCTTCTAGATGGGCATGTAGGTAACCAACCCCATAAAAACAGCTTGTGTAACCCAGGTATAGTTTTTAAAAAAACTCTTTAATACCGTCTCCTAATAAAGAACACTCTGTCTCTACTTCTTGGGCAACTATGTTAGGTTCATCCCTTGCAGCACGATATTTGTGATAACGAATACGAGCATGGTAGAAAATATCAACTCCTGTATTCGAAATCATTTCATGACTTCTTGATTCAAACTGTTGTGATAAACGACAAAGAACAAATCAGTTCGTTTGGGCATGCCCATGCACTTTCCAGATATCTCATCATGTCAAAGGACCTATAAATATCTCTCCTAAAAAGGAGGTGCAATTACCATCTTGTTATATTTCGATTCAAAATACAACTCCCTCTGTACCCAGTAAGGCCTCGTATGACAACCATATTTCAGAATTGTCTAAGACGAACCAAAGTACATTAGTCATTGTATCCTAAACCAAATACCTCAGGCTTAAGGACAATCCTAGTGAATAATACTTTTGAACTTTTCAACCACGAAGTACTATCACGGTGGTCAATCCAATATTCGTCGAGCTCCAACAGAATATCACCGATATTTAATTTACACAAAAACTTGAGTAGCTATCTTCGAAGAACTTCGAATCTACCACCAAATACCGCGATGACGTTAACGTCCCATCAAGGTTCCCACCAAGACGAGTAGTCACGGATTTATATCTTTTTGAATAAAGAGACTTTTATTCATGGATGTTGTAATAACAATGATACTAACTCATGTATTATTCCTCACTGGACATAGATACTGAATTACTACTAGATCATTACTTATTCTTTGCGTTTGTGTTGATTGCTCAATGACTCCTCAATTGCAACTTTTATCACTAATTACAATTGGTCATTTCTATTAAACTAAAGACATAGGACGAGTATTTAGGAATACTATTACTTTTTGTCTTTGCTAGATATTGTTCATGCAACACTTAGAACATATTCTAGTCTTGCCTTTTTATATGATTCGGTAAACATAGGAGGATTGGAAAATAACTCCTTTAGTTTCTTGAATCTATAAAACTTGCCTTGTAACTAAATCTCTTTTAGCTACTTGATTTGTAGATATTCTTACTAGTTAAAGAAATTTCCTTAAATGATTAACTTGTTCACTGGAATGTGAACATTCTATTAGATATGCAATAATTAATCACAAGACTTGTGATCACGCTATTAGGCTTGCAATAATCTAATCAATGATCATTTATTTCTCTTAACTCTTTGGCTAAGGACTTGGTAACTCCTTGTTGTTAATGTCCTAACTAACTATACTATATTCACTAGTACCTCCAATGAATACGTTAGTTATAGCTCCCACTAAATTGTATTGAATTAAGCATTACTTAAACTACTACTTTTGACCTAGTCAAAACTTATAGTTTAACCCTTTAAGAATGAATCAATTATCAAAGTTATCCTTTGGATTTGCGAATATCCAACATTCCTTTTAAGGGAATCATGACTTTCATTGATTACTGTATCTCACAATTATAAGACACTTGAAACGATACTTTGCAATTCTTAAGTGTATTAGTATCTTTTAAGAATCTTATTTAATGCCAAAGTCATTTCTTGTATTTCTCAAATATCCATTATTCCTATTAGGGAATTATGACTTGATTAAATATTGTATTTATTACAAGTATAAAAGACTTGCAACAATACCTTTTAATTCTTAAATACTTTAATATAGTTTGTCCCTTTTAAGAGTTCATTTAATGTCTAAGTCATTTCACTTGGATTTTACGAATATCCAGTTATTCCTATTAAAGAATTATGACTTCATTAAATTTCTTTATCACAAGTATAAAAGACTTGTAATAATACTCTTTAAAGTCTATCTTGATTATATCCAATATAATCATACTATATTAATACTAACACTTTAAAACTTACTATCATAAGTAACCATTACTTAAGATGTTTTAAATAAGTTCAATGTACTTTGAACTTTATGCTTTCCATAAAAACTCTTAAATACTTTAGAAGAAACTTCTAATTTCTAGTATCTAAGTATTTGAGCTATCTAAGACATTTACAACAATCAAAAAAGTATAAAACATGAAATATAAAGTAAATCAAAAACTTGACTTACAATCTAGTCATAAACCTTGACTAGTGTAATTGTCACACATGCACACATAACATAATATAATTCAACCATGGATTCGAATTTATTAAAACCAAAAACTTTGTTTTAACATAAAAAATAAAACGATTATTCAAACAATGAAATAAAAATTGTGTTTACTGAATCCATAAATATACTGAATTATAAAATCTTGGTGCTCGTGGGATCATCACCATCTCATGCCGGTCATCATCACTTTCCATTTCCTCCTGCAATAAACGATTGCAAAAGTTAGGTTACTCGTAATGTACTTTACAAGTATTTTAAAGTGATTAAGAAATGTGGTTGTGTTAACTGAGGAACTTTGGTACTGCTCTTTCCAAGACATACCACTTTCTCTCATGCCTGAGCACAACGCGAAGATTGCTCTCCCAATTGAGAAAGTTTGACCTAGTTAACTTGTCTTTTTCGAGGATTGAGCGAAGTGAGAGATTGTTGGTACTTGTCGTTGTGGTTGTTGCTGCCATCTACAAATCAAACTCAGTTTAATTAGTAATCATCAATAAACATTCTCTAAGATATATTATAAACCCATAATTAATATTTTAGGTCTAGGATCCATATATCACATTCTCGCCGCAAGGTTTGGGCACTTCCCGACGAGACATGCTATTTCTGGTAGGTAACACCCTAACCGATCGTATCAAGACTTGACATGATTCCTAGGGGTCGTAGAATCTTTAGACTTATAACTTACTACAACTTTGTACAATCTAATTGTACATTTCTAAGTTAGTAATAAAGTCTAGTATGTTTATTCTACTCAAGTACTTTTTGGGCCGGGACTCCTGATTATCACCAAAGTAGATCAGACCATCCAAGACAGTGCGATGCTCTGCGCCGAGACTCCCGATTATCACAGAACCTTACGCACCCTAACACTCGCAATGATTTGAATCCATATCTAAGGTTCTTTATCCTTACAATATGAATATCGTTGAACAAGTGAGGTGTTCCATTAGGTGGATAGTACTTAGATCTAAGATTTTCTTGGGTTTGTTTAAGTCTTAAACTAAACTTAAACCTTTATTCCAATCTTAATCCTTGTTTAAAATGTGTGACTTGCGAATTCAAAAATTCTACAAGACATCTTTTTAAATCTTAAGAACTTTTCTTAAAACTTATAGTTTCAAGAATTGCGCGACTTAAATGTATACCTAAAACGAGGTGTACATAACGTTTTACTAGGTTTTGTGAAAAACCTTATCTAGAACAAAACTTACTTGTTTTATCTTTCTTGAAAAAAACTTAAACACTTATGTTAAACTTTTAATTCTTTTATGATTCATAAACTTGAATCATAAATCAAGTTTAACATACCTAGTTTTTCACATGTCTAATAATGAAATCAAACATTTGTTTTGACTTATTAGATTTGACCAAAATTTATGTCTTGACGACACATTCATAAACTTTGTGATTTTCTTGTGTAGCTCCCACTAGCTCCAACAACTATGATGGAACTTAAGCAAACACAATCACCGGTCTATACTTGGTGAAACTAATAATCTTATTATATAAAGACTATATATAATAATTCTTAGTTTATTTAAACCTTTCTTACATTTAACTTGGACTAGTTAAATATAGGTTATAAAGTTCTCTTGTTATTTAACCCTTGATCATTAATCTAGTATCTTACATGACTTGTAAAATACTTATATTATACTTGTATAATTATCTAGTTATAATAACTTATAACTTTATACACCTTATAATAATAATACATATAACTTTGTATATTTCTAGTTTGTCATATTATTTCACCTTGTATAATATCTAGTTATAATGACATCATAACTTTGTACTTTCTAGTTTCAATTATATAATCAACTTATACAATAACTAGTTATATTATTAACCTTTAAGATCAAAAATAACATTATCTTTTAATGTTCCATTTAATCTTGTATTTAATATATACATATAATTACTTTTAAAATAAACTTGTAACATTCAAATAAGAATATTACATCTAATTTATAAAAACTTGTTTTTCCTTTTAAATATTTAAAATCCGAAATATTATATATATACATATAAATACATCTTGTTAATTTTAGAACTTAAAAAATAACACTTTTTTTAATCCTTATTAATTAGTTAAACCCTAATCTTGTTCTCGATCAATCAAAACTAGGGTTTTGACTTTCTTGATCAAAAACATTGTTTATTAAAAGATTAATTCTAATCAGTCATATTTAAACAATAAACTTTATTTAAATTCTATGATAGATTATAACTTTAATATAGTTATTTAAACCTTTTAATTTAAACCTTATAGACAATAAAACTTTGTCTAAATTTCTAGGTTTAAAGAACTAGTCTTAATAAATCTATCAAAATAATAATTAAGCCTATTAAACATGAACTTGTTTAATTATCTAGGTTTTAGATTATTATCCTAATTAATTCTTTTAAACAATTAAACTCAAACTAGTTTAATGTTCTATGGTTCTTTAGGGTTTCGAAAATCTTAAGCCTAGGAAACTTTTCCACCAATTAAACTAGGCTAGTTTAATAAACTTGGTGTCCAAGTAACCTCTAGATTTCGAAATCTCTAAGGGATTAGGAAAGAATCCTTTTGACCAATTAAACAAATCTTGTTTAACATACTTGGTCCTAGGGTTCTTCCTAGGTCACGAATTCCTCGGGAAAAAAAAAGAAAGAATCTTTTTGATCAATTAAACAAATCTTGTTTAACATACTTGATCCTAGGGTTCTTAATAATTTTCTAAAATTACTAGGGTGTTTAGAAACCTTTTGACCAATTAAACTAAGCTAGTTTAATATTTATGGTCCTAGGGTTCTTACCCTATTCGAAAAATATGAATGAGAAAAAGAACTTGGAACAAAAAAAAAAAAACTTGTAATTAAAATGAACAAACAAACTTTGTTAATCTAGTTTAGATCTCTAAACTATCGCTCTGATACCACTGAAGGGGTTTCATTGACACTGATTGACCACTTGGGTAAACCTCCTAGTCACTTGTTTGAACCACACTGACCAAGAACATGAACTTGTTCTTGACCGGTTAAACCAACTAGCTAATTTAATCCCTAAAACGGAACTGAGATTAAACTTAATCCTTAAACCCTAAAGCATTGGGATCTTGGAAATCTAGATTAGATTAGCAAGGAAGAAACCTTGTACGAAAAACTCGAACACACACACACTTGTGTGTATTTCGACGGCCACCAAGAACCCTAGGGTTCTTGGTGTCGATTTTGACCAAGAGGGGAGAAGGGAGAAAAGGGTTTCCCAAAACATACCTTGTTGTTTGCTTAAGAAAGTACACTGGTGATGAACACGACGAGCAACCTTCAAGTTGATCCTTGTAATGATCTTCGATCTTCAAGACTTGAAGAATACGAAGAACGAACGAAGAACACAATGCTTGTGTCTTGGGGTGTGTTCGGCCGAAACCAAGGGAGAGGAGGGGGGAGGAATTCGTGGGGTTGTAAGTGGTTTTTAGGGTTACCCTAAGCCTCTTATTTATAGATAAATAAGTTGCGCTTAGGACCCTCTAGTTTAATTAAGATCCATTCCTTAATTAAACTTTCCTTTTTACGTTTTCTTTCCTTATAGTTTATTGTTCTTTTATTATTGCACTTAACTATTAAATGTCTAGTATTATACACTTAATATATTTCGTGTATATATAAATATATATGCAAAATATATACATTGTATTAATACTTTTAATAATTAATTATATAATAACCTTTATATAATTTATACAATAATATTATCCAATTACCATATGATTTAATTACTTTAAATCATATTATGGATTATCTATAATTAACACATTGTATATTTACTCAACTAGTAAATGTACAAATACTTGTATTAATTAGTTAGATAAACTAATCTAGTAATAAGTCAAACTTGACTTAATGCTTAACTTGATTCATAAATGACTATTATGAATCAATTCTCTTCCAAGTATCATTACATATCTTACTCGAATAACATGCACTCACCGGTGTGACCCTTAAGTGTTTCGTAGGCATTGATGTATCATCATAGGTTGACTAACTATGCACATAAATCCTTCACAAAGGAGGTCGTAGTCTCAAATCGAAATATAACAAGATGGTAATTGCGCCTCCTTTTTAGGAGATATATTTATGGGTCCCTTGACATGATGGAAAACTGATAGAATGCATGGCCATGCTCAAACGAACTGATTTGTTCTTTGTCGTTATCACGCACTTTAAATCAAGAAGTCAAGAAATGATTCTGAATACAGGAGTTGAATTCTACCATGCTCGTATTCATTATCACAAATATCGTGCTGCAAGGGATAAACCTAATACGTTACCCAAGAAGTTAAGACGAAGTGTTCTTTACCAGGAAACACTATTAAAGAGTTTTTCCAAAAACTATACATGGGTTACAAAGTAGTTTCTATAGGGTTGGATACATGTATTGCCTATCTAGAGGGCTACTGCAGCTAGTGTCATCAAGCTAAGGTTACGAACTTGCACAAGTGGGAGTCTGTTGGAATTATGTGCACAGTTAGTCAAACTATGATGTCACGTCCATGCCTACGAAACACTTAAGGGTCACACCAATGAGTGCATGTAATACAAGTAAGATATGCAATGATACTTGGAGAGGGAATGATTTATAATAGTCATTATAAATCAGTTAAGTATTAAGTTAAGTCTAACTTATTACTAAATTAGTTTAACAAACTAAATAATACAACTATTTGTACATTTACTAGTTGAGTAAATATACAATGTGTTAATTATAGATTATCCATAATATGATTTAAAGCAATTAAATCATATAGTATTTGGATAATATTATTGTCTAAATTATATAAATTTTATTATATAATTAATTATTAAATATATATATATATATGTATATATATGTATATATATATATATATATATATATATATATATATATATATATATATATATATATATATATATATATATATATATATATATATATAGTGAAGGATTATATTGAGAACCCTGATTTTAGAAAGAACTCTGAGAACCCTTGATTGACCAATTACAAATTTGTAGAGTATTTTTCATTTATTTTACTAAAAAGAAATTCGTAGGGGTATTATAGGCATAAACTATAAAAATTCATTAAAACCCGTTTCCTTTTTAATAGGCAACTTCCATGTAATTATGCCAAAAAAAGAAAAGAATAAAAGAATAATACATTAATTTTAATTCATCAAAAACTGTTTCCTTTTTAAAAATTAAAAAGAATTAAAAACCCTTTAAAATCCGGTCCTCTCTCTCCACGTAGTTATCTGATTGTTTTTTCCCCATATTTTTTCCCCATATTATTTCCCCGCACAAATCCTAGATTTATCGAAACAAAATCTTATGTGTCTAACAATTGCAGCGATTGACGCATGAACATGATTAAGATCCACCACACCGCCGGCGAGAAGGTAACCGGCAGCCCATCTTCATCTGTGAATCTTCATGAATCTCGACTCAATTTTACATTCAAAACCCTAAATCAAACGTGAATCTCGACTCTGCCCACATAAGCTGACGGATATTCCCTAGATTGAACGTGATCTCGAACGTGACAGTTGAAATGCCGATGATGAGGAGTACGGTAAGGGTTCTGTGTAATTCTAAATATCAATTTCAATAACTTTGCTTATAAAAGTTCATACATGTTTCTTTTTTTTGTTCATAATCGTCCCATATGATACATGGTTTTGTGAATTTGGGCTTATGGTTTTTAATTTTTTCGACGATATGATATCTCCTAATTTGAAGTTTCCTCTAATTTTTCTTCATTCTTTAAAACTTTCTACCTTCTGTTCGTATTGATTTTTTTCAAAATTTGGAGGCAAGATTATTTTAGTTGATTTGTTAACTTGCTGCTACCATTGTTATCAAAATATCTACTCAAATAGTTCTTTTTTTCACCACAATTTGGATTTGTTTTTCTTGTTTGAATTTGTTTTTCTTGTTGAGGTTACTATTTTGAATTACGATTGAGACAATTTAAAGGCTTTCTAAATGATTTTAATGATATGATTTTAATGAATGTTAAGAAGTAGTTTTAATTTTTTTTCATCCCCTTAAATGAGTATTCGGGATACAAGTTATTAATTTCTTAGTATGTTAAATTTTTCACTTTGTCTTTTTAATTTTGTTTTTTTATCTATATAATTGTGTTCGGTGAGTTTGCATACGAGTTTGCATATTTTGTTTTCTTAAGTACGCAATTTTTTTATTATTGATTAGGGTAACATTAATGTTCTTGATTAGGTTGCATATATGTTCTTTATTAGTTTGTATATGTGTTATGATTAAAAATATGTGTTATTTTTATGTTTTGCAGTAGGTGGTACAATGAGCAGTTGTTGTCAACATTGGTACAAATCATTCTGCCGAAGGAGACGATTAAGATTAAGGTGTTATGCTCAAGCAATCAAACTGTTGATGTTGGCATTGGTGTAGATGATTAGGTCTTGTGAGATAAAGTTCGTTTATGCGTTTTTTTATTAGGGTAACATAAATGTTATTGTTTGGATACATATGTGTCGTAAGTGCATGTAGTTATTGTTTGGATACATATGTGTTGTAAGTGCATGTATGTTATTCAATATTTTTTGTGTTTTTATTAAAGTGTATGTTTGAGTTGGATAACATAAATGTTATATTGTACATGTATGTTCTTTGAAACAATTTTTGCCTTTTGTATGGATAAGTTGAACATGTATGTTTATACATGTATATTCAATACAACCGTAAGATAACCTATATGTAACAATAAATTTTCCGAAATTAATGCAAAAAAACATATATGCACAATCGGCTCGAAAGAAATAATAAAATAACAATAAATTTTCAAAAATAATTCATAAATATTAGGAAATTTTTAAAAAAGGAAATATTTTTGTTTTTGGTAAAATGTCCTAAATACCCCTAAGTAATTAATATGAATTAAATAAATCAAAATTAATTAACTAAATTTTGATTGGTTAATAAAAGTTCTCAGGGTTCTTTTTGAAATCAGTGTTCTCAATATAACTCGACCCTATATATATATATATATATATATATATATATATATATATATATATATATATATATATATATATATATATATATATATATATATATATATATATATATATATATATATATATATATAGGATCCGATTCAGCGCAGAACCATTTAAAGGTACAGAACCGCAGAACCATCTTAACATCCAATGTTTTCTACGTTATACATAAGGTGTACATGAAAATACACGTTGTAACACATTTATTCATTCAATGTTTCCAATTTTTTATACACATAATATATAAATATATTTACATACTATTTGTATAAAAAATTGGAAACATTGGATGTTAGGATGGTTACAACGTGTATGAAAATTTACAACTTATGTATAACATAGAAAACAATGGATGTTAGGATGGTTCTGTGGTTCTGCACCTTTAAATGGTTCTGCGCTGAATCGGGCACTATATATATATATATATATATATATATATATATATATATATATATAAGGTCCGGATCCGGTGAGTACTCAAAAACGGTGAGGCCTGCGAGGACTCAAAAAAAAAACTCTAAAAATAATCCAAAACAAACTTTTTTCAAAAAAATTCTTTTTTAAACATAAAAATCGCAGCCTATAAGATCCAAATAAAAATAAAAAATTTCAAAAATGATCACAAAAAAAAATATGGATCATAATTTTGATCCACAAAAAAAATATGGATCATTATTATGATCCACAAAAAAAAGTGGATCAAAATTTTTTTTTGGTAAAATGTAGTAATAATCATGGAGAGTTATATATATTTTTTCGGAATTTTTTGAAAATTTGTGAGGTTTCCTTGCGAGTCCTCACTGGATCCCACTTATATATATATATATATATATATATATATATATATATATATATATATATATATATATATATATATATATATATATATATATAGAGAGAGAGAGAGAGAGCGGTTCATGCGAGAACCACTAAAATTGCGAGAACTGCGAGAACCACTTTTTAACCACTCATTTATTTTAATTAGTTTTTTATTCATAAGGGTAGTCTAGTCTTTTTATTATCATTTTTAATTATGGCAGTTAAATCAATTAAATTAATACAAACAAATATTTCATATTTATTTAAAATTGTGGTATTTACCAGGGAATTACTCCGATTTATAAACAAATCATACTAACAAAATGTTCACCGAACAAATATTGCAAATGAACAAATACTATACAACAAATGAACAAATGTTTCATAAGGAACAATAAGAATTAAACATTCAGTAATGAATATTCAACTAGAAATCAACCATTCAGTAATGAACAACATTCAATCAGAAATAAAAGTTTCACTAGTGAACAGGCGGAACCCTAAATCTGAAAAGGGGCGGAACCCTAGATCCGCACCGCCGCCGATGCACCTTTTTTGTTGACTTTTGTAGATCTGACTAACAATTTACATGAACCCATATCAAATCAATGATGAACAAATGGTGAACAACAGTTTTTAAACAGAACCCTAATTCCGTCGACGGGTTTTTTGCATTTCAGGCGGTTCGGGCGGAACCCTAATTCAGACGGAGATGGTTTTGTGCAGATCTGTGACGGATATGGTGGTACGATGGTCGGATGATGGAGATGGTGGTGTTGGTGGCCGGAGAAAACCAACACCGTCGGAGGTGTTGGTGGCCAAATCTAGGAATGAAGGAAAGAAAACCGCCGGAAGATATGGAGAAAACCAAACCCCCGGATCGTACCAACTCCAGATCTGCTCTTTGAACCACCGGAATTAAAGAGAGAAATCCATCGATGGAGATGAAGGTTGTTCTAAA
Source organism: Calendula officinalis (assembly GCA_963853835.1). NCBI lineage: Eukaryota > Viridiplantae > Streptophyta > Magnoliopsida > Asterales > Asteraceae > Calendula > Calendula officinalis. The sequence goes on from OY970831.1 coordinate 39,596,284, forward strand.
AAATTACAGCGAGAGATGGTGGAGGTTTTTCTCGTGTTGGTTGTGTTCGTCATTTTGGCCGGAGATAATGAGTTGTCGCCGGAGAGAAGATGAGTTGTCACCGGATCTAATGAAGAAATTGAGAGAGAATATCAAAAACACACATAAGTGTGTGTGTGTGTGTGTGTGTGTGTGTGTGTGTGTGATGGTCTACGCAGAAAGAGGTGGGGCATTTAATTCTTGAATTAATTGAACATTATTCCATTTGACCATTTTACCCTTTTCCCCCTATTTTTTAAGATCTAAATGTTCAATAAATTTCAAATTTGCCACCAATAATCATAGCCACGCATCTCATAATTTAAGGGTTGTGATGTGTTCTCGCAGTTCTCGCAAAAATAGGTGTTCTCGCATGAACCGCTCTCTCTCTCTCTATATATATATATATATATATATATATATATATATATATATATATATATATATATATATATATATATATATATATATATATATATATATATATATATATATATATATATATATATATATAGGGTCCGGATCCGGTGAGTACTCAAAACCCGGTGAGGACTGCGAGGACAATTTTCATCCACTCATTTGTTAAAGGGCACAAATGTCTTTCTGAAACCCCCACTTTCTTCCTTTGCCACTTGTCATCCTTTAATTGGATGTGGGTTTTTTCCACCCGCTTCGTTTTTCAACCATAACTTTTTATTTTATTTGTAAAATAAAAAATCTAAAAATGCCAATAATTTTAGAATTAAATTTTCTACAAAATGAGTATAGTTATGAAAATTTGAAAAAAAAATGATCCATAAATAACAAAATGATCCAAAATTAACAATCGTGCAAAATTATAAAATGATCTTAAATTAACAAAATGATCCAAAATTATATATGATATATTTTGACTAATTATTTATGCAAAATTTTGTTTATGCAAGATTAACAATGATAAAAAAAAATAACAAAATGTACCAAAAGGATGACAATGATCCAAAAAATAACAAAATGATCCAAAATTAACAAAATGATCAATAAATAACAAAATTATCCAAAATTAGCAAAATGATCCATAAATAACAAAATGATTCAAATTTTAAAAAATTAAAAAAAAATTCAAATTTTCATGACATGCTCATTTTGTAGAGAATTTAATTTTAATAACTTTGGTTTTTTTAGAATTTTTTTTTCAAAGAAAAATAAAAGTTATAGGCAAAAAACACAAGTGGGTGGAAAAAAGTTGTCTAGCCAATCAAATTGCGACACTTGTCCGAGAGTGGGGGAGAGTGAGGGATGGGAGAGTGCCAGAGAGTGAGATTTTCTATGCACGCAAATTCCAATTTTACATGATTTAGACCCCCGAACATTTGACATTTAGGGGGAATTAGAAAAAAGTCCATTATAATTACAAAATATGCCACTACGAATTTTCTAAAAATATAAGATAATCTGAGACACATATTTTTGAGATTAACGATTGAGATTTGTTCTCGCAGTCCTTACCGGAAAAAGAGTATTCACTCGATCTTACTTCTATATATATATATATATATATATATATATATATATATATATATATATATATATATATATATATATATATATATATATATATATATATATATAAGTGAGTTCCATTGAGAATTAATATATTAGGTGAGAATGTGAGAGTAGATCTCAACATCTCATCTCCTTCCAGCCCTCACGCGCGCGGTGACATTTTGGTAATTAAGTCCAACTTTTCTGTCCCACACGCGGTGTCGTTTTTGTAATTAAGTCCAACTTTTATGTCCCACACGCGGTGGCATTTTTGTAATTAAGTCCAACTTTTCTTTAATCACCGATGATTAAACTTGGTGTAGTGTTTAATAATCGATGATTAAACTTTTGAGATTGTTTTTAATCATCGATGATTAAACTTGGTGTAGTGTTTAATCATCGATGATTAAACTTTTGAGATTGTTTTTAATCATCGATGATTAAACTGGGTGTAGTGTTCAATCATCAATGATTAATAGAACAATTTTGTCTTTAAAATCAAAGATGTTGTTTAAACATCGATGATTAAATTTGTCTCCGTTTTTTAGATTCTTAATTCTTTATAAGATGTTGTTTAATCATCGATGATTAGCGTGTATAATCATCGATGATTAAACTTTATATGTGTAATAATCATAAGATGCTCTTTAATCATCGATGATTAAACTTGATAATGTGTTTAATCATTAACGGTTAAACGTGGGGTTGGGTTTAATCATCGATGATTAAAAGTTGGACTTAATTAAAAAAATTCCACCGCGCGTCTTTTTGCCTGATTCTCACATTCTCACCTAATATATTAATTATCAATGGAACCCTCCCCTATATATATATATATATATATATATATATATATATATATATATATATATATATATATATATATATATATATAGGGTCCGGATCCGGTGAGTACTCTTTTCCCGGTGAGGACTGTGAGGACTCCAACAAAAACTCTAAAAATGATCCAAAACAAACTTTTTTCAAAAAATTTCTTTTTTAAACATTAAAATCGCAGCCTATAGGATCCAAAAAAAATAAAAAATTTTAAAAAATGATCCAAAAAAATAAATATGGATCATAATAATGATTCACAAAAAAAATATGGATCATTGTTATGATCCGCAAAAAAAAAGTGGATCATAATTTTTTTTTCAAATTTTTTTTTGGTCAAATGTAGTAATAATAATGGAGAGTTATATATATTTTTTTCGGAATTTTTCGGAATGTTTTTGAGGTGTCCTCGCGAGTCCTCACCGTTTTTTGAGTCCTCACAGTATCCCACTTCTATATATATATATATATATATATATATATATATAAGTGTATAATACTAAACATTTAATAATTAAGGGCAACAATAATAACTAGTTAAACTATAAGGGTTGGAAACGTAAAAGGAGAAAGTTTAATTAAATATTAAGCTTAATAAAATTAGAAGGGTGTGACAACTCGATATTTCTGGTATGTAATTTCATTTCATTCTAAACTTTCTTTATTTAGAAAGTTTTCATTTCTAAACATTTCTATTTCTGACATCCATACACACAACAAAAACAATTTTTATTTTCATAATACATCAGTGTTGACTATTTTAGTCAACACAACATTTTAATTTACTTATGGTGACACTGTTGAGCTAAAACATTTCTAAAATAAAATTTTATATTATTTACCCAATAAACTAATATAATTAAATAAACGTGACTCGAACCGAACATTTCTTGAAAACCGACACCTTGACCATTTGACCGACCACCTTATGGCCGGCCCCCTCCCTTGTGCGTGACAACCTTCGAGCGAAACACCCCTTCGGGTATTGGCCTTATCTCTTCTTTCTTTTAAATCTTGGTTGTTATCTTAATTATTATTTAAAACGAAACCTAATACGACTCAAACTCTTATTTCCTTTACAATATAAATACCAGCACCCTCACAAACCCTAATTCCCTTTTCACTTGTTTTGGCCAAGCATAAACCCGACACCATCACCATTCGAGTTCGAGTATTCGGCCAAGCCTTCGATCCCGAGTTTGTGAGGTATAATTTCGGTTCTAAACTCCTTGTTTTCGATTTATTTGCTTGATCAAACCGAGACCTAGACCAAAGGCCAAGAGGTCTCGGCACTCGTTTGTTTTGCTTGATCCCGGCCCAAACCGTGCATGCAAGCATGCATACGGGTCCTCGTATTGTGTTCGTATCTCGGTTAATGATGTAGTATAAGCCCTAAATCCGTTGTTGTCTTGATAAACCCTAGAAAACCCTAATTCCAAATTGTGATATTGTTGACCCGTTTGATGTTCGAACCCTATCCCGAAACCCTAGCTAAACTGAAACTAGGTCAACCCTAGTTGACCGGTTGACCCGCATTGACCACATCTATGAGAAAACCCTAACCCTAATTCGAAACCCTAACTCTAACCGAACCCCTAGTTGACTTTCTAACCTTAGTGTCCCGCAAGCTTAACCGGGTCGATGCCGGAACTCGACCCATTCGAGACCCAAAAACTTGAAGAAACCCTAATCGGGTCAAGGCTTGATCTTGACCCATTCGAATAACGAAACTCTAATCGGCCCATTGCCTTAAATCGAAACCCTAATTGGGCCGAGCCCAATTCGGTCCATTAGTGAACCCATGTATCCTTGTTAATCCCATTCAATCTGAATATTGTGACTCTTCCATGCTGTGTCTCAGGAACCTTTTCAATACGGTCCGGATTGCTAGCTCCCGTTCATAATTTGACTTTCTGCCAGCGCTAACACCATCCGAGCTTGCACTGCCGCTCGAAGAGAGATAAATCCATTTGACTATTTTGGCGAGCCTTGGCCCAAGTGCTGGCCCATTAAACCAATCTAGGCCCATTAAGCCTAACCTAAGCCCATTTCACTTGAAGCCCATTAAGCAATTCATTTCGGCCCATTAAGGTCCATTAACCCTAGTTCACTCGACGTCACAAAAACATAAAACATAGCACATATCATATTTAATTTATATTATTAGATCGTCTGTGCCATTAGCTTATTCTAATTAGAAACGTTATTACGTTTAGGAAGCTAGGAGTCTGTGAAGGAGTCATCTGCGTTATCAAGTGCTAAGCTTTGCCTAGGTGAGTCCACAGCCCCTTATTATTATTTTCACTGTTTTATAAACCATCGGGGTGGAAAAATAAACAATGCTACATTTACTGTTTCATACTATGACTATACAACAAACATTTCACATTTCACTATCGCATTGACATGACAACAATTATTATACCGGACTAAGGCACCAGCAATAATTAACTAGTGTATCTAGACCATGGATATGCAGATAGTACTATTGGCTGACACTCAGCCTCCCAACATTATTTGATCATTACTTGGTTATCCAAGACATCTTTCGGGAGTGTATATCCATAAAAGAACGATAATATACTGGAGTTGAAGTGTTGATTGTGGACTTAGGGGTTGGTATATTAACTCGATGGCTAGCTACATGTTGGGGATAACAGGCATGCGATGTCAAACATAACAATTTATTCAACACTTTTCATAAACAAAACTAGTAATTGTAGATCTTCTACAATTACATTTCATTTTCATATTCATTTTACATAACATTTCAAGTGTTGAACTTATACATTTTATTGGGTCGCTGAAAAGCATCCCCCATTGAAGGAGATTTAATGAAGACAAAAAGGAAAATAGTTAGAAGACAATCTGAGGATCAGTTCCTCAGATTGTGGGTAACTGAATCTGATCAGTTCGGATCTCAGTTACCCAGCTATAATATCTGATCAACCATCTGACACAATGATCAGTTCCCCGTGCGGAATCAGATATTGATCAACAGATCAGATAGTTGTGGCAGGTTCAGCACACACTTGACAATAACGCTGAACCATATGAACAGATACCTCTCTAAGCAAAACTCTTTGTAAAGGTCACTGAAGCTGAATGCCATCTGAAGAAGCATGAGTATCCAAAGACTCATGGTAATCTGAAGCGTACAAAGACCTGAAGTTTCAGTGTCACAGAAAGACACAAGTAAAGCACAAGTTTTTGTCTCGCCGACAAAGAGAATCCTATGCAATTCTCTAGAAGATATCGGCGATCACAAGACGACAGAAAGTATTGTCAGAATTCCGTTAGTAGTGCTCGCCGCATGAAATATCCTCTGCACCAACGGAATTCTCACACGTGGATTTGATCGACCATTCCTTTGGCACCACGTTTCCCAATACTTTAAATTGAGGACTTAGCGATCGAATTCTGTGTGCACCCAATAAGTCTACACGCTGCTAAAATGTTCACAGACTTTATTCTTTGAGCATAGTGTAAACAACCAGTAATACCTTAGTTACTTGATTTGAGAATTGAATCTTTGTAACGAAGGTATCTGGTCTTGTGCCTGATCATTTGTTGATCAGAACTTTTCTTATATAGTATCTGTTATTGTCTATCTCCTACAAGTAGTTTAGTTAGGATTTGTTCTTAGCTATTCCGCAAACTACTTGTAGCTTTGTTATATCATTATTGATTAATAAAGAAAAGTTTAAAAAGTATTGAGTGTTGCCTAAAATTTTATTTGGTCAGTGAAAGCGTATAAGTCTCTTATTTCACTTATTGTTAAGGCAAAAAGCCTTGCCCCTTTGGATCTTAAGATAACAAAACAACCTAGACTAGCATTGAATTTATATGTAGAATAATATAGCTAATTTTAGGTCTGATACTGAGTGATCAGTATTGGAACTCAGTATCAGTACTCAGTATCAGATAGTGATACTGAGTACAAGGACTGAGTAGAAGGACTGAGTGATACTCAGTATAGTAACGGACTAAGATCAAATCCCTTGATCTTAGTCATTTTCCTTACTTAGTCCTTCGGTTACTCCTTTGCTCATCATGTAAGATCTCTATAACATTATAAATAGAGATCATCTTGCAAAGGAGTACTTACCAATTCACTTTATACTTTCATATCTTTGTAATTGATTAGTGGTCTTGTTATTCCGCAACAAGCCACACTTAGTGGATTTATACATTTGACTCATATCTTCTTCTTATACAATATTTGTCTTAGTGCTATAATTAACCAATCAATTAACTAACTAAACCAGGGTGTTGTGACCTAACAACTGGTATCAGAGAGGGCTAAATAAACTCTTATTTAGTCGATCTATAACCCTGGCAGCCATTTCCTACATCTATCCCTCCAACACTCAAAAATCCAAAATGTCTACAATTGTAGCACCAATTATGTCTGGAAAGGGAGTACCCATCTTTGATGGAAAAGACTTTCATCAATGGAAGCTTAAAGCTCAGTGGTATCTTGAATCTATTCACCATGAGATGCTCACTGTGCTATATGATGGTCCCATCATCCCACAAACTGTGGAACCTGTTGCTGCTACTGATGATGCTCCTGAGAGCATAAGAACTGTACCTAAACTAAAGCACAACTGGACTGATACTGACCGTCAGTTGTATGCTTTAGACTCCAGAGCCAAAGGGGTGATTGGTAATGCTGTTACCAAAGAGACACTTAATACAATTATGAAATTGCCAACAGCAAAGGCTATGTGGGATAGCCTATCAGTCACCTATGAAGGCACAGCAAAGGTGAAGTTGCAAAGAAAAAGCAACATGAGAAGGAAATATGAAAACTTCTTCTCAACTCCTAATGAAGACATCACCACTCTCTATAACAGGTTCAATACGGTTATCCATGATTTAATCGGTGTAGGCATTGTGAAAGAGGAAGGAGAGCTTGTTCAAAAGTTCCTGGATAGTCTTCCTCAACAATTTCTTGACATGACAAACTCTGTCAATGCTGCTAACAACATTGAGTCATATACTCTTCAAACCTTGTATGGTTTAATGTTGAATCATGAGGAGAATAATGCTGCAAGACTGATCAACTGGAAGAAAACTGACAAGTCTTCCACTGACATGGCTCTAGTTGTGCAACAGGCCTATACTGTGACTGAGCCAGATGAACCAGAAGTTGATCTTGCTGATGCTGAGGCAGAAGAGCTTGAAACCCAAATGGCTCTTATGTCTATGAAGAGTTTTCTGATTTAAATGTTTAAATCAACAATTCCCAGAAAATGTGAGAGCTGCACTTGGTGTTGATCCTCAATTTAAAAACAGGAACAATTTTGCTGATTTATTTGAAGAGTTTTCTACTATGAACCCTATTAATTTTGTAAAAGCTAAAACTTTATGTGAAGTGGGATGTCAAACTGAGTCAGATGATGAGGAAAATGAAATTTTAGAAAAACCTATTGGTCCTTCCATCTGCTCAAAGTGCTATACTGAGCTACAAGAACTCAGTATTGAATTTCAAATAACGGAAATTTCTGATACCGAGCTACCAATAGTTCAGTATGACACTTCTGCTGTTCCACCGTTTGAATTATTATTTAATACAACAACTTTTGAATTATATAATGATAATAAGACAACTTCTATCTCCAATGTTTCATCTAATACAGAAGTTGTAGGAACAGCTGAGAAATCTAAAGAACCTGTTAAAGTTGTTTCTTCAAAACATGATAAACAAAAACCAACTTTAACTAGATCCTTAGTTGGCAGAGACCAGAAGTCTACCACTAATAATATTAGAAAGACTCCTCTGTTGAATAAAAAGAAGCAACCAGAACCACCACCCTTTAAACCAGTAAAACAAAATGTTAAAACACCTATTAAAAATGACAAAATTAACATTTTAAAAACACTTGGTGATCAGGTCAAATCTTTAAGTAAACAATTTGCAAAACTTGTTCATACTGACTTACCAAAAGTGCAACATTTCTCTAAAATACCGTATGAAAATATGTTTAGAAATAGACCTAGAAAATGTTATAGGTGTCATCATACTGGTCATAAGGGAGATGAATGCTGGACTGATCTCTCAAGTCCGAGATACTCAGTACCAAAGAAAAGGAGAGAAACCAAGTCAGTATCACCAAAGAAAACTTCTAAAATTACCCCCGAAGTGATACTGACCTCTCCACATAAAGAGATCAAGTCAAAATATGTTTATCTCACCAAAGGTCCCATTCAAAAATGGGTTCCTAAAAAGAACTGACTCTTATTTTGTGTCTTGTGCAGGGTGACAGAAAATGGTATTTAGATAGTGGCTGCTCAAGACACATGACAGGCAGTATGGAGTACCTTCTCAATTATACTCCAGAGAAGGGTCCTTCTTTCAAGTTTGGAGATGACTCGGTGGGAAAGACAAGAGGTTATGGTGTGATCAAGGCAGGCAACATAACTTTTAAAAGAGTTGCCTATGTAGAGGGTCTTAAACACAATCTGCTCAGTATCAGTCAGATGTGTGATGATGACAATGAAGCTCGATTCAGGAAGGTTGCAGGCATCATCTACAATGATAAAGGGCAGTCTGTACTCATTGCTAGAAGAGAAAAGGATGTATATGTGGTCAACCTATCTGAAATAGACCCAACTATTCGAGTATGCCTGCTTTCTAAAGTCAAGCCAGAATTGCATTGGCTATGGCACAAGAAACTCTCTCACATCAACTTTAGAAATATCAACGAGCTCAGTATGAAGAAACTGGTGAGATGGTTGCCCACTATTACTTATTCAAAAGATAAGTTATGCTCAGCATGTGAAATGGGCAAGCAGAAGAAGAGTTCATTCAAGTCCAAAGTCAATCATTCCATCAATGAACCTCTTACTATGATACATATGGATCTTTTTGGCCCCATTAGCACACCATCTTTGGCCAAAAAGATTTATACTCTAGTCTTGGTTGATGAATTTTCAAGATATACTTGGGTCATCTTCCTCAAGACTAAGTCAGATGCAACAACAGAAATCATTGCCTTTATAAAAAGAGAGGAACTTCAAAAAGGCAACAAGGTCAAGCAACTTAGAAGTGACCATGGTACTGAGTTTAAGAACTCAGTATTAGTAGATTTCTGTGAAGAAAAAGGAATCATTCAAAACTTCTCTGCATCCTACACACCACAACAAAATGGTGTTGTAGAAAGAAAGAATAGAACATTGATTGAAGCTGCAAGAACTTTATTATGCCATGCTGGACTGGCACTGAGTTTCTGGGCTGAAGCTGTAAACTGTGCAAACTTTACTCAGAATAGAGCTACTATAGTCCAAAGACATCTGAAGACTCCATATGAGTTATATAATGGCAAGATTCCTAATGTGGAATACTTCCACATCTTTGGGAGTAAATGCTTTGTACTCAGCACAAAACAAAATCTCAATAAATTTGCTCCCAAAGCAAATGAAGGTGTGTTCATGGGCTACTCTCCACACTCTAAAGCTTTCAGAGTGTATATCATCTCAACCAAGATGATTGTAGAATCCATTCATGTCACATTCGATGAAGATCAGAATGAGCATTCTACCTCAGCAAGTGAAGACATAAGTGGCATAGATATTCTATGCAATCCAGAACACTCCATTGCTGAACAGCCTAAGTTTCATCCACACTTTATTCCTAATAAGTTTAATGAAACTGATCAAGTTCAAACTCAGTATCACTCAAATGAGACTAATACTGAGGTTCCCATAACAGAGGACCTCCATGCTGAGTTTCCAACTAATGATCTGAACCATTCTATCTATGAAGAAGGTGAAACATCCAACACTTCACAAGAATCCACATCAACTCTGCAAAATGAAGATGAACAGCAACCTGCACTGTCTAATACTGATCAGAATTCCACTCAGTATCAGACAGACAACACACCAAATCAACAAGATATTGTTGATCCTATTTCAAATGCTCCCTTAGGAAACAATTTAAGGGAACACAGAGACCATCCACACTCCAACATTATTGGTCCTATTGAAGAAGGTGTCCAAACAAGAAGAAAATTAGAATTTCCAACCCAAGCAACTGCAAATTTTTGTTTCTTCTCAAGTTTCTTATCTACCATTGAACCAAAGAAAGCTGATGAAGCTTTATTAGATGAAGATTGGGTAGAGGCTATGCAAGAAGAGCTCACAGAGTTTGAGAGAAACAAGGTTTGGAATTTAGTGCCACCTCCTTCTGGCAAAACTATTATTGGTACTAAGTGGGTGTTCAGAAACAAGATGGACAAGGATGGTGTTGTCATCAGAAACAAAGCAAGGTTAGTTGCTCAAGGTTACAGGCAAGAAGAAGGCATTGACTATGATGAAACTTTTGCACCAATTGCAAGAATTGAAGCTATTAGGTTGTATCTTGCATATGCAGCTTTTAAGAATTTCAAAGTTTATCAGATGGATGTCAAAAGTGCTTTTCTAAATGGAAAACTACAAGAAGAAGTTTATGTTAAACAACCTCCAGGTTTTGTTGATCCCAAATTTCCTAATTATGTTTTCAAGCTTGATAAAGCTCTATATGGGCTCAAACAAGCTCCAAGAGCCTGGTATGACACCCTGTCTGAGTATCTTATTGAAAATAAATTTACAAGAGGTAAAATAGATAAAACATTATTTTCAAAATGGAAAGGTTCTGACATCTTACTCATTCAGATATATGTAGATGATATTATCTTTGGTTCCACTGACAAGTCAATGTGTGACTGGTTTGCTAAGATAATGTCAACTCAGTATCAGATGAGTATGATGGGAGAACTTACTTACTTTCTTGGTTTACAAGTTGAACAAAAGCCTGATGGCACTTTTATAAATCAAAGTAAGTATGTGCATGACATGTTAAAGAAATACAAATTTGAAAATTTATCTTCCATGCACACTCCTATGGGTACTCAGGATAAGATAAGTAAGGATGAAACTGGTAAACCAGTTTGTCAATCCACATACCGAGGTATGATTGGTTCCTTACTTTACTTAACTGCTAGTAGGCCTGATATCATGTTTGCCACATGTTTGTGTGCTCGGTATCAGGCTGATCCTAAAGAATCACACATGAAAGCAGTTAAGCGCATCTTTAGATATCTTACAGGTACTCCTAACCTGGGTCTTTGGTATCCCAAAGACTCAAACTTTGACCTTGAAGGGTACGCAGATGCAGATTTTGCAGGTTGTAGATTGGACAGAAAGAGCACAAGTGGAGGATGTCAATTCCTAGGTGGAAGACTAGTTGGCTGGTCATCCAAGAAACAAAATTCGGTAGCAACTTCCACAGCAGAAGCAGAATATGTTGCTGCAGGAAGTTGTTGTGCTCAATTATTATGGATGCAGTACCAACTCTTAGACTATGGGTTCAACTTTCATAAGACTCCCATTCATTGTGATAACAAGAGTGCTATTGCTATCACAGAGAACCCAGTCTATCACTCCAAAACCAAGCACATTGATATCAGACACCACTTTATTCGAGATAATGTGGAAAAAGGTAAGGTTGAAGTCGATTATGTACCAACAGATGAACAATTGGCCGATGTGTTTACTAAACCTCTTCCTGAAGAAAGGTTTATGTATTACTAGGGCAATTAGGTATGTTGAATCCTTAATCTCTCTTAAATTTTCTTTAAAACTGAGCGCTCAGTATCACTCCTGTTGATACTGACCACTCAGTATCACTAGTCTGTTATCATCAAAATTTAAATTTTTTATTTTTTTTATTAATTTCAAGAGTAAATTAATTGTTTTTATATTTTTTAAAATTTTTTTTAAATTAATTTTTTTTTAACTCAGTATTGGGGTATTACGGCGCTCAAACCGAGCTTAATCCTCATACTGCTCAAACGGTAACCTTTCTTAATAAGAAAGTTACCGTTGGCAGAGGATAAGGCAGTCAAATCAGCCGTTTTTACTTCCCAATACCTTAATTATCTTTCAAATTTCCTATAAATAACCGTTTATTTTTACTTCAAAATTTTTAACTGTTATTTTTTTTTTTTCAATTCTCTCTGCGATTAACGATTTCACTTTCTCTTAGCAAGCAAACTTTTTCAAATCAAAATCACAGATGGCGAATTACACTTTTGTTGCTCCAGACGTTGAATCGGAAATCCAATTCCGAAATAATGAAGTACCCAGGTTTGCGAGGAACAACATCACAGCAAATTTCACTATTCCTCAAGCCTGGGTATGCCAAGAATTCACGAATATTGTGACCTTTATGAAGCATTGCCCAATTGCTCGTGCACTGACCCTATCTCCTCGAGCAATTTACCCAGAAATGTTATGTGAGTTTTGGTACTCTGCCACACTCGATTCTCCAGATATGATTGCTGGATGGGTAATTAGGGATCAAAGAAGAGCTTTTGTCTCTACTGCAATTATTCGTGAAACACTGAGGCTTCCAGCACAAGCTCAGTATGACCCATTTGTTGATAGATCAGAGGCACGCTCAGTACTACCATTTTTGGGTCGAAGAGGAACAACAGGAATCATCAAAAGAAACGAATTTGGTCCTATGTGGGGTATTCTCATTACAACAATAATTCGGTGCATGACTCACAAGACGGGTGCTTTGGACCAGATAAACGAATTTGGGATGCAAATAGTACATGCTCTGTACTATGGAAGAAATATTGATTATGCTCGGCTAATTTTCAATGAATTAGCTACTCTGGTTCGGGCAAACACAAGGGAATGCAATGTCCCTTTCTGCAGATTTCTATCACTCATCTTTCAACACTCAATGCCCACACACATTTATGATGAATTTCACAGTCCAAGAGTTGATCTTCCTCCTCTTAGTGAGAAGATTTTCTTTTACAGGCCAAGAGAAGGAGAGCCTCTTCTAAGTCCTCCTATGTGGGCCATTGTTCAAGAACACATCGATGATGCAGAAGACATGTCTGATACTGAGTCAGACAATGATGATGATGATGATAATAGTGGAAATGGAGCACAGGCCGGACCAGACATTGAGATGCAGGATGTTCCACAAGTTCAAGAACCAACTCAACAACATATCTCTCCACCTGCACAGGACCCTGATGCTCCTCATATTGCAACAGTCTTTGATACTGAGTCCTCCGAAGACACACCACTGGTCCTTCAAAGAAGAAGAAGGAATATTTCTCCCATCATTATGGGAAACTTATCATCTGAGGAGGTGCAGCCTGCAAATGTTCCATCATTAACTGCATCTCTTCAAGCCCAAAGCCTAGTTGCAGCCACCGCTGACCTTCCAGGTCCAGAACTAGCTCCAACTGCTCAACCAATTGAGGAACCTCATGTTCCTCTTGATGTGGAGATTCAATATGCACAAACTACACTGGAAGGTGCTCAGCATGACAGAGAGGTCGGTATTGAAGATGTTGGTGCTGCACATCAACAAACACATGATCCTGCACCGACCTCTACAGATGCTAGAAGGGAATCTGACAGAGTCTCAGGTATGAATTTCTAAAAAGCTCTTAAACTTATATATATATATATTTCATTCCCAAATAGAGACTAAGTATTGGCCAGTACCAACTCAATACTGACCAAAGTCTCAAACGATCTTTCAAATATATATCCTTTTATGGCCAACATAGCTAGCCCACTACTGCTATGCAAAATTCATATACTGAGCACACAAAATTGATCATTGTCAGTCTACAGTTGTCTCAACATTTAAAGAGACAATGGTGGTTGATGTCATACTGACACCCACTGGTGCTGCTTGAATAATGTCCAACTTATTTTTGAGTTGGGTAGCATCATTCAGGAAATGATCACAAACCCTTAAGCCACAAAATCCAAAAAATTTCCCATGGGGTTTAGCCACATTTCTGTTATCACTCTAATACCGAGTGATAAACATTGAAAATAACAAGAAGCACATCCCAGGCTTCGAATTCCCAAACCCAAACCTTTTAGTAAATGTGACTTATCCTATAATGAGCTACTTAAATTTTCACACTCACTTTTACTAAAATCTTCTTACACATACTATGCACAAGTCCACAATATTTCATCATAAACCAGATGAAATACAGACTTCACAAACTCTGTTTATATGATTGTAGAATTAAACAACACCACAATTCTATTTGATAAGCCTTTCTTTCTAACCAATTTTATATTTTTTGTTTCTTTAGCACCATCTGTGCAGGGCATTCAGGCATCTCAGGCTGCAGCAGACCAAGTGACTCTGCAAGCAATCATGCAGCACATTCTGGCCATCCAACAAACTCAAAATATAATACTAGCCAGAATGGACAAGATGAGTGGTGATATTGACTCAATAAAACAGTCAGTCTCACTACTTCAACAACCACAGCAGCCTCCACCAACTCCACCATGTTCACATGGTGACCACAATGAAGAAGGAGAAGGAGAAGGAGGTGCTGGTGATGCTGCAACTGAGCCCATGCCCTCCCCTACTCTTGAACAACCTGAGGGGGACATGGGTGGTGATACTGATCCTCTCCCCTCCTCATCAAACGATAACAAAAGGGGGGAGAAGAGACAAAGAGATACTGAGGTTGATCAAACTGAGCCATCTGCTCAGGGGGAGAAAAGAAGAAGATTGAATGAAGATCAACCTCCACAACAACAACATCAGCAAAGCCCTCATACTGAGCCATTTCGCATTCAGTATGAGAGAAGAAGACAAAGAACTAGGTCAGCATTACAAGTTCAAGATCCACTTGAGCCATCTACTCAGGGGGAGACTCATACTGACCAACCACAGCAAACTCATTCTGAGCCACCTGCTCTTGAAGAGAATAATTTGCAAATTGTGGTCTATAGGCCTTTCATCTGGCCTATTGCTGATGATGAAGATGAAGAACCAGATTTAGTAAACTATGCACTAAATCTGGTAGAACAAGAAAGTTCTTCATCATCATCCTCGGATGATGAAGAACCAGAAAATCTGGTAATTAGAAGAAGGAGCTCCTTATCAAGAAGACCTATCAATGCTGTTCTCACTTCTTCTGAATCAAGTGAGGAATCTGCTCCTTTGGTAACAAGACAAAGAAGACCTGTTCATACAAGGGACAGTGATACCGAGCAGGCTCCAAGACTGACTCCTCAACAACTCTGGGCAGAACAAGAAAGATTTTTATATGAGCAAGAGTTAGGAGTCAAAACTGAACCAGAATCTGACCCAGATACTGATACTCCTGGTCCTTCCCATAGAATCTCAAGAAAGGGTCCAGACCATATTCAACATTACTGGAATATGGTTGCTGCCAGGACTCAGTATAAGGAGCAAAGAAAGGAGTTCTTGAGGACCAAAACATTTCAAAATGTAAGGGGGATACATTGGTTAAATCTGGATGTCAATAAAGTAAAAGTGAAGCTCAAATAAGGAAGAATCACTATCACTTGTACTGGCTTAACCAGTCCCCCCATGAAGATATTTATTCATGATATTCAAAAAATTGGTCTTCAAGACTGGGTGAAGATCACAAGACTGATCAAAGAGCTTCCAAAGATATCAACTTATGATCAAATAGTCTTGGATGAGATCTGTGCAGTAGCTGCAGTATGTTATGAGAAGGACTTACTTCATGAAATAGAGTACAGAACACTCAGTGTGATGACTGAGGCTTACTCAAACAACAGACCAGAATTCCTTCATACATACAAGTATCTTAGAAAGTACCCTCTTCCTCCTAACCTTGTCTTTCAGGATCAAAAGAGTGTCATATATCCAACTTCTGGATATATGTATACTGACTCAGAGGATAGAGAGTGCTTCATTTCTGAAGAAGATCTACCAAGAGCTCAAATCAGCCACCTTGTTGGACTGAAATGGATGATCACCAAGAAAGAAGACTCTTGGTTCAGAAAGAAGATTGTTGCAGTTCTGAATAGTAGAAGGGATGAACTCAAAAGCAGAGAAGAGTTTTTTCACATTAAACAAGAAGTCTTCTATGAGAATGAAGCCATCAACAGCAAATGAAGAAGAAGATATTGCTATCTATGCTGTTGTATTTTTTTTTATCTCTTTGTAATTGTTTTGTTATCATTAGATAGGGGGAGATTGTTAAGGCAAAAAGCCTTGCCCCTTTGGATCTTAAGATAACAAAACAACCTAGACTAGCATTGAATTTATATGTAGAATAATATAGCTAAGTTTAGGTCTGATACTGAGTGATCAGTATTGGAACTCAGTATCAGTACTCAGTATCAGATAGTGATAATGAGTACAAGGACTGAGTAGAAGGACTGAGTGATACTCAGTATAGTAACGGACTAAGATCAAATCCCTTGATCTTAGTCATTTTCCTTACTTAGTCCTTCGGTTACTCCTTTGCTCATCATGTAAGATTTCTATAACATTATAAATAGAGATCATCTTGCAAAGGAGTACTTACCAATTCACTTTACACTTTCATATCTTTGTAATTGATTAGTGGTCTTGTTATTCCGCAACAAGCCACACTTAGTGGATTTATACATTTGACTCATATCTTGTTCTTATACAATATTTGTCTTAGTGCTATAATTAACCAATCAATTAACTAACTAAACCAGGGTGTTGTGACCTAACACTTATCACGGGACTAACACATTTCAGTCATAAAACTATTTTATCAAACAATGATTTTGGGTAGCAAACAAAATATTTTCAACATAAACACTCAAACCCTGTGGATTCACTCAACATTATTTGTTGACCCTTTTACTTTATGTTTTTCAGGTAATTAGGAGCTCAGTTGAACTGGAGGATATGAGTATGTGGATTGTCGTTAGCCATGAATAAAACATTTAAGTTTACGAAAAATCAATTCATTTTCAAACCATTTCTATTTTAGGAAACTCCTATTTTTAGAAACTTTCCATTTTTAGGAGGTAAAA